>CM066312.1:55713588-56963588 GCA_033807775.1 Saussurea involucrata | reverse complement strand
CTCCATTTTGCAGAGGTACTCTAAACAACAAATCTCCGCTCGATTCTTGGATAACCAGTCCATACCTATTACTATGTCAAAACTCCCCAATTCAATAGGGATAAGATCAACGCTAAACAACTTATCGGCTAGATTCAAAGTACAGTCTAAAATTACATTCTTAGCCTCAAATTTATGATCATTAGCAACCTCAACAATATAAGAATCCGACAATCTCCTAGATTCCAAGTTAATTAGTGGCCTAAATTCTAATGAAACAAAACTCCTATCTGCTCCAGTGTCAAATAATACCGATGCATAGTGGTTGATTAGGAGAAACGTACCTGTTACCACATTGGGGTCTCGGCGTGCTTCTTCCGCTCCAATAACAAATGTCCGTCCTCGCACTTGGCCACTTTGATTTCCTTGGTTGTCCTGCCTTGCCTGATTTCCATTGTTGTTATTGTTCGGCTTCCTACCCAATCTCGGGCACGTATTCCGGAAGTGATCCTGACTTCCGCATTCGAAGCACACCCTTCTCCCTTCATTGACACCCTTTCCCATCCTACAGTCCTTGGTGAAATGACATGGCCGCTTACAATTGTCACAAACCTTACAGGCTCCTGCATGCTAGTAGTTACATCTGTTACACTTTGGGAGTGGACCATTGAACTGCCTAGGGTCCTAAGCCTTTACTCCAAAGTTTCTCACCACCTTCCTATCCGTGCTTGAACTACCAAAAGCCTTCTTTCCGGACTGATACTCTGGCTTCCTCTTATTACTGGCACTTCTTGATGTCAGAGTTCCTGCTCTAACCGCATCAATGGCTAAACTAGTCGCCAATGCCACTGCTGATTGGATTGTGGTTGGGTTCGTCGATGTGACCATTCCTCGGATCTCCGGTGTCAATCCCCATAAGTATCGATCAATTCTCTTGCTCTCGGGGGTAACCATATGAGGTTCCAGTTTTACGAGTTCATGGAAGCGCGCAGTGTATCGGTGTATATCTGCTCCAGATAACGACAAGATAAAATCCGTTCCTATTTTTTTAATGCCGCTAATACAAAATTTTGATGTTCATCAACCATCAATACCATAGTTTTTAAATCTAATACCACCAAATACTGGAAATTACTTAAAATACATAGTTCCTAATAACCTCAAGAAAATATTTTACCTTTGAACCAAAAGTCTTATCAAAAGCTGCCAAACTATCAACCATCCTAATCAAAACCATCCTAAATACATATCTATCAAGATTATCAACACAAACATCGCTAGCACTACTCCCCTAATCACGCACACAAGCTCCGCTCTCATCACAGTCTGCCTAACAGTCATAGCGTTCTCCAAAGCCTGGGTTGAACAATCATACAGGAGATGCGTCAGCTTCGCCAGGTCAGTCACGACCTGCTCCTGATGAGTCACCCTCACATGACAGCCATGTAGCTCAGCCACCGTAGCCCTTATGTGTTGCTCCTCCGCCCAAGACATTCCGGACACTCGTCCGATTGGTATGCCGGTGAGAACTCGAGGTGGCTCCGATGCTTCCGGACGCTCCGTCCTAAACGTCACCCGTCTAGGGATTAGGTGTAAAGCCCGTATCCCGGTACGTATCTTAATTGTTTATTTCTTTTGGAAAAGCTTTTATGTTTAACGGGGGTTCCGTTAGCGGGGTTAGTCGAGTCGGACCAAGGGTTAACATAGGTGTCTTGTGGTGTAGAGTGTGAGTTAAGGAATAGTTGAGGGACTAAAGTGGGGTAAACCCCAAACTTGCATGGAATAGGCCCTAGGACCGTCTTCCCCCCCTCCCTTTGTACGTTTCTTTTTTTTCCTTTCCATTAGATTAGAAACCCTTTTGTTTCCCTTTCCCTTTCCATTGTTCGGCTGCTACCACCGAGAGAGAGAGGGAGAGAGTCGGCCGCTAGCAAGGAGAAGAGAGAGGGAGGAGGCTGCCGCCAAGGGGCTGCCGGAAAAAGGGAAAGAGAAGAGGCCGTTCTCGCCGGAAAAGAGGAGGAAGTAGGTTTCGTTGAGGTATTTCCGTTTATATTCCTTTCGTGTCGTTGTTTAGTTGTCAAAACGCCGCAAACCGCCACCACCACCGCAGCGGCACCCATGGCCGCCGGCGGTGTGGCCACCACTGCACGCCGCCACTGTGACGGCTGTGGTCGTGGGTGCGGATGGGTTCACGTTAGAGGGTAGCGTGGGTTGTGTGCGTGTGTGTGTGATCACCGCCGGAAAACACCGCCGCCGCCGCCGTGCCCCGCTGCCGGAGGTGGCAGTGGGTGGGGCCCACGGCATAAACCCTAAAACCACCTGGCGGGATCCCAAAACCGCCGTGGCCTGACCCTAAACCGTTAATCGCATACCGAAGGACCGTGTCGTGATTTTATGTGAAACTGCAGTTTCTGTCCCTGTTTTTGTATCGAGCATAACTTCTGCTAGGAATGTCGGATTGGGATGAAACTGGTGCCGAAAGTTCCGTTTTTGAGTCTAGTCAAATTTTTATGTTTTGCGGAAAAACCGGTTCGGACCATAGCTAGTGTCAAACTGCTGTTCTATACTGAAAGGTACTGTTTTTCGCAGTGCAGCAGGTTGGTTTTGTAAAATCCGTAATAAATTGTAGAAAAATCGTTAGACCGCGTTCTATACGTCCCTGGAACCGTAAGACATGGAACTTCCTGAATATGGAATTAGATTTCTGGATTGATCAGTTTAACAGGGGTAAAATGGGTCTCGAACAGACCTGCGTTTTAGTGTAAAAACTGGAAATTTAGCTTTGTTAAACTAGTAAACGTGTCGTGCGTTGGGACTTTCCGTTGACGTTTTTAGTGCGTATTTAGGTGGGAAAAAGTGAGGAAAGTTGACGTGTCGGTGTTGCGGCTCGTGGGCGCATCGCGTTGTTTTGAGGTGAGTTCTCTCACCGCGTAGTTAGGAATTTCATGTATATCGTTGTTTTTGTGCTATGTGTTATTACGTGTTTGCGTGGACCAATTTGGATGAGATGATTTAGCTGTGATTGTTGAATTTATATGTGAATTATTTGTGCTTGCGTACACCTCAGTGGGACTGAGGGGCTCGGTGGGACCGAGGGCTCGGTGGGACTGAGCTAGTACAACTATTTACCTTTACTCGGTGGGACCGAGGGCTCGGTGGGACTGAGCTAGTACAACTATTTACCTTTACTCGGTGGGACCGGGGGCTCGGTGGGACTGAGCTGGTATTGTTATATTTTTGTGTACTCGGTGGGACCGAGGTTTGTATGTATGCATGAATCATTATGTGGCTTCATATTCATTGTAGTTGTGATGTTGCCTACTTGCGAGTAGGGACGATATACGTGGGGTTGCTACCTGCGTGTGTGGTAGGATTCACTAAGCATTTAGCTTACCTTTCCCCAATATGTTGTGATTTGAGGTGCGAGCGTCAGTCGGGCTTGACGGTACACACACGAAGCGCGGGGTGTCGAAGATTGTTTAAATTTCACTTTCATACCTTTGGATTTTATTTTATAAAAGTTCCGCTGCATAAACTTATTTGACTGTTTGAGTAACGACGTTAATTTCAATTAAGTTACGATTTATAAAATTGTGGTTGTTTTATAATGAAATGCATGTTTTTAAAATTTTAAATTCCTTGTAATTTTTGGGACGTTACAACTTGGTATCAGAGCACAGCTTGAGTGAATCAAACACATCTCGGTGTGTTTGGTCTCAAGTTGCGGCTATGAAGTTTTTAAACTCTTTTATTAAAATCTTTGAGAATAAAGGAAAAAGGAAAACCCGTTTGGGAAACGGTGATCGTGGGCGCAGTGTGTACAGTCAGCCGACGCCAATTGGGAAGATACAACACTTAGTGTATTTATTGCTTTCTAGGCATAGGGCATGCATGCTAGATTTCTTGGGTGGATTACATGGTACTGTATGTTTGTTGCTTGTTAATAGGAATTCATGCTAGCCTTGATAGGTTGTTACGTGAATGCACTATAGGTTGTATGTAGTAGGAACCAAATAGCCTTAGAATGCTTGATTTAGTTCTATTGCGCAGCTCTTGTTTGAGTCCAACCGTTCTAGGATAGAATCTCTTATTCGAACGTCTATCTGGTTTTACACTGTATACGACTGTGCATTCGCGAGGCGACTCGTCAGGGTTAGTGGGGATTCCGTCCTAGCAAGGGTAGTGGGGTGAAATGATTTTTCCTAGGGAGCTAGGAAGAGTGTATGCATATGCTGGTACGGGCATATGGGTTTATTTGTTGGTAAGAAACTACTTGGACACTCCTGGTCAGGACTCGAAACGAGTAGGGATAGGTGTGGAAGGTAGTAGTAGAGCTCCTACTATCTGAAGCACATGATCCATGCTCGAGTCGGGGAAAGTCACGGGGAACCCGAGGAGTTGAGCGTGAGCATAGATAGCAGAATTTATCGTCCTGAGAACTTGAAGGTTCGCTTCGCGGTGAATCTGTTACGAGACGGAGCGAAAGACTGGTGTGCTACTACTTTGACCTGGGAGGAGTTCGTCGTATGTTTCGTGTAGAGCATGTGCCTCTAGTGGAGATGGAGAGGAGTGCTAAAGAGTTCTTGGAGCTCTCAGATTGCGGAGGCCATAAAGGAGGTGAACCGAAAGTTCACGGAAATGACATTATTCTGGCCATAAAGTGAGTGTTTGGGGCCGAGTTGTAGGACGGTTAGGATGTCCACTTGTGGTTGCAGTTGCTAAAGACAGGACCTTGATGGTTACTGACGTGTACCGGGGGTGCACTTTGGAGATCTCTGGTGTGAGGTTCCCGATTGATTTGATTCCGATCGCTATGCGGGAGTTGTGCGTGATTGTGGGCATGAATTGGATGGATGCGTATGATGCGGAGATTGTTTGTCGTCACAAACAAGTGCGAGTTCGAACCCCAAGCAGGGGAGAACTGTTAGTACAGGGAGACTCGGCTAGACGGACTGCGGCAATATGTTCAGCTGCGAGAGCTCGGAGATACCTTCAGCACAGTGGGCAAGGATACTTGGCTTATGTGTTAGACACGCGAGTTGGGGGGGCGAAGGAGGCTGTCGAAGACGTGCCAGTTGTACGGGAGTTCACCGACGTATTTCCCGAGGATTTGCCGGGGATACCTCCCGAACGACAGGTAGAGTTTCGGATCGATCTGATCCCGGGTACTGCTCCGGTGGCCAAGGCACCCTATCGCCTGGCCCCACCGGAAATGAAAGAGCTGCACGCCCAGTTGCAGGAACTTCTTGAAAAAGAGTTCATTAGGCCGAGCTGTTCGCCGTCGCCGTGGAGAGCACCTATCTTATTTGTGAAGAAGAAGGACGGGTCACAACGGATGTGCATAGTCTACCGGGAGCTGAATAAGCTTACGGTAAAGAATCGTTATCCTTTGCCAAGGATTGACGATTTATTTGACCAGCTTCAGGGAGCCTCGTGGTTCTCCAAGATTGATTTACGGTCGGGGTACCACCAGATGCGGGTCAGGAGTGAGGACACGGAGAAGACGACCTTCCGTACGCGGTACGGTCATTACAAGTTCGTGGTGATGCCTTTTGGGCTCACCAATGCACCAGCAGCGTTCATGGACCTCATGAACCGAGTGTGTAGTCCGATGTTGGACCGATCGGTGATTGTGTTCATCGATGATATTTTGGTGTATTCAAAGACCGAGGAGGAGCACGAGATGCATCTTCGAGAAGTGTTGGAAGTATTGAGGCGAGAGAAGTTATACGCTAAGTTTTCCAAGTGCGAGTTCTGGTTACGAGAGGTCCAGTTCCTAGGACATGTCGTGAACCAGGATGGTATTATGGTCGACCCTGCTAAGATTTCAGCGGTGATGAGGTGGGAGGTACCGAAGACTCCTACCGAGGTGCGAAGCTTTCTAGGATTGGCGGAATATTATCGAAGGTTTATTCAGGATTTCTCCAAGATCGCGTTGCCTATGACGCGATTGACAAAGAAATCTGCGGCTTTCAGCTGGGGTGAGGAACAACAGAAGGCGTTCGAGGAGCTACGCAGGCGTTTGTGCGAGACTCCTGTGTTAACCTTGCCCGAGGGCATGGAGGATTTGGTAGTATATTGTGACGCCTCACATCAGGGTTTGGGTGTAGTGCTTATGCAGCGCGGCAAGGTCATATCCTACGCTTCTAGGCAGCTGAAGCCCCACGAAGCGAATTACCCGACTCATGACCTGGAGTTGGGAGCGGTCGTGTTTGCCCTTAAAATTTGGAGGCACCATCTCTATGGTGTCAAGTATACGATCTACACTGACCATAAGAGCCTCAAGTATTTGATGGATCAGCAGAACCTTAATATGCGTCAGCGAAGGTGGCTCGATGTGGTTAAGGATTATGACTGCGAGATACTTTACCGCCCGGGTAAAGCGAACGTGGTCGCGGACACACTCAGTCGACATCCGGTCGGTGAGCCACTGAGGGGTTTATGTCAGCGATTGACAGTGGTTACACCTATCCTGGAGTCGATAGGAAGCGTTCAGGAGGTGGCTGTCTTGGAGGAAAATGCAAAGCGGGAAAGAGTGTCGGGGGAAATCCCGAATTTTGTTCGTGATAGTCGGGGGCTGTTAACTCGACATGGTAGGGTCTGGGTTACATTCATCGGTGGGAACCGGCAGGTACTAATGGATGAGGCGCATAAGTCCAAGTTCTCGATTCACCCGGGAGCTATAAAGATGTACAAAGACTTGTGTGAAGGTTACTGGTGGCCCGGCCTGAAGCGGGATGCTGCTAGATGTGTTGAGATATGTATGACCTGTCGGAAGGTCAAAGCGGAACATCAACGACCACATGGGAAATTGCAACCGTTGGAGGTCCCGGTTTGGAAATGGGAAAAGATTACTATGGATTTCATAACGAAACTCCCTAGGACTCCCCGTGGGAACGATGCCATTTGGGTGATCGTGGACCGACTGACCAAAAGTGCTCACTTCTTGGCCATCAGGGAGAGCTCCTCGGCGGAGAAGCTTGCGGAGGTGTTTGTACGTGAGATCGTGGCCAGGCACGGGGTGCCTGTTTCGATTGTCTCCGACAGGGACACTCGTTTTACCTCCCGGTTTTGGGAGAAGTTCCAGTCGGAGATGGGTACACGGTTACACTTTAGCACGGCTTTCCATCCACAGACGGACGGACAGAGCGAGCGAACCATTCAGACCCTCGAAGATATGCTTCGAGCTTGTGTCATCGATTTTGGAGGTAGTTGGGATCAGTACCTACCTTTGGCAGAATTCTCCTACAACAACAACTATCACTCTAGTATTGGCATGCCGCCGTACGAGTTGTTGTACGGTAGGAAGTGCAGGACGCCCGTTTGTTGGGGCGAGGTTGGTCATCGGGTGTTAGGGAGTACTGACATTGTTTTGAAGACGACCGACATGATTCAGATGGTGCGGGACCATTTAGTTACTACACAAAGTCGGCAGAAGAGCTACGCCGACAAAAGGCGATCCGACTTAGAGTTTCAAGTGGGTGATTATGTTTTGTTGAAGGTTTCACCCTGGAAAGGGGTGATCCGGTTTCGTAAGCGGGGGAAGCTAGGGACTCGTTATATTGGGCCTTACCGGATTATCGCCCGTGTGGGGAAAGTGGCTTACCGGTTAGAGTTACCTGAAGAACTGAGCTTGATTCACAACACCTTTCACGTTTCTCAATTACGGAAGTGTGTATTTGACGAGTCTACCGTGATTCCTCTGGAGGACGTTCAGATCGATGAGCGGCTTAACTACGTGGAAAAGCCGGTTGCCATTCTCGACAGGAAAACGAGAACCTCGCGGAACAAAGTTATTGGACTGGTGAAAGTCCAGTGGCAGCACCGAAAGGGTTCAGAATGGACGTGGGAGCCCGAAGCGGAGATGCGCAAGAATTACCCCAGGATTTTCATCGGTCAAGACTTCGAGGACGAAGTCTAACTCAAGCGGGGGAGAGTTGTAAATTCCGTATCCCGGTACGTATCTTAATTGTTTATTTCTTTTGGAAAAGCTTTTATGTTTAACGGGGGTTCCGTTAGCGGGGTTAGTCGAGTCGGACCAAGGGTTAACATAGGTGTCTTGTGGTGTAGAGTGTGAGTTAAGGAATAGTTGAGGGACTAAAGTGGGGTAAACCCCAAACTTGCATGGAATAGGCCCTAGGACCGTCTTCCCCCCCTCCCTTTGTACGTTTCTTTTTTTTCCTTTCCATTAGATTAGAAACCCTTTTGTTTCCCTTTCCCTTTCCATTGTTCGGCTGCTACCACCGAGAGAGAGAGGGAGAGAGTCGGCCGCTAGCAAGGAGAAGAGAGAGGGAGGAGGCTGCCGCCAAGGGGCTGTCGGAAAAAGGGAAAGAGAAGAGGCCGTTCTCGCCGGAAAAGAGGAGGAAGTAGGTTTCGTTGAGGTATTTCCGTTTATATTCCTTTCGTGTCGTTGTTTAGTTGTCAAAACGTCGCAAACCGCCACCACCACCGCAGCGGCACCCATGGCCGCCGGCGGTGTGGCCACCACTGCACGCCGCCACTGTGACGGCTGTGGTCGTGGGTGCGGATGGGTTCACGTTAGAGGGTAGCGTGGGTTGTGTGCGTGTGTGTGTGATCACCGCCGGAAAACACCGCCGCCGCCGCCGTGCCCCGCTGCCGGAGGTGGCAGTGGGTGGGGCCCACGGCCTAAACCCTAAAACCACCTGGCGGGATCCCAAAACCGCCGTGGCCTGACCCTAAACCGTTAATCGCATACCGAAGGACCGTGTCGTGATTTTATGTGAAACTGCAGTTTCTGTCCCTGTTTTTGTATCGAGCATAACTTCTGCTAGGAATGTCGGATTGGGATGAAACTGGTGCCAAAAGTTCCGTTTTTGAGTCTAGTCAAATTCTTATGTTTTGCGGAAAAACCAGTTCGGACCATAGCTAGTGTCAAACTGCTGTTCTGTACTGAAAGGTACTGTTTTTCGCTGTGCAGCAGGTTGGTTTTGTAAAATCCGTAATAAATTGTAGAAAAATCGTTAGACCGCGTTCTATACGTCCCTGGAACCGTAAGACATGGAACTTCCTGAATATGGAATTAGATTTCTGGATTGATCAGTTTAACAGGGGTAAAATGGGTCTCGAACAGACCTGCGTTTTAGTGTAAAAACTAGAAATTTAGCTTTGTTAAACTAGTAAACGTGTCGTGCGTTGGGACTTTCCGTTGACGTTTTTAGTGCGTATTTAGGTGGGAAAAAGTGAGGAAAGTTGACGTGTCGGTGTTGCGGCTCGTGGGCGCGTCGCGTTGTTTTGAGGTGAGTTCTCTCACCGCGTAGTTAGGAATTTCATGTATATCGTTGTTTTTGTGCTATGTGTTATTACGTGTTTGCGTGGACCAATTTGGATGGGATGATTTAGCTGTGATTGTTGAAATTATATGTGAATTATTTATGCTTGCGTACACCTCAGTGGGACTGAAGGGCTCGGTGGGACCGAGGGCTCGGTGGGACTGAGCTAGTACAACTATTTACCTTTACTCGGTGGGACCGAGGGCTCGGTGGGACTGAGCTTGTACAACTATTTACCTTTACTCGGTGGGACCGGGGGCTCGATGGGACTGAGCTGGTATTGTTATATTTTTGTGTACTCGGTGGGACCGAGGTTTGTATGTATGCATGAATCATTATGTGGCTTCATATTCATTGTAGTGGTGATGTTGCCTACTTGCGAGTAGGGACGATATACGTGGGGTTGCTACCTGCGTGTGTGGTAGGATTCACTAAGCGTTTAGCTTACCTTTCCCCAATATGTTGTGATTTCAGGTGCGAGCGGCTGTCGGGCTTGACGGTACACACACGAAGCGCGGGGTGTCGAAGATTGTTTAAATTTCACTTTCATACCTTTGGATTTTATTTTATAAAAGTTCCGCTGCATAAACTTATTTGACTGTTTGAGTAACGACGTTAATTTCAATTAAGTTACGATTTATAAAATTGTGGTTGTTTTATAATGAAATGCATGTTTTTAAAATTTTAAATTCCTTGTAATTTTTGGGACGTTACAACTTGGTATCAGAGAACAGCTTGAGTGAATCAAACACGTCTCGGTGTGTTTGGTCTCAAGTTGTGGCTATGAAGTTTTTAAACTCTTTTATTAAAATCTTTGAGAATAAAGGAAAAAGGAAAACCCGTTTGGGAAACGGTGATCGTGGGCGCAGTGTGTACAGTCAGCCGACGCCAATTGGGAAGATACAACTCTTAGTGTATTTATTGTTTTCTAGGCATAGGGCATGCATGCTAGATTTACCATCATATTAAGACTTGTTTTATTTTACTAGTATAATTTGTAAAGTATACATATACATTTGTATTTAGGTAATTTGAATTGGCATTTTATGAGATTTATGGATAATTCCCTACTTTGAGGGGTTTCTTGGCAAAAATTCTTAAAATTTTCCTATCGTACTGAGTTTACTGCTAGAATTGGACTGTGTGAACTATGACATGATTAACTGAAACGTTCAGTGCAGTTCTAACCTGGAGTGTAAATTTGACGGTTGTCACATAATGGAAGGTAACTCTCCCATCAAACCTTAACATACGCGGAGGAGATCCAATGTTAAAGTCACAAGTCGAGGTTGCGTGCCCAACAATCTACATAACGTCAAAACATGGACAACACAGTATCCGAAAATAGCATCGGACAATTAAAGAAAATAAAGAAAGTCTCGGCTAAGTTTGCAATCATATGAAATAAAATAATTTCATGCATGTTAAAATTACGATTTAAAATCCTGTGCATGCTAAAATATTTTTCCAAGATTTCGGAACATAAATCACATGATGACTTGGGAACATGAGAAATAATTGATGCAATTTATTTCAAAAATATGCATGAGTTGAGTCGGCACTGAACGTCACAATACCACACTCCTCGAATTCCTCCAGTCATACAATTGTCATCCGGATGCTCAAGCATCTTAAGGTAACACTTGGAAGTTTCTTTGGTTCACCTTATAACATCTCCTCGAAGAACGTTGATTCCATAAGCCTGTGGTTCTAATTCAACCAACAATTCCGACCTGAAACGGTTCACTTAATGCAATCATCATGCTTAATTTCACTCCATGTGACATATGTTAAAATCACTAATCTCTTTTAACGGCTAACCACTTAGAAACTTCTTTACTACCCCAACGGTTGTCACACCAAAGTAGTCCAAGTATACACATGTAACTTGTAGGTTCACCCTAACATTGACTAGGTGCAATTATGAACGTACCGTACATGATCATCCTTGCTACCCTCGACGTGATTCCCGTTTCTAGTAACTCCATCGATCTCAAAATGTCATATCATAAAGTGCCTAATGGTGCAAACTTCACTCTTATTCACTTAAAAGAACGCTAGCTTGAGTCTAGGCATCCAAAATCAACACCTAATTCTCTCAAACTTAAGCTATGATACCAACTTGTAACACTCTCAAAATTGGAAAGAACAACTAAATAAAATTTTCCATAAAATAACCAAATAAGGATAAAATTTCTTCTACAAACCATCCTTGGAATTACCTCAATACTAAAAACATAATAACTTCAACATTAAAACCTAAGTCATACGCCAAAGCTACAAAAACGTCGGGTGTTACTCAACCCATGTCAAGTTGCTATTCCCCAAATGCGGAAGACTTCACCAAACCACTTACTTCGTGAGCACACAACTAGCTCTCCACTCTTCACAGTTTCACTAGAACTATATCCCAACCGGAACCTGTTGCACATGCCGACAAATAAAAAGGTTACGCTAACGCCTAGTGAGTTCAAGAGTTTTTATCATGGTTATATAATTCATAACACGAGAAAAGTGAAATTTAAATCATGAGCACATAGATTTAAGCATATATCTATCAAAACACTAAAAGTGCATTTTTACTAAATAATATTCAGTTATGCAATAGTTATCAAAACACTTCAACTAATACTCATTTTTTCAAGTTACCCAAAAATCCCAAAGGTGGGTGTTTTGTTGGATTTATAAAATCAAATACTTCAAGTAATCAAAATCATTCAAAAGACTTAACAATGAATATTTTCGTATAAACACTTAAAATACTTTAAAATGAAACATTTTGGCATGTACAATGTTTTCACAAATCAACTTGAACTCACCTTGCTAGATTTAGGCTAAATCTAGATTTTACCCCGTTTTGCTTCCTTGAAGAACTTGAATCCATGAGCAACCTTCTAAAGAAACCTAGATCCACAAACTCCCAACACAAAACAACAATTCTATGTGTTTAGAATCGTTCCCCAAACATTATACATCCATATCTAAAATATACCAAAACCCTAATTTATTAGTTCAAAAAAAGAGAGGATTACCTTAACCACCACTTGAGTCCACCAACCAAAACACCTCTAGTGCCACCAAAATGAACTTCAAACTCCAAATCTTCAAAATGGAGAAAAATGGTTGGATGAAACCCTAGGTTTAGTTTCCAAAACCTTGTAAGATTCTAGGTTTAGTTTCAAAAACCTTGTAAGAGGGAGAAGAACCACTTGAAATATCGAGTTTTTGGTGTCTCAAAGGCTCAAATCGACAATAGGGTGAATGGGTTCGGTTCTTGGGAGAGAAAAAACGAAGTGGGTAAAGTGGGAATGAGGAGAGAGAGGCAAAATTCGCGTTTTTATGCAATCAGGGGCCGGCGGTGATAGTGTCCGGCGATTGTGACATTTGTCACTCTCGCTGGTCATTCTCGCGAGAAGTGTACCCCTGGCTCCTCCCCGCCTGCGACTACGCCAACGATTGTGACCAAATGTCACTCTCGCATGGCAAGGTCGCCAGAAGTGTACCGAAAGCTCTTTTAAGCTGATTTCCACCCGAAACCCTTCTGCCACTGAAGAGGGTCTAATGTGGGTCTTTCAACACCCAAAGCCTACTTCGCCAAACGTCAAACGGGCTAGATGTTACCTTTACTTTCCTGAAAATACGGGTGTTACATGACCCTCAGAAATACTTAGTGAAAATTATGAATACCATCTGTATGTTAGTGTTTCACCATCAATGATAACATACTGAGTCTGTTCAATATAACTGATGGTAACCACTGTTCTTCATAGTATTCCTTAGTGATAAATGTACATCAGTGATAACCTGAGTCTGTTCAGTATCACTGATGATCGCTGATTGTTTCATATGTAAAACAATGTTGTTTGTAATCCCAAAAGACAAGTCTCGCGATAAAGAGTTCATTGCGGACATCGAAGACAAAGCTGATGAACAAGTGACGAGTCTACTAATGATCTGATGCGAACATCAGTGAAACCAAGACAGGTCTACACACGCGACATTTCAAGAAGATGACTTCAGCGATAGATGACTTACATCAGTTCTTCACTGATGGAAGTTCAACTCAGCGATCGCTGATCATGAAGCTTCTCCTTCAAGATATGTTTGTCTAATCTACTTGCACAACTCCGTACGATTTGTCAGAAGGGACATACCTTTGTCCTGGATCGTACAACCACTCTGCCACTATATTGTTCACCATGCGGCCCAAAGCATGTTGCTAAAAGTCAGAAGCATGCGCCCAATCAGATGCTGACACGTGTAAAGTCCTCCTGTCATGCATTAAATGCATCAGGTATAAATAGGAGGAATACCCCTTCAGTTTGAAAATGGTCTCTCTCTGAACTTCTTAGTGCCTTAGAAAAATATCTTTAATTTTCTATATCTCATTTTCTCTCTATTTCTTGTGCAAGAACTCTTAGTGATTCTCAAGTTTGTTTAGATTAGGTTCTACTTAATCCTATTCTGCAACAAACTGTAAATTGTGTTTGATTTATCAATAAACAATTTAGAAAACCAAAATCTTGTGGGTTTGTATTCAACCCCCCTTCTACAAACTATTACTTGTATAAACCCTTCGGGACCAATACTTCATAGGTTTTGTCAGATGGAAGGTTCAGTGCAGCTCGAATAGCTAATGAGGCAATGCTTCCATGTTCGTGTTCTTGAAGGTAATGACAGGGACCTCTTTGCCAGACTTCAACATTTTGGTTGCAACTTTAGCGGTGTACCAGAATTGTTGTAGCAGAGACTTGCAACCTGGAGGTATACCGTCAGCGCATAACTGATTGGAGAGTTCTTTAGAAAGGTAGCAGCATCAGCTAGGTGAGGTGCAGGTTTGTTAGAACGGAAAGTGAGGAGTCCCTGGTGGTTGTTTGACTCAAAGTCAATGTTAGTGAGCTCAAAGTGAGCGTTGGTAGCACGGGTCAAAGTAAGAGCTTAAGATGCCATTTCTGTGAAGAAGCTTAGAAAAAGGAGAGAAAGATACTTTGAATAGAAAACGGTTTAACCTTTCTAAGCACTTGGGGGAAAAAACAGTTTACCAGTTTCCTAAAAAGGAAGGAATGGTGTTAAAAGAGTTTTACCAATTTTCAAAGGTGAAAATGTGGTAATTTTGAGAGTTTTACCAGTTTCCAAGGATGGATATGTGATAAAAAACCAAAATGAGAAAAGAAAATTAAAAATGGTAAAAGTCCAAGTTTAATAATGATGAAGTTGAAGTTCTTCTAAAAATAAAAGGTTTTTAGGGTTTGAAAAAATCATGAACAAGATGATTTGATCTTAAAAAACTTGTTCTTTGATCTTATTTAGCAAAGGTTTAAAGATCAAAAGATGTTTTTAGAGAAGAGAACATTAAGCATAAGAGTGAAGAAAAACCTGAAAATCACAAAGAGTGTGAGTGCGTGTTCTTGATGTTCTTGGTGTTTTTTTGCTTAGGAAGTTCTTTGCCTTAGAGAAAGTAATGTGCACGTAAAATTTGAATGTGAGACGAAGTGACATATTTATACGGCGGAGGAGAGAGAAAAGAATGATGAGAGGGAATGGAAATCATCATGAGAAGGACACGTCGCAAGCATGTGATTGGTCAAGGAATTGTAACGGGCGTCGTGTGTCAGAATAATGCGTGCCATGGTCTATCCGAAAAATGACGTCATAAGAGAGGACATCTTTTCATTTTCTAAAGACATCACTGATGTAGAAAGTCAATATTTTTTATATAAGGATCATTGATATGGAAATTCAGTGACGAAAGAGTTTTTGAAAAAGCTTTTAATCATTTAAAAAAATAAATGATTCATTTTTGAGTATTTCAGAATCGCATCGTTGAATAGAACTTCAGTAAGAATAGATAGAAAATCATACCTAATTATCAAAGAACATTTAGACAGAGATTACAAGATGAATGTCAGACATTGAAGATCAATAACTCAAGTGGTGCTCTTTCTATCCAGTTTGCGTCGTGCAAAATCACTATCTGAATAGGCATTTAGATCAAACCCATAGTCTTTGGGATACCAAAGACCTATGTTAGGAGTACCCTTAAAAAATCTAAAGATACGCTTGACAGCGATCAAGTGTGATTCATTGGGTTCAGATTGATATTGTGCACATAAACAAGTAGAGTATATGATATCAGGCCTGCTAGTTGTCGGATATAAGAGAGATCCAATCATTCCTCTATAGGCCGTGACATGGACATGTTTTCCATTTGGATCCTTGTTCAGCGTCAAAGGAGGGGCCATAAGAGTTTTCATAGCTAAGCTTTTAGTTAGATCAAACTTTTTCAGCATATCTTTAATTTACTTACCTTGGTGTATGAATGTACCTTTATTTTTCTACTTAATCTGAAGCCCAATGAAGTATGTTAGCTTACCCATCATACTCATCGTATATTCTTTCTTCATGCGTTCAGAGAATCGAGTACACAAAGATGTGTTAATAGATCAAAATATATTGTCATCGACATATACCTGAACAAGTATGATATGACCTTTAACCTTTTTGAAAAACAAAGTATTTCCAATCTTTCCATGTTCAGATTTTTCATCGATAAGATAAGAGGATAAAGTATCATACCAAGCACGAGGGGCTTGTTTTAAACCATAAAGATCCTTATCCAGTTTATAAACATCATCTTGATGCTTAGGGTTTGAGAACCCTAGAGGTTGTTCAACAAAGACTTCTTCATTCAGCTTTCCATTTAGGAATGCTGACTTGACATCCATCTGATGTACTATAAAGTCTTTGTGAACTGCATAGGCTAGGAATAATCGAATTGCTTCGAGCTTGGCCACATGGGCAAAGGTTTCATCATAGTGTATGTCTTCCTCTTGTCTGTATCCCTGAGCAAAAAGTCTAGCCTTGTTACGGGTGACAGTACCATGCTCATCTAACTTGTTACGATACACTTATTTGGTGCCAATAACAGTCTTGTCAGATGGTCTAGGAACGAGATTCCAAACTTTGTTTCTTTCAAACTCAGTCAGCTCTCTTCTTGCATAGCGCTTAACTAGTTTATTTCTCTGAGGGCATCATCGGTCTTTTTAGGTTCAAGGATAGATATGAAGTTTACAAAGAGACATATATTACCTGAACCATGTCGAGTCTGAATTCCTGCATTTGGATCACCAAGTATTTGTTCGATTGGATGACTTCTTGTCCATCTCTGAAAAGGAAGTTGAGGTTCCAACTCTGAGGTAATCACCGGAGGTGATGAATGTTAGTGTCAAAAATCACCCAAAGGATAACACAAGGTCGGTGTGGAGCTTTAACAACAAAAGAATAGTAACCTTCGATAAAGCACACGACAAACAACAAAAAATAAACAAGACAAGAGAATTTGGTGACGCGAAAATCCCCGTCGAGGGTAAAAACCACGGATGACAAGTTAGGTCTTCAATGCACTATAGTCGTCAATAAGGGACGACGTCCTAGTGTAACAAGTGTTGAGAGTACAATAGATTACAATAAGACAGAAAATAAACTTAATCATAAAGTTTCTCCGTGCGTCGTGAGTAAACAGAGGGTGTCGTGAGTTTCTTTGAGGAGAAATGCAAGTGATTGCTTGAATGCTTCGAGAATGATTTTGTGAATTGTTTTGTCCCTGAATGTATGCTGAGTCTTGTTTATATAGCTTTGGTCGTCTTGAATGCGCCTTTAATTGATTGGTAACGGTCTTGGTCATAAATGCCTTTGATGACAGCCTTCGGCTATGACCGTTGTCTCATTAAAGTTTTGCGACCTGCATTATATAGAGACAAAGAAAACGTATGGTCGAGAGTTACTTAATCATGGTCGTTAGGTATTATTAATGCTAAAAATTGTCCAAAGGAATATTTAAAGTCGGTGTGGAGCTTTAACAACAAAAGAAAGGTATATCGCGACAAAATCGTACAACATGTAATAAAAAGTAAAAAAAGACAAAAGAAATTGTTGACGCGGAAAACACCGTCGAGGTAAAAACCACGGTCGTCAGTAGAAGTCGACGGTGCACTATGGTCATCAAACAGGGACGACGTCGTGTAGTAACAAGTGTCATAAACACAAATAGTTACAAAGATAATAAAAATAAACTAAGTCGTGAGTTTCTGTCAAATGTTGTGAGTTTTAACTGGTTGTCGTGAGATTCTTCGAGAGAAAGCGAAGTTTGTTTGCTATTCAGTACTTCTGGAATCCATGTGTGTGCGAATGAGGTCTTTATGTTGTTTTTTATAGGCTTTGGTGTCATAAATGATCTTCATAAATGTGAAAATGGTCCTTGTCATTTAATGCTCTTGATTGCGATCTACAGTTATGATTGCTGCCCTTAATGTGTGTGACCTATATTAATTAGACATAAAGAAAACGCTTGTCGAGAGTTAGTTAATCATGGCCGCAAGGAATCTTACGACGGTCCTCAGATTTTACCGAGGGTCTTGGTCGCAGGTCGTGAGTACCTTACGACCAATGTGCTAAGTGACGACTATGGTCATGGTCGTGCACAGTTTACAGGACCATACTAAATGTCGTTTGATTTCTAGCGTCGGTCGTGATGTGTAATTTTTTACCCAAATGTTTTTCCCCTAAAATTTGAATATAGTGCGCAAATTTAAGTTTTAAATTCTAGGGTAACCGAGTTGAATTTAGTGCGCAAATTTAGTGCAATTTAGTACGACCATACTAACCGTTAACAGTCAACAACCGTTTTCTTGGTTTCATTAATGCAGATCCAGAAGCAATCATTTCCTAACGATCATAACGGAAGAGCCATTAATGACAATTAAGGACCAACAACGGTTACGACAATCATCAAGACACATTGATTACTACCGAAAGTTATATAAACAAAGGCTTGCACCACACTTTAAAAAACGGTTTTCGCATATAGTAATCATCGGAGAATTCGAGAAATATCATTTACGAAAGCAGTTTTTTACGCACGATATAACACTGTTACTAACGACGCACGGCATTAGTTTACGATTAAGTTTACTTTTATTCTTATTGTAACCTATTGTACTCACGACACTTGTTACTAAAGGACGCCGTCCCTGTTTGGCGACCATAGTGCACTGTCAACTTCTATAGTCGACCGCGGTTTTTACCCTCGACGGGGTTTTCCGCGTCACCAAATTTCTTTGTCTTATCTACTTTTCGTCGACGATTGTACTTTTGTCTTGAGATCCTTTTCTTTAGTTGTTAAAGCTCCACATCAACCTTAAGTTATCCTTTGGATGATTTTTGGCATTAACAGTTTTGCGCCTGTTAATGCCAAAAATCACACCAAAGAGACAACTTAAGGTCGATGTGGACTTAATCAACTAAAGAAAGGATATTTCGACGAGACGTGCGACGAGGGAAAAAATAAACGAGACAAGCGATTTGATGACGCAGGAAAAAACTCAAACGAGGAAAAAACCTGCGGACGACAAGAGGTGTCGTCGCTTGCAGTATGGTCGCCAATCAGGGGCGATGTCCTTGGTACTGGCATCGGTCGTACGATGATTACAACACAAATGAAGGAAATACTTCGAAATGTAAAGTACAAGTGTTTGAATGTAAAAGCAGGTGTTTGTCATGTGTGAATACAAAGTGTGAACTTCTGGTCGAGGGCTGTTGTCGTGCGTCAAGAGCGATACTTGAGCTTTCCTTCGAGTGTTCTTGAGTTTGCTGTAAGGTTCTGGATTTCAGTACTTGATCTCCAGAGTTTGAATGTTCTTTGCTATGAGTTTGGATGATTTTCTCTGCTGTTTGGTGATGTTCGCTGATGTATACTGGATGTTAACTGATGTCCCTTGAAATGAGGCTTTAGCTTATCTTTTATAGTCATCGCATCATTAATTAGCTCCATTAATGATTTGATCAACGGCTACAACGGCTGGAAACGGTCGCCGGAGTGATTATCCATAATGCTCTTCGTTCGTTACGGCTGCTTGCTGTTAATGGCTTTGACTCCTGCAATAAAGACTTAATAAACGTAACATTCAAGGTTAACGTTAGCTTTGGTCGAAGGTGCGATGATCTTACGCGATGGTCGTATGGGACGGACGATGCTATGGTCGAGCGTCATGGGAGACGCACGACTTACCTTTTATGGGAGACGACGGATGTTTTCTGGGTTCTTGTCGTGAACTTATCTTAATACAAGATTTGGATTATAACGCGCGTCTTACCTGCTCTGGTCGTGGTCGTACGACGTGATTTTTTGCCCAAACAGTTTGCCCCCAAAATTTGAAAGAAGGATAGCAAATCCGATTTTAAATTTTGTCAATCAGACGCGTAAGAAATAAGGCAAGAGTTTTGAAATGTACCTCAATCGCTTTTGTACTAGACTGGTCCGCTTCTAACCGATCAAGAAGTCGAAAGGGGAACGTGGTCGTGACGTCATGCTGACGTATGATGATGCTTACCAACTGAATGTCGACGGAGCCCAGAGGTGCTATTAGAAATGAAAAAGATTTTGGCAACTTTGGAAGTCTAGCGAGGATTCTCATGTGTATTACCATAAGCAAGGTTGGCGAGGTTCGACAGGAGATGTGTCCTAATGGATATGCCGTGATATATGAGTACCTGTTTAAGATGGGATTCCACTGGCCGTATTCTCCTTTGGTCGAAGTGTTCATGCGTGAATTCGATCTTTCACCGAGGCAACCGATGCCCCAGTTCTGGCGAGTTATCCTGATCATCGAGCGACTTACCTCGCACTTAGTTTTGAACACTGTTGTCGATGATCGCAAATGGAAGACGAGGTATGTGCTGGATACGGACAATGATTGGATTGGATCTGTTGATACTGCACAACTGGCGACGATGTCTCATACCGCGCAACCGGCGACGAGGTCTCATACTGCGCAACTGGCGACGATGTTTCATACTGCGCAATTGGTGACGGTGTTTCATACTGCGCAACTGGCGACGGTGTTTCATACTGCGCAACTGGCGACGATGTTCTCTACATCCTCGTCGACCCTTTCGTCAGCCGCCAGGGGCAAGGGTGTAAAGACGGGAGAGAATGAGGGAGAGTTTATGGCGACGAACAACTTTGTGTTGTCGTCAACCCTCCTGATTGACTATGTCCTCGTCAGGGCAGAGTCACTTCCGCATCTGGGGAAATATCAGCTCTTATCTTTCAAGGAGCGTTTTCGAAGAATCTCTGTTGAAGAGATTGGACTGTGTTTAGCCGAACTGGCGCTCTTTGTAAGTTTTTCTTTCAAAACCTGTGTTATCGAAGTTCTTTCGCTGAGCATTTAGTATGTTTCTTTTGTAATTTGCAGATGCTTCTGTTTCCTCTCATTAAATATGTGAAGGTAGAGGAAATGCTGGAGTGGAGGTCGATCGTTGAGAAGGATATATTCTTTCCTCCAACCTCAACATTAATCTTTAGAGCCATATTCTCAGAATGTCGAGGCGTAAGGAGTTGGAAGACCACTCCTAATATACTCGATTGATCCTTGCATCAGTTCTTCGGGATTGGCAGGGCTTCGAAGTTCGAGACTTTTGGGCAAAGCTTGCCATCGACGCTTTTCTCTAGGTCTAGGAAATGCTATGTCTTTTCATGTCTCGACCGTTGGTGGTCGAACCATTTTATCTTTGTATACTCGAGCGTCGGTAGTCGAGTTCTTTTGAATATAACCAACAGTTTTGTAAATGAAACTTTGAACTTTTGTTTGAACTTGCGTTTTATATATTTGGTGAACAAGTACCATATCAATTATGAAATTGAATCTGGGAATCATGCGACTAAGGCATTCATTGTAACACAATAACTGGTACGTAAGCCATAAGACTTTTAAATCGTGTGTTTAAACATAAGCACATGCGACTAAAGCATACATTCGGAGTATGAAAGTTAAGAGGCTTAGATCATGAGATCGTTAGACCTCGCAATTGTACGACTAAGTCGTGTGATTAATTTGAATCGTATGTCCCTGTAAAGGATGATCAAATCATAGATTTGGTCGTTTATATCGTGCGACCTTGTGAATTTAAAGTCATATTGTAGACTTAATGACTACTGTCGTGCGATCCTGCAATAAACTGTCGTGCGGTTCTGCGGTAAAACGATGTCGGGGGTTGGTCGTTGGCTGGCCAACGACCCTCCGATGCTTAAGTCAGTAGTCGTTTTGTGAGAAAAAATCGTATGAAAAAGAGTTAGAGAACGTACCATTTCGACTGTTCTCTCTATTTGCCCCCTGTCAGTTATTACCGTATCTTTTTTGGGAGGAAAAGATAGGTTTTAAATGACAGAATGACACGGAGAAATATTGTCCTGCGTTGACTATGTTGTCGTGCGACCGGGCACCATAGTAGACCTATCTCTGTGAAAAAGATATTAACTTAGGGATAGAAAAAACGAACCTGCCGAGAGCCTGATCTTGTGACTTCAGTTTATTTTCTCGGCTTCAAGGTAGACTTGTAGCATTCACGAGCGACTTTTGGCTCACTCTTGATCTCCTGGATTCCCCATGGCGTCGGGAATTTCAACATTTGATGATACGTCGAAGGAACAACTTTCATATCATGGATCCATGGTCGACCTAAGATGATGTTATAGGCTGACGCACAGTCGATGACGCTGAGCCTGGTTTGCTTGTTGACTCCTCCGGCGTAAACGGGCAAGATTATCTCTCCGATGGTGCTCGTCGCTTCTCCATTGAAACCGACCAAAGTCGTCGAACGTCGGGTGATTTCTGAGCGATCGATTCCCATGGCTTTGATAGTGTTGAGAAAAATGACATTTGCTGAGCTGCCCCCGTCGATCAAGACTCGACGTGTTAGACAGTTATCGACTGTAAGCTGAATGATCAACCTGTCGTGATGCTTATGATACGAGTCGCAAAGGTCGACGTGGTCGAACACAATCTTCATGGCTTCCAGCTCCAAATCTCCTTTGGGTCTAGACGAGTGAGGAATAGGCCGATCATCGGGCGCCTGACTGGCATGACGCTTGGCCGCGAATACGTCAGACCACATACGTCTGAACCACCGGTAATGCAATTGACGACTTTCGCGTGCTCGGGGGTCGACGGTCGATGGCTATTAGCTGGAACAGCGACATCGTCGATGATATCCTTGATATTTCCTTTTGGGAAATGATACGCTAATTCCTTCTTCAATGTGATACAATCGTCTGTCGCATGACCATGATCGGTATGCAAGTCGCACCACCTTGATTTGTCTTTCTTAGCATTGTCCAGATCGGACTTCTTTCGCCATCGGATGGTAGCTTGGGTACCTTTCAGAGCTTCGACTAATTCCTTAGCATATCCTTTGAATCCGTAAGATGATATCTTGGGGTACTGAGTGAACTTAGTCGCGGTTTGGGCCTCTGCTTTAGTCTTGAAACGAACATTTGAAATTTGGCGCGCTGGCTCTATTCTGGAGACAACCTTTGTCTTGAACTCTGGCTTTCTGACGCCTAACGACTTCTTGTCGTCAGTGTGCTTGCGACGAAAGGCGGCATCATCTTCTACTCTCATATATGCTAAGGATCGAGCTCGAACGTCTTCGAAATTCTCTGGGGGATATTTGGTCAGGTCGGTGTATAGACCCGAACTATCGTCCAAACCACGCTTATAGGCTTCGATCGCGGTTTTGACGTCGCAATTGCGGATGCTGATCATTTCGGCATTGAATCTATTGAAATAACTTCGAATAGACTCATTAGCTTTTTGCGCGATGTAATATAAGTCGCTGGTCTGCTTCTCCATCTTACGACTGCTGGCGAATTGCTGGGAGAACTGGTTAACCAACTCAGCAAACGACCCGATGGACTTGGGTTTGAGATTGATTAACCATTGGAGAGCTGGACCAGTGACAGTTGCTCCGAAATGCATACTTCCTGGTACATAAATGGGATCGAGATTGTCCACATGAGCTGCTTGTACTGCGCGACGTGCTCAGTCGGATCAGTCACACCAGAATATTTGGGAGTGAAGGCAGGAATGTTATACTTCTTTGGGACCTCGATGGTGGCGATCTCGTCGATGAAGGGCGACGCCTGATACCCCGACCGAGGCTCGACGTCGACAGGCATGGCTGCCCCAGGCAACTTGGCGAGCAAGGACAGGACGCGCTCATTTTGGTCTTCTAACATCTTCAAATGCTGGGCGACGGGATCGTTAAGATCACAATTTGCCCCTGCCGAGGGATTGGTCCCTGGGCTAGTGCCATTACCATGCGATGAACCATTGGTGTCCCCGTTGAACGTGACAAAATATGGCTGCGACCCATAGTGGAATTGCTGCGGTCCATTCTGAAATGGCTGCTGAAATGGTTGCGACCCATAGTGGAATTGCTGCGGTCCATTCTGAAATGGCTGCTGAAATGGTTGCGACCCCTGCTGGAAAGGCTGCGACCCTTGTAATGGCTGAGACCCATTGTTCATGGGTGGTGGCCTTATGTGCTGAGGAGGAACTGTCCCAAACTGAGGATTTGGGTTGAACGGCCCTGGCTGTTGATTCTACATGAACGGGTATGGATGCTGATTCTGCGTGGATGAACCTGGATTCGGGACAAATGGTCTAGGGCCATTCTGGTCGAACGATCTTGGAATTGGGTTCTGCACGAACGGCCTAGGACCATTTTGAGGCCTAAGAGGATTTCTTAACCGCGCAATCTCCTCAGCTGCTCTGCGATTCTGCTGTACCATTGCATTGAGCTGGTTCCTGGCGACTTCGAGCTCCTGATACATCTGAGCAACAGCTTGCTGCGGATTTCCAGGGGCTGCCATTGTTCCTGCAATAGAGAGCAGAAAAAACTACAAGAAACTGTTAGTAGGGTGCACGTTCGTCGAGGATTTTCTCTAGATGAGGTCCCATGGATGGTGCCAAACTGTTAATGCCAAAAATCTCACCAAAGAGACAACTTATGGTCGATGTGGACTTAATCAACTAAAGAAATGATCTTTCGACGAGACGTGCGACGAGGGAAAAAATAAACAAGACAAGAGATTTGATGACGCAGGAAAAACCTCAAACGAGGAAAAAACCTGCGGACGACAAGAGGTGTCGTCGCTTGCACTATGGTCGCCAATCAGGGGCGATGTCCTTAGTACTGGCGTTGGTCGTACGATGATTACAACACAAATGAAGGAAATACTTCAAAATGTAAAGTACAAGTGTTTGAATGTAAAAACAGGTGTTTGTCGTGTGTGAATACAAAGTGTGAACTTCTGGTCGAGGGCTGTTGTCGTGCGTCGGGAGCGATACTTGAGCTTTCCTTCGAGTGTTCTTGAGTTCGCTGTAAGGTTCTGGCTTTCAGTACTTGATCTCCAGAGTTTGAATGTTCTTTGCTATGAGTTTGGATGATTTTCTCTGCTGTTTGGTGATGTTCGCTGATGTATACTGGATGTTAACTGATGTCCCTTGAAATGAGGCTTTAGCTTATCTTTTATAGTCACCGCGTCATTAATTAGCTCCATTAATGATTTGATCAACGGCTGGAAACGGTCGCCGGAGTGATTATCCATAATGCTCTTCGTCCGTTACGGCTGCTTGCTGTTAATGGCTTTGACTCCTGCATTAAATACTTAACAAACATAACAGTCAAGGTTAATGTTAGCTTTGGTCGAAGGTGCGATGATCTTATGCGATGGTCGTACGGGACGGGCGATGCTATGGTCGAGCGTCATGGGAGACGTACGACTTACCTTTTACGGGAGACGACGGATGTTTTCTGGGTTCTTGTCGAGACCTTATCTTAATACAAGATTTGGATTATAACGTGCGTCTTACCTGCTCTGGTCGTGGTCGTACGACGTGATTTTTTGCCCAAACAGCGCCCACCTTGGGGCCCCATCTAGAGAAAATCTCAGACCAAACATACATCGTTCTAACAATCTTGTGAAGTTTGTTGTTTCTAGGAAAATGACAGCACTGCAAGATCCAATCGCCCAGTTACACAGGGAATTGAATGTTGCACGAAGCCAGATCAATGTCGTAGGTGAGCAGAACCGAAAGGCAGCCGAAGAAATTGCTTCCCTGAGGAATCCGGCGATAGGCAACCCCTTCGGACCTCAGAACGGTCCACGACCTCCTTTTGGTGCGCCTTTCGTAATACTACCACTCCAGATAGGTCCAAGGCCATTTGTGAGCGTTCCTTTCTCGGAGCAATTTCCCCCACAGCATTTCAGGCCACCCCCGTTGTACAACGGAGCCATGCCTTACCACATCCTGACGATCCCTCAGCCGACAATGGCAGTTCCCATGAACTTCCCCCTCAACGGAAAAATTGACGATTCGTCATACATAAATGGTTTCCATACGACGGTCGGCATGACGTGTCAGGATTCGGGAGTTATCCCTCCAACTGCTGCATTGCTTAATTCAGACGACCCAATGGCTCGACGATTGAGGCTTCTGGAAGAGAAAAATGAAAAGATGTTATCTCTGCTCTCAAAATTGCTTGGTGTTGCTGTCCCCGTTGATGTCGAGCCCCGCTCAGGATTCTAAGCATCACCTTTCATCGACGAGATTGCAATTGTCGACGTCCCAATAAAATACAGTATTCTTACTTTTATGCCCAAATATTCAGGAATAACCGACCCGACAGAGCACGTCGCCTAGTATAAGAAATTGATGTAGACCACGTCGATCCCACATCAATACCAGGAAGTATGCATGTGCAAACGTTTTGGTGCGACCCTTACATGTGCTGCTCTCCAATGGCTGATCAACCTCAAACCTAAGTCTATCAGCAACTTTGCGGAGTTGGTCAATTTTCACAACAATTCGCCAGCAGTCGCAAGATGGAGAAGCAGACCAGCGACCTGTACTACGTCACCCAAAAAACTGGAGAATCCATCGGCAGTTACTTCAATCGTTTCAATGCAGAAATGATCAGTATTCGAAACTGTGTTAATGCCAAAAATCGCACCAAAGGGACAACTTAAGGTCGATGTGGACTTAATCAATTAAAGGAAGGATCTTTCGACAAGACGTGCGACGAGGGAAAAAATAAACGAGACAAGAGATTTGATGACGCAGGAAAAACCTCAATCGAGGAAAAAACCTGCGGACGACAGGGGGTGTCGTCGCTGCACTATGGTCGCCAATCAGGGGCGATGTCCTTGGTACTGGCGTCGGTCGTACGATGATTACAATACAAATGAAGGAAATACTTCGAAATGTAAAGTACAAGTGTTTTAATGTAAAAACAGGTGTTTGTCGTGTGTGAGTACAAAGTGTAATCAACTGTTGGTCGAAAGCTGCTGCCGTGCGTCGAGAGCGATATTTGAGCTTTCCTCCGAGTGTTCTTGAGTTCGCTGTAAGGTTCTGGCTTTCAGTACTTGATCTCCAGAGTTTGAATGTTCTTTGCTTTGAGTTTGGATGATTTTATCTGCTGCTTGGTGATGTTCGCTAATGTGTATCCGATGTTAACTGATGTCTTTTGAAATGAGGCTTTAGCTTGTCTTTTATAGTCATCGCGTCATTAATTAGCTCCATTAATGATTTGATCAACGACTGGAAACGGTCACCGGAGTGATTATCCATAATGCGCTTCGTCCGTTACGGTTGCTTGTTGTTAATGGCTTTGACTCCTGCATTAAATACTTAACAAACGTAACAGTCAAGGTTAACCTTAGCTTTGGTCGAAGGTGCGATGATCTTACGTGATAGTCGTACGGGACGGGCGATGCTATGGTCGTGCGTCGTGGAAGACGTACGACTTACCTTTTACGGGAGACGACGGATGTTTTCTGGGTTCTTGTCGATACCTTATCTTAATACGAGACTTGGATTATAACGTGCGTCTTACCTGCTCTGGTCGTGGTCGTACGACGTGATTTTTAGCCCAAACAGTTTGCCCCCAAAATTTGAAAGAAGCATAGCAAATCCGAGTTTTAAATTTTGTTAGTAGAAAAAATATGACAAGTGATGGAAATTACCTTAGTTACCTTGGAACTAGGCTGGTCCGCTCTTAACTGAACGAGAAGTCGAACGGAGAAACGAGGTCGTGACATCATGCTGACGTACGATGATGCTTACCAGCTGTCGACGCCAGGTGTCGGTGATTTACTGGGGCATATGAAAGTCGGGGATGCGTGTCGATCTTTTGAAGGGCTCGACCTGTCACGATTTCCTGCATAAATAGAGATCAAAATGGATTGTTTTCTTCAAGCTTTCGAAAAGTCATCTTTTCCAGAATCTCGACTTTTTCCAAATCTTCGGTGACTGATGATCTACCGTGGGCTATGATACCCAAATCGATGACGATGTTGGTTGCGATAGACGAGATGTCCGTGGATTCTGCGCATCTGGCAACGATGTTTTCTGCTACCACGTCGACCCTTTCGTCAGCCGACAGGGGCGAGGGTGTAAAGACGGGAGAGAATGATGGGGATTTTATGGAGATCAACTTTGCGTTATCTTCATCCCCCTTGACTGACTATGTCCTCGTCAGGACGAAGTCGCTTCCGCTTCTTGGGAAATATCAGCTCTTATATTTCAAGGAGCATTTTCTAGGGATCTCTATCGAAGAGATTGGACTGTGTTTAGCCGTACTGGCGTCTTCCGTAAGTTTTTCTTTCGAAACTTGTGTTACCGATGTTTATTCCTTCGATGAGAGTTTTGCTTAATACGTTCCTTTTGTAATTGTGCAGATGTTTTTGTTTTCCTTCACTAAACACGTGAGGGAAGTGGAGGTGTTGGAGTGGAGGTCGATTGTCGAAGAGAAGATATTCCTTCCTCCAACCTTAACATTAATCTTAAGAGCCACATTCTCGGAATGCCATGGCGCGAAAGGTTGGGAGACAACTCTGGCTATACTCGTTTGATCCTTGCATCAGTTCTTCAGGATTGTCAGGATTCCGAAGGCTGAGTTTTCTTTGGGCAAAGTTTACGATTGCTATATTTCCTTAGATCTTAGGGTAGTTCCTTTTTTTGCTGAACTCGTGTTTTTAATTACATATGTCGTGGGTAAATGTAATATTGATCATAAAAGTATGAAATAAACGGAGGATCGTGCGACTTAGTCTTTTATTGCAATATAACGGTTGAAACACAAATATATATCATCGATGTGTCAGAACATACAAAGTATTTCTAAGTTCCAGAAACTTAGATCGAGGGATGTTGATCCAAACCCTCCGTGATTTGATAATGACCCTCTCTTATACTTAGTGAAAATTGTAAGTAAACAATATGTATTAGAGTTTCACTATCGCTGATAAGTACTAAGATCTTCCAGTACCGCTGATAGGAACTCTCGCTTTTTAAGTTAAACATTCAGCGAAGCTGTTCACCATAAATGCTCTGAGTCTGTTCAGTCATTATGATGATCGCTGATAAGTTAGTTGTTTACTTATGATTTCTGAAGACAAGTTTCACGTCAACAAAGGTTCTACGCTGAAGTCGAAGATCAAGCTCAAGAACCAGCGACAAGTCTCCTAATGAACTGATGCGGATCAGCGAAGACTCAGATTTGTCCACTCAACGTGAAGTATCAAGTACAAGACTTCAGCTATCGCTGAACTCTATCATTCGCTGATATGAAATGATAGATCGTTGAATCAACGAAAGCTGATCATGAAGTCCTCCGTACAAAGTACTTTTGTCTTAACCCCCCTTGCACGACTCCGTACGAAATGTCAGAAAATAACCTCTGAATATCTGAAATCGTACAACCACTCTGATACTACACTATTCATCCATGCGGCTACTAAGGTTGTCAACCAAGGTCAATGACATACAACCAACCAGCTGATGACACGTGTAAAGTATATATTGACTTGCATTAAATGCATGCAGTATATAAAGAGATGAACTCACTTCATTTGAAGTAACTTGCTAACTCTGGACAAGTTCAAATCTCTTATCTCAAGATAGGTTATTATTAGTAATTTCCTTATCTCTCTTAGTGCAAGAAACCTTAGTGTTCCAACTTGTTTAGATTTAGATTTATCCTTAATCTTGTTTCCGCAACAAGCTGTAAATTGTTAATGATTTATCAATAAACAATTTAGAAAAGTAAAATCTGTGTGTTTGTATTCAACCCCCCCCCCCCTTCTACGAACTTGTATAGGCCTTCGGGACCAACAAGTGGTATCAGAGCGGATTTGTTTAATCTCATAAACAAGATCTAATCTAAGATATTTCTCTTCCTTGCTATTATCTGAAAATGGCCACCAACACAAACACAAATTATATAGACAATGGTTCTCTTGCAAAACCCCCTAGATTTTCCAGAGACAACTTCAACTTATGGAAAAATAGGATGACACTCTTCTTAGAAGGTGTAGACCCTACTATGCCTTACTATCTTGAAAACGGCCCATACTTCCCTGTAACAATTGATCCTTCAGTTCCAGCCACTGCAAATAGACCTGCTATTCCAGAAAGGCTGATTCCTAAGGAAATACACATGTGGACCGACGAAGATAAGAAGAAAGTGGCTATAGATACAAAAGCCAGATCCATACTATCCATGGCCCTTCCTGACGAAGTCTACCATTCCGTCATGAATCTGAAAACATCTAAAGCCATGTGGGACACAATATGTGTTCAGTATGAAGGAACGTCTGAAGTCCAGGACTCAAGAAAGATCAACCTGGTAAGACAATACGAAAGCTTCATTTCTGGTAAGAATGAAACTCTCTCTGAAGTTCACCAACATTTTAATTGTTTAATTATAGATCTGAAAACTGTTGGTAAGGAATATTCTAACTTTGAGGTGCTGACAAAGTTTCTAGAATGTTTACCTGAAAGCTGGGACAATTATTCTATGTGTCTCAAGCTGTCAAAGGATCTAAAATCAATGACCCTTGCTACCTTATATGGCACGTTGCTGAATCATGAGCAATCAAGCCATCTTAAGAAGAATCTTGTAAAAGATTCCAAAAGCACCCATGTTGCTTTAATCTCAGAGGTACCTTCTACTCAGCGACCCTCGGTCACTGTCACTGAGTTAGAAAGTAACTCTGAAAGTTCATCAGATTCTGATTTTTCAGATGATGAATCTTTGGCTCTCCTAACTAAGAAGTTCAGGAGATTTGCCAAGAAGAAATGTTTAGAAAGAACAAACCTCTTTCCATAACTGACAAGCCTAAATCATCAGTTTTTGTTGATAAGGCTACTGCTACTTGTTTTAACTGCGAAAAAATAGGACATTTTGCTAACGAGTGCAGGTCTAAGAAAGTTTCTAGACCCTCGGCTTTTACAAAGAAATCCTTTGTTCCAAGGAATAAAGATGACAAATACTCAAAGCTGAAAGAAAAATATGCGAAGCTGAAAAGCTTTAAGAAGAAAGGCAAAGACCTGATGGCTGACTATGATTGGGCTGCTTCTGATGAAGAAGCATCATCATCTGACTCTGAAGATGATGAAGCAAATCAATGTCTCATGGCCAAGATTGAAGAAGAGGAAGAAAGTTCAGACATTCCCTCCACTTCAACATCTGCTATTCAGGTATCACCTTCTTTCTTTACCAATATTGCAAATATTGATGAAGCTGATAGTCTCCGTAAGATCGATCTCTTGACTAGAAGTTTATACGAAGCCATGAACGACAAAACTGTGGTTGAAAACCAAAACCTTGATCTCGCTGAAAAGCTTAAAAACTGCCACCTTAAAATAGAAAAGCTTTCTAAAATTGAAGAAGATTTTAAAGATCAAGTATATTTAAATCAGCTAGTCAAAATCGAACGAGCAGAAGCTATCGCTGCATTAAAGGCTGAAAAAGCTACTGTTGAAGGATGGTGTAATTCTTCAACAAAGATCACTGAGATAATAAAGTCTCAAATTCTACTGAGTGATAAACGTGGTTTGGGTTACAAATATGAAACTTCAAAACCAACCACTGAGCGTTCAATGCTTAAATTTGGAACGTTCGTATCCTCAGTCGCTGATACTTCATCTTCTCAGTGCTCCTCGTCCATTACACCAATCCCTGAGGAAACTCCTACCTCCTCAAAAGACAAGGAGAAAATGGTTTATTCAAAACCTACCTCTGTCTTTAAAGACAAAGGTAAAGGAATTGTTATTTATCAAAATCCTCAGAAGGGTACTTTAGTACCTAAGTTGAATGCTTCTAAAGTTTCAGTGACCCATCCCTCTGGATCAAGGAAGCTGATCTCTGAATCTATTCAGCGATCTACTCCTAGACTCAGAGTGGATGTCCTTGTTAAGAAATCTGAAGAACTAAATGTTCGTCCCATTTCTAAAGCAAATAGCTTACTTGGTGCTGGTACTTCTAATTCTAAATTAAAAGCTCAGCATACAAATGGTCATAGAACTACTTTTAGCTATAGGAAATGTTATCACTGTGGACTCACTGATCATATTGCTAGTAAGTGCCCCACAGCCACCAAAGCTGAAAAGATAGCTAAGGTGAAGATTGCCCCCAAGGCAAAGAAGACCAACCCTGGTGCAAATCAAGTCAAGGTGAATTCTACCACTGAGGTTAATAAATTAACCAAAGTGAAGAAAGACAAAGCTGAATCTTCAAATGATGCGAAGACTGCTGAACCTTCCATTCCAACTACTTCCACTGACAAACGTGTATACATGGTTAAGTGGGTACCCAAGAAAAACTAATCTTCCTTTGTATTGCAGGTTAAGAAGGGTATCTGGTATCTCGATAGCGGATGCTCTAGACACATGACTGGTAAGAAAAGCCTGCTCGCTGAATACAAGGAAGAGAAAGGTCCCTCTGTGACTTTCGGTGGAAATGGAAAAGGACATACCCGAGGGTATGGTATACTTTCAAATGGTACAACCTCCTTCAGAAGAGTCGCATATGTTGAAGGGCTGAAGCATAATCTTCTAAGCATCAGTCAGCTTTGCGACATGGATAACAAAGTAATCTTTACTAAGGAATCCTTCTTTGTCACTGACAAAAAGGAGAAGATAGCTCTCAGCGGTTATCATTTGGAAAATGTTTATGTAATAAACATGGACTCAACAACCACTGAGAACTCTTGTTTCTTCTCAAAGGCCTCATCTGATGTCAACTGGCTATGGCATAAGAGGCTCTCTCATTTAAATTTCAAGACACTGAATACTCTTTCTTCAAAAGAGTTAGTCACTGGTCTACCTCAGCATTCATACGCCAAAGAGTCGTTATGTTCAGCGTGTGAAAAAGGGAAGCAGACCAAAGCAAGCTTTAAGTCAAAGCAAGTTTCTTCAGTGTCATCTCCTCTACAACTACTCCATATGGATTTGTTTGGCCCTGTTAACAAACAATCCATCGCTGGAAAGAAATATACGCTGGTCATAGTTGATGAATTCTCTCACTTCACTTGGGTAATGTTTCTCTGTTCTAAGAGTGACACCCCTGAAGAACTCATCACCTTTGTTCAGAAGATGGAAACCCTGAACAATCTGACCGTTCGCTCAATAAGGAGTGATCATGGAACTGAACTCAAAAACAGTTCTCTTGATTCCTTCTTTGAGAGTAAGGGTATTTCTCACAACTTTTCTTCAGTGAGAACACCGCAACAAAATGGAGTCGCTGAAAGAAGAAATAGAACAATTATTGAAGCTGCACGTTCATTGCTCAACGATTCTCACTTGCCTACTCAGTTTTGGGCAGAAGCTGTCAACACTGCTTGTTTTACGCAAAACAGGTCGCTGATAGTCAAAAGATTCAATAAAACAGCCTATGAACTTTTTCATGGGAGAAAGCCCTCAATCAGCTTTCTTCACATCTTTGGATGTCAGTGTTTCACACTGAACAATAGAGATGCTCTTGGAAAGTTCGATCCTAAGGTTGATGATGGAATCTTTCTTGGATACTCCTCAGTTTCCAAAGCCTTCAGAGTCTTCAATCGAAGAAGACAAACGGTAGAAGAAACTATTCACGTCACGTTTGACGAATCCCGTTCAGCGAACTCTAAACCGAACGCTGATATAGAAGAACTGAATCAATGGATGTTTTCTCATCTTGGTGATTCAGAAGATTTTCCCACTCCTCATGCTCATCCAGTAGAAGATGATAGTCCCACTATCATTCTAAACATGCAGAATAGTGAAGCTGAAACATCATGGGTCTCAGCTGTTCCTATAAACACTATACCTGCAGTTGATCCAAATGTTTCAGACATTCCATCTACTTCTCAGCAATCAGTGAATATAATGACAACTGCATCAATTCCTCTCTTGGCTGATACTCCCGACGTCGCTGAAGCTTCATCTTCAGCTCCTCAAATTCAAGTTGAGTCAGCGTCTCACGCTCCGGCTCAACGATGGACTATAAATCACCCAATTGATCAAATTCTTGGTGATCCAAACGCTGGGATTCAGACTCGACGAAGTGCAGGTAATATTTGTTTATTTGTAAATTTTATTTCACTAACTGAACCAAAGAAAGTAGATGATGCCCTCAAAGATCCAAACTGGGTCAGTGCCATGCAAGAAGAGCTGACTGAATTTGAAAGAAACAAAGTTTGGAAACTTGTTCGGAGACCAACTGATAAAACAGTAATAGGCACTAAATGGGTCTATCGAAACAAGTTGGACGAACATGGTACTGTAACCCGCAACAAAGCTCGACTTGTTGCTCAGGGATACAGACAAGAGGAAGGTATAGATTACGACGAAACATTTGCTCCAGTAGCAAGACTTGAATCTATTCGTCTATTCTTAGCATATGCTGTATACAAAAACTTCAAAGTACATCAGATGGATGTCAAGTCAGCGTTTCTAAATGGAACGCTGAATGAAGAAGTGTATGTAGAACAACCTCCAGGATTCTCAGATCCTAAGCGTCCAGATTATGTTTATAAACTGGATAAGGCAATTTATGGCTTGAAGCAAGCTCCCCGTGCATGGTATGACACTCTTTCCACTTATCTCCATATTGAAAAATTTGAGCGAGGTAAGATTGACAAAACGCTATTTTTTAGAAAAGTGAAAGGTCATATCATTCTAGTTCAAATATATGTTGATGACATTATATTTGGTTCTACTAACCCTGAGCTTTGTACTCGTTTCGCTGATAGAATGAAAGATGAGTATAAAATGAGCATGATGGGTGAACTAACATATTTCCTTGGTCTTCAGATTAAGCAAACTGAGAAAGGAACTTTCATTAATCAGGGAAAGTATGTTAAAGATATGCTAAAGAAATTCGACTTAACTGAAAGTTCAGCTATGAAAACCCCTATGGCACCACCGCTGACACTTGATAAGGACACAAAGGGTGTTCCTGTCAATGTCACGCTGTACCGTGGGATGACCGGCTCACTATTGTATCTTACAGCTAGCCGACCCGATATTATGTTTGCAACATGCTTGTGTGCACGATATCAAGCTGAACCTAAGATATCTCATATGAAAGTCGTAAAGCGAATCTTTCGATATCTTAAGGGTACAGCGAATCTAGGTCTTTGGTATCCCAAAGACTCAGGATTCGATCTAACTGCATATTCAGATAGTGATTTTGCAGGTTGCAAAATGGATAGGAAAAACACCACAGGAGGATGTCAGCTCCTGGGTGGAAAGCTGGTAAGTTGGACAAGTAAAAAGCAAAATTCAGTGTCCACTTCCACAGCTTAAGCTGAATATGTAGCCGCTGGAAGCTGCTGCTCTCAGGTCTTGTAGATGAGAAATCAGCTACTAGACTATGATCTTCAGCTCTCTAAAATTCCAATCTATTGTGACAGCACAAGTGCCATCGCTATAGCAAACAATCCAGTACTACATTCAAAGACCAAACATATAGAAATCAGATATCATTTTATCAGAGATCATGTGATGAATGGTGATATAGAACTTCATTTTATCCCAATTGATTATCAGTTAGCTGACTTATTTACCAAACCTCTTGATGAGACAAGATTCAACTTTCTCATCAGCGAGCTTGGAATGCTGAACTTTGAAGGATAAAATCTTCAGCGGTTCACATTAATCAGCGAAAGGATAAAATCAACTTGTATAACCCATTCTATCATCTTCTCTTTGAATAAACTTGATTCACTGATATCAAGGTATGTTCTCTCTCTGACAATCGCATGAAAATGCAAGATTTCAAAACAAAATGCATCGCTGAATATCTCTTCCTTAACAGCGATATTTTTGAAATTTCTTAAAACCTTCACTGAATATTTTCATTCAGTACTTCATGTTTTCAAAAGTATCTCTGAGTTTTTCAAAACCTCAGAGACAACCAAGAATATGAAAGGACAGTTGTGACGTCATGGCAACGGATAAACCCCGGCACGTTTTCTCTTCCTGACACACGTTTGCACGTCTCGTTCATACTTCCAATCAAATGCAAACACGTGTCCGTGTCATGATGAAAATCTTTTCCCGCTCAAGATTTTCTCTTTCTAAAATCTCTATATAAACAAACTCTTTGTTTATATTTTTCTTTTACGCAATCAATCTTCCTTCGCAAGAAAGAATTCACTGTTGCATTTGTGCTTTCAAACTTCAAGAACTGTTCATCATCTTCTTCATCAAACATCAAGGTTAATGTGTTCTTATTTATTACCTAATGCAAAATAACTTGTTTGTGATCTACTCTTTGTTCTTAACAAGATCAAAACAAAAGAACTTCTTAAAAATAAAATCATTTTCTTTCATGGTTGTTCTTCAAGTTTAAATGCAAAAATCTTAAACTTGTTCTTCACATTCGTTTTTCCAGTATCTCAATCTTCAAAGAAAACTGGAAAACAAGATTTTTTTTGGGTTTGAAATTTTCTTTTTCAAAAACATGAAAAACCCTAATCTTCATTAAGACATTTGTGTCTGAATGAAATGGATAAAATTCGAAACATCTTATTGGAAATTTCTTTCCACAATAAGATTATTCTTATTTGTTAACATCTTTGGTTGAACTGTTAATACAGAGAAATGGCCTCGTCTGACATTCTTGCTAACGCTGAGAACATCTTCGCTGACTCTGAGGAAGTGGAAATCCTCAAGGCTCCACAAGTCAAGTTTGAACTTGACAAACTGGATTGTACTAAGGTGAACAACCTCTCTGCGCTTCTCGAGTTTCCTCCTCGAAAGCAAGTCACACATCTAGATGATGCTGTGAAATTTCTGAAGAATTGCTGCATCTCCACAGCCCTGACCATAACACCTCCTGCACATCAGCTTTTGCTCTCACAATTCTGGTACTCAGCGAGACACACTCAATTACCTTCAGCCAAAGACCCCTCCAAAATAATAGATTGCATCCTCTGCGATATCGAATATGGCACCATAAAGATCACCCGAGCCATTATTCGCAAAGCTCTCAGCCTTCCCATCGCCACCAAGGAAAAACCTTTTGTTCCCCTCCCTGACCCCAAGAAAAACTCAGACAGGGAAGCCATCATTGCATTCTTCGATGCAATGGGCTATGTATGGGAGATAGGCAGAGACATGAAGCCCGAGAAGAAGCTGACGATCATCAAGAAATCGAAAATGCCCAGCGAGATGAATTTCATCTTCGCTCATCTGATAAGCTGCATGACTGCAAAGAGTGGCTCCTCCGACCAAGCCGCTAAACCTCAGCAAGCAATGGGTTATGCACTGCTGAAAGGTCTCAACATAGACTGGGCATCGATCATCTATGATGACCTGGTTCTACGAGTGGACACCGTCGCTGACAGACCTCCATGGGTTCCTTACCCACGGTTCATCAGCGCCATCTTCCAATGTGGCCTGAAGGAAACCTACCCAACTGATGGTGACCTGAAACTTTCTCAGGTCGGTCCAAAGATATTCGACTTTAAACCAACCGTAAATGAGGTACGTCTTTCCACACTCTTAACTCTTCTTAACCCTCATACTTCTTCTACTTCTGCAGCTCCTTCAGCGGACAAACCCACCGCTGATACCCCAGCTGCCACTTCCATTCTACTTAAAAGGAAACACTCTCACACCCCACTTGATTCTAAAAGGATCAAGAAAACAAAGGAGCAACCCCAGCAATCTCATGCTGAAGACTCCTCAGCTCTTTCTGCAGAGTTGAAGGAACGTTCAGTGGTACGCTCTGCCACACCTGAACAAGCCATCCCTTCAATCCCAATCTCAGCGTCTCCAAACATTGAGATTACAAACTTGGAAACTTCCCAACCTCCCTCAGTCTCTCAAAAGACTGATGAAGTGATTCTCAGCGATTCCAACGCTGAACTTAGAACCCAACCTCCAATCTTATCCTTCGCTTCTCCCTCCACTCATTTGGTCTCTCCTCCAGTTATCACTGGAGATGCCATCATTTCTACGGAAGCTAAAGCTGATAATCCAGAAATGATGAAGACATGACCTGCAGGACAATCCACGGGCACGTTCGAAGACGACATGGAACTTTACTCAGGCACCCGTGACTTTGATGAGTTCACTAATCCTCCTGCAGGTAATCAACAACCCATAAACACTGTGACTAAACCACAAACTTCTGAGCTTTCCTTTATTCACAAGTTCTTATCTGTTACAGGTCCTAACTTGGGAGACATCAACGCCTCTCTGAAACTTGTGGAAACAAAGCTGACAGGTCTCACCACCACTCTCTCCAACAACTCTTCAGCTGTAACAAATGCTGGAGAGAATCTTCAAAAGCTGACAACGGTGGTAGAGAAGAAGGCTTCCACAGATGACATGAAGCAGCTTGACAAGACACTCAGCGACTTCGCCAAGGTGCTCGCTAATATCTACACAGACTACACCTCTCTCAAAAGCTCAGTTTCGTCCATGTCCAGCGAATTTACAACGCTGAAGACATCGGTTGGAACACTAGAGGGAGATATGTCTGCTGTGAAGACAAATGTCAACACTCTGACGACTGACTTAAGCTCTGTAAAGACTGACGTTGGTTCGATGAAGACTATGATCGAACAGCTGCTGCACAAGACAAATGCTCCTGCCCCTAACCCCGTCCCTGTAACGGAAAACTTCACAGCGACGGATCGCAAAGAGCTGGAAAAGATCAATCCTGCTATTTCTGGCCTTGAAGACAGATTAGCAGAGATTGAAGTTTGTGTAGGTCTCTCTGGCCAAAAAGACAGAGAACCTACCAACGCTGCTGAATCTACCCATTCCTCCCCCAGTCATCATGAAAAAGAGGGGGGGAAGAGCGCTGAAAACCCTTCCAAGAGCGCTGAAGACCTTTCCCATGATGAATCTATCAGGGGAGAGAAGAACGAAGACCTCACCTTCACTGAAGAGGGTGAGAAGACTATTGAAGCTGAAGCAGCCGCTGGACCTCAGGGAGATGAACACCCTGTGGGAACCGAGAAGCTCGCCTCTGTATCTGAGGGGGAGCAACTCGAAGAAGACGCTGAAGAATCCGAAGCAGAAGATGATGAAGCCGTCGACATCCCTGATAATGAACCATCTTCTTCTCCAAAGAATGATGATGATGATGACGAAGATGACGATGACTTCTTTATCGTCAAACCTGCTCCAAAGATCAAAGCTCTTAAGGGAATCTCGATAAATGAACCTTCAGGGGAGCGGACAAAGACAAAGCCCTCAGCCTCTGGAGCTAAGAAAGGCAAAGGCAAAAGCGTCGCTGAAAATGACAATCTGACGATCTTGCTTGAAAAGCCGGTTTGTCAGGTACACTAAACATCTCTTACTCCATCCCTCCTCTATCATACACTATCAGTTCCTCTACCCAAGCCTATACACTTGAACATTTTTTCTCTCTATCTGATTCTACCCAAGTTCTTACTTGTAAGATCGTTGTGTTTCAGCTAGTCCTCTCCCCTATTTGAGGATATCGCTGAAGGCTCCACAACTGCGACTTCACCAATAATACCAGCTGCCGCTGAAGAAATAATCCCAGTCTTGGATTTGATCTCTGAGACTGATGAACCTGAAGAACAGACTCTCTCACACAGACACAGACCTTCCTTAGCTCCTCAAAAGCTAAGAGAAGAAGAACAGAAGATAAGAGAGGAAATAATAAAACGATTCGAGGATCAGCGAATCATTCTAAGGCGTGATCAACTGCCTTCAGTTCCTCCAAAGTTCAGAATTTCAAAAGCTGAATACAAGGAACACCTCAGAGCTGAACGCCTCATCGCTGAAAGAAAGGAAGCTGAAGAAAAAAACAGAGAATACGCCATCAAGCTTACTCAAGAATCTGTCAAAGACCCCAAGCTGAAACGTGTTCCCATTCAAGTCCAACGAAAGCTTTGGGAAGAAGCCCAGAAGATCGTGGAAAAGAAAACTGAAGTTTCTCAGACCACCCTGATATGGTGTAAAGAGAAAATACACTTCAGATATCGTCCAGCGAAGATCAACAAGGTATTCATCTCTGGAAGAACCTCTATCGGAGTACCTATTGTTGACATCAAACTTTTCAGAGAAGATGGCCAATCTGAAACCTTTCGCGCTGACACTGTAAAAAGGTATGGTCTCTCTGAATGGCTGGAGATGAGGTTAGCTATCCAAAAATTACAATCTAAGTACAAGGATCATTTCGAAAAGCTGATAAACAGACAGATCGATTTGATATCTTCTTGTGTGGATATTCCTCCTCTTCCTGATCTTGAGCTGAAAAGAAAAAGGGCCTCTCCTAAGAAGAAACGTCAAGATTCAAACTCATGTCCTGTCATACGAAATGAAACTGGAATTGGTTTCTCTCGCGCTGAAGTGCTTGGTCCTGACCCTGATCTATCTGCCCTTGACATTTCTTTGCCACCATGTGAACTTTTCGTCCCTGGTAAAGTCATCAGTAATCCTTATGGAATATTCTTTCTCGACTACGACGGACGTAATTTTTTTCAACGGATCGCTGAGCTTCCAATCACTCCAATCGAACAACTCAGAGATCTCATCTACTGGTGTGACTTCAGAAAAGACATTCAGGCACGACACCTAAAACCCTTGATTTTTGAAGAAGCGCTGAACAAAAGAAAACGAGGTGTAACGGTTCCTGACTGGATGATCCCCACTGAAAAGACCCTTGATGAACTTCTCATTAAGGAAGAACCTCTGTAAGCTGATAGGATCGCCTCTTTCATCTATTTTATCAGTTATCCTTTTGTACTTGTAATTTATTTCGCTTGTACTTGTAATCTTTCCATTTCTCTTTGTATCCTGATTCAAAGTTTTTAAAGAAAGATTTCAGCGAATGTACTTTACTCCATCAGTACTAAAAAGATCCCAGAAAACAGTAAAAGGGACAAATATTTTATGAGTTCTTTTTATCCTTATGTTTTCATTAAATAGCAATTTTCTCAGTTGCTATGTCATAATCAAATAGGGGGAGATTGTTGATCCAAACCCTCAGTGATTTGATAATGACCATCTCTTATACTTAGTGAAAATTGTAAGTAAACAATATGTATCAGAGTTTCACTATCGCTGATAAGTACTAAGATCTTCCAGTACCGCTGTTAGGAACTCTCGCTTTTTAAGTTAAACATTCAGCGAAGCTGTTCACCATAAATGCTCTAAGTCTGTTCAGTCATTATGATGATCGCTGATAAGTTAGTTGTTTACTTATGATTTCTGAAGACAAGTTTCACGTCAACAAAGGTTCTACGCAGAAGTCGAAGATCAAGCTCAAGAACCAGCGACAAGTCTCCTAATGAACTGATGCGGATCAGCGAAGACTCAGATTTGTCCACTCAACGTGAAGTATCAAGTACAAGACTTCAGCTATCGCTGAACTCTATCATTCGCTGATATGAAATGATAGATCGCTGAATCAACGAAAGCTGATCATGAAGTCCTCCGTACAAAGTACTTTTGTCTTAACCCCCCTTGCACGACTCCGTACGAAATGTCAGAAAAGAACCTCCGAATATCTGAAATCGTACAACCACTCTGATACTACACTGTTCATCCATGCGGCTACTAAGGTTGTCAACCAAGGTCAATGACATACAACCAACCAGCTGATGACACGTGTAAAGTATATACTGACTTGCATTAAATGCATGCAGTATATAAAGAGATGAACTCACTTCATTTGAAGTAACTTGCTAACTCTGGACAAGTTCAAATCTCTTATCTCAAGATAGGTTATTATTAGTAATTTCCTTATCTCTCTTAGTGCAAGAAACCTTAGTGTTCCAACTTGTTTAGATTTAGGTTTATCCTTAATCTTGTTTCCGCAACAAGCTGTAAATTGTTCAATAAACAATTTAGAAAAGTAAAATCTGTGTGTTTGTATTCAACCCCCCCCCCCTTCTACAAACTTGTATAGGCCTTCGGGACCAACAAGGGATCGCTTAGACCTTACTAGTGATTGTATCGTATGATGAAACTTTAGAATATATGCCCCATGTGATCAAACAATCGAGTCATGCACTTGTATACTCATGTCGTGCGTTCCTGTGATAAAGTTCGTTAGAGGTCGGTTGTGGTTTTACCAACGGTTTTGCGATAGTTACCGTCGTGCTGAAAACTTTGTATGGTAGGAAGGCAATTTTAAAAGAAATATTTTTTCAAATGCGTCGCGTTCCAACTTCGTGGGATTTCCTGATTGTCGAGGGTTCGAAGTCGATAGGCTCCTTTACCAACGACTTCGGAGATACGATAGGGACCTTCCCATTTGGTAGAAAGTTTACTTGCGTTGAGCTCCTGGGAATTCGGGAATACTCGACGGAGGACGTAATCGCCTTCTTGAAAGATTTTAACTTTGACGTGCTTATTGAAATGTCGCTCGACTGCCTGCTTCTGTGACACTATTCTAATCAAAGCCGATTCTCTGAGCTCTTCAAGGGCATCGAGGTCATAACTCAAATCCACTAAGTTATGGTCGACGGATGTGTGCCTCGAAGTTGGGAGATGAACCTCGATCGGTAGGACGGCTTCGCAACCATAGACGAGAGAAAAGGGGGTTTACCCAGTGGACGTACGTGGCGTCATGCGATTTGCCCATAGAACCGAAGGGAGTTCTTCAACCCACCTTCCTTTTGCGGCTTTTAATCGTTTCTTGATCGAAGCTATAATAGTCTTATTGCTTGACTCGGCAAGTCCATTAGCTTGGGGATATCTGGGAGTCGAGGTTGTTAGTTTGATATTCCTGTCGTCGCAGAACTGTTGGGTCCTGTCGCTTATGAATTGGGATCCATTGTCGCAGACAATTTCAGATGGAATTCCAAACCTGCATATGATGTTAGTCTGGATAAAGGAGATAACTTCTTTATCCCTAATTTAGGAAAAGGCAGCTGCTTCGACCCATTTAGAAAAGTAATCTGTGAGTACGAGGAGGAACACTTTTTGCCCCGGAGCAGGTGGTAGTTGCCGACAATATCCATTCCCCACCTCATGAAAGGCCATGGGACAAGCGTTGAGTGCAAAGGCTCCGAGGGTTTATGGAACATACCTGAGTGTCGTTGACAGGGGTCATAATTTTGGACGTACTTGACAGCGTCTTGTCACAGTGTCGGCCAAAAATACCCTTGTCGGGAGACACGATTAGCCAAGCTACGACCTCCTGAGTGATTACCACATTCGCCGTCGTGCATCTCTTGGAGGATTTTCTGGGCTTGATTCTTGCTGATGACGCACCTTAAATTTAAGCCCGTCGATGATCGCCGATAAAGCTTATTTTCGATCATGACATACTTAGATGCTTTGAATCTAATTTTTCGAGCCTCCATTTTGTCTTCGGGGAGTTGGTCGTGTATGAGGAAATTTCGAATGTCGCGTGCCCAATCATCTTCTTCGTCTTCGATTTGGATGACATCTGTGTTTCCAATGGACGGCGTTGCCAGGTGAATCATAGGAATAACATCAAATATTGGTTCAACTAAAGTTGACCCAAGGTTCGCCAATGCGTCGGCTTGAGTATTCTGGTCTCGCGGAATCTGTTCAATAGAAAAAGATTTAAATTTTTGGAAATTTCCTTTGCCACGTTTAGATATGCTGTCATTTTTGAATCCTTGGCTGCGAATTCTCCATTGATTTGATTTACTACCAGCAGGGAATCGCTCTTGACATGCAGTGCGGTTGCCCCCGAGTCGTGGGCCATATTCATTCCCACGATCAAGGCTTCATATTCGGCTTCGTTGTTGGTGGCCTTGAAGTCGCATCGGACCGAGTATACCATCTTTCCCCCCTGTGGCGACTTTAAGACGACACCCAGTCCAGAGCCTCTAATGTTGGATGATCCGTCAACATGTAGGATCCAAGGCACGTCGTCGTGAGTCGCGACAGTGGACACTTCGAGTTCTGCTTCTTTTTCCAACTCAGGGCTAAAATAGGCGATAAAGTCTGCCAAGGCTTGTGATTTGATCGCGGTCCTGGGTTTGAAATCAATGTCGTAACTGCTGAGATATATGCTCCACTTTGCTAAGCGACCTGTCAACTCAGGTTTCCTTAGAACATACTTAAGAGGAAAGTTAGTTACGACAGTAATAGGATGCAATTCGAAGTAGTGTCGTAATTTTTTAGCAGTTGTGACTAGCGACAAAAGCAGTTTTTCCATGGAAGAATACCTGGTTTCTGCGTCCAAGAGAGATTTACTTACGTAGTAGATTGGTAATTGTTGTTTTTCGTCCTCTCGTGTGAGTACGGCGCTTACCGCATTTGGACTGACAGCTAAATACAATTGTAAGACCTCATGATCGTGAGGTTTCGACAACAGAGGAGGCGATGCCATATACTCCTTGAGTTTTTGCAATGCTTGCTCATGATCGTTGGTCCAGTTGAAACCTTTGTTTTTCCGGAGGACGTTATAAAACAGATGACATCTATCTGAAGATCGGGAGATAAACCTGTTTAGGGCCGCTACTCGACTGGTAAGCCTTTGGACTTTCTTGAAATTTCGAGGAGATTTGATGTCGATGATGGCTTTGATTTGATCGGGGTTAGCATCGATTCCTTGGCGAGTGACCATGTGGCCTAAGAACTTTCCAGCACTGACTCCGAAGGAACATTTGGTAGGGTTGAGCTTCATGCTATACTCCCGAAGGATGTTGAACGATATTCTTAGATGCTCGACATGATCGACCGCTTGCTTTGACTTGACGAGCATGTCGTCAATATATACCTCCATTGTGTCGCCGAGATGGTCTTTGAACATTCTATTCACCAGACGTTCATACGTGGATCCTGCATTTTTTAGTCCGAAAGGCATAACTTTATAACATTAAATACCTCGGTCCGTCATAAAAGCGGGTTTCTCCTGGTCCTCGACGTGCATTAGGATTTGGTTATACCCTGAATAGTCATCCATGAAGGTCAATAGTTCATGTCCTGCGGTTGCGTCGACCATGGCGTCGATATGCGGTAATGGGAAAGGATCTTTCGGGCAAGCCTTATTGAGATCGGTGAAGTCGATACAGACCCTCCACTTTCCATTCTTCTTAGCCACGACCACGACATTAGCAAGCCAGTCGGGATACTTTACTTCTCGGATCTTTCCTGTCTTGAGGAGGTTATTGTAACACCCCGCTTACCACGACACAATATTGTCCGCTTTGCCCCACTGGCTCACGGCTTTGTTCTTGGCGACCTGGCAAGGACTTCGCAAGGACTTCCCAGGAGGTCACCCATCCTGGTACTACTCCCACCCAAGCACGCTTAACTACAGAGTTCCCAAGGAACCCGCATGCTTGTGGCCCCAAAACGCGTTGTGTCTGGTAAGGCCAAGGTTTACTAATATACCCAGCATCTCTCCTGTCCACGGCCGATGTGGGATATGCCTAAGGTGTTACACACACCCCCCCTTAGGGACTCATCGTCCTCGATGAGGTTTGCCCCACCATCCCGAACGGCACAGGAGTGGCTCTGATACCATTTGTAACACCCCGCTTACCACGACACAATATTGTCCGCTTTGCCCCACTGGCTCACGGCTTTGTTCTTGGCGACCTGGCAAGGACTTCGCAAGGACTTCCCAGGAGGTCACCCATCCTGGTACTACTCCCACCCAAGCACGCTTAACTACAGAGTTCCCAAGGAACCCGCATGCTTGTGGCCCCAAAACGCGTTGTGTCTGGTAAGGCCAAGGTTTACTAATATACCCAGCATCTCTCCTGTCCACGGCCGATGTGGGATATGCCTAAGGTGTTACAGTTATAGACCTCGTCGTTTATTACCTTATTTCTTTCAGGAGCGAATTTACGGCGCTTTTGCTTGACGGGTTTAAACGATGGATCGATATTGATCTTATGAGAAATGATATTAGGGTCAATGTCAACCATATCTTCATGTGACCAGGCGAAGCAGTCAGCATATTCCTGCAAGAAAGATATTATCCTTTGCCTAAGATGGGGATCGAGGGATGATCCTATCAAGACTTTTTACTCGGGCTTGCTTGGGTCTAAGACAACTTCTTCTAGGCAATAATCACCGATGGCTTTAGGAACATCTTGCACCTTTTCAAGCTTTCCATGCGCTGAGTCAGTGGTTAGCTCTGAGTTTTCGCTATCTGCCATTTCCTGCGATAGAGAACAGAAGAATCTCCAAGAAACTATTAGTAAGGTGCACGTTCGTCGAGGATTTTCTCTAGATGAGGTCCCACGGATGGCGCCAAACTGTTAATGCCAAAAATCGCACCAAAGGGACAACTTAAGGTCGATGTGGACTTAATCAACTAAAGAAAGGATCTTTCGACGAGACGTGCAACGAGGAAAAAAATAAACGAGACAAGGAATTTGATGACGCAGGAAAAACCTCAAACGAGGAAAAAACCCTACGGACGACAAGGGATGTTGTCGCTGCACTATGGTCGCCAATCAGGGGTGACGTCCTTGGTACTGGCGTCGGTTGTACGATGATTACAATAAAAATGAAGGAAATACTTCAAAATGTAAAGTACAAGTGTTTAAATGTGAAAACAAGTGTTTGTCGCGTGTGAATACAAAGTGTAAACTTCTGGTCGAGGACTGATGTCGTGCGTCAAAACTGATTCTTAAGCTTTTCCTTCGAGTGTTCTTGAGTTCGCTGTAAGATTCTGGCTTTCAGTACTTAATCTCCAGAGGTTGAATGTTCTTTGGTATGAGTTTAGATGATTTTCTCTGCTGGGTAGTGCTGTTCGCTGGAGTGTATTGGATGTTAACCGATGTCCTTTGAAATGAGGCTTTAGTTTGTCTTTTATAGTCTTCGTATCATTAATTAGCTCAATTAATGATTCAATCAACGGCTACAAGGGTTGGAAACGGTCGCCGGAGTGATTATCCATGATGATCTTCGTCCGTTACAGCTATCGATCGTTGATGGTTGCGTCGGTTATATCCGTTGCTCTTTAATGACTTTGACTCCTGCATTAAACACTTAACAAACGTAACAGTCAAGGTTAACGTTAGCTTTGGTCGAAGGTACAATGATCTTACGCGATGGTCGTACGGGACGGGCGATGCTAAGGTCGTGCGTCATGGGAGACGTACGACTTACCTTTTACGGGAGACGACGGATGTTTTATGGGTTTTTGTCGAGACCTTATCTTAACACAAGATTTAGTTCACAATCGTGCGTCTTACCTGTTCTGGTCGCGGTCGTACGACGTGATTTTTTTGCCCAAACATGGCCTAAGAACTTTCCAGCACTGACTCCGAATGAACATTTGGTAGGGTTGAGCTTCATGCTATACTCCCGAAGGATGTTGAACGATCGTCTTAGATGTTCGACATGATCGACCGCTTGCTTTGACTTGACGAGCATGTCATCAATATATACCTCCATTGTGTCGCCGAGATGGTCTTTGAACATTTTATTCACTAGACGTTGATAGGTGGACCCTGCATTTTTTAGTCCGAAAGGCATAACTTTATAACAGTAAATACCTCGGTCCGTCATAAAAGCGGTTTTTTCCTGGTCCTCGACGTGCATTAAGATTTGGTTATACCCTGAATAGGCATCCATGAAGGTCAATAGTTCATGTCCTGCGGTTGCGTCGACCATGGCGTCGATATGCGGTAATGGGAAAGGATCTTTCGGGCAAGCCTTATTGAGATCCGTGAAGTCGATACAGACCCTCCATTTTCCATTCTTCTTAGCCACGACCACGACATTAGCAAGACAGTCGGGATACTTTACTTCTCGGATCTTTCCGGTCTTGAGGAGGTTATCGAGCTCATCGTTTATTACCTTATTTCTTTCAGGAGCGAATTTATGGCGCTTTTGCTTGACGGATTTAAACGATGGATCGATATTGAGCTTGTGAGAAATGATGTTAGGGTCAATGCCAACCATATCTTCATGCGACCAGGCGAAGCAGTCAGCATATTACTGCAAGAAAGATATTATCCTTTGCCTAAGGTGGGAATCGAGAGATGATCCTATCAAGACTTTTTGCTCGGGCTTGCTTGGGTCTAAGATAACTTCTTCTAGGAAATAATCACCGATGGCTTTAGGAACATCTTGCACCTTTTCAAGCTTTCCATGCGCTGGGTGAGCGGTTCGCTCTGGGTTTCCGCCATCTGCCATTTTCTTGTGATAGAGAACAGAAGAAACTCTAAAAAATTATTAGTAGAATCCACGTTCGTCGAGGATTTTCTCTAGATGTAGTCCCACGGATGGCGCCAAACTGTTAATGCCAAAAATCGCACCAAAGGGGCAACTTAAGGTCGATGTGGACTTAATCAACTAAAGAAAGGATCTTTCGACAAGACGTGCGACGAGGGAAAAAATAAACGAGACAAGAGATTTGATGACGCAGGAAAAACCTCAATCAAGGAAAAAACCCGCGGACGACAGGGGGTGTCGTCGTTGCACTATGGTCTCCAATCAGGGGCGATGTCCTTTGTACTGGCATCGGTCGTACGATGATTAGAATACAAATGAAGGAAATACTTCGAAATGTAAAGTACAAGTGTTTGAATGTAAAAACAGGTGTTTTTCGTGTGTGAGTACAAAGTGTAATCAACTGTTGGTTGAAAGCTGCTGCCGTGCGTCGAGAGCGATATTTGAGCTTTCCTTCGAGTGTTCTTGAGTTCGCTGTAAGGTTCTGGATTTCAGTACTTGATCTCCAGAGTTTGAATGTTCTTTGCTATTAGTTTGGATGATTTTCTCTGCTGCTTGGTGATGTTCGCTAATGTGTATCCGATGTTAACTGATGTCCTTTGAAATGAGGCTTTAGCTTGTCTTTTATAGTCATCGCGTCATTAATTAGCTCCATTAATGATTTGATCAACGGCTACAACGGCTGGAAACGGTCGCCGGAGTGATTATCCATAATTCTCTTCGTCCGTTACGGCTGCTTGCTGTTAATGGCTTTGACTCCTGCATTAAATACTTAACAAACGTAACAGTCAAGGTTAGCGTTAGCTTTGGTCGAAGGTGCGATGATCTTACGTGATAGTCGTACGGGACGGGCGATGCTATGGTCGTGCGTCGTGGGAGACGTACGACTTACCTTTTGCGGGAGACGACGGATGTTTTCCGGGTTCTTGTCGAGACCTTATCTTAATACGAGACTTGGATTATAACGTGCGTCTTACCTGCTCTGATCGTGGTCGTACGACGTGATTTTTTGCCCAAACAAACTGCGATGTCAAAACCGCGATCGAGGCCTACAAGCGAGGTGTCAACGAAGACAGCTCAGGATTATACATCGATCTTACAAAGTATCCGCTAGAGAACTTTGAAGAGGTCCGAGCTAGGATGTTGGCGTACTTGAGAGTAGAAGACGACGTGGCTTTCCGTCGTAAGCATTCAAGCGACAAAAAATAATTAAGGGTAAAAAAACCTAATTTTAAACCTAAGGCAAATGTCAAAGCAGAGCCCGCGCGCCAGATATCAAACGTTCGGTTCGAAAAGAAAAAGAGCAATCCTACGACGAAATTTCCTCAGTATCCTAAGATTTCTTCTTATGGATTCAAGGGAACTTCAAAAGACTTGGTTGAGGCTCTCAAGAATGTACAGTCGACCATCCGATGGCCCAAAAAGAGCGACAAAGATGATGCCAAGAAAGACAAGACCAAATGGTACGACTTCCACAGCGACCATGGTCATACGACAGATAACTGCATAGCATTGCAGAAAGAGATGGCCTGGCTCGTTCCCAAGGGTCACCTCCAAGGATTTATTGACAAAGAATCAACGTCTGTCGATAACACGCGGCCAACATCCCCTGTCCATGCGAAAGTTGTTAACTGTGTGACAGGAGGATAAGACGTCTGTGGCTTAACCTATTCGGCAGCCAAAAGGCACGCCAGTCAAGTATCGGACGAGTATCCCATCCCTCGGTCGTCCCGACCGAAGCAAGAATTGGAACTAGAGGCAATGCCTATCACGTTCGACCAAGACGACCTCCAAGACAGCTGGCAGAAACATCACGACGGATTGATTATCTAGCTTACTGTCGGGAATTTTTCGACCAAAAGAGTCTTGGTCGACGGAGGAAGTTTAGCTAATAGCAATTTTCTGAACACTATCAAAGCAATGGGTATCGATAAATTAGAGATAGTTCATCGTTCGACAACTCTGGTAGGGTTCAACGGAGATTCGACCAACACTTTGGAAGAAATCATCTTCCCAGTGTATGCTAAAGGGATCAATAAGCAGACAAAGTTTAATGTCATCGACTGTTCGTCAGCTTATAATATCATCCTTGGTTGACCATGGATCCACGACATGAAGGCAGTCCCTTCAACCTATCACCAGACAATTAAGTTCCCGACACCGTAGGGAGTGCAGGAAATCAAAAGTGAGCAAATAACCGCTCGTGATTGCTACAAGGCGACGTTGAAGCCTCAAAAGAAAGACATCTAGCAATTACAGATCCAAGAGGTCCCTGAGTCTATCGATGACTATCGACTGGAAGAAGTTATCTTAGACCAGGACAAGCCTGATCGAGTCATCCTTGGGGGGGCATCACTAGATCTTGTTAATGCCAAAAATCATCCAGAAGGATAACTTAAGGTTGATTGTGGAGCTTAACAACTAAAGATAGAAATCGTTCAACAAATCAATGCGACTAAGACAAAAATGGTAAATAAGACGCAAGGGATTTTGGTGACGCGGGAAAAACCTCAACGAGGAAAAAACCTGCGGACGACAGTGGATGTCGTCGCTGCACTATGGTCGCCAATCAGGGGCGATGTCCTTATGTTCCAGATGTCGAAAGTACAATGGTTACAATACGAATAATAGAAATGAACTAATTTGTAAATCAAACAGGTGTATCGAATGTAAAAACTATTGCGTCGTGTGTAAATATAAGTGTATTGTGTGTAAAGACTATGCGTCGTGCGTCTTCTGTTCGAGAGAGAATGCTTCTTTGTTATTGTAGTGAGTGTTCTCGAGAGTTCAATTGTGCGCAAGTGAAGTGTGAGCCTTCGTTTATATAGCCTTTGAGACTTTGAATGATCCCGTGAAAGTGGGAATAACGGTCGTAACGGCCGCTGGGATTAATGCTCGTAATTGCCCTTGTCGGTTATGTCCGTTGGCCATTAATGGAGTTGATCCTGCATTAAATATAGAGATCATAACAGTTATCACACGTTAGTCGGTCGAGGTCGTAAGGTCTCTTACGACGGTCGAGTGTCGTGAGTACATTTTCGAGTTAAACTTTGGTCAGACGATAAAGCGTTTATGATTTTATCTTATCATAAAAAAGTGAAATAAATGCTTTCCCCTTTTTTGGTCGTGGTCGAGACTGGTGAAATTTTACCCAAACAGTTTGCCCCCAAAATATAAAATGAAAAAGCAATTTCAAATTTCAAATTTCAAATTTTTGTTAGAAGAAAATCTTTTGAAATCCTCGTCTAAGGGAATGTCAATAGTCGTGACACGTATCGAAAGTCGTTGGTTAGGGAACTGAATCGGTTTGATCCTAACTAAAGGGGAAGTTGAAAAGGGGATAAGATCGTGACATCATGCTGACGTGCGATCGTGCCTAACAGCTGTAAACGCCAGGTGTCGATGATCCATGCCTGCATACGAAAAGGCAAGGACACGTGTCGATCAACAAAAGGCTTGATCTGACACGATCGATTACATAAATAGCGACCCTTGGTGGATCTTTTCCAGTTTACGCTTTCAGAGAGTTTAGAGAGAGATTTCTTCCAGATTTCTTGCCCTTTTTCCAGCGAATCCTTTCCAAACCTGCAAAAATCTTCGAACCGATTAGGTATTTCGAGGTTTAGAGCACCTATATAAGGTACGACTCTTCATCTTTTGTATGCGTCGTAAGTCTGTCGCTAGAAAACCTAGGAAAAACTGGGATATCTGGGGTTTTTCAGATTTGCAAACTTGGTTAACGGGATTAGCCATGTCTACTGAGCCTGCGAGTTCCATTAGAGATCAAGATGATCTCGACAGCCTTAGGAGTCTAGCAAAAATCCCTGCGAGGATTACATTGAGTAAAGACGGTCAGATTCGATCGGAGATGTGTCCTGCTGGGTACGTCGTGATATACGAGTACCCATTTAAGATACGTTTTGAGTGGCCCTATTCGCCTCTGGCCAAGTCATTCATGTGCGAATTCGACCTTTCGCCGGGACAACTGATGCCCCAATTCTGGCGGGTCATCCAGTTCGTCGAGTGACTTACCAAGAATTGGGAGTCGCCAATGAACGTAAACGACCTCTTGACGGCTTACCAGGTCAAGATGGACGGGTACCGTCGCTGGACCCTGACAGCGACTGGATTAGGTCCGGATGGAACATGACGGGTGAGTTTTTAGCTTTGGTCGAGCATTTTTTATTACCTTTATTGCTTTGTTTCTCAACTAATCTTCTCTCTCTATGTTTTTAGACATTAAATTCGTAGACGTGAAGCCTAAGGACGATTCCAAGGCTAAGATCGACAAGTTCTTGGAACTCAATACCGACGACCGATCGTTCGTCACACGACATCTGATAGACGAGGACGCCGACTTGGTCTACTTGTGTGAGAATCGTCAGGAGAGACGAGAAGAAGAGGAGGAGGAGGAGGAGATAGAGGAGAAGGAGAGAGAAGAGCCGAGAGAAGAAGAAGAAAAAATGACCGGTAAGTTTTCCCTCATTATTATTTCTGCTCGACCTAGTCTTTCCCTTATCTCGATCGTCTAATCGTTCTTTTTCTTGCTTTATAGGAGAATCTCAGGCGAAAGTATCATCTGCAGCTGCCAAGAGGGAAGCTAAAGCTGAGCTTGCCTGTAAAGGCAGAGAAAAGAGGAAAGGAACCTCGACCCCCGGGTCGGGTGTCTTGAAGAAAACAAGGATGACGGTCCCGAGGGAACCGTCTTCAAAGGCTGGCGACTCGTCGAGAGTCGTCACTCATGAGAATACGAAGGTGTCTGTCGCATCTCCTGAGAAGACGAGGACGTCTTCTGGTGCGATCGACGCGACACTAGTTAGCTCCGCGCCACTGGCGAAATTGACTGTGTCTCTTACTGCCACGTCGACCCCTTCGTCGGCCGACAAGGGCAAGGGCCCTAAGACGGGAGAGGCTGAGGTTATGATGATCAACTTTACGTTGCCGTCAAACTTCATGGCTGATAATGTCCTGGATGGGAGACAGTTTTCCCTCATCTGGGGAAATATCAGCTCCCGTCTTTCAAGGAGCATTTCCGAGGGGTCTCCGTCGAGAAGACGGGGTCCCATGTTGTCGGACTGGCGTTCATGGTAAGTCTTTCTTTTAAGACTTGTCTTACTTTGTCGTTGTTAATTTTGTAGAATGTTTACTAACATGTTTTTTATGTTTTACAGGCGTTCCAGTCCTCTCTGGCTCTGCACGCCGAAACGGCGAAGATAGAAGGTTTGGTGTCCTCTGCTCTCGAAAGAGAGAATGCGGCACCGGACAGGGAGAAGGCGGCTCTGGTGCGCGTCGAGGACCTGTCGATACGACTCGACGACGCCCAGAACGAGTCTGAGGCCGTTGGGCGTGCATAGGACGAGGCAAAATTCCGTCTGAAGTAGTCCCTGTCCCTGATCGCCGAACAAAGGACGGAGCTGGACAAGACTAAGGGATCCTTGGCCGTGAGCGAAAAAGAAGCCGAGGATTCCAAGTCCAGGGTGGTGGAGCTGGAGGAAGAGGTGAAGGAGTTGAAGGACGAGGCTAAGTCCGTCTTCGCTCTTGCCCGACTGACCGCATGGGCGGCAATCATGCGACAACACTTGTCGGGCAAGTATCCCCTTGCCTCTGTGTCGGATGAGCTGATGTTCTTCTTGGCGAAAGTCGGGACTGAGAGGGACCTCGACTCAGACGACGAGAAGGAGGTCGAGGAGGAGGAAGTGGATGAAGGCTTCAAAGGCAAAGCCTCCAGCAAAGACGAGACCGACGTTCCTCCTCAGCCTTAGGAAATTTTTTTCTTAGTTTTGTTTCTATCGCTCGACCGTTGGTGGTCGAGCCATCTGGATGTAATCGCTATTTTAATGAATGAAACCTACATTTCTCTTGAACATACGCATTATCACCAGTTGTAAAATTCATTCAAGTAAATACACATTGCATAAATATGAACATAAAGACATGCGACTTGGGCATCCATTGGAATACAACGATTAGAACATAAGTCATATGACCTTTATATTTTTAAATTGTTTAAGCAAACACAAGTATATACGATTTTAGGCATTCATTAAAAATATGAAAAAAATATATTCGAAGTTAAAAAATTTAGATCGTGAAGTCATTAGATCTTATGATCGCATCATTAAGTCGTGCGATAAATTTGAATCATGCGTCCCTGCGATAAGGTGGTCAAGTCATACAGTAGACCTGATTGCTTATGTTGTGCGATCCTGCGAGAGTGCACTGAAGTCGTACAATAGACTTAGTAACTTATGTCGTGCGATCCTGTGATAAAACAAGGTTAGAGGTTGGTCGTTGGTTTAGCCAACGACCCTCCGATGCTTAAGTCAGTAATCGTCGTGATGAATAAAAAATCGTATGAAAGAAGGGAAAAAGACTTAGAAGAAATACCTTTTTTAAATGTGTTGCATTCCAGCTACGTGGGACATCTCGATTGTCGAGGGTTTGGAGCCGATAGGCACCTTTACCCACGACTTCTGAAATACGATAAGGACCTTCCCACTTGGTGGAAAGCTTACCTGCATTGAGCTCTTGAGTGCTTTGGAACACTCGTCGGAGGACATAGTCGCCTTCTTGAAAGACTTTAACTTTGATGTTCTTGTTGAAATTTCGTTCGACCGCTTGCCTCTGCGACGCCATTCTGATCAATGCTGATTCTCTAAGTTCTTCAAGGGAATCGAGGTCATAACTTAAATCAACCAGATTATGGTCGACGGAGGTATGCCTCGAGGTTAGGAGCTGGACCTCGACCGGAAAAAATGCTTCACAACCATAGACCAAAGAGAAAGGGGTTTGTCCTGTGGACGTGCGTGGTGTCGTGCGATTCGCCCACAGGACCGAAGGGAGTTCTTCGACCCACTTTCGCTTTGCAACTTTTAACCTTTTCTTGATTGAAGCAATAATGGTCTTATTGCTTGACTCAGCAAGCCCATTTGCCTGGGGATACCTGGGTGTCGAGGTCGTTAGCTTGATATTGCGGTCTTCACAGAACTGTCGAGTCCTGTTGCTTATGAACTGGGATCTATTGTCGCAGACAATTTCGGACAGGATCCCAAACCTGCATATGATGTTAGTCTGGATAAAAGAGACGACTTCCTTGTCCCGAACTTGGGAAAAGGCAGCTGCTTCTACCCACTTAAAAAAATAATCCGTAAGTACGAGAAGAAATACCTTTTGCCCGGGGGCAGGTGGTAACTTGCCGACAATGTCCATCCCCCATCTCATGAAGGGCCATGGGATCAATGTCGAGTGAAAAGATTCAGAAGGTTTATGGGGCGTACCTTAATGTCGCTGACAAGGATCACAGTTATGGACATACCTAATGGCGTCTTGTCGCAGTGTTGGCCAAAAATACCCTTGTCGAGAGATACGATTAGACAAACTACGACTTCCTGAGTGATTGCCACACTCCCCATCGTGTATTTCTTGAAGGACCTTCTGAATTTGACTCTTGTTGATGACGCATCTCAGGTTTAAGCCGGTCGATGATCGTCGATAGAGTCTATCTCCGATCACGACATACCTGGATGCTTTGAACCTGACTTTCCGAGCTTCCATCTTGTCTTCTGGGAGTTGGTCGTGCATAAGGAAATTTTTGATGTCGCACGACCAATCATCTTTTTGGTCTTCGATCTGGACGACATCGTTATTTTCGATGGACGACGTCGCCAGGTGGATCATGGGAATATTGTCGAATATTGGTTCGACCAGAGCAGACCCAAGGTTTGCTAAAGCGTCGGCTTGAGTATTCTGGTCCCTTGGAAGTTGTTCAATAGAAAATGATTTAAACTTTTTGGATTTTTCTTTTGCTACCTTTAGGTACACTGTCATCTTTGAATCTATGGCCGTGAACTCTCCATTCATCTGGTTCACGACCAGAAGAGAATCGCTTTTGACATGTAGCACGGTTGCCCCCGAGTCGTGGGCCATATTCATTCCCACGATCAGGGCTTCGTACTCGGCTTCGTTGTTGGTGGTTTTGAAGTCGCATCGGACTGAATACACCATCTTGCCCCCCTGTGGCGACTTTAAGACGACGCCTAGTCCTGAACCCCTAGTGTTGGATGAACCGTCGACATGTAGAGTCCAGGATATGTTGTTGTGAGTCGCCACACTAGATATTTCGAGCTCTGCTTCTTTTTCCAGTTCAGGACTGAAATCGGCGATGAAATATGCCAATGTTTGCGATTTGATTGCTGTCCTGGGCTTGAAATCGATGTCGTAACTGCTGAGATATATGTTCCATTACGGCAAACGACCTGTCAACTCAAGTTTCCTCAAGATAGACTTAAGAGGAAAGTTAGTCACAACAGTAATAGGATGCGATTCAAAATAATGACGCAATTTCTTTGCGGCTGTAACAAGCGACAAAAGCAATTTTTCCATAGAGGAATACCTGGTTTCGGCGTCCAAGAGAGATTTACTTACATAATAGATCGGCAGTTGTTGTTTTTCATCTTCTCGTGTCAGGACGACGCTTACTGCATTAGGACTGACAGCCAAATACAGCTGCAGGACCTCATGATCGTGAGGCTTTGATAACAAAGGCGGCGACGTCATATATTCCTTTAATTTTTGCAGTGCTTGCTTATGATCGTCGGTCCAGTTGAAGCCTTTATTTTTCCTGAGGACGTTATAAAACAAATGGCATTTATCTGAGGATCGAGAAATAAACCTGTTTAGAGCCGCCACCCGACCAGTGAGCCTTTGGACCTCTTTGAAATTTCTTGGAGATTTGATCTCGATGATGGCTTTGATCTGGTCAGGGTTGGCCTCGATTCCTCGATGGGTGACCATATAACCCAGGAATTTCCCGGCACTGACACCAAAGGAACATTTCATCGGGTTGAGCTTCATGTTATACTTTCGTAGGGTATCGAACGACTGCCTTAAATGCTTGACGTGGTCGACTGCTTGCTTCGACTTGACCAGCATGTCATCGATATACACCTCCATCGTGTCGCCAAGGTGATCTTTGAACATCTTGTTTACTAGATGCTGGTAGGTAGAATACGCATTTTTTAGTCCAAAGGGCATAACCTTATAACATTAAATACCTCAATCTGTCATAAAGGCAGTCTTTTCTTGGTCCTAGACGTGCATCAGGATCTGATTGTATCCAGAATAAGCATCCATGAACGTCAATAGTTCATGTCCTGCTGTCGCAACAACCATGGCATCAATATGGGGCAATGGGAAAGGATCTTGTGGACAAGCTTTGTTTAGATCTGTAAAATCGATACAGACTCTCCATTTGCCATTTTTCTTCTGAACAACCACGACATTAGCAAGCCAGTCGAGGTACTTCACTTCTCGAATTTTCCCTGTCTTGAGGAGGTTGTCGACTCGTCATTTATTACCTTATTCCTTTCAGGAATAAATTTCCGTCGCTTTTGTTTGACAGGCTTAAATGAAGGGTCGACATTGAGCTTGTGAGAAATAACACTGGGTCTATGCCGACCATATCTTCGTGCGACCAGGCAAAGCAGTCGGCATGTTCCTGCAAAAAAGTTATTAGTTTGTCTTTAAGGCATGGATCGAGGGACGAACCTATAAAGACTTTTTGGTCAGGCTTGCCTGGTCTAGGACGACTTCCTCTAGGCGATAGTCTTCGGCTGTCCTAGGAGCATCCTGGAGCTGTAATTTCTAGATGGCATGCTTCTACGGCTTCAGGGTCATCTTGTAGCAGTCGCGGGCGATCTTCGGCTCACTTTTGATCTCCTGGACTCCCCACGGCGTAGGGAAGTTCATGGTCTGATGATACGTCGAGGGAACGGCTTTCATGTCATAGATCCACGATCGACCTAAGATGATGTTATAAACCGACGAGCAATCGATGACGTTGAACTTCGTCTGCTTGTTGATTCCTCCGGCATAGACAGGCAAGGTGATCTCTCCAAAGGTACTCGTCGCGTCTCCATTGAAACCGACCAAGGTTGTCGAGCATCGGGTAATTTCCGATCAATCGATTCCCATGGCCTTGATGGTATCAAGGAAGATGACGTTCGCTGAACTGCCTCCGTCGACCAAGACTCGTTGGGTTAAACAATTACCAATCGTGAGTTGAATGATCAACCCGTCATGATGCTTCTGATACGAGTCACCGAGGTCGACTTGGTCGAATGTAATCTTCATGGCTTCTAACTCCAGGTCTCCTTTAGGTCTTGATCAACGAGGGGTAGGTCGATCGTCAGGTGCTTGGCTGGCGTGACGTTTGGCTACGGAATACGTCAGACCGCACACGTCGGAACCACCAGTTATGCAGTTGACGACCTATGCATGCTCGGGGGTTGGCGGTCGAACGTCGTTAGCTGGAGTAACGACGTTGTTGATGATATCTTTGAGGTTGCCTTTCGGGACGTGATATGCTAGCTCCATTTTGAGGGCTATGCAGTCGCCCGTGGTATGACCGTGGTCGACGTGGAAGTCGCACCACTTTGACTTATCCTTCTTACCGTCATCTTTGTCAGACTTCTTCGGCCATCGGATGGTCGCTTGGACGGTCTTTAGTGCCTCAACCAAGTCCTTAGTAGTCCCTTGAATCCATAGGAGGATATCTTAGGGTACTGAGGAAATTTGGTCGTGGTTTTGAATTCCGCCTTCATCTTGTATCGGACGTTCGAGATTTGTCGTGTAGGTTCCGACTTGGGCACTGCCTTCGTTTTGAAATCTGGCTTCTTTACACTTAGCGACCTCTTGTCATCAGTTTGCTTTCGACGAAAGGCAGCATCGTCTTCCACCCTCATATACGCCAGGGTTCTTGCTTGGACATCTTCGAAATTCTCTGGAGGATACTTGGTCAGATCGGTGTACAGACCCGAACTGTCGTCTAGACCACGTTTGTAGGCTTCAATCGCGGTCTTGACGTCGTAGTTACGGACACTGATCATTTCTGCATTGAACCTGTTAAAGTAACTCCGGATAGATTCACCGGCCTTTTGCACGACATAATACAAGTTGCTGGTCTGCTTTTCCATCTTGCGACTGCTGGCGAACTACTGGGAGAACTGGTTGACTAACTCAGCGAACGACCCGATGGATTTGGGTTTGAGGTTAATCAACCATTGGAGGGCAAAACCTGTGAGGGTCGCCCTGATACTCTTGCACATGCAAACTTCCTGGTACATATGCGGGATCGAGACCGTCCACATTAACTGCTTATACTGCGCGATGTGCTCCGTTGGATCGGTTATCCCTGAATACTTGGGCGTAAAAGCGGGGATATTATACTTTTTCGGGACTTCGACTGTCGCGATCGTGTCAACGAAAGGCGAAGCCTGAAATCTCGAGTGATGCTCGACGTCGACAGCTACGGCTGCCCCCGATAGCTTAGCGAGCAAAGATATGACACGCTCATTCTGATCTTCCAACATCTTCAATCGCTGAGCGACGGGGTCGTTAGGATCGGAATTCTCACTTGCTGGAGGGTTAACTCCCGAATTGGTGTTGTTTTCCGTACAACGAGCCATTGGCGTCCCCATTGAAAGGAACGAAGTACGGTTGGGACCCATTGTTCATGGGTGGTGGCCTCAAATGCTGAGGAGCAATCGGCCCGAACTAGGGATTTGGGATGAATGACCCCGACTGCTGGCTTTGACCATACGGTCCGGGTCCTGGATTCTGAACGAATGGATCTGAACCTGGATTCTGGACGAAGGGAGCGAATCCTGGATTCTGACCGAACGATCCTGGACCTGGATTCTGAACGAATGCTCTAGGACCTTTCTGTGGTCTGAATGGATTCCTCAGCCGCGCGATTTCTTCGGCTGCCCTTCGACTTTGATCAGCAAGGGCATCGATCTGACGGCGAGCATTCTCAAGCTCCCAATGCATCTGAGCGATGATCTGCTCTTGGTTTCCATGACCTGCCATTTTCCTGAAAAAGAAAAGAGAGGAAACTCCAAGAAAACGTTAGTAAGACGCACGTTTGTCGAAGACTTTCTCTAGATGGGTCCCCACGGTGGGCGCCAAACTGTTAATGCCAAAAATGGTCCAAAAGGATAACTTAAGGTTGATTGTGGAGCTTAACAACTAAAGATAGAAATCGTTCGACAAAGCAATGCGACTAAGACAAAAATGGTAAATAAGACGCAAGGGATTTTGGTAACGCGAGAAAAACCTCAACGAGGAAAAAACCCACGGAGGATAGTGGATGTCGTCGCTGCACTATGGTCGCCAATCAGGGGCGATGTCCTAATGTTCCAGATGTCGAAAGTACAATGGTTACAATACCAATAATAGAAATGAACTAATTTGTAAATCAAACATGTGTATCGAATGTAAAAACTATTGCGTCGTGTGTAAATATAGGTGTATTGTGTGTAAAGAATATCATCGTGCGTCATCTGTTCGAGAGAGAATGCTTCTTTGTTCTTGCAGTGAGTGTTCTCGAGAGTTCAATTGTGCGCAAGTGAAGTGTGAGCCTTTGTTTATATAGCCTTTGAGACTTTGAATGATCCCGTGAAAGTGGGAATAACGGTCGTAACGGCCGCTGGGATTAATGCTCGTAATTGCCCTTGTCGGTTATGTCCGTTGGCCATTAGTGGAGTTGATCCTGCATTAAACATAGAGATCATAACAGTTATCACACGTTAGTCGGTCGAGGTCGTAAGGTCTCTTACGACGGTCGAGTGTCATGAGTACATTTTCGAGTTAAACTTTGGTCAGACGATAAAGCGTTTATGATTTTATCTTATCATAAAAAGTGAAATAAATGCTTTCCCCTTTTTTGCTTGGACGTACGAAGACATGGTCCGCATAAATCCTGACGTCATTTCTCACAAATTGAACATCGATCCATCGTTCAAGCCTATAAAACAAAAACGTTGTAAGTTCACTCATGAGTGAAACAAGGTAATCAACGATGAGGTCGACAATTTGTTCAAGACCGGAAAATCAGAGAAGTAAAGTACCCCGACTGGTTAGCCAACGTTGTGGGCGTGCAAAAGAAAAACGGGAAGTGTCGAGTGTGCATCTATTTCACAGACCTAAACAAGGCATGTCCTAAAGATCCATTCCCACTACCCCATATCGACGCTATGGTCGACACGACTGCAGGACATTAACTTTTGACGTTCATGGATGCTTACTCAGGATATAAACAGATCCTAATGCACGCCGACGACCAAGAGAAAACTGCTTTTATGACAGATAAAGGCATCTACTGTTATAAGGTCATGACTTTTTGTCTGAAAAACACATGATCAAAGTATCAAAGATTGGTCAATAAGATGTACAAGGAACACCTTGGCGACACGATGGAAGTCTACATCGATGACATGCTTGTCAAGTCAAAACAAGCGACCGATCACATTGACCATCTAAAGAAATTTTTCGACGTCCTCCGGGAATATCAAATGAAGCTAAATCCTACGAAATGTTCCTTCGGAGTTAGTGCCGGGAAATTTCTGGGACATATGGTCACGCAACGTGGGATAGAGGCTAATCCTGATCAAATCAAAGCCCTGGTCGATATCAAATCACCCATAAACATCAATAAAGTTCAACGACTCACAGGTCGTGTGGCAGCGTTGAACCGGTTTATATCCCGATCGTTTGACAAATGCTATCTATTCTACAACGTCTTAAGAAAAAATAGGGGTTTCGATTGGACATATGACTGTTTGGGCAAAAAATCACGTCGCTCGACCGCGACCAGAACAGGTAAGACGTATGATTAAGGGCTATATCTTGTATTAAGATAAGGTCTCGACGAAGACCCAGAGCACCATCGTCGTCCCTCGTAAAAGGTAACACGACGCTCGACCATAGCGTCGACCGATCCGCCCGACTATTATATAAGGACGTGCGACCTCGACCAAAGCTAACGTTAACCATAACCGTTTATTAAGTGTTTAATGCAGGAGTAAAAGTCATTAAGGAGCAACGACTATAACCGACACAATCATTAAACAGCCGGCGACCATAACGGACGAAGATCATTACTCCGGCGACCGTTTCCAACCGTTAAGGCCATTAAAGGAGCATTCATGGATGTAGCTAAGGACGCGAAGACTATAAATATCAAGCTCATTCAACATTTCAACACATCGAGTATCCGGCTATTAACAACCGAAGCAATATTCAAGAACACCTGAAGTGAAGAACCATTATTCTATGTATCGCTCTCGACGCACGACAACAGCCCTCGACCAGCAGTTCATACTTTGTTTCGTACACGACAAACACCTGTTTTTACGTTCAAACACTTGTACTTTACATTTCAAAGCATTTTCTTCATTTGTATTGTAATCACTGTACGATCGACACCAGTATCCAAGGACATCGCCCCTGATTGGCGACCATAGTGCAGCGACGACACCCCCTGTCGTCCGCAGGTTTTTTCCTCGATTGAGGTTTTTCCTGCGTCATCAAATCCCTTGTTTCTTTATTTTATTTATCGTCGCACGTCTCGTTGAAAGATTCTTTCTTTAGTTGTTTAAGTCCACATCGACCTTAAGTTGTCCCTTTGGTACAATTTTTGGCATTAACAATGACCATGAACGGGCGTTACAAAAGTTGAAAGAGTACATGGCGGTTCTTACAGTTGTATCTCGCCGTAAGTCCTCACTCCGTATGTGCCGTCTTAAATAGGGAAGACGACAAGCAACGACTACCAATTTATTACATTAGTAAATCTCTGCTAGACGCTGTTTAGGCAAAAAATCACGTTACTCGACCGCGACCAGAATAGGTAAGACGTATGATTAAGGACTATATCTTGTATTAAGATAAGGTCTCGACAAAGACCCAGAACACCATCGTCGTCCCTCATAAAAGGTAAGTCGAGAGTTCCTCATGACGCTCGACCATAGCGTCGCCCGATCCGCACGACTATTATATAAGGACGTGCGACCTCGACCAAAGCTAACGTTAACCATAACCGTTTGTTAAGTGTTTAATGCAGGAGTCAAAGTCATTAAGGAGCAACGACTATAACCGACGTAATCATTAAACAGCCGGCGACCGTAACGGACGAAGTCCACATCGACCTTAAGTTGTCCCTTTGGTGCGATTTTTGGCATTAACAGTTTGGCGCCATCCGTGGGACTACATCTAGAGAAAATCATCGACGACCGTGCATTCTACTAATAGTTTCTTGGAGTTTCTTCTGTTTTCTGTCGCAGGAAAATGGCGGATAACGGGAATCCAGAACAAGCCGTTATACCAGTACACGCAAGTTTAGAAAATGCACAAAACTCCCCAGCAGATGTCGATGAGTATCATTTGGAGGAAATCGTTCTAGATCAAAGCAAACCCGATCAAAAGATTCTTGTGGGTTCATCCCTTGATCCCCACATTAAAGAAAAACTCATATCCTTTTTGTAGGAACATGCTGATTGCTTCGCCTGGTCACATGAAGATATGGTCGGTATTGACCCCAATGTCATTGCTCATAAGCTTAACGTCGATCCATCGTTCAAACCTATCAAGCAAAAACGTCGCAAGTTCGCTCCTGAAAGAAATAAAGTAATAAATGATGAGGTCGACAACCTCCTCAAGACAGGAAAGATTCGGGAGGTAAAATATCCTGATTGGCTCGCTAACGTCGTGGCCGTAGCCAAGAAGAATGGAAAATAGAGGGTCTGTATCGAGTTCACCGATCTCAATAAAGCCTGTCCAAAGGATCCATTCCCGTTACCTCATATTGACGCCATGGTCGATGCAACCGCGGGGCATGAGTTATTAACGTTCATGGATGCCTATTCTGGATACAACCAAATTTTAATGCACATTGACGACCAAGAGAAAACCGCTTTCATGACGGATCGAGGCAATCGTTCGACATCCTCCGGAAGTATAACATGAAGCTCAATCCGACGAAATGTTCCTTTGGCGTTAGTGCCGGGAAGTTCCTGGGTTATATGGTCACTCGTCGAGGCATTGAGGCTAACCCCGACCAAATCAAGGCCATCATTGAGATCAAATCTCCTCGAAATTTCAAAGAAGTCCAGAAACTCACCGGTCGAGTAGCAGCTCTAAACAAGCCTTGCAAAAACTCAAGGAATACATGGCGTCGCCTCCTTTGTTGTCAAAACCTCACGATCATGAGATCCTACAGTTGTATTTGGCTGTTAGCCCAAATGCAGTAAGTGCTGTTCTGACACGAGAAGATGAAAAACAGCAATTGCCGATCTATTATGTAAGTAAATCACTTTTAGACGCAGAAACCAGGTATTCCTCTATGGAAAAATTACTCTTATCACTAGTCACTGCTGCTAAAAAACTACGTCATTACTTTGAATCACATCCTATTACTGTCGTGACTAACTTCCCTCTTAAATCTGTCTTAAGAAAACCCGAGTTGATAGGTCGCTTAGCAAAATGGAGTATATATCTAAGCAGTTATGACATCGATTTTAAGCCCAGGACCGCGATCAAATCGCAAGCCTTGGCAGATTTTATCGCCGATTTCAGCCCTGAGTTAGAAAAAGAAGCAGAACTCAAAGTGTCCGTTGTGGCGACTCGCGACGACGCACCTTGGATTCTACATGTCGATGGATCATCCAACATTAGAGGCTTTGGATTGGGCGTCGTCTTAAGGTCGCCACAGGGGGGAAGATGGTATACTCGGTCCGATGCGACTTCAAAACCACCAATAACGAGGCTGAGTATGAAGCCCTAATCATGGGAATGAATATGGCCCACGACTCGGGGGCAACCGCACTGCATGTCAAGAGCGATTCCCTGCTGGTAGTAAATCAGATCAATGGAGAATTCGCAGCCAAGGATTCAAAAATGACAGCATATCTAAGCGTGGCAAAAGAAATTTCCAAAAAATTTAAATATTTTTCTATTGAACAGATTCCGCGAGACCAGAACACTCAGGCCGACGCATTGGCAAACCTTGGGTCCGCTTTAGTTGAACCAATATTTGATGTTATTCCTATGATTCACCTGGCAACGCCGTCCATTGGAAACACAGACGTCATCCAGATCGAAGACGAGGATGATGATTGGTCATGCGACATTCAAAATTTCCTCGTGCACGACCAACTCTCCGAAGACAAAATGGAGGCTCGAAAACTCAGATTCAAAGCATCTAAGTACGTCATGATCGAAAATAAGCTTTATCGGCGATCATCGACGGGCTTAAATTTAAGGTGCGTCATCAGCAAAAATCAAGCCCAGAAAATCCTCCAAGAGATGCACGACGGCGAATGTGGTAATCACTCAGGAGGTCGTAGTTTAGCTAATCGTATATCCCGACAAGGATATTTTTGGCCAACACTGCGACAAGACGCCATTAAGTATGTCCAGAGTTGCGACCCCTGTCAACGACACTCATGTATGTCTCATAACCCTCGGAACCTTTACACTCGACGCTTATCCTATGGCCCTTCATGAGGTGGGGAATGGATATCGTCGGCAAGCTGCCACCTTCCCCAGGACAAAAGGTATTCCTCCTCGTACTTACTGATTATTTTTCCAAGTGGGTCGAAGCGGCTGCTTTCTCCCAAATCAGGGATAAAGAAGTCATCTCTTTTATCCAAACTAATATCATATGCAGGTTTGGAATTCCGTCCGAGATTGTCTGCGACAATGGATCCCAATTCATAAGCGACAGGACCCAGCAGTTCTGCGATGACAGGAATATCAAGCTAACAACCTCGACTCCCAAATATCCCCAAGCCAATGGACTTGCCGAGTCGAGTAATAAGACTATTGTAGCCTCGATCAAGAAACGATTAAAAGCAGCAAAAGGAAGATGGGTTGAAGAACTCCCTTCAGTCCTATGGGCAAATCGCACGACACCCCGCACGTCCACAGGACAAACCCCCTTCTCTCTCGTCTACGGTTGTGAAGCCGTCCTACCAATTGAAGTTCATCTCCCGACTTCGAGGCACACTTCCATCGACCACAACTTGGTTGATTTAAGTCATGACCTCGACGCCCTAGAAGAGCTCAGAGAATCCACCTTGATCAGGATGGTGTCGCAGAAGCAGGCGGTCGAGCGACATTTCAATAAGCACGTCAAAATTAAAGTCTTTCAAGAAGGCGATTACGTCCTCCGTCGAGTATTCCCAAACACCCAGGAGCTCAACGCAAGTAAGCTTTCTTCTAAGTGGGAATGACCTTACCGCGTCTCCGAAGTCGTTGGTAAAGGAGCCTATCGACTTCAGACCCTCGACAATCAAGAAGTCCCGCGAAGTTGGAACGCGACGCATCTGAAAAAATATTTCTTTTAGAGTCGCCTTCCTCTCATGCAAAGTTTTTTTAACACGACATTGAACGTCGTGAGATCGTTGGAGATCCGATGACCGACCTCTAATGAACTTTGTCGCAGGTACGCATGACATGAGTACCCGAGTGTGTGAGTTAATTGTTTTACCACAGGGGCATACATTCTGGAATTTCATCATACGATACAACCACATGTAAGGTCTAAACGACCCCTCGATCTAAGTTTCTGGAACTTAGAAAAACTTTGTATGTTCTAACACATCAATGATATATATTTGTGTTTATTATTACAGTCCAAATACATGATTTATGTTTCAACCGTTATATTGCAATAAAAGCCTAAGTCGCACGATCCTCCATTTATTTCATACTTAACGAATTTTATGATCAATATTACATTTATCCACGACATATGTAATTAAAAACACGAGTTCAGCAAAAGAAGGAACTTCATTGAACGATTACATATGAACGACCGATAGTCGGACAAGTAAATACAAAGTCAAAAGTAGTTACATACCAACAACCCGACCACCAATGGTCGAACATAAAAAGTCTAGCTCGTAAACCCAAAAATCGACCCTAGAACTAAAGAAGCACGTCGATGGCAAACTCTGTTCAAAAATCTCGATCTTTGAAATCCTATCAATCCCGAAGAACTGATGCAAGGATCAAATGAGTATATTAGGAGTTATCTTCCAACTCCTTACGCCTCGACACTCTGAGAATGTGGCTCTTAAGATTAATGTTAAGGTTCGAGGAAGGGATATATTCTTCTCGACGATCAACCTCCACTCCAACATTTTCTCTTCCTTCACACACTTAATGAGAAGAAATAGGAACATCTGTCAAATACAGAAGGAACACGTTAGCAAAACATTCAGCTAAAGAACATCGATAACACAAGTTTTGAAAGAAAAACTTACAAGGAACGCCAGTTCGGCTAAACACAACCCTATCTCTTCAATAGAGATCCTTTGAAAACACTCCTCGGAAACTAAGGGCTGATGTTTCCCCAGATGCGGAAGTGACTTCATCCTGACGAGGACGTAGTCAAACGAGAGGGACGGCGACAGTGCAAAGCTGATCACCATAAGTTCCTCCTCGTTCTCTCCCGTCTTTACACCCCCGCCCCTGTCGTCTGACGAAAGGGTTGACGTGGCAGAAGACATCATCGCCAGGTGCGCAGAATACACAGACATCGTGTTCATCGTAACCAACATCGTCAACGATTCGGGTATCGCAACCCTTGATAGATCTCCAACCACCCAAGATTTGAACAAAGTCGAGATTCTAGAGAAGGGCCTCATCAGAAACAGAAAACTGTTAAAGAAAATCTCTAAAGAAAACAACCCATTGTGATATCTATTTATGCAGGAAATCACAACAAGTCGAGTCCGCTGATGATCAACACGCGTCCATACATATCCGAATCTTCGACACCTGTCTTCGACAGCTGGTAAGCATCATCGTGCATCAGTATGACGTCATAACTTTTCAACTTCTCATTCAGTTAAAGGCGAACCGGTCCAGTTCCACGACAACCAGGTAAGTCCCTCAACCCAGGTCACAAGTCTAAGCGTTCGACAAGCAAAATTTAAAACTTAAATTTGACATTCAATTTTCAAATTTTGGGGGCAAACTGTTTGGGCAAAAAATCACGTCACTCGACCGCGACCAGAACAGGTAAGACGTATGATCAAGGACTATATCTTGTATTAAGATAAGGTCTCGACAAAGACCCAGAACACCATCGTCGTCCCTCATAAAAGGTAAGTCGAGAGTTCCTCATGACGCTCGACCATAGCGTCGCCCGATCCACACAACTATTATATAAGGACGTGCGACCTCGACCAAAGCTAACGTTAACCATAACCGTTTGTTAAGTGTTTAATGCAGGAGTCAAAGTCATTAAGGAGCAACGACTATAACCGACGTAATCATTAAACAGCCGGCAACCGTAACGGACGAAGATCATTACTCCAGCGACTGTTTCCAACCGTTAAGGCCATTAAAGGACATTCATGGATGAAGCTAAGGACGCGAACACTAAAAATATCAAGCACAATCAACATTTCAACACATCGAATATCCGGCGATTAATAACGGAGGCAATATTCAAGAACACCTGAAGTGAAGAACCATTATTCTAAGTATCGCTCTCGACGCACGACAACAGCCCTCGACCAGCAGTTCACACTTTGTTTCGTATATGAAAAACACCTATTTTTACATTCAAACACTTGTACTTTACATTTCGAAGCATTTTCTTCATTTGTATTGTAATTACTGTACGATCGACACCAGTATCCAAGGACATCGCCCCTGATTGGCGACCATAGTGCAGCGACGACACCCCCTGTCGTTCGCAGGTTTTTTCCTCGTTTGAGGTTTTTCCTGCGTCATCAAATCCCTTGTTCCTTTATTTTATTTATCGTCGCACGCCTCGTCGAAAGATTCTTTCTTTAGTTGTTTAAGTCCACATCGACCTTAAGTTGTCCCTTTGGTGCAATTTTTGGCATTAACAGACGCTGAGACGTGTTATACGTCTATCGAAAAGTTACTGCTATCTCTAGTCACAGCTGCCAAGAAGTTATGACACAACTTCGAGTCTCATCCTATCACTATCGTAACTAACTTCCCTCTCAAGTTTGTCTTGAGAAAACCTGAATTGACAGGACGATTGGCAAAATGAAGCATTTACCTCAGCAGCTATGACATCGATTTTAAGCCTCGAACGGCGATTAAATCGCAAGTCCTAGTTGACTTTGTTGCTGATTTCAGTCCTGAACTAGAAAAAGAAGCGTTAGGCGAAGCCTATACTGTGGCGACTACAGACGAAACGACCTAGACACTCCACGCCGATGGTTCTTCAAATACCAGAGGAGCAGGACTTGGCGTCGTCTTAAAGCCGTCACAGGGGGGAAAATGGTGTATTCCATGCGATGCGATTTCAAAGCCACCAACAACGAAGCAGAGTACGATGCCCTAATCGTAGGCATGAGAATGGCCCGCGACTTGGGGGAAACCGGACTTCACGTCAGAAGCGGTTCTCTGTTGGTCGTATATCAAATGAACGGGGAATTCGCGGCAAAACACTCTAAGATGACAGCTTATCTCAAAATAGCCAAAGAAAAATCGAAAATGTTTGATCCATTCTCGTTCGAGCAAATCCCAGAGGTTAAAACACTCAGACCGATGCGCTAGCAAATCTCGGATCAACACTTAATAGGCCGTCGTTCGACGCCATCGCTATGATCTATCTAGCGACCTCGTCCACCGAGGACTCTGAGAAGATTCATGTCCTCGACGAAGAAAACAGTTGGTTGTATGACATCTAGAATTACCTTATGCACGACTGTTTGGGCAAAATTTCACAGGTCTCGACTACGACCAGAAAAGGTAAGACGTATGTTATGAGCTATATCTCGTATTAAGATAAGGTCTCGTCGAAGACCCAAAAAATCTCCGTCGTCCCTCCTAAAAGGTAAGTCGAGAGTTCCTCACGACACTCGACCTCGACGTCGTACGTTTCGCACGACCATCGCATAGAACAACGCGACACGACCTGGACCGACTAACACGATATACGACTGTTATGTTTGTTCAAGAGTTTAATGCAGGAGTCAAAGTTATTAATGGACAACGGTTATAACCGACAAAATCAGTTAAAGAACATCCATATCAACATTGAAGGCAACAACCGTTACGACGAGACCCTTAATGATCCAATTAAAGTTTCCAAAGACTATAAATTCCCAGCTCAATCATCAGTTCAGGACATCTGATCAACATCGGATAACACAGGGAGAGAGATAGAACAAGAGCATCGAATAATAGAAGCAAACGCAAACACTCGAAGAATATTCATTCGAAGCAAAGAGATCATTCATAGAAGATCGCTCTTGACGCACGACAATCACTCTCGACCAACAGTTCACATATTGTTTTCACACACGATGCACACTGTTTTTACATTTCAAACATTTGAACTTTACATTTCGAAGTCTTTCCCTTCATTTGTATTGTAATCTCTGTACGATCGACACCCGGAACACCAAGGACATCGCCCCTGATTGGCGACCATAGTGCAGCGACGACACCCACTGTCGTCTGCAGGTTTTTTCCTCGTTGAGGTTTTTCCTGCGTCATCAAATCCTTTGTCTTATTTTCATTTTTGTTTTTGTCGCATGCCTTTGTCGAACGATTCCTTTCTTTAGTTGTTAAAGTCCACATCGACCTTAAGTTGTCCCTTTGGTGCTATTTTTGGCATTAACAGTTTGGCGCCATCCGTGGGACCCCATCTAGAGAAAGTCTTCGACAAATGTGCGTCTTGCTAACGGTTTCTTAGAGTTTTCTTTGTTCTCTGTTTCAGGAAAATGGCAACCCCTGGAGATCAACAACATGTCATTGCCCAGATGTACCAGGAGCTTGAAGTCACTCGAAATCAAATCAACGCCATGGCAGAGCAAAGTCGCAGAGCAACTGAGGAGATCGCACGACTAAGGAATCCCTTTAGACCTCAGAATGGTCCTAGGCCATTCGTTCAGAATCCAGGCCAAGGATCGTTCGGTCAGAATGGTCCTCGACCATTCGTGCATAATCCAGGTCCAGGATCAGGTCCGTTCGCTAAGAATCAGCATCCAGGTCCGTTCATGCAGAACCAGCAACCGAGACCGTTTAATCCAAATCCCCAGTTCGGGACGGTTCCTCCTCAGCACATAAGGCCACCACCCATGTAAAATGGATCACAGCCATTTCAGAATGGGTCGCAGCATTTCAGAATGGGTCGCAGCCGTTTCAGAATAGGTCGCAGCCGTATTTTGTTCCTTTCAACGGAGACGCCAATGGCTCGTCACATGGCAATGGTACCAGTTTAGGAATCAATCCGCCAGCAAGGGCAAATCTCGACCCCAATGACCCCGTCGCCCAGCGATTGAAAATGCTAGAAGATCAGAACGAGCGCGTCCTATCTTTGCTCGCCAAGCTATCTGGGGCAGCCGTGCCCATTGATGTCGAACCTCGATCAGGATATCAGGCGTCGCCCTTCGTCGATGAGATCGCGACTGTTGAGGTCCCGAAGAAGTACAACGTCCCCGCCTTTACGCCCAAGTATTCGTGAGTGACCGATCCAACAGAGCACGTCGCGCAGTATAAGCAGCTCATGTGGACGATCTCGATCCCACACATGTATCAGGAGGTCTGTATGTGCAAAAGCTTCGGTGCGAATCTCATCGGTCCTGCTCTCCAATGGTTGATCAATCTCAAACCCAAGTCCATCGGGTCGTTCGCTGAATTGGTCAACCAATTCTCCCAGCAATTCGCTAGCAGTCGCAAGATGGAGAAGCAGACCAGTGACCTGTATTACGTCGTGCAGAAGACCAATGACTCTATCCGCAGTTATTTCAATCGGTTCAATGCGGAGATGATCAGCATTCGCAATTGTGACGTCAAGACTGCAATTGAAGCTTATAAGCATGGTCTGGACGACAGCTCAGGTTTATACACTGACCTGACCAAGTATCCTCCGGAGAATTTCGAAGACGTCCGAGCTCGAACCCTAGCATACATGAGAGTAGAGGATGACACTGCCTTTCGTCGCAAACATACCGATGACAAAAGATCGTTAGGTGTGAAAAAGCCCGAGTTCAAGACAAAAGCAATTTCCAAAATAGAACCCGCGCGCCAGATCTCGAACGTCCGATTCAAGACGAAAGCGGAGGCTAAGACTGCGACCAAATTTCCTCAGTACCCCAAGATATCCTCTTATGGATTCAAAGGATGCACTAAAGATTTGGTCGAAGCTCTGAAGACCACCCAGGCGACTATTCGATGGCCAAAGAAGTCCTATCAGGACGACGCTAAGAAAGAAAAATCTAAATGGTGCGACTTTCATGTCGACCATGGTCACGCGACAGATGATTGCATAGCTCTCAAAAAGGAGCTGGCATATAACGTCCCGAAGGGCAATTTAAAAGACATCATCGACGACGCCATTACCCCAGCTAACGACGTTCGACCGTCAACCCCGAGTATTCGAAAGTCGTCAATTGTATCACCGGTGGTTCCGACGTATGTGGTCTAACGTATTCCGCAGTCAAGCACCTGACGATCGGCCTATTCCGCATTCATTAAGGCCTAAAGGAGATTTGGAGTTGGAAGCTATGAAGATCGTATTCGACCAAGACGACCTCGGTGACTCGTACCAGAAACATCATGATGGGTTGATCATTCAACTCACGGTTGGTAATTGTTCAACTCGACGAGTCTTGGTCGATGGAGGCAGTTCAGTGAACGTCATCTTCCTTGGCACCATCAAAGCCATGTGAATCGATCGTTTGGAAATCACCCGACGTTCGACAACTTTGGTCGGTTTCAATGGAGAAGCGACGAGCACCTATGGAGATATTGTCTTGCCAGTCTACGCCGGAGAAATCAACAAGCAGACCAAGTTCAGCGTCATCGACTTTGCGTCGGCCTATAACATCATCTTAGGTCGACCATGGATCCATGAGATGAAGGCCGTTCCCTCGACGTATCATCAGACTCTGAAGTTCCCTACGCCGTGGGGAATCCAGGAGATAAAAAGTGAGCCAAAAGTCGCTCGTGATTGCTATAAAACCACCCTGAAGCCGCGAAGATAGACCTTCTATTGTGGCGATTAACGACGACATTTAATGTATCGTCTTAAAATCGCCACAAGGGGGCAAGATGGTAGCAATAATCAAGACATCCCACGTAGTTGGGCACGACGCGTCAGAAAAGGTATGACTTCTAAACCCTTTTCTATTTTTTCATACGATTTTTAACAACGACGATTACTAACTTAAGCATCGGAGGGTCGTTGGTTAGCCAACGACCAACCTCTGACAATGTTTTGTCGCAGAGTTGCACGACATAAGTCACTGAGACTGTCACATGACACCAACACGATTTCGCAAGGTCGCACGACATAAACGATCAAGTTTATGACTTGATCATCCTTCTACAGGGGCACACGATTCAAATTAATCGCACGACTTAGTCGTACAATCGCGAAGTCTAACGACCTCATGATCTAAGTTTCTTAACTAAGAAAAATTTCATACTCCGAATATATGCTTTAGTCGCATGTGCTTATGTTTGTATATACGATTTAAAAGTCTTATGGCTTACGTCCCAGTTATTGTGTTGCAATGATGCCTAAGTCACACGATTCTTTGTATATTTTATACTTTATGAATTCGACAGTCGATGCGATATTTTTTTGCCAAATATATTAGACGCAAGTTCAACAAAAATCCAAGTTTCATTCATAAACTGTTGATTTATGAATCTAAAGGAAAGTGGTTCGACCACTAATAGTCAATAAAAATAAAGAAAGTTTAAAAGTTTCCTAAAGCTTAGGAGAATCGCCCGCCTCTTTTGCGTGACTAACATCCTTTAGCTCGTGCAAAGCATCATAAAGTTGAATGGTCAACTCGTCGGCGCGCGCCAAGGCCAACTTCTCCCTGTCCAAAGCCACCCTCTCCCTTTCTAGCGTCACATTCTCTCTTTCAAGAGTAGACGCCACCAGATCTTCGACTCTCGACATTTCAACATATAATGCCAAAGAAGACTGAAATGTCTGTAAAAAGTAGGAAGTTCGTTAAATATCCAATGACAACAGCAACAAATAAACCAAGTCTTGAAAAAAAGACTTACCGAGAACGCCAAACCGGCAAACTGAGATCCCGCTTCCCTGATCGGAGCTCTCTGAAAATGTTCCTTGAAAGATGGGAGCAGATATTTCCCCAAGTGAGAAAACAACGTCGTCCCGTCTAGGACACTATCCGCCATAAAGTTAGACGGTAACGTAAAGTTAACTGTCGTAACTTCGGCCGACGACCCCTCGCCCTTATCGGCAGACGATGGGGTCGACACCTTAGACACCGATTTCGTCACTGTCGCTGGGGGCGCCGAACTTTCCTGTGTCGCGTCCATCGCACCGTGAAGGATGGATGACGCCTTCTCCTTCTTAGGCGTGACAACTCTCGATGAGTCATCAGTCCTCGAAGATGGTTCCCTCAGGACTGTCTTCCTCGTTTTCTTTGGAATTCTCGACCCAGCTGTCGAGACATTCTCTCTTTCGCCTCAAAGGGCAAGCATAATCTGCACCCCTCTCTTCCTGGATACCGATTTCCTCTCAGTCAGCACTAGTAAGGAAACACACAAAGCGTCAGACAAACAAAATAAACGGAGAAAATAAAAAACTACGGTACGCTTACCAGTCGCCTCTTCCTACTCATCTTCTTCTTCAAAATATCTCGTGTCTCCCACCACGTCCTCGTCCGCGACCGCCGATTGTCCTACGAAGAAAGATCGATCATCGATCCCTAGACTCAAGAATCTGTCGATCTTGGCTTGAGAATCCTCGTTAGGCTTCACGACATCAAACTGGATCTCTGAAGGCGACAAAAGAAGAAGGTTAAGTGGAAATCGTAAAAACTACACAATGACAAATATTCAGAACAACGAACATACCCGTCTTATTCCAATCTGGACGAATCCAATTGCTGTGGAGATCAAGTGAATCAATACGTACGAAGACGTATCTAGACTTCCACCCACGATCGTTAACCCCGATTTTCAAAACCAGGGTACGATCGCCCTTGTACTTGGAATAAGGGCTGTAACACCAGTTCTTGTCTCTCTTGACTTGATAAGCCAACAAGAAATCATTCATGATCATAGGCGACTCCCACTTTGCGGACAATCGCTCAGTGACTAGGAAAACTCGCCAGAGTTGGGGCATTAGCTGCCCTGGCGACAGACCGAAATCTCGCATGAAAGCCTTGGATAAAGCCGAATACGGCCATTCAAACCCTATTTTGAAGGGATACTCATATATTACAAAGTATCCTTCAGGACAGCTCCCAGGACGTGTACTCCCTGGACATATCAGTTCTATCTCTGCAGAAAAAAGAGAGGAGCAATGCAGATGAAGGTGAGAAAGTAATGCCTTGTATAGGCACTCTAAGCCTTGAATCATTATAGTCTCTCGCAAATTTGGAAGGGATTCGAAAGAGAACAGCAAGAATATCAAGAGGAGATATTTTCTTAAAACTCTCTGAGATCGTAAACAGAAGAAGATCAATCATGATCTTTACTTATACAAATGATCATGTCAGGACGAGTCCTCAGATGATTGCCACGCGTCCTCGTCTTTACGTAGATCGTCGACACCTGTCAAAGACAGCTGGTAAGCACAATCGTGCGTCACTATGACGTCACGACTCCATCCTCTCTTCGATTTCCCTCTCTAGTTTGAATTGAACCGATTGAGTTCCAAAACAACCAATGTATTTTTTAACACAAGACCCTGAACACCCGACAAGCAAAATTTAAAATTCGAATTTGCCATCCTACTTTCAAATTTTGGGGGCAAACTGTTTGGGCAAAATTTCACAGGTCTCGACTACGACCAGAAAAGGTAAGACGTATGTTATGAGCTATATCTCGTATTAAGTTAAGGTCCCGTTGAAGACCAAAAAAACCTCCGTCGTCCCTCCTAAAAGGTAAGTTGAGAGTTCCTCACGACACTCGACCTCGACGTCGTACGTTTCGCATGACCGTCGCATAGAACAACGCGACACGACCTCGACCGACTAACACGATATACGACTGTTATGTTTGTTCAAGTGTTTAATGCAGGAGTCAAAGTTATTAATGGACAATGGCTATAACCGACAAAATCAGTTAAAGAACATCAATATCAGCATTGAAGGCAACAACCGTTACGACGAGACCCTTAATGATCCAATTAAAGTGCCCAAAGACTATAAATTCCCAGCTCAATCATAAGTTCAGGACATCTGATCAACATCGGATAACACAGGGAGAGAGATAGAACAAGAGCATCGAACAACAGAAGCAAATGAAAACACTCGAAGAATATTTATTCGATGCAAAGAGATCATTCATAGAAGATCGCTCTCGACGCACGACAATCACTCTCGACCAACAGTTCACATATTGTTTTCACACACGACGCACATTGTTTTTACATTTCAAACACTTGTACTTTACATTTTGAAGTCTTTCCCTTCATTTGTATTGTAATCTCTGTATGATCGACACCCGGAACACCAAGGACATCGCCCCTGATTGGCGACCATAGTGCAGCGACGACATCCACTGTCGTACGCCGGTTTTTTCCTCGTTGAGGTTTTTCCTGCGTCATCAAATCCTCTGTCTTATTTTCATTTTTGTCTTTGTCGCATGCCTTTGTCGAACGATTCCTTTCTTTAGTTATTAAAGTCCACATCGACCTTAAGTTGTCGCTTTGGTGTGATTTTTGGCGTTAACAACGACCAATTGCCCGAAGATAGAATGGAAGCTCGAAAGATGTCGATTCAAAGCTTCAAAATATCTTATAATCGGCAATAGACTCTATCGACGATCATCAATAGGCCTGAACCTAAGATGTGTCGATAGTCAAGAGCAAGTGCAAAAAATTCTGAAAGATATGCACGATGGCGAATGTGGTAACCACTCCGGTGGTTGTAATCTTGCAAATCGGATATCCCGACAAGGCTACTATTGGCCGACCCTAAGGCAAGATGCCATCAGGTACGTCCAGAGTTGCGATTCATGTCAACGACATTCAAGTATGACACACCACCCTTCCGAACCTTTGCACACAACATTGATCCCATGGCCCTTCATGAGATGGGGAATGGATATCATCGGTAAGTTACCTCCTGCCCTTGGGCAGAAAATCTTTTTATTAGTCCTTATAGATTATTTTTCTAAGTGGATAGAAGCAGTTGCCTTCTCCCAGGTTCGGGACAGAGAGATCATCTCTTTTATCCAAAGTAACATTATCTGCAGGTTTGGAATTCCCTCCGAGATCGTATGTGACAATAGGTCACAATTCATAAGTGATCGTACGCAACAATTCTACGAGGATCATAATATCAAACTTACGACCTCGACTCCACGTTATCCTTTGTCTAACGGTCTTGCAGAATCCAGCAATAAAGCGATCATCAACTCAATAAAGAAAAGACTTAAGGCTGCGAAAGGAAGATGGGTCGAGGAACTCCCATCGGTTCTATGGGCCAATCGTATGATACCGCGTACGTCAACAGGACAAACGCCATTTCCGTTAGGCTATGGTTGTGAAGCAGTCCTACCTATTGAAGTGCAACTACCGACATCGAGGCATACTTCTGTCGACCACAATTTGGTGGACTTAAGTTACGATCTCGACGCTCTCGAAGAGTTAAGAGAACCTGCCTTAGTCAAAATGGTATCACAAAGACAAATCGTCGAACGACATTTTAACAAAAATGTTAAGACCAAAGTCTTTCAGGAAGGTGACTTCGTTTTATGACGAGTATTCCAAAACACCAAGGAGCTGAACGCAGGTAAGTTATCCACTAAGTGGGAAGGACCGTATCAGATATCTGAAGTCATAGGAAAAGGTGCTTACAAGCTCTAAACCCTCGACAATCAAGACGTCCCATGTAGCTGGAATGCAATACATCTAAAGAAATACTTCTTTTGAATATTTTTCTTACGATTTATTTTCCTCAACGATTACTGACTTAAGCATCGGAGGGTCATTGGTCGAACCAACGACCACCCACTAACTCTATGCATTGCAGGGCCGCAGGATCGCACGAACGCTAGTCTTACGATTTATATCGTATAAAACAAGCTCTTACAACTGATATGTCACGACCGATATCTTACGATCTATATCGTATAAACAAGGTCTTATGACTATTATGTTACAACCGATATCTTATGATCTAAGTTTCACTGGATAAGTCTTACGACTTTGATTTCGCACTTAGAAATTTTTTGCCTTAGTCGCATGATCGATACAGGAAAACATGGGTACCGTTATCATACCGCATTTTCTTGGTTGTAATGTGGATTTCTTTTTTGCCTTAGTCGCTTGATCCATAAGTCACAAGTCATACGATTCATATTAATGTTGTTTACTTACGACAAAGTAACATGCATAACAACAATTTTCTTTTGGCAGAAATATATACTTGTATTAACGTGGTCCAGAAATTACAAGTATAGGGCACGACCATCAACGGTCGCCCCGAAAAAACATATAAACAAAAACTATACTAAGGCTGAGAAGGCTCCTACTCCTGAGCGACCTCCTCATCGCCACCTCCTACGACCTCAGCGTCCGCAGAGTTCCCGTCTTCGATCTTGTCCTCCTGGTCGAGGTCCTCCTCTTCCCCGACCTACTCCAAGTACGTGGTGATTTCTGCCTCGGCCCCGACCATGGGGTCTTTCCCCCGCAAATGGTGATGCATGATCGTTGCTCTGACCCTCAAACGAGTGATAGCCTCAAAAGACAGCAGTGGCTCCTCCAGGGAGGCGACCTCTTTCTTCTCAGCATCGATGAGCGACTTAAGGTCCTCGACCTGTTTTTCGCTCTCGGTCAAGGAAGCCTTAGTCGATCCCACCTCCGCCTCAGACGCCGAGGTCTTCTCTAGGGCCTCCTTTAGGCGGCTCCGAATGCCTTCATTCTCTCTCGACGACGCCTCTAGAAAATCTTGGGCTTCGTCAGCTTCGCCAAGGACCTCAGCCCTGTCCTTGGCCATCTGCTCCTGCTCCCATGCTATGCGTGCTTCGTCCTACGCCAAACGCATTTTCTCCAATGCACGAGGTACAACCCTTCAGATTTCCTCCATTTAGGTGTACAGGCAGAGCGACATCTGTAACGCCTGCAGTCGCATCATCAAAAAACATAAGTCATAACAAATGACAAAAGTTACATAAGAGGAATAAGTCGGTCGTACTTACCGTAAAAGAAAGCCCTGCAACCTGCGATCCCATCTCGTCGACCGAAACCTCCTAGAAACGCTCCTGGAAGGAAGGCAGGAGAAATTTCCCCAGGCCAGGGAAGATTTAGGCGTTGTCCAAATCATCGTCGGCCATGAAATCCAACGGCACCGTAAAGTTTACTGTCATGTCATCGGTCGATCCTTTCGTCGCCTGTTTCTTCCCCTTGTCGACCGACGACGGCGACGGAGTGTCCGCCTGAGGCCCGCCCTCCTTGACCTCTGGTATCGTCGGAGGGGCCACGCTCACCGGTGTAGCATCAATAATACCCGGTGGCGTCTTTGCCTTCTCAGCAGCGGTGGCTCCAGATGAGCCACCACTCTTCGATGACGGTTCCCTTCGGAGAACCGTCCTGGGTTTTTTCATCCCCGATGACGGGGATGGAGGAGCCTTCCTCTTCTACTCCTTGGCCCATTGAGCCAACAAGAGTTGAGACTCCTTTTTCAAGAGGCCATGCGTGGGCATCGATCCGGACCCAACTGTAGCAAAGTACACAAGGAAAGTGAGAAAAAATCTTACGACATAAAAAAGTACGATCAAGTCGTACGACTATTATGGAATGCGTAGGGTAAGATACAAGTTATTACATGCCATCTCCTCCTCTCTCTCTTCTTCTTCCTCTCTCTTTATGTCTCCTCCTCTGCAGGGATCTCCGGTCCCTCAACTACGACGAATTCGTCGTCCGAATCCTCGTCCAACAGAGCACGTTGGACGAAGAAAGACCTCTCTTCCAGACTTTAGGTCCGAAACTTCTTGATCTTCACCAGAGATTCAGGAAGATCGTTGTTTGGGCAAAATTTCACAGGTCTCGACCACGACCAGAAAAGGTAAGACGTATGTTATGAGCTATATCTTGTATTAAGATAAGGTCCCGTCGAAGACCCAAAAAACCTCTGTCGTCCCTCCTAAAAGGTAAGTCGAGAGTTCCTCACGACACTCGACCTCGACGTCGCCCGTTCTGCACGACCGTTGCATAAAACCGTGCGACCTCGACCGACTAGCGCACTATACGACTGTTATGTTTGTTCAATGTTTAATGCAGGAGTCAAACATCATTAATAGACAACGGCTATAACCGACAAAATCAATTATGAGCATCTAATCCCACATTGAAGACGACGATCGTTACGACGAGGCACTTAATGATCCAATTAAAGTGCCCAAAGACTATAAATTCCCAGCTTAATCATCAGTTCAGGACATCTGATCAAGATCGGATAACATAGGGAGAGAGATAGAACAAGAGCATCGAACAACAGAAGCAAACGTAAACACTCGAAGAATATTCATTCGAAGCAAAGAGATCATTCATAGAAGATCGCTCTGGACGCACGACAATCACTCTCGGCCAACAGTTTACATATTGTTTTCACACACGACGCACACTGTTTTTACATTTCAAACACTTGTACTTTACATTTCGAAGTCTTTCCCTTCATTTGTATTGTAATCTCTGTACGATCGACACCTGGAACACCAAGGATATCGCCCCTGATTGGCGACCATAGTGCAGCGACGACATCCACTGTCGTCCGCAGGTTTTTTCCTCGTTGAGGTTTTTCCTGCGTCATCAAATCCTCTGTCTTATTTACATTTTTGTCTTTGTCGCACGCCTTTGTCGAACGATTCCTTTCTTTAGTTGTTAAAGTCTACATCGACCTTAATTTGTCCCTATTGTGCGATTTTTGGCATTAACAATTTGGCGCTATCCGTGGGACCCCATCTAGAGAAAATCTTCGACAAACGTGCGTCCTACTTACGTTTTCTTGGTGTTTCTTCTGTTCTCTGTTTCAGGAAAATGGCGAATAACGAACAATCCGCTGACCCAGCACATGAAGGACTCGAAAATGTACAAGATGCACTTAAACCAGTCAACGATTATCGCCTGGAGGAAGTCATTCTAGATTCAAGCAAGCCTGACCAAAAAGTCTTAATCGAGTCGTCTCTCAATCCCTGCCTCAGGGAAAAGTTAATATCTTTTTTGCAGGAACATGCTGATTGTTTCGCCTAGTCACATGAAGATATGGTCGGCATAGATCCTGATGTCATCTCTCACAAGCTCAACGTCGACCCATCGTTCAAACCTATGAAGCAGAAGCGACGGGAATTTGCTCCTGAAAGGAATAAGGTGATAAATGACGAAGTCGACAACCTTCTCAAGACAGGGAAGATTCGAGAGGTAAAATACCCCGATTGGCTTGCTAACGTCGTGGTTGTAGCAAAGAAGAATGGAAAGTGAAGGGTCTGTATCGACTTCACAGACCTCAATAAAGCCTGTAAAAAAGATCCTTTTCCATTACCTCATATCGACACCATGGTCGACGCGATAGCGGGGCACGAACTACTAACGTTCATGGATGCTTATTACGGATACAATCAAATCTTAATGCACGTCGAGGACCAAGAAAAAACCGCATTTATGACGGACCGAGGTATTTACTGTTATAAAGTTATGCCTTTCGGACTAAAAAATGCAGGTTCTACCTACCAGCGTCTAGTGAATAAAATGTTCAAAGACCATCTTGGCGACACGATGGAGGTGTAGATAGACGACATGTTGGTCAAGTCAAAACAAGCGATCGACCATGTCGAGCATCTGAGGCAATCGTTTGATATCCTTAGAAAGTATAGCATGAAGCTCAACCCGACGAAATGTTCCTTTGGCGTCAGTGCTGGGAAATTCTTAGGATATATGGTCACTCGCCGAGGCATCGAAGCCAATCCCGACCAGATCAAAGACATTGTCGAGATCAAATCCCCTCGAAATTTCAAAGAAGTCCAAAGGCTCACTGGTCGGGTAGCAGCTCTAAACAGGTTCATCTCCCGGTCTTAAGATAAATGTCACCTATTTTACAACGTCCTCAGGAAAAACAGAGGCTTCGACTGGACCGACGATCATGAACAGACATTGCAAAAGCTCAAAGAATACATGACGTCGCCTCCCTTATTGTCGAAACCTCGCGATCATGAAATCTTGCAACTATATCTGGCTGTTAGCCCAAATGCGGTAAGTGCTGTCCTAGCACGAGAAGATGAAAAACAGCAACTGCCAATCTATTATGTAAGTAAATCTCTTCTGGACGCAGAAACCAGGTATTCCTCTATGGAAAAATTGCTCTTGTCGCTAGTCACAGCTGCTAAAAAACCGCGACATTATTTTGAGTCGCATCCCATTACTGTCATAACTAACTTCCCTCTTAAGTCTTTCTTAAGAAAACCTGAGTTGACAGGCCGCTTATCAAAATGGAGCATATATCTCAGCAGCTACGACATTGACTTCAAGCCCAGGACCGCGATCTAGTCGCAAGCCTTGGCCGACTTCATTGCTGACTTCAGCCCTGAATTGGAGAAAGAAGCAGAGCTCGAGGTATCGACTGTGGCGACTCACGACGACGTGCCCTGGATCTTACACGTTGATGGGTCATCCAACATTAGAGGCTCAGGACTAGGCGTCGTCTTAAAGTCGCCACAGGGGGGCAAGATGGTAAACTCAGTTCGATGCGATTTCAAGACCACCAACAACGAAGCCGAGTATGAGGCCCTGACCGTAGGGATGAATATGGCCTACGAATCGGGGGCAACCACGCTACATGTCAAAAGCGATTCTCTCCTGGTCGTGAACCAGATGAATGGAGAATTCGCGGCCAAAGATTCAAAAATGACAGCCTACCTGAAGGTAGCAAAAGAAAAATCAAAAATGTTTAAAACATTTTCAATTGAACAAATCCCGAGAGACCAGAATACTCAAGCCGACGCTTTAGCAAATCTCGGGTCTGCTTTAGTCGAACCCATATTCGACGTTATTCCCATGATCCATCTGGCGACATCGTCTATCGAAAACATCGATGTCGTCCAGGTCGAGGACGAAAAAGATGATTGGTCGTGTGACATCCGAAATTTCCTTATGTACGACCAACTCCCAGAAGACAAGATGGAAGCCCATAATATCAGATTCAAAGCATCTAAATACACCATAATTGGAGATAAGCTCTATCGACGATCATCGACAGGATTAAACCTATGATACGTCATTAGCAAGAGTCAGAACCAAAAAATCCTTCACGAGATGCACGACGGCGAATGTGGCAATCATTCCGGTGGTCGCAGTTTGGCTAATCGTATCTCTCGACAAGGGTATTTTTGGCCAACATTGCGACAAGACGCCGTCAAGTACGTCCAGAACTGTGACCCTTGTCAGCGACATACAGGTATGTCACATAAACCCTCTGAACCTTTGCACTCGACACTTATCCCTTGGCCCTTCATGAGGTGGGGAATAGATATTGTCGGCAAGCTACCCCCAGCCCCGGGGCAAAAGGTATTCCTCCTTGTACTCACCGATTATTTTTCCAAGTGGGTTGAGGCGGCTGCTTTTTCCCAAATCAGGGACAAGGAGGTCATCTCTTTTATCCAGACTAACATCATATGTAGATTTGGGATTCCATCTGAAATCGTCTGTGACAACGGATCCCAGTTCATAAGCGACATGACCCAACAATTTTGCGAAGACAGGAGTATCAAGTTAACAACCTCGACTCCCAGATACCCTTAAGCGAACGGACTTGCTGAATCAAGTAATAAAACTATTATAGCTTCGATCAAGAAAAGCATAAAAACAGCAAAAGGAAGATGGGTCGAAGAACTCCCTTCAGTCATATGGGCAAATCGCACGACACCGCGCACGTCCACAGGACAAACCCCTTTCTCTCTCGTCTACGGTTGCGAAGCAGTCCAGCCAATCGAAGTCCAGCTCCCAACTTCGAGGCATACTTCCGTCGACCACAACATGATTGATTTAAATTATGATATCGACGCCCTCGAGGAGCTTATAGAATCAGCTTTGATCAGAATGGCATCTCAGAAGCAAGCAGTCGAGCGACATTTCAATAAACACGACAAAGTAAAAGTCTTTCAAGAAGGCGATTACGTCCTCCGTCGAGTGTTCCAAAACACTCAAGAACTCAATGCCGACAAGCTTTCTATTAAATGGGAAGGTCCTTACCGCATCCCCCAAGTCGTTGGTAAAGGAGACTATCGACTCCAGACTCTCGACAATCAAGAAATCCCACGCAGTTGGAATGCGACGCACTTGAAAAAGAATTTTTTCTTAAATCACCTTCCTCTCATGCAACTTAATTGTTTTATCACATGGGCACATGATTCAAATTTCATCATGAAATTTGGTTACACGATCATAAGGTTTGAGCGACCTCTCGATATGAGTTTCTGGAATCAGAAATTTTTTGTACGTTTTAACAAGTCAATAATTGAGCTTATCAATACAAGTCAAACGTATGATATTTCAATCGTTATATTGCTATGAATGCCTAAGTCGCACGATTCTTCGCTCGTTCTATACTTAACAAAGTTATACGGTTGATATTACATCTATCTACGACAGATGTAAATCGAAATAAAAATTCGACAAAAGGATGAACTTCATTTACGAAACAAACGATTACATAGGAACGACTGACGGTCGAGTGTACAAAGTTAAAAAACATAGCATCTCCTAAATCTAGAGAAGAGCGTCGATCGTATGCTAAGTCTCGACCTTCGAGTCCTCGTCGTACCCGAAAACACGCTAAGAAGTTATTGCAAGGATCAAACGAGTATGTTAGGCGTTATCTGACGCCCTACGCCGCGACATTTTCAGAATGCGGCTCTTAAGATTAATGTTAAGGTTAGAGGAAGGAATATGATCTTCTCAACGGTCGACTTCCAGTCCAACATCTCCTCTATCTTTGTGTATCTAACAAAAGAAGATTGAAACATCTGTAAAATACAAAAGGGGTATGTTAAACAAACAGTCAGTGGAAATATTGGGAACATGAGTTTCGAAAGAAAAACTCACAAAGAACGCTAGTCCAGCTAAACGCGATCCCGTCTCTTCGATGGAGATCTTTTGAAAACGCTCCTTGAAAGATAAGAGCTGATATTTCCCCAGATGCGGAAATGACTTCGTCCCGTCAAGGACACAGTCAGTAAAGAGGATCGACGACAACGTAAAGTTGATCGTCATGACTTCCTCCTCACCCTCTCCCGTCCTTATACCCTTGCCCCCGACGGCTGATGTTTGGGCAAAAAATCACGTTGCTCGACTGCGACCAGAACAAGTAAGACGTATGATTAAGGATTATATCTTGTATTAAGATAAGGTCTCGACAAAGACCCAGAACACCATCGTCGTCCCTCATAAAAGACAAGTCGAGAGTTCCTTACGAAACTCGACCATAGCGTCGCCCGATCCGCACGACTATTAAATAAGGACGTGCGACTTCGACCAAAGCTAACATTAACCATGACTGTTTGTTAAGTGTTTAATGCAGGAGTAAAGGTCATTAAGGAGCAACGACTATAACCGACACAATCATTAAACAGCCGGCGACCGTAACGGACGAAGATCATTACTCCAGCGACCGTTTCCAACCGTTAAAGCCATTAAAGGAGCATTAATGGATGAAGCTAAGGACGCGAAGACTATAAATATCAAGCTCAATCAACATTTCAAGACATCGAATATCCGGCGATTAACAACCGAAGCAATATTCAAGAACACCTGAAGTGAAGAACCATTATTCTAAGTATCGCTCTCGACGCACGACAACAGCCTCGACCAGCAGTTCACACTTTGTGTCGTACACGACAAACACCTGTTTTTACATTCAAACACTTGTACTTTACATTTCGAAGCATTTCCTTCATCTGTATTGTAATCGTTGTACGATCAATACCAGTATCCAAGGACATCGCCCCTGATTGGCGACCATAGTATAGCGACGACACCCACTGTCGTCCGCAGGTTTTTTCCTCGTTTGAGGTTTTTCTTGCGTCATCAAATCCCTTGTTTCTTTATTTTATTTATCATCGCACGTCTCGTCGAAAGATTCTTTCTTTACTTGTTTAAGTCCACATCGACCTTAAGTTGTCCCTTTGGTGCGATTTTTGGCTTTAACAGTTTTGCGCCATCCGTGGGACTACATCTAGAGAAAATCCTCGACGAACGTGCATTCTACTAATAGTTTCTTGGAGTTTCTTCTGTTTTCTGTTGCAGGAAAATGGCAGCCCCTGGAAATCCGCAGCAAGCCGTCGCTCAGATGTATCAGGAGCTCGAGGTTGCCAGGAATCAACTCAATGCAATGGCAGAGCAGAATCGCAGAGCAGCTGAAGAGATCGCGCGGCTAAGGAATCTTTTTGGACCCTAGAATGGTTCTAGACCATTCATCCAGAATCCAGGTCCGGGACCAGGCCCGTCCGCGCAGAATCAGCATCCAGGTCCATTCATGCAGAATCTGCAGTCGGGTCCGTTCATTCCGAATCCCCAGTCTGGGCAGATTCCCCCTCAGTACATCCGACCACCACCCTTGAACAATGGATCCCAACCATTGCAAGGTGGCGCCCAGCTGTTTCAGAATGGATCCCAGCCGTTCCAAAGTGGTCCGCAACCTTTCCAGCAAGGATCGCAATCTTTCCAACAGAGATCGCAGCCATTTCAGTAGGGGCCACAATCGTTTCAGAATGGATCGCAGCAATTCCACTATGGGTCGCAGCCAAATTTTGTCCCGTTCAACGGGGACACCAATGGTTCGTCGCATGGTAATGGCACTAGTCCGGGGACCAATCCCTCGACAGGGGCAAATCCTGATCTTAACTTTCTCGTCGCCCAGCGTTTGAAGATGTTAGAAGACCAAAATGAGCGCGTCCTGTCCTTGCTCGCCAAGTTGCCTGGGGCAGTCGTGCATGTCGACGTCGATCCTCGTTCGGGGTATCAGGCGTCGCCCTTCATCGACGAGATCACCACCGTCGAGGTCCCAAAGAAGTATAACATTCCTGCCTTCACTCCCAAGTATTCGGGTGTGACCGATCCAACCGAGCATGTCGCGCAGTATAAGCAGCTCATGTGGACGATCTCGATTCCACACATGTACCAGGAAGTATGCATGTGCAAGAGTTTCGGGGCGACTCTCACTGGTCCAGCTCTCCAGTGGTTGATCAATCTCAAACCCAAATCTATCGGGTCATTCGCCGAATTGGTCAACCAATTCTCCCGGCAATTCGCCAGCAGTTGTAAGATGGAAAAGCATACTAGTGATCTGTACTATGTCGTGCAGAAGACCAATGAGTCTATTCGAAGTTATTTCAATAGATTCAATGCCGAAATGATCAGTATCTGCAATTGTGACACCAAAACTGCGATCGAAGCTTATAAGCGTGGTCTAGACGATAGTTCAGGTCTATATATCGATCTGACCAAGTATCCCCCAGAGACTTTCGAAGATGTCCGAGCTCGAACCTTAGCATATATGAGGGTCGAGGATGATGCCGCCTTTCGTCGCAAGCACACTGACGACAAGAAGTCGTTAGGCGTCAGAAAGCCAAAGTTTAAGACAAAGGCTGTTTCCAGAATAGATCCCGCGCGCCAAATTTCAAATGTTCGTTTGAAGACGAAACAGAAGCCAAGACCGCGACTAAGTTAACTCAGTACCCCAAGATATCCTCTTCCGAATTCAAAGGGACCGCTAAGGACCTAGTCGAAGCTCTGAAAAGTTCCCAAGCGACCATTCGATGGCCAAAGAAGTCCGACCTGGACGATGCTAAAAAAGACAAATCAAAGTGGTGCGACTTCCACGTCGATCATGGTCATGCGACAGACGATTGTATCGCATTGAAGAAGGAATTGGCGTATCATTTCCCGAAAGGAAATCTCAAGGGTATTATCGACGATGTCGCTATTCCAGCTAATAGCCATCGACCGTCGACTCCCGAGCATACAAAAGTTGTCAATTAAAATCCCCTACGCCATTGGGAATCCTGAAGATCGAGAATGAGTCGAAATCGTCGCTATGGTGCCCTGTCGTACGACGACATGATTAGTCACAGACAGTATCTTATCGGATCGTCGTGTCGTCCTGTCATTTAAAACCTATCTTTCTTTCCGAAAAGAATAGGATAATAAATGATAGGGGGCAATACCCCATGAAGGAGAAAGGTATGATTTCTAACTCTTTTCCATACAAAATTTTCTCACAAATAGCTACTGACTTAAGCATCGGAGGGTCGTTGGTGAGCCAACGACCAACCCTCGACATCGTTTTATCGCAGGATCGTACGACATAGACAATCAGGTCCATGACTTGATCACACCTTACACCTAGTCGAACGACTTGATCGCACGATCGCATAGACGGCTTCGCAGCCTGAGCTTCTTAACTTAGAAAAACTTCGCGTTTTAAATAAATACCTTAGTCGCATATATTGGTGTTTGATTGGCATACATTCTAAACGAATGCCTTATTTTTTCTTTCTTATACCATGTATGGATGCTTTGATCGTATGTTCTCATATTTTATAAGTACCTTGGTCGCATGATTTCCTATGTATCTTACATTCCATCGATGCGATATTTGTTTACCAAGTATATGAAAGCACAAGTTCAAACAAAAAGTGCATTTACTGAAAAGATCATCAGGTACACGCTCGACCATCAAAAGTCGAGCAGCAAAACAAACAAAATAAAATTCCTAAATTAAAGGAGGAGCATCCGTCGCATTCATGCCCGAAGTCCCGTCTTGAAGGCTTTCGCCTGCCACCTCCTCCTCAGCGTCCTTCTCATCGTCCGAGTCAAGATCCCTCTCGGTCCCGACGCCATTCAGATAGATGTCCAGCTCCTCCTTCGCCGAAGCAAGAGGGTCTTTCCCCAGCAAATGTCGTCGCATGATCGCCGCCCGAGCAGTCAGTTGAGCTTTGGCAAAAACCGACTTACCCTCGTCCTTTGCAGCTTGCACTTCTTTCTCCAAACTCTCTACCTTGGATTTATAATCCTCGGCCTCTTTCGAAACAGCAGCCAAGGATTCCTTAATCTTTTCCATCTCCTCTCTTTGCTCGGCAGTCATGGACAAGGACTGCGTCAAACGATGGCTAAGATCCTCCTTCGCATGATTAACGATCTCCATATGTTTTAAAGCGTCAGCAAGACGCTTCGATAGATCCTCCGTGCGACCAGTAGCATCGTTTGCTCGATCCAATGCTGCATTCTCCCTTTCGCACGCAGCAGACAAGAGATCTTTCACCTTCACCGTTCCACTTCGCAAGGCCAAGGAAGCTTGAAGTGCCTGCGAAATCATAAAAGACAGACATCATCAGTGGACAACGACAACGACAATGACAACGACAACGACAAAGAAGTCTGGGCCTAGACAAACTAAGTCTTGAAAGAAAGGCTTACCATGAACACCAAGCCGGCTACATGGGCACCCGTCTCCTCGATAGGAAACCCCTCAAAACGCTCCCTGAAAGATGGAAGCAGGAATTTATCCAGGTGAGGGAACAGGTTCGTCCCGTCTAGGAAATTACCTGTCATAAAGTCCGATGGCAGCGTAAAGTTGACTGTCGTGACCTTCTCCCCTCCCGTCGTGTGTTCCTTGCCCTTGTCGGCTCACAAAGGATTCGACGCGGCAGACGGGGACTTCACCGTTTTTGCCGGAGGCGCAGAATTGATGGGTGTCGCTGCAATCACCTTCTTGGGAGGTGTGACCCCTACCTCTTCGGGTGTAACGACACTCGACGAGTCATTAACCCCTGCCGACGACTCCCTCGGAGTCGTCGTCCTCGTCTTCTTCGGAATTTTAGGGCCAGCAGACATGGCTTTTAGCCTCTTCTCTCTGCCCTGACGAGCACGCTCCAGCTCAGCTGCTCTCTTAGCAGAAACATTCAACACTTTAGGTTGAGACTCTCCTGAAAAAAAAGGAATGTTACAAAGCACACAAGGGAAAAAGACTCGAGGTAACATAGGAAGAAAAGGAAAGTAAAACTTACCCTTCATCCCTCTCCTTACTCTCGACTTATCTTCTTCCCCTTCTCTTCCTTTTTCTTCACACTTCTCCCCCTGATTCTCTCCTGAAGATTCTAAATCGTCGTCATCCGCCGAGTGTCGCACGACGAAAGACCTCTCAGCGACGCTAAATTCTAAAAACGAATTGATCTTCGCTTGAGAGTCAGCATCTGGCTTCACGACCTCGAATTTTATGGCTGTCAACATACAAAAAACAAGTTAAAAATCATATGTAAATCATCTACAGCGCACGCCAGATGAAATAACGAGGCTCACCAGACGTATTCCGGCTCGTCCTAATCCACTCACTCTCAGAGTCAAGGGACAACTTACGCACGAAAACATATCGAGACTTCCACTCACGGTCGTTCACACCAGTCCCTAAGACCAAAACGCGATCGCCCTTGAACCTAGAATGTAAACTACATCGATGACATCCGTCCATCTTGGCTTGATAAGCCGAGAGGAGATCATGTACATTCATGGGAAAATCCCATTTCTTAGCAGCACGCTCGATCACTCGTACGACTCGCCAGAACTGGGGCATCAACTGACTCGGTGCCAAGTCAAACTCTAACATAAACGCCTTGGCCGGAGGAGAAAAAGGCCATTCGAAACCTATCTTAAAAGGGTATTCATAGATTACGATGTACCCCTCGGGACACTCGTTTGATCGGATCTGGCCTGGACGGATCAATTCGACCCACGCAGGAATTTTCGCTAACTTTCTAAAGTCCCAGAGGTCCGATGACTCTTGAATAACACTCTCAGGATCCCTCGACATTCCTAAACAAAATTTGCAGAAGTCGGAGAAATCGTACCTTACTTATAGGCGCGTTAATCCTCGAAGAAACCTAACCAAGTCAAATATTTTCACAAGTTCGGAAGATATCAGACAAAGAATGGCAAGGAAATCACAGCACAAAACTCTTCAAGGGTGAAATAAGGAAATGATCCGTCAAAATCCCTATTTAGACCGAAAAACAGGGTTGGATCGAATCCCGGGATGATTTCCGCGCGTCCCCGATCTTTTCGCATACCCTCACATATCTTCGACACCTGTCCTCGACAGCTGGTAAGCGTCATCGTGCGTCAGTATGACGTCATAACTTTTCAACTTCTCGTTCAGTTAAAGGCGAACCGGTCTAGTTCCACGACAACCAGGTAAGTCCCTCAACCCAGGTCACAAGTCTAAGCATTCGACAAGCAAAATTTAAAACTTAAATTTGACATTCAATTTTCAAATTTTGGGGGCAAACTGTTTGGGCAAAAAATAACGTCGCTCGACCGCGACCAGAACAAGTAAGACATATGATTAAGGACTATATCTTGTATTAAGATAAGGTCTCGACAAAGACCCAGAACACCATCGTCGTCCCTCATAAAAGAAAAGTCTAGAGTTCCTTACGACGCTCGACCATAGCGTCGCCCGATCTGCACGACTATTATAAAAGGACGTGCGACTTCGACCAAAGCTAACATTAACCATGACCGTTTGTTAAGTGTTTAATGCAGGAGTAAAAGTCATTAAGGAGAAACGACTATAACCGACACAATCATTAAACAGTCGGCGACCGTAACGGACGAAGATCATTACTCCGGCGACCGTTTCCAACCGTTAAGGCCATTAAAGGAGCATTTATGGATGAAGCTAAGGACGCGAAGACTATAAATATCAAGATCAATCAACATTTCAAGACATCGAATATCCGGCGATTAACAACCGAAGCAATATTCAAGAACACCTGAAGTGAAGAACCATTATTCAAAGTATCGCTCTCGACGCACGACAACCGCCATCGACCAGCAGTTCACACTTTGTTTCGTATACGACAAACACCTGTTTTTACATTCAAACACTTGTACTTTACATTTCGAAGCATTTCCTTCATCTGTATTGTAATCGTTGTACGATCGACACCAGTATCCAAGGACATCGCCCCTGATTGGCGACCATAGTATAGCGACGACACCCACTGTCGTCCGCAGGTTTTTTCCTCGTTTGAGGTTTTTCCTGCGTCATCAAATCCCTTGTTTCTTTATTTTATTTATCATCGCACGTCTCGTCGAAAGATTCTTTCTTTAGTTGTTTAAGTCCACATCGACCTTAAGTTGTCCCTTTGGTGCGATTTTTGGCATTAACAGGTGACGAAAGGGTCGACGTGGATACAGAGGACACCGTCGCCAGATGCGCAAGATCCACGAACGTCGCGTCTATCGCAATCAAAGTCTTCACCGACTCGGACATAATCGTTCTCAAAAAGTCTCCAATCCTTGAAGGCTTGAGAGAAATTGAGAAACTATACCTCGTATGGACACTCAAGAAACTTCGAAAAGTATTGAGAAAAGAACAGCAAGGGATCAAAGAAGAATTCCGCACTAAGAAACTTTTCAAGAGGATATAAGAGGAAATGATCCATTATGATCCCTATTTATGCACTCGATCGTGTCAGGTCAAGTCCCTTGATGATCACCGCGTGTCCTCGTCATTTCGTATAGCCACATGGATCGTCGACACCTGTCAAAGACAACTGGTAAGCACAATCGTGCGTCCGTATGACGTCACGACCTCGTTTTCTCTTCGACTTCTCGTTCAGTTAAAATTGAACCAATCCGGTTCTGAGACAACCAAGGTAACTCTCAACACGTGTCACGATCATGGGCACCCGACAAACAAAATTTAAAATTTGAATTTGCCATCCTACTTTCAAATTTTGGGGGCAAACTGTTTGGGCAAAATTTCACAGGTCTCGACCACGACCAGAAAAGGTAAGACACATGTTATGAGCTATATCTCGTATTAAGATAAGGTCCCGTCGAAGACCCAAAAAACCTCCGTCATCCCTCCTAAAAGGTAAGTCGAGAGTTCCTCACGACACTCGACCTCGACATCGCCCGTTCCGCACGACCGTCGCATAAAACCGTGCTACCTCGACCGACTAGCGCGCTATACGACTGTTACGTTTGTTCAATGTTTAATGCAGGAGTCAAACATCATTAATGGACAACGGCTATAACCGACAGAATCAATTATGAGCATCTAATCTCACATTGAAGACGACGACCGTTACGACGAGGCACTTAATGATCCAATTAAAGTGCCCAAAGACTATAAATTCCCAACTCAATCATATGTTCAGGACATCTGATCAACATCGGATAACACAGGGAGAGAGATAGAACAAGAGCATCGAACAACAGAAGAAAACGCAAACAGTCGAAGAATATTCATTCGAAGCAAAGAGATCATTCATAGAAGATCGCTCTCGACGCACGACAATCACTCTCGACCAACAGTTTACATATTGTTTTCACACACGACGCACACTGTTTTTACATTTCAAACACTTGTACTTTACATTTCGAAGTCTTTCCCTTCATTTGTATTGTAATCTCTGTACGATCGGCACCCGGAACACCAAGGACATCGCCCCTGATTGGCGACCATAGTGCAGCGACGACATCCACTGTCGTCCGCAGGTTTTTTCCTCATTGGGGTTTTTCCTGCGTCATCAAATCCTCTGTCTTATTTACATTTTTGTCTTGGTCGCATGCCTTTGTCAAACGATTCCTTTCTTTAGTTGTTAAAGTCCACATCGACCTTAAGTTGTCGCTTTGGTGCGATTTTTGGCATTAACAATCGTCGTCCTCAAAGAACTTGATGGCTAAAAAGCAAATTAAACACAATTTAGCAAAACACACGATTAAAAGTAAAAATGTACGACAGGCAGGGGTTAACTTACGATTGGTATTCCACCCGACAGTGACCTACATCGTATCCTCTTCAAGAAGGTCGAGTGATTGAACTCGACCGAAGACATATCTGGCCTTCCACCCACGGTCATTGACCTGAGTGTTCTAAACCAGCATATGAGGGCCCCTGTGCTTGGAGAAGAGGTTGTAGCAGTGGTAATTGTCCACCTTAACAAGATAAGCAGCAAGCAAGTTGTCCACAGTGAACGACGTTGCCCAGTCAGCGGTGGTCTTTTCGATCACATGTAAGATTCGCCAGAATTTCGGCATCCTTTGAGCAGGTTACAGGTTGTACCTGTTCAGAAACTCCCGAGCCAAGGGAGAAAGAGGCCACTTGAAACCTATCTTTAATGGGTATTCGTACAAAACGAAGTACCCGTTCGGGCATTCAGAAGGCCGAAGTTGATTCAGCAGATGCAATCGCAAGGCATCGGGGATGCCTGCCAGCGTCCTAAAGGCACTAAGGCCTTCTTTGCTGTCGATCAAACTAGCAGGCTCTAGAGACATCAAAACATCTGGTGTTGATCTTTGGGTTGAGTCTAACTCACCTAAATCCCAATTCTTCGCTCGTTTTCTAACTAAGGACTTAAATCGCATATAAAAGACTCGCATCTAAGATGGAAACTCTAAAAACTGCGAATAATCTCCTCAACAACACAATCGCACGAAATCTATCTCTCGAAAGTGCAACGGAAGCATAAAAAGAAAAGGATCGCCCGAATCAACCATTTATACGGTTATGGCATGTCAGGTCGATTCGACAGATGAGTGACACCTGTTCATCGCCTTTTCGTATGCCACTCCAAATGAGTGGCATCTGTCCAAAACAGCTGCCATGCCACCCCCACGCCTCCATGACGTCACGAAACCTTTCAAGTCTTCGGTTTAAATCAAACCGAATCGGTTGTGATTCAACCAGTCTCTCTCCCTACGTGACACGTGTCCACCCTAGTTGCTCAAATTTGAAAATTAAAATTCGAATTTCATGCCAGAATTCAAATTTTGGGGGCAAACTGTTTGGGTAAAAATCCATACCTCACGACCGACGAAGAAAAATAAACATGACATTTACATAAGACAAATCTTGTATTAAGATAAGGTCCTGTATACTACATACTACTACATCCTCCGTCGTACATTTCGACGATGGACGTAAAATTCTTAGAGACGGTCGTACGACCATACTAACCGTTAACAGTCAACAACCATTTTCTTTGTTTCATTAATGCAGATCCAGAAGCAATCATTGCCCAATGGTCATAACGGAAGAGCCAATAATGACAATTAAGGACCAACAGTGGTTACGACAATCATCAAGACACATTGATTACTGCCGAAATTTATATAAACAAAGGCTTGCACCACACATAAAACAACGGTTTTCGCATATAGAAATCATCGGAGCATTCGAGCAATATCATTTACGAAAGCTACTCATGACAGCAGTTTTTTACACATGATATAACACTGTTACTCACGACGCACGATATTAGTTTACGATTAACTTTACTTTTATTCTTATTGTAACCTATTGTACTCTCGACACTTGTTACTAAAGGACGTCGTCCCTGTTTGGCGACCATAGTGCACTGTCGACTTCTATAGTCGACCGCGGTTTTTACCCTCGACGGGGTTTTCCGCGTCACCAAATTTCTTTGTCTTATCTACTTTCCGTCGATGATCGTACTGTTTGTCTTGAGATCCTTTTCTTAAGTTGTTAAAGCTCCACATCAACCTTAAGTTATTCTAAGATCGTTGCTTTTTCTTCAGATTTACCGAGCTTCTAAGAACTTTCAGATATTTGCAATTTCTGTTCCTGCAGTTCCTTGAAGTATTGTCTGCAGCATTCCTCTGATCGTTTGAGATTCTCTTCAGATAGTTTTATCGTAAATTTACACTCTCGATGTATACAATATATCGACATTATTACCTGAAAAATGAAAGATCGTTAATCGGTGTTTCTTTGAAGAAAAAATGCGGAAGAAAATCAAAATTAAATCAGAAAAAAATCTAAAAAATAAATTCGTTTTCACAATTTAAAATCTGATTATTTAACCAAAACGAACAAAATCAAACTTCGAGAATAAAACCTGCAAGAAAACAAACCAAGTTAGATCAAGACGTCAACCAAAATCACATAAAATGATAACCGTCGTGAATAAGCTCAAATCGTCACAAAAGATCTCAAATATCACTAAAACTCTCAAGAATCATAAATCATGCAAACTGTCACTATAAAGTCTCAAACCGGCAAAAAAATCGCAAATCGATCGTTAAACCTCACAACTTTATGATTTCAATGGTTGTCGATAAACACGTCACTTAGCGTAAAAAATGAACCCAAAACGATTTTCAATGATTTGCGGTAAGCTCGAATTTTCGAGTTACGGTAAACATGCGGTATATGGATGTAAAAATTGAACCTTGCGATATACGAGCAAACCGAAGATATGTATATAATAACGATATTCAACACACCAAAGCACGCAACGATAGATTATTATGAAAGAGAAACCAAAAACTTGATATATGCAATGTATAATGTAGATGAAAACATGCAACGAGGAATTAGAGAGTCAACAACCAAAAGAGATGGTCAACAATCAATGGCCACATGTATGTATGGAACACGCAATGAGAAGTCAAAGAAAAAAAACAATGGTAAAAAAGGGAGACTCTCACCGGAAAAAAGGATATCCGGAATATTGGTTTTCCGGAAAAAAATATGTTTTCCGGTGAAGTGATGTTTTCCGATAAAAAATGCTTTCCGGACAAAATTGTTTTTCCAGATAAAAATGTTTTCCGACGTGTATATCCCAGTTTGATCAGGTAACAACGAATAAAACAAAACGATTAATCTTTATTGAATGATTCAAGAGAGTTACAAGTATTGGATTGAAATTCTCAACTCTCTCTCTCTCTATCTCTCTCTAAACTATTAAGCGCATAAAACTAGAATGATTAATCTAACCTAATTTCTTAAGGAAACAAGCCTTAAATACCAAGGCTTAATACATAAATTCCATGGCCCATCTTTCCTAAACTAAGCCCATTTATCATTAATAAGGATTTTTCAATTAATAATTAAACAAATTAAACTCTATATAATTCTTTATAGAACTTTCTATTATGTAGAACATTTATGGTCCTAACACTCTCCTTCATGGTAAGTATTTTCTTTTCCTTTGTTATAGACTTTTTGCGAATGCAGGCGTTACAGACGTCGCTCTGCTTGTACACCCAAATGGAAAAAATCTGAAGGGTCGTACCCCGTGCACTGTAGAAAATGCGTTTGGCGCAAGATGAAGAACGCAAAGCACGGGAGCGGGAGCAGATCACCAAGGACAGGGATGAAGTCCTCTCGACGAAGCTTGACGAAGATCAAGACTTTCTAGTGGCATCGTCGAGAGAGAAGGAAGACCATCAGAGTCGTCTGAAGGGGGCCCTTGAGAAGACCTCGACATCTGAGGCGGACATGGGAGCGACCAAGACTGCCTTGACAGAGAGCGAAAAACAGGTAGAGGACCTTAGGTCGCTCGTACAGTCTGAGGAGAAGGAGATCGCCTCCCTAGAGCAGACACTCCTCTCTTTTGAGGCATTGACGCGCTTGAGGATTAGAGCGGCGATCATGCGTCGCCACCTGAGGGGGCAAGACCCCATGGCCAGGGAAGAGGCGGAGGTTTCCACGTACTTAGAGCAAGTTGGAGAGGAGAAAGATCTCGACCAAGAAGATGAGTTCGAGGACGTGGACTCTGCGGGCGCTGAGGCCGAAGGTGGTGGCGGTGAGGAAGTCGCTCGGTAGCAAGAGCCTCCTCATCCTTAGCTTTTTTTTCTTTTCTTAGTTTAATTTTTGTTTTTTCTTGGGGCGACCGTTGGTGGTCGTGCCCTATACCTGTAATTTTTGGGATCGTGCTAATACAAGTATCTTTTGTCTTATGAAACTTTTGTCGTGTTCTTTACTTTATCGCAAGTAAACAATATAAGTAAATAGGAAATCGAGATATATGAAGTAACATGAATCGTACACCCATGACTTGAATCATGCGATTAAGGAATTTTAAAATCAACAGTACGACTAGGGTACCCATGGTTTCTTGTATCGATCATGCAACCGTGGCATTAAATTTTCTAAGTATAAATTTAAAGTCGTAAGACTTAAATTGTAGAACTCAGATTGTAGGACATCGGTCATAAGATATTAGTCGTAAAACATTAGTTATACGACATTGGTCGTAAGACATCGGTCGTAAGACTGGAGTTCGTACGATCGTACGGCCTTGTGATACCCAAAGTTATTAGGTGGTCGTTGGTTTGACCGACGACCCTCCGATGCTTAAGTCAGTAGTCGTCGTAATAAATAAATCGTAAGGAAAATATTTAAAAGAAATATTTCTTTAGATGTACCGCATGCCATCTACGTGGGTCGTCTTGATCATCGATGGTTTGGAGCTTATAAGCACCTTTTCCTACGACTTCAGATATACGATATGGTCCTTCCCACTTAGTGGACAAGTTACCTGTATTTCACTCCTTAGTATTTTGGAATACTCGTCGTAAGACGAAGTCGCCTTCTTGAAAGACTTTGGTATTAACATTTTTGTTGAAGTGTCGTTCGATGACTTGTCTGTGTGATGACATTTTGACTAAGGCAGATTCTCTTATCTCTTCGAGAGCGTTGAGATCGTAACTTAATTCCACCAAATTATGGTCGATTTAAGTATGTCTCGATGTCAGCAATTACACTTCGATAGGCAAGATCGCTTCACAGCCGTAAACGAAGGAAAATGGGTTTGTCCCATGGATGTACGCGGCGTCGTGCGATTGGCTCATAAGACCGATGGGAGTTTTTCGACCCACCTTCCTTTCTTAGCCTTAAGTCTTTTCTTTATCGAATTGATGATGATTTTTTTGTTGGATTCTGCAAGACCATTAGATTGAGGGTAACGTGGGGTCGAGGTCGTAAGTTTGATATTACGATCCTCGCAGAACTGTCGGGTGCGATCACTTATGAATTGTGATGCATTATCACATGCGATCTCGGAGGGAAGTCCAAACCTGCAGATAATGTTAGTCTGGATAAAAGATGACTTACTTATCCCGGACTTAGGAGAAAGAAACTGCTTCTATCCACTTAGAAAAATAATCCGTAAGGACTAATAAAAAGACTTTCTGTCCAATGGTAGGAGGTAACTTACCGACGATATCCATTCCCCATCTCATGAAAGGGCCATGGGATCAATGTCGTGCACAAGGGTTCAGAAGCTTGGTGAATCATACCTCAATGTCGTTGACATGAGTCACAACGTTGGACGTACCTGGGAGCATCTTGTCACAAGGTTGGCCAGTAGTAGCCTTGTCGAGATATTCGATTTGCAAGACTACGACCACCTGAGTGATTACCACATTCACCGTCATGCATTTCTTTCAGAATTTTTTGCACATGTTCCTTATTGTCGATGCATCTTAAGTTCAGACCAGTGGATGATCGTCGATAGAGTCTATCACCGATCATAAGATACTTTGAAGCTTTAAATTGAAGTTTTCGAGCTTCCATCCTGTGATTAGGTAACTGGTCGTGCATGAGATAATTCTTGATATCGCATAACCAATTGTTTTCTTCGTCGAGGACATGATTTTCTTTGAAATCCTCGATGGACGAGGTCACCAGATGGATCATAGAGATAGCGTCGAACGTCATTCTACTGAGTGTTGACCCAAGATTTGCTAGTGCGTCGGCTTGAGTATTTTGATCTCTTGGGATTTGCTCGATTGAGAATCGATCAAACATTTTTGACTTTTCCTTGGCTACCTTAAGATAAGTTGTCATCTTGGAGTCTTTTGCCGCGAATTCCCCATTCATCTGATTAACGAATAATAGGGAGTCGCTTTTGACGTGAAGTCCTGTTGCCTCCAAGTCATGGGCCATGTTCATTCCTACGATTAGGGCTTCATATTCAGCTTCGTTGTTTGTGGCTTTGAAGTCACATCGTATGGAGTACACCATCTTGCCCCCCTGTGGCGACTTTAAGATGACACCAAGCCCTGCCTCCTGGTGTTAGATGAACCATCGACGTGTAGTATCCAGGTCGTGTCGTTTGTAGTCGCCACAGTAAAAGTCTCGTTTTGTGCTTCTTTCTCTAGTTCAGGACTGAAATCGACGTCAAAATCTGGTAGGACCTGTGATTTGATCGTCGTCCTAGGCTTAAATTCGATGTCGTAACTACTGAGATATATGCTCTATTTTTCCAATTGACCTATTAAATCTGGTTTTCTTAAGACATACTTAAGAGGAAAGTTTGTCACGACAGTTATAGGATGAGATTCGAAATAATGTCGTAACTTTTTGGCCGTTGTGACTAGTGATAATAATAATTTCTCTATAGACGTGTACTTGGTTTCAGCATCCAACAAAGGTTTACTTATGTAATAGATCGGTAGCTGTTGTTTGTCGTCTTCTGTGGTTAAGACGACACTTACAGAATGAGGACTTAAGGCAAGGTAGAGTTGTCAGACCTCGTTGTCTTTTAGTTTCGACAGTAGGGGTGGAGACGCCATGTATTCTTTTAAATTTTGCAACGTACGCTCATGGTCTTCCGTCCAATTGAAGCCCCTGTTCTTTCTTAAGACGTTATAGAATTGATGGCATTTGTCCGATGATCGTGAGATAAACCTGTTCAGTGTTGCCACACGACCGGTAAGTCGTTGGACCTCTTTGAAGTTTGTAGGTGACTTAATGTCGACCAGAACTTTGATTTGATCAGGATTAGCTTCTATTCCTCGTCGTGTGACCATGTATCCTAGAAATTTCCCGGCACCAACTCCAAAGGAACATTTCGTAGGATTTAGCTTCATTTGATATTACCGGAGGACATCGAAAGACTTCTTCAGACGATCGATGTGAATAGTCGTTTGTTTTGACTTGACAAGCATGTCGTCTATGTAGACTTCCATCGTGTTGTCAAGATGTTATTTGAACATCTTATCGACCAATCTTTGATATGTCGATCCTGCATTTTTCAAACCAAAAGGCATGACCTTATAACAGTAAATACCTTTGTCTGTGATAAAAGCGGTCTTCTCTTGGTCGTCGACGTGCATTAGGATTTGGTTTTATCCTGAATAAGCATCCATGAATGTTAATAGATCATGTCATGCGGTTGCATCTACCATAGCGTCGATATGAGGTAATGGAAATGGATCTTTAGGGCAAGCTTTGTTGAGATCTGGGAAATCGATGCATACTCGCCATTTCCCGTTTTTCTTCTGTACGACTGTTTGGGCAAAATTTCACCAGTCTCGACCACGACCGAGGTAAGGAAAACATCTACTTCCCTTTCCTTAGGTAAGACAAAATCATGAGCATTTTTATCCCCTGATTAGAGTTGAGATCGAAAAGTTTTTTACCTCACGACACTCGACCACGATGTCGCCTATTTCACACGACCGTCACATAAAACCATGCGACCTCGACTGACTAACGTATACTATGACTGTTACGTTTGTTCAGTGTTTTTAATGCAGGAGTCAATATCATTCATGATCAACGGCTATAACCGATGAGGTTAGTTATGAGCATTCAAGTCAGCAAACCGTTACGACAGTTACATGAAACATTCAACGAATCAATTAAAGCACCCGAAGGCTACAAATACCAAGCTCAATCATCATTTCAAGGGACATCAGACGCAACCTTCCAAACTGAGAAGAATATTGAAAGCAAAGAACTCTGTCTTGAAGAATCGCTCTCGACGCACGACATTCGCACACGACACTTTATTTTTACACACGACTCACATTGTTTTTACATTTGAAACACTTGTTACTTTACATTTTGAAGTCTTTCTTTCATTTGTATTGTAATCTCTGTACGATCGACACCAAAAACACAAGGACATCGCCCCTGTTTGGCGATCATAGTACAACGACGACCTCCACTGTCGTCTGTGGGTTTTTTCCTCGTTGAGGTTTTTCCCGCGTCACCAAAATTCTCTGTCTCATTTACATTATCGTCTTTATCGCACGCTTTGTCCAGAGATTTCTTTCTTTAGTTGTTAAGTTCCACAATCAACCTCAAGTTGTACTTTTGTGCGATTTTTGGCATTAACAGTTTGGCGCCCACCGTGGGCCCCGTCTATAGAAAATCTTCGGCAAACGTGTGTCGTACTAACGGTTTCTTGGGGTTTCTTCTATTTTCTTTTTCAGGAGAATGGCAGGCTTTGAAAATCCAGAGCAAATCATTGCCCAGATGCACGAAGAGCTCGAGGATGCACAAGATTCCTCTACGATAGTTGATGACTATCGCTTGGAAGAAATCATCCTGGATCAGAGCAAACCTAATCAAAAAGTCTTTATAGGATCCTCCCTCGATCCCTACATTAAAGACAAGCTAATATCTTTCCTGCAGGAACATGCCGATTGTATTGCTTGGTCGCACGAAGATATGGTCGGTATCGATCCTGATGTCATCTCCCATAAGCTCAACGTCGATCCATCATTCAAACCCTTCAAGCAAAAGTGAAGAAAATTTGCTCCTAAAAGGAATAAGGTGATAAATGACGAAGTCGACAATCTCCTCAAGACAGGAAATATTCGCGAAGTAAAATACCCCGACTGGCTTGCCAATGTCGTGGTCGTGGTGAAGAAAAATGACAAATGGAGGGTTTGTATCGACTTCACAGATCTCAACAAAGCCTGTCCAAAAGATCCTTTTCCATTGCCGTATAACGATGCCATGGTCGACGCGACGGCAGGACACGAACGGTTAACGTTCATGGATGCCTACTCCGGATATAGCCAAATCTTAATGCACGTCGAGGACCAAGAGAAAACCGCATTTATGACAGAACGAGGTATTTACTGTTATAAGGTTATGCCTTTTGGACTAAAAAATGCAGGTTCTACCTACCAGCGTCTGGTGAATAAGATGTTCAAAGATCACCTTGGCGACACGATGGAAGTTTATATCGACGACATGCTCGTCAAGTCGAAGCAAGTAGTCGACCACGTCGAACACCTGAGGCAGTCATTCGACGTCCTTCGGAAGTATAACATGATGCTCAACCCGACAAACTGTTCCTTCGGTGTGAGTGCTGGAAAGTGTAGAAACCATGATTCAATCTTACAATCAATTATGAACAATCAAAGTCAGCTTCAGTGAAGTAGTAGACTTTTCCATCTTCTCTCAGAACTTCAAATCCATAGTACTCATGTTTCTTGAACTGTCTGACAACCAATTCTCTGATTCTAGTGATCATGAAATAAGAATATACATACTTCTTTTTCTTTCCCACAATTCTTTTCATTTCAGCACGAAGCCATTGAGAAAATTCTGGCCTATCATGATACACATTCAGAAAATTCACTTCTCTTGGTTGAAAGAAGTTTGGCAAAGTATACTCCAAGAACATAGCACTCAGATCAATGGGTATCTCTTCTTCATTAGCTTCAGACTTTTCTGCTTGTTCAGCTTCTTGCATATGAACATCTTGTGAAGATTAAATTTCTGGAATAATCTCATCAACCTCATTTGAGTAAACACCATTCACTTGGTATTCAGTTGGAAATACAAAGTCAATATGCAGCAATTTCTCTGGGTTTTCTTCTGAAAGCATACAATCACTGCACTCTTTGATTCTAGTTCTGAGATCCAACCTTTCTTGGATGTGCCTTAAACATTTTTTCTTCAGAATTGCTTTCTCACCTTCAGCATTTACTTGCATTTCCACCAATAACCAATGTAAAGTAGCATCACTGTACTTCACAAGATCATTTATTCTGAAGAACTTTGGTGAACCAGAAGCAATGTAGAAGAAGCCTTCATTCTCAACTCCTTCAATCACAAATCCACGTGAACAATTTTCATTGCTAGGCTTTCTGATTGGACAACTCAAGTTACACTTATCTTTTCCTGCTTCAATGGCTAATTGAAAATCATAGAGATGAATGTTTCTGACATATATCCCCAAAATTCTTCTGCACTCAATTTCCATCCAGGTTTCCTCTGTGCTTGCAAAGAACTTTACCAGAAATATTTAATCATCAAGAAACAACCTATGAAAGTCAAAACTTGTAAGACTCACTTTCAGATTTCCTTCCTTCAGTACTGTCATACTCACATACTTTAAGCCATCAAAATCTTCAGTTTGGAACTCCAACACCTTTTCAATGCTTTTCTGAACATGTAGCTTCTCATCAGGTTTTCTCATTCTGTTTGAAGCCTCAACATAAGTCATCTGTAATCTTTCATCCATGAAGCCATCAATAAAATTTTCAATCACCACAAACTCATCTTCTGTGCAGTAAAGATGTTCATAGGTTTCTTCAGGAAAAATGTCACAATGATAATGCCTGGTAAGTGGAGTATCACTTTGATCAATGATAAAGTCACATAAAGGTTCTTCCAGTGTTGGTAATTCAAGTTTTGGAATCACAATGGGTCTTCTGAACACATAATCCGCAGGCATGAAATAGTTCTCAACTCTGTCATACTCTTCATCATTAGCTCCCAATTCATCCATAAAATGTAGTTGAAATTCATTCTGAAACTTCTGTGAATAATCAACTGAGTGATCCTCTTCTCCCAAAAAATCAATAGGCCTCACTGTTTTGATACATCTTTGAACATTCTGAATATTAAGAGCTCTGACCAACTCACTATGCATTCTCCTTATCAGAACTTCATTTAGTCTTATTTCTTCAATCTCAGAGTTAAAAAGTTCACTTCTGATATAAGGAACAATTTCCAAGCATGTATTTACCTCAGAACTTTAAATTAAGCTTTCCTCAGACAAATCTGCCATACTCATCTCATAACCTTCTTTAGAAGAATCTGTCATAATTTCCTCTACTGCCATAGCATTTTCATCTCACATTATCACTTCATCTGATCCAAAAATACTCACTGTCTTAACATTCTGATCTATCATAACTACATCATCTACCACAATATTCTCATCTGTCATAATTACATCTGTTTCATCAGAATTCACTTCAGTATTTAACTCCAATTCCTCTGTTTTATCAGTACCACCTTCAGAAGACTTTTCATGCACCACTTTTTCTGATTCTATAGCATCTTCAGATTCAGAACTGATTGTAACAACTGCTAACTTTTCAACCTCTGCTACCTTCTGAACATCTGTTGACTTCTCAACATATTCTAACTCAGTGCTTTCAACATTTTCTAACTCGGTACTTTGCTTCTGCTTCTTCACCCCCTTTTGATGATGATGAGGCTCATTATCATCAAATTTTCTTTTCAAAGACTGAGTAGACTCAGATTCAGACTCTGGCATTGCTACAGACAAAGGCATGATGGCAACAGGCTTTGAGACACTGGCCAAATTTGAACTAAAAGCTTTCAGCAGAGAAGATTTCATATCCTCCATATTTTTCAGAAGCTCCTTTTGAATTTCTGACAAATCATCCTTGATCTCCTTTTTATGAGATTCCAAGGATTCCTTCACTCCATCCACCTTTAATTCAAAAAATTTAGCTTTGCCCTCCAATACTGTTCTAGATCCTTGATTTCATCTTTCAAAGAACCAACTGTTTTCTCCAATTTCTCCACTTTTTCACCCAACTCCTGATTTTGTTTCTGAATCTTTTCAAATTCAGGTGGTTCTAACGTTAATCCTGGATCAACAAATGACCCAGTTTTCATGTGTTTAGAGAACTCATGCCTGTAGGTGCCACAGAGATACCATGTACAACAGATGCACTGTGTAAGGAGGCTTTTAAGATGTTCACCTCCCCAGGACTTCCATCCAATCCTTGACAACCAACAATAGGAATGTCTATGGATGTTGATACAGGAATACGAAATTCTTGTGATGTGCATGTGTTCAAAGAATTTTCAGGCTCAAATTGGATGTTACTATGTAATCCAGACTCTAAGTGTTGAAGAATATCTTGGGATTTATCACCACCCTCCAAATGAGTATGGGATGGTTCCCCTGTATGAAGTGAAACAGTAGCATGTTTGAATGCTTCTGAGTGGCTAGGGATGGGTTGTTCAAGTTCCACCACGGGCTCCATGGTGTTTTCTTCAATATTGGTCACCAAGGGTTGTGAACCAATAGTAGATGTGGTTGCCCGGATTAATTCAGCTGGATCAAAATTATCTCTTTCTGTTTCTAATTCAGTTAACATTCTCTCATCCTCACCTCTCTCTTTCTGTTTTTCACTTTCCATTCTAACCAATCTCTCTAAATTTTCACTCTCAATTCTCTCAGAATGTTCTCCCTCCTGAACATTCTCCCCCTCTTTAACTACACTAGACCCCTCACCTCTCCTCTCAGGGTTGTCCTTATGGGTAGGGATCTGAGGTTGTTCAAATCCCATAGAGGTGCAATATGCTTTTAATATCTCACTCTCCCTTGGAATATATTGTCTAAGTGACCTTGGAAGTGGTCTGTGATTTGGAAAATTCTCAAGTTTAAGAGCATAAATTATTTTACCCATGTAGAAGATTGGCCCATGCTCCTCATTTGATCTTCTTGGGATGTTTCTATCTTGATCCATTGCATACCAGATTACCAACTGCCAATACCTCTTATAAGGTATATATGTAAGTGGCTTATCCCTTGTTTTTCCCTCTAATGCTTTCTGATTCCTCTCAAAATTATTCTTCATATCTTCCCATAAGATAGAAGCATAGTCATAGTGCCTATTCTTCACTAACCCATGAAAGATTTGCAAGATTTGCCTTGATCCTTGATCTAAATAACTGTTCTTCCCAGATAAACACTTGTTAATAATGTTGAAGAAACAAGCCCAGATTGGTGGTAATTTGTTCCTTCTGAATGAGCTTAGATTCCTCAACTCTTCATTATACCCTAATCTTCTGAATTCAGCTATTAATTCCTTTGTCAATGGATAATCTTCAAAATCTAATCTCCCCTATAAATCATCTTTTTCTGGTAGCCTTAGCATTGTTCTCATAAATTGTACAGTCAAAGTTACAGTAACTCCCCCTATTTCAGATACAAATTTGTTACCTTGTAACTCCAAATGCTTCCACCACTGTTGTATATACTGTACTGGAACGGATTTCTTCATTGTAAACCACTTCTTGAATGGATGGAATTTCAGCAATTCGATGATTATCCTATGTTCTTCTTTGAAGTTAGTTTCATCCAACACTAAAACACAGTTATTCTCAACTAGGTCTAAGTATTCATTTCCAGGTACAACTCTCTCCAAAGAATTTGATCTTCCAGACATTACAGACCTAACCGCACTCTGTTCATGTTGTATATTTTCATTTCCCCCATCTGCATTACCCTGTGATTCAGCCATATTCTCATCCCCTGTACCTCCTTCAACATTTCCTCCTAGAACAATATTCTCTCCTATAGCCCCTTCTTCTACGGCTCTGTTCTCAGGCATTCTAACTTCCTCATTCTCTGAATCTGAGGATTCCATCAAGGTTTTCGAGGAGTGTAATGAAATAGGTTTACTTCGTCTTGAACCAAACATGATTTCAATATGGAAGATTGAAAGAAAACAGAATCGAAGAACTCTGGATTTATGCGTATCTCACTTTTCGCTCTTGGAATTCAAATAAATTTGAAAGAGGGATTTTAAGGTCTATTTAAAATCCGCGAAGCTGAAAGGATTTAACGGTGAAAAGTTGCTTTTTGTCAGAGTTATAACGAATTTAAACACTGTGAAATGCCACAAAAGATATTTAATGAAACGTGGCATATTCAAAGAATAAGATGCTGACACGTGTTATTTGATAGAAATTAACACAAGTTAAAAGTTCTGAATAACACGCTCAGAGTTATGAGAATGCATACTCAGAAGTTCTGAGTACACAGTTAAGAAGAAAATTCCCTTGTAACAAAAATTCATTTAAATCTCAACTTCTGATTATATAAAACATTTAATCATCCAGAAGTAGTTTGAACAGATAGAAAATTATTTAATCATCAAAATTCTGTCCTTCTTTTGATGATTTGAAATTTCTGAAAATCATTTAAAATCTAACATCTGACCTTGAAAATCGTTTGAAGATTCAGAAGTAGTTTGAACAAGTGAAAATTTTGTCATTTAAAGCTTGTTCCCCTTAAAATGATTAGTGATAAGAATGAAAATACAAACTTTATAAGCACCTGAGAATGATTTCTGAAAGATATCAATGCTCCCCCTTGACTTTAGCATATACTCAAACACATATTAGATATAAGGAATTTGAAACTAAATCATAGAAAAATATATAATCAAAAAAAATTGAAACACTTGTATTTTTCAGAAATGAGTTCTGAAAGGTAGTCAGAAGTTCTGATTAACCTATTCAGAAGAAAAAAAAAATCTAAAGTCAGATTTCTGAAATACTAACTCAGAAGATTTGAACTCAAGACTCAGAAGTTCTGAGCTTAAGAGTCGGAATTCTGAACAAGAGAGTCAGAGTTCTGAGTATACTACTCAGAAAATCTTACATAGAAAAAAATTCATTTCTGAAAAAGAACAAATATATTCAATTAGTCAGATTAAGCATTCCTATTTTACATATGAGAAAATTAAACCTTTTGTGATCAAGAGGCTTTGTGAACAAGTCAGCCAATTGATACTTTGTATGCACAAAGTGCATTTCTATAGTTCCCTTTTCCGCATAGTCCTTAATAAAATGATACCTTACATCAATATGTTTGGTCTTTGAGTGCTGAACAGGATTCTGAGTAATAGCAATGGCACTTTCTGAATCACAATATATGGGAATTTTGTTGAGTTGATAGCCATAATCCATGAGTTGTGTTCTCATCCACAAAGTTTGAGAACAGTAAGCAGCAGCTACATACTCTGCCTCAGCAGTTGATGTGGAAACACAATTTTGCTTCTTTGAAGCCCAACTCACTATCTTGTCTCCCAAAAAGTGACAAGCACCAGAAGTACTTTTCTTGTCTAACCTGCTTCTTGCATGATCAACATCAGTAAAAGCAGTCAGCTTAAAATCAGTTTCTTTTGGATACCAAAGGCCCAAATCAGGTGAACCTTTGAGATATCTTAAGATTCTTTTAACAGCCAGCAAATGAGATTCTTTTGGATTAGATTGAAATCTAGCACAGAAGCATGTAGCAAACATGATATCTGGTCTACTTGCAGTCAGATAAAGCAAAGATCCAAGCATGCCCCTATAAACCTTGTTATCTACTGAAACTCCAGAGAGATCAGCATCTAACTTGACATTTGTTTCCATAAGTGTTCTCATAGCAGCACAATCAGACATCTTAAACTTTTTCAAAATATCTTTTACATATTTTCCTTGATTTATGAAAATTCCATTTGACAATTGTTTTACTTGAAGACCAAGGAAACAATTCAATTCTCCCATCATGCTCATTTCAAATACTGATTCCATGACTTTTGAGAATTCATTACATAAATCTGCATTTGTAGAACCAAATATGATATCATCTACATATATCTGAATCAAGATCAAATCATCACCTTTTTTCTTTAAAAACAAAGTAGTATCAATTTTACCTTTCTTGAAACCAGATTTTAATAAGTGTTGAGTTAGAGTGTCATACCAGGCTCTTGGTGCTTGTTTCAGACCATACAATGCTTTATCTAAAACATAAACATGATCTGGAAACTCAGGATCAACAAACCCTTCAGGTTGATAGACATAAACCTCTTCATTAAGTATACCATTTAAAAATGCTGATTTGACATCCATTTGATATACTTTGAAGTTCTTATGTGCAACATATGCCAAAAATATTCTGATTGCTTCAATTCTGGCAACTGGTGCAAATGTCTCATCATAATCAATTCCTTCTTGTTGTGAGTATCCCTTAGCAACCAATCTAGCTTTATTTCTGACTACAACACCTGACTCATCTTTCTTGTTTCTGAACACCCATTTTGTTCCAATAATAGATTTTCCTTCAGGTCTTGGAATGAGCCTCCAGACTTTGTTTCTTTCAAACTGTAGCAATTCATCTTGCATAGCTAAAATCTAGTCTGGATCCTCTAGGGCTTCAGTGGCTTTCTTAGGTTCCATCATACTTAGAAATCCTGCAAACATTGCTTCATTTGCTGTTGCTGACCTGGTCTGAACTCCCACTGATGGATCTCCTATCACTTGATGAATAGGATGGTCTTTTGTCCATTTGTTTGAACTTGGAAGCAACTCAGTATTTGATGGATTGTTGTTTGTATCATTCTCATCTGTAACAGCAAGTAATTCTGAACCATTTCTCTGAGGTGTGACATTCAAGTCTGAATTCTGAGTAGTAGAGTCAGAATTCTGAGTAACTTGTTCAGAGTTCTGAGTACCTTGTTCAGAATTTTGATTGACTTGTCCAGAATTCTGAGTACCTTGTCTAGAATTCTGAGTACTAGGCTCAGAAATTTCATCACTTGTATTGATTAAATTTGGACATTCCTCAGATGGACCTCTATCAGAAATTACTGTTGTTTGAACCTCTGAACTTCCCTTTTTCATTTCTTGAATCATTTTTGGATTTTCAAAATCTGCATAAGATTCAGAAGTTAGTTCCAGAAATGCATCCTTAAACAATAAATTGAGTTCTGAACAGTTAGGATTTGAATCTGATTCAGAAGTCATTTTTGTCTTATCCTGTTTGAGTCCTGAACTGTTTTGTTCAGAAGTCTTCATTCTTGACTCATCAAATTTGACATTGATGCTTTCCATAATCCTCTTGGTTCTTCTATTGTAGATTCTGAATGCTTTGGATGTTAGTGAATAACCAACAAAGTATCCTTCATCTGCCTTTTTATCAAATTTACCAAGATTTTCTCTATCATTGAGAACATAGCATCTGCATCCAAAAACATGAAAAAAAATTAATCAGTGGTTTTTTTTTTGTTGATCGGTTCATAAGCAGCTTTATTCAGTCTCTTTGTAATCAAAGTTCTGTTCTGTGTAAAACAAGCAGTGGCAATTGCTTCAGCCCATAGGAAGGTTGGAAGATTTGAATAGGCCAGCATGGTTCTTGCAGCTTCAACTAGAGTTCTGTTCTTCCTTTCAACAACACCATTTTGTTGAGGAGTTCTGACAGCAGAAAATTATGAGAAATTCCAGAACTTTGTAAAAAGGTCTGAAGAGTCTCATTTCTGAATTCTGTTCCATTGTCACTTCTGATTTTCTGAACTGGAAGTTGTAAGAATACTTGAATTCTTTTGATGAAATTAATCAGTATTTCAGCAGCTTCTGACTTTGCCCTTAAGAATTCAACCCATGTATATCTGGAATATTCATCTACAATGACAAGCATACACTTCTTTCCTCCCATTGATTGAACTGAAATAGGACCACACAAATCAGTATGTAGCATCTCTAATGGTGACATGCATGAAGAATCCATTTTCAACTTGTGAGAACTATTCTTCATCTTGCCCATTTCACATGCTGAACATAATGATTCTTTCTCAAACTTGATCTTTGGTAACCCTTTAACCAGATGTTTGCCAACCAGATTGAAACTCCTTAAAATTCAAATGAGAACATCTTATGTGCCAAAAGCCAACATTCATTTGCAGTTGCATTTGATAATAGACATACTAGGGTTAATGCTTGAATCTTTGTAAAATTAACCACAAATAAATCCATGTGTCTCTTAGACCAAAACACCTTTATTCCATTCTCATTCAGAATTAAACATCCTGTTATGCTGAACTTGATATCACAAAGACTGTCCAAGAACTGACTTATTCTAAACAAATTATGTTGTAAGCCTTCCACATAGAAAACTTTCTGAATGGTCAGATCCCCTTTTGTTAAATCTCCATATCCTCTAACTTGTCCTTTACTATTATTACCAAAGTTAACTGCTCCTCCAGCCTTTTCTGTGAAATTTGTCAGAGAAGACTTATGACTTGTCGTGTGTCTTGAAGCTCCAAAATCTAAGAACCACACATGACAGCCCTACAAAAACATTTAGTTAGATTCAGGTACCCATACTGGAATGGGTCCTTCTTTGTTAGTTTTAATCTCATATTTAACAAAAGTTCCTTTAACTTTCCATTCAAAATCTTCTTTTAATCACCATTTTCCTTGTACTTTTATGAAATCAGAACATTTTCTGTTCACAAAATTATTTCTTTTCTTCTTGAAAACCATAGGTTGAGACTGAGAAGCACTTTCAGTCTTCTTTTCATTTGATCTAAACAAGTTTTCATTCTTCTTTCCTTTTGTTTGAGTTTCAGAAACCAATACAGTTTTCTTTTCTGAATTATGATTTTCTTTGGTTGAAAAAGATGTGTAACATCCGGCAAAAATCGAAACTTCCAGGTTAGCATCTGTTAAACCCTCACTAATGTTAACATAGGGAATATACTTTGATAGGGCCTTTTCAGAAGACATTAAGGCGAAGATTCGCTAGAATTCCCGGTAGTTGCCTAAAAGACCCGGTTTTGACCCATGACTAACCGGAACACCTTGTGAAATGCCAAAATGCTTCAACTAACATATAATCTATTTGAAATATAGGGTTTTTCTTTTATACATAAACTTTCTTTTTATTGGAAATTTATAGAAACAAGAAGGTATTTTAAGAGTGTATCTTGCAATCTATTCATAAAAATAAAAATGATTCTACAAAGAAATGATATTGGGGCTAAATTTTTTTTATAAAAAAAAATATATATACATCAAGGGGTTGGGGGCCCATGAAGGGGCCGGCCTCCCCCCTTTATTCCTTCAATTTTTGCAACTTTTGTTTCATTTCAAAACTTCCTCCAACCATCCATCTTCCTCTCTTCTCTCTCTAGAACATTCACCATCCCTTCTCTCCTTTCTTCTTCACTTTTCTTCAACAAGGTTACCTTCAAACTCCAGAAAATTTCAGACCTAATACAAGTATCCAAAACGAAATTTTAAAGAGCTTGAAGTGCTTGCATCATCTCTCAAAGGTAAGAGTTCTAAACTAATCATCTTCTTCATTTTTTTAAGCATCTTTGATAATAATTGTTACCTTCCTACACTTTTATTTCATTCAAATGGATGAACTCTTTTTCTTATTCTAGAAGTGAGATAAAACACCAATTACATGAGAAATGTCAATAAAGTGGTGAAAATCTATGAACTTCCATCATGAACTTGAGAAAAATGAGCAAAATCATCAAAAACGTGGGTTTTGTTCTTGTACTAGAATCTGGATTTTTGACCTTTGCATGCACATTTTTCTTGTAAGTTTAAAGTATTTTTCCTTTAAAAACATGCCATATGATGTTGGGATTGAGTCCTTATCAAAGGAATCCACATCTATGGATGTTAGAATGCTTAAAATGTGGGTTTTCTTGAGAATCCTCGAGTTCCAAATCTGGCAGAATTGTTGCATGTGTTTTGAACGACCATATCTTGGTCAAATCAGGTCCAAATACCTTTATTTTTCTTCTGGAGTAAGGCTTAATGAGTTAGGGTTCAAACCCAACTGGTCTCATAAGAAAACATTGAGATTTAGACCTTCAACTTCTTAGAACAATTTGGGTGTGCAGCAGATGGTCAGCCAGATTGTTGTGTCACTTTGTTTTGCATATAACTTTCTGTAGAATGCATAAAAGTTTCTCATTCTTCTTCTGGAAGTTCCTTAGTTGAGTTAGGTTTCACATGCAATTGGTTCCCTTCAAAAATATGGAGTTTTGATCACTCAAACAGTTTTTATAAGTCAAGTGTGCAAAGCTGTCCAAGATTGGCAGATTGGTACATACAGCTTCAATCGGCCATAACTCTCTCAAAACTTATCAAAGGTTTGTGAATCTTTTTCCATGAGACACCTTTATGTGTTAGGTTTCCAAATCATGTAAAACCTCTGAAAAATATTAAATTTTGACCCCCCAAAAGCCCATTATGGCAGAAGGGTGCAATCTGTTTTAGACTCTGTGTTGCACGGATTTATAAAATTTATTTTGACCCCTTAAACACCCCCAAAATTCATGATATTTGGTCAAAATAGCCTTAACTCAGTATAGTACTACAAAAAAAAAAGGGTAAATTGTCATTTTAGAAAGTGTTTTTCAATAGTCATTGTTGAAGTACAAAGTTTCTGTCAGATTAAGCATTTTGAAAAAGTATGGGATTTTATTCTTATAACTCTATATATATATATGATTAAAACATATTGAACAATGCTAAATTCTTCGTTTCAACTTGAATACTAAAGCAAGGGCATTACACAAGATGTGGATTAAATTAGTTAAGTATAACCTTGAATTAGATATGAAGGACTTATAGAGATTGTTTGACATTATAGGGAACCCGTAAAGCGTTTAAGCAAACAAGCTATCACTACTTCGCGACTACGCTATAAGGTGAGTATTCACAGCCCCGTTTTACTTGTTTAATGTTTGGGGTGAAAATCATGTTATGATTTTAAAATGCTAAATGATTCATGATATTAAATTGTGGATATTTATGATTTGAGAAATGAGTACTAATGAATGGACGAATTTACATAAGTGATAAAGATATGTTGAGTTATAATGAAAATGTTAAGTCCCCAATAGGTACACTACTTATTAACTCATAACGAGCCGGTGATATTTGTGGATAGCGCTATTTGGTTTGACAAACCCACCTTTGACTGACGAGTAGGGGTGCACTTTATCTGTTAATAATGTTCTACTCATGTGGCCAACATACCACCTCTGAGGTAGTTCGCGGGGCGTAGGTTGTCGGAGGCTTAGTAGTGGCTCAACACTTATATATCTTGCAAAAGTCATTCATTGTAAATTGTACTCTTAAATTTTTAAACTTAAAGCTTGTCATGAACAAACGTTTCATGAGAGTAACCTTTGGATGAAAAACTGTTGTGTATATGGAAAACCTGTGAACTCACCAACTCTTTGTAGTTGACCTTTTATTTTAAACATGCTTTTCAGGGACTAAGAAGGTAAACGACAAAGTCTAATTTTAGCATGCATGACGACATCAACCAAACTCTTTTCTTTTGCTCTATTTTGTTAAAAACACCATCTCGGTTGCTTGTAAACAATGGATTGTAACTTGTAATTTTTGGAACTTCACAATTTAAAACTTATGTAATTGTATGGTTGGTGTTGTTTTATTTCCTAATGCTATGAAGCTTTAGCTGTTACATCTCGTGTTTCCGCTTTAGCGGGGTGTGACAGACTTGGTATCAGAGCCATAGGTTATAGAGAATGCCGGTTTTCTTATGGAAACCACAAACTATAACCCAACCATAACGCAAACTATTTTCAAAAAGGTTTTCGAAATGATTGTCAAAAATCTGAAGCATATTGCTAATATAACCAAGTTGAGTGTCACATTATTATACCTCAATTAAACAAAGCCTAATCACCTATGTTTAATTCAGGTAAGTATAATGAGAGACTCGGGTTGGTCATAATGGAAGTATGCTTAAAATAAATTTCCTACTTAAAAATGGAAAGTATAATCTTTGTGTGTGCATGCATAAACATTTCATATCTTAGGCACTTACAATAACACACTTAATAACTAAGTCTACTATTATCGCAGTTCACTATGTCGTCCGAGCACACTCCTTCCGAGCACTCTTACTCGGCTGACCCCTCAGGCTATATTACTAGCCGACCTAGGGGCAATGCATCTGTTGAAGTAGAGAGAGACCCATATGAGGGCGACCGTGAAGTAAACAGTGCACCACCCACTCAATCCCCTCCGCCTACACTTCGAGGACCGAGAGTAAGAACCACGGCTAGTAAAAGTGTTCCATTGCCTAGGTGTGTGAGTTTCACCCATCCACCGAGATTCGAAGGAGAGTCCTCCCGACCGGGAGCGTGGTACGGAAACCCCCAGATGGTGACCGGGGTACCAGTGGCTCACCCTCCCGGCATGACCGCCCGGGAAAGTCAGTGGGTCTTAATGATGTCACAAGACATACAACTCCATGAAGAGAGAATGGACCAACAACATCGAACACTAAATGGGGTGATGGAGGTTCTAAAATCACATAGTGAGGTCTCGGATCGAACTATGGAGGTCATCGTCTTCACTAGGAGGGAAGTGAGAGCACTACGTATGTACCTAGCTTGGGTAATGAGAGCTTTGATATTGGTGATGGGACTGCTGATCTGGGCATTGATGCGTTAGAAGACCACTCACTATGAAGCTTTTGGGATTGATTAAACTTAAACTTATATTTTTGGGGCATGTAGCCGTTAATTCCAAACATTAAATGTTTTGTTAATTGTTTCTTTTGGGAATTGAATGTTTACGGCTTATGAATGAAATGTTTGGTTAATGCTCACATATCTCAAGTACTTTTAATACATGATTATGAAATTGTGGTATGTTGTTATGACAATACGTGTAGTTAATAATGATAGTATGCATGAAGTAGTACCATAACTTAGATTAACATAACAAGTAGGAAGTGTAACCAAATAACAGTAATAGTGACCATGTGACTAAATCCTTAATTAAAACCATACCTGTAGGACTATGCCTCCAAGGAGAGAGGATCCCGAAATCGCACGGCTCGTGTCCGAGCAAATCATGGCCGCACTTCCAAATATCTTTAGCCAAGTAGCAGCGGGTCTGAACGCTAATCCAGGAAACAACGCGGGAACAAATGGAAATAGGGAATGCACGTACAAGGCTTTTAGGGCCTGTAATCCTAAAGAGTTTCACGGAACTGAGGGAGCCGTTGGATTATTAACTTGGTTAGAGGGTATGGAGTCTGTTCTCCATATCAGTAAATGTACTGAAGGAAACAAGGTGGAATTTGCCGCTTGCTTTCTGCAAGGACGGGCATTAACATGGTGGAACACCCAAGTACAAACCCGAGGCCGGGATGTAGCCAACAGACTGACATGGGATGAGTTTAAGAAGATGCTCAAGGATGAGTATTGCCCGAGGAGTGAGATCCAGAAGCTGGAAGCAGAACTGTGGAACCATGAAATGAAGGGAAACGACATAGACTCTTACACTGCCCGTTTCCATGAGCTGGCAAAGCTGGTGCCACACTTGGTGACGCCCGAGGAAAACTGAGTGGATAGATATGTGTGGGGTTTATCTTCAGAAATCAGAGGAAATGTGACTTCAGCTGACCCGAAGACTCTTCAAGAAGCAGTGAATTTAGCAACGAGACTCACCAACAACGCAAATCGTTCGAGAGCAATTGGGAATGATAAAGCCGGAGGGAAAAGAAAGATAGAAGAGCCTGCAAGAAGGCAATTTGGGGGAAGATCAGACAAGGGTCAGAGGGTGACAGGAAATTTTGGAATTCAAGCACAGGCAGAGGAGAAAGAAAAAGGGCCATGCCCAAGATGCGTCAAGGGAAATAATCGTCACCTAGGAAGATGCATCATTTGCCTCAAGTGTAACAGAGGAGGCCATGTCACCAGAGATTGCAAGAGCGAAGGAAGGCGAACCTGTCACGAGTGTGGGAGCCCAGATCACTTTCGGAGCGCATGTCCGAGACTGAACCGAAGGCCTAATGCAAATCAGGCGCGACCATTCAATCAAGGGAATCAAGGAGGTCAGGCACGAGGTCGAGTGTTCGAAATTGGGGCAGATGAAGCAAGACGAAACCCGGATGTAGTCACAGGTACGTTTCTCTTGAATAATCATTATGCAACAGTACTATTTGATTCTGGAGCGGATAGGAGCTTTGTATCACTAGAGTTTAGGCCGAAAATTAACTTGAAACCTCAAAAGTTGAAAGAGGTCTACGTTATTGAATTTGCTAATGGACAGGAAGTTAGGGCCAGAGATGTAATTAAAAACTGTACCCTAAAACTGATGGGAAAAGATTTTAGCATAGATTTAATCCCAATCAAACTAGGAAGCTTCGATATAGTCGTGGGTATGGATTGGTTATCGAAGAATCACGCTGAAATCGTTTGCTCCGAAAAGATCGTTCGAATACCACAAACCGAAGGAAGAGTACTGGAAATACAGGGAGAAAACTCGGGGAAAAATTTCAAAATAGTGTCGAGTATGAAGATGCGAAAATATTTGGGGAAAGATTGTGTTGCGTTTCTGACACACGTGGTGGATAAGGAGATCAAAGAGAAGAATATTCAAGACTTTCCAATAGTACGAGATTTTCCCGAGGTATTCCCAAATGAATTACCTGGATTACCCCCACCAAGACAAGTTGAATTTCATATCGACTTAATTCCGGGAGCGGCACCCGTGGCGAAATCACCTTACCGGTTAGCACCTTCAGAAATGCAGGAGTTGTCAGAACAACTTAAGGAGCTACTCAATAAAGGATTCATCAGACCCAGCTCTTCAACCTGGGGAGCTCCAGTTTTATTCGTTAAAAAGAAAGATGGTTCTTTTCAAATGTGCATCGACTACAGGGAACTTAATAAGCTGACCATCAAGAACCGATATCCCCTTTCTAGAATCGATGACCTGTTCGACCAACTTCAAGGCGCTACGTACTTTTCAAAGATCGACCTTTGGTCCGGATACCATCAAATGAGGGTTCGTGAGGAGGACATTCCTAAGACAGCGTTTAGGACTCGATATGGACATTATGAGTTCCTAGTCATGCCTTTTGGACTGACAAACGCTCCAGCAGTCTTTATGGATCTAATTAACAGAGTTTGTCGACCGTACTTGGACAAATTCGTAATTGTGTTCATAGATGATATATTAATTTATTCGCAAAGAAAGAAGGAGCATGAGCAACATTTAAAGCTAATACTAGAACTGCTCAGAGACCAGAAGCTGTATGCTAAACTTTCCAAATGCGAATTTTGGATTCGTGAAGTGCAATTTCTTGGGCATGTAGTTAATAAAGATGGAATTCATGTCGATCCGGCCAAGATAAGAAGCCATCAAGAAGTGGGAAGCCCCAAAGACTCCGACAGAAATTCGTTCGTTTCTCGGTTTAGCTGGTTACTATCGGCGTTTCATTGAAAATTTCTCCAAAATTGCACAACCATTAACGGCATTAACCCAGAAGGATAAGAAGTTCGATTGGGGAGAAAAACAAGAAGAAGCTTTTCAGACGCTTAAGCATAAGCTTTGCAATGCACCGATATTAGCTTTACCAGAGGGTGCAGACAATTTTGTTGTTTACTGCGATGCCTCACACCAAGGGTTGGGGTGTGTGCTAATGCAAAAAGACAAGGTTATTTCCTACGCATCAAGGCAACTTAAAGTTCACGAAAAGAATTATACCACCCATGATTTGGAACTAGGAGCCGTAGTGTTCGCACTCAAGATTTGGAGACATTACCTCTACGGCACTAAATGTACCGTCTTTACCGACCACAAGAGCCTACAACACATTTTTTATCAGAAAATGCTGAATATGAGACAACGGAGATGAGTTGAACTGTTTAGCGACTACGATTGCGAGATAAAGTACCACCCAGGCAAGGCTAATGTTGTAGCTGATGCGTTAAGCCAAAAAGAAAGAGTGAAGCCATCGAGGGCAAGAGCCATGGGAACGATGGTCCAGACGAGTCTTAAGGACCAAATTCTCGAAGCTCAAGAAGAAGCATTAAAAGAGGAGAACTTGAAAAACGAAACCCTACATCATCTGGAAGAGGAATTTGAAACACAACCAGACGGGGTGCGTTACTTCCGACATAAAGTTTGGGTACCTAAGGTTGTCAATCTGCGATCAATAATCATGGATGAAGCCCATAAATCAAGATATTCAATTCATCCCGGAGCCGATAAGATGTACAAGGATCTGAAGGAATACTATTGGTGGCCAGGGATGAAGAAAGATGTTGCTTTGTATGTAAGCAAGTGCCAAACTTGTGCAATGGTTAAGGCTGAACATCAGAAACCATCTGGTCTTCTTCAGCAACCTGAGATTCCCGAATGGAAATGGGAAAAAATAAGCATGGATTTCATAACTAAGTTACCTAGAACCGGGAAAGGACATGATTCAATCTGGGTTATAGTGGATCGGCTTACAAAATCTGCACATTTTCTGCCTATTCGAGAGGACTTCAAGACGGAAAAGCTTGCTCAGTTATACATCAACGAGATTGTGATGCGTCATGGAGTACCTACTTCCATTATCTCGGACAGAGATAGTCATTTTACGTCACGCTTTTGGCGATCAGTCCAGAAAGCGTTGGGCACACGTTTGGACTTGAGCACTGCCTACCACCCGCAGACGGACGGTCAGACAGAAAGAACTATACAAACACTAGAAGACATGCTGCGAGCGTGTGTAATAGATTTTGGTGGAAGTTGGGATACTCATTTACCGTTAGTCGAATTCTCTTACAACAATAGCTACCATACCAGCTTAAAGTGCGCGCCGTACGAAGCCTTATATGGACGCAAGTGTAGATCCCCACTCAGCTGGTTGGAGGTCGGTGACAGACAGCTGATAAGACCCGACATAATTCAAGAGACTACGGACAAGATCGTCACCATACAGGAAAGACTTAAAGTAGCCAGAACTCGTTAGAAGATTTATGCAGATAATCGCAGGAAGCCATTAGAATTTCAGGTGGGCGATAAGGTACTATTAAAGGTATCGCCATGGAAAGGATTGGTACGATTTGGGAAAAAGGGCAAGTTGAGTCCAAGATATATCGGTCCATTTGAGATACTGGAAAAGATTGGACCAGTCGCATATAGACTCAAGCTACCACAAGAGTTAAGCGCCATTCACGACACATTCCATGTGTCGAATCTTAAGAAATGCCTATCGGATGAATCGTTGGTTCTACCGGTGGACGAAATACAAGTGAATGAGCAGTTACGCTTTATAGAGGAACCCGTTGAGATACTTGACCAAGATGTTAAGCGGTTAAGACGTAGCAAGATCCCGATCGTAAAAGTTCGATGGAATGCAAGGCATGGACCTGAATACACTAGGGAACGGGAGGATTTTATGAGGAGTAAATATCCTCAGCTGTTCGTCAAGTAACCAACTGAGAATGCCAGTCATTAAATTTCGGGACGAAATTCCTCTAACGGGGGAAAACTGTAACATCCGGCAAAAATCGAAACTTTCAGGTTAGCATCTGTTAAACCCTCACTAATGTTAACATAGGGAATATACTTTGATAGGGCCTTTTCAGAAGACATTAAGGCGAAGATTCGCTAGAATTCCCGGTAGTTGCCTAAAAGACCCGGTTTTGACCCATGACTAATCGGAACACCTTGTGAAATGCCAAAATGCTTCAACTAACATATAATCTATTTGAAATATAGGGTTTTTCTTTTATACATAAACTTTCTTTTTATTGGAAATTTATAGAAACAAGAAGGTATTTTAAGAGTGTATCTTGCAATCTATTCATAAAAATAAAAATGATTCTACAAAGAAATGATATTGGGGCTAAATTTTTTTTATAAAAAAAATATATATATACAACAAGGGGTTGGGGGCCCATGAAGGGGCCGGCCTCCCCCCTTTATTCCTTCAATTTTTGCAACTTTTGTTTCATTTCAAAACTTCCTCCAACCATCCATCTTCCTCTCTTCTCTCTCTAGAACATTCACCATCCCTTCTCTCCTTTCTTCTTCACTTTTCTTCAACAAGGTTACCTTCAAACTCCAGAAAATTTCAGACCTAATACAAGTATCCAAAACGAAATTTTAAAGAGCTTGAAGTGCTTGCATCATCTCTCAAAGGTAAGAGTTCTAAACTAATCATCTTCTTCATTTTTTTAAGCATCTTTGATAATAATTGTTACCTTCCTACACTTTTATTTCATTCAAATGGATGAACTCTTTTTCTTATTCTAGAAGTGAGATAAAACACCAATGACATGAGAAATGTCAATAAAGTGGTGAAAATCTATGAACTTCCATCATGAACTTGAGAAAAATGAGCAAAATCATCAAAAACGTGGGTTTTGTTCTTGTACTAGAATCTGGATTTTTGACCTTTGCATGCACATTTTTCTTGTAAGTTTAAAGTATTTTTCCTTTAAAAACATGCCATATGATGTTGGGATTGAGTCCTTATCAAAGGAATCCACATCTATGGATGTTAGAATGCTTAAAATGTGGGTTTTCTTGAGAATCCTCGAGTTCCAAATCTGGCAGAATTGTTGCATGTGTTTTGAACGACCATATCTTGGTCAAATCAGGTCCAAATACCTTTATTTTTCTTCTGGAGTAAGGCTTAATGAGTTAGGGTTCAAACCCAACTGGTCTCATAAGAAAACATTGAGATTTAGACCTTCAACTTCTTAGAACAATTTGGGTGTGCAGCAGATGGTCAGCCAGATTGTTGTGTCACTTTGTTTTGCATATAACTTTCTGTAGAATGCATAAAAGTTTCTCATTCTTCTTCTGGAAGTTCCTTAGTTGAGTTAGGTTTCACATGCAATTGGTTCCCTTCAAAAATATGGAGTTTTGATCACTCAAACAGTTTTTATAAGTCAAGTGTGCAAAGCTGTCCAAGATTGGCAGATTGGTACATACAGCTTCAATCGGCCATAACTCTCTCAAAACTTATCAAAGGTTTGTGAATCTTTTTCCATGAGACACCTTTATGTGTTAGGTTTCCAAAGCATGTAAAATCTCTGAAAAATATTAAATTTTGACCCCCCAAAAGCCCATTATGGCAGAAGGGTGCAATCTGTTTTAGACTCTGTGTTGCACGGATTTATAAAAATTATTTTGACCCCTTAAACACCCCCAAAATTCATGATATTTGGTCAAAATAGCCTTAACTCAGTATAGTACTACATAAAAAAAATGGGTAAATTGTCATTTTAGAAAGTGTTTTTCAATAGTCATTGTTGAAGTACAAAGTTTCTGTCAGATTAAGCATTTTGAAAAAGTATGGGATTTTATTCTTATAACTCTATATATATATGATTAAAACATATTGAACAATGCTAAATTCTTCGTTTCAACTTGAATACTAAAGCAAGGGCATTACACAAGATGTGGATTAAATTAGTTAAGTATAACCTTGAATTAGATATGAAGGACTTATAGAGATTGTTTGACATTATAGGGAACCCGTAAAGCGTTTAAGCAAACAAGCTATCACTACTTCGCGACTACGCTATAAGGTGAGTATTCACAGCCCCGTTTTACTTGTTTAATGTTTGGGGTGAAAAGCATGTTATGATTTTAAAATGCTAAATGATTCATGATATTAAATTGTGGATATTTATGATTTGAGAAATGAGTACTAATGAATGGACGAATTTACATAAGTGATAAAGATATGTTGAGTTATAATGAAAATGTTAAGTCCCAAATAGGTACACTACTTATTAACTCATAACGAGCCGGTGATATTTGTGGATAGCGCTATTTGGTTTGACAAACCCACATTTGACTGACGAGTAGGGGTGCACTTTATCTGTTAATAATGTTCTACTCATGTGGCCAACATACCACATCTGAGGTAGTTCGCGGGGCGTAGGTTGTCGGAGGCTTAGTAGTGGCTCAACACTTATATATCTTGCAAAAGTCATTCATTGTAAATTGTACTCTTAAATTTTTAAACTTAAAGCTTGTCATGAACAAACGTTTCATGAGAGTAACCTTTGGATGAAAAACTGTTGTGTATATGGAAAACCTGTGAACTCACCAACTCTTTGTAGTTGACCTTTTATTTTAAACATGCTTTTCAGGGACTAAGAAGGTAAACGACAAAGTCTAATTTTAGCATGCATGACGACATCAACCAAGCTCTTTTCTTTTGCTCTATTTTGTTAAAAACACCATCTCGGTTGCTTGTAAACACTGGATTGTAACTTGTAATTTTTGGAACTTCACAATTTAAAACTTATGTAATTGTATGGTTGGTGTTGTTTTATTTCCTAATGCTATGAAGCTTTAGCTGTTACATCTCGTGTTTCCGCTTTAGCGGGGTGTGACAAGATGTGTTTGATCTTTGACTTTTCTGAGAGAATTGAAATGAATGACTACCACATTGAACACATTTAAGATTCTTTCTTGCAAGTGACAACAGATCTGAATCAGAAATCTTTTCACTTTTATTAATAGTATTCAGATTACAGTTGCAACTATTACAAGAACTTCTAGCTTTAGGTTCAGAAGTAGTGTTCAACACAATCTCCTCAGAAATCCTTTTCAGATCATCTTCCCTTTTGCTTTTCTTCTTTTCTGAAACATTCAACTTTTCAGAATTAGTAGATGATTTGGATGATTCACCATTCTCATATGTACTTGATTCATCAAAGAATTTCTTATCTTCTTTTAAAGCATTAATCTTAAAAAGATCATACTCAGCCCTTAATTTCTCAAGCTCTGTTATTTGTTGGACATAAGTGTTGTTTTCCATTAAAACTTGTTCCAGTTTATAATCAACATCACAAAAATCATTTTCAAGTTCATCAAAACTTTTCCTTAAATCTTCAAGTTCTTGGTTAACAAGTTTGAACCTCTTTTCAAGTTCTGAAAAACTTTCTGAAGCAGATTGAGAATTTTCAGTTGACTCAGAATTTTGATTAACAGTTTCAGAATTCTGACCTTCAGACTCAGAGTTCTGACTAATGGAGTCAGAAATCTGACTAGAAGACTCAGACTTCTGACTGACTGTTTCAGAAACCTTATTCGCATCAAATATACTTTCAATGTCAGGATAAGAAAAACTTGGTTGTTTATTTTTGTAACTAACATTCAGAGAATCATATTTGAATTTAGCATCATTATATATTGGTTTCTCTTCTATTGGTTTTGAAATTTCTTTCTTAACCTTGTCTTCTGAAACTTATGACTTCTCAGTTTTTGGTTCAGAAATTGTTTCCTTTGCTTTTACAGGACTTGATTTTTGTAAACTATCTGAACTCGTTATAGAACTTGCAGGTCTTACAAAGATTTCAGCAATCACTGGGATTTCTGGTTTAGGAACTTGTAGTTTATCAAAGTCATAAAGATTTATTGGAGCCCTTTTCAAAACAACATTTTCCTCCAACCCTAATCCCATTTTTGGATTATAAAATCTTGTGTCTTTAACATTACTTGTGAGAAGACTCAAGGTTTGTTGAGTTTGACCTCTTTTCAGATTAAGGTCTTCTAACTCTTTGATTTTTGAATATAAATTCTTTCTTTCATCAAGCAACATATCAAATTTAATTTGCAAATCAACCTTTCCATCTTTTACTTCTGAGAGTTCATCTTTTAATTCAGAAATCTTTTTCAAAAGATCAAAATTCTCTTTTCTGACTTTTTGTTTCTCAACCTCAGATTCTTCAAATTGTTCTTTAATTATTTCTTTTATGTTCTGAATTTGTTAACCATAATTCTTTCACCTTTTATCTGTTTTCTGAGTTTAACAAATTCAGCATTCATATTGCCAATCTGAGTCATTAAATTAATTTCAATGGCAGAATGTACCTCAGTTGAAGATTCAGAACCTGCATCTTCATAGTCAGAATCATCTTCATTTCTCATTTTAGCCATGTAGCTTTGCATTTGAGAAAAATGAATACAGTCCTCTTCATCTGAAGAATAGTACAACCAGTTCTCTTGTTCGGCTAACATTGCAATCCCACTATCTTTAGTTTTTGCCAGTTGAGCCTTCTTTGTATAGTACTCATAGTCCTTTACTACTTTTACTCTGCAGTCCCTTGCATAATGACCAGATTTTCCACACTTAAAACAAAGATCCTTCTCTTTTCTTTCTTCCTTTTCTTCTTTCTTCTCATACTTATTTTCTTCTCTATCTTCCTTCTTCTTAAATTTCTCTTCTGAACTCCCCTATTCTCTTCTGTACTTACCCTCAAACCTCTTCTTTCCATACCTCTTGTTGAAAGTATTAGTCAACAAAGCTAACTTCTCAGCAATTAACTTGATATCAGCATCTTCCTCAGATCCTTCTTCCTCAGATCCTTCTTCCTCAGATTCCTCCTCTATCTTTGGTATTTCAGACAAAAACACAGATTTCTGGGATGTTTTAGATGTTTTGGTGATTTTGGATTTTGAAAGAAAAGCTAATTGATCAGAAACACTTTTCTTTTCCTCAACCACTTGCTTAACAGAATCCTCATGCTGATTCAGAACACAAAACAGATCATTCAGATCTTCCTCACACATATCTTTGTTCATCTGGAGACTAATTGCAAAAGATGACCATTCTGAATTAAGACAATTCAGGAATTTGTAATTGATCTCTGACTTTGTCTTCTTCAACCCATTCCTTCTGAGATCGTTCAATATTGTGCAAAATTTGTTGTAAGTCTGAGTTAGACTTTCAGATTCCTTTGCTTTGAATCTTTCATATGCATTAATGCTTTGATTCAGTTTTGCTTGAATTGATTTGAGTGTACCCAGCATTTGCTTCTCCAGTTCATCCCACATTTCCTTTGCAGATGTTCCACTATCGATTCTGTTGAAGACTTCATTTGGAACTGCCAAAGTCAACAAAGTAACAGCTCTTTTGTCTATTGCATGTCTCTGTTTCTGTGCTTCATTATATTGTGAAAAACTTTTCTTCACTCTGGTAGCAAGAATCTCTGGTGTAGTATTAGTTGCAGGTGTGGCAGCAACATCAACATAAACTTCAATAGGACCTTTGCGAATTAAGATCATCAAGTTCTCATCAATATTATCTAGGAATTGAATCATACGAATTTTCCATTGCTGATATTCTTCAGGAATAAGAACATGTGGTTTCGTCTCAGATCCCATCGAGAGAAATTCTTTAGAAGACATGATTGTAAGATGATTCAACAGAAAGACAAATTCGAATTTCTTGAACAAAAATAGAACGAATTCAAGAATTACATGCAGCAGCGGAATCAATTATCGAATTGATCAAGAAATCTTCAAGAACACGATCTTGAACAAATTTGTTTGTTGATTGGCTCTGATACCAATTGTAGAAACCAGGATTCAATCTTACAATCAATTATGAACAATAAGGAATAATCAAACAGTAAATGATAGAGAATTGGATCAAAAGTATTGTATTCGATCAAGAACATATTACCAATCTAGAGAGAGAATCTCTCAAAGATTACAAAGTGAATACAAAGTTATGCGTAAAAGTTGGTTAGCTAACAGAAGCTAACTTCTATATATACTGTAAGGAAAGTCTAAAGCTACAGTACATATACAAGACAAACCAATAGAACTAATACACGTGTCCTAATTAGTTAACAGAATACAAAAGAAAATATCTTGACTTCAATTCTGAACAACATGTTCAGAACTTCTGAACATTCTTCTGATCAAGCACTTCAGAACTTACTTCAAGCACTGACACTTTCATCTTCATCATCAGAAGTTCTGAGTCTCCTACTCAGAACTCTGAACCTTCTATTCATACTTTCACACTTAGTAATCTTTTCGAGACTTCTCTAATCAGAAGTTCCGAGTCTCCTACTCAGAACTCTGAGTCTTCACTTCGGATTTCAACACTTGTGTTTTTTGACAAAACTCTGGATCTAACAGAAAGTTCTTGGGCTACATGGTCACTCGTCGAGGAATCGAGGCTAATCCCGACCAGATCAAAGCCATTATCGAAATCAAATCCTTGAGAAATTTCAAAGAAGTCCAAAGACTTACTGGTTGAGTGGCAGCTCTTAACAGGTTTATCTCTCGATCTTTAGATAAGTGCCATTTATTTTACAATGTCCTCAAGAAGAACAAAGGCTTCCACTGGATCGACGGTCATGAGCAGGCATTGCAAAAGCTTAAGGAGTACATGACGTCGCCTCCTTTGTTGTCAAAACCTCACGATCACGAAGTATTGCAGCTATATTTGGCTGTTAGTCCAAATGCAGTAAGTGTCGTACTGACACGAAAAGATGAAAAGCAACAATTGCCGATCTACTATGTAAGTAAATATCTCTTGGACGCAAAAACCATGTATTCCTCTATGGAAAAATTCCTCTTGTCGCTAGTCACAGCTGCTAAGAAATTGCGACATTACTTTGAATCACATCCTATTACTGTCGTGACTAACTTTCTTCTTAAGTATGTCTTGAGGAAACCTGAATTGACAGGTCACTTGGCAAAGTGGAGCATATATCTCAGCAGTTACGACATCGATTTCAAACCCAAGACCGCGATCGAATCGCAAGCCTTAGCATATTTTATTGTTGATCTCAGCCCTGAATTGGATAAAGAAGCAGAGCTCGAAGTGTCAACTGTGGCGACTCACGACGACGTGCCTTGGATCTTACATGTCGACGGATCATCCAACGTTAGAGGTTCAGGGCTAGGCGTCGTCTTAAAGTCTCCACAGGGGGGAAAGATGGTATATTCAGTCTGATGCGGCTTCAAGACCACCAACAACGAAGCTGAATATGAAGCCCTGATCATGGGAATGAATATGGCCTATGACTCGGGGGCAACCGCGTTACATGTCAAAAGCGATTCTCTCCTGGTGGTAAACCAGATCAATGGAGAATTCGCAGCCAAAGATTCAAAAATGACAGCGTACCTAAAGGTAGCAAAAGAAAAATCCGAAAAATTTAAATCTTTTTCTATTGAACAGATTCCAAGGGACCAGATTACCCAGGCCGCCGCTTTAAAAAAACCTTGGGTCTGCTTTGGTCGAACCGATATTCGACGCTATCCCCATGATCCATTTGGCGACATCGTCCATCGAAAACGTCGATGTCATCCAGATCGAGGACCAAGAAGATGATTGGTAGTGCGACATCCGAAATTTTCTTATGCACGACCAACTCCCGGTAGACAGAATGGAAGCTCGAAAGATCAGATTCAAAGCATCCAAGTATGTCATGATCGGAGATAGGCTCTATCGACGATCGTCGACGGGCTTAAACCTAAGATGCGTCATTAGCAAAAGTCAGGTCCAGAAAATCCTTCAAGAAATGCACGATGGAGAGTGTGGCAATCACTCAGGAGGTCGTAGTTTGGCTAATCGCATCTCTCGACAAGGACATTTTTGGCCAACACTGCGACAAGACGCCATCGGGTATGTCCCGAACTGTGATCCCTGTCAACGACATTCAGGTACGTCACATAAACCCTCCGAACCTTTACATTCGACGCTTATCCCATGGCCTTTTATGAGGTGGGGAATGGATATTGTCGGCAAGCTACCGCCTGCCCAGGACAAAAGGTATTCCTCCTCGTACTTACAGATTATTTTTCCAAATGGATCGAAGCGGCTGCATTTTCCCAAGTTAGAGACAAAGAAGTCATTTCCTTTATCCAGACTAACATCATATGCAGGTTTGGGATTCCATCCGAAATTGTCTGTGATGGATCCCAGTTCATCAGCGACAGAACTCAACAGTTCTGTGAAGATAGAAACATCAAGCTAACAACCTCGAATCCCAGATACCCCCAAGCCAACGGACTTGCTGAATCAAGCAATAAGACCATTATTGCTTCGATCAAGAAAAGGTTAAAAGTTGCAAAGGGAAAATGGGTCGAAGAACTCCCCTCCGCCTTGTGGGCAAATCGCACGACACCCCGCACGTCCACAGGACAAACCCCTTTCTCTCTAGTCTACGGCTGTGAAGCAGTTTTGCCGATCCAGGTCCAACTCCTAACTTCGAGGCATACTTCCGTCGATCATAACTTGGTCGATTTAGGATACGATCTCGATGCCCTCGAAGAACTTAGAGAATCAGCTTTGATTAGAATGGCATCGCAGAAGCAAGCGATCGAGCGACATTTCAATAAAAATGTCAAAATCAAAGTCTTTCAAGAAGGCGACTACGTCCTCCATCGAGTCTTCCAAAACACTCAAGAGCTCAATGTAGGTAAACTTTCCATTAAGTAGGAAGGCCTTTATCGTATATCCGAAGTCGTGGGTAAAGGGGCCTATCGGCTCCAGACCCTCGACAACCAAGAAATCCCACGTAGATGGAACGCAACCATCTAAAAAGGTATTTCTTTTAAAACCCTTTTTCTCTCGTACGACTTTTTACTCGCCTTGACGATAACTAACTTAAGCATCGGAGGGTCGTTGGTTAGCCAACGACCAACCTTCGACAGTATTTTATCGCAGGATCGCATGACGTAAGTCTATCGCATAACTTTCGCAAGATCGTAGTCGGGTCAAAAACATGATTTAACACATGATTTAGATTCATCGCACAATGTAACTGTACAATCGACCCGCTATCTAAAGTGTTTTGACTTAGAAATATCTCACGTTCTGAACATATGCTTCAAACGCATGTATACATGTTTAGTGTTTCTTTTTGTCATCTTTCAATAAAAAGCCTTAGTCGCACGTATCTACAATTATATACGATTTACAAGTATGATTATACGATTGAAATTATATTCGATGATTGCTTGTAATGGACAGCGAAAAATCTGACATTCGGAAGAAACTCCAATCATACTTAAATATAGTTACATTAGATAACTCGATCACCAACGTTCGAGCGTGAAAAACAAAAATGGAAATTTATCTTAAGGCTAGGGAAGAGTGTCGGTCGCATCTTTGCCTGAAGTCTCGACCTTGAAATCCTCGTCAGCCCCGAAGCGTGCTAAAGAACTTATGCAAGGATCAAACGAGTATTTAAGACAAAGTCGGAAGTTGTTTCCCAGCACCTTACGCCGCGACACGTTACGAAGGTGAGTCCGCAGTATTTTGAGAATGCGGCTCTTAAGATTAATGTTAAGGTTGGAGGAAGGAATACGATATTCTTGGCAATCGACTTTCGGTCCAACGACTTCTATATCTTTGCATATCAAGCGAAAGAAGATTGGAATATCTGTAAAATACAAAAGGAATAAGTTAACGCCCGACAAAAGCTAAGAAAAACATTGGAAACACGAGTTTCGAAAGAAAAACTTACAAAGAACGCCAGTATGGCTATACGCGATCCCATCTCTTCGATGGAGGTCCTTCGAAAACGCTCCTCGAAAGATAGGAGATGATATTTCCCCAGATGTGGATATGACTCCGTCCCGTCAAGGACATTGTCAGCTAAGAGGTCAAACGGAAATATAAAATTGACCGTCGTGACTCTCTTCTCACCCTCTCCCATCTTTGCACCCTTGCCCATGTCGGCCGATAAAGGGGTCGACATGGCTGCAGAGGACATCGTCGCCAGATGCGCAGAGTTCACAAGTGTCGTGTCAATCGCAATCAATGCCATCACCTTCTCAAACACAATAACTCTCAATGAGTCAGCAATCTTTGAAGACATCTCCCTCAGAGTTGTCATCTCTGTCGTCTTCAACTTTACTAAATCCCCAACACAGTGATCAGGGACTTTGCAAGCAAGCTCGAGTTGTGCCATTCTCTTAGCAGAGATGGTTGGCACCTTCGTCACCGGTCCTCCTAAGAACATATAAAAGAACAAGAGATCATACCTTACATAGGTGCTCAAAGACCTCGAAATTTGAAGCAAGTCAAACATCCTGGCAATTTTGGAAAATATTAAGCAAGGGATCGAAGAAAAATCTCACTCTAAAAAACTTTCCAATGTTATAAAAAGAAAGGATCCTCTGTGGTCTCTATTTATGTAAACGATCATGTCAGGTCGAGTACCTCGATGATAGACACGCATCCTGTCTTTTCGTATGACCACCCGAATCGCCGACACCTCGCAATGAGAGCTGCTTAGCATAATCGTGCGTCGGCATGACGTCACGACCTTATCCTCTCTTCGACTTCCCTTTCTAGTCAGAATTGAACCAATTCAGTTCTAGAGCAACCAAGGTAACTGAAAAAATTATTCGACACATGGCGCGATCCCAGACGACAGACAAGCAAAATTTAAAAAACTTTTTGAAATTTGAATTTGCCACTCCACTTTTTCAAAATTTGGGGGCAAACTGTTTGGGCAACGTTTCACCAGTCTCGACCACGACCGAGGTAAGGAAAACATCTACTTCCCTTTCCTTTGGTAAGATAAAATCATGAGCATTTTTATCCTCTGATTAGAGTTGAGATCGAAAAGTTATTTACCTCACGACACTATACCACGATGTCGCCTATTTCACACGACCGTCACATAAAACCATGCGACCTCGACTGACTAACGTATACTATGATTGTTACATTTGTTCAGTGTTTTTAATGCAGGAGTCAATATCATTCATGATCAACGGCTATAACCGACGAGGTTAGTTATGAGCATTCAAGTCAGCAAACCGTTACGACAGTTACATGAAACATTCAATGAATCAATTAAAGCACCCGAAGACTACAAATACCAAGCTCAATCATCATTTCAAGGGACATCAGACGCAACCTTCCAAACTGAGAAGAATATTCAAAGCAAAGAACTCTCTCTTGAAGAATCGCTCTCGACGCACGACATTCGCACATGACACTTTATTTTTACACACGACTCACATTGTTTTTACATTTGAAACACTTGTTACTTTACATTTCGAAGTCTTTCTTTCATTTGTATTGTAATCTATGTACGATCGACACCAGAAACACAAGGACATCGCCCCTGTTTGGCGATCATAATACAGCGACGACCTCCACTGTCGTCCGCGGGTTTTTTCCTCGTTGAGGTTTTTCCCGCGTCACCAAAATTCTCTGTCTCATTTACATTATCGTCTTTATCGCACGCTTTGTTGAGAGATTTCTTTCTTTAGTTGTTAAGTTCCACAATCAACCTCAAGTTGTACTTTCATGCGATTTTTGGCATTAACAACGACCACGATGTTGGCCAACCAGTCAAGGTATTTCACTTCTCTAACCTTCCCAGTCTTGAAAAAATTGTCGACCTCATCGTTGATCACCTTATTTCGCTCAGGAGCGAATTTCCGACTTTTTTGTTTTATAGGTTTATACGATAAATCGACGTTCAATTTGTGAGAAATGACATCGGGGTCTATGTCGACCATGTCTTCATGCATCCAAGCGAAACAGTCGGTGTGTTCCTGTAAAAAAGAGATTAGTTTTTCCTTTATTGTAGGATCTAGTGATGCCCCCAAAAGGACGACTTGATCAGGCTTGTCCTGGTCTAGGACGACTTCTTCCAAGCGATTGTCGTCGACAGACTCAGGGACATCTTGCCTCTGTAATTGCTAGATGTCTTTTTTCTGAGGTTTCAGCATCACCTTGTAGCAATCACGAGCGGTCTTTTGTTCACTTTTAATCTCCTGGATTCCCCACGGCGTTGGGAACTTGATCGTCTGATGGTACATTGAGGGGACGACTTTCATGTCGTGGATCCATGGTCGACCAAGAATTATGTTATAAGTTGACGAATAGTCGATGACATTGAATTTTGTCTGCTTTTTGATCCATTTAGCGTAGACTGGAAGAATAATCTCTTACAGAGTATTGGTCAAGTCGCCATTGAATCCTACCAGAGTAGTTGAATGGCGAACGATCTCTTATTTGTCGATACCAATCGCCTTGATGGTGCTGAGGAAAATAATATTAGCTAAACATCCTCCATCGAACAAGACTCTTTTGGTTGAACAATTTCCAACAGTAAGCTGGATAATTAACCCGTCGTGATGCTTTTGCCAGCTGTCTTGGAGATCGTCTTGGCTGACATGGGCATTGCTTCCAGCTCTAATTCTTGCTTTGGTCTTGACGGCCGACGAATCGGGTGCTCGTCCGATACTTGGTTGGCGTGCCTTTTGGCTGCCGAATAAGTCAGACCACAGACGTCTGACCCTCCTGTCACACAGTTAACGACCTTTCCGTGGACAGGGGATGCTGGTCGTGTATTATCGACAAGTGTTTCCTCTTTGTCGATCAATCCTTGGAGATGACCCTTGGGGACGATCCAGTCCATTTCCTTTTGTAGTGCTATGCAATCGTTCTTCGTGTGACCATGGTCGCTATGGATGTCGCACCACTTGGACTTGTCTTTTTTGGCATCATCTTTGTCGCTCTTCTTGGGCCATCGAATAGTTGATTGTACGCTCTTGAGGGCTTCGAACAAGTCCTTGGGTGTACCCTTGAATCCATAGGAGGAAATCTTAGGATACTGAGGAAACTTAGTCGTAGGATTGTTCTTCTTCTTTTCGAATTGGACATTTGATATCTGGCGTATGGGATCTGCTTTGACGTTTGCCTTAGGTTTGAAATCCGGTTTCTTTACACTGAGTGATTTCCTGTCGCTCGAATGCTTACGACGGAAAGCCACATCGTCTTCCACTCTCATGTATGCCAACGTCCTAGCTCGAACGTCTTCAAGTTTTCTGGAGAGTATTTCGTAAGGTCGGTGTAGAATCATGAACTGCGATCATCAATACCTTGCTTTTAGGCCTCGATTGCGGTTTTAACATCGCAGTTTCGGATACTGATCATCTATGCGTTGAAACGATTAAAGTAACTGCGAATGGATTCTACAACTTTCTGAGTGACGTAATACAAGTCACTGGTCTACTTCTCCATCTTGCGACTACTGGAGAATTGTTGCAAAAACAGGTTGACCAATTCCGTAAAATTGCCAATGTACTTGGGCTTGAGGTTAATCAACCATTGAAGAGCAGCACCTGTAAGGGTCACACCAAAACTCTTGCGCATGCAGACTTCTTGGTACTTGTTAATGCCAAAAATCGCACCAAAGGGACAACTTAAGGTCGATGTGGACTTAAACAACTAAAGAAAGGATCTTTCGACGAAACGTGCGACGAGGATAAAAATAAAGGAGACAAGGGATTTGATGACGCAGGAAAAACCTCAAACGAGGAAAAAACCTGCGGACCACAAGGGATGTCGTCGCTGTACTATGGTCGCCAATCAGGGGCGATGTCCTTCGGTACTGGTGTCGGTCGTACGATGATTACAATACAAATGAAGGAAATGCTTCGAAATGTAAAGTACAAGTGTTTGTAATGTAAAATAAGTTTTTGTCGTGTGTGAATACAAAGTGTAAACTGTTGGTCGAGGGTTGTTGTCGTGCGTCGAGAGCGATTCTTCGAGAGAAAGTTATTTGCTTATGTTGTTCCTGAGTTCGCTGTAGGATTATGGCCTTCAGTACTTGATTTCCAGAGTTTAAGTGTTCTTCTTTGTGAGTTCGACTGTTTTTCTCTGTTGTTCGATGGTGCTTGTTGATGTTCTCTGATTGTGTTAGCTGATATATGTTCCATAATCCTCCCCGGAATGAGGGTTTAGCTTGGTCTTTATAGTCTTCGTGCTCTTTAATTAGCTCATTAAGTGCTTTGATGATTGTTGTAACGGTCGCTATCTTCATTGACAGATTGAATGCTCATAATAGGCTTCATCGGTTATAGCCGTTGGCCATAAATGGTGTCTTTATGGCACACTTCGTAACCGCTGTCGGGCTCTGAATGTCTTTGATGATTGGTTTTGTTACTGGTCGTTCATAAATTCCCGTAGACCTGTATTAAAGAACAAAGGAAAACAACTGTTTGACTGTTAACGGTTAGTATAGTCGTAAGACCGTCTTAAGTCTCGGACGTCGGTCTTATGGAACATACGACTGTCGCCAAAGTATAAGACCGTGTATATGATTGTAAACGTCTTGTAAGACCTTACCTTAATATAAGAATGGATTAATAGAAATGTCGCAAGACCAGGTCGTAAGACCGGGTCGTAAGTCCACTAGGTCGTAAGACCGGGTCGTAAGTCCACTAGGTCGTAAGACCGGGTCGTAAGTCCACTAGGTCGTAAGACCAAGGTGATGATGTCGTAGGACCAGGTCATGAGACCACCAGGTCGTAAGACCATAGTGATATAAGATTGACGACAGAAGACTGTCGACGTAAGACCGATGAGTCGTAACTGGCGACATGAGACTAGTTACGTGTGACTAGTGACATAAGACTAGCGACAGGTCGCTAATGATGTATGCCATAGGTCGTGCGACGTGTAACATGTGACACATGACGTGCGATCATTAGATGTAAGATGACGATCTTGATTAACTATTGACACAAGATATCTTTCAATAACCAATTATCGTGGTTATTAACGTATGCCGGGGACATGATAATAATGGGTATTATCTTTGTCGCCCGGGGGTAGGGTAATCAATGTCCATGGGTCGTGTCGAGGGGATTTCCCAAGTCGGTCGAGGGTGTGATTTTTTACCCAAACAGTTAGCCCCCCGAGATCTGAATTTCAAAGCCAGTGGAATTTCAGATCTCGCACTAAAGTAAAATGCGTTGCTACGGAGACGTGTTACTTTTGCTAAGATCATCAGAGGAAAACTGACTTGGTCAGCCAAAGAAGGCGACGCAAGTTGTGCCTGCCCTTCGAGGCCGAGAAAGGAGAAAGAATGCCCCGACAGCTGGGTCGGGAATCTTGAAGAAGACAAGGGCGGTAGTCCTGAAGGAACCGTCTTCGCAGGCTGACGTTTCGTCGAGAGTTGTCCTGCCTAAAGAGGCGAGGGCCTCATCCAGCCGTTCTGGCGCTATGGACGCGACACCAGCAAGTTCAGCGCTTCCGACGACAGTGACGAAGCTAGTGTCTAAGGTGTTGTCCCCAGCGTCTGCTGACAAGGGGGTCGGGTCATCGGCCGATGGTGTCCTAGACGGGACGACGTTGTTTCATCATCTGAGGAAATATTTGCTACCATCTTTCAGGGAACGATTTCCTATCGAGGAGACAGGGGTCCATGTCGCCGGGTTGGCGTTCTCGATCGACGTGGTCCTGTGGTCTGGCGTTCACAGCCGATACAGTTGTTTAGAGACATATGTTCTGGCGCTCGAGCCAATTTGGTCGTTAAAGACCTTTGATCTGGCGTTTACAGCCGATACGTTCGCTAGAGACCTATGATACGTTGTGTCTAGCATTTTTAGCTAGTTGTAGCGATAGTCGGAAAAAGGTTTACCTTTCTATTGAACCTGATTCGTACATGTCATGGATAGATGTAATGTCGACTGTAAAAATTCATTAAGTACAAAAATGAACAAGAAATCGTGCGACTTGGGCATCCATTGTAATACAACGACTAGAACGTAAGTCATAAGACTTTTATATTCTTGAATCGTATAAGCAAACATAAGCGCATGCGATTACATCATTCATTCAGAACATGAAGTTTTTCTAAGTTGAAGAACTTAGATTGTGGGGTCGCTAGACCTTATGATCGTGTGATTTGATCATACGATGAACTTTGAATCATGTGTTCCTGTGATGGAATGATCAAGTCATAGACCTGATTACTTATGTCGTGCGACCTTGCGAGGTTAAGATCGTACGATAGACTTATATATCGTTTGATCCTGCGAGACTTAAGTCATATAATAGACTATAGTAACTAATGTCGTGCGATCCTGCGGTAAAACAATGTCAGAGGTTGGTCGCTGGCTAGCCAACGACCCTCCGATGCTTAAGTCAGTAGTCGCTATGATGGATAAAAATTATGTGAAAGAATGAAAAAAGGCTTAGGGGAAATACCTTTTCAGGTGCGTTGCATTCCCACTACGTGGGTTATCTTGATTGCCAATAGGCCTTTTTATCCATGACTTCTGAGATATGACAAGGACCTTCCCATTTGGTGGAAAGCTTACCTGCATTGAGCTTTTGAGTGCTTTGGAACACTCGACGGGGAACGTAGTCGCCTTCTTGAAAGACTTTAGCTTTAATGTTCTCGCTGAAGTGTCGCTTGACCGCTTGCCCCTGGGTGTCGAGGTTGTCAGGTTGACGTCGCGGTCTTCACAGAACTGTCGAGTCCTGTTGCTTACGAACTAGGATCTATTGTCGCGGACATTTCGGATATCGCACGACCAATTTATTTCGGATTTCTTATTGGCGACTTTTGTGTTTTGACATGCATCTTACCATGACTGGTGATTATGAGGTTCAGTATACAAGTCGTCTTTATTGAAGACATATGCCATGACTAGAGATGCGATTCCAATATGCAAGTCGCTTTTATTGGCGACCGAGAATTTTTACCTGTATCTGTCGTGACTGGTGATCACAAAAAATGTGAGACGACTAAAAGTTGCAACATGCGTTTCCCATGACTGGCGATCATAAGAAAAAATGAGACGACTATAAATTGCGATATGCGTTTTAAGTCGTAGAGACTTTGCTTCTCACGATATAAATCGTAAGACCTGTATTTATATGATCTTGCGAACCTGCAATGTAAAAATTGGGGGTGGTCGCTGGTTTTTACCAATGATCTTTTGAAGCTTGAATCAACGATCATATATTAGATGAAAATAATACGAGGAAAATATACTTAGAGTATATGTATATAGTCGTTTTGAGTAAGATGTCATAGTTACCGTAACATGGAGTCAATAAGCGCCTTTTACCGAGGATTTTCAAAATCAAACATGGTATTTTTTCAGATTGTGAAGGGTATTCCGAGCCCCCGAGTCCCTTGGATGATGCGACACATGCGATACTTTTGACGGAGCATTTTTTTTTTCAGGGCTTGAATCTGGCTTCGAGCCGCATTCAATTCCGATTGGAGTTGAATCATGGGATCTTGATAATTTTCCATTTACCTGAAAAATAATAAAAGCTGCACAGAAGAAACTCCAAGAATCCGTTAGTAAGGTGCACGTTCATCGAGGATTTTCTCTAGATGATGTCCCACGGATGGCGCCAAACTGTTAATGCCAAACATCGCACCAAAGGGACAACTTAAGGTTGATGTGGACTTAAACAACTAAAGAAAGGATATTTCGACGAAACGTGAGACGAGGATAAAAATAAAGGAGACAAGGGATTTGATGACGCAGGAAAAACCTCAAACGAGGAAAAAACTTGCGGACGACAAGGGATGTCGTCGTTGCACTATAGTCGCCAATCGGGGGCGATGTCCTTCGGTACTGGTGTCGGTCGTACGATGATTACAATACAGATGAAGGAAATGCTTCGAAATGTAAAGTACAAGTGTTTGTAATGTAAAACAGGTGTTTGTCGTGTGTGAATACAAAGTCTAAACTTTTGGTCGAGGGTTGTTGTCGTGCGTCGAGAGCGATTCTTCGAGAGAAAGTTCTTTGCTTCTGTTGTTCCTGAGTTCGCTGTAGGATTCTGGCCTTCAGTACTTGATTTCCAGAGTTTAAGTGTTCTTCTTTGTGAGTTCGACTGTTTTTCTCTGCTGTTCGATGGTGCTTGTTGATGTTCTCTGATTGTGTTAGCTAATATGTGTTCCATGATCCCCCCCGGAATGAGGGTTTAGCTTGGTCTTTATAGTCTTCGTGCTCTTTAATTAGCTCATTAAGTGCTTTGATGATTGTTGTAACGGTCGCTGTCTTCATTGACGGATTGAATGCTCATAATAGGCTTCATCGGTTATAGCTGTTGGCCATAAATGGTGTCTTTATGGCACACTTCGTAACCGCTGTCGGGCTCTGAATGTCTTTGATGATTGGTTTTGTTACTGGTCGTTCATAAATGCCCGTAGACCTGTATTAATGAACAAAGGAAAACAATCGTTTGACTGTTAACGGTTAGTATAGTCGAAAGACCGTCTTAAGTTTCAGACGTCGGTCTTATGGAACATACGACTGTCGCCAAAGTATAAGACCGTGTATATGATTGTAAACGTCTTGTAAGACCTTACCTTAATATAAGAATGGCTTTATAGAAATGTCGCAAGACCAGGTCGTAAGACCGGGTCGTAAGTCCACTAGGTCGTAAGACCAAGGTGATGATGTCGTAGGACCAGGTCATGAGACCACCAGGTTGTAAGGCCAGAGTGATATAAGATTGACGACAGAAGACTGTCGACGTAAGACCGATGAGTCGTAACTGGCGACATGAGACTGGTGACATGTGACTAGTGACATAAGACTAGCGACAGGTCGCTAACGATGTATGCCATACGTCGTGCGACGTGTAACATACGACACGTGACGTGCGATCATTAGATGTAAGATGACGATCTTGAATAACTATTGACACAAGATATCTTTCAATAACCAATTATCGCGGTTATTAACGTATGCCGGGGACATGATAATAATGGGTATTATCTTTGTCGGCCGGGGGTAGGGTAATCAATGTCCATAGGTCGTGTCGAGGGGATTTCCCAAGTCGGTCGAGGGTGTGATTTTTTACCCAAACAGTACTGAGGTGGGATTGACGCGATCCACATCAATTGTTTGTATTGGGCGATATGTTCTGTCAGGGTCGATTATTCCTGAATACTTGGGCGTAAAAGTTGGAATACTGTACTTTTTTGGGACGTCGACAGTTGCGATTTCGTCGACAAAAGGAGAGACTTGAAATCCTGAGTGGGGCTCAGCGTCGACAGGGACGACAGCACCATGCAATTTTGAAAGTTGCGACAACATCTTTTCGTTATGTTCTTCCAGAAGTCTTAACCGTCGAGCGACTGGGTCGTCTTGATTGAGTATGGTGGTGACTGGAGGGATAACTCCTGAATCTTGAGTTGTCATGTCGACTGTCGCGTGGAAACCATTCTTGTATGATGAATCCTCAGTTTCCCCGTTGAGAGGAAAGTTCATGGGGATTTCGAAGACTGTTTGTGATATGATTTTGAAGACTGTTTGTGATTAAGTAGATTTACTGAAATGTTGTATGAATAGTTTTTGGTGGTTTGTAATGTAAAATATTAGCGAAAAATTTGTACTGAATTATGTATTGTACAGTTGGGACCAAGAGACCTATCTTATGACGAGATGTAAATGGTGTTATATGATGTATGTTTGGGATGGGTTGTTACACAAGCCAAGCTAGTTTCTTTCACAGGGCCAGACAATCTTTCGTCGTGTGACCGTGATCATTGTGGATGTCACACCACTTGGACTTATCCGTCTTCTCGTCGTCCTTGTCGCTCTTTTTGGGCCATCGGATGGTCGACTGTTCATTTTTAAAAGCCTCGATTAAGTCTTTGGGAGTCCCCTTGAATTCCTAAGATGAAATCTTAGGGTGTTGGGAGAACTTGGAGGTCGAGACGCTCTTCTTGTTTTCGATCCTGACGTGCGGGTTCCGTCTTGGCAACGGTCTTGGTCTTGAAATCAGGTTTCTTCACACATAACGAGTTCTCGTCGCTTGTATGATTTAGGTGAAACACCGCGTCGTCCTTAACCCTAATACAGGCCAACGTTCTAGCCCAAACGTCTTCAAAGTCTCAGGTGGATACTTCATCAGGTCAACATATAACCTCGAAGTGTCGTCAAGACCTCGCTTGTAGGCTTCGATCGCGGTTGAAACGGTTGAAATAACTTCGGATGGATTCTCCGACCTTCTTAATGACGTAATACAAGTCACTGGTTTGTTTTTCCATCATGCGACTAATAGTGAATTGTCGAGAGAACTGGTTGACCAGCTCAGCAAAGGTACCGATGGATTTGGGTTTGAGATTGATCAACCATTGGAGGGGGGGGGGGGGGCAGTGAGGGTCGCGCCGATACTTTTGCACATACATACCTCCTAGTATTGATGAGGTATGGACACAGTCCACATTAGCTGTTTATATTCTGATATGTGTTACGTCGGGTCTGTTATCCCTGAATACTTGGGCGTGAAGGTGGGAATATTGTACTTTTTTGGGATGTCGACCGTGGCTATCTCATCGATGAAGGGAGATTCTTGGAATCCTAAGCGGGGCTCGACATTGACAGGTACAGCGGCACCAAGTAACTTGGAGAGTAACAACAACATCTATTCATTGTGGTCCTCTAGAAGTATTAGGCGTTGAGCGAACGGATCGTCCTAGTTGGGTCCTCCATTTGTCGCAGGGACAAACCCTGAATCATGTGCCATCATGCCCATCGTCGTGTGGAAGCCATTTCGATGCGTCGAGTCGGCTGCTTCCCCATATAATGTAAAACTGAATGAAGTTGGCATGGTTGGCGGAGGCATCGTCGGGATTGACATTGTCGAGATCGGGACGAAGGGAGTATGGAACAGGATTGTATGAAACGTCGTCGATGACATGGGTATCGTTGGGATCGCCATTGTTGACATGGGCATCGTTGGGTTCTGATATAGTGGGGGTGGTCTCAGATGCTGTGGAGGAATAGGATTCTGTAATGGTGCTCCGAAAAATGGCCTCAGAACACTAAAAAAATCAACTCCAATGACACTAAAATAAAACATTACAACCATCTTTAATATTATATATAATAATAAACATCTTAATATATTAAACCTTTAATCAATATATCGGTATATAATTATAAAAATCTAATGTTATATTAATATATATTTTTAGAGCATCTCCAACAGCTATGCTATGATTTTTTTTTCTTTCTAGTTTTACATAACTATTGGAGATGCTCTTACAGGTTTACGTTTTGAACTCCATTTTTTTAGTGTTGAATTGGATATGAAAATATCAAAAAATTTATGTTTTTAATGTTGTGTTGAAAATGGTCTTAAAATAAGTGGATTAACAAAAAAGAAATTAAACTAATAGCTAAAAATGCATTTTAGTCTACCATTTTCAAACAACTTAAAAATATTGGTAACTTGTAAAATGTTGTTTGTAGCATTGTAGGTATATAGTTTTTGTTTCTTATACTTTAACTATGTTTAGAAATAAAAACAATGTGTGTATCCTTGCTCAGCACTTGCAGGAACACAAACAGAGTAAGTGATTATAATAAAAAAAACATTAAATTTTTTTATTAATATTAATATAAGAAAAAAACATCTTTTGGTATATCAGGTATATAATGATATTGATACCCCTTCTCTTCATCATGATTAAGCCCTACCACACAGTCCATTAGTCATTTCTTCATTTAAACATTTTCATCCTTATCTCAAGTGTTATACTACCTCCTTGCTACCTATTCTCTTCATCTCTAAACTAAACCTTCAAGGTTTTCCGTTCATCTCTAAAATTAATCATGGTTGTATGTGGGGTGTGTATCTTTTAGGGCTGGCAGTGTTCTAATGAATGCTTTTATCTGCCATTGTTTCCCACCCTTGACAGTTTGATGCCATACTTCTTGATCAAGAAGATTTTTGGTGTGAAAAACTTGAAGGCGGTGATTAAAGATTGTCCATGTGCACAACGCCGACAACTGATTGTTTCATTGGGATATGAAGAAAAACAAAGGCTTGTAGACCCCAAACGAGGCTCCAAAGGAGTCATCCGTCGACTAGAGTCTGACTTACGTATGCCACATGAGCCTTTGAATGTCGTAGTCACTCGTTTCTCGACTTGCATATATTTGGACAAGGAATGCAGTCCTGATTGTAATTTTAGGCCTTTTTAGAGCAAATGAGTCCTATGAGTGCTTTGTGAACAGCTAAAACATCTTCGGGGTACGAGGTTTTGAGAAGCTGCTGCGGAAGACTGATGATCCAGTGGAACGTAAACTAATTGTGGAACCTTATGTGTAGGAAGCAACATACAGAGTGAATCACCCGATAACAAGGTGTCATGGTCGAGTGTTGGAGCTGGAACAACAAGCAGGACGCAGTTCCTCTCTCCCTCCCAACCAATGAATTCATGTAGTTTAAATTTTAACTAGTTTATTAGTTTTCATTGTTGAACTCCTTCACTGTGGAGTGTCGACTTTTAATTTCTCTTATTAGAAATTAATTAATGATTATGGATATGGTTATTCACTTATTTGGTATACATTTTAAACAGTAAGTTATATCTATTTTTTGAACGATTTATGGATTTGGTATACATTTTAGATAGCATATACTAAAACTATTCTTATACTAAGTTTAGACTACTGATAGATTTGTCATTTTGAAAAACTATTTATATATATATATATACACACACACAAAAGAAACAGGGACGTTCAAAACAGATTTGAAAGTTGCGTTAGGTTAACTTCTAATTAAATTGTTGCATGGCGTAAAAACAAGTGATTCACTATTAAGAAAAACATTAATTGATATACTTAACTAGTAGTCTTAGGCTATGTATGTTAAATTAACCGATAAATTAGGTGTTGGTTGAAAAACAAGTTGTTAGTTGAAATTTGTTTATTAATGGATAAACTAATCATGTTTTATACAAAATTATTTGATATAAAACTTTTTTGTCATTATAGTAGTTTTGTTCGACATTAAATGGTAGTATTTCCAAAGCAAGTTTGACAATGTGTTATTTAGAAAACTAACCTTCTAATAAATAAACACACACACACAGACACACACACACACACACACACACACACACACACATATATATATATATATATATAATACTTGTGTACTCGTGCAATGCGACGGGATGTAAATTCAGAACAAATATAAGTGATTACGATTTACATAGATATGTATGTATTCGGAATTGCCAGATAATCTTTCTTCATCTGACCGTGATCATTGTGAAAGTCACACCACTTGGGCTTATCCTTCTTCTCGTCGTCTTTGTTGCTCTTTTTGGGCCATCGGATGGTCGAATGTACATTTTTAAAATCCTCGATCAAGTCTTTGGAGTCCCCTTGAATCCCTAAGATGAAATCTTAGGATATTGGGGGAACTTGGAGGTCGAGACATTCTTCTTGTTTTCGAACCTAACATTTGAAATCTGGTTTGCGGGTTCCGTCTTGGCAACGGTCTTGGTCTTTAAATCAGGTTTCTTCACACATAACGAGTTCTCATCGCTTGAATGCTTTAGGCGAAATGCCGCGTCGTCCTTAACCCTCGTATAGGCTAACGTTCTAGCCTGAACGTCTTCAAAGTCTCTGGTGGATACTTCATCAGGTCAGCATATAACCTCGAAGTGTCGTCCAGACCTCGCTTGTAGGCTTCGATCGCGGTTGAAACGGTTGAAATAACTTCGGATGGATTCTCCGACCTTCTGAGTGACGTAATACAAGTCACTGGTTTGTTTTTCCATCTTGCGACTATTTGCGAATTGTCGAGAGAACTGGTTGTAGATTTGGGTTTGAGATTGATCAACCATTGGAGGGGGGCGCCAGTGAGGGTCGCACCGATACTTTTGCACATACATACCTCCTGGTTTTGATGAGGTATGGAGACAGTCCACATTAGCTGTTTATACTCTGATATGTGTTCCGTAGGGTCTGTTATCCCTGAATACGTGGGCATGAAGGTGGGAATACTGTACTTTTTTGGGACGTCGACCGTGGCTATCTCGTCGATGAAGGGAGATCCTTGGAATCCCAAGCGGGTCTCGACATCGATAGGTACAGCGGCACCAAGTAACTTGCAGAGTAACAGCAACATCTTTTCATTTTGTTCCTCTAGAAGTATTAGGCGTTGAGCGAATGGATCGTCCTAGTTGGGTCCTCCATTTGTCGCGGGGACAAAATCTGAATCATGTGATGTCATGCCCATCGTCGTGTGGAAGCCATTTCGATGCGTCGAGTCGGCAGCCTCCCCATATAATGTAAAAATGAATGAAGCTGGCATGGTTGGCGGAGGCATCATCGGGATTTACATTGTCGGGATCGGGACGAAGGGAGTTTGGAACAGGATAGTATGAAACGTCGTCGATGACATGGGTATCGTTGGGATCACCATTGTTGACATTGGCATCGTTGGGTTCTGATATAGTGGTGGTGGCCTCATATGCTATGGAGGAATATGATTCTGTAATGGTGCTCCAAAAAATGGCCTCGGACCATTTTGAGGACCAAAGAAATTTACCGCATTCTGATTTCTCAAGGATGCGATCTCCATCGTTGCTCTGCGGTTTTTCTCATTCAGGAAATCCAATTGACCACGTGCAGCATTCAGCTCCATGCGCAATTGTGTGAGTTCATTAGGTTGAGCTCCCTGTCTTGAGATATTTCTGAAAATGATGCAAGCTCAACAAACTATTAGTAAGACGCACTTTTTGTAGGAGATTTTCTATAGATGGTGCCCCACGGTGGGCGCCAAACGGTTAATGCTAAAGAAAGGTATCTCGCAACAAAATCGTAGGACGGGTAATAAAAAGTAAAAAAGAGAAAAGAATTTATTGACGTGGAAAACCCCGTCGAGGGTAAAAATCGCGATAGAGAGTAGAAGTCGACGGTGCACTATGGTCGACAATTAGGGATGACTTTCTTTAGTAACAAGTGTCGTAAATACAAATAGTTACAATGATAATAGAAATAAACTAAGTCGCGAGTTTCTGTCAAGTGTCGTGAGTTTGAACTGGTTGTCGTAATATTCTTCGAGAAAAAGAGAAGTTTGTTTGTGAATCCGTGTGTGTGCGAATGAGGCATTCATCTTGGTTTTTATAGGCCTTAGTGTCCTAAATGATCTTCATATATGTGAAAACGGTCCTTATCATTTAATGCTCTTGATACTTAGGGGAAGATCGAGAAGTTCCTTCAATATAGCATCGAGGAACGATCTTTCTTCATCAACCGGACGTTGCTTGACGAGGAATCTGACGACGATTTCATTGAGGTCGAAGCACCTGAAGCTTCGATCACAAGGAGGTAGGAGGAGAGAGAGGTAGAGGAAGAGGAAAAGGAGATAGCGAGTAAGTCACGTACCTCTGGTCGCAAGCTTTTGGTCCTACAACATTTGGTCGTGCGACGTGAACTTCCTTTAGTATTTTCTCCAACCTTTACTTTTGGTCTTGACTTAGGTGGATCTGAGACGGCGCCCACACATGGCCTATCCAAGAAGGAGGCTCAACTACTCTTGGCCAGGAAGGCCAATGAGTTGAAGAGAAAGACTCCTCAGACTCTTACGTCATGGATGAAGAAGATGAAGACGCCCCCCAGAGGGAACCGTCATCAAAAAGTGGCGACAATTCCAAGGTCGCCACACCTGAGAAGATGAAGACGCCTCCGGGCGTAGTCGAAGCGATGCTGATTAGTTCGGTGCCTCCAGTATCAACGTCGATACCTTCGGTCGAGGCGACAGGGCCTCAGACGTTTGCCCCTTAGTCCGTCGATATAGGGAAGGGTCATCAGATCGAGGATGACCCTGAAGTCATGACGGTCAACTTTGAGTTACCGTCGGACTTCATGGCCGACGACCTCCTAAACAGGGCGAAGATTTTCCCTGACTTGGGGAAATTTCTTTTGTCGTCCTTCCAGGGACTCTACAAGGAGGTCTCTGTTGACGAGACTGGGTCCCACATCGTGGGGCTATCTTTCATGGTAAGTCTTTCATTTTACCTTGTCTTTATTTTGGTTTTCTTTTGTCTTGCGTTCTGACATTTGGTCGTGTGATTTCAAGCGTTTCAGGTGTCGCTTTGCCTGTATAATCAGATGGAGAAGATCCGGAGGGTCGCTCCCATGGTCGTCGAAACAATTCGAATGGTGTAAGAGGGGGATCTCAAGGCCTGGGAAGAAGAACAGGCGGCAAAGGCCAAGGCAGAATCCCTCTCGGTACGGCTTGAAGATGTTCAAGACCATCTAGAGGTCGCCAATCGAGAGAAGGAGGAGCTTCAGAATCTCCTAAAGGAAGCCCTCGACAAGGACTCTGCGTCTGAGGTAGAGGTCGTAGCGACCAAGGCAGCCTTGACCGCGAGCGAAAAACAGTTGCATGGACAGTTGTCGTCCATTCGGTGGTGCACTTGAAAAGGCGATGGACAGGTGTCGATCACTGATTCACTGGTCAACTTGATCTGACACGATGAGCCGTGTAAATAACGATCACCTCTGATTCCCTTTCCTTTTCATGCTTCCGAGTTTTTAAAGAGAGAACCATCAGATTCTTTGCCTTTTCTCGCCCAACATTGCCAAAATCCTTCGATATAGGATCCTTACCAAAAACTGACTGAGGTTTAGACGATATGTAAGGTACGATTGTCTCTTTTCTTTATGAGCATTAAAAGTATAGCAAAGAAACCCGCTAAGCATTGGGACCTCCGAGAGCTTTATATTTCTCAAGTAACCACACCTTACTTTATCATGGCCATCGACCCTATGAGTTCGATCAACGACGGCGCCGAGTTAGAGACTTTTAGGACTCTAGCCAAAATCCCTCATGTTGTCAGGTTGAATCTCCCTGATAACCTTTGTCCTGAGCAATGCCCAAGTGGGTATTTCATTTTATTCGAGTACCCATTCAAGATAGGGTTTAGGTGGTCATTTTCTCCTCTCTCCCAGTCGTTTCTTGACACGTTCAACCTTTCCCCTGGGCAGGCGATTCCCCATCTTTGGCGCATCGTCCATGTGATCAAGCGCATCACGGCTGATTGGGAATCGTCGTTCACTGTCAACGACCTCCTAACAGCGTACTTGGTGAAGGTGGGATAACAACCACCGGTATAGCCTCTTTTCGAGGTTTAGGGGCGATCGGACCCTAATCCAGAATATTGCGGTTAATGACCGTATGGAAGATTAGGTATGTCTTCGGTAGCCTGGCGTCCCTTGACGCCCTCGACGACGACAGCTCTTGGCTCGTGGCGAGCTGGAACTATAAGTGTAAAAATAAATTGCATGTCGTATGTTTTTGCTTTGTTATGTTTTGCTATATTCTAACCGTATGCTTTTTTGATGTTTTGACAACTATCGACCTTACTCAAGTCGAGCCCCTTCTTGACACCAGGAGGAGATTGAGAGGTTCCTCGAATATAGTATCGAGGAAAGATACTTCTTCATCAATTGCTCTTTGGTTGACAAAGATTCCCTCAACATCGTCGAGGGCTTCGGTCGTGAGGAGGGGAGAAAAGAGAGAGACAGAGGAGGAGAAAGAGGAGGAAGAGAGGAGAGAACAGAAGGAAGAGGAGAAGGCGGAAGAGAAAGAGGAAGAGAAATAGGAGGAAGAAGAAGCCAAGACTAGTAAGGGTCATACGATTCTTATTCCTTTTTTTCCCTTTTCCTAAGCTATCCTTCTAACTCTCGTTTCTGCTTTTTCTCGTAGGTGGCTCTAGGATAAAGTCGACATCAGGGATGTCGAAGAAAGAATCCCAGTTGTACCTTGCCCGAAAGGGAAAGGAGTTAAATAGGAAAGCTCCCCCGACCTCTGAGTCAAGGTCAAAGAAAAGACGAGGACGATTCCCCTGAGGGAACCGTCTTCGATTGGTGCCAACCAGTCAAAGGTCACCACTACTGAGAAGGCGAAGGCGTCTTCGGACACGATTCTTGCGAAGCCGCTGCAGGCGATACCCCCGGAGGGGTCCTCAACCATGGCAAAGGACAAGGGTCTTCAGGTCGAGGAGGGGGCCGATGTCATGACGGTTAACTTTACGTTACCTTCGGACTTTATGGCCGATAATGTCCTGGACAGGGAGAATATTTTCCCCCACCTGGGGAAGTATTTGCTCCTATCCTTCCAATAGCGTTTTAAAGACGTCACCGTCGACGACACGGGATCCAATGTCGTTGGGTTGACCTTCATGGTAAGTGTCGTATGTTTTCCTACGTTTTTCTTGCGTCGTGTGTACATACTAACTTGTTTCATGTTTCATCCTTTCAGGCGTTCGAGGCCTCGCATAGCATTTATTCTTAGATGGAGAAGATAAGTCGGATCGTGCCGAAGGCCTTGGAGAAGAAGAAGGCAGTGAGGGAGGGAGAGAAGGCGGCTCTGGACCATGCGGAGTCTCTCTCTGTACGCTTTGACGACGCCTTGAATCAACTTGAAGTGGTTGGTCACGAGAAGGAGGATCTGCAGGAGGCCTTCGATAGGGCGTCGTCGTCTGCGGCAGAGGCGGCAATGGCTAATGTATCCTCGACCGTGCACGAAAAATAGGTCGAGGACTTTAAGTCCCAGTTGGGGGAGGCTGAGAGGCAAGTGAACTCCCTAGACGTAAATCTTGCCTCTATTGAGGCGTTTACATGCCTCAAGGCTCGGGCGACGCTCATGCATCGTCATCTGCAGGGGAAGAACCCCATGGCGGCAGTTGAGGAGGCGGTCGCTATTTTCCTTGAGAGTGTCGGGCCGTGAGGGATCTCGACTCAGACGACGAGATGAAAGACAATCAAAGGCATCACAGGTTCTTTCGGATCTCGTTTGAGTCCTACAAGGCTAATAGAGTTTTTTTATTGTTCTAAAAACATTTCAACCCAATCACTAAAAAAATAATACTAAAAGTAGCGGGTAAATTGAACACTAAAAAAAAATAAAACATTAAAACCATCTTTAATATTATATATAATAATAAACGTCTTAATATATTAAACCTTTAATCAGTATATCGGTATATAATTATAAAAATCTAATGTTATATTAATATATATTTTTAGAGCATCTGCAACAACTATGCTATGATTTTTTCTTTCTATTTTAACATAACTTTTGGAGATGCTCTTAAAGGTTTGCGTTATTGAACTCCATGTTTTTTAGTGTTGAATTGGATATGAAAATATCAAAAAAAAAAAATTAATGTTGTGTTGAAAATGGTGTTAGAATCAGTGGATTAACAAAAAAGAAATTAAACTAATAGCTAAAAATGCATTTTAGTCTACCATTTTCAAACAACTTAAAAATATTGGTAACTTGTAAAATGTTGTTTGTAGCATTGTAGGTATATAGTTTTTGTTTCTTATACTTTAACTATGTTTAGAAATAAAAACAATGTGTGTATCCTTGCTCAGCACTTGCAGGAACACAAACAGAGTAAGTGATTATAATAAAAAACATTAAATTTTTTGATTAATATTAATATAAGAAAAAAAAACATATTTGGTATATCAGGTATATAATGATATTGATACCCTTTCTTTTCATCATGATTAAACCCTACCACACAGTCCATTAGTCATTTCTTGATTTAAACCTTGTAAGTCCCATAATTGAAGCAACAATCAAGAAACTCCATAACAATTGAGTAGAAGTAGGCATGAAGATTATTTTATTGAATGATTTCTATTCATAAGCTTTGAATACAATGGAGGGAGAATTTCTCTAATACAAACGTTTCTCACAACTCACTGTGAAGTATGTGTGATCAAAAAATATCTCTCATGACAATGTAAGCCCAAGACACCTATTTATAGTGTCAAATTACATGACATGGGCCCAAGCCCATTTAACTCCCATTAAACTCCTAAAGCCCAAAAGACTAACAAAGCTAATTACAATACATTTGACTTTCATTGACTTTACATGGACTTTATAAAACTTTCTATATAATTGGGGCTTTCTAGACCCAACAATCTCCCCCTAAAGTTTTATAAAGAAAGCATCTTCAAATGATCTCCCCCTTGATTTCTTTGAAAACTTTAGTGTTTCACATCTTCACTCCTTGCAAATCTATCCAAGCTCCCCCTCAAAATTTGCTCTTCTTCTTCACAAATTACAACTTTAAAATCGAATCCAATGTGCAATAAGCTCGACTGAAACCACCTCAGTTTATAATAAAGAATTCGTCTTTGAAATGCGAGTTGAAACCCCCGTTGTACAACGGAGTCGTGCCTTACCACATTCCGACGATCCCTCAGCCGACGATGACAATTCCCACGAATTTTTCCCTCAACGGAGAAGCTAATGGTTTATCATACGGAAATGGTCTTCATACAACAATCGGCATGACGTCAGAGGATTCGGGAGTTATTCCTCCGACTGCTACGGACGACCCAGTCGCCCGATGTTTGAGACTTTTGGAGGATCAAAATGAAAAGATGTTATCTTTACTCTCAAAATTGCCTGGTGCTGCCGTCCCTGTCGACGTCGAGCCCTGCTCGAGATTCCAAGCATCACCTTTCATCGACGAAATCACAAACGTCGACGTCCCGAAGAAATACAGTATTCCTGCTTTTACACCCAAATATTCAGGAATAACTGACCCAACGGAGCATATCGCTCAGTACAAGCAATTGATGTGGACCGCGTCGATCCCACATCAATACCAAGAAGTCTGCATGGGCAAAAGTTTTGGTGCGACCCTTACAGGTGCTGCTCTCCAATGGTTGATCAACTTCAAACCCAAGTCCATCTGCAACTTCGCAGAGTTGGTCAACCAGTTTTCACAACAGTTCGCCAGTAGTCGCAAGATGGAGAAGCAGACCAGCGACCTGTACTACGTCGTCCAAAAGACTGGGGAGTCTATCCGCAGTTATTTCAATTGTTTCAATGCAGAAATGATTAGTGTTTGGGCAAAATTTCACAGGTCTCGACCACGATCAGAAAAGGTAAGACGCATGTCATGAGTTATACCTTGTATTAAGATAAGGTCCTGACAAAGACCAAAAGAACCTCCGCCATCCCTCCTAAAAGGTAAGTCGAGAGTTCCTCACGACACTCGACCTCGACGTCGCCCGTTCCGCACGACCGTCGCATAAAACCGTACGACCTCGACTGACTGACGCGTTATACAACTGTTATATTTGTTTAAGTGTTTAATGCAGGAGTCAAAGTCATTTATGGACAAATGGCTATAACCGACGAAAACAGTTATGAGCATCTAAACTTACATTGAAGACGACGACCTTACAACAATCATCAAAGATCTTGATGATTTAATTAAAGTCATCCGAAGACTATAAAATCCCAGCTCAATCATCAGTTCAAGACACCTGGTCAACACCGAATAACACAGATAGAGAGACAGAACAAGAGCATCGAACAACAGAAGCAAACACAAACACTCGAAGAATATTCATTCGAAGCAAAGAGATCATTCATAGAAGATCACTCTCGACGCAAGACTCTATCTCTCGACCAACAGTTTATACATAGTTTTCACACACGACGCACACTGTTTTTACATTCCAAACACTTGTACTTTACATTTCGAAGTCTTTCCTTCATTTGTATTGTAATCTCTGTACGATCGACCCCCGGGACACCAAGGATATCGCCCCTGATTGGCGACCATAGTGCAGCAACGACATCCACTGTCGTCCGCAGGTTTTTTCCTCGTTGAGGTTTTTACTGCGTCATCAAATCCCTTGTCTCATTTACATTTTTGTCTTTGTCGCACGCCTTTGTCGAAAGATTCCTTTCTTTAGTTGTTAAAGTCCACATCGACCTTAAGTTGTCCCTTTGGTGCGATTTTTGGCATTAACAGTTTGGCGCCATCCGTGGGACCCCATCTAGAGAAAATCTTCGACAAACGTGCGTTTTACTAACGGTTTCTTGGAGTCTTCTTTGTTCTCTGTTTCAGGAAAATGGCGAATAACGAACAATCCGCTGACCCAACACATGAAGGACTTAAAAATGCACAAGATGCACTTAAAGCAGTCAACGATTATCGCCTGGAGGAAGTCATTCTAGATTCAAGCAAGCCCGACCAAAAAGTTTTAATCGGGTCGTCTCTCAATCCTTGCCTCAGGGAAAAGTTAATATCTTTTTTGCAGGAACATGCTGATTGTTTCGCCTGGTCGCATGAAGATATGGTCGGCATAGATCCTGACGTCATATCTGACAAGCTCAACGTTGACCCATCGTTCAAACCTATCAAGCAGAAGCGACAGAAATTTGCTCCTGAAAGGAATAAGGTGATAATGACGAAGTTGACAACCTTCTCAAGACAGGGAAGATTCGAGAGGTAACTGTTGGAGATGCTCTTAAAGGTTTGCGTTATTGAACTCCATGTTTTTTAGTGTTGAATTGGATATGAAAATATCAAAAAATTATGTTTTTAATGTTGTGTTGAAAATGGTGTTAGAATCAGTGGATTAACAAAAAAGAAATTAAACTAATAGCTAAAAATGCATTTTAGTCTACCATTTTCAAACAACTTAAAAATATTGGTAACTTGTAAAATGTTGTTTGTAGCATTGTACGTATATAGTTTTTGTTTCTTATACTTTAACTATGTTTAGAAATAAAAACAATGTGTGTATCCTTGCTCAGCACTTGCAGGAACACAAACAGAGTAAGTGATTATAATAAAAAAACATTAAATTTTTTGATTAATATTAATATAAGAAAAAAAACATCTTTGGTATATCAGGTATATAATGATATTGATACCCCTTCTTTTCATCATGATTAAACCCTACCACACAGTCCATTAGTCATTTCTTGATTTAAACCTTTTCATCCTTATCTCAAGTGTTATACTACCTCCTTTGCTACCTCTTCTCTGCATCTCTAAACTAAACCTTTTCCATTCATCTCTAAAATTAATCATGGTTGTATGTGGGGTGTGTATCTTTTAGGGCTGGCAGTGTTTTAATGAAGGCTTTTATCTGCCATTGTTTCCCACCTTTGACAGTTTGATGCCATACTTCTTGATCAAGAAGATTTTCGGTGTGAAAAACATGAAGGCGGTGGTTAAATATTGTCCACGTGCACAACGCCGACAACTGATTGTTTCATTGGGATATGAAGCAAAACAAAGGCTTGTAGACCCCGAACGAGGCTCCAAAGGAGTAATCCGTCGACTAGAGTCCGAGTTACGTATGCCACATGAGCTTTTGAATGTCGTAGTCACTCATTGCTCGTCTTGCATATATTTGGACAAGGAATGTAGTCCTGATTGTATTTTTAGGCCTTTTTTAAAGCAAATGAGTCCTATGAGTGCTTTGTAAACGTCTAAAACATTTTCGGGGTAAGAGGTTTTGAGAAGTTGCTGCAGAAGACTAATGATCCAATGGAACGTAAACTAATTGTGGAACCTTATGTGTGGGAAGCAACATACAGAGTGAATCACCAGATAACAAGGTGTCATGGTCGAGTGTTGGAGCTGGAACGATAAGCAGGACGCAATTCCTCTCCCCCTCCCAACCAATGAATTCATGTAGTTTAAATTTTAAGTAGTTTATTAGTTTTCATTGTTGAACTCCTTCACTGTGGAGTGTCGACTTTTAATTTCTCTTATTAGAAATTAATTAATGACTATGGATATGGTTATTCACTTATTTGGTATACATTTTAAACATTAAGTTGTATCTATTTTTTGAATGATTTGTGGATTTGGTATACATTTTAGATAGCATGTACTAAAATTATTCTTATACTAAGTTGAGACTACTGATAGATTTGTCATTTTAAAAACTATATATATATATACACACACACAAAAGAAATTGGGACGCTCCAAACGGATTTGAAAGTTGTGTTAAATTAACTTCTAATTAAATTATTGCATGGGGTAAAAACAAGTGATACACTATTAAAAAACATTAATTGATATACTTAACTAGTAATCTTAGGCTATGTATGTTAAATTAACCGATAAATTAGGTGTTGGTTGAAAAACAAGTTGTTAGTTGAAAATTTGTTTATTAATGGATAAACTAATCATGTTTTATACAAATCTATTTGATATAAAACTTTTTTGTCATTATAGTAGTCTTGTTCGACATTAAATGGTAGTATTTCCAAAGCAAGTTTGACGTTATTTAGAAAACTAACCTTCTAATAAATAAAGACACACACACACACACACACACACATATATATATATATATATATAATACATGTATACTCGTGCAATGCGACGGGATGTAAATTCAAAACAAATATAAGTGATTACGATTTACATAGATACGTATGTATTCAGAATTGTCAGTCCGTGAACTTAATTTATTGATGAATACGGTTTTTACCGTTCTACTTCTATCTTTTAAGTAAATAAGGTTTGAAACCTCGTTAATCAACCAAATGAAAGATCTTGATAATAAATCAATAACGAATAAATTATTGCAACTCTTTGTTCATATAAACTAATATTTACCTTTAAAAAAAATCATAATGAGTGCCAATATAGAGATATAATGACTTGTGCACAAACCATCACCATGTCAATTTCCAACCTCCAAAACAATATTATAGCACCGGCCATCAAATTGAAAGTTACTCAAGAATAAAAAATGAATGAGAAAATTATATTTTGTCTTTTTAGGGTTAGGTTTCGATGAGATTGAGAGTGTCGGGGCCGAGAGGGATCTCGACTCAGACGACGAGATGAAGGATGGTGACACTGGTGTCGCAGAAGCTGTAGGTGACAACCCTGAGGTCGTAAAGAACCAAGAAGAGCCTCCCCAACCTTAGTCTAGTTTTTGTAATATTTATTTTTTTTGTTTTTGGTCGGGGAGACCGTTGGTGGTCGTACCCTAAGCGCTTGTAATTTTTGACAGCTTTAATACAAGTGTTCATTTGCATTTTTCTGAGCAATTTATTTTATCGTACAAGGAATGAAATAAGTAGGATTGTAATATTCATTCGACTATACTCTGACAATACACAAAATATGCGACAAAGTTTAAAGATACAACATAAATCATACGACTGGGGTTTTTTGTAATAAACACGCGATCAATGCATAAAACATGCGACGAAGGCATCTTTATAATTTTCATACGATCACGAGATAAAACATACGACTAAGGCACTTTCTATTAAATTTTCTAAGTTCCGAACTGGATTCGTGAGATTTTATTGCAATGAATCGTGAGTCTTTTCGTTCGAGAGAATCGGGGGTTACGCCTGACTTATATTGTGTGATCGTGTGATCCTGCGAGACAGCAAATATTAGCGGTTGGTCGTTGGCTTAGCCAACGGCTCTCCGATGCTTAAGTCGGTAACTGTTTTTTGGGTAAAAATCCACAACTCACGACCGACGAAGAAAATAAACATTACATTTATGTAAGACCATTCTTGTGTTAAGATAAGGTCCTGCAGGTTACTTACGACTGCTTCTTCCGTCGTACATTTCGACGATGGTCGTAAGAGTCCAACGACCATACTAACCGTTAACAGTCAACAATTGTTTCTTCTTGTTGCATTAATGCAGGTCCAAGAGCAATCATTGTCCAACGGTCGTAACGGACGAGCCATTAATGATCATTAAAGACAAAGCAACGGTTACGACAATCATCAAGACACATTCAATGCTACCCAAAAGCTATATAAAGGCATGTGCAACACAACTTCTGGACCATCTAGACATTCACCACGACAGAAATCATCAAAAAATATCAGAGCAACGCTATTTACGCAACATCACGCACGACAACATTTTATTTCGCACGATTACAGCATTATTTCGCACGACGCACGACTATAGCTTACGATTAAGTTTATTTCTATTCTTGTTGTAATCTATTGTACTCGCAACACTTGTTATAAAAGGATATCGCCTCTGTTGGCGATCATAGTGCATCGTAGACTCTGACAAGTCGGCCGCGGTTTTTACCCTCAACAGCGGTTTTCCGCGTCACCAAATTTCCTTTGTTATATTTACTTTCTGTCGACGATTGTACTGTTTGTCTTGAGATCCCTTTCTTTAGTTGTTAAAGCTCCACATCGACCTTAAGTTATCCTTTGGGTGATTTTTGTCATTAACAGTTTGGCGCCCACCGTGGGGCCCCATCTAGAGAAAATCTCAAGCCAAGCATACATCGTACTAACAATCTTGTGAAGTTTGTTGTTCCCAGGAAAATGGCAGCTCAGTAAGATCCAATCGCTCAGCTACACATGGAGTTGAATGTTGCACGGATCCAGATCCAAGCCTAAAATGAACAGAATCAAAAGGCATCCGCAGAAATTGCTTCCCTGAGGAATCCAACGATAGGCACTCCATCGGACCTCAGAACGGTCCCCGACCTTCTTTCGGTGCGCCTTTCGTAAGACCACCGCTCCAGACAGGTCCAGGACCTATTGTCAGTAATCCTCTCTCGGGACAATTCCCCCCGCAGCATTTAAGGCCACCCCCGTTGTACAACGGAGTCGTGCCTTACCACATCCCGACGATCCCTCAGCCGACGATGACAATTCCCATGAATTTTCCCCTCAACGGAGAAGCTAATGGTTTATCATACGGAAATGGTCTTCATACAACAAACGGCATGACGTCAGAGGATTCGGGAGTTATTCCTCCGACTGCTACGGACGACCCAATCGCCCGACGTTTGAGACTTTTGGAGGATCAAAATGAAAAGATGTTATCTTTACTCTAGAAATTGCCTGGTGTTGCCGTCCCTGTCGACGTCGAGCCCTGCTCGAGATTCCAAGCATCACCTTTCATCGACGAAATCGCAAACGTCGACGTCCCGAAGAAATACAGTATTCCTGCTTTTACACCCAAATATTCAGGAATAACTGACCCAACGGAGCATATCACTCAATACCAAGAAGTCTGCATGTGCAAAGGTTTTGGTGCGACCCTTACAGGTGCTGCTCTCCAATGGTTGATCAACCTCAAACCCAAGTCCATCAGCAACTTCGTAGAGTTGGTCAACCAGTTTTCACAACAGTTCGCCAGTAGTCGCAAGATGGAGAAGCAGACCAGCGACCTGTACTACGTCGTCCAAAAGACTGGGGAGTCTATCCGCAGTTATTTCAATTATTTCAATGCAGAAATGATTAGTGTTTGGGCAAAATTTCACAGGTCTCGACCACGATCAGAAAAGGTAAGACGCATGTCATGAGTTATACCTGGTATTAAGATAAGGTCCCGACAAAGACCCAAAGAACCTCCGCCATCCCTCCTAAAAGGTAAGTCGAGAGTTCCTCACGACACTCGACCTCGACGTAGCCCGTTCCGCACGACCGTCGCATAAAACCGTACGACCTCGACTGACTGACGCGTTATACAACTGTTATATTTGTTTAAGTGTTTAATGCAGGAGTCAAAGTCATTTATGGACAAATGGCTATAACCGACGAAAACAGTTATGAGCATCTAAACTCACATTGAAGACGACGACCGTTACAACAATCATCAAAGATCTTGATGATTTAATTAAAGTCATCCGAAGACTATAAAATCCCAGCTCAATCATCAGTTCAAGACACCTGGTCAACACCGAATAACACAGAGAGAAAGACAGAACAAGAGCATCAAACAACAGAAGCAAACACAAACACTCGAAGAATATTCATTCGAAGCAAAGAGATCATTCATAGAAGATCACTCTCGACGCAAGACTCTCTCTCTCGACCAACAATTTATACATAGTTTTCACACACGACGCACACTGTTTTTACATTCCAAACACTTGTACTTTACATTTCGAAGTCTTTGTATTGTAATCTCTGTACGATCGACACCCGGAACACCAAGGATATCGCCCCTATTGGCGACCATAGTGCAGCAACGACATCCACTGTCGTCCGCAGGTTTTTTCCTCGTTAAGGTTTTTTCTACGTCATCAAATCCCTTGTCTCATTTACATTTTTGTCTTTGTCGCACGACTTTGTCGAAAGATTCCTTTCTTTAGTTGTTAAAGTCCACATCGACCTTAAGTTATCCCTTTGGTGCGATTTTTGGCATTAACAGTTTGGCGCCATCCGTGGGAGCCCATCTAGAGAAAATCTTCGACAAACGTACGTTTTACTAACGGTTTCTTGGAGTCTTCTTTGTTCCCTGTTTGAGGAAAATGGCGAATAACGAACAATCCGCTGACCCAACACATGAAGGACTAAAAAATGCACAAGATGCACTTAAAGCAGTCAACGATTATCGCCTGGAGGAAGTCATTCTAGATTCAAGCAAGCCTGGCCAAAAAGTTTTAATCGGGTCGTCTCTCAATCCTTGCCTCAGGGAAAAGTTAATATCTTTTTTACAGGAACATGCTGATTGTTTTGCCTGGTCGCATGAAGATATGGTCGGCATAGATCCTGACGTCATATCTGACAAGCTCAACGTTGACCCATCGTTCAAACCTATCAAGCAGAAGCGACGGAAATTTGCTCCTGAAAGGAATAAGGTGATAAATTACGAAGTCGACAACCTTCTCAAGACAGGGAAGATTCGAGAGGTAAAATACCCCGATTGGCTTGCTAACGTCGTGGTTGTAGCAAAGAAGAATGGAAAGTGGAGGGTCTGTATCGACTTCACAGACCTCAATAAAGCCTATCCAAAAGATCCTTTTCCATTACCTCATATCGACGCCATGGTCGACGCGACATCGGGGCATGAACTACTAACGTTCATGGATGCCCATTCTGGCTATAATCAAATCTTAATGCACGTCGAGGACCAAGAAAAAACCGCTTTTATGACGGACCGAGGTATTTACTGTTATAAAGTTATGCCTTTCGGACTAAAAAATGCAGGTTCTACCTACCAGCGTCTAGTGAATAAAATGTTCAAAGACCATCTCAGCGACACGATGGATGTGTATATCGACGACATGCTGGTCAAGTCAAAACAAGCGATCGACCATGTTGAGCATCTGAGGCAATCGTTTGGTATCCTTAGAAAGTATAGCATGAAGCTCAACCCGACAAAATGTTCCTTTGGCGTCAATGCTGGGAAATTCCTAGGATATATGGTCACTCGCCGAGGCATCGAAGCCAATCCCGACCAGATCAAAGCCATTGTCGAGATCAAATCTCCTCGAAATTTCAAAGAAGTCCAAAGGCTCACTGGTTGGGTAGCAGCTCTAAACAGGTTAATCTCCCGATCTTCAGATAAATGTCATCTATTTTACAACGTCCTCAGGAAGAACAGAGGCTTCGACTGGACCGACGATCATGAACAGGCATTGCAAAAGCTCAAGAACTACATGACGTCGCCTCCCTTATTGTCGAAACCTCGGGACCATGAAATCTTACAACTATATCTGGTTGTTAGTCCAAACGCGGTAAGTGCCGTCCTAACACGAGAAGATGAAAAGCAGCAACTGCCAATCTATTATGTAAGTAAATCTCTTCTAGACGCCGAAACCAGGTATTCCTCTATGGAAAAATTTCTCTTGTCGTTGGTCACAGCTGCTAAAAAACTGCGACATTATTTTGAGTCGCATCCTATTACTGTCGTAACTAACTTCCCTCTTAAGTTTGTCTTAAGAAAACCTGAGTTGACAGGTCGCTTAGCAAAATGAAGCATATATCTCAGCAACTACGACATTGACTTTAAGCCCAGGACCGTGATCAAGTCGCAAGTCTTGGCCGACTTCATTGATGACTTCAACCCTGAATTGGAGAAAGAAGCAGAGCTCGAGATATCGACTGTGGCGACTCACGACGACGTGCCCTGGATCTTACACGTCGATGGGTCATCCAACATTAGAGGCTCAGGACTAGGCGTCGTCTTAAAGTCGCCACAGGGGGGCAAGATGGTATACTCAGTTCGATGCGATTTCAAAACCACCAACAACGAAGCCGAGTACGAGGCCCTGATCGTATGGATGAATATAGCCCACGACTCGGGGGCAACCGCGCTGCATGTCAAAAGCGATTCTCTCCTAGTCGTGAACCAGATGAATGGAGAATTCGCGGCCAAAGATTCAAAAATGACAGCGTACCTGAAGGTAGCAAAAGAAAAATCAAAAATGTTTAAAACATTTTCTATCGAACAAATCCCGAGAGACCAGAATACTCAGGCCGACGCTTTGGCAAATCTCGGGTCTGCTCTGGTCGAACCTATATTCGACGTTATTCCCAGGATCCATCTGGCGACATCGTCTATCGAGAACATTGACGTCGTCCAGATCGAAGAAGAAGAAGATAATTGGTCGTGCGACATCCGAAATTTCCTTATGCATGACCAACTCCCAGAAGACAAGATGGAAGCCCGGAAGATCAGATCCAAAGCATCTAAATACACCATAATTGGAGATAAGCTCTATCGACGATCATCGACAGGATTGAATCTAAGATGCGTCATTAGCAAGAGTCAGGTCCAAAAAATTCTTCAGGAGATGCACGACGGCGAATGTGGCAATCATTCCAGTGGTCGCAGTTTGGCTAATCGTATCTCTCGACAAGGGTATTTTTGGCCAACATTGTGAGAAGACGCCGTCAAGTACGTCAAGAACTGTGACCCTTGTCAGCGACATGCAGGTATGCAACATAAACCCTCTGAACCTTTGCACTCGACACTTATCCCATGGCCCTTCATGAAGTGGGGAATGGATATTGTCGGCAAGCTACCCCCGGCCCTGGGGCAAAAGGTATTCCTCCTTGTACTCACCGATTATTTTTCCAAATGGGTTGAGGGGCTGCTTTTTCCTAAATCAGGGACAAGGAAGTCATCTCTTTTATCCAGACTAACATCATATGCAGATTTGGGATTCCATCCGAAATCGTCTGTGACAACGGATCCCATTTCATAAGTGACAGGACCCGACAATTTTGTGAAGACAGTAGTATCAAGTTAATAACCTCGACTCCCAGATACCCTCAGGCGAACGGACTTGCTGAATCAAGTAATAAGACCATTATTGCTTCGATCAAGAAAAGGTTAAAAGCTGCAAAAGGAAGATGGGTCAAAGAACTCCCTTCAGTCCTATGGGCAAATCGCACGACACCGCGCACGTCCACAGGACAAACCCCTTTTTCTCTCGTCTACGGTTGCGAAGCAGTCCTGCCAATCGAAGTCCAACTCCCAACTTCGAGGCATACTTCCGTCGACCACAACATGATTGATATAAATTATGATATCGACGCCCTCGAAGAGCTTAGAGAGTCAGCCTTGATCAGAATGGCATCTCAGAAGCAAGCAGTCGAGTGACATTTCAACAAACACGTCAAAGTCAAAGTCTTTCAAGAAGGCGATTACGTCCTCCGTCGAATGTTCCAAAACACTCAAGAGCTCAATGCCGGTAAACTTTCCATTAAATGGGAAGGTCCTTACCGCATCTCCGAAGTCGTTGGTAAAGGAGCCTATCGACTCCAGACTCTCAACAATCAAGAAATCCCACGCAGTTGGAATGCGACGCACTTGAAAAAGTATTTTTTCTAGAATCATTTTCCTCTCATGCAACTTAATTGATTTACCACAGGGGCACATGATTCAAATTTCATCATGAAATTTGGTTACACGATCATAAGGTTTGAGCGACCTCTCGATCTGAGTTTCTGAATTCAAAAAAAAATTGTACGTTCTAACACGTCAATAATTGAGCCTATCAGTACAAGTCAAACGTATGATATTTCAATCGTTATATTGCTATGAATGCCTAAGTCGCACGATTCTTTGCTTGTTCTATACTTAACAAAGTTACACAGTTGATATTACATCTATCTACGACATATATAAATCGAAATAAAAATTCGACAGAAGGATGAAATTCATTTACGAAACGTACGATTACATAGGAGCGACCGACGGTCGAGTATACAAAGTTTAAATGGTTCAACCACCAACGGTCGAGACATGAAAAGACATAGCATTTCCTAAATCTAGAGAGGAACGTCGATCGTATGCTCAGTCTCGACCTTCGAATCCTCGTCACACCCGAAAACGCGCTAAGAAGCTCATGCAAGGATCAAACGAGTATGTTAGGTGACACCCTACGCCGCGGCATTTCAGAATGCGGTCCTTAAGATTAATGTTAAGGTTAGAGGAAGGAATATGATCTTCTCGGCGGTCGACTTCCAGCATCTCCTCCATCTTCGCATATCTAACAAAAGGAGATTGAAACATCTGCAAAAAGCAAAAGGGGTATGTTAAGCAAACATTCGGAGGAAACATTGGGAACATGAGTTTTGGAAAAAAAAACTCACAAAGAACGCTAGTCCAGCTAAGCGCGATCCCGTCTCTTCGATGGAGATCTTTTGAAAACGCTCTTTGAAAGATAAGAGCTGATATTTCCCCAGATGCGGAAATGACTTCGTCCCGTCAAGGACACAGTCAGTCAAGAGGATCGACGACAACGTAAAGTTGATCGTCATGACTTCCTCCTCACTCTCTCCCATCATTACACCCTCGCCCATGTCGGCTGATGAAAGGGTCGACGCGGCAGCAGAAGACATCGTCGCCAGATGCGCAAGATCCACGAACGTCGCGTCTATCGCAATCAAAGTCTTCTCGGACATAATCATTCTCAAAGAGCCTCCAATCTTGGAAGGCCTAAAAGGAATCGAGAAGCTATACCTCATATGAACACTCGAAAATTTCGAAAAGTATTGAGCAAAGAACAACAAGGAATCAAAGAAAAATTCCACACTAAGAAACTTTTCAAGAGGATATAAAAGGAAATAATCCATTATGATCCCTATTTATGCAAACGATCGGATCCCTTAGATGATCGCCACGTGCCCTCGTCCCTTCGTATGACCGCAGGGATCGTTGACACTTGTCAAAGACAACTCGTAAGCACAATCGTACGCTAGTATGATGTCATGACCTCGTTTTCTCTTCGACTTCTGGTTCGGTTAGAATTAAACCAATTCGGTTCCGAAACAACCAAGGTATTTTTAACGCAGAACCCTGAACACCCGACGAGCAAAATTTAAAATTTGAATTTGCCATCCTACTTTCAAATTTTGGGGGCAAATTGTTTGGGCAAAATTTCACAGGTCTCGACCACGATCAGAAAAGGTAAGACGCATGTCATGAGTTATACCTTGTATTAAGATAAGGTCCCAACAAAGACCCAAAGAACCTCCGCCATCCCTCCTAAAAGGTAAGTCGAGAGTTCCCCACGACACTCGACCTCGACGTCGCCCGTTCCGCACGACCGTCGCATAAAACCGTACGACCTCGACTGACTGATACCATTATACCTTGTATGATATGGGTATAAATAGGCATGTCTAGTTCATTTGTAAAATAACAATACACAACTATCTATAACACTTGTAGCATTTGTCAATTACTCTTTCAAAGATCAATATATGGATGACTAGTGCTCTCTAGATTCTCTCTCTACATTTCATTGCTAGATTCTGGGTTTATCAATTGGTATAAACAGAAAATTCAAGCAGATCAAAGACCAAATTGAAGATTTTTTACACTGTAGCTGAAGATTTCGGATCCTTCATGGAACACTGTTCATCGAAGATTTCTGACCCTTCTTCGATTACTATTCATCAAGAATTCGACTTTTCTGCCATTTTTGATCTTTTGGATTGAAATTTTATATCACTGAACTCGTTTTACATCCCTGATCATCTTTAATTCTTGGATTTCTACCACATTCCACAAGAATCACATCGATTTTGATCATTTTAGATTTGTTTGTTCGAAAACCCTTAACTTATTGTTTTGGATCTTAATTCGATTAAATTGATCGAATTAGGATTTGTAATCAACTAAGAAAGTGTGTAGAATCAAATTTTGAACAAATCTGTGCAAATTTCATAACAATTGATCAAGAATTGAAAAAGTTATGGCTGAATCTGGGATTTTCGAGTTCGAAGTGAAGGTTTCGGATTGTTCTTGATGGTTTCGGATCATTCATAGATGGTTTCAGATCCTTCTTCATTTACTGTAGCTTGATTTCGAATCACATAGATAAAATCATAAGTTTTGGTTTCGGATCCTTAAGGATACGAAATCGTTGGTTTCGCATCCTGTTACGTCCGAAATCAAGTGGTTTCGCATCAAGTTGCATTCGAAACCATTGGTTTCGCCTCAAGACCAATACGAAATCTGTTGGTTTCGGATCTAGTTAAGTACGAAATCCGGGGTTTCGGATCCTTCAGCATACGAAATCATTTGGTTTCGAACCCTTATTGATTCGAATCCATTGGTTTCGAACCCTTCTTGGTCCGAATCCATTTGGTTTCGAACCCTTCTTGGTCCGAATCATTTGGTTTTGAACCCTTATTGGTTCGAATCCATTGGTTTCGAATCCTTCTTGGTCCGAATCCATTGGTTTCGAACCCTTCTTGGTCCGAATCCATTTGGTTTCGAACCCTTCTTGGTCCGAATCCTTTGGTTTCGAACCCTTCTTGGTCCGAATCCATTGGTTTCGAACCCTTCTTGGTCCGAATCCATTTGGTTTCGAACCCTTCTTGTTTCGAACCCTTCTTGGTCCGAATCCCTTGGTTTCGCACCCTAATTGATCCGAATCCCTATTGTTTATAAAAAAAAATCTTCCGAAATTTTTTCTATAATGTTTTTCATACACTTTAAGAGCTTTTCAAGAAAACATTTTATATAATTTTTTTTCAATAGTGTATTTTATACACTTTCTGCTTGATTTTCTAAAAGATCAATATCTAGCAATTCCAAAAAGAGAAATGGGTTTGAAGCAAATTATTATAACAGAAATACCTTCAACTCCACATGTTTCTGTTAAACCAAATAATGAAATTTTGCAACAAGTTCTTATAACAGAAATACCTTCAACACCACAAACTTTTGTTAAATCTAATAATGAAAGTTTGAAGCAAACTATTGTTAAATCCAGTGGTGAAGGTTTGAAGCAAAATTTTGTTAAACCTAATACTTCAAATCCTTCATTTCTTGTTTTAAATAAAGCATTGGAGGAAGAAAATGTTGATCTAAAGAGACAAATTTTAGACATTTCTTCTTCAAATGCTAAACTTACTAAAAGAATTACTGATCTTGAAGTATATATTGCAGGTCTTGAAACAAAGAAAGACAACTCAAGTCTGCACGATCAAATCAAGAAACTTCAAGAGAAAATAACAACTCTTCAAAGTGAAAATGCTGATATGAAGAGTAGAGAAATCGAGAGAGAGAAGGGGAACTCATATCTACAAGATCAAATAAAAAGAGTTCAAGAGAAAAGAACAACGTTGGAAAGTGAAAACGTTGATTTGAAGAAAAAACTTTCTGAACGTGAAAGAGAGTCTCTTTCTTCAAAGAAAGTTCTTAAAGAAAAGAAAGAAACTGAGCTGAAATGTATAAAACTTTCAAAACAAGTTTCTGACTTTGAGAAAGTTTTATTTTTAGAAAAAGAGAAGCTCGAAAAAGAAAGAGCTGATTTTGAAACTGAACGAAAATCTTTTGAGATTAAAAGTTCTGAACTTTCCGTGAAAATCTCTGATTTAGAAAATCTTTTGGAAAAAGAAAGAAAAGATTTCACGGAAAAGAAAAATCTCTTTGAAAAAGAAAGTAAAACCCTTAAAAAAATATGGAAATTTTCAAAGAGATTACTGATAAAAGAAAGTTTTTGGAAAAAGATTTTGAATCGGAACGCGAATATTTTGAAGATGCGATTCTTAATCTTACCAAAAGATTATCTGGTTTATCAACTGATATTATGAAGGATCAATTGATCAAATCTGATCTCCAAAAGAAATTTGATCTAGTTTTTAAAGACAAAAATGTTTTGATAAACAAAGTTAAAGAACTTGAAGACATCATTTTTGAATTTGATGTCTCAAAGAAGGCCAGTCATGATACTATCTTTCAGACTCCATTTGTTAAATCAAATGATTCTGAATACTCTTTTAAAACTGCTTCAAGTTCAAGCTTTAAAAACATTCATTCTAAACAATTTAATAGATCAACTGATTTCTCAAAAGATCAGATTCGTTCAACAAATCTCTTCTATAATCCTCTGCTTTATAAATCAGATAACAAACCAAATGTGCCTAAATTTAATACTTCCAAACCTGAAGAAGTTCCAGTCTTCAAGAAGGTGAAGATGGAATGGAGAGTCAAAGGCACAACAGTTCCAAATAAAGATGTACCAAAATCATCTGCTTCCACATCAAAAGCAAAGAGGAACAATACTCCGAAAGGTAAATCTTCTGTTCCACCTAATCTTGTTTATTCTACAAATCATCTGATTAGGTTGGCACATAAGAAAATCTGTTGTTCTTATTGTGGGTCAAATGATTTTGTGCATAAAGATTATACTTCTTATTGGTACGGTACTTACAGTATTCCTTTTAAGAAATCTACACCTAACACACTAGGACCCAAGTGCCGTTGGGTACCAAAATCTTCTTAATCTGTTTTGTAGGTTCATCATGTGTGGTGCTGATTTGGAAACATAAACCACACACATGACTGAAAACAGAAGAGAAGCGGTGATTTTTTTAAGAAGAGTACTTGTGCCATTAAGGGAGAGCATAAATAATGGCTTCTAAACACATCAGTTTAGGACCCGTTATTCGAAGAAATTATGGCTTCTGAACAATTCAGTTCAGGACCCGTACTTTAAAGACTAAGACTTCTAAACAAATCCGTTTAGAACTCATACTTCTCAGGTGATATCCTTAACTGTCACATCTTTCTGTTTCAAGGAACAAGTGGTGAAAGGTAACATTGCATTATGTTTTACTTCTACTGCTTTGAAAGTTTGAACCTTCACAAATTTAATTCAATGAAGTGAAATTTTTCAATTTTCATTCAATGAATGAAATGTGTGTCAAAGGTGATTTTACAAGTATTTTTGTATTATCTGAGTTATATTTGTTTCATCTTTCACTTCTGAAATAAATCGAAAGGTCAGCAAAACATGAATGAAATTATGTTGAATGCTCAAAATTATGGAAATCTGGACTTATATAGAATATAATGCTCAAAAAGCCTATTTGTCAAAATGATGGATGGAAACGAAAATATGGGGGAAGCACTATGTTTTAGAACCAAGTGATTGAGATAAAATTATGCACTATCATTTAGTTTGAAAGTTTGTACCTGTGGCCTTTCTGGTTTGGGAGAGTAAGTCCTAAGGGGTGCTAGACACCTAGTCCCAAAGACCAGCTGGTCTGGGATCGGCTGACCCAAATCCTGCTATAGAACCAGATAGAAAGCCATGTTCTACTGGTACAAATGGGTTTAAGATATATCGATGTGGCCTTTCTGGTTTGGGAAATTAAGTTCTAAGGGGTGCTCGACACCTAGCACCTAAGGCCAACTGGTCTGGGATCTGCTAACCCAAATCCTGCTATAGAACCAGATAGAAAGTCATGTTTAACGGTGTATCTTATTCTTACTAAACTTTTTGATTAAAAGATGTCAATGAGCTCAAAATCAAAAGATGCCAATGTGCACAAAATCAAAAGATGCCAATGTGCACAAAATCAAAAAATGCCAATGTGCACAAAATCAAAAGATGCCAATGAGCACACATCTCTTGAAACTTGGGGAAAATACAAAGTCGCGATAAACCCATAAATTTGTGAAAATCCTGATTTTGGACAAATAGTGTGAGTAGAGCAAAGTATTCTTATATGTTTTAGAATTGCATATGCTTGAATCTAATCATATTTCGCATGCTAGCACACCAAATAGATTTAATAAAGGGGTTGAAACTGAACATTTTTAACTTGATATGCAATGATGTCTTGTTCTTGAATCCAAACACATGCATTTGATTTCATTTGATTAAAAATCTGTTAAATTTCATTAAGTTGGATTTCTTTTGTAAAGTTCTCAAATGATCAAATGTTAGTAGTTATAAAATGTGGTTCAATGAATTTTATATTCCTTGTATAAATGTTTTCATTAATGCACTGTATTTGAAATGAATATTTTTAATGAAATATATGCATACTTTCAGGGGGAGAAAACAAATTGCTCCAGAATTCTTATTTTGAGGGGGAGCAAGGTTATTCATTAAGGAGGAGATTGTTAGTAATACTCAGAGACGCGACTGAAATTGAAAAAGGTTTTCGATGATCATGATGCTCACTATCATCGAAAAAGGGGGAGAAATGTTTAATTCAATTTCATGTCGAAGATAATTCAAGATCAAAGAGATAAAGATACTAAGTTCAAGAAATCATTCAAAATACAAGAAATATTGGTTTCGAATCCTGTGAAGTCGGAAATGTTGCTGAATTTGGTTATCTTAGTTCTGAGCGTTTCAGAATGTGCTTACACCTAAAAGTTCAACAATATAGATGATTTCGCATCCTTCTATCCTTCTGATTCAAATTAGTATGGTTTCGCACTTGCCTTGGTACGAATCCTCATGGTTTCGTATCCTTATTGACATGACTTCCATGGTTTCGGACCCAACTTGATTCGACTTCCGTTGGTTTCGTACTTGCCTTGATCCGAATTCCTTGATTTCGCACTCTACATGATTCGAATCCCATGGTTTCGAACCCTTATTGATTCGAATCTCATGGTTTCGCACCCAACTTGATACGAAACGGATGGTTTCGCACCCAACTTGATACGAAACGGATGGTCTCGCACCCTCTTGCATCCAAATTCTTATGATTTCGCATCCTTCTTGGTACGAAATCTGATGATTTCGCATTCTACTGATCCGAATTCTATTGGTTTCTGATCTGTCTACATCCAAATTGATGGTTTCGGATTCTTTTAATATGAGAAAATTAATATGAAGGATACGAGAAGTTACTGTTTGTCAAAGACTGATAAAGCTGCAAAGATCTATTTTTCATGTACAGGACTTGAAGATGGTTTGATAAAGTGTCTGTTGGAGAAGATTGACTTTACAAAGAGCTGAAGACTGTTGTCATATTTTTTAAATCTTGAATCCAAAGGGGGAGATTGTTAGAGCATTATTGTATTCAAGATTTACTGTAAAGTCAATGTACTGTATTAGTTCATAATGCCTTTATACCTTGTATGTTATGGGTATAAATAGGCTTGTCTAGTTCATAATTAGATAACAATCTACAACAATCTAAAACACTTGTAACACTTGTAGCATTTTTTATTTACTCTTTCAAAGATCTATATATGGATGACTAGATATCTCTAGATTCTCTCTCTATATTTCATTCCTAGATTCTGGGTTTATCGGACGCGTTATACAACTGTTATATTTGTTTAAGTGTTTAATGCATGAGTCAAAGTCATTTATGGACAAACGGCTATAACCGACGAAAACAGTTATGAGCATCTAAACTCACATTGAAGACGACGACCGTTACAACAATCATCAAAGATCTTGATGATTTAATTAAAGCCATCCGAAGACTATAAAATCCCAGCTCAATCATCAGTTCAAGACACCTGGTCAACACCGAATAACAGAGAGAGAGAGACAGAACAAGAGCATCGAACAACAGAAGCAAACACAAACACTCGAAGAATATTCATTCGAAGCAAAGAGATCATTCATAGAAGATCACTCTCGACACAAGACTCTCGCTCTCGACCAACAGTTTATACATAGTTTTCACACACGACGCACACTGTTTTTACATTCCAAACACTTGTACTTTACATTTCGAAGTCTTTCCTTCATTTGTATTGTAATCTCTGTACGATCGACACCTGGAACACTAAGGATATCGCCCCTGATTGGCGACCATAGTGCAGTGACGACATCCACTGTCGTCCGCAGGTTTTTTCCTCGTTGAGGTTTTTCCTGCGTCATCAAATCCCTTGTCTCATTTACATTTTTGTCTTTGTCGCACGCCTTTGTCGAAAGATTCCTTTCTTTAGTTGTTAAAGTCCACATCGACCTTTAGTTGTCCCTTTGGTGCGATTTTTGGCATTAACAATTAGCATCCAAAACTGCGACGTTAAAACCGCAATCGAGGCCTACAAGTGAGGTCTCGACGATGACAGTTCAGGTCTGTACGTCGATCTTACAAATTACCCGCCAGAAAATTTTGAAAACGTCTGAGCTAGGACATTGGCTTACATGAGGGTAGAAGACGATATGGCTTTCCGTCGTAAACATTGGACCAACAAAAAGTCTCTTGGAGTAAAGAAACCTGATTTCAAATCCAAGACGAATGCCAAGACAGAGCCCCCATGCCACATATCGAACGTCCGATTCAAAAAGAAAAAGAACAATCCTACGCAAAAGCTCCCTCAATACCCTAAGATTTCTTCTTATGGATTCAAAGGAACCTCAAAAGAGTTGGTCGAAGCTCTCAGGAACGTTCAGTCGACCATCCGATGGCCTAAAAAGAGCGATAAAGATGATGCCAAGAAAGACAAGACCAAATGGTGCGACTTTCATAGCGACCACGGTCAACTGCCTGGAATTGCAAAAGGAGTTGGCTTGGCTTGTTCCCAAAGGCCACCTCCAAGGTTTCATCGACAAAGAATCAGCGTCTGTTGACAAAACGCGACCATCATCCCATGTCCATGCAAAAGTCGTCAATCGTGAGACATGAGGATCAGACATCTGTGGCCTAACGTATTCGGCAGCCAAACGGCACGCCAGCCAAGTGTCGGACGAATATCCGATCCCTCGGTCGTCCCGACCAAAGCATGAATTAGAACTGGAGGCAATGCCTATCACGTTCGATCAGGACGATCTCCAAGACAGCTGGCAGAAACACCACGACGGATTGATCATCCAGCTTACTGTTGGCAACTGCTCGACCAAAAAAAATTGGTCAACGGAGGAAGCTCGGCCAACATCATTTTCCTGAGTACTATCAAAGCAATGGGCATCGATAAGTCAGAGATCACTTGTCGCTCGACGACTTTGGTAGGATTCAACGGAGATTCGACCAGCACATTGGGAGAGATCATACTCCCCATATATGCCAAATGGGTCAACAAACAGACGAAGTTCCATGTTATCGACTGTTCGTCAGCTTACAACATCATTCTCGGTCGACCATGGATCCACGACATTAAAGCTGTCCCCTCGACGTATCACCAGACGATCAAATTCCCGACATTGTGGGGGTACAGGAGATCAAAAGTAAACAAAAGACCGCACGTGATTGCTACAAGGCGACGTTGAAACCTCAGACGAAAGACATCTAACAATTACAGAGCCAGGATGTCTCTGAGTCTACTGATGACTATCGGCTAGAAGAAGTCGTCTTAGACCAGGACAGGCCTGATCGAGTCGTCCTTGTGGGGTCATCGCTAGATCCCGTCATAAATGAAAAGCTAATTTCATTTTACAGGAAGACACTGATTGTTTCGCTTGGACGCACGAAGACATGGTCGGTATAAGTCCCGGCGTCATCTCTCACAAGTTGAGCGTCGATCCATCGTTCAAACCTGTAAAGCAAAAATGTCGCAAATTTGCTCCTGAGCGAAACAAGGTAATCAACGATGAAGTCGACAACTTGCGCAAGACCGGAAAGATCAGAGAGGTGAAGTATCCCGACTGGTTAGCCAACGTCGTGGTCGTACAGAAGAAGAATGGAAAGTGGCGAGTGTGCATCAATTTCACAGACCTCAACAAAGCTTGTCCTAAAGATCCATTCCCACTACCCCATATGGACGCTATGGTCGATGCAACTGCAGGACATGAGCTTCTAACGTTCATGGATGCTTACTCAGGATATAACCAGATCCTGATGCATGCCGACGACCAGGAGAAAACCGCCTTCATGACAGATAAAGGCATCTACTGTTATAAGGTCATGCCTTTTGGCCTAAAAAACGCAGGATCTACGTACCAAAGACTAGTCAACAAGATGTTCAAGAAACACCTTGGCGACACGATGGAAGTTTACATCGACGACATGCTCGTCAAGTCCAAACAAGCGACCGATCATGTTGACCATCTGAAGAAATCTTTCGAAATCCTGCGGGAATATCAAATGAAGCTAAATCCTATGAAATGCTCCTTCGGAGTCAGCGCCGGGAAGTTTTTGGGATATATGGTCACCCGACGTGGGATTGAGGCTAATCCTGATAAAATCAATGCTTTGGTCAGCATCAAATCGCCTAGAAACTTCAAAGAAGTCCAACGACTTACAGGGCGTGTAGCAGTGCTCAATCGGTTTATATTCCGATTATCCGACAAATGCCATCTGTTCTACAACGTCTTACGGAAAAACATGGATTTCGATTGGACGGAAGACCATGAGCGGGCGTTACAAAAGTTAAAAGAATACCTGGTAGCTCCGCCCCTGTTATCGAAACCGAAGGACAACGAAGTCCTACAACTGTATCTCGCCGTAAGTCCTCACTCCGTAAGCGTCGTCCTAACTAGGGAGGACGACAAGCAACAGCTACCGATTTACTACGTTAGTAAATCCTTGCTAGACGCCGAAACACGCTATACGTCTATGAAAAAATTACTATTATCGCTAGTCACAACTGCCAAAAAGTTACGACACTTCTTCGAGTCTCACCCTATCACCGTCGTGACTAAGTTTCCCCTCAAGTCTGTCTTGAGAAAACCTGAACTGATTGGACGACTAGCAAAATGGAGCATCTACCTCAGCAGTTACAACATTGATTTTAAGCCCCGGACGACAATTAAATCACAAGTCCTAGCTGACTTTGTCGCCGATTTTAGTCCCGAACTAGAGAAAGAAGCACAAGACGAAGCCTATACAGTGGCGACTCCTGACAACATGACCTAGACGCCCCACGTCGACGGTTCTTCAAACGCCAGAGGATCAGGTCTTGGCGTTGTCTTAAAGTCGCCATAGGGGGGCAAGATGGTGTACTCCGTACGATGCGATTTCAAAGCCACCAACAACGAAACCGTATACGAAGCCCTGGTCGTAGGCATGAGCATGGCCCATGACTTAGGGGCAACCGGACTTCACATCAGAAGTGATTCCTTACTGGTCGTAAACCAAATGAACAGGGAGTTTGCGGCAAAAGATTCCAAGATGACAGCCTATCTCAAAGTAGCCAAAGAAAATTCGAAAATGTTTGAACCGTTATCGATCGAGCAGATCCCTAGAGATCAAAACACTCAAGACGATGTGCTAGCAAATCTTGGATCAGCACTCAATAAGCCGTCATTCGACGCCATTCCTATGATCCACCTAGCAACCTCGTCCATCAAGGACTCCGAGGAGATTCATGTTCTCGACGTAGAGGACGGTTGGTCGTATGAGATCAAGAATTATCTTATGCACAACCAACTACCCGAATACAAGATAGAAGCCCGAAATATTCGATTCAAAGCTTCAAAATATCTTATGATCAGCAACAGGCTCTATCGAAGATCACCGACGGGCCTGAACCTAAGATGTATCGATAACCAGGAACAAGAGCAAAACATTCTGAAAGATATGCGCGACGGCGAATGTGGTAACTGTTAATGCCAAAAATCGCACCAAAGTACAACTTAAGGTCGATGTGGACTTTAACAACTAAAGAAAGGAATCGTTCGACAAAAGCATGCGACAAAGACATAAATGTAAATGAAACAGAGATTTTGGTGGCGCGGGAAAAACCTCAACGAGGAAAAAACCTGCGGACGACTGTGGAAGTCGTCGTTGCACTATGGTCGCCAAACAGGGGAGATATCCTTGTGTTTCTGGTGTCGATCGTATAGAGATTACAATACAAATGAAAGAAAGACTTCGAAATGTAAAGTAACAAGTGTTTTGAATGTAAAAACAATGCGCGTCGTGTGTTAAAACTGTGTGTCGTGCGCTGATGTCGTGCATCGAGAGCAATCTTCTACGAGTGATTTCTTTGTTTCGAGTGCTTGTGTCTGTTGTTCGATGTTGTGTCTCTGTGTTCTTTTTCGTCCCCTTGAAATGATGATTATCCTTGATATTTATAGTCTTCGGACGCTTTAATTGGCTCATTAAATACTTCGATAACTGTCGTAACGGACGTCGTCTTTAGTTCTGTTTAATGACCTTCATCAGTTATAGCCATTGTTCCATTAATGATGTTGACTCCTGCATTAAACACTGAACAAACGTAACAGTTTATGTCATGCGTTAGTTGGTCGAGGTCGCATGGTTCTATGCGACGGTCGGGTGAGCTAGGCGACATCGAGGTCGAGTGTCGTGAGGTAAAAAGACTTTTGATTTTATCTTTAATCAAGAGTTTAAAGTACTATGATTTTACCTTCGGTATGGAAAAGGTAATAGGTGTTTCCTTACCTTGGTCGTGGTCGAGACTGGTGAATTTTTGCCCAAACAATTTGCCCCCAAAATTGGAAAGTAGGATGGCAAATTCGAATTTTAAATTTTGTCAGTCGGACGAATAGAATTATGACACGTGTCAAAAGTTACCTTGGTTGTCTTGGCACTGGATCGATCCGATTTTAACTAAACGAGAAGTCGAAAAGAAAACGGGATCGTGACGTCATACTGACGCACGATCGTGTTTACCAGCTGTCTTTGACAGGTGTTGACGATCTGTGTGGTCATTCGAAAAGATGAGGACGCGTGTGGATCATCCAAGGACTCGACCTGACATGATCGATGGTTTAAATAGATATTCTGATGGATCATTTCCTTTTATGTCTTTGGAAAGTTTTAGGGTGAGATTCTTTTTCTGATTCCTTACTGCCCTTCCTCCGATCTTCTCTGAAATCGCTAGGATTTCTGACTAGCTTAATATTTCGAAGCTTTTGAGCACCTATATAAGGCATAGTTTCTCTCCTTTCTATTCATTCTTGACTGAGGCATTTGTGCTTTGAGTCCATCGCTTTTAAGTTTATTGTGTGATGTTCTTCTTTTGTAGATTCTCAGAAAGATCATCGACAAAGGTGCCAACCATCTCTGCTGGGAGAATTGTAATACCCCGGGTAAGTCTGTTAGTTAAATTCCCTTTTTCCGTTAAATAAAGTTAAATTTAAAGTTAGATGTTTAGGGTATGTTTGGAATAATTATAAGTTTAGGGGTGTTTGGGTTATATGTGAGAAGTTCAAGGTTCAAATGGTAAGATTTGGATTGATATTACCTCATCAACCTCAGATGTTATTCAGATACCTAAAATTAGAAAGAGTGAGAGTTGTGCGGGAGTTTGGAGGCGAAGAAAGCGAAAGAAGAAAGTTACGGTCTGAGCATCAATCGACTGGGTTGAATTCGATTTTCAGGTAAGCTCTTTGGTCTTTTATGTTAGTATTCATCTTTAGACAGTTTTTATCGGATTAGAATGGTTAGATTGAAGTTATATAGGTTTAATTTGAACTTGGGTAAAATTGGAACCGACTGTGTTCTTAGAACTCCCGGTATAGCAGGACTTCCGGTAGTATGAACTCCCGGTATAGCAGGACTTCCGGTAGTATGAACTCCCGGTATAGCAGGACTTCCGGTAGTATGAACTCCCGGTATAGCAGGACTTCCGGTAGTATGAACTCCCGGTATAGCAGGACTTCCGGTAGTGCGGACTCCCGGTATAGCAGACTCCCGGTACCAAGAACTCCCGATACTATAAGTCCCGGTACTGTATAAGTCCCGGTACCCTGTGTAGTCCCGGTAGTGAGTTAAATACAGTGTGTAATGAAACAGTTGGGGATGGGAAATTGCTAGGCTTTACGTATTTGGTTAGTAAAGCAAATTGTGTATATTAATTTGTTTCAGATTCCGTGGAATCGTGGTACGGGATAGGATCGTTTTGAAAGAAGCTTACGAACGTGTGAAATAACCAAAACAGGTGAGTTTTATCGTGAAAACAAGTTTTAACTGGAATACGTATATGTGTGGAATTGGGAATGGAATTGTTGATAATTATGTGTTGTATGTGAATTATAATATAGAAGGTATTATATTTACATGAGTATTATAAATGTGTTATAATATGTTGGCCGGGTTTAAGACCGGTGTGATTGGCTATAGAACCTGTATAGCGTTGTTTGGCTGTAGTTGTTGTACAGCGTTGTATATTATTAGTTGGCTTGCTACCACTAATATGGCCAGGAGAAATGAGAAGGGAAGGTATATGGTATGTGAGCTTAATTGAATAAATGTAATTGTGTTGCTTAATTTATATGAACGAAGTTATATAAATGGTTTTCAAACTAACAGGGATTTCTCACTTAGACCATCAGGTCTAACCCTCATTTTTGTTTTAAAATATGTATTCCAGGTGGTGGTTCAAGTAAGAGCAAGTAATTAGAGTATCCAATGGATGGCTTTTGTGAAGGGTTATAAGAAGAAGATTTTGGATTGTTTAGCAGTTGTATCATCTTATTAAATGTGATGTATGTAATAGTACAAAGTTAGTAGTAGTATAGTTTCTTTTATTTGTAAAAGACTGCGGGACCGAACTTGAAACCTGATGTTTCTTTTGTTATATCAATATTATGTTATGCTATGTGATTGGTTGTACACATGGGATATGGGACGTTACAAATGGTATCAGAGCCTTGGTTTAAGGGATTTAGGTATTAGTATCTGTACCTAGACTTAAACTGTATGTGAAGTAGGATGTCCCTAATATTGTAGGACCTCGGGATACTAAGTATAAAAGGTAGAAGGAACATCATGTAAGGTAATTTCATACTACACCTGGCCAGTGTAATTGTGATCTTACAGGTACATGTTTGAACTGGAATACCTTGTTATATGGGGTATGTGCTTATGTGTATATTAACCCTGTTTAAATCTACAGAATGGCAAGCGGTACAAGAAATTCGAATCGAGGAGGAGGAAGAAATCCAAACAGAACAAATCCGTCGGTAGGAACAGGGGACAGGGGAGGCAGAACAGGGGGCAGAGTTGGGGGCAGAATTGGAGGTAGAGCTGGAGGTCGAGCCGGAGGCAGAACCCAACAAAATAATACGGATTTCATTACCAGGGCTGATCTAATGGCAGAAATGGGAAGACTACAAGACAATATTCAAGCTATGTTCAACCAAACTCATAATACTGAGGCAGAAGGACCAGACCCTACTCATGAAGAGGAGATGCCAATCACCCCTACGGTCTTACCGGTAATGAGAAGATGTGATTACAAAATGTTTCTTAGTTGCAAACCTCCTACGTACTCAGGGGATCGGGATCCAGTAAAAGCAATGAGATGGATGAAGGAAATTGAAGCCATTTTCAAAACAAGCAAGTGCGCGGATGAAGATAGAGTATTGTATGGGGCAGCTATGTTAAAAGGAGATGCATTGTATTGGTGGGAATCTTTTATTCATTCAAAAGGATCCGATGTTTACTCTACCCTCTCTTGGGAAGAAGTTGTGGTAGCCTACAGGGAACAATTTTGTCCCCAAGCAGCCGTCAAACAATTGGAAGGAGAATTCATGAATCTGCAACAAGGAAACTTATCTGTTCGAGATTATACTGCTAGCTTTCTGGAAAAGTCTCGATTTGCAGAATACTATGTTGCCACGGAGGCGATGAAGACGGAAAGGTTTATTTTTGGATTGAACTCAGAAGTTAGAAGGTTAGTGTCTGCAACAAGACCCGATACCTTCTCGGCTGCAGTTAATGCCGCGGAGAATGTTGAGCGGGATATTAGAAGAGACGCTGGTGATAAAAGTATCGGGAAGAGATAGTGAGAAGGACCACAATACGATCCGAAGAAGTCCCGATTTCAGAGGTATGATAGCCGTCCGCCGTTTCGACCAGCGGAAAGGCCATGTCCGAACTGCAACCGTGTCCATCAAGGGAATTGCCAAAGTGATTTACGAGCATGTTATAAGTGTGGAAAGACTGGACACGTCATCAAGGATTGTAGGGTAACGCGGTTATGTTTCTTATGCAATTCTCCGGATCATCTCCAGTCAAACTGTCCACGGGGAAGGATACAGCAAGGTGGGTCATCGGGCAGGCAAGTGATTGCTAAACCAGTAGTACCAAGACTGGAACCGCCAGTAACCAGGGGTCGCACATTTCAAATGACTGAGAAAGAAGCGGAGGAAACTCCGGATGTGGTCACATGTATATTTTTGATAAACTCTACACGTGCTAAGGTGTTATTTGATTCCGGTGCAAACCGATCGTTTGTGTCTCCTGCATTTGCTGCTTGTCTGTGTTTGAAACCCAAAATGTTAGAACATGCTCTATTAGTAGATACTGCAAATGATAACCAAGTGTCGGTTAGTGAAGTGTTTGATAGTTGTGTGATTGATATATAGGGGTGTGGAGTGCCTATACGATTATTTCCTATAACTCTGATAGAATTTGACGTAGTAGTGGGAATGGACTGGTTAGCCGAGAATCAGGCTAATATAGTGTGTGATAAGAAGATAATAAATGTTGTATTACCTGGAAGGGGACCAGTAGTGATTTATGGTGATCGCAGGAATCATCGGTCTTGTCTTATATCAATATTAAAAGCACGTAGGTGTGTTAATAAGGGTTTTCAGAATTACCTGGCCTACGTGATAGATATTAAGCCGGAAAAGAATAGGATGGAAGATATTCCTATCGTTAGTGAATTCCCTGAAGACTTGAACAGTCTTCCGCCTGTTAGACAAGTAGAGTTCGGTATAGACCTGATTCCTGGAGCCACTCCTATAGCCCGTGCACCGTATCGTTTGGCGCCTCCAAAGATGAAAGAAATGTTGGCACAACTACAAGACCTATCCGATAAAGGCTTCATCAGACCTAGTTCTTCGTCGTGGGGAGCACCAGTGTTATTTGTGAAAAAGAAAGATGGGTCGATGAGAATGTGTATCGACTACCGAGAATTGAATAAGCGCACAATAAAGAACAAGTATCCACTACCCCGAATTGATGACCTCTTTGATCAGTTAGTTGGAGCTTGCTATTTCTCCAAGATTGATCTAAGGTCCGGTTATCACCAGTTGAAAGTTAAAGAAGAATACGTTTTAAAGACTGCTTTTCGAACGAGATATGGTCATCATGAATTTTTAGTGATGCCGTTTGGATTAACGAACGCTCCAGCTGCCTTTATGGACTTAATGAATCGGGTATGTAATCCGTATCTCGATAAATTTGTAATTGTGTTTATCGATGATATCCTTATCTATTCTCGATCCAAGGAAGAACACGCGCAACATCTTCGTTTGATTCTAGAGCTGCTGAAGGAGGAAAAGTTGTATGCAAAATTTTCGAAATGTGAATTCTGGCTACGGAAAGTACAATTTCTGGGGCACGTGATTTCTGAGAAAGGTATACAAGTCGATCCGATGAAAGTAGAAGCAGTTGAAAAGTGGGAACAGCCGAAGACGGCAACCGAAGTGCGTAGTTTTCTGGGTTTAGCCGGCTACTATCGGAAATTCATAAAAGACTTATCTCGTATCGCAACGCCTTTGACCAAGCTGACCCGGAAGAATTTGAAGTTTGAATGGAAAGCAGAACAGGACGAGGCATTCCGTATATTGAAAGAGAAACTGTGCAGCGCGCCGATTTTATCACTACGTGAAGGTTCGGAAGACTTTGTGGTTTATAGTGATGCATCCAAATTAGGATTGGGATGTGTGCTTATGCAGCGTGGGAAACTTATTGCTTATGCTTCTCGACAATTAAAGGATGAATGAAAGACAGTACCCTACGCACGATATGGAACTTGCAGCAGTCGTCTTTGCGTTAAAGATTTGGAGGCATTATCTTTATGGTTCCAAATGTCAGATTTATACCGATCACAAGAGTCTCCAACATCTCTTTGATCAGAAGGAACTAAATATGAGACAAAGGAGATGGCTAGAACTGCTGAACGATTATGACTGTGAAATCCTTTATCACCCAGGAAAAGCAAAGGTGGTAGCTGATGCATTGAGTCGTCAAGAAAGGGGTGGAACAATAAAAGTTATTTCGCTACGAACTGAGCTTCTACCCAACATATTTGACGAGCTACAAAAGTGTCAACTGGAGGCTTATCAGGATGAACATTTGAGATCAGAACGGTTAGTGGGGATGTCAGCATTGTTAAAAAAAGATGATCGGGGGTTATTGTGTCTGGGAAACAGAGTGTGGGTACCTCGATTGGGTGGGTTACGTGATCGTGTTTTACAAGAAGATCATCAATCCCGTTTCTCTATTCACCCAGGTACAAACAAGATGTATAAAGACTTAAAACAATTCTATTGGTGGCCGGGGATAAAAAGGGGGATTGCTCAGTATGTGGAAAGATGTGATACTTGTAAGAAAGTAAAGATCGAACACCAAAAGCCATTTGGTCAACTACAACGGCTAGAAATACCTATGTGGAAGTGGGAGCAGATTACCACAGATTTCATCACGAAGCTACCAAAGACTCCGAAGGGATTTGATTCTATTTGGTTGATCGTTGACAGATTGACAAAGTCTGCACACTTCCTACCGATTAAGGAAACCGATTCGATGGAGCGATTAGCTAAGTTGTACATTGATGAAATAGTAACTCGACATGGAGTTCCAATCTCGATCATTTCTGATCGTGATAGTCGTTTTACTTCAATGTTTTGGAGAAGTTTTCAAAGGGAAATGGGGACTCAGATAAAGTTAAGTACAGCGTATCACCCTCAAACAGATGGGCAGAGTGAACGAACAATTCAGACCTTAGAAGATATGCTCCGGGCTTGCATTGTTGATTTTAGGGGATCGTGGGATAAGCATTTACCGTTGATTGGATTCGCTTACAACAACAGTTATCATTCCAGCATACAAGCGGCACCGTTCGAAGTACAGTATGGTAGAAAATGCCGAACGCCTCTGTGTTGGAACGAAGTGGGAGAGAAACAGTTAGTGGGGTCGGAAATAGTTCAGCTAACCGCCGATAAGGTTACTCAGATTCGAGAAAGGTTGAAAGTGGCTCAAGATAGACAGAAGAGCTATGCTGACCGCCGTCGAAAGCCATTGGAATTTCAAGTTGGGGATTTCGTAATGTTAAAGGTTTCGCCGTGGAAAGGAGTCATCAGATTTGGAAGACAAGGTAAACTTAGCCCAAGGTATATCGGACTGTTTGCAATGACAGAAAGGATCGGTGAAGTGGCTTACCGATTAGATCTTCCTCCAGAATTGAGTAGGATTCATAATGCATTTCACGTATCGAACTTCCGAAAGTTTTGGTTACTCCAGATCAGTCGCTCTCCCTACCAAAAATACAAGTCGATGAAAGACTGAACTATGTGGAAGAGCCGGAAGCTATAGTTGATCATAAAGTTAAAGTGCTATGGAATAAGGAGATCAGGCAAGTGAAAGTTCAGTGGAGACATCATAGAGGTCAAGATGCTACATGGGAATCCGAATCAGAAATGAGAGCCAAATACCCTCATCTTTTTGCTTAACTAAATTCCGGGACGGGATTCTTTTTAAGGGGGAGATGATGTAATACCCCGGGTAAGTCTGTTAGTTAAATTCCCTTTTTCCGTTAAATAAAGTTAAATTTAAAGTTAGATGTTTAGGGTATGTTTGGAATAATTATAAGTTTAGGGGTGTTTGGGTTATATGTGAGAAGTTCAAGGTTCAAATGGTAAGATTTGGATTGATATTACCTCATCAACCTCAGATGTTATTCAGATACCTAAAATTAGAAAGAGTGAGAGTTGTGCGGGAGTTTGGAGGCGAAGAAAGCGAAAGAAGAAAGTTACGGTCTGAGCATCAATCGACTGGGTTGAATTCGATTTTGAGGTAAGCTCTTTGGTCTTTTATGTTAGTATTCATCTTTAGACAGTTTTTATCGGATTAGAATGGTTAGATTGAAGTTATATAGGTTTAATTTGAACCTGGGTAAAATTGGAACCGACTGTGTTCTTAGAACTCCCGGTATAGCAGGACTTCCGGTAGTATGAACTCCCGGTATAGCAGGACTTCCGGTAGTATGAACTCCCGGTATAGCAGGACTTCCGGTAGTGCGGACTCCCGATATAGCAGACTCCCGGTAACAAGAACTCCCGGTACTATAAGTCCCGGTACTGTATAAGTCCCGGTACCCTGTGTAGTCCCGGTAGTCAGTTAAATACAGTGTGTAATGAAACAGTTGGGGATGGGAAATTGTTAGGCTTTACGTATTTGGTTAGTAAAGCAAATTGTGTATATTAATTTGTTTCAGATTCCGTGGAATCGTGGTACGGGATAGGATCGTTTTGAAAGAAGCTTACGAACGTGTGAAATAACCAAAACAGGTGAGTTTTATCGTGAAAACAAGTTTTAACTGGAATACGTATATGTGTGGAATTGGGAATGGAATTGTTGATAATTATGTGTTGTATGTGAATTATAATATAGAAGGTATTATATTTACATGAGTATTATAAATGTGTTATAATACATTGGCCGGGTTTAAGACCGGTGTGATTGGCTATAGAACCTGTATAGCGTTGTTTGGCTGTAGTTGTTGTACAGCGTTGTATATTATTAGTTGGCTTGCTACCACTAATATGGCCAGGAGAAATGAGAAGGGAAGGTATATGGTATGTGAGCTTAATTGAATATATGTAATTGTGTTGCTTAATTTATATGAACGAAGTTATATAAATGGTTTTCAAACTAACAGGGATTTCTCACTTAGACCATCAGGTCTAACCCTCATTTTTGTTTTAAAATATGTATTCCAGGTGGTGGTTCAAGTAAGAGCAAGTAATTAGAGTATCCAATGGATGGCTTTTGTGAAGGGTTATAAGAAGAAGATTTTGGATTGTTTAGAAGTTGTATCATCTTATTAAATGTGATGTATGTAATAGTACAAAGTTAGTAGTAGTATAGTTTCTTTTATTTATAAAAGACTGCGGGACCGAACTTGAAACCTGATGTTTCTTTTGTTATATCAATATTGTGTTATGCTATGTGATTGGTTGTACACATGGGATATGGGACGTTACAAGAATGGCATGACTTGAGCATACCTGTGTCGGGGTTTTATTGAAGACGGGGATGATGACTCTGAAATGGATGCTTTCAAAGGTTGTTGACTTATCGAGAGTCACTATGCCTGAAAAGGTGAAGGCATTGATCGCGGTTGACGCGATATCCGTGGAATCCGTGCATCTGGCGACGATGTCCTCTACAACCATGTCGACCCCTTCGTCGGCCGACAAGGGCAAGGGTGCAAATATGGGAGAGAGTGAGAAGAAAGTCATGACGGTCAACTTTAGGTTGCCGTTGGACCTCTTAATTGTCCATATCCTTCACGGGATAGAGTCGTTTCCGCATCTGGGGAAATATCAACCCCTATCTTTCGAGGAGCGTTTTCGAGGGATCCCTGTCGTAAAAACGGGATCATGTATAGCCATACCGGCGTTCGTTGTAAGTTTTTCTTTCAAAACTCATGTTTTCAATGTTTTTCTCAGTTTTCATCGGACGCTTGCTAACATATTTCTTTTGTTTTTACAGATGCTTCGATCTCTCCTCGTTCGGTATGCGAGGACAGAGAAGACGTTGGACCGGAAGTCGATCGTTGAGAGTGTCATATTCCTCCCTCCAACCTTAACATTAATCTTAAGAGCCACATTCTCAAGACATTGCGGACTTACCTTCACGGCGTGTTCGTGGCATCAGATATTGGGAGACAGTTCCCAATTATGTTTTCTCATACTTGTTTGATCCTTGCATAAGTTCCTTAATGTGCTTCGGGGTCATCGAGGATTCCAAGGTCGAGACTTCGGACAAAGACGTGGCCGACAATCTAGCCTTAGGATAAATTTCCGTTTTATGAATTTTTCATATCTGATCGTTGGTGATCAAGTTGTCTGATGTAATTATGTTTAAGTATGAAATGAAGTTTCGTGAGATCTGTTTACTACAAGCAATTGTCGAAAGTAATTTCAATTGTATAAACGCACTTGTAGATCGAATGTAATCGTAGATTCGTGCGACTAAGGCTTTTTATTGAAAGATAACAACCATAACATTAGTCATATAAAAATCAAGTATACATGTGTTTAGAGCATTCATTCAGAACATGAGGCTTTTCTAAGTCGAGACACTTAGATTGTGAGCTGATTTTGGAATCGAATCGTGCAATGACTTTAAATCAAATATAGAGTCGTGTATTAGACTTATGTTATGCGATTTTGGGAAAGTCACACAATAAACTTTTGTCGTGCGACCCTGCGATAAAATATTGTCAGAGGTTGGTCGTTGGATAACCAACGACCCTCCGATGCTTAAGTTAGTTACCGTCGAGGTGAAATAAAAAATCGTATGAAAAAGGGTTTAAAAGAAATACCTCTTTAGATGCGTTGCATTCCATCTGCGTGGGATTTCTTGGTTGTCGAGGGTCTGGAGTCGATAGGCCCCTTTACCCACGACTTCAGATATACGATAAGGACCTTTCCACTTAATGGAAAGTTTACCTGCATTGACCTCTTGAGTATTTTGGAACACTCGACGGAGGACGTAGTCGCCTTCTTGAAAGACTTTGATTTTGACGTTTTTATTGAAATGTCGCTCGACCGCTTGCCTTTGTGACGCCATCCTAATCAAGGCTGATTCTCTGAGTTCTTCGAGGGCATCGAGGTCGTACCCTAAATCGTCCAAGTTGTGATCGACTGAAGTATGCCTTGAAGTTGGGATTTGGACCTCGACCGGTAGAACTGCTTCACAGCCATAGACTAGAGAAAAAGGGGTTTGTCCCGTGGACGTGCGAGGTGTCGTGCGATTTTCCCACAGGACCGAAGGAAGTTCCTCGACCCACTTTCCCTTTGCAGCTCTTAGCCTTTTCTTGATCGAAGCGATGATGGTTTTGTTACTCGACTCAGCAAGTCCGTTGGCTTGGGGATATCTGAGAGTCGAGGTTGTCAGCTTGATGTTTCTGTCTTCGCAGAATTGTTGGGTCCTGTCGCTTATGAATTGGGATCCGTTGTCACAGACGATTTCGGATGGAATCCCAAATCTGCATATGATGTTAGTCTGGATAGTAGAAATGACTTCTTTATCCCTGACTTGGGAAAAAGCAACTATTTGGGAAAAAAATCACGTCGTACGACCACGACCAGAACAGGTTAGCCGCACGTCATAATCCAAATCTTGTATTAAGATAAGGTCTCGACAAAAACCCATAAAACATTCGTCGTCTCCCGTAAAAGGTAAGTCGTACGTCTCCCATGACGCACGACCATAACATCGCCCGTCCCGTACGACCACCGCGTAAGATCATTGTACCTTCGACCAAAGCTAATGTTAACCCTGACTGGTACGTTTGTTAAGTATTTAGTGCAGGAGTCAAAGCCATTAACAGCAAGCAGCCGTAACGGACGAAGAGCATTATGGATAATCACTCCGGCGACCGTTTCCAGCCGTTGTAGCCGTTGATCAAATCATTAATGGAGCTAATTAATGACGCGAAGACTATAAAAGACAAGCTAAAGCCTTATTTCAAGGGACATCAGTTAACATCGGATATACATCAGCGAACATCACCAAACAGCAGAGAAAATCATCCAAACTCATAGCAAAGAACATTCAAACTCTGGAGATCAAGTACTGGAAGCCAGAACCCTACTCCGAACTCAAGAACACTCGAAGGAAAGCTCAAATATCGCTCTCGACGCACGGCAGCAGCTTTCGACCAACAGTTGATTACACTTTGTACTCACACACGACAAACACCTGTTTTTACATTCAAACACTTGTACTTTACATTTCGAAGTATTTCCTTCATTTGTATTGTAATCATCGTACGACCGACGCCAGTACCAAGGACGTTACCCCTGATTGGCGACCATAGTGCAGCGACGACACCTCCTGTCGTCCGCAGGTTTTTTCCTCGCTTGAGGTTTTTCCTGCGTCATCAAATCTCTTGTCTCATTTATTTTTTCCCTCATCGCACGTCTCGTCGAAAGATCCTTTCTATAGTCGATTAAGTCCACATCGACCTTAAGTTGTCCCTTTGGTGCGATTTTTGGCATTAACAGTTTGGCGCCATCCGTAGGACCTCATCTAGAGAAAATCCTCGACGAACGTGCACCCTACTAACAGTTTCTTGGAGTTTTTTCTGCTTTCTATTACAGGAACAATGGCAGCCCTTGGAAATCCGCATCAAGCTGTTGCTCAGATGTATCAGGAGCTCGAAGTCGCCAGGAATCAGCTCAATGCAATGGCAGAGCAGAATCGCAGAGCAGCTGAGGAGATCGCGAGGTTAAGAAATCCTCCTGGGCCTCAAAATGGTCCCTGGCCGTTCGTGCAGAACCCAATTCCAAGATCGTTCGACCAGAATGGCCCTAGACCATTTGTCACGAATCCAGGTTCATCCACGCAGAATCAGCATCCAGGACCATTCATGCAGAATCAACAGCCAGGGCCGTTCAACCCAAATCCTCAGTTTGGGACAGTTCCTCCTCAGCACATAAGGCCACCACCCGTGAATAATGGGTCTCAGCCATTACAAGGGCCGCAGCCTTTCCAGTAGGGGTCGCAACCATTTCAGTAGCCATTTCAGAATGGACCTCAAAGTGGATCTCAGCCAGTCCACGGTGGATCGCAGCCTTTCCAGCAAGGATCGCAGCCGTTTCAGAATGGACCGCAGCAATTCCACTATGGGTCGCATCCACATTTTGTCCCGTTCAACGTAGGCACCAATGATTCGTCGCATGGTAATGGCACTAGTCCAGGGACCAATCTCTCGACATGGGCAAATCCTTATCTTAACGATCCCGTCGCCCAGCGTTTGAAGATGTTAGAAGACCAAAATGAGCGCGTCCTGTCCTTGCTCGCCAAGTTGCCTGGGGCAGTCGTGCCTGTCGACGTCGAACCTCGCTCAGGTTATCAGGCGTCGCCCTTCATCGACGAGATCACCACTGTCGTGGTCCCAAAGAAGTATAACATTCCAGCCTTCACTCCCAAGTATTTGGGTGTGACCGATCCAACCGAGCATGTCGCGCAGTATAAGCAGCTCATGTGGACAATCTCGATCCCACATATGTACCAGGAAGTATGCATGTGCAAGTGTTTCGGAGCGACTCTCACTGGTCCAGCTCTCCAGTGGTTGATCAACCTCAAACCCAAATCCATCGGGTCGTTCGCTGAGTTGGTCAACCAATTCTCCCGGCAATTCGCCAGCAGTCGAAAGATGGAAAAGCAGACTAGGGATCTGTATTATGTCGTGCAGAAGACCAGTGAGTCTATTCGAAGTTATTTCAATAGATTCAATGCCGAAATGATCAGTATCCGCAATTGTGACATCAAAACCGCGATCGAAGCCTATAAGCGTGGTCTAGACGATAGTTCAGGTCTATATATCGATCTGACCAAGTATCCCCCGGAGACTTTCGAAGATGTCCGAGCTCGAACCTTGGCATATATGAGGGTTGAAGACGATGCAGCCTTTCGTCGCAAACACACTAACGACAAGAAGTCGTTAGGCGTCAGAAAGCCAGAGTTCAAGCCAAAGGTTGTTTCCAGAATAGAGCCAGCGCGCCAAATTTCAAATGTTCGTTTCAAGACGAAAGCAGAAGCCAAGACCGCGACTAAGTTCACTCAGTACCCCAAGATATCATCTTACGGATTCAAAGGATCTGCTAAGGAATTAGTCGAAGCTCTGAAAGGTTCTCAAGCGACCATTCGATGGCCAAAGAAGTCTGACCTGGACGATGCTAAAAAAGACAAATCATAGTGGTGCGACTTCCATGCCGATCATGGTCATGCGACAGACGACTGTATCACATTGAAGAAGGAACTAGCATATCATTTCCCGAAAGGAAGTCTCAAGGACATCATCGACGATGTCGCTGTTCCAACTAATGGCCATCGACCGTCGACTTCCGAGCATGCAAAAGTTATCAATTGAAATTCCCTACGCCATGGGGAATCCAGGAGTCGCTCATGAGTGCTACAAGTCTACCTTGAAGCCGCGAAAATAAACTAAAGTCACAAGATCAGGCTCTCGACAGGTTCGTTTCTTCTATCCCTAAATTAATATCTTGTTCACAGAGATAAGAATACTATGGTGCCCGGTCGCACACCAACATAGTCAACGCAGGACAATATTTCTCTGTGTCATTCTGTCATTTAAAACCTATCTTTTCCTCCCAAAAAGGATACGGTAATAAATGACAGGGGGCAAATAGAGAGAGTCTGAAATAGTACGTTCTCTAACTCTTTTTCATACGTCATACGATTTTTTCTCACAAAACGACTACTGGCTTAAGCATCGGAGGGTCGTTGGCCAGCCAACGACCAACCCCCGACATCGTTTTATCGCAGAATCGCACAACAGATTATCGCAGAATCGCACGGCAATAATCACTAAGTTTACTATATGAATTTAAATTCGCAGGGTCGCAGGACATACATGATCAGGTCTGTGACTTGATCATCCCTCCATAAAGGCATACGATACAAACTCATTGTACGGTCTAATCGTACGATCACAAAGTCTAAACGATTTTACCCCTAAGTTTTTTAACTTAGAAAATGCTTTAATCACGTGTTCACATATTTGTTTTACTCATCGTATTACAATGTATGCCTCAGTCGCATGATTTCCTGTGTGTCCTATGTTCAAATTCACAATTAAACATGGTTTGGATAAAGCATAAAGTTCAAACAAAAGTTGCGTTCATTATATAAGTCATCGAGTACATAATCGACCACTCACGGTCGAGCAGCACGAACAAACAAATACATTTTTTCTAAGGTGGTGGAGGAGCATCGATCACAACCTTGTCCGATACCTCATCCCGAAAACCCTCGTTAGCCACCTCCTCCTCAACCTCCTTCTCGTCATCCAAGTCGAGATCTCTCTCGGTCCCGACTCTCTCATAAAAGAGACGTAGCTCATCTGACGCTAAAGCCAAAGGATCCTTGCCCTGCAGGTGACGTCGCATAACTGCCGCACGCGCAGTAAGTCGAGCATAAGAAAAGAAAGACTTATTTTCGTCCTTCAACTCATCAGACTCTTTCTTCAAATTTATCACCTTAGCCTTGATTCCCTCGACTTCCTTCCTCTTCGCGGTTACGGATTCCTTCATCCCCTCCAGCTCCTCTCTCTAGTCGCGCATCAAAGTCAGGGACTCCTTCAAACGCGAGTTAATCTCGTCTCTTGTATGACTGAGGGCATCCAATTCGTCCAGAGTGTGGTCAAGGCGCACCGACATCGCTTCTTCATGCTCCAGAGCAGCTTTCCATTTAGCTAACGCTGCATCTTCATCTTTGGTAACAGAAGCCATTGAAACCTCTATATTCGTCGTTTCGGCCTGCAATGCCAGGGAAGCTTGGAACGCCTGAAGAATCATAATATGAGCGGCATTAGTAAATAACGACAACGACAAACGGCAAGTCTTGAAAGAAAGACTTACCAAGAATAAGAGTCTAGCTGTATGGAACTCTTTCTTCTCGAAAGAAAACCCGTCAAAACGCTCCCTGAAAGACGGAAGCAAATATTTTTCCAAATGGGGGAACAACTTCGTCTCGTCCAAGACATTATCGTCTAGAAAAGCCGACGGCAACGTAAAGTTGACCGTCGTTTCCCCCACAGGTCCTTTCTACGCACCTTTGCCCCTATCGGCCGATGAAGGGCCGGATAGGACGACGGGAGACATCGTCGCCAGTTGCGCAGTATCCACAGATTCTGCGCCGGTCGTGTCAAACGCAACCGACGCCTTCGCCTTCCTGGACAAGGCAACCCTCGATGGGTTACCCGTCTTCAAAGACGGTTCCCTCAGAACGGACACCTTTGTCCTCTTTAAGAGGCCCGACCCGGCTATCGGGACCTCTTTTCCCTTCAGGACTCCCGACCCAGTTGTCGACACGTCCTTCTCACTTGCCTCGCGAGCTACTTCGACTTGGGCCATCTTTCTAGAAACAGAAGATGTCGCCTGCGCTTGAGATTCACCTGCTCGGTAAAAGAATGAAATTAGACGATTCAGAACAGAGAAAGACCAGGTCAAGCGAAAAGAAGACAAAAGGATACTTACCAATTATCTCTACCTCTGGTTCTTCACTCTTCTCTTCCTCCTCAGTCTTCTCAGAGTCCTCCTCTTCTTCTTTCTGCTCTCGACCCAGCCTCACTCTATCGCTCAAGAAAACGGTGTCATCATCCTCGTCTATCAAATGACGTGTGACATACGACCGGTCTTCGGTACTAAATTCCAAGAACTTTTCGTTCTTAGCCCGAGAAGCATCATCCGGCTTTACCTTCTCGAAATCAATATCTACTCATAAAAAAAGAAGATCAGTCGAAAAAACAATCGAGCAACAGAATAACATGAAACGTACAGTCAAAGGCTCACCCGTCATATTCCAACCCTCCCTAATCCAGTCATTATCAGTGTCCAGCGTCGACGTCCGTACGAATACATACCTCTTCTTCCATCCACGGTCGTTGACCGCAGTATTTAAAACTAGGGTACGATCACCCTTGAACCTTGAAAACAAACTATAGCGACGGTACCGGTCATTCTTGACCTTATACGCCGTCAGAAGGTCCCTCACATTCATCGGTGGATTCCAGTTGGAGGTAAGTCGTTCGATGATCAAGATAACTCGCCAGAACTGGGGCATCAATTGCCCCGACAAAAGATCAAATTCACACAGGAACTCTTTGACTAAATGCGAATATGGCCAGTGAAAGCCTATCTTGAACGGGTATTCGTATATAACAACGTACCCCTCGGGGCACATTTCCGGTCGAACCTTGCCAACCTTGCTTACAGTAATCCCCATGGGAATCCTCGCTAGACTTCTAAAGCCGTCGAGATCTTCTTCATTTTTAATGGTGCTTCTAGGCTCTGTCGACATTGCCAGCCCCATAAAATTGATTTGTACTTCTGAAAGGCCCCAAATATCCCAGTTTTTTCTAGGCTTTCTAGCAATAGACTTGCGACGCATACGCAAACTGGAGGGTCGTATCTTATATGATATCAGAAAAACTTAAATCAGATCAAATATCCTTGCAAGTTCTAATCGAACGGAAATCGCCAAGAAAAGATCCATCGTAATCTTTATTTATGCAGTCGATCATGTCAGGTCGAGCCCTTTGATGATCACCGCGTGTTCTCGTCCCTTCGTATGACCGCAGGGATCGTCGACACCTGTCATCGACAGCTGGTAAGCACCATCATGTGTCAGTATGACGTTACGACCTCGTTCCCTTTTCAACTTCTCGTTCGGTTAAAGGCGAACCGGTCCAGTTCCACGACAACCAGGTAAGTCTCTCAACCCAGGTCACAAGTCTAAGCGTTCGACAAGCAAAATTTAAAGCTTAAATTTGACATTCAATTTTAAAATTTTGGGGGCAAACTGTTTGGGCAAAAAATCACGTCGTACGGCCACGACCAGAGCAGGTAAGACGCACGTCATAATCCAAATCTTGTATTAAGATAAGGTCTCGACAAGAACCCATAAAACATCTGTCGTCTCCCGTAAAAGGTAAGTCGTACGTCTCCCATGACGCACGACCATAGCATCGCCCGTCCCGTACGACCACCGTGTAAGATCATTGTACCTTCGACCAAAGCTAACGTTAACCCTGACTGTTACGTTTGTTAAGTATTTAGTGCAGGAGTCAAAGCCATTAACAGCAAGCAGCCGTAACGGACGAAGAGCATTATGGATAATCACTCCGGCGACCGTTTTGAGCCGTTGTAGCCGTTGATCAAATCATTAATGGAGCTAATTAATGACGCGAAGACTATAAAAGACAAGCTAAAGCCTCATTTCAAGGGACATCAGTTAACATCGGATATACATCAGCGAACATCACCAAACAGCAGAGAAAATCATCCAAACTCATAGCAAAGAACATTCAAACTCTAGAGATCAAGTACTGGAAGCCAGAACCCTACTGCGAACTCAAGAACACTCGAAGGAAAGCTCAAATATCGCTCTCGACGCACGGCAACAGCTTTCAACCAACAGTTGATTACACTTTGTACTCACACACGACAAACACCTATTTTTACATTCAAACACTTGTACTTTACATTTCGAAGTATTTCCTTCATTTATATTGTAATCATCGTACAATCGACGCCAGTACCAAGGACGTCGCCCCTGATTGGCGACCATAGTGCAGCGATGACACCTCCTGTCGTCCGCAGGTTTTTTCCTCGCTTGAGGTTTTTCCTGCGTCATCAAATCTCTTGTCTCGTTTATTTTTTCCCTCATCGCACGTCTCATCGAAAGATCCTTTCTTTAGTTGATTAAGTCCACATCGACCTTAAGTTGTCCCTTTGGTGCGATTTTTGGCATTAACATCAGCCGCCTTAACCCATTTGGAAAAATAATCAGTGAGCACAAGGAGGAATACCTTTTGTCCCGGGGCTGGGGGTAGCTTGCCGACAATATCCATTCCCCACCTCATGAAGGGCCACGGGATAAACGTCGAGTGCAAGGGTTCAGAGGGTTTATGTGACATACCTGAGTGTCGTTGACAAGAATCACAGTTCTGGACATACATGATGGTGTCTTGTCGCAATGTTGGCCAAAAATACCCTTGTCGAGAGATACGATTAGCCAAACTGCGACCACCTGAATGATTGCCACATTCGCCGTCGTGCATCTCTTGAAGGATTTTCTGGACCTGACTTTTGTTAATGACGCATCTTAGGTTTAAACCTGTTGATGATCTTCGATAGAGTTTATCCCCAATCATGACATATTTAGATGCTTTGAATCTGATCTTCCGGTCTTCCATCTTGTCTTCTGGGAGTTGATCGTGCATGAGGAAGTTCCGAATGTCACATGACCAATCCTCCCCTTCGTCCTCGATCTAGACGACATCGATGTTTTCGATGGACGATTCCGCCAGATGAATCATGGGAATAGCATCGAATATAGGTTCGACCAAAGCAGACCCGAGATTTTCTAAAGCGTCGGCCTGAGTATTCTGATCCCTCGGGATTTGTTCAATAGAAAAAGATTTGAATTTTTCGGATTTTTCTTTTGCTACCTTTAAGTACGCTGTCATTTTTGAATCTTTAGCCGCGAATTCCCCATTGATCTGGTTTACCACCAGAAGAGAATCGCTTTTGACATGCAATGCGGTTGCCCCGAGTCGTGGGCCATATCATTCCTATGATCAGGGCTTCGTATTCAGCTTCATTGTTGGTGGTTTTGAAATCGCACCGGATCGAATATACCATCTTGCCCCCTGTGGCGACTTTAAGACAACGCCTAGTCCTGAACCTCTAACGTTGGATGAACCGTCGACATATAAGATCCAAGGCACATCGTCGTGAGTCGCCACAGATGACACTTCGAGTCCTGCTTCTTTTTCCAGTTCAGGACTAAAATCAGCAATGAAGTCTGCCAAAGCTTGCGATTTGATCGCGGTTCTGGGTTTGAAATCGATGTCGTTACTGCTGAGATATATACTCCATTTTGCTAAGCGACCTGTCAACTCAGGTTTTCTTAAGACATACTTAAGTGGAAAGTTAGTCACGACAGTAATAGGATATGACTCAAAATAGTGTCGCAGTTTTTTAGCAGCTGTGACTAGCGACAAGAGCAATTTTTCCATAGAGGAATACCTGGTTTGTGCGTCCAAAAGAGATTTACTTACATAGTAGATTGGCAGTTGCTTCTTTTCATCTTCTCGTGTTAGGACGACACTTACCGCGTTGGGACTAACAGCCAAATATAGCTGTAGCACCTCATGATCGTGAGGTTTCGACAATAAGGGAGGCGACGTCAAGTACTCTTAAAGCTTTTGTAATGCCTGCTCATGGTCGTCTGTCCAGTCGAAACCTCTATTTTTCCTGAGGACATTGTAAAACAGATGGCATTTATCTGAGGATCGAGAGATGAACCTGTTTAGCGCTGCTACTCGACCAGTGAGCTTCTGGACCTCCTTGAAATTTCTAGGAGATTTAATTTCAATAATCGCTTTGATGGTCTGGATTAGCCTCGATCCCTCGACGAGTGACCATGTAGCCCAAGAATTTCCCAGCGCTGACACCAAAGGAACATTTCTTCGGGTTAAGTTTCATGTTGTATTCCCGAAGGATGTCGAACGATTGCCTCAAATGCTCGACGTGGTCGATAGCTTGCTTCGACTTGACCAGCATATCGTCGATATAAACCTCCATCGTGTCGCCAAGACGGTCTTTGAACATCTTGTTCACCAGGCGCTGGTAAGTAGACCCTGCATTTTTCAGTCCAAAAGGCATAACCTTATAACAGTAAATACCTCGGTCCGTCATAAATGCGTTTTTTTCTTGATCCTCGGCGTTCATTAGGATTTGATTATATCCGGAATAGGCATCCATGAACGTCGATAGTTCGTGCCCCGCTGTTGCGTCGACCATGGCGTCGATGTGAGGTAGTGGAAAAGGATCTTTTGGACAAGGTTTATTGAGATCTGTGAAGTCGATACAGACTCTCCATTTGCCATTTTTCTTTGCCACGACCACGACATTAGCAAGCCAATCGGGGTATTTTACTTCTCGAATCTTTCCTGTCTTGAGAAGGTTGTCGACTTCGTCATTTATCACCTTATTCCTTTCAGGAGCAAATTTCCTTCGCTTTTGCTTGACACGTTTGAATGATGGGTCAACGTTGAGCTTGTGGGAGATGACGTCAGGATCTATGCCGACCATATCTTCATGTGACCAGGCGAAACAATCAGCATATTCCTGCAAAAAAGATATCAACTTCTCCCTAAGGCAGGGACTGAGGGATGACCCGATAAAGACTTTTTGTTCAGGCTTGCTTGGATCCAAGACGACTTCCTCCAGGCGATAATCGTTGACTGCTTCAGGAGCATCTCGTGCACTTTCGAGCCCCTCCTACGCTGGGACAGCGGCTTGCTCTGGGTTTTCGTTATCTGCCATTTTCCTGAAATCGAAAACAGAAGAAACTCCAAGAAACCGTTAGTACGACGCACGTTTGTCGAAAGTTTTCTCTAGATGGGGTCCCACAGATGGCGCCAAACTGTTAATGCCAAAAATAGCACCAAAGTACAACTTAAGGTCGATGTGGACTTTAACAACTAAAGAAAGGAATCGTTCGACAAAAGCGTGCGACAAAGACAGAAATGTAAATGAAACAGTGATTTTGGTGACGCGGGAAAAACCTCAATGAGGAAAAAACCCGCGGACGACTGTGGAAGTCATCACTGCACTATGGTCGCCAAACAGGGGCGATGTCCTTGTGTTTCTGGTGTCGATCGTATAGAGATTACAATACAAATGAAAGAAAGACTTCGAAATGTAAAGTAACAAATGTTTTGAATGTAAAAACAATGTGCGTCGAGTGTTAAAACTGTGTGTCGTGCGCTGATGTCGTGCGTCGAGAGCGATCTTCTACGAGTGATTTATTTGTTTCGAGTGCTTGTGTCTGTTGTTCGATGTTGTGTCTCTGTGTTTTTTTTCGTCCCCTTGAAATGATGATTATCCTTGATATTTATAGTCTTCGGACGCTTTAATTGGCTTATTAAATACTTCGATAACTGTCGTAATGAACGTCGTCTTTAGTGCTGTTTAATGACCTTCATCAGTTATAGCCGTTTGTCCATTTATGATGTTGACTCCTGCATTAAACACTGAACAAATGTAACAGTTTATGTCATGCGTTAGTTGGTCGATGTCGCATGGTTCTATGCGACGGTCGGGTGAGCTAGGCGACATCGAGATCGAGTGTCGTGAGGTAAAAAGACTTTCGATTTTATCTTTAATCAAGAGTTTAAAGTACTATGATTTTACCTTCGTTATGGAAAAGGGAATAAGTGTTTCCTTACCTTGGTCGTGGTCGAGACTGGTGAATTTTTGCCCAAACAGTAACCACTCCAGTGGCCGTAGTCTCGCAAATCGGATATCCCGACAAGGCTACTATTGGCCGACCCTAAGGCAGGATGCCATCAGGTACGTCCAAAGCTGCGATCCATGTCAGCGACATTCAGGTATGGCACACCAGCCTTCTGAACCCTTGCACACGACATTAGTCACGTGGCCCTTCATGAGATGGGGAATGGATATCGTCGGCATGTTACCTCTTGCCCCTGGGCAGAAAATCTTTTTACTAGTCCTTACGGATTATTTTTCTAAATGGATAGAAGTTGATTACGGATCATTTCTTTACTAGTCCGTATGGATCATTTCTTTTATCCAGACTAACATTATCTGCAAGTTCGGAATACCATCCGAAATCGTATGTGACAACAGATCATATTTCATAAGTGATCGTATGCAACAGTTCTGCGAGGATCATAATATCAAACTTATGAACTCGACTCCACGTTACCCTCAGTCTAACGGTCTTGCAGAGTCTAGCAACAAAGTGATCATCAACTCGATAAAGAAAAGACTCAAGGCAGCTAAAGGAAGATGGGTCGAAGAACTCCCATCGGTCCTATGGGCCAATCGTATGACGCCTCGGACATTAACAGGACAAACGTCGTTCTCATTGGTCTACGGTTGTGAAGTCGTCTTACCTATTGAGATGCAGCTCCCGACATCGAGGCATACATCTGTCGATCACAATTTGGTGGACCTAAGTTGTGATCTCGACGCTCTCGAAGAGCTAAGAGAACCTGCCTTAATAAAAATGGCATCACAGAGACAAGTCGTCGAACGACATTTTAACAAAAATGTGAAGATCAAAGTCTTTTCGGAATGTGACTTCGTCTTACGACAAGTCTTCCAAAACATCAAGGAGCCAAACGCAGGTAAGTTATCCACTAAGTGGGAAGGACCCTATCGCATATCTAAAGTCGTGGGGAAAGGTGCTTACAGGCTCCAGACCCTTGACAATCAAGACATCCCATGTAGTTGGAACGCAGTACATCTAAAGAAATATTTCTTTTGAAATATTTACCTACGATTTATTATCCTCAACGATTACTGACTTAAGCATCATAGGGTCGTTGGTCTTACCAACGACCACCCCTGAATTTTACATTGCATGATCGCAGAATCGTACGGACGCCAGACTTACGATCTGTATAGTATAAGGCAAAGTCTTCACGACTAAATATGTCACGACTGATATGTCACGACTAAATATATCATGACTGATAAGTCACGACTGATATATTACGATTGGTATCTAACGATCTATATCGTAAAACCCTCTGATTACTATGTTACAACAGGTATCCAAATGTTTGGGCAAAAAATCACGTCGCTCGACCGCGACCAGAACAGGTAAGACGTATGATTAGGGACTATATCTTGTATTAAGATAAGGTCTCGACAAAGACCTAGAACACCATCGTCGTCCCTCATAAAAGGTAAGTCGAGAGTTCCTTACGACGCTCGACCATAGCGTCGCCCGATCCGCATGACTATTATATAAAGACGTGCGACTTCGACCAAAGCTAACGTTAACCATGACCGTTTATTAAGTGTTTAATGCAGGAGTAAAAGTCATTAAGGAGCAACGACTATAACCGACGCAATCATTAAACAGCCGGCGACCGTAACGGACGAAGATCATTACTCCGGCGACCGTTTCCAACCGTTAAGGCCATTAAAGGAGCATTCATGGATGAAGCTAAGGACGCGAAGACTATAAATATCAAGCTCAATCAACATTTCAACACATAAAATATCCGGCGATTAACAACCGAAGCAATATTCAAGGACACCTGAAGTGAAGAACCATTATTCTAAGTATCGCTCTCGACGCACGACAACAGCCCTCGACCAGCAGTTCATACTTTGTTTTGTACACGACAAACACCTGTTTTTACGTTCAAACACTTGTACTTTACATTTCAAAGCATTTCCTTCATTTGTATTGTAATCTATGTACGATCGACACCAGTATCCAAGGACATAGCCCCTGATTGGCGACCATAGTGCAGCGACGACACCCCCTGTCGTCTGCAGGTTTTTTCCTCGTTTGAGGTTTTTCTTGCGTCATCAAATCCCTTGTTTCTTTATTTTATTTATCTTCGCACGTCTCGTCGAAATATTCTTTCTTTAGTTTTTTAAGTCCACATCAACCTTAAGTTGTCCCTTTGGGGCGATTTTTGGCATTAACAGTTTGGCGCCATCCGTGGGACTACATCTAGAGAAAATCCTCGACGAACGTGCATTCTACTAATAGTTTCTTGGAGTTTCTTCTATTTTCTGTTGCGGGAAAATGGCAGCCCCTGGAAATCCGCAGCAAGCCGTCGCTCAGATGTATCAGGAGCTCGAGGTTGCCAGGAATCAACTCAATGCAATGGCAGAGCAGAATCGCAGAGCAGCTGAAGAGATCGTGCGGCTAAGGAATCCTTTTGGACCGCAGAATGGTCCTAGACCATTCATCCAGAATCCAGGTCCGGGACCAGTACCGTCCGCGCCGAATCAGCATCCAAGTCCATTCATGCAGAATCAGCAGTCGGGTCCGTTCATTCCGAATCCCCAGTCTGGGCAGATTCCCCCTCAGCACATCCGACCACCACCCTTGAACAATGGATCCCAACCATTGCAAGGTGGCTCCCAGCCGTTTCAGAATGAATCCCAGTCGTTTTACCAGCCGTTCCAAAGTGGTCCGCAACCTTTCCAGCAAGGATCGCAACCTTTCTAGCAAGGATCGCAATCTTTCCAGCAGAGATCGCAGCCATTTCAGCATGGACCACAATCGTTTCAGAATGGACCGCAGCAATTCCACTATGGGTCGCAGCCATATTTTGTTCCGTTCAATGGGGACACCAATGGTTCGTCGCATGGTAATGGCACTTGTCCAGGGACCAATCCCTCGACAGGGGCAAATCCTGATCTTAACGATCCCGTCGCCCAGCGTTTGAAGATGTTAGAAGACCAAAATGAGCGCGTCCTGTCCTTGCTCGCCAAGTTGCCTGGGGAAGCCGTGCCTGTCGACGTCGAGCCTCGCTCGGGGTATCAGGCGTCGCCCTTCATCGACGAGATTGCCACCATCAAGGTCCCAAAGAAGTATAACATTCTTGCCTTCACTCCCAAGTATTCGGGTGTGACCGATCCAACCGAGCATGTCGCGCAGTATAAGCAGCTCATGTGGACGATCTCGATTCCACACATGTACCAGGAAGTATGCATGTGAAAGAGTTTCGGGGCGACTCTCACTGGTCCAGCTCTCCAGTGGTTGATCAATCTCAAACCCAAATCTATCGGGTCGTTCGCCGAATTGGTCAACCAATTCTCCCGGCAATTCGCCAGCAGTCGTAAGATGGAAAAGCAGACTAGTGATCTGTACTATGTCGTGCAGAAGACCAATGAGTCTATTAGAAGTTATTTCAATAGATTCAATGCCGAAATGATCAGTATCCGCAATTGTGACATCAAAACTGCGATCGAAGCTTATAAGCGTGGTCTAGACGATAGTTCAGGTCTATATATCGATCTGACCAAGTATCCCCCAGAGACTTTCGAAGACGTCCGAGCTCGAACCTTAGCATATATGAGGGTCGAAGACGACGCAGCCTTTCGTCACAAACACACTGATGACAAGAAGCCGTTAGGTGTCAAGAAGCCAGAATTCAAGCCGAAAGCCATATCCAGAATAGAGCCAGCGCGTCAGATTTCAAACGTTCGTTTCAAGACGAAGGCAGAAGTTAAAACCGCGACTAAATTCCCGTGTACCCCAAGATCTCCTCTTATGGGTTCAAAGGGTCAGCTAAAGACTTAGTCGAAGCTCTGAAGACCACCCAAGCAACCATCCGGTGGCCGAAGAAGTCTGACTTGGACGATGCTAAGAAGGATAAATCAAAGTGGTGCGACTTCCACGTCGACCATGGTCATGCGACAGATGATTGTAACGCACTCAAGAAGGAATTGGCATATCATGTTCCACAAGGTAATCTCAAAGATATTATTGATAATGTCGTTATTAACAGCCATCGACCGTCGACTCCCGAGCATGCAAACGTTATCAATTAAAATCCCCTACGCCATTGGGAACCCTGAAGATCGAGTATGAGTTGAAACGTCGCTATGGTGCCCTATCGTACGACGACATGATCAATCACAGACAGTATCTCATCGGATCGTCGTGTCGTCCTGTCATTTAAAACCTATCTTTCTTTCCAAAAAGAATAGGATAATAAATAACAGGGGAGCAATACCCCATGAAGAAGAAAGGTATGATTTCTAACTCTTTTCCATACAAATTTTTCTCACAAACAGCTACTGACTTAAGCATCAGAGGGTCGTTGGTGAGCCAACGACCGACCCTCAACATCGTTTTATCGCAGGATTGCACAACACAGACAATCAGGTACATGACTTGATCACACCTTACAGCTAGTCGAACGACTTGGTCGCACGATCGCATAGACGGCTTCGCAGCCTGAGCCTCTTAACATAGAAAAACTTCGCGTTTTGAATAAATACCTTAGTCGCATGTATTGGTGTTTGATTAGCATACATTCTAAACGAATGCCTTATTTTTTCTTTCTTATACCCTGTATGGATGCTTTGATCGTATGTTATCATATTTTATAAGTGCCTTGGTCGCATGATTTCTATGTATCTTATGTTCAATTGATGCGATATTTGTTTACCAAATATATAAAGCATAAGTTCGACCATAAGAAAAATTGTCAAGAACATATTCGACCCCCAACGGTCGAGCAACAAAAAAGAGAAAATTCTTAAACTAAAGAAGGAACATCCGTTGCATTCGTGCCCGAAGTCCCGTCCAGAAGGTTTTCGCCTGCCACCTCTTCTTCGACATCTTTCTCATCATCTAAGTCAAGATCTCTCTCGGTCCCAATGCCATTCAGATAGATGTCCAACTCCTCCTTCGCCGAAGCAAGAGGGTTTTTTCCTAGCAGGTGTCGTCGCATGATAGCAGCACGCGCAGTAAGTCGAGCGTAAGAAAAGAAAGACCTATTCTCGACCGTCAACTCCTCGAACTCTTTCTCCAAGTTCGTCGCTTTAATCTTGGATTCTTCAACCTCCTTTTTCTTCGCAGCTAAAGATGCCTCCATTCCCTCCAGCTCCTCTCTCTGATCACACATCAAAGATAGAGATTCCTTCAAACGGGAATTCACCTCGTCCCTTGCATGACTGAGGGCATCTAGCTCATCAAAAGCATGGTCAAGACGCATTGACACCGCCTCTTCGTGTTCCAGGGCATCTTTTTCCTTAGCCAACGCTGCTTCTTCCTCCTTGATAACAGAAGCCGTCAAGCCCCCTACATTCGTCGTCTCAGCCTGAAATGCTAAGTAAGCTCGAAGTGCCTACAAAATCATAAAGACGAACATCGTCAATAGACAACGACAACGACTGCGACAAAACAAGTTTTGAAAGAAAAACTTACCAAGAATACGAGTCCAGCTGCATGGAACTCTTTTTTCTCAAAAGAAAACCCGTCAAAACGCTCCCTGAAAGACGGGAGCAAATATTTTTCTAAGTGGGGAAGCAACTTCGTCTCGTCCAAGACATTGTCGTCCAGAAAATCCGACGGCAACGTAAAGTTGACCGTCGTCTCCCCCACAGATCCTTTATGCGCGCCTTTGCCCATGTCGGCCGACGAAGGGCCAGATAGGACGACGAGAAACATCGTCGTCGGTTGCGTAGTATCCACGGATTTTACGTCGGTCGTGTCAAACGTAACCGACGCCATTGCCTTCCTGGACAAGGCAACCCTCGGTGGGTTACCCGTCTTCAGAGACGGTTCCCTCAGAATGGACATCTTTGTCCTCTTCGAGAAATCAGACCCAGCCGTCGGGACTTCTTTTCTTTTCAAGAGACCCGACCCAGATGTAGAGACCTCTTTCTTCTTCAGGACCCCTGACCCAGTCGTCGAAGTGTCCTTCTTTCTATTATCCCTCGCCTTGCGAGTCGGTTCAGCCTGAGTCATCATCCTAGTAATAGAAGATGACACCCGTGCATGAGATTCCCCTGTATGGGCAAAAACAAAGGATTAGACACTCGAAGAATAAAAATAGATTAAGTTAAGAAGAGAAGAGAAGAACAATTACCGGTTATCTCTACTTCCAGATCATCTCCTTCAGTCCCCTCGGACTCCTCTTCTTCATCATCATTTTTCTCCCTTTCCTCTCGACCCATTCTGATCCTATCACTCAAGAGAACAGTGTCGTCATCCTCATCTACCAGGTGACGATTAACGTACGTCCGATCCCTGCCACTGAACTCTAAAAATTTCTTGATCTTAGCCTTGGATTCTTGATCAGGTTTTACTTTGTCAAAATTAATATTTGAGCATAAGAGAAAAGAACAGTCAAAGAGGAATCAGATAAGAACCGTTTAATATATATATATATAGATCGACAACTCACCCGTCATATTCCAGCCCTCTCTGATCCAGTCACTAGCAGAGTCGAGCGTCGCCAACCATACGAATACATATTTCTTCTTCCACCCACGATCATTGACTGATGTATTTAAAACCAAAGTACGATCACCTTTATATCTCGAAAACAAGCTATAGTGCCAATACTGGTCCTTTGTGACTTTGTACGTCGTCAAAAGGTCCCTCACACCCATCGGTGAATCCCAACCGGAGGTAAGTCGTTCAATGACAAAAATGACTCGCCAAGACTGGGGCATCAGTTGTCCTGGCGAGAGGTCAAATTCGCACATAAACTCCTTGGCTAGAGGCGAATATGGCCAGTGGAAACCTATCTTAATCAGGTACTAATATATAACAGCATACCCTTTAGCACACATTTCAGGACGAACGCCACCAGCCCTGTTTATAATGATCCCCATGGGAATCCTAGCCAGGCTTCTGAAGTCGTCTAGATCATCCTCGGTTTCTATAATACTCTTAGGTTCCGTCGACATCTCTAAACCTGTCAAATTAATAAGCAAGTCCGAAAAACCCCAGTTATCCCAGTTCTTCTTAGGTTTCCTGGCAATGGACTTGCGGCGCATACGACGACTAAAGAATTGGTATCTTATATGATCCTGAAAATTGATTCCAAACAGGGTAATCGAACGAAAAGCGACAAAGAAACCCTAAGAAAAAGCTTTGCTCAACACTCTCCTAAATCGTAAACAGAAGAAAGCCAATCGCAATCTCTATTTATGCGGACGGATATGTCAGATCGAGTCCTTCAGCAAATCAACACGCGTCCATGTCCTTTCGTATACCTATCCGAATCTTCGACACCTGTCTTCGACAGCTGGTAAGCATCATCGTGCGTCAGTATGACGTCACAACTTTTCAACTTCTCGTTCAGTTAAAGGCGAACCGGTCTAGTTCCACGACAACCAGGTAAGTCTCTCAACCCAGTCACAAGCTTAAGCGTTCGACAAGCAAAATTTAAAACTTAAACTTGACATTCAATTTTCAAATTTTGGGGGCAAACTGTTTGGGCAAAAAATCACGTCGCTCGACCGCGACCAGAACAGGTAAAACGTATGATTAGGGACTATATCTTGTATTAAGATAAGGTCTCGACAAAGACCTAGAACACCATCGTCGTCCCTCATAAAAGGTAAGTCGAGAGTTCCTTACGACGCTCGACCATAGCGTCGCCCGATCCGCACGACAATTATATAAAGACGTGCGACTTCGACCAAAGCTAACGTTAACCATGACTGTTTATTAAGTGTTTAATGCAGGAGTAAAAGTCATTAAGGAGCAATGACTATAACCGACGCAATCATTAAACAGTCGGCGACCGTAACGGACGAAGATCATTACTCTGGCGACCGTTTCCAACCATTAAGGCCATTAAAGGAGCATTCATGGATGAAGCTAAGGACGCGAAGACTATAAATATCAAGCTCAATCAACATTTCAACACATAAAATATCCGGCGATTAACAACCGAAGCAATATTCAAGGACACCTGAAGTGAAGAACCATTATTCTAAGTATCTCTCTCGACGCACGACAACAGCCCTCGACCAGCAGTTCATACTTTGTTTCGTACACGACAAACACCTATTTTTACGTTCAAACACTTGTACTTTACATTTCGAAGCATTTCCTTCATTTGTATTGTAATCTCTGTACGATCGACACCAGTATCCAAGGACATCGCCCCTGATTGGCGACCATAGTGCAGCGATGACACCCCCAGTCGTCCGCAGGTTTTTTCCTCGTTTGAGGTTTTTCCTGCATCATCAAATCCCTTGTTTCTTTATTTTATTTATCGTCGCACGTCTCGTCGAAAGATTCTTTCTTTAGTTGTTTAAGTCCACATCGACCTTAAGTTGTTCCTTTGGTGCGATTTTTGGCATTAACACCAACGATCCAAGTTCTAGTGGATAAATCTTACGACTTTAACTCCACAATATTTTTGCCTTAGTCGCATGATCAAATACAAGAGAACATGAGTACCGTTGTCGTACTATATTTGCTCATTTGAACTATGGATATCTTTCTGCCCTAGTTGCTCGATCCATTAGTCATACGATTCATGTTACATTTTCGTTTATTTTTTTTGTTTACGACAAAGTAAATGAATAACAATAGCGCTCGTTCAACAAAAATATACTTGTATTACCGTGGTCAAAAATTTACAAGTATAGGGCACGACCACCAACGATCGCCCCGATAAAAGGGATGAACAAAAGAAGAACAAAGTCAAGGATGAGAAGGCTCCTGCTCCTGAGCGACCTACTCATCGCCACCTCCAATTACCTCAGCGTTCGCAGGATCCCCGTCTTCGAGTTGGTCTTCCTGATTGAGGTCTTCCTCATCCCCGACCGGCTCCAAGTACGTGGAAACCTCTACCTCGGATCCGGCCATAAAGTTTAACCCCCACAGATGGTGACGCATGATCGCCGCTCTGACCTTCAAATGGGTCAGATCCTCAAAAGACAGAAGTCGCTCCTCCAAGGAGGCGACCTTCTTCTTCTCCACCTCGACGAGCCACTTAAGGTCCTCGACCTGTTTTTCACTCTCGGCCAAGGAAGCCTTAGTCGCTCCCACCTCCGCCTCAGACGCAAAGGATGTCACAAGGGCCTCCCTCAGGCGGCTTTGAAGGTCTTCCTTCTATCTCGACGATGCCTCTAAGAAGTCCTGCGCTTCATCGAGCTTCGCCGAGAGGACCTCGGCCCTATCCATCGCCAGCTGTTCCCGTTCTCGTGCCACGCGAGCTTCATCCTGCGCCCCGCACATCTTCTCTAAGGCATGGGGTACGACCCTTCGGATCTTTTCCATCTGGGCGTACAGGCATAGCGATGTCTGGAACGCCTACAGTCACACGATCAAAACATAAGTCGTAAATCGAACGATAAACATTACACAAGAGAAATAAGCGGTCGTACGTACCTTGAAAGAGAGCCCAGCGACCTGCGACCCCATCTCATCAACCGTAACATTTTAGAAACGCTCTTGGAAGGAAGGCCAGAGGAATTTCCCTAGGTCAGGGAATATTTTTTCGCTGTCCATCTCGTCGCTAGCCATGAAGTTCAACGGCAACTAAAAGTTGATCGTCATGGAATCGGCAGAACCTTCCGTCGCTTTTCCCTTTCCCTTGTCAGACGAAGAGGGAGACGGGGCAGCCGTCTGAGGCCCAACCTCCTCAAACTCCGGAATTGTCAGAGGGGCCACGCTCACTAGGGTAGCGTCAATCACGCCCGGTGGCGTCTTCCCCTTCTCAGCAGTGGTAGCCCCAGATGGACCACCACTCTTCGACGACGGTTCTCTCCGGGAACTCGTCCTAGATTTTTTCATCCCTGATGACAGGGATGATGGAGCCTTCCTTTCAACTCCTTGGCCTTTCGGGCCAAAAGGAGTTGAGACTCCTTCTTCGACATACCATGAGAGGGCACCTCGCCCAACCCACCTACAAAAATATACGCAAAAAAGGTGAGAAGGAAAACATACGACACAACCGAATACGATCAAGTCGTACGACCACTAGGAGATACGAAAGGTAAGACATGAGTTTTTACCTGCCGCCTCCTCCTCTTCCTCTCCTCTCTCTACCCCTCCTCTGCAGGGATCTTCGTTCCTTCGAGAACGACGACCTCGTCGTCCGTATCTTTGTCCACAAGACTGCGTTAGACGAAGAAAGACATATCTTCCAGACTGTATGTCCGGAACTTCTCGATCTTCGCCGAAGATTCAGGAAGATCAGCATCAGAAAATATAATGACTGAAAACGAAAATCACACGCGTATTAGATATAACTCACGATCAAGAATAAAAACGTACGATAAATGAAGTAAGACTTACAATCGGTGTTCCATCCAGTAATAACCCAAGTCGTATCTTCCTCAAGAAGGTCCAGAGACAAGACCTTGCCAAAGACGTACCTCGCCTTCCACCCGCGGTCGTTGACCTGGGCTGCACAAGCACCTGGGTACCCCTGTGCTTGGAAAAAAGGCTATATCGATGGTAGTTGTCCACATTCACCAGGTAGGCCGCCAACAAATCGTCCACCGTGAATGGCGACGTCCAATCAGAGGTGACCTTGTTGATCACGTGAATAATCCGCCAGAACTGCGGCATTGCTTGAGCTGGTGATAGGTGGTACCTGTTAATGCCAAAAATCGCACCAAAGGGACAACTTAAGGTCGATGTGGACTTAAACAACTAAAGAAAGAATCTTTCGACGAGACGTGCGATGATAAATAAAATAAAGAAACAAGGGATTTGATGACGCAGGAAAAACCTCAAACGAGGAAAAAACCTGCGAACGACAGTGGGTGTCGTCGCTATACTATGGTCGCCAATCAGGGGCGATGTCCTTGGATACTGGTGTCGATCGTACAACGATTACAATACAGATGAAGGAAATGCTTCGAAATGTAAAGTACAAGTGTTTGAATGTAAAAACAGGTGTTTGTCGTGTACGAAACAAAGTGTGAAGTGCGTCGAGAGCGATACTTAGAATAATGGTTCTTCACTTCAGGTGTTCTTGAATATTGCTTCGGTTGTTAATCGCCGGATATTCGATGTCTTGAAATGTTGATTGAGCTTGATATTTATAGTCTTCGCGTCCTTAGCTTCATCCATAAATACTCCTTTAATGGCCTTAACGGTTGGAAACGGTCACCGGAGTAATGATCTTCATCCGTTACGGTCGCCGGCTGTTTAATGATTGTGTCGGTTATAGTCGTTGCTCCTTAATGACTTTTACTCCTGCATTAAACACTTAACAAACGGTCATGGTGAACGTTAGCTTTGGTCGAGGTCGCACGTCCTTTATGTAATAGTCGTGCGGATCGGGCAACGCTATGGTCGAGCGTCGTAAGGAACTCTCGACTTATCTTTTATGAGGGACGACGATGGTGTTCTGGGTCTTTGTCGATACCTTATCTTAATACAAGATATAGTCCTTAATCATACGTCTTACCTGTTCTGGTCGCGGTCGAGCGACGTGATTTTTTGCCCACACAGTTTGCCCCCAAAATTTGAAAATTGAATGTCAAATTTTAGTTTTAAATTTTGCTTGTCGAACGCTTAGACTTGTGACCTGGGTTGAGGGACTTACCTGGTTGTCGTGGAACTAGACCGGTTCGCCTTTAACTGAACGAGAATTTGAAAAGTTATGACGTCATGCTGACGTACGATGATGCTTACCAACTGTCGAGGACAGGTGTCGAAGATCTGGGCGGGCATGTGAAAGGACAGGGATGCGCGGTGGTCATCCAGGGATTCGATTTGATGCGATTGTTTGTATAAATAAAGATCACGACGGATCTTTTCTTGCTATACTTCGAAGTGTTTCTTTGGGAAGAGATTTCGCCTTGATTCCTTTCCATTCTTCGTCCGAACTTACTCGAATCATTGCAAATCTTTGGCCTAGTAGAGATTGTTCGAGGTTTAGAGCGTTTATATAACGCATTGCTCTTCCGCTTTGGTTTTTATCGATCGTCTCCTTCGTTTGATAAACAATGTCGATTGAACCAGAGAGTTCTATCGTGAGTCAGGAGGATTTAGATGCCTTTAGGCGTCTAGCGAAGATCCCTGCGGAAGTAGCGTTAACCATTCCAGGGGATATACGTCCTGAGGATTGTCCTGAAGGATGCTTCGTGATATACGAGTATCCCTTCAAAATAGGGTTTGAGTGGTCGTATTCAGTTTTATCTAAGAATTTCATGCGATATTTAGGCCTGTTACCAGGACAGTTGATGCCCCAACTTTGGCGGGTTTTTCTGGTTATCGAGCGATTATCTGCAAAGTGTGATCCACCTATGACCCTGAATGATTTCTGGTTGGCTTATCATGTTAAGAGAGAAAAGAATTGGCGTTACAGTCTGTATTCCAAGTTTAAGGGTGATCGTACCCTGGTTTTAAATACTGTGGTCAACGACCGTGGATGGAAGAAGAGGTACGTATTCGTACGTACTGACTCGCTTGACATCAATAGCAAATGGATTCGTCCTGACTGGAACATGGGAGGTATGCTTTTTCGATATATGTCACTGTTTGGTTCTTCCGCTTTCTATTTACTCATTGCTTTTTGTCGTCTTTAGAGATTCAGTACGATGTCTTGCACCCGAACGAAGGTTCTTGAGCCAAGGTCGACAGATTCCTGAGTTATAGTACTGATGATCGATCTTTCGTCACGTGGCAACCGGCGGCCGAGGACGAGGACGCGATGGGAGATTCTAAAGAAGAGGGAGAGGAGGATGAGAGGGAAGAAGCGACTGGTAAACGTACCATAGTTTTTATTTTACTTTGTTTACTCTATCCGCCTGACGCTTCATGTATTTCCTGATCAGTGCCGACCAAGAGGAAATCGGTCTCTAGGGCGAGAGGGGAGCAGGTTATGCGTGCCCTTCGGGGTGAAAATGTTTCGACAGCTGGGTCGAGTGAAAATAGAACCCGGAGGACAATCCTGAGGGAACCGTTGTCTAGGGTTGATAACTCACCGGGAGTTGTTCTGCCTTAGGAGGCGAGGGCGTCATCTAGCCGTTTTGGCGTAACGGACGCGACACCAGCAAGTTCTGCGCTTCCGGCGACGGTGACGACGCCGATGTCCAAAGTGTCGATCCCAACGTCTGTTGACAGGGGCGAGGGATCATCGGCCAAAGTTATGACGGTCAATTTTACATTGCCGTCTGACTTTATGGCGGATGGTGTCCTAGACGGGACGACGTCGTTCCCTCATCTGGGGAAGTATTTGCTCCCGTCTTTCGGGGAGCGTTTTCGTGGAGTTTAGGTCGGAGAGATTGGATCTCAAGTTGCCAGTCTGGCGTTCATGGTGAGTGTCAATCTTTCATGACTTGTCTCGTTCGTTTAGTCATCTAATGTTCTCTTGTGTTATTTTTCAGACATTCCAGTCGTCTTTGGCATTACACGCTGGGATCTCGAAAGTTGAAGAGTTGATGGCGTCTGCCCTTGAAAGAGAAGCTGTGGCGTTAGAGAGAGAGAAGGCGGCTTTAGATAGGGAGAGGTTTGCCTTGGCGCGTGCTGACGAGCTAGCCATCCAGGTTTTCGATGCTCAGTATGAACTGCAGGGGATTCGTGCGGGAGGAGTGGCAGATGAAGGTCCTCGGGTCGGGACTTCGAGCAGGGATACGACCGATGTTCCCCCTGCCGTCTAGAATTTCCCTTTCCTTGTTTATTTTTCCATTCGACCAATCAGGGATCGAGTATGTATATAATGGTTTACTTAATGAATATATCTTTTGCTTATGCTTTATTAGAATCACATTTGATTATAAAGTTGAACATAAGATACATATGAAATCATGCGACTAAGGCGCTCATTGTAATACGATAATAAGAACGTAAAACAAATAAAAACACGCGATTAAAGCATCCATTCAGGGTATAAAAGCTAAGAAACTTAGATGTAAGTTATTTAGGCTTTGCGATTGTACGACGAGATCGTAAGAGGAATTTGCGTCGTATGCCCCTGTGGAGGGATTGTCAGGGAAGAAAATCCTGATTGTTTATGTCGTGCGATTCTGCGAATTTAAAGTCATCTAGTAGACTTAATGATTACTGCCGTGCGATTCTGCGATAATCTGTCGTGCGATTCTGCGATAAAACGATGTCGGGGGTTGGTCGTTGGCTAGCCAACGACCCTTCGATGCTTAAGTCAGTAAACGTTTTGTGAGAAAAAATCGTATGAAAAAGAGTTAGAGAACGTACCATTTCAGACTCTCTCTATTTGCCCCCTGTCATTTATTACCTTATCCTTTTTGGGAGGAAAAGATAGGTTTTAAATGACAGAATGACACGGAGAAATATTGTCCTGCGTTGACTATGTTGTCGTGCGACCGGGCACCGTAGTAGACTTATTAATTTAGGGATAGAGGAACAAACCTGTCGAGAGCCTGATCTTGTGACTTTGGTTTATTTTCGCGGCTTCAAGGTAGACTTGTAGCACTCACGAGCGACTTTTGGCTCACTCTTAATCTCTTGGATTCCCCATGGCGTAGGGAATTTCAACATTTGATGATACGTCGAGGGAACGGCTTTCATATCATGGATCCATGGTCGTCCTAAGATGATGTTATAGGCCGACGCACAATCGATGACACTGAACTTGGTTTGCTTGTTGACTCCTCCGGCGTAGACGGGCAAGATTATCTCTCTGGAGGTGCTCGTCGCTTCTCTATTGAAACCGACCAAAGTCGTCAAACGTCGGGTGATTTCCGAGCGATCGATTCCCATGGCTTTGATGATGTTGAGAAAAATAACATTTGTTGAGCTGCCCCCGTCGATCAAGACTCGACGCGTTAGACAGTTACCGACCGTGATCTGAATGATCAACCCGTCGTGATGCTTCTGATATGAGTCGCCAAGGTCGACGTGGTCGAACACAATCTTCATGGCTTCTATCTCCAAAACTCCTTTGGGTCCAGACGAGCGAGGAATAGGCCGATCATCGGGCGCCTGACTGGCATGATGCTTGGCCGCTGAATACGTCAGACCACACACATCTGAACCACCGGTGATGCAATTGACGACTTTCACATGCTCGGGGGTCGTCGTTCGATGTTCGTTAGCTGAAATAGCGACATCGTCGATGATATCTTTGAGATTTCCTTTCGGAAAATGATATGCTAGTTCCTTCTTCAATGCGATACAGTCGTCTGTCGCATGACCATGATCGGCATGGAAGTCGCACCACTTTGATTTGTCTTTCTTAGCATCGTCCAGGACGGACTTCTTTGCCCATCGAATGGTAGCTTGAGCGGTCTTTAGAGCTCCGACTAAGTCCTTTGCAGATCCTTTGAATCCGTAAGAGTATATCTTGGGGTACTGAGTGAACTTAGTCGCGGTCCTGGCCTCTGCTTTCGTCTTGAAGCGAACATTTGAAATTTGGCACGCTGGCTCTATTCTGGAAACAACCTTTGTCTTGAACTCTGGCTTTCTGACGCCTAACGACTTCTTGTCGTCAGTGTGCTTGTGACGAAAGGCGGCATCATCTTCGACCCTCATATATGCTAAGGTTCGAGGTCGGACGTCTTCGAAAGTCTCTGGGGGATAGTTGGTCAGATCGATATATAGACCTGAACAATCGTCTAGACCACGCTTATAAGCTTCGATCGCAGTTTTGATGTCACAATTGCGGATACTGATCATTTCGGCATTGAATCTATTTAAATAACTTCGAATAGACTCATTGGTCTTCTGCACGACATAGTACATATCACTAGTCTGCTTTTCCATCTTACGACTGCTGGCGAATTGCCGAGAGAATTGGTTGACCAATTCGGCGAACGACCCGATAGATTTGGGTTTGAGATTGATCAACCACTGGAGAGCTGGACCAGTGAGAATCGCCCCAAAACTCTTGCACATGCATACTTCCTGGTACATGTGTGGAATCGAGATCGTCCACATGAGCTGCTTATACTGCGCGACATGCTCGGTTGGATCGGTCACACCCGAATACTTGGGAGTGAAGGAAGGAATGTTATACTTCTTTGGGACCTCGATGGTGGCGATCTCGTCGATGAAGGGTGACGCCTGATACCCCGAGCGAGGCTCGACGTCGACAGGCACGGCTGCCCCAGGCAACTTGGCGAGCAAGGGCAGGACGCGCTCATTTTGGTCTTCTAACATCTTCAAACGTTGGGAGACGGGATCGTTAAGATCAGGATTTTCCCCTGTCGAGGGATTGGTCCCTAGACTAGTGCCATTACCATGCGACGAACCATTGGTGTCCCCGTTGAACGGGACAAAATATGGCTGTGACCCATAGTGGAATTGTTGCGGTCCATTCTGAAACGATTGTGGTCCCTGCTGAAATGGTTGCGATCTCTGCTGGAAAGATTGTGATCCTTGCTGGAAAGGTTGCGGACCACTTTGGAACGGCTGGGATCCATTCTGAAACGGTTGGGCGCCACCTTGCAATGGTTGGGATCCATTGTTCAAGGGTGGTGGTCGGATGTGCTGAGGGGGAATCTGCCCAGACTGGGGATTCGGAATGAACGGACCCGGCTGCTGATTCTGCATGAATGGACCTGGATGTTGATTCTGCGTGGACGGGCCTGGTCCCGGTCCTGGATTCTGGATGAATGGTCTAGGACCATTCTGGGGTCCAAAAGGATTCCTTAGCCGCGTGATCTCTCCAGCTGCTCTGCGATTCTGCTCTGCCATTGCATTGAGTTGATTCCTAGCAACCTCGAGCTCCTGATACATCTGAGCGACGGCTTGCTGCGGATTTCCAGGGGCTGCCATTTTCCTGCAACAGAAAACAGAAGAAACTCCAAGAAACTATTAGTAGAATGCACGTTCGTCGAGGATTTTATCTAGATGTAGCCCCACGGTGGGCGCCAAACTGTTAATGCCAAAAATCGCACCAAAGGGACAACTTAAGGTCGATGTGGAATTAAACAACTAAAGAAAGAATCTTTCGACGAGACGTGCGATGATAAATAAAATAAAGAAACAAGGGATTTGATGACGCAGGAGAAACCTCAAACGAGGAAAAACCTGCGGACGACAGTGGGTGTCGTCGCTATACTATGGTCGCCAATCAGGGGCGATGTCCTTGGATACTGGTGTCGATCGTACAACGATTACAATACAGATGAAGGAAATGCTTCGAAATGTAAAGTACAAGTGTTTGAATGTAAAAACAGATGTTTGTCGTGTACGAAACAAAGTGTGAACTGCTGGTCGAGGGTTGTTGTCGTGCGTCGAGAGCGATACTTAGAATAATGGTTCTTTACTTCAGGTGTTCTTGAATATTGCTTCGGTTGTTAATCGCCGGATATTCGATGTCTTGAAATGTTGATTGAGCTTGATATTTATAGTCTTCGCGTCCTTAGCTTCATCCATAAATGCTCCTTTAATGGCCTTAACGGTTGGAAACGGTCGCCGGAGTAATGATCTTCATCCGTTTCGGTCGCCGGCTGTTTAATGATTGCGTCGGTTATAGTCGTTGCTCCTTAATGACTTTTACTCCTGCATTAAACACTTAACAAACGGTCATGGTGAACGTTAGCTTTGGTCTAGGTCGCATGTCCTTTATGTAATAGTCGTGCAGATCGGGCGACGCTATGGTCGAGCGTCGTAAGGAACTCTCGACTTATCTTTTATGAGGGACGACGGTGGTGTTCTGGTTCTTTGTCGAGACCTTATCTTAATACAAGATATAGTCCTTAATCATACGTCTTACCTGTTCTGGTCGCGGTCGAGCGACGTGATTTTTTGCCCAAACAGTACCTATTCAAAAACTCCCTGGCCAGAGGAGAGAACGGCCATTTGCAACCGATCTTGAATGGATATCCGTACAAGACGAAATACCCGTTCGGGAATTAAGACGCCCGGAACTGATCCGACAGTTGCAGGTGCAATGCTTCAGGAACACCGGCCAATGCCCTTAAAGCATTGAGGCCTTCCTGAGTGACTATCCAACTTGCAGGCTCATTCGACATTGTAAAGTTTACGGAAGAACTACGAACTATTGCTCGACTTAAAAACACTCAGAACTTGCACGTAAAAACATCAAATAAATCGCTCGAAATCTCTCTGAAGAATACCGAAGGCGTAAAGAAGAAATGATCGCTAGAATCAAGCTATTTATATGGCAATAACCTGTCAGATCGGCTTAGTGGATGGACGACAGTTGTCCACTGTTAATGCCAAAAATCACCCAAAGGATAACTTAAGGTTGATGTGGAACTTTTAACAACTAAAGAAAGGGATCTCAAGACCAATCAACACAATCGCGATAAAGAGTAAATAAGACGAGAGAATTGGTGACGCGGAAAACCCAAACGAGGGAAAAAACAACGATCGACTTGTGAGAGTCGACGGTGCACTATGGTCGCCAAACAGGGGCGAAAGTCCTTTGGTAACAAGTGTTTTGTGTACAACATATTACAATAAGAGTAAAAACAAACTAATCGTAAGATAAAGTTGTGCGTCATGCGTAAATCGTGCGAAATAAGCTGTTGTCGTGCGAATCGAACTGCTGTCGTGCGAAACTTGCATTAGCGATGTGTGTTCGAATGCTCAGATTGTTCATTGTTGTATTGCGTAGAAAGTGTAGGAAAGTTGAGTTCAGATATTGGATGTTGCAATGTTCAACTTGATTTGGTGTGTGTAACTGTTTGATAGATGTTTTTCCCGAATGTGGAGCAGGCCTTTATATAGCCTTCGTCGGCAATAAATGCGCATTGATGACTTGTTTTGTAACCGCTGTCGGGTCTTTAATGTCATTAAGAGCTCGTCTGTTACTGGCCGTTGTACCATGATTACTCGTGGACCTGAATTAATGAACAAAAGAAACGGATGTTGACTGTTAACGGTTTGTGTAATCATACGACCGTCTTGAGTCTTGGACGTCGGTCATATGGAACGTACGACCAACATGGAAATGTGCGACCAAATGTTTTTTTGTAAATAACCTGCAAGACCTTATCTTAATACAGGAATGGTTTTACATAAATGTCATATGGGTTATCTGTCGTCGGTCGTGAGGTGGGAATTTTTGCCCAAACAGTTTGCCCCCAAAATTTGAATTTAGGCGTGAAATTCGAATTTTAAATCCGACGAAGTGATTTGACACGTGTCACATGGGGATAGAGTCTGGTCGAATCCCAACCGTCTTGGTTCGATTCGGACCAAGGGAGACGAAGAGGTGGTAACGTCATGGCGACGTGTCAGTGGAATGGAGCCGTTAGAGGACAGGTGTCATTCATTGGCATTATGCATGCGAAAAGGTGGTGGACAGCTGTCGAACATCCACCGGGTCGACCTGAGACGATGTTGCTTTAATTATCGCGATTCTAGAGATCACTTCCTTTTTTACGTTGGCGATATTTTTTGAGAGAGATTTTCTGAGAGATTTAGTTGCTTTTTCATGCGTTTTGCTATAAATCGAAGAAAATTCGTTCAGTCTTTCCACCGTTTTCACAATGTCGATAGAACCTGCAAGCACCATTATTGGCCAAGAGGGTCTGTTGGCTTTTCGGACGTTATCGGGCGTCCCGGAGGCTCTGCAGATATACTCTCTGGATCTGTTCCGGTCGTCCGAGTGCCCGAATGGGCATTTCGTTTTATACGAATACCCGTTCAAAGTGGGTTTCAAGTGGTCGTTCTCCCCATTGGTTAGGAAATTCCTGAGCAAGTTCCATCTTTCTCCGGCCCAAATGATGCCCCGGTTCTAGCGAATCGTCCGTGTGATAGATAGGATCACCGGCGAATGGACGAATCCGTTCACAGACCTTCTGGCCTCCCACATGGTTAAGGTGGATAACTACCACCGGTATAGCCTGTTCTCCAAGTACAGGGGAGCTCAAGTTCTGGTGCTGAACACCCAGGTAAACGACCGTGGGTGGAAGGCCCGGTACGTCTTTGGCAAGACGCAGTCGCTGGAGCTTCTGGAGGAGGACACGACATGGGTCACTGCTGGGTGGAACACCCACAGTAAGTTTTTCGTTTTCCGTGTATTTTCTTTGAGTCGTGCGCTTTAACTAATCGTTCGTTTTTGTTTCAGCCATCACGTTCCCCGATGTCGGCGTCTCCAAGGAGACGTTGGCGAAGATCGAAAAATTCCAGATGTACAATCCGTATGATAGATCTTTCTCCATCCAGTGTAGTCTTAGGGACGAAGGTTCGGATGACGAGGTCCAGATACTTGGGGAGACGGAGACCTCTTCTGAAGAAGGGGTAGAGAGAGAAAAGAAGGAAGAGGAGACAGCAGGTAATAGTCTTATGTTTTACCCGATTTATCATACGTTTTGCTTGTAAGTCCCCCTTCTCATCGTATCTCTTTTATTTTGCAGGTGGGTTAGGCGATTTACTTGCTCATGACATGTCAAAGAAAGAGGCTCAACTCCTCCTGGCCCGTCAGGCCAAGGAGTTGCAACGCAAGGCTCCCCCACCCCCGTCGTCGGGGGTAAAGAAGTCCAAGACAGTTTTCCGGAGGGAACCGTCGTCGAAGGGTGGTGATCCGTCTAGGGTCACCACTTCTAAGAAGACGAATACACCACCGAGAGTCATTGATGCGACTCTGGTGAGTGTAGCCCCTCCTTTGACTGGAGAAGTCGCCCCTTCTCCCTCCTCGACTGACAAAGGGAAAGGGAAGATGACGGAGGAGTCCACCGGTATGATGATGGTGAATTTCATGCTGCTTTCCAACTTCAAGTCTAGGGAGGACATGGATAGCGACTTCAGGAGACTACAGTCGACGAGATGGGGTCGCACGGCGCAGGGCTGACTTTTAAGGTATACACGACCCATATGTTTAATGTGTTTCTGTCGTTTATAATGTTTGATTTCTAACGTTCATGTGTTTAATTGTGCGACTGCAGGTGTTTCGGACTTCTCTTTGTTTGTATGCCCATATGGAGAAGATCCGTAGGGTTACTCCTCTTGCCTTAGAGAAAAGGCACAAGGCGCAGGGGGAAACTCGCTTGGCACAGGAGAAGCAGAAGCTGGCGATGGAAAAGGCCAAGTACCTCTCGGAGAGGCTCGACGAAGTCCAGGACATCTATGCGGCGTCGATGAATGCGAAGGAAGACCTTCAACGTCATATGAGGGAAGCCCTTGAGAAGTCCTCTGTGACTAAGGCGGAGTTAGGAGCGACCAAGGGAACCTTGGCCGAGAGCAAAAACCAGGTCAAGGACCTTAAGTCGCTCGTCGGGGCGAAAGAGGGGGAGATCGCGTCCTTAGAGGAGCGACTCCAATCGTTTGAGGCTCTGACCCGTCTGAGGGTCCAAGCGGCGATCATGCGTCGCCATTTATGGGGGTTAAACCATATGGCCGGAGCCGAAGAGGAGGTCGCCACTTTCTTGGAGCAAGTCGAGGATGAGGAAGAACTTGAGCAAGAAGACAAGCTCGAAGAAGGGGACCCGTCGGACACTGAGGTCGCTGGAGCTGGCGACGAGGAGGTCGCTAAGGAGCAGGACCCTCCTCTGCCTTGATTTTTTTGTTCTTTCGTTTATTTTTTATATGGGGCGACTATAATCGGTCGTGCCCTTTACTTGTAACTTTTGGATATAAATACAGGTAAATTTAATATCTATCATCGTGTTACATTACTTTGCTGTGAGAAACAAAATAAACGAGAGATAACAAGATTTAAAGAACGAGCGTATAAAGCAGTAAGATGAATGTAAATCTGTACGACATTGGTACATGTAACTTTAGAAGTAACCGGACGACTGGGCTGAAAAAATGTTCTAAGTATGGAGTTCAAGTCATAAGACTCTTGATTCCGAAACTTAGATTAAAAAGCACCTGCTTGTGATCGTAAGATCCATAAGATAAATCATAAGATTCTGCTTATGACGTATGAGTCATGACTTATCAGTCCTGACATGCTAGTCGTAACCTTGCAGTCTTAGAGACATTGTTTCTTACGATATGAATCATAAGACTGGAGTTCGTGCGATCCTGCGAGCCTGCAATGTAAGATCAGGGGTGGTCGTTGGTTTGACCAATGACCCTCTGATGCTTAAGTCAGTAATCGATTGTTGAAATAAATCTAAAGTGAAATGTTAAAAGAATTACTTCTTTAAATGTAATGCGTTCCAGCTACGTGGAATGTCTTGGTCGTCGAGGGTTCGAAGTCTGTAAGCACCCTTCCCAACGACCTCAGTTATTCGATAGGGTCCTTCCCACTTAGTGGATAACTTACCTGTGTTTGGTTCCTTGGTGTTTTGAAATACTCGTCGTAAGACGTAGTCACCTTCTTGAAAGATCTTGGCCTTAACATTTTTGTTGAAATATCGTTCAACAATATGTCGCTGGGATGCCATTTTGACCAAAGCAGACTCTCTCAGCTCTTCGAGAGCGTCGAGGTCGTAGCTCATGTCCACCAAGTTATGGTCGACAGATATATGCCTCGATGTCGGGAGCTGCACCTAAATAGTTAGGACGGCTTCACAACCGTAAGCCAATGAAAATGGTGTATGTCCTGCATGGAACGTTAGTCTGGATAAAAGAGACGACCTCTCTATCCCAAATCTGGGAGTAGGCAGCTGCTTCTATCCACTTAGAAAAATAATCTGTAAGGACTACCAGAAAAACTTTCTGCCCTGTGGCAGGAGGTAATTTACCAACGATATCCATTCCCCACCTCATGAAGGGCCATGGGACTAAGGACGTACGTAGAGGTTCAGAGGGCTGGTGTATCATACCTGAGTGTCGTGGACGTATGTCACAACTTTGGACGTACCTGGTGGCATCTTGCCTTAATATCGGCCAATAAAGAATCGCTTCTGTCGTGAAGTCCGACTGCCCCCAAGTTGTGAGTCATATTCATGCCCACAATCAGTATCTTTGAAATTGGAATTCGTATGGAGTACACCATTTCGCCCCCCCTGTGGGGACTTTAAGACGACACCAAGACCTGCCTCTCTGGCGTAAGGAGACATGGACTAGCCATGTCGTGTCGTATGTAGTCGCCATAGTATGGGTTTCATTTTATGCTTCTTTTTCCAGTTCAGGACTGAAATCAGCGATGGAATAAGCTAGAACTTGTGACTTAATTGCCGTGCAAGTCTTGGAGTCAATATCGTATAATTGCTAGATGTCTTTTTTCTGAGGCTTCAATGTCGCCTTGTAACAATCGTGGGCGGTCTTTTGTTCACTTTTGATTTCTTGTACTCCCCATGGCGTCGGGAATTTGATCGTCTGGTGATAAGTCGAGGGGACTGCCTTCATGTTGTGTATCCACGGTCGACCAAGTATAACGTTGTAAGCTGACGAACAGTCGATAACATTAAACTTTGTTTGCTTGTTGACTCCTTTAGCGTATATTGGGAGGATGATCTCTCCCAACGTGTTGGTAGAATCGCCATTGAATCCTATCAGAGTCATCGATCGACGGGTGATCTCTGATTTATCGATTCCCATAGCTTTGATCGTGCTTAGGAAAATGATGTTAGCCGAACTGCCTTCGTCGACCAATACTCTTTTGGTCAAGCAATTGCCAATAGTAAGCTGGATAATCAACCCGTCGTGATGTTTCTGCCAGCTCTCCTAGAGGTCGTCCTGATCGAACGTTATTGGCATCGCCTCTAGTTCCAACTCTTGCTATGGTCGGGACGTCCAAGGAATGGGATATTCTCCCGATGATTGACCGGCGTGCCACTTGGTTGCCGAATATGTTAAACCACAGACGTCTGATCCACCCGTCACACAATTGATGACTTTGTCATGGACGGGGGATTCTGGTCTTACATTGTCAACAGGTGTAGATTCTTTATCCATAAAACCTTGGAGGAGGACTTTGGGGACGATCTAGGCTAACTCCTTTTGTAAAGCAAGGCAGTTGTCTGTCGTATGACCATGGTCGCTATGGAAGTCGCACCATTTGGTCTTGTCTTTCTTGTCATCGTCGTTATCGCTTTTCTTGGGCCATCGAACGGATGACGAAATGTTTTTAAGAGCTTCGACCAAGTCTTTCGACGTCCCCTTAAATCCGTAAGAGGAGATCTTAGGATACTGAGGGAATATGGGCGTAGGATTACTCTTTTTGTTATCGAACCGAACATTCGATATCTGACGTGTTGGCTCTGTCTTGACGCTCGTCTAGGACTTAAAATATGGTTTCTTGATCCCGAGCGACTTTTTGTCGGTAAAATGCTTACGACGAAAAGCCATATCATCTTCGACTCTCGTGTAAGCTAGAGTCCTAGCCCGTACGTCTTCGAAATTCTCCGGGGGGTACTTCGTAAGATCGACGTATAGTCCTGTAGTGTTGTCATCTAGACCACGCTTATAGGCTTCGATAGCGGTCTTGACATCACAAATGCGGATGTTGATCATTTATGCGTTAAAGCGGTTGAAATATCCGCGGATGGATTCTCCAGACTTTTGGACGACGTAGTATAGGTCGCTGGTCTGCTTCTCCATCTTGCGACTACTGGCGAACTGTTGTGAAAACTGGTTGACCAACTCTGTGAAGTTGTTGATGGACTTGGGTTTGAGATTGATCAACCACTGGAGAGCAGCACCTGTAAGAGTCACGCCAAAAATTTTGCACATGCATACCTTTTGCTATTGATGTGGGATTGACGTTGTCCACATCAACTGTTTGTATTGGGCGATGTGCTCCGTGGGATCGGTTATTACCGAGTACTTGGGCGTAAAAGCATAAATGTTGTACTTCTTCAGAATGTCGACATTCGCTATCGTGTCGACGAAAGGCGACGCTTGGAATCCTATGAGGGGTTCGACGTTGACGGGGACGGTGGCACCGGGTAACTTGGAAAGTAGCGACAGCATTTTTTCGTTCTGATCCTCCAATAACCTGAGTCGTTGGGTGACGGGGTCGTTAGGATCGGAGATTGCACCTGTCGGGGGAATGACTCCTGAGTTCTGAGCTGTCATGCCGATTGTTGGATGGGAGCCATTTCCGTGCGACGAACTGTTGGCTTCTCCGTTAAAGGGGAAGTTCATCGGGATCTGATGTGGTATGGTCGTTGTACAGCGGCGGAGGCCTCAGGGGGTGTTTGGGAGTGCTTATATTTTTGACTTATTTGCTTATAGCTTCTCCCCACCGCAAATAAGCTATTTGTAGTGTTTGGATAGAAAAAATCAAAAGTGCTTATTTGCTTCTCCTCACCACAAATAAGTTGTTTTTGATAAGTCATTCCATACCTACTTATTTACTTCTCCTTATTTCCTTATCTATCCAAATTACCTTTTTACCCTCAATGTTTAACAAACACTTTTTAAAAACTGCTTTTCCTTACCACATAAGCAAATAAGCATAAGTTAAAAATATAAGCACTCCCAAGCACCCCCTCATATGTTGCGGAGGAAATTGTCCGAAGGGAGGATTGTTGACAAATGGCCCTGGACCTGCTTGGAATGGTGGCCTTACGAAAGGTGTACCAGTACGTCGGGGACCGTTCTGAGGTCCAAAGGAATTGCCAATTGTCGGATTCCTCAGGGAAGCAATTTCTACGGCTGCCTTTTGGTTCTGCTTATTTAGAGCTAGAATCTGGCTTCGGGATGCGTTCAATTCTGCGTGAAGTTGAGCCATAGGATCTTGGTAGTTCACCACTTACCTGAAAACAACAAAAACATCACAAGATCGTAAGAGTGATGTATGCTTGGCTTGAGATTTTCTCTAGATGGGGTCCCACGGATGGCGCCAAACTGTTAATGCCAAAAATCACCCAAAGGATAACTTAAGGTTGATGTGGAACTTTTAACAACTAAAGAAAGGGATCTCAAGACCAATCAACACAATCGCGATAAAAAGTAAACAAGACAAGAGAATTGGTGACGCGGAAATCCCGAACGAGGGAAAAAAACCGCGGTCGACTTGTGAGAGTCGACGGTGCACTATGGTCGCCAAACAGGGGCGAAGGTCCTTTGGTAACAAGTGTTTTGTGTACAACAGATTTCAATAAGAGTAAAAACAAACTTAATCGTAAGATAAAGTTGTGCGTCGTGCGTAAATCGTGTGAAATAAGCTGTTGTCGTGCGAATCGAACTGCTGTCGTGCGAAACTTGCGTTAGCGATGTGTGTTCGAATGCTCAGATTGTTCACTTTTGTATTGCATAGAAAGTGTAGGAAAGTTGAGTTCAGATATTGGATGTTGCAATGTTCAACTTGATTTGGTGTGTGTAACTTTTTGATAGATGTTTTTTTCCGAATGTGGAGCGGGCCTTTATATAGCTTTTGTCGGCAATAAATGCGCCTTGATGACTTGTTTTGTAACCGCTGTCAGGTCTTTAATGTCATTAAGAGCTCGTCCGTTACTGGCTATTGTACCATGATTACTCGTGGACCTGCATTAATGAACAAAAGAAACGGATGTTGACTGTTAACGATTAGTGTAATCGTACGACTGTCTTGAGTCTTGGACGTCGGTCGTATGGAACGTACGACCAACATGGAAATGTGGGACCGAATGTTTGTTTGTAAATAACCTGCAAGACCTTATCTTAATACATGAATGGTCTTACATAAATGTCATATGGGTTATCTGTCGTCGGTCGTGAGGTGTGAATTTTTGCCCAAACATCCACCACCTTTTCGCATACCTCGCCCGGACGAGCGACACCTGTCATACAACGGCTCCACGCCTCGTCCACGTCCTCATGACGTCATACTCCCCTATGTCTATTTGGTTCAAATCGAACCAGAATGGTTGGAATTCCACTAGACCCTTCCCCCACGCGACACGTGTTATCCCAAGTACTCAGATTTAAAATTTGAGTTTCTCCCCTAAATTCAAATTTTGCGGGCAAACTATTTGGGTAAAATTCCATACCTCACGACCGACGAAGAAAATAAACATGACATTTATGTAAGACCATTCTTGTGTTAAGATAAGGTCCTGCAGGTTACTTACGACTGCTTCTTCCGTCGTACATTTCGACGATGGTCGTAAGACTCCTACGATCGACAACTGTGACTTAAGACGGTCGTACGACCATACTAACCGTTAACAGTCAACAACCATTTCTTCTTGTTTCATTAATGCAGGTCCAAGAGCAATCATTGTCCAATAGTTGTAATGGACGAGCCATTAATGATCATTAAAGACAAAGCAGCGGTTACGATAATCATCAAGACACATTCGATGCTACCCAAAAGCTATATAAAGGCCTGTGCAACACAAATTCTGGACCATCTAGACATTCAAAACTTCTTCGCGAACACAACATAAATCATCAAAAAACATCAGAGCAGCGTTGTTTAAGCAAAATCACGCACGACAACATTTTATTTCGCACGACTACAGCATTATTTCGCACGACGCATGACTATAGCTTACGATTAAGTTTATTTCTATTCTTGTTGTAATCTATTGTACTCACAACACTTGTTACAAAAGGATATCGCCCCTGTTTGGCGATCATAGTGCACCGTCGACTCTCACAAGTCGGCCGTGGTTTTTACCCTCGACAAGGGTTTTCCGCGTCACCAAATTTTCTTTGTCTTATTTACTTTCTGTCGACGATTGTATTGTCTGTCTTGAGATCCTTTTCTTTAGTTGTTAAAGCTCCACATCGACCTTAAGTTATCCTTTAGGTGATTTTTGGCATTAACAACTGTCATGAAATATAATTGTAAGGGAAAAAGAAAGTGTTTAAAAGAAATACCTCTATAGGTGTGATGCATTCCAGCGTCATGGGATATCCTGGTCATCGAGGGTTTGTAGTGTGTACGCACCCTTTCCTATGACCTTGGATATTCGGTGTGGTCCTTCCCACTTAATGGATAATTTACCTGTGTTTGGTTCTTATGTGTTTTGCAATACTCGTCATAGGACATAATCTCCTTCTTGGAAAACTTTCGCTTTGACATTTTTGTTGAAGTGTCGTTCGACTGTTTGTCGCAAGGATGTCATCTAGATCAACGCAGACTCCTTTAGCTCTTCTAAGGCGTCGAGGTCGTAACTTAAGTTTACCAAGTTATGCTCGACCGATGTGTGTCGTGAGGTTGGTAGTTGGATCACAATAGAAAGGACGACTTTACAGCCGTAGACTAGTGAGAAAGGAGTTTGTCCAATAGACGTTTGAGGGGTCGTACGATTATCCCATACGACTGTCGGGAGTTCTTCGACCCATTTTCCTTTTGTTGAGCCGTTTCTTGATCGAGTTGACAATCACCTTGTTGCTTGATTCAACTAGTCCATTTGACCGAGGATAGCGGGGAGTCGAGGTCGTGAGTTTTATATTACGAACTTCACAAAATTTCTGAGTTCGGTCGCTTATAAACTGAGACCCATTGTCACATACGATTTTAGATGGAATCGCAAACCTGCAGATGATGTTAGTCTGAAGGAAAGAGACGGCCTCTTTATCCCGAACCTGGGAAAAAGCGGTTGCTTCTATCCATTTGGAAAAATAATCTGTAAGGACTAGCAAAAATACCTTTTGTCCTGGAGCAGATGGCAACTTACCTACGATATCCATTCCCCACCTCATAAAGGGTCGAGGAATTAAGGTCGATTGTAATGGTTCCGGAGGTTGATGGGACGTACCTGAGTGTTTTTCACAAGCGTCTCAGCTTTGTACATACCTTATGGCGTCATGTCGTAAGGTTGCCCGGAGTATCCTTGTCGTGATTTGCGATTTGCTAGACTACGACCACCCGAGTGATTGCCACATTCTCCGTCATGCATTTCTTATACTATTCTTTGGATTTGACTTTTGCTAACGATGCATCGTAGGTTTAGCCCCGCCGAGGATCGCCTATAGAGCCTTTCTCCGATCATTTTGTACCTAGATGCTTTAAATCTGACCTTTCGAGCTTCCATCTTATCTTCGGGCAGTTGGTCGTACATTAGATAATTTCTAATGTCACTCGACCATACGTCTTCGTCATCGACCATACGCGTGTGATCGTTACTTTCGATAGATGACGTCATTAGGTGAATCATGGGAACGACGTCGAACGGAGACTTGCTTAATGTTGACCCGAGATTAGCTAGTGTGTCGGCTTGAATATTATAATCCCTGGGAATTTGCATGATGGAGAATGGATCGAACGTCTTGGCCTTCGTTTTGGCTACCTTGAGGTAAGCTGTCATTTTCAAGTTTTTTATCGCGAATTCTCCATTCATTTGGTTTACGATTAGTAAGGAGTCCCTTTTGACGTGTAACCATGTTGCCCCTAAGTCGCGTGCCATAACCATCCCTACAATCAAAGCTTCGTATTTGGCCTCATTGTTTGTGGCTTTGAAATCGCATCGTATGGAGTACACCATATTGCCCCCCCTATGTCAACTTTAAGATGACACCAAGTCCTTCTCCTCTAGCGTTTGATGACCCGTCAACATGTAAGGTCCAGGTCAGGTCGTTGAGAGTCGCCACAGTAAGCGTCTCTGCTTGGCCTTCCAATTATGGGCTAAAATCGGCGACGAAGTCCGCTAAGGCTTGCGATTTGATAGTCGTCCTTGGTTTGAAATCGACGTCGTAGTTGCTGAGGTATATACTCCATTTTTCCAGGCCACCTATAAACTCTGGTTTTCTCAAGACAGACTTAAGGGGAAAGCTAGTCACAACAGTTATAGGATGCGACTTAAAATAGTGTCTTAACTTTTTAGTTGTTGTTACCAGGGATAATAATAGTTTTTCCATTGACGAATACCTATTTTCGCATCCAACAGTGACTTACTTACATAGTAGATCGAGAGTTTCTATTTGTCGTCTTCCCGAGTCAAGACGACACTCACCGCATTAGAGCTTACGGCCAAATAGAGTTGTAGTACTTCATTATCCTTAGGCTTTGATAGCAGGGGTGGCGACACTATGTATTCTTTTAACTTTTGTAACGCTCGTTTGTGGTCGTCCGTCAATTCAAAGCCCCTTTTCTTTCTTAAGACATTATAAAATAAGTGACATTTATCAGAGGATCTTGAGGGAAGCCTATTCAAGACTGCAACTCGACTAGTGAGTCGCTGGACCTCTTTGAAATTCCGAGGTGACTTGATGTCGATGATTGCTTTGATTTGATCGGGGTTAGCTTGAATTCCACGTTGTGTCACCATGTACCCCAGATACTTTCCTGCACTTACTCCGAAGGATCATTTCATCGGGTTCGGCTTCATGTTGTATTCTTTGAGTTTGTCGAACGATTTCTTCAGGTGGTCGATATGATCTGACGTGAAATTTGATTTGACGAACATGTCGTCGATATAAACTTCCATTGTGTCGCCCAGATGTTCTTTGAACATTTTATTCACCAGCCTTTGATATGTCGAACCTGCATTTTTTAGACCAAAAGACATGACTTTGTAACAATAGATAACTTTGACTTCGTCATTTATCACCTTTTTTCATTCCGGAGCAAACGTTTGACGTTTATGTTTGATGGGTTTATGCGATGGTTCGACATTCAAGTAATGTGAAATGACTTCGGGATCTATTCCGACCATGTCCTTATGCGTCCATGCAAAACAATCAGAGTGTTCCTGCAAAAAGGATATTAGTGATTTTTTATGTCGGGGTCGAGGGATGATCTGACAAGTACAATTTGGTCAGGCTTATCCTGATCGAGGAAGAATTCTTCCATGCGGTAATCGTCGACTGTTTCAGGAACGTCCTGGCTCTGTAATTTCTAGATATCCTGCTTCTAGGGTTTCATTGTGGTCTTATAGAAATCTCGCGCGATCTTCTGCTCACTTTTGACCTCCTGGACCCCCTATGGCATCAGGAACTTGACTGACAACAATCAATGACATTGAAACTGGTCTACTTATTAATCCCTTTGGCAAATATTGGGAGAGTAATTTCTACGATGGTGTTGGCTATGTCTCCATTAAATCCAACCAGCACGGTCGAGCATCGTACGATCTCGACTTTGTCAATTCCCATGGCTTTGATCATGCTAAGGAAGATGATGTTGGCGGAACTGCCTCCATAGACTTGGATTCTCTTGGTTGTGTAATTCCCAATCGTGAGTTGAACGATCAGACTGTCATGGTGTTTCTGCCACGAGTCGTTGAGATCATTTTGGTCGAATGTTATAGGCATGGCCTCCAGTTCCAACTCTTGTTTTGGTCTCGACGACCTAGAGATCGGGTGTTCATCAGATCGTTGACTAGCATGTATTTTGGCCACCGAGTAAGTTAGTCCACATACGTCTAATCCTCCAGTTACATAGTTCACCACCTTTGCATGTTCGGGTGAGGATGGTCGAGTGTCTGGTCTAGCGTCCACTAACTCTTGAAGATGCCCTTTTGGAACTAACCAAGCTAGCTCTTTCCGCAAAGCTATGCAATCCTCTATCGTGTGTCCATGGTCATCATGGAAGTCGCACCATTTGGACTTGTCTTTTTTGTCGTCGTCTTTGTCGCTTTTCTTCGGCCAACGAATGGTCGAAGGTATATTCTTTAGGGCCTCGACTATTTTCTTCGGTGTTCCCTTAAACCCATAAAAGGAGATCTTGGGGTACTAAGGGAACTTGGTGGCCAAGATATTTTTCTTCTTCTCGAACCTTACGTTAGAGATCTGTCGAGATGGTTCCGGTTTTGGATCAGTCCTGGTCTTGAAGTATGTCCTTCTGATGCTTAGCGATCTTCTGTCACCCGAATGCTTCCGACAAAATGCCACGTCATCTTCGACTCGCATGTAGGCGAGGGTTCTTGCTCGAACGTCTTCAAAGTTTTCTGGAGGATACTTCGTTAAGTCGGTATATAGGTTTGAGCTATCGTCGAGGCCATATTTATAAGCTTCAAACACGGTCCGGATATCACAGTTTCGGATGTTGATCATTTTTTAATTGAAGCGATTGAAATAGTTGCTGACAGATTCTCCGGTCTTCTGTTTGATGTAATAGAGGTCGCTAGTCTGTTTTTCCATCTTGCGGTTGCTAGCAAATTGTTGGAAGAATTGGTTGACTAGCTCAGAGAAGTTGCTAATGGACTTGGGTTTGAGGTTGATTAACCAGAGTACGGCACCCGTAAGAGTCGCACCAAAGCTCATACACATGCAGACTTCTTGGTGTTGATGGGGGATCGACACTGTCCACATCAATTGTTTGTAGTATGCAACGTGTTCCGTCGGTTCGGTCATTCCAGAGTACTTTGGGGTGAAAGTAGGGATGTTAAACTTATTTGGAACATCGATCGTGGCGATCTCATCGATGAAGGGGGACGCTTGAAATCCTGCGTGAGGCTCAACGTCGACGGGTACAGCAGCAGCAGGTAGTTTAGAAAGTAACGACGACATCTTTTCATTCTGCTCCTCCAACTGCCTGAGTCATCGTGTGACTGGATCATTCACTTCATTGTTGACTAAAGGATTTATCGGGAAGGACCCCGAATCCTGAGTAGTCATTCCAACGGTCGTGTAAAATCCATTCTGAAAGGACGATTCGGCATTTCCTGTATTGGTTGGCATTGGTACTGATGGCATCGGCATTGGCATTGTGGGTATGAAATATGTTGCGACTCCATTAAATGGTGGCAGTTGTGGGATAGAGTAACCTTGCAGTCTGGGTGGAGGAGGAGGCAGAGGGGCCGCTCCCTGGAAAGGTGTGTTGAAAAGCGGTCTTGGACCATTTTTTGGTCCAAAAGAGTTCCTTGCGTTCTGATTCTTCCAAAACGCAAGTTGCTTGGTTGTTTTTCGATTCTGATCGTCTAATGCATTGATACGATTTCGTGTTGCATCCAATTCCATACGCATCTGTTCGAAAGGGTTATGATTTACTCCAGCCATATTCCTGAAAACAGAAAAATTTTATCGAAGATTTTCTCTAGATGGGGCCCCACGGTGGGCACCAAACTGTTAATGCCAAAAATCACCCAAAGGATAACTTAAGGTCGGTGTGGAGATTTAACAACTAAAGAATATTAACCTTCGATAAACCACACGACAAACAACAGAAAATAAACAAGACAAGAGATTTTGGTGAAACAGAAAACCCCGTCAAGGGTAAAAATCGTGGACGACAATTTAGGTTGTCAATGCACTATAGTCGCCAATAAGGAACAACGTCCTAGTGTAAAAAGTGTCGAGAGTACGATAGATTACAATAAGACAAAAAATAAACTTAATCGTAAAGTTTCTTCGTGTGTCGTAAGTAAAAAAGAAGGTGTCGTGAGTTTCTTCGAGGATAAATGCAAGTGATTGCTTGAATGCTTCGAGAATGATTATGTAAACTGTCTTGTCCACGAATGTGAGCTGAGTCTTGTTTATATAGCTTTGGTCATCTTGAATGCGCCTTTAATTGATTGGTAACGGTCTTGGTCATAAATTCCTTAGATGACAGCCTTCGGTGTTGTCTCATTAAAGTTTTACGTCTTGCATTAAACAGAGAAAAGAAAACGTATGGTCGAGAGTTAGTTAATCATCGTTACGTATCTTATGACGACTGTACGATACTATCAACGAATAACGTGGTCGTTAGCTCGTTATCGCGATAACCTTGCGACCATCACCACAAAAGACGATCGTGGCCTCGGTCGTACGTCATTGTCAGGACCTTATCTTAATACAAGACTTTTCTTAAGTATTTGGTCGTTATATTTCTTTCGTCGGTCGTGAACTGTGGTTTTTTACCCAAACACTAAAGAAGAGGCTTCAGCACTTGTATTATCAAGCATCAGTTGCTCGGGTTCAGACGAGACTTCATTTGCTGATTGTTGAACAGAATTGGATGGGTTTTCAAAACTTGAGGGTTCAGAAGGAGGTAGAGTGTTGATGGGTACAACTGATATCCATGGAGAGGATTCAGCTTCACTTGTTTGCATGCTAGGAATAATAATGGGATCAATATCAGGATTGGGAATGTCAGCTTGAGGATTACGGTTGAAAGAAGCTTCATGTTCCCCAAAATGAGAAAACATCCACTGATTCAATTCCTCATTTTCAAGAGTGGGTCTTGAATTTGCTGTGCAGGATTCATCAAAGGTGACATGAATGGTTTCTTCTATTGTTTGTCTTTTCTTGTTGAAAACTCTTAAGGCTTTGGATACTGAGAAGTATCATAGGAAGATTCCATCGTCAGCTTTAGGATCGAACTTTCCAAGATCATATTTGTTATTTAGAATGTAGCATTGACAACCAAAGATGTGAAGAAAGCTGAGAGATGGCTTTCTCCGATGGAATAGTTCGTAAGTTGTCTTCTTGAATCGTTTGACGATCAGTGATCTGTTTGGAATAAAACGTGCAGTGTTGACAGCTTCCCCCCAGAATGGAGTTGGCAGGTGAGAATCGATGAGCATTGATCGAGCAACTTCGATGATTGTTTGATTTCTTCTTTCAGCGACTCCATTCTGTTGTGGTGTTCTCACAACTGAAAGTTGTGAAATATACCCTTACTCTCAAAGAAGTTATCAAGAGAACTATTTTTGAATTCTGTTCCATGATCACTCTTGAATGAGCAAACTGTCATGTTATTGAGAATTTCCACTTTTTTTACAAATGAAGTTATCTCGTCTGGAGTGTCACTCTTAGATCTGACAAACATCACACAGGTATAACGAGAGTACTCGTCTACTATTACTAGAGTTTACTTCTTTCTAGCAGTAGATTGTATATTGACAGGGCCAAATAAATCCATATGGAGTATATGAAGAGGTGTTGTCACTGATGACACTTGTTTTGACTAGAAACTAGCTTTGGTCTACATTCCTTTTTCACACGCTGAACAGAGAGATTCCTTGGCGTATGAATGTTGAGGTAAGCCATTGACTAGTTCCTTTGTTGAGAGAGAATTCAGTGTTTTGAAGTTGAGGTGAGAGAGTCTTTTATGCCATAGGCAGTTGACATCTGAGGAGGCTTTAGATAGAAAACAGATGTTCTCAGTGGTTGAGGAGTTCTTTTTAATGACATATACATTTTCCAGACGATAACCGTTGAGAGAGAGTTTTCCTTCCTTGTCAGTGACAGAACATATTTTCTTTGTTAAGCATACTTTGTAGTCTTTAATTCATAGCTGACTAATGCTAAGAATATTGTGCTTCAGCCCTTCTACGTAAGCGCCTCTTCGGAAGGTAGTTGTACCATTTGTAAGTACACCAAACCCTCTAATATAGGCTTTTCCATTTCCACCAAAGGTCACTGGGGGGCCTTTCTCTTCCTTGTATTCAGAGATCAGATTCTTTTGTCCAGTCATGTGTCTAGAGTATCCACTATCGAGATACCAGATACAAACTGGTATCTATTCGTTTGTATTCAACCCCCCCCCCTTATACAAAGGTCACTCGTTTGTATTCAACCCTCTAATATAACGGCTTCTTCTTTTACTTCTGAGTACTGGGCCATTAGGCAGAGGTTGGCCATATCTACTTCATCAGAATCTAAGTATTCATCAGATTCAGCCCAATCATGTTCTTCAGCGATTAGACCTTTACCTTTTTACTTGTAGTTTTTCAACTTCAGATATATTTTTTTTCAGCTTTAGGTATTTGTCATCTCTAGGCTTAAGGGATGAATAAGGTTTTGTTGATCCAAACCCTCAGTGATTTGATAATGACCCTATCTTAAATACTTAGTGAAAATTGTAAGTAAACAATATGTATCAGAGTTTCACTATCGCTGATAAGTACTAAGATCTTACAGTACTGCTGATAGGAACTCTCGCACTTTTAGATTAAACATTCAGCGAACACTGTTCACCATATCGCTGAGTCTGTTCAGTCCTTATGGTGATCGCTGATAAGTTAGTTGTTTACTTATGATCCCTGAAGACAAGTTTCACGTCAACATAGGTTCTACGCTGAAGTCGAAGATCAAGCTCAAGAACCAGCGACAAGTCTCCTAATGAACTGATGCGGATCAGCGAAGACTCAGATTTGTCCACTCAACGTGAAGTATCAAGTACAAGACTTCAGCTATCGCTGAACTTTATCATCTGCTGAATAGTAAATGATAATCGCTGAATCAACGAAAGCTGATCATGAAGTCCTCTGTACAAAGTACTTTTGTCTTAACCTCCCTTGCACGCCACCGTACGAAATGTCAGAAAAGAACCTCCGAAAATCTGAAATCGTACAACCACTCTGATACTACACTGTTCATTCATGCGGCTACTAAGGTTGTCAACAAAGGTCAATGACATGCAACCAATCCGCTGATGACACGTGTAAAGTATATACAGAATTGCATTAAATGCATGCAGTATATAAAGAGATGAACTCACTTCATTTGAAGTAACTTGCTAACTCTGGACAAGTTCAAATCTCTCAAGATAGGATTTTATTAGTAATCTCCTTATCTTTCTTAGTGCAAGAAAACCTTAGTGTTCCAACTTGTTTAGATTTAGGTTTATCCTTAATCTTGTTTCCGCAACAAGCTGTAAATTGTTAATGATTTATCAATAAACAATTTAGAAAAGTAAAATAGTGTGTTTGTATTCAACCCCCCCTTATACAAACTTGTTTAAGCCTTTCAGCGGTCTTCGCAGCATTTGAAGATTCAGCTTTGTCTTTCTTCACTTTGGTCAATTTCTTGACCTCAGCGGTAGGAGTCACCTTGACCTGACTTGCAACTGGTTTGGTCTTCTTTGGTGCTATCTTCACCTTAGCTATCTTATCAGCTTTGGTGGCTGTGGGACACTTACTTGCAATATGATCGGTAAGTCCACAGTGATAACATTTCCTATAACTAAAATTAGTTCTAGGACCACTTGTGTGCTGAGCTTTTAATTTGGAATTAGAAGTGCCAGCACCAAGTACACTATTGGTTTTTGAAATAGGACGAACATTCAGTTCTTCAGATTTCTTACCAAGGACATCTACTCTGAGTCTAGGAGTAGGTCGCTGAACTGATCCAGAGGTCTGATTTCTAGAACCAGATGAATGAATCACTAAGGCTTTGGAAGCATTCAGCTTAGGTACTAAAGTACCCTTCTGAGGATTTTGATAAATTACAATTCCTTTACCTTTATCTTTAGAGACAGAGGTAGGTTTTGAATAAACCATTTTCTCCTTACCTTTTGAGGAGGTAGGAGTTTCCTCAGGGATTGGTGTAATCGACGAGGAGTACTGAGATGAAGAAGTGTCAGCTACTGAGGATACGAACGTTCCAAATTTAAGCATTGAACGTTCAGTGGTTGGTATTGGAGTATCATATTTATAACCCAGACCACGTTTATCACTCAGAGGAATCTGAGCCTTAATTATCTCAGTGATCTTTGTTGAAGAATTACACCATCCTTCAACAGTAGCTTGTTCAGCTTTTAATGCAGCGATAGCTTCCGCTCGTTCAATTTTGACTAGCTGATTTAAATGGACTTGATCTTTAAAATCTTCTTCAAATTTAGAAAGCTTTTCTATTTGAAGGTGGCAATTTTTAAGCTTTTCAGCGAGATCAAGATTTTGGTTTTCAACCACAGCTTTGCCGTTCATGGCTTCGTATAAGCTTCTAGTCAGTAGTTCGATTTTACGGAGACTATCAGCTTCATCAATATTTACAATATTGGTAAAGAAGGAAGGTATAGATTATGACGAAACCTTTGCTCCTGTAGCAAGACTTGAATCTATTCGTCCTTTCTTAGCATATGCTGTACACAAAAACTTCACTGTACATCAAATGGATGTTAAGTCAGCGTTTCTAAATGGAAAGCTGAATGAAGAAGTTTATGTGGAACAACCTCCAGGATTCTCAGATCCTAAGCGTCCAGGTTATGTTTATAAGCTGGATAAGGCACTTTATGGCTTGAAGCAAGCTCCTCGTGCATGGTATGACACTCTTTCTACGTATCTCCACCTTGAAAAAATTGAGAGAGGTAAGATTGACAAAACTTTGTTTTTTAGAAAAATAAAAGGTCATATCATTTTAGTTCAAATATATGTTGATGACATTATATTTGGTTCTACTAACCCTGAGCTTTGTACTCGTTTCGCTGATAAAATGAAAGATGAGTATAAAATGAGTATGATGGGTGAACTAACATATTTCCTTGGTCTTCAGATTAAGCAAACTGAAAAAGGAACTTTTATAAATCAGGGAAAGTATGTTAAAGATATGCTGAAAAAATTCGACTTAACTGAATGTTCAGCTATGAAAACCCCTATGGCACCACCGCTGATACTTGATAAGGACACAAAGGGTGTTCCTGTCAATGTCACGCTGTACCGTGGGATGATCGGCTCACTACTGTATCTTACAGCTAGCCGACCCGATATTATGTTTGCAACATGTCTGTGCGCACGATATCAAGCTGAACCTAAGATATCTCATATGAAAGCTGTAAAGCGAATCTTTCGATATCTTAAGGGTACAGCGAATCTAGGTCTTTGGTATCCCAAAGATTCAGGATTCGATCTAACCGCCTATTCAGACAGTGATTTTGCAGGTTGCAAAATGGATAGGAAAAGCACCACAGGAGGATGTCAGCTCCTGGGTGGAAAGCTGGTAAGTTGGACAAGTAAGAAGCAAAACTCGGTGTCCACTTCCACAGCTGAAGCTGAGTATGTAGCCGCTGGAAGCTGCTGTTCTCAAGTCTTGTGGATGAGAAATCAACTACTAGACTATGATCTTCAGCTCTCCAAAATTCCAATCTATTGCGACAGCACAAGTGCCATCGCTATAGCAAACAATCCAGTGCTACACTCAAAGACAAAACACATAGAAATCAGATATCATTTTATCAGAGATCATGTGATGAATGGTGATATAGAACTTCATTTTATCCCAACTGATTATCAGTTAGCTGATTTGTTTACCAAACCTCTTGATGAGACAAGATTCAACTTTCTCATCGGCGAGCTTGGAATGCTGAACTTTGAAGGATAAATCTTCAGCGGTTCACATTTAATCAGCGATACGTTTATACATTCTTGTATAGGCTCTGGATAAAATAAACTAGTACAATCCATTTCATCATCTTCTCTCTGAATAAATTGGGTTAAACTGATATCAAGGTATGTTTTCTCTGACAAAACGCATGAAAATGCAAGATTTCAAATTCTTTCATCGCTGAATAATATTTTGAAATTTCTTAAAACCCTCACTGATATTTCTATTCAGTGCTTCATATTTTCCAAAGAGTCCCTGAGTTTTTCTTTCAAAACCTCAGAGACAACGAAAGAATGTGAAAGGACAGTTGTGACGTCATTGCAACGGATAACACCAGGCACGTTTCTTTTTCTGACACACGTTTGCACGTTTCGTTGTCTATCCAATCAAATGCAAACACGTGTCCGTGTCATGATGAAAAACTTTCCCGCTCAAGTTTTTCTCTCTCTACTCTCTTCCTATATAAACTCTCTCAAAGTTTATATTTGTCTTTTATGCGAGTCAATCTTTCTCCGCAAGAAAAGAACACTGTTGCATTTTGTGCTCTCGATCTTCAAGAACTGTTCATCATCTTCTTCATCAAACTCAAGGTTAATATGTTCTTATCTATTATCAAATGCAAATAACTTGTTTTCGATCTTATCTTTGTTTTACACAAGATCAAACAAAAGAACTCAAAATAAAATCATTTTCTTTCATGGTTTTATAAACACAACCATTTCATGGTTGTTCTTCAAGTTTTAAATCTAAAATCTTAAACTTGTTCTTCTTTCGTATCCATTTTTTTAAAAAACTGGAATACAAGGCTTATAGGTGTTATATTCGTTTTTTTTTTTAAACAAGAAAAACCCTAATCTTCATTAAGACTTTTTTGTCTGAATGAAATGGACAAAATTCGAAAAATCTTAATGGAAATTCTCCTTCCACATTAAGATATTTCTTATTTGTTAACATCTTTGGTTGAAGTGATAATACAGTGAAATGGCAACTTCAAAGCTGAATGTTACCGCTGAGTCCATCTCCACTGATTCTGAGGAACTGGAAATCACCAAAGCTCCTCAGGTTAAGTTTGAGCTGGATCAACTAGACTGGACAAAGGCAAACAACCTTTCAGCGCTTCTCGAGTTTCCTCCTCGGAAGCAGGTATCCCATCTAGACGACGCTGTGAATTTTTTGAAGAATAGCCCCATATACACAGCACTGACAATCACACCTCCTGCCAGTCAGCGTCTATTATCCCAATTCTGGTACTCTGCCAGACACACCAACCTACCCTCAGCCAAAGATCCATCTAAAACCATCGACTGCATACTCAGCGATACTGAGTATGGCACCATCAAGATAACCCCCGCAATAATCCGCAAAGCTCTGAAATTCCCTAACGCTACCTCAGAAAATCCTTTCATTCCATTTCCTGACCACAAGAAGCACGCTGACAGGGAAGAAATCATTGCTTTCCTTGATGCGATGGGTTACATCTGGGAGACTGGAAGAGACAAGCTACCTGAGAAGAAGCTGACGCTGATAAAGAAATCCAAGATGCCCAGCGAGATGAACTTCATCTTCGCTCACCTGATCAGCTGCATGACAGCGAAATCCGGATCTTCTGATCAAGCCGCTCAACCTCAGCAGGCCATGGGTTACGCACTGCTGAAAGGTCTCAACATTGACTGGGCCTCCATCATCTATGAAGACCTCATTCAACGTGTTGATTCTGCCGCTGACCGACCAGCATGGGTTCCTTACCCGCGATTCATCAGCGCCATCTTTCAATATGGCCTGAAGGACAGCTATCCTGAAGAGGGTGATCTGAAACTCTCTCAGATTGGCCCTAAAGTTCTCGACTTCAAGCCTGTCGCCAACGAGGTACGTCTCTCTACTCTTCTCACTCTTCTTAATTCTCCGCTTTATGTGGCTCCTTCAGCGACAATACCCATCGCTGATAACCCGGCCACAAAATCCATTCCTTCTAAGAAAAGGAAACAATCTCTTACCCCTCTTGATTCCAAAAGGATCAAGAAAACCAAGGAGCAACCCCAGCAATTGCATGCTGAAGACTCCTCAGCTCATTCTGAAGAGCTGAAGGAAAGTTCCGTGGTACGCTCTGCCACACCAATTCAAGCCATCCCTTCTAAACCTACTTCAGCGTCCCTAAACGCTGAGGTTAGAACTTTGGAATCTACCCAACCTTCGTCAGTCTCTCAAAAGACTGATGAAGTACTTCTCAGCGAATCCAACGCTGAACTTGAACCCCAACCCCAATTCTTATCCTTCGCTCCTCCCTCTACTTCTTTGGACACTCCTCCAGTCAAAACTGGAGATGCCATCATTCAAGAAGCCGTTGAAGCTTCTCAGCGAATGACGAAGAAAGGACCTGCAGAGATCTCCATCCCTCACGGAACTTTTGAGGGAGATATGGAACACTATGGAGGGACTCGAAACTTTGATGAGTTCGTCAACGCTCCTGCAGGTACAGATCCCACCTTAAACACTGTAACTAAACCTGAAACTTCTGAGCTTTCCTTTGTTCACAAGTACTTATATGTTACAGGTCCTTTTTTGGGAGACATCAACCAGTCTCTGAAGTCTATGGAGATGAAACTTACGGATCTCACCACCGGTCTATCAAATAACTCTACAGCTGTAACAAACGCTGGAGAGAATCTGACGAAGCTGACTACTGTGGTGGAAAAGAAGGCCTCCTCTGATGACATCAAAGACCTTGATAAAACTCTCGCCGACTTTGCCAAAGTGCTCTCCGACATCTACACTGACTACACCAACCTCAAATCATCAGTTTCCACCATTTCCAGCGAGGTTACAACGCTGAAGAAATCGGTTGGTACACTCGAAGGTGATATGTCAGTGGTCAAGACCGACTTGGGCTCAGTGAAGACCGACCTTGGTTCTGTCAAGACAATGATCGAGACGCTGGTGAACAAGGCAAATAATCCAGCTCCTGCTCCGGCCCCTGCACCTGTTTTGGACTCATTCACCGCAGAGGATCGCCAAGAGCTGAAGAAAATCACGCCTACTATTTCTGGCCTAGAAGACAGAATAGCTAAGCTTGAAGGTTGTATGAAAATCTCTGGCCCAGAAGACAGACACAACACCAATGCTGAATCTACCCATTCCTCCCCCGCCCATCATGAGAAAGAGGGGGAGAAGAGCGCTGAACAGGAGGAGAGCGCTGAAGATCAAAACAAGAGCGCTGAAGACCTTTCCCATGATGAATCTATCAGGGGAGAGGGTAATGAAGATCGGATTACTGGACCTCAGGGAGATGAAAACCCTGAGGGAACCGAGAACCTCGCCTCTGTATCTGAGGGGGAGCAACTCGAAGAAGATACTGAGGAATCCGAAGCAGAAGAAGACGAAGACTTCGACATCCCTGAAGCTGAACCATCCTCCTCTCCAAGGAACGATAATGATGATGATGAAGATGACGATGATTTCTTTGTTGTCAAACCTGCTCCTCGAACCAAAGCTCTTAAAGGTATTTCAATAAAAGAACCTTCAGGGGAGAAGACAAAGACAAAGCACTCAGCCTCTGGCGCTGAGAAAAGCAAAGACAAAGGCATCGCTGAAGATGATAATCTGGCGATCCTACATGCAAAGCCGATTTGTCAGGTACACTAAACTTATTTTTCCTTCCCTGATCATCTCTGAAAAATCAGTTATCCATTCCACAAACACCATACACATCCACATTTTTTTCTATCTTTTCTACCCAAGTTCTTCTACCCAGTTCTTATTTGTAAGATCGCTGCGTTTCAGCTAGTCCTCTCCCCTGTTTGAGGATATCGCTGAAAGATCTTCTATTGCGACTTCACCAATAATTCCAGCTACCGCTGAAGACATAATCCCAGTCTTAGATTTAATCTCTGAGACTGATGAACCAGAAGAACAACCTCTCTCGCACAGAAACAGACCTTCCTCAGTTCCTCAAAGGCTGAGTGAAGAAGATCAAAAGAGGAGAGAAGAAATGATAAATCGATTCGAGGATCAGCGAATCATCCTAAGGCGCGATCAACTACCTTCAGTTCCTCCTAAGTTCAGAATTTCAAAAGCTGAATACCAGGATCATCTCAGAGCTGAACGCCTCATCGCTGAAAGGAAGGAAGCTGAAGATAAAGACAGAGAATACGCCATCAAGCTCACTCAAGAATCTGTCAAAGACCCCAAGCTGAAGCGTATTCCCATTCAAATCCAACGAAAGCTTTGGGAACAAGCCCAGAAGATCGTGGAAAAGAAAGCTGAAGTTTCTCAGACCACCCTGATCTGGTGTAAAGAGAAAATCCACTTCAGATATCGTCCAGCGAAGATCAACAAGGTATTCATCTCTGGAAGAACCTCCATCGGAGTACCTATTGTTGACATCAAACTGTTCAGAGAAGATGACTCATCTGAAACCTTTCGTGCTGACACTGTAAAAAGGTATGGTCTCTCTGAATGGCTGGAGATGAGGTTAGCTATCCAACCGTCAAAATCTAAGTATAAGGATCATTTCGAAAAGCTGATAAACAGACAGATCGATTTGATATCTTCTTGTGTGGATATTCCTCCTGTTCCTGATCTAAAGCCGAAAAGAAAAAAGGACTCTCCAAGGAAGAAACGTCAAGATTCAAACTCAGGTCCTGTCATACGAAATGAAACTGGAATTGGTTTCTCTCGCGCTGAAGTACTTGGTCCTGATCCTGATCTATCTGCCCTTGATGTCTCTTTGCCACCATGTGAACTTTTCGTCCCTGGTAAAGTCATCAGTAATCCTTATGGAATATTCTTTCTTGACTACGACGGACGTAAATGCTTTCAACGGATCGCTGAGCTTCCAATCACTCCAATCGAACATCTCAAAGATCTCATCTACTGGTGCGACTTCAGAAAAGACATTCAGGCACGACACCTAAAACCCTTGATTTTTGAAGCTGCTCTGAAGCTAAAGAATAAAGGAGAAAAGGTTCCTGACTGGATGATTCCAACTGAAAAGACAACCCTTGATGAACTTCTCATTAAGGAAGAACCCTTTGAAGGCTGACAACAATCACCATTTTTCTCTATTGTATCAGTCATCCTTCAGTACTTGTAATTTATTTCGCTTGTACTTGTAATCTTTCTTATTCATATTGTAACCTGATTCAAAGATTTAAAGAAAGATTTCAGCGAATGTACTTTACTCCATCAGTACTGAAAAGATCCCAGAAAACAGTAAAAGGGACAAATATTTTATGAGTTCTTTTTATCCTTATGTTTTCATTAAATAGCAATTTTCTCTGTTGCTATGTCATAATCAAATAGGGGGAGATTGTTGATCCAAACCCTCAGTGATTTGATAATGACCCTATCTTAAATACTTAGTGAAAATTGTAAGTAAACAATATGTATCAGAGTTTCACTATCGCTGATAAGTACTAAGATCTTACAGTACTGCTGATAGGAACTCTCGCACTTTTAGATTAAACATTCAGCGAACACTGTTCACCATATCGCTGAGTCTGTTCAGTCCTTATGGTGATCGCTGATAAGTTAGTTGTTTACTTATGATCCCTGAAGACAAGTTTCACGTCAACATAGGTTCTACGCTGAAATCGAAGATCAAGCTCAAGAACCAGCGACAAGTCTCCTAATGAACTGATGCGGATCAGCGAAGACTCAGATTTGTCCACTCAACGTGAAGTATCAAGTACAAGACTTCAGCTATCGCTGAACTTTATCATCTGCTGAATAGTAAATGATAATCGCTGAATCAACGAAAGCTGATCATGAAGTCCTCCGTACAAAGTACTTTTGTCTTAACCTCCCTTGCACGCCACCGTACGAAATGTCAGAAAAGAACCTCCGAAAATCTGAAATCGTACAACCACTCTGATACTACACTGTTCATTCATGCGGCTACTAAGGTTGTCAACAAAGGTCAATGACATGCAACCAATCCGCTGATGACACGTGTAAAGTATATACAGAATTGCATTAAATGCATGCAGTATATAAAGAGATGAACTCACTTCATTTGAAGTAACTTGCTAACTCTGGACAAGTTCAAATCTCTCAAGATAGGATTTTATTAGTAATCTCCTTATCTTTCTTAGTGCAAGAAAACCTTAGTGTTCCAACTTGTTTAGATTTAGGTTTATCCTTAATCTTGTTTCCGCAACAAGCTGTAAATTGTTAATGATTTATCAATAAACAATTTAGAAAAGTAAAATAGTGTGTTTGTATTCAACCCCCCCCCCCCCCCCCTTCTACAAACTTGTTTAAGCCTTTCGGGACCAACAGGTTTGAAGACTTTCTTTGACCTGCATTCACTGGCAATATGTTCTTTCTTTTCGTAATTATAGCAAGTCGCAGTTGCCTTATCAACAGGGTTTGATTTTGGTTTGTCAGTGATACCAAGAGGTTTATTTCTTCTGAAATTGATCTTTCTTGCAAATCTTTAAAGGAGTTTGTCAAGAGTGCTAGAGACTCATCGAATTCTAAAAGATCAGTTTCTGATAAGTCATCTCAGTCAGATTTCAACTCAGTGATAATGACAGAGGATCACTAAGAAGGAATCATCTCTGAAGATACTATAACAACATATGTGCTTTTAGAATCTTTAATAAGATTATTCTTAAGTTGACATGATTGCTCATGATTGAGCAAAATGCCATAAAGAGTACTAAAGGGAATAGTTTTGAGATCCTTTGAGAGCTTAAGACACATTATATAACTGTCCCAGCTTTCAGGAAGACATTCCAATAACTTTGTTAGAGTCTCAGAGTTTGAGTAGGTCCTACCAACGGTCCTTAAATCAATTAATAAGTAGTTAAAGCGTTGGTGTACTTCAGACAAAGATTCATTCTTACCACAAATGAAACTTCCATATTGTCTTACCAGATTTATCTTTCTGGATTCTTGTACTTCAGATGTACCTTCATATTGAACTCAGATAGTGTCCCACATGGCTTTAGAAGTTTTTAGGTTCATAACAGAGTGATAAACCTCATCATGGAGTGCCTTAGAAATTATGGTTCTAGATTTTGCATCTAGAGTCACTTTTTTATTGTCTTCATCAGTCCATCGATGAATTTCTTTTGTCACTTCCCTTTTAGGATTTGCTGCAGTGGTAGCGGTGGCAGGAACAACAACAACTATGACGAATGGAACAAAGGGTCCATTTTCAACATAGTAAGGTATAGTAGGATCTACACCTTCAAGAAAAAGAGTCATTTGATTTTTCCAAAGAGCAAAAATTATCTTTGTTAAAATGGGGATGTTTTGCAAGAGAACCATTGTCATAATAGTTTATGTTTGTGTTAAGTGCCATTTTGAGAATAGAAAGGAAGAGAGGTTAAGCAAGATCATGTTTATGAGATTGAACAATCTGCTCTGATACCACTTGTTGGTCCTGAATGATTTCTACAAGGGTGGAAGTTTGTAGAAGGGGGGTTGAATACAAAAACATTTTTTAAAGTTTAAATTTGTTTATTGATTATTGAGAAAATCAAAAACACAATTTACAGTTTGTTGCGGAAATAGATAAGGTAAACCTAATCTAAACAAACTAAGAAATCACTGAGGTTTCTTGCACTAGAAAAGAGAATGAGAAGGTTTGTAGAAAATAGAGTTTCTACAAAGCACACGAACAAGATTAAGGACCCTTCAAAATGAAGGGCACCACTTCTATTTATACCACATGCATTTAATGCAAGTCAGAGGGTACTTTACACGTGTCCAAACTTCATTTGGTGAATGCTTATGACTTTTGTCAAAGACATGCTTGTGGTCCCATGATGAACAGTGTAGTGGCAGAGCGGTTATACGATTATGGACAAAAGCAACTTTGCTTTTGTACCTTCGTACTATTTGTGCGGAGGATAAGACAACAATTCTTGCACTGCAAGCTTCATGATCAACTATCGCTAATGTAGTACTTCTTCAGTGAGATCTGATGAAAGTATCAGCTATCGCTGAAGCTTTGTTCTTGAGTTGTCACGCATTGTAGACTTCTCATGGTTTCACTGAATACCGCTTCAGATCATGAGTAGACTTGTCTTGTTCCCCAGCTTGGTCTTCAGTGATGAGTTTCTTTTCAGCGTGAAGCTTGTCTTCAAGGATTATATAAATTGTTTACATAAGAAGCCCTCAGCGATCACTGAACAGACTCAGCTTATGATCGTTGATGGTGAAACACTAATACATACAACAGTTTAATGTAATTTTCACTAAGTACAAAGGGTCATCATCAAATCACTAAGAGAGTTTAGATCAACAAGGGGATTTAGATTGAAATGGAATTTTGGCCCTAATTATGTAAAGAGTTACCAGGGCGTGAAATCCCAGGCCCCGAGCGTGAATTTTGGACAGAGGTCGGTATGGGTGCATCAAAAAGAGACTTGTGGCATGCGACCTTGGGTCGCGACGCAGTGGTCGCATACAACCAAGACTGGTCAAAATCGGGATTTTTGGTCCTTGTTTCATAAAATACTGCACCCACTACTTCCCCCTTCCATTTATTGCGATATTATTAACCTAGGGTGCAATTTTGAAGCCATTCAACAAGATTGAGCGTCGAGTTTTCCTAGTATTCAAGGGTTATGATTAAAGTTTCTCTCCATCTTCATCTTCTCCGTTAGAGCTTTTATCCAATTTTGGAGAAGATTGCTAGAGCATTTATTTCCCATCTCGAAGCATTTATGCTTTCTATCATCAAAATTTTAAGTAATAATCAAGATTCAAGTTGTCCATTACATTTTTGGGTTTTTATCCATTTTCTAGGTTTTTTCTTCAAAAACATACAAGGTGAGTTCTAAAAGATTTGTAAAACTAGATACATGTTTAAATGTGTTAATATAACTCCATTACATATTTTATTTTAGTTATTCTCCTCTCATTTGGTGATTTGTTCATATTTGCATATTTTGAGGATTTATTGGACTTTTTTGGGTGAACCATTATGTTGGTGACTTGATGAACATAAGTATTATACTTAGAGTATAGTGGGATGATTATATGGAACTTCATTTGTATTTTGACATATTTATTCAAATTTACATTTTATGGATTATTTGACCTAACTTGGGGATCTGGTCGTTATGTGATGATTTCATGTTTACAAATGGACATATGGAATTATGATGTGATTTTTCAACATGATCTGCGGAAGTTATCTCGTTATGGAGTTGTTGTTCATTTTTTCCACTTGAGTTTTGTGACTAAATGAACTTTTCAAGTAGGCACTAGATGTAACACCCCAAAATGTAGAGGTAAATTTAAACCTGAATAATGACATAATAATGATATCTACATAAACGAAATCACCCAAAAAATAAGAAATGGTAATATCGTTTGCATCTCGAATAATGAAATGATAAATAACAACCTACTAATAAACTACATGGCTTAGATTGTACACGGGTGTCACTATCAACTTCAAAAGATTCTATCAAAAGTATGTACGCCGATTCAACCAAAAGTCGCCTATCCCAAAAATTCCATCTAACGGTATCCAAACTTCACTCAAGACTTCTGAGCCCCACCGCGAAGAGAACCTGATATACATGGCATTTAAGAAAAAGTGTTAGGCTTTACACCTAGTGAGAACGAACATTTAGTATAGGTAACAATAAATATTTTTCCCAAGTTTATGAAGTAAGTTTTTTTTGGAAGGGTGTCCTAGGTTATTCCTAGACTAATCCCTTGGCAAATTATGACTGTAAGACATCAGCCCTGATTAAAGCTCAGTGGCCAAAAAATTTGAACGCCTGGATTCGAACCCTGGGCAGATGGGATATTCCAACACATCCCCTAGGACCTCAACCAGTACGCCACAATCCTTGTGGTTTTTATGAAGTAAGTTTGTTTCCACATAAAACATATAGGAACCATACTGTCCAAAATTCATCTTGTGATGACGGGGGAGACCCGATTTTCCTAGGATTATAGCGGAACACAAAAGTAAGCTACTCTCCAAGTTATTGAGCTCATACTAGGATCAATGGCCACGAGCTCTACGGCTCGTACTTTAGATGTGGAGGAGGGCACCCGATGACCCTAGTGTTGGTTCCTGTTTTGCTAAAACAATGATCTTAACTTTCAGTTAGTTCAGATTGTATGGTGCGGAAGCGTATTTAAGAACTGAAAGATAATGTAAGGTAGAAGATCACACAATATCAAATAAAGCAAAGAATAAATAACATATGTTTCTCAATGATTGTTGTATTTTATATATAATAAGAACACCAAGAACTTCAAAGGATTAACAAGAAATCTGCAGTTAATGGTGTGTGTGAGAAGAGCAAAGCTTAATGATATATGTGTATTTTTGTGGTGTTAAGCTTAATTGATTAATAGAAGAACTCAACATGAGTCTTCTATTTATACTACTTCTAAAGGGGACATACTTTAGACAATAAGGATTGATCTACAGTAGACAAGATCGTATGAACAGTAGCAGGTACGATGTTCATTTAATGCGCATGTTCCATTTCTGACAGAGCCCTATCAGAGTTTGACACGTGTAGTTGATGTCAAGGCACGCCTGGAACAAGTGGATGAACGGATCCTGGAACAGTAGAAAGATATTTGTAAATCTTCTTAGTCTTCAGTATAAACCGCAGAGGCTCTGTCAAGGGTGACAGAGGTTCTGCGGCTCGGTCCTCTGTGAGCAGTCTTCTGTCTTCTTGGGTTCTTCTGCAGAACCTCTGTGGGTGACTTCTGTACTTAGACTATTTTCACTACTTTTACAAACAGAAAGATTGGAGCTAACAATCTCCCCCTAAGTAGTGAAAATTAAAAAATTTGAAAATGCAAGTATTTTCTAAGTACAAGAACATTTTCTTTTCACATTAGATTTTGCCAGAGGCATTTACATTTGATTGTATTGAAAAGAAAATATTACAGAGGATCTGTTTGACTGACTCAGACGTTGGCATCCTTGAAGTCATTGAAACTTCTGCGGTCGAGTCCTTCTTGTATGAGTTCGTGATAGAAGCTGATGTAGAGATTTCGGAAGTTGATTGTTGCATCGATAACCTCTATCAGTCTGTCGGCAAGACTTTGATTCATGAGCTTTGTTCCTCTGTGCTCCAATAGTATCGCTCTAAACTCTGTCAAAGTACTTGTTGCGTACTTCTGACAGTCCATCTCTACGAACAACTTTGATTTACCAGAAGGATCTAGAAATACTAACCCGAACCTTGGATTTGTGATGATTGAGTTTGGTGTAGCAGAGGGAGGGCAGTAGTCTTCTGGTGGTTGAACGTTTAAGCTTTTTACTCCAAGATCTCGAGCCAATTGGAAATGTACCATGCTGTATAGCAGAAGCTTTTCGCGTATGGCCTTTCTAATCACTCTGTAGGCTCTGCGAACTTCGTCGGTTGTGAAGTTCTCTTTTGTCCATCCCAGAAGATCAGGTAGATCATAAGGATTGAGATTCTTAAGAACTGCATATGAAAATTGGTTCTCTGATCTGTCCTCTCTTTTGACCTTGTAGATGTTGTAAGAGAGTTTAGGCCAGGTTCTGGTTCTTGAGAACTTACAATATAGGACTTTGACGATCTTGGATGTTGAGAAGACTTCGTGTTTAGGCTTGGGTTTTGTTCTGGTGAAGAGGTTTTCGAGGTCAGCACGGAAGTCAGGGTCTTGAATGGTTGGTTCTGATTGATCCATTATGCCCATTCTGTTGTATAAGTACCTGTATACCACTTCTTCCATTTGTGGTGGTGGTGGTTGAGGTAAGGTTCTGCGCAGAGCATCTAATTGGTTCTTGACTTCTGCCACTCGATCCTTTGAAGGTTTTGTCTTTGGATCCAGAACAGGAATATCTGACAGAGGTGTAGTTCCGAAAGCCCAGTCTTCTTCTTCAGGCTTTGGTGTCTTATACGCATCGAAAGAGCTCTCCATCAGTTTTTCTGTCGAAGGTTGATGCTTGGGCTTTTTCTTCTGCGGTTCTTCTGTCACAATCCCTTTTCCCTTGTCTTTTGCCTTCGGCTGTTCTGCTTGTTGAGATGGGGTTGCCTCTGTAGGTTTTGACGCTTGAGTCTCAGAGGGCTTTGTTGTTGATGTTTCTGTTGGTTTGGGGATTGCCTCTGTTGGTTTTGACACTTGAGTTTCAGAGGGCTTGATTGGTGATTTGGGTTCTGTTGGAGAGGTTTCAGGTGTTTTGCTCAGATATTTTCTTTTGTGAGCAATGGTTTTGGTTCTTGGGTTGGTTTTGGGTGTTGGGGAAGGTAGTTCGTCTTCGAAGGATGTCAAAAGTTGGACCTCTTCTTGGATTTGGACATCTTCTCCAAATACAGAAGTAAATTTCACAGAGGTGGGTGTTGCCTCTGTGGTCTTCTGTTGAACTGTTGTTTTGGGTACTTGGGTTTCTTCAGTAATGGATTCCACAGAGATGGTTGTTGTCTCTGTGGTTTTGTTTCTGCTTTGGGTTTCAGGTGTTTGGGTTTTAGCAGGGGTTTCTTCAGAGACCATTTCCACAGAGGTGGTTGTTGTCTCTGTGGATTTGTTTCTTTGTTGGGTTTGAGTTGGGGGTGCTTGGTTGATGGGTTCTGCGACTATTGGTGGAGCTGGTAGACCTCTGCTCGCAACTTCTTCCCTTTGTTTATCCCCTCGATTCTCCCCCTCAGGATGATCTGATAGACCATGATGGTCATCATCAGAGTCATCCTGATGTTTATCTGTCGTACCCTCTGCCATGCAAGATGTATCTGGTTTCTTTGGTGGAACAGCCCCTGCAGCAATCATCTTTGCGCACAAGTCATCACAGAGGCCGAGCAGTGTTTCAACCTCTGCTTCTGTGTTAAAGCGCATTCTGCCGACGCCTACTTGAAACTCTCTGACATAGTTTGCGTTGGCAGCGGTGAAAGCTTTGATGAATTCGGTCATCTGATCAAGTATTCCTTGGCCGAGTTCTGTCACTTGAGCTCTGGTCATGTAGTCAGAAGGCTTCATGGCCTGAATATTTCTGGTTGTTTGCTCTTGAACTTCGTCTAAGGCCTTCTTCAGGTCTTCAGATGTAAGGCCCTTAGATTTGGAGGATTGCTCTTTCAGCTGTTGAAGAAAGTGCTTGACAGACTCTTTGAATGCAGAGGTTGCAGCTTTTCCAAATTCAGTTGCTGTAGAGGTGGCAGTGGTAGTAGCAGTGTGTGTTGCAGAGGACTTCATCTGGATTAAGGCGTTTTGCACCTCTGTGGACAAGGTGTCCATTTTGGTGTTCAGATCAAGGATTGCCCTGGATGTAGTATCTGCAAAAGATTTGAAAGAGCTTTGCAACTCTTTCATTGTTTGGTTCATAGAGGTGACAAGGGTTTGGAACTCATCCCTTGATACATGTGAACTCGTTGTAACCTCTGGGGGGACACATTCGTCCCCAGAGTGAGTCTCTGTTCCTGAGACACCTTCTTTCGCCCTTGTTTTGATGTTGAGGGCGGAAGGATTTCCTTCTGATCCTCGAGCAGAAGCATCTAGTGCTTCAGACTCTACAGAAGTTCTGTGAATGACATTATCTAGATCCACTCCAGAGGTGGAAACTAGATTATCCTTCTGTTGACTCGGAGACTTGTCTAGAGTCTCTCCATCTTTGTGCACTATAATCTCCTCTGAAGAGATGTTTGGACCTAGTTGTGTGCGTGTGGCAGAGGAAACAAATTCCTCTGCAAGGATTTCGGTTGTGATCTGGGGCAATAGATCACGAACTAAGGATGAATCCTTTAGAGAGGATTCCCCTGGAATGGTTTCCCCGGTTATTATTGGTACAGAGTATGAAAGAATTTCCTCTGTCCGGATGGTTTGGGTTGGGGTCGAGCTGTGCTGCTCTTTTTCAATATTTCCCTCTGCCACTAGACTGGCGGAAATAGAAGTCTGGGTTGCACTGGGAGTTGGTTTTGGTTGTGTGCCTCTATTAATCCAGGCATCTTTTCTTGTTTCTGCTTCTGTGAAGCATCCAACCACTTGTTCTCCATCTATGGTCTCAACCTCTGTTGCTACCATATGGGTTGAGACTTCTACCCTAGTCTCCCCTTCTTCTGTTACCTCTTCTTCCCTTGGACCTAGGGAGTCGTACATAGGATGAGTACCTAAAAGTTTTTGTACTTGGGGGTGCATAACCTGTGTACCGTCAGAGGCAGAGATTACTTGCTCTAGGCTTCTTCTGTGAATATCAAGGCCAGGTTGAAGGAAAGGGTTCTGCAGTATCTCTGGAGTCTCAGCCGGATTATCCTTTAGAGTTTGATCATCATCATCAAGATCAGAATCAACTCCAGAGATTGTGAAATCTGGATCTTCTGCGGCTTCTTCGGTTTCATGTGACAGAGCTTCTGCAGTCCATCCAGCAGTGTCGAGAGTGTTGGCAAATTCAGGACGTTGGAGGAAGTCTGAGAAATTCCCATGATGTGCATAGTTGAGAGGAGTTGGGAATGCAAAGGTGATTTTTGGGTGTTTTCTTCTGTGACTTCTTCTGCCACTGTATCCTCTGCAATTGTTTGCATAGGAGACAGAGGTTTCCCAGTTTTCTTCTTGCTCTTTCTCCTCTTGGGTTTTGGTGCCCCTTCCTTTGAGGCTTTGGATTTCCTCTTCTTCTTTTCTTGTGGAGGAGGGGGAGGAGCAGAAGATCCAACTTCTGTGGCATGAGGAGGAGAGTGTTGAGCTTCGACAGCAGAAGTTGAAGTACCCTCTGTAGTTTTTCTCTTTGTTTTCTTTTTAGGAGTAGAGGCAGAGTAGATGGATTTCCTCTGAGCAAGGAATTTGGTTTGAACTTCTTCATGCTTCTGGAAAGCCTTAGCCCATTCTTCATCTGTCATTCTTTCAACTACCCTAGTATCTAAAGGCACACCTAAAAGCGGGGGTGTCATAGGGCTCGGTTCTGGAGTCCTATGATCGCGTATGTAAGCTAACCTTAGGGTATCATCTGTAGCATATCCCAGAAGTCTTGATGGCAGAGGTCTGCAGAAAGGATGTCCATCGACGTGCTCAGTTGGAACGTTTTTTGTCATGGCATATATTTTGGCAGTTGGACCTTCTAAAGACCATTTTTCTAGGAGTAGGGGCTCCAGAAGTACTCCAAGAATTCGTTGATACTGCAGAGGAGGTAGAGATGGATTTGAGCGTTCTTTGGCTTTCTGGGTGGAGATTTTTCTGTCAATGGTATTTATCATTTCTTGCATCATTAAGGTCGAGTAGTCCAGAGGCAGATCATAAAATACCCCGTACATTATGGATAGAATCTGATGGGAGGTTTGATCTGAACTACCGATTTTGCCAGTCAGGCATCTGTTTAGAATTGAGAAGAGGGTATTCCACAAAGGGGGTAATCGTCCTCTTCTGAAGTCGTTCCTTTTTCTTAGGGTTGTGTTGTACCCTAACATTTCAACAAATCTACAGAGTTCTTCATCTGTAGGTGCTTCAGCGTAATTCTTTATACCTAGCAGACCTCTGGTTGGAAGACTGAACTCAAGTGAGAACATCGTTCTATTGAACTTGAGTTCCATGTATTGGGTTTTATCAGGTTTAGAAATGTAGCCCTTGATCTGTCGGTCCGCTGGGTCATATCTGCTGCTTTGCCAAAATTGGTTTAGATATCTTGCTGGTATTTTGCTGACGGTTTTTGTCAACAGGGGGAAGAGGTAATGTTTCTCCAAAATGTGAAGGAGAATGGAATGAGATTCCCCAAAAGTGGTTCTTGAAGGAACAAGATAATAGTTGTTGGGTTTGAGAGGTAGAACACTTTCAAAGTGTTCATTTGCGATGAAGTTTTCTCGTGGGTGGTTGGAGAGAAATTTGCTTCATCGCCGGAGTTATCTTTTTCAAGGTCTGCGGCCATATTTGGATTTTGGGGATGCTCAGATTGAGCAGGTGAGTTTTCTTAAACAGGGGAGTCTTCAGAAATGTTGGAGGATGATGCCATTGTTGTTTATCTTGAAGAAAGAGAATGAAAAATAGGTAGGTTGCAGGTTTTGCAAGGTTTGCCGGAGAAGAAGATGAGAGTTCGTAAAGGTTTATGAGGAGTGGTAACTTGCGTTTTATAGTGAGAGGTAATCGGTAGAATCTGAAGAGGTAAATATATGGAAGTGGATAATTTTTGGGGTCCGTACTTGAGTGTGAACGGCGGATTCAACTTTCCAGGAGAGCGTGTGCCATGTACGTCCAATGAAAATGTGACACGTCAGCAGTGTCAGAGCACGACTTGACGTCATGCGTGGCCCATTAATGCTTGGCGCGTGTGTTCCTTTTCCTCCACATACTTTTCACTCGCAGTAAAATAGCCGTTACTTTTGAAGAATTTCCCAAGTTTGAAAATAATGACAGAAGCTTTGTAATGATAGAAGCTCTGTAGTTTGAAAACTTCTTTTTATTTTCCTCTGATGCTTTCACCTTTACCAAAAACGTTTGAAAAAGCATTGGAGATGATCGATAGATTTATAGAGTAGGAATTTCTTTCACAGAGGTTATGAAGCTCTGTCAGAGCCAGCAGAAGCTCTATGAGAGGAAATTTCTCATAACTAAAAATCTATTAAACTTTTTGATCATCCAAGTTTTTAATTGTTTTTGACAATGTTTTTAGGACATATTTGGAAGTTGGTGTCCTAGAAACTGTTTTGGATAAGGTTTTGTGTGAGAAATTCTTTTAAAAGCCTGTGTTGGTCAACAGAGTTTCTTTGGTGGAATGAGCTCTATGACCAATAACCTTTTAGAATTTCAAAGTGTGTATTTGTGCGAAAGAGGTCTTTTGAGAAGACATCAAACCGATCGAAAGAGTTTAACTTTACGATCCATAGAGATTTTCTCTGGCAGAGCCTCTGTTGAGCTCAGCAGAGGCTCTATGACCTTAAATTTCTCATAACTCAAAATTTATGCATCTTTTTGATCATTTGTAGTTTGAAATGTTTTTAACATTTTCTTTAGGACAAAATTGGAAATTTGTGTCCTAGAAAACTGTTTTCAAAAACTGTTTGTTTGAGATACTTATATTTTGACTCTTCTGACTTCGGCTTAGTACCTGACTTCTGTGGATAATGTCGATCGCAATTCTTCTTTGGCTCCCCCTTGAATGATCATTCTCTATAGATCATTTCAAGGTTTCCTTCTGCTCCCCCTTGACCTATGCTTGGATCAAATAAGATAAGTTGTGCATATAACATAGATCAAGATTTTCAGAGGTTCTGTAAGTACTGTCAGAGGTTCTGAGCAATCCTATAGAAGCTCTGTTGAGTATTGAACACTTGGTGATTGAGAATTTACATACAGAAATAAAATAAAAATAAAATAAATAAAACAACAGAAACATGTATATACATATTTACAGAAGATTAAGTTATACTTACAGAGGTTTTAGCTCATTTTTATCATTCCCAACTTACTCACCAAGAAAAGAAATCTTTTATCATCTAGTGCCTTGGTGAATAAGTCTGCAAGCTGGTACTCTGTAGACACGAAGTGCATTTCGATTGTCCCATATTCAACATGGTGTTTCAGAAAGTGGTAATGGATATCGATATGCTTTGTTTTTTAGTGTTGTACTGGATTGGCAGAGATGGCTATGGCGCTCTTTGAGTCACAGAAGATGGGAATCTTGAATATGATGTGGCCATAGTCCTTAAGCTGAGTTTTCATCCACAGAACCTGGGAGCAACAACTAGCAGCAGCAACGTATTCGGCTTCTGCTGTAGATGTGGATACGCAGTTCTGCTTCTTAGAGGTCCAGCTTAATAGTTTACCACCTAGGAATTGACAACTCCCAGAGGTACTCTTTCTGTCGAGCTTGCATCCTCCATAATCTGAATCTATATAAGCTTTAAGACCAAAACCATAGTTTTTCGGATACCAGAGGCCAAGATTTTTGGTCCCTTTGAGGTATCTGAAGATCCTCTTTACAGCATTATAATGGGATTCCTTCGGGTTAGCTTGATATCTTGCATAGAGACATGTGGCATGCATTATGTCAGGTCTACTTGCAGTTAAGTATAACAGAGACCCAATCATTCCTCTGTAGAGCGTGCACTGTATAGGTATGCCATTTGGATCTGAGTCTAACTTATTTCCTGTGGCCATTGGAGTTCTCATTACAGAGGCATCAGAGAGACTGTATTTTGAAAGTATGTCAGAGACATATTTAGCTTGATTTATGAAAATTCCCTCTGATGATTGTTTTACTTGGAGTCCAAGGAAGAAAGTTAATTCTCCCATCATACTCATTTCAAACTCACTCTGCATGAGTTTTTCAAACTTTTTGCACTCTTCTGTATTTGTAGACCCAAAAATTATGTCGTCCACATATATTTGTACAAGCATAATTTCATCCCTTTTTCGTTTATAAAACAAAGTTGTATCCGTCGTACCTTTGTCGTAACCATTATCGAGAAGAAAGGTAGAAAGTCTTTCGTACCATGCTCTTGGAGCCTGTTTCAGTCCATACAGAGCTTTGTCGAGGTAGTACACGTATTTTGGGTACTTAGAGCTTTCAAACCCTGGTGGCTGTTGGACGTATACTTCTTCTTGGATTTCGCCATTTAGAAAAGCAGATTTTACGTCCATTTGAAATACTTTAAAACCTATGTGGGCTGCGAAGGCTAAGAAGATTCTTATGGCTTCGAGCCGTGCGACAGGGGCAAAAGTTTCATCGTAATCTATGCCTTCTTCTTGGCGATATCCCTTGGCCACCAATCTTGCTTTGTTTCTTATGACCACTCCATCTTCATCCTTCTTATTTCTGAAGACCCATTTAGTCCCTATGGCTTGTTTTCCTCGTGGCAGAGGAACTAAAGTCCAGACTTTGTTTCGTTCAAACTGTAGAAGCTCTTCTTGCATAGCATCTACCCAGTTTGGGTCGTCAAGGGCTTCAAAGATCCTTTTTGGCTCGATCACACTAATAAAGTTTGTAAAGAAACAAAAGTTAGCAGTGGCAGATCTTGTTTTTACCTTTTCAGAAGGTTCGCCGATTATAAGACTTGGAGGATGGCTCTTTGTCCACTTTGTTGTTCTTGGGAGATGGTCATCGATTTCATCAAGTTGATCTTCAGAGGTTTCTAATTGTTGTTCTGGTGTAGCCTCTGTCGTAGATATTGCTTTCGTGCTTGATCCTACAGATTGTGGAATGATTGGAATGAGTGGCGGTGTTTGTTCCTCTGAGGAAGTATAGACTGAGTCTTCTTGTTCCTCTGTTATTGGTTCCTATGTGGTTTCTGGAGTTGGTTCTTCAGTAGCTTCTGTGGTTGTTTTCCTTGTTGTATCATCTTCTGTTGGCTCTCCCTCGACATTTGCATATGTATGATTAACAGAGGAAGATGAATTATTTAAGGGACCAGTTAGAGAGATACCTATTGCGTTCTGGCTGGCAGAAGATGATTCTCGAGAGGCTCAGACGGCTCCAGCAGAGGGATCAATGTCGTCATGGAACATCTCTTGAAATAGAAGATTTAAGTCTTCTTCTCTTGTTTTTGAGATGCTAGAGAATTCCCCTTTTAGACCGAGTTCTGAACTGATTTGTTCAGAAGTCTTCTGGAAGGTGTCGTCAAAAGAAACATTTATGCTTTCTACGATCGTTCGAGACCACAGAAGATAAACTCTATAGGCCTTGGAAGTTGCAGAGTATCCTATGAACTTGCCTTCATCTGCCTTTACTTCAAACTTTCCTCTTGCTTCTCTATCATTTAAGACGAAGCACTTGCATCCAAATACATGGAAGAATTTGATGTTTGGTCGTCTTTTGTTGATCAAATGATATGGTGTTTTGATGTGTCTCTTTACGATGGTTGATCGATTTTGGGTATAGTAAGCGGTTGATACTGCTTCTGCCCAAAATGTCATTGGTAATCCACATGCGGTTAGCATAGTTCTGGCGGCTTCCACAAGCGTGCGATTCTTTCGTTCGACCACGCCATTCTGTTGTGGGGTGCGTGCAACAGAGAAGTTCTGTGAAATTCCTTCTTCTGTAAGATAGGCTTCAATGACAGAGTTTTTGAATTCTGTGCCATTGTCGCTTCTCAGTTTCTGAATCTTGCACTCATACAGAACTTGGATTCTTTTCATTAAATTTATCAGTATGTTTGGAACATCTGATTTCTTTCTGACAAATTCAACCCATGTAAATCTTGAGAATTCATCGATCAAAACAAGCAGATATTTCTTGCCACCTAGACTCTGTGTAGATATTGGACCACAGAGGTCAACATGTAGCATGTACAGAGGTCTAGGGCAAGATACATCAGTTTTGCCTTTATGGGAAGCTCTTTTGAGTTTTCCCATTTCACAGGCAGAGCATAAATGATCTTTATTAAATTTAACGTTTGGTAGACCTTTGACTAGATCAAGTTTTACAAGTTTATCAAGAGTATGAAAGTTTAAATGGCAGAACCTGTTGTGCCATAACCAGGCTTCTTCGCTTTTGCATACAACAAGGCAGATTTTGTCTTTCTTGTTCTTTGTATTGAGGTTCATGAGATATAGATCTCCTCTTCTTTCGGCTCGCAGAAGTTCAAGTCCTGTGTCCTCGCTCTGTAGAGAGCAAAAGGTTCTTTTAAACATTACGTCAAATCCCGTATCGCAGAGTTGACTAACACTGAGAAGATTGTGTTTAAGGCCATCAACATATGCAACTTTGCATACGGTTATATTTTCCTTCTTTATGACTCTGTAGCCTTTGATGTACCCCTTTTTATTGTCTCCAAAGGTCACAGATCCACCATCGTTCTTTTCTTTGTATGTGGATAGAAGACCTCTGTCGCCAGTCATGTGCCTCGAGCATCCGGAGTCTAGATACCAGATTGACACATACTGCTTCTGCAAGACAATTAGAGAGTTTTAGGTACCCATATCCACATGGGTCCAGTTTTGTCAGGGGTCTTTGTTTTAGCTTCTGTTGAAGAAGCATTTTGTTTCTTCTTACCCTTGGATTTATCTTTTGCTTTGGGTACAGAGAGAAGACAGTGTGGACTTTTGAAATGTTGGTTTAATTTAAACATAAGATCAAAGCAATGACAGTATTGAATGTGCGAAGAGATTTGCTTGAACTTTTCATTAAATACATTAAATGGGGGCACAGAGGCATTACAATTTATCCTAACATTAGACTTTCTATTACAAGAAGGTTTATGTAGGCTAGATCGTTGTTTGCAAAATCCTTTGTTGAGTGCGGCCTTCTGTGTTCCCCTTCTGTGGTGAACTTCTGCTAGTTTCACTGTCACAGAAGAAAAAGCTTTGTTAATTTTAGTCCATTTACCCTTCTGTTGCCATGTTAGTTTTTCTTTAACAGGTTTTAAGGGTTTTAAAATCTTTGAACTTGTTGGAATTTGAGTGGACATTAACTTCTTTTGTTTGAATTTCTCAAGCTCTAGAGAGGTTTTCGCTTGTATGCACATATCCACAAAGTCTGGACCGATAGGAACTCTAGTGATTTTCTCCTTGGGAGGAATAGTTCTGTTAAGAACTTCAGAGGTTTGTCTAAAATCCTCTGTGTCACTAGGTCCGATCTCTGACTTAGAGTCAGTCTCAGATTTGTCAGAGGATGAATCGTCCTCATATACAGAGGTTGAGTCACTTGGTTCTCTTTCGACAGAGGCTGGACTTTCAGAACATGTGCCATAATCACTTTCTTCCCTTTCTAAGGAACTATTTTCCAAGTCAACAGAGGTATCTGTTAAGTCTTCTTTAGAGAGATTTTGATCACAGGTAGGTGTACAGAGGTTTTCTTCAGAGATACCAAGTTTTTCTTCTATAAGTTTTGGCTTGAACTCAGGTGCCTCTGCAGATAATTTCTTTTCAGAATTCATCATACAGACAAATGCAACTTGAGTTTGAGTCTCGGGGTCACCAAACTTGAAGATTCCTATCTGATTTTGAGTTTTCAGATACTTCTTAGGTTTGGACTTTCTTTTGACAGAGATTGAAGATGACAGATCTGTGTTTTCAAACCACACATTTGTCATCTTCAGAGGTTTCCTCTTGTGAGGTTCCCCAGAGACTTTTAGCCTTTTACTTACAGAGGGAAGATTTGGAAATCCAAGTTTTCTTGTATCTCCAATATGAAATAGAGAGGACAAAGATTTGTCTCTTTTGTTTTCGGTATAAGGATCTATATCACATAAGCCAATTCCCCGTCTCCCTATTTGGGTGTTAATTTTCTCGAACACCTTCTGCGCATCTTGAAATTTTTTAATTTGAAGATCTCTTCTGAGTAAATCTTGACAGAGGACTTCTCTTTCCTTTTGAAAATAATTTTTAAGAGCTAGGATGTTCATTATGTCGCACTCGGCGTCCATAAGTTCTTTGGATTTTGTTTTCAAAGAAGAATTAAGTTCAGAAATCTTTTCTTTTAAAGGATTTAATTTCATGTTCCAGTTTGTTTCAATTTCTTCTTTTTCTTGAAAAATCTTAGCTTTTTCTTGAGTGAGAAGTCTAGCTTCTCTCTCATAGAAGGTGAGCTTCTTTTGAGTACTTTCGCATGTCTTTTTTCATTTCATTGTATTCAATGTTAAGTTTGAGCAAATCAGCTTCTGCTGTATTAGATTTAGAGTTAGAAGTGGATACCTTACTATCAGAGCCAGAGCTGACTTCTGCCATGTCACAGAACAGGGCGTTCTTTGTTTCTCCTCCTTCTGAGGATGTATCTGATAGCCAGTTTTCTTGATTCACCATTAAGGATTTCTAAGCTTAAAAGATTTAAACAGTGAACTTAAATGGAGTTTTAACCAAAGAAACAAATTCTATAAGTTTACCAAGGTTCGAATGGATCGAAAATGATAGAAAAACAGAAGCTATTTGAATAATATGAAGAACAGGTTAAAAGTCCAAGTTTCTACCAAAAATCATTGTTTAGAGTGGATCCCTTGATATTAAAAATCAAGGTTTGCTCTGATACCAATTGTTGGTTCCTGTTTTGCTAAAACAATGATCTTAACTTTCAGTTAGTTCAGATTGTATGGTGCGGTAGCGTATTTAAGAACTAAAAGATAATGTAAGGTAGAAGATCACACAATATCAAATAAAGCAAAGAGTAAATAACATATGCTTCCCAAAGATTACTGTATTTTATATATAATAAGAACACCAAGAACTTCAAAGGATTAACAAGAAATCTGCAGTTAATGGTGTGTGTGAGAAGAGCAAAGCTTAATGATATATGTGTATTTTTGTGGTGTTAAGCTTAATTGATTAATAGAAGAACTCAACATGAGTCTTCTATTTATACTACTTCTAAAGGGGACATACTTTAGACAATAAGGACTGATCTACAGTAGACAAGATCGTATGAACAATAGCAGGTACGATGTTCATTTAATGCGCATGTTCCATTTCTGACAGAGCCCTATCAGAGTTTGACACGTGTAGTTGATGTCAGGGCACGCCTGGAACAAGGGGATGAACGGATCCTGGAACAGTAGAAAGATATTTGTAAATCTTCTTAGTCTTCAGTATAAACCGCAGAGGCTCTGTCAAGGGTGACAGAGGTTCTGCGGCTCAGTCCTCTGTGAGCAGTCTTCTGTCGATTCTTGCCTTCTGTCTTCTTGGGTTCTTCTGCAGAGCCTCTGTGGGTGACTTCTGTACTTAGACTATTTTCACTACTTTTACAAACAGAAAGATTGGAGCTAACACCTAGTCATACTCATTCACTAGGATTACATTTACGGTCAATGGCTAGTATCCGGCTCCACATAACCGTACCAAGTTGCCTCTGATCACCCAATGTCTCAACTAGTTATAAACGATAATTATCCCACAATAAGCCGACTCTTATACCAATAGATCCAATAGCAATAGTCTAAGGCTTGTCACAATTACATTTGTGACAAAACTATAATCACACATATAGTTTTCAAATCAACATTTCCATAAAATGCATTCCCTCGTATAATTAACACCATAAGAAACTCAATGCATATATAGGTCAAACAATGACCATTTCCATTTCCAACTTAAATTGTTCATAAAATAGATTTTCCAAGAGTTATACAACTTTAAAAGAATCTTGGACAACACAAGAAATAATCCATTTGTTTCCTTCCTAAAAACCCACTTTTACCAAGTAAACCTCCCAATATAGTGCAAACCATAAATGTGACCAAAATGGGTTTATTCGAGTATTGAACCATAAATATGCATATAGGGGGGCATTCAAGGAAGAACTCGGTTATTTATGATAACTATGAGATCCAATGTGAGCCACATATTAAATGATAAATTAGGAAATTATTAAATTTAGTAATTTTGATTGAAATTTTAATTAAAGGGTAATTTAGGTATTTAATTTTTTATCTCTCCTCCCTCTCTTCTCTCCTCTCTCATCTCTCCGGCCTCTATTCCAGCGGATACACAATGTGATACTTATAAAACTGACAGTGTTAACAAAAAATACCTACAAACGATCATTATTGTGATACCCAAAATACATTGTGTTACACGGTGATACTCGTTGTGATACCCGTGATACTTTCATCTGATACACCCAAATCCTAAATTTTGGGAATTAGTGATACTCATTGTGATAGCACTATGATATCCGTGATACTTCATATGATACACCAATACCCTAAAATTTAGGAATTAGGTTTATGGTAGATAAAGAAAAATAGAGGATAGGTATGAGATAAAAAAGGTGAGATTTTAGGAATTCTTAATTTAATTTGATTAAAAACAAATTTACTAAAATACCATTTTTTATTTATTTAAAAATTGTATTAATTATCCTAAATGTGTCTCACATTGGATCTCGTAGTTATCACAATCTACTTAGGGGGTGTTCGGTAACAGCTTAGTGAGTTGTATTGAGGTGTAACTCGTCTAGATTGGATAGGCAATACGGTCACGTAAGTCCTTGAGGTGTAACTCGATGAAGTTGGCAATAAAGGCATGTATATGGTTTGAGGTTGTGATGTCTTTATGGCATAGAAACTAAAACCGGGACTTGAGGTGTAATCCAATAACATCATAGGTGACCCCACTCACGTGTTCTCGTCACCTTGATGGATATGGGTCTCCCCTGTCATCGGAAGGTGTTGTTTTGGGTATTTATCTCTATCCATGTTTTCGGTGACGTTTTATATTTATATGGGTTATTTTCCATGATTTGTGGGCGGCGTATTATGCCTCACCCGTGTTTGGATGTTTTGAATAATAGAGTTTTATTCATATTTATATTATTTGGAAATTAAATGTCTATCCGCCTTTTTGAGTAAGTTATGGAATTGATTTCATTTTGGAAACCGTTATATATTGGAGCTTTCGTTACTGAAATTGTGTGCGTTGGGAAAATGAGTTGTTCGCATATTTATATAAACTTTTTCGGAGAAATCATGATTTAAATTGTGCTCTTTCCGTTTAACGAAATATTTTGCTCATGATATAAATCTTGAACTCACTAGGCGTTAGCCTAACCTTTTTTTATTTGTCGACATGTGCATCAAGTTTCGGTTGGGGAATAGTGCTAGCGACACTGTGAAGAGTTTGAGTGCTAGTTGTGTGCCCGAGGAACGTAGCTTTGTGAAATCTTCCACACTTATATTTGGGGATAGCAAATTGTAATTGGGTTAAGTAACACATGACCTTACTTAGTTTTGGTGTGATTTAAGTTATTGAATGTTGGAGTAATTTTGATGTTTTTAAAGTTGAGGTATTTCCATTGATGGTTTTGTAGAAGGAATTTTATCGAAGTTTTTATTTAGTTGCTCTTTCCAAATTTGTGGGTGTTACAAATTATCATGTTGTGGGGGAGTTTTCAAAAGCTGAGGGAGAGTGGTGTTTGAAATGAAATGAAAATATTAAAGAATCAAAGACACAAATTATCATGTTGCGGGGAAGTTTTCAAAAGCTGAGGGGGAGTGGTGTTTGCTACAAATTGTTCGACAAGTTCTGAAAATTTTCAAAGCCAAGTTGAAAGTTGCTTAATAGTGCATTCAGTTAAGTTTATTATTCGTTGAATCTAACGATAAAGTTGAAACGATGAAGAGTAAAAGCTTTATTCAAGGGGGAGCCTGTAAAGACATGAAGACAAGCGACACCAAAGTTTTTCAAATATTCAAGAGGGAGAGAAGATCAAAACCTGAAAGTTTCAAGATCGTTTTTTCTTTATATAACTTTAGGAGGAGATTGTAAGGACCATAAAAATTATAGAGGGTTATTTAATTAATTGTAAAATCCTTTATTGTGATAAATGAGCTTGTTAGTGTTAATGGGCCATGGATTTAGACTTTAAACCCTAGGTATTTAAAGTGTGTTTAGGGTTCATTATGTTAGTAGATCGTTCAGAGCATAATTCTAGTTAGAGAGTTTTCTGTTTCAATTCATATGTGTAATACTCTCTGATCATTCAATAGACGATTATTGTTCAACATCATTGTTACTTGATCATACAGGGAATATCATCCTGTAAATCACACCATCAGTGGTACAAACCCTTGATATATCTTTAAACCCTTGAAGAGCAATTCATTCATCCATCTTTCTGCCTGACCGCCACCGCTGGAGACACGAACAAGAAGATGAGGTTATTAACCCACAGTATGCTCTCGTCAAACATCAAGGGAGTAATCAACGACCTCCCTCTCTGAATAAAAGCAGAAAGAGTCATCGATCAATCCTAATTTCCTATAGAAGATGTTCTCCAAGATCGATTGGAAAGCCCTAGTCAAGCTTCAAATATCATGTGACACGTTGAACTCCCTGACGAAGTCCCCGATTCTTCGGTGCTTGATTCCCAAGATATTTTGCATAAATTTCACCATGCACTCCTTGAACTTCACCTCAAGGAAGACACGCCTGTTTGTCTGGAACCGATCGTCGGTTCCCTGTTAACAAGAGGATACCTATTATGCTTCTCCATAAAGATGAGGCCTGATTAATAATTCCTTTGAACGATATCCTTTTATTAGATTGTATGTTAGAAGTTGGAGACAAAACCTTACCTCAAGACTCATGAGATGAATGTTCCTTCAAGACGAAGAAGATAGGAAGATGGATGAGGAAATTAGAGATTCAATAGATAGACATGAGAGAAGCGATTGCAAAAGTCCTGTAAATCACGCCATCTTAGAGACTTAGACAATGAAACGTTGCCTTGTAGACTGGAAGAAACTAAGAGGATGGAAAAACAAATGATGAAGGCGTGAACAGAGTTCTTAGGAATATACCCCCAGATGAATAAGGAGCTCAGCATAAGCAAGTGGTACAATAAGCTTGTAATGTTGTAATTAAGACTCTTAAGACTTTATGCATTAAAAAGTAGTACTTGATGCAATAAAATTTGTTTTTAAGACATTTAACAAATCTGGTTTATAAGATAGTATAGATAAATAAATGAATAATATCAGTTATTCTTTATCTAAAAAGAAAATGAAAAAAGACAAAGAAAAAAGAGAAAACCAAAGTTAAAGGGGTATTTGGGATTGATTACTTATTTAAAACAATTTTTTTTCTTCCATCCAAATATTAAAAAACTGCTTATAAATAATAATAAAATTAATTAAATTAATAAACCCTTTAAATAAGCAATCTCAAACATTCCCAAAAGCTTACTCTATTTATATATTACTAGAAGTCTACTCGTGCAATGCAGCGTGATATATCTCGATTTTAGTGTTCTAATTTATTTTAATGTGTGGTTTTGAGAAAAGGGTCATGTTTTTTTTATAAATTTGTTTAAAGAATGACGCTTTTTAAGAAGTTCATGGTTTGAGGATTTAAAAGTGGTTAGAGATAAGGATTAATTAATAAGAGCCCACGATTTAAGGATTTGAAGGTTGTTAGAGATAAGTATTAATCAAGTAATTAATATTAAAAGCGGTGCATAAAGCTTCATTAGTGTTGTTTTTAAGAGATTTTAAGTAATTAACATTAAATAGCGGTACATGAAGCTTTAGAGATGTTTTTTAAGAGTTTTTCATAAATGTTTTATAATATACTAGATGGGTACTCGCGCAATGCAGCGCAATATATCTTGATTTTAATGTTTTGTTTTACTTTTTATCATTGTCGATTTATAAAACGGTTTTTTGTAGTTTTAAGAAAATTATAATATATTTATTTTATAAATTTGTACAAAGAATGACGTTTTTTGAGGATTCATGATTTGAGGATTTGAAAGGAATTAAGAGATAAGGATTAATTAGTAACTAATAAGGATTAAAGAACGATGCTGTTTTTAGGGGCAAACCATTTGAGAATTTGTAGGGAGTTAGAGATAAAGACTAAAAGAAAAGAGTTAGAGATAAGAACTAATTAAGTAATTAATATTAACAGTGGTACATAAAGCTTCGTTAGTTGTTTTTAATAGATTTTAAAAAAATCAACATTAAATAGTATGTTTTTAAAACCAATAATATATTAAAAATTAAGGATCTCCATAAAACGATACAAAATCGGTTTTATGGTTCTAGACTTTTACGCCTCGTATCCTAACCCGTCTTGCCCTGGTTTAGAATTGAATCGCACGCACAACATCAGCCTTTCACTACAAACGCACGTGGTTCAGGCTTCACCGCTTCAAGTCTTCAACATCGATTGAATCAAGAGGTAGTCTTCTTTACTCTTCTGTTCTTCCATTTCCACTCCAAAAGAGTTTTTGTGCACTGTGTTGTGATCGATTACATATTTGCTGATGAACACTGATATAGAGTTGAGTTTTTTCTTTTCCTCTTGTGGACTATCCTAACAAACATAGATTGAAGATCACATTTTTTATTAAATTAATGAAAACCAAATACAAAGCAAGGAGTTTTCAGAAATCGGATATGTATGGAAGGAGGGTTTGGTGAATTTATATCGTAGAAACCATATGTATTGTTTGCTACTTCTCAATGGATGCTTTTTTATTTATTTATGCTAAAACTGCTACCTTCATCTGTAGGATGTTTTTGTTTTTTTTTATTGTTTCTTCTGATTTCATTTCTGTACAGACTCTACTGAACAAATCTCAATGGATGCTATGCTAATGCTAGTCTTATTGATGTTGACAATAACTACAATCACGAAGACGCCATTGATTACTCATTACAATAATAATGATAATACGGGTTAGGGTTATTTTTTTCCTTCTTAATTGATATATTATACATACTCTAATTTCTCTTCATTAATCGTTGATTGATTGAAATTCGAATCATTATGTTTGTTCAAACAATATTTGATTTGACCTAGATCCTTAGTTAGTTTAGTTTTGTCTGATTTCTGGATTCTGATATGATTTCATTAGTTAAGTTCATCTTAAATTGTTCATCACTAAAACACTTGTGGGTTTTGGGCTTGAATGCTGTGAATCTATAATTCCAGAATTTAAATTGCCATACATTTGTAGAGAAGGTAGTTTCTTATTATGGTTAAAAGAAATTTTAAGGTTTTTCATATGATTGAAGATCACTAGATTACTTGAAGTGCAACCATATTTTTGGGTTCATAGATAATAAGACTTGTTATGTAAACACAATGTTAAGGATGGAATACTTTGAATTCAAAATTCTGAATAGCCGATTGGAGTATTCAAATTGTAGTTGGTAGCTGAATTTGAAATGTCACAAAGAGAGGTTGAACGGATTGACGATATTATTTATTAGAAATGATATATCATATAACATTGAATCATATTAGTGATGATTTTACGTCTAAGAATGCTCGAAAAAGTTGTTTTGTATGAATTATTAGTATTTATCGTGTACAATCTTTTATTAAATAATAAAAATCATCTGTTATCTTTTCGTACATATTGGGACTAGACTGGACCGGATTGGACGGGACTAGACTGGACAGGGCTAGAAGGGTGAGAATGAGATAGGCGAATGAAAGAATTATAGAGGGTTGTAATTTGACATGGGTAGTTTAGTAATTTACCAATCTTGCCCCATCTTTCTAAATTTTGTTCCACGTATTCTGGTTAGACAACAAAAATGCATTTTTTTTATCCCACTCAGAGGTTTACCATATTGACCAAAGCTGAATCTCGAGGTTTTGGAAAATATGGTAAACTTTAGAGGATTTAAAGCTGATAACGCGTTTAAATTCAAATATTTATAAAATCTTGAACAAGCCTTAAAAGTTGTCATTCCTGAATGAATCTGGTATTTTGGGTAAACCACATATCGATTCAAGAATAAAACAATGATTCGAGAATGTAGAGTTCCCATATCATTTGGAATTGTGATAATTTTTTAACTTTTTTTTATTATTTGAATAAAATGTTATGTCTTGGTTGATACGGATTGAATCTGTTACATTTTTATCGGTTAGATTGATGAATATGCTGAATTATGGTCGAACCATGCTGCTACGAGCTTCATTGTCAAATCTGAAAACCATATCAGCTTCCGTTCATGAGATCTCGAGTTCTGCTTCGTCATCATCAAGCCCAAGCTTATCGATATGGAGGCGTAAGAAGGAATTAGGAAAAGAAGGTTTGATTATTGCCAAAGAGCTCAAGAGACTTCAATCCAGTCCTGTTCGACTTGATCGCTTCATCAAGTCCCATGTCTCTCGCCTTCTCAAATCCGACCTCGTCTCTGTTCTTGCTGAATTCCAAAGACAAGACCTTGTCTTTCTATCCATGAAGGTTTGCTCTGCTCTGCTCCACTTTTCTTCGTTATCATTTTTCAAACAGTTACCGGGTAAGCGCTTAATTACCAACAAGAGTTTCACCACCCTCAATTACCTTCAGAATGGATTGTTGGTAAGTGTCTTTTACCCGACAAGCGGCGCTTACCGGGTAAGAGTCTTCCCCCTCACTTATCAGGCAAGACTCTTGGTCCTTGCTATGCCTCTTATTGGGTGAGATTCTCTGTCATTGCCAAGCTCACTTGGTAAGGTAAGTGACACTTGGTAAGCACTTACTCGGTAAGAGTCTGGTAAACGGCCCCTTAGTTCCAGTAATAAACTACTGCACACTTGATAAAGATATTTAACTTTGAGTACTCAGCTGATTCAAAGGCAAGATCTTTTGACTTAAACTGTTAATAATTATATCCCTACATTCCAAATAAATTGTTGTCTTTGATTCAACATATAGTTGTATAAATTTGTTTCGACTCTTTAGGGGCCATTTACCAATACTTATTGGGTAAGCGCATAATGAGTTAGAGTCACCACCCTCACTTACCTTACCGGGTAAGATTGTTGGTAAAAACGCTCACCACCCTTTCTTACTAAGGTAATCTTATTGTTCAGCAAAATGGTACCATAAGATTGTTGATAGACACCATCGTCTTTGACCGGGTAAGAGGCTGTAAAATTTTAGTTACCAAATGTTTTGTAAACGGCCCTACCAAATTCTTACTGGGTGAGATTTACCTTCATTTACCTTATTGTGTATCATTTTGGACATGAAAATGGATTGTTGGTAAGCATCTTAAACCCGGTAGGCTCTTACTGTGAAAGAGTTGTTTCCCACACTTACCGGGTAAGACTCTAGATGCTTGCCTTGTCTCGTACCGGGTAAGCTTCTTGGTCATTTCCATGCTCAATCAACAAGGTAAATGATATTGGTCTGCGCTTACCCGGTAAGCTTTTACTAAACTGCCAGTCAAATGCATCAAATGGCCTCCAATAATGAGAACCAAAGGAATATTGTGGCCAAAATCAGTGACATCAATATGTAGAAGTAATGATAACAATGGGCAATTTGGTAAATTTACCCCCAAAATTTCTGTTTTATTAAAGACCCCTTTTAGTTACATATTTGATTTATCATTTATGAGGTATTGTTGTGCAGTTATATGGTGTGGTGCGGAAAGAGATATGGTATCGACCAGATATGTTCTTTTACAGGGACATGCTTATGATGCTAGCAAGAAGTAAAAAAGTGGATGAGATAAAACAAGTATGGGAAGATTTAAAGAAAGAAGAGGTACACTTTGATCAACACACATTTGGGGACATTATGAGGGCATTTTTGGATAATGGATTGCCATCGGAGGCAATGGTCGTATATGATGCAATGAGACGGGATCCTGACCCTCCATTGTCGTTGCCTTTTCGAGTGATCTTGAAAGGGCTTTTACCATATCCTGAATTGAGGGAGAAGGTCAAGGAAGATTTCTTGGAACTTTTCCCGGGTATGATCATTTATGACCCACCAGAAGACCTACTTGAAGACTATCCTTCTGGCACGGAGAGCGCATGCAACTAAAATAGCGTTTTTAAGTTACAAACCAAGGTCTGATTTGTTTTTTTAAGGCAAGTTGAATGAAAATGCAACACACTTTGGTTTGATTTCTATTTTGTATAACTTACTTTTTAAACCTTCATTTTGGTACATCAGAAGTGATATCTCTAACATTTAGATCAAAGTGGCTTACATAGAATAGGAATCGGGCCACGGTTTGTTGCATTTTAATGCATTCTCAGATGTAAATTAAACACTCGAAGGCTTGAGATATCACATCATCGGTACCAAAATGAATGTTTTGAAAGTATGTTATATAAAATAGGAACCGGAACAAAGTACGTTGCATTTTCATGCTATTTGACTATCTTTTTAACTAAATAGTTAATGTGGATTCTTGGATTCTGAAAGAATTTTATTACTACTTGAAACTTTTTAACAAGAATCAGAACAAAAGGCTATAATTCGAATATGAAATGTAGGCGTATTGACAATAGACAGGAAAAAAAAACCCTCAAATTTCTCTTTTCGTTTGTTTTTGGAACATATTTTATCCATGAAATGTACATGTAAATCAGAGATATACGCTGAGTGGTAGTTGACTCCTCAAGTCTTAACAGTTTTCGATTTTGGTTTGATGTTATTGAGTTGCCAAAGCCTGTATTGCATTGCATTATATATATTAGAGTCCCTTTCTTTTGCTAACCAACCCATTAGTCTTAACCGTGTTAACCAATCTCAACCATTAATAATAAAAATCAACAGCCTCCATTTAATCAAGAATATAAAAGGAATAGGTACTGACTACAGGCGCCTGTTTCAATGTGCGCATGTGCACAAGGGTAAAAAGGTCAGAACATAAAATAATAAACAAGGTAAGTCTCCCTTTTTACGTTTTTCCTTTTCCTCACATCTAGTTTCCCTGTTTACGTTTCGCCTGTTCCTCACATCCAGTTTCTCCCATCCATCGATTGCTAAATCCCCCAAATCAACGACGATTCTCATGGGTGGCGGTCCAAGAACATATCCCGGCAGCGTTTTCGAAGTGGCAGTGGAAGCGTATGCAAGCAAAGAATCGAGCGGCCATGGAAAATCGTAGAAACAGCCCCCAAATTATTCTCGGCTAGCGTCGATGACCAATTGAAGGTTTTGTTGATCGATTTCAGAAACCGGGTGGGTTCGATATATGGTCTGAGAAAGACAGGCCCCAATTCTTTGACACAGTAGATGGTGTTCCTTCCGCTAGGTTTTTTCTTAAAGGATGTCTGGTTCTTTTTTTGTCTCAGAAGATTTCTTGGTTTCAGAACTGGTTAGTTGAGCAGATGCACATATGTATAGACACTCAACATTTTGATTGTTTGTACATATGCATACACAATTGGATCTTCTACCCATTTGTCTTTAAGTTTCAACAACTTTAATCGGTATTTCCTTATCTTGATGACTCTGTTTGAGTTTTGTTGTTCGATTTTTAGTTTGAGATGGCTTTGCACATATGCACAATGTCCACACATGCACATGTGCACATTCACATCTGTATATATGCACAATGTCCACTGATGCACATGTGCACTTATGCACATACACACATATGCACAACTGACATGTGGTTACCATTATTTGGTTTATCATCGGTTTCATATATGCAATTGTAGTGCATATGCAATTGAAGTGCATATATGCAATTTGTCCTGTTGGTGGGTTTCATATGCAATTGAAGTAAAATACGTATTTACTAAGATGCAATTCGATTTACAGAAAAATACGGTTTCAGAAGATGAAATACAATTTACTTAAAAATATAACTGAATTTATTTCTTAATACCATAATTATCATTAAATTAAATAAGGAAACAAGATAATGCTAAAAAAAAGAATCATCCTAATCCATTTTTTAATTGAAAATACCATTCGTACCCTTCTTAAAACGTGGAAAGGAACCTTAAACCAAACAAATAGGTGCAATCTCATTGGTCAAAAAAAGTTAACACGGTTAATACTAATGAGTTGGTTAGCAAAAGAAGGGGACCCTATATATTATATATATATAAGGTTTGTCTATTATAGTCTGTTTTCATGTGACCATATTTTTACACTTGAAACTTCACAACAAAATATTGTGAAGCAAAAAACAAATCTAAACCTTCACAGCAAAAACATTATGAAGGTAAAAAGATCGAACTTTCACAGAAAAACTGTGATGTTATAATAAAAATAAAAAAGTAAAAAGTAAAAAAAAAGTCACATGTCTAGTCATATTTCGTGTCATGAAGGGTATCATCAAGACAACTTTTGCGCTCGCACACGCACACATATATATATAGAGAGAGAGAGAGAGGATCTTCAAATGTAAAACCATCATTTTCGTGTAAACCGTTGTAAACCCTTGATTTCATAGGTTTTTTTGATAATTTTTTTATGGAATTGTTTATTTTGATGAAATTGTTTCATATCATTCATTTATTGATGATTTGTTTTTACGAAATTTGTAGTTTCATAGGTGAAAACGAAAATGTATGAAACAGTTTCATAAGATATTTTTATGGAATTGTTTATTTGGATGAAATTGTTTCATATCATTCATTTCTTGATGAATTTTTTTTATGAAATTTGTAAAAAATTCATCAAGAAATAAATGATATGAAACAATTTCATCAAAATAAACAATTCCATAAAAATATCTTATGAAACTGTTTCATACATTTTTGTTTTCACCTATAAAATTACAAATTTCATAAAAAAAATTCATCAAGAAATGAATGATATAAAACAAATTCATCAAAATAAACAATTCTATAAAAAAAATCATCAAAAAAACTTATGAAATCGACGGTTTACACGAAAATGATGGTTTACATCTGGCAAATGGCCCATTAGCAAAAAACAATTGGATCCTCCCGACGAAAAAATGTGTGAACACATAAAAAGTAAATCAACTATTGAAAAGCACCAAGTCATGCATGGTTATGTTCACGCTTAGCATATTGAAACCATACCTGAAAGTTTTGCTTTATATTGGCTTACGATTCTATCAACGATTCTATCAACTATATCATATTTTTGTAAATGTCTCTCATCCAACATTTGGGGAAGGTTCACCCTAAGGCTAGGAAATTTTGGAATTTCTGAATCCATCGGTTGATTATTGTGTTCTTTGTGAAGCCACATTCCCATAAAATGTCATTATGAATAAGGTCGTCTATTGCTCGTAAAGGTAGGTGTAACACCCCATATTTTCCACTCTTGTGTTTTTTAGAATAAAATGGGAATTTTGGTGGCCAAAGTGTGAAACTTAGAACTTAAGTGGTCAAGGGGTGAAATCAAGAGTTTGGATAAGATGAAAACCCTATGTTCTTCATTTCAGTGTTGGTTCATGCGTTTGGGAGAAGAAATAGGGAGAGGGGAGTTAGAGAGCCAAAACCCTGATTTGGGAGTGTGGAAGAAGGATGACTTCAAGGATTGATGGTAGTATCTTCAAGGTATGATTTCTTCTTCTTCTTCTTCTCTATGTTTGGCTAGTCTAGCATATGATTTGGGGATTGAATAATCCATTTGTTGGTTGAGTTTTAATCCATAAGAATGAAGGCAAATGATTTTGGGATTGATTCCCTATGAGTTTTAATCATTTTAGTAAGAAACTTCTTAATGTTTGCTTAGTAATCTCCATTTTTCTATGGATTGAGTTTTTGGAGTTTTGAGGTTTGAATTCATGAATCACTAGATGGATTTGATGGGTTTTATGATGTTTTAAATGTTGGTTGTCGATTTTTAATGCTTTGGTATCTAAAATATCGATTTGGGAGACTTAGAACTGGTTTGGGAAAGTTTGGGGATGAGAAACCCTTGGTTTTGGGAAGAAAGCTCGTGAAGGGGGCAGACCAGTGCTCTGCGCGCCTGGCTATGCGTTTGGAGGCGCGCCACCAGGGGCGTCAAGCTCTGGCCCCCAAACCATCTTTCTGTTTCGTTGTTCGTTCGGGTCTAGGATCGAGGCGTCGATTGGAGGGATGTTTTGGGGGTTTGTTAAGGATGTTTTGGGATGTAATTAGATGGTTTAACACCACTCTTATAATGTTAATTCAGGTTTTCGGTTTGAACTAAAGTGTGTCCCGAAGCGTGTGTCGAGGTGCTAAGGCTAAGGTGAGTTCCCTTACCTTCTTTGTGTGAATGAAATGTTTTACGAAAAGTTTTCATAACTGATTATGGTTACGAGCATGTTGACCTGATTAAACTATTTGAAAGGTTTTATATTACGTGATGTGAAAACGTTTATTAAAGCATGCGAGTTGTTTATACGTTCATTTCTACGTAAATGTTGATTGCATGTTGTTGGGATGTTGTTGCTATGTGTGGAGTCGGGTTGCACAGTGGAGAACTATTATTGATGCCCGAATGCCGTGCCTGGCTTTGTAAGGTGATGAATGTCGTGCCTGGCTTTGTAAGGTGAATGTCGTACCTGGCTTAATAAGGTGATGAAAGTTGAGACCACTGTGCAATACCCTTATGTGGAGTCGAGCTTTTGAATTGGAATTTCCGTTTATTGTTATAACGGTTGAATGTTTTATACTACTGTTTGTGTGGAACTGTTTTAAAGAGGGAATTCACTAGACCTCATGGTCTAACCCTCGCTTTTCGAAAACTAAAACCATTTTCAGGTGTTAGTCGTGTATGGAGTTTCATCTGATGATGTTGGAAGGTCGTGTCGTGGTAGAGGAGCTAGAGGCTAGTGAAGACTTGTAGATTACCGTCGGGCTTCCTGTAGAATCTCGGTTGTGAAGGTGTTTTCTGCTGCGAGTTTAGAGTAGAACTGATGTAGATTATATTCTTTGGGACCGTTTTTGGTTGTAACGTTGTCAATTGCATTTTATTTAATTTGGGTTGTTACAAATGGTATCAGAGCCATAGTTTAAGGGATTTAGGTGACCGGATGGGCCTAAACTTAAACTGTGGAGTAGAGTGGGACACAACTGAGATATAGGAAGCCATTAGGAAAGACCTTAATCGTAGGATATCTTGACAATGGTAGTGAGGACTCTCATGTAAGGTAAATTCAAATCGCATCTGGCCAATGCTATTATGAATTTACAGGTGCATGGGCGTAATCAATCGCTATTGTCGGGATGAGTGGCGAGTGTGGCGGTATGTAGAAGGTTCTAACCTTGTATATGATAGCAAGGAGTTGATGTGTCATGGGAGATCCCTTGTGTTCTGATGTTTGTAACTTCTAGAAGAAGTGTTGTCTGGAATGTTAATGAGCTGTCTAGAGGTAAACTCTCTGGGATAGGAAGTGAGAATTAGGTTGGCATCTTGAAAACCTTCAATTCAAGATCGAGTGAGGGAATCTAGTCTTGGATTCCTTAGTCAATCGGTTTAGTGGCAAGATTAATGAATGAAAGTTATTAGTGTGGTTTTGGAGGTATGCATAAGAGTAGGAAGTGGGATAACTGGTCAGTTTGGTAAACCATGTTGAGCGGTCGACCATGTGGGTTGTGAAACACTTGTACTACAAGTTGTAGCATAAGTAAGAAAGCGGTTGTTGGTCATAGTATGGTATTAGTGAAGAGTTGAAATACGTGCAACGGTTGACTTGGTTAGAGTGAATAGCCATCAATTGCATATCGAATTTCATGCATTATGCCATTAAACGTATTACACCAGTTCTTTCATGTTAAAAGCATGTACGTGCATGACAGGTCTTCTTGTTTTGGGAAATAAGTTGACGCGTGCGAGCGCGTGTTTTCTTTAAAGTAAAAGACAAACTTGTTTTCATTATACGATAAAGCTTTGAACTTAGAGATCTACGAATTATTTCACACTTTTAATTGTGGAGAGAATCTTCATTACGAAAATATTGAAACGTTTTATTGCGAGGTTTCGATTTATAAACAAAAAGAGTATTGACTCGTTATTATTATTATATGAACGAGTGCTGGAATTGACAGACCCACTTTGGGTAAGTGATTTCGTTCGGAAATTTTCCAGTCCTATGTGAAAGGGTTTCATTGGAGACAACCGTTGTGTCAGCGTCGATTTGGATGGACAAGGTTACGAATTATCGTAAGAGTGCTAGCGAGCGATCCTTGCGGTCGTTGTGTTTTACTATTCATCTTGAGTGGTGTTGTTTCATGCATACTCAAGCTTGTTGTATGATTTTGTATCTACTGCGTTTTTTTAAAGGGTGCAAAATGATTTCAATCGTTGTGTCATTGTGCATGAAGTCTATGAACTCGCTAGGTCAGGGAGGGTATTACGATTGAGGTCAAGGAAAGGCTTTGGGAGTTGAATTGTCAGTTGAATAAGATATGGTCGAGTTGTGACCTTAGCGTTGCCGTTAGAGGAGGTGGGTGAATACCGAGGGCCTCGGGCGGAGAATTCGGAATGGTGGAATGATTGTAGTTTGAACTATTGCTTGGTTATGTGAGAATAGTTTAATTGTGGTGAAATTGGAAATGGTCGAAGTGATTTCAATGGTGGAATGGTAACAAGTAGCGCTACGTTGCTCGATGTAATGTTCTCGGCGGTGAGTCTGAGTACTGAGATAGGTTGGTAATTAGATTTTGCACTAAGAAATGTCTTGTGTTTTTCCTCAAGTGGGAACGGTGGGATATAAATTGATTGTGATGTGTGAGAAGGAACATGTTGTGTGTGGACGGATGAGGTCGTCCGAGATCGTGTAAATGATATGGTATAGGAACACCTAGTGAGGGTATTGGGAGAACGGAAGGTCATCAATGGGGATGTGATGTCCATTGAGGCTTTGATGATTTGCTTATGCGTAAGGTGTTAGCACAACGGAGATAGATCGCGAGGAGTTGACGAGAAACGAGAATTGGTTTGAGGAATTAGGAGAAGTAAGTTCCTACGGGAATCCCTGACTGTCGTGAGGCGGCTGGGCAATTGCGTGTCGATTGTCGATGTTGAAATCAATGACTGTTCTGTTGGATGATTGTCAGGAGGCTGGTATTGGAGAAGTAACCATGGTGTGGTTATCTTGGGAGTCTTCTTGCAAAGATGTAGGAAGTTGTTAGAAGAAAGGCGTGTACCCGACATGACGCTGGACCACCTTGTGTGAGTGTTTCGTAAGTGAAAGATTGTGGTAGCATAAGTGATTTCTTGAGGGGCTTGATGAGCCATATAAGAACGAAATGAGTAGTGTAATTGAAGCGGGTATGCTTTGATTAGATGATATTGACATGTGATTAGTCGAGACCCGGGGAAGGCAAGTCAGGAACGTTTTTGCTTCAATGAAATGGTGTTATGGGTAGCACGAAGGAAGTAATATATTTTGTGTGTGTAAAGACATCATGAAGGCTTGTTTGCAATGTGGTCACGTGGTGCGATAGTGGTGCGAGGAAGTAGTAGTACTTTGTACTGAAGGAACGTGTAGGTCATAGATGTAACGATGGTTTGTCGTAGTATCGAAGTATTCAATAGTGGTGAGTGTGCTCGATAGAGGTGTATGGTTTTCAGGCAGTGTGCGTTCATACTATTTGAGGTCAGGAGATTGAGTTGCGGTTGGTGACTGGATGAAAGGAGAACCCTTGTTCTTCTCCATCCCATTAGATTTTGGGTGAGTTTTCATACTTCACTTGATTGTCGAAGAAGATACTGTAACCGTTAAGCTATGGTGCTTCGTTATTAAGTTTAGTCAGGAGCGTTGGAGTATTCCGTGGATGTAAAGAAATGCAATGAGTGGGTCGACTGTGATGGAGAGTTAGGAACTCGTGGTAGTTCTCGGTGTTAAGTACCTTGCGAGAACTTGGCTAAAGGTCTTGACTGATGATTTTGGAGAAACCGTTCTTTTGGACTATAGCGGTGTGTGATGGGCGTTCCGTGCAAGCATGAGAGGAAATGATGACGGTATGTCAGATCAAGTATAGACAGGCTCGCGGTAAGAAGATGTCATGAGACACTGGAAAGGCGGGCTATGATTAAAGAACGGTTATTTGAAGAGCATGAGGAAAGGAATCATTGTGGATGCCATGGTTAAAGAGTTGAGAGAGCTAATTTCATGCGACCAATCTAAAACTGGCTCGTGTTAGCGAACCATTCTTTTAAAGCATCTTAATGTTGTCAAGTTAGAATGGAAACAGGTGGGCGAATGTGGTGCCCGGGTTGAGAGACCTTAGGATTAGATTCGGTATTGTCGGGAAGAATGTTTCACGTGAGCGTGTCGTTCAGTATTCGATTAGTTGGAATAGTTTGAGTGAACTTGGTCACTCCCCCTTGTGTGAGGGCAAGTGAATATCTGGCGGTAGTTCCTATGTAGTGGAATCATTAAGTGGATGTTGTAGGAAACATAATTGTGCGTCCGTAAGGTTGGATCAGCTTGAGTGAGCGGATTATGCGGCTGTTAAGCTGTGCAAGTCTTCTTCATATAAGTCTGTGTGAAAGCGGGACATGGTGTGATCAGTAATTGGTAACTGTGTTGCATGTATGATCCAGTGTGGTTTCAGGAAATGTTTTTGTGCTAGACGAATGCTATGTTGGCAGGATTGCGAACCTTTCTTTTCTCTTGGAAATAAATGTTATTCTGTGAGGAGAGTTCGGTATCGATATGAGGGCGATCTGGTGTAATATCGATGAAGGGAGTGGTCAGTGTCCGCTTAGAGATTCGGGTTGTTGCGGCGTTGACTCGAGTAGAGTCGTTTTCTCTTAAGAGAGTATTCTGGTGTGAGTAGTATGATTGATCGAAGAAATTGCAAGTGTGTATGGCTGGGCATGCTACCAACCTGAGAATGTGGTAGTTGGCCGAGGAGCGATGCCAAAGAATGTTGTACGTTATCGGTTCTGATCAGGAGATGGATGGATAAGTGAATGGGAATAAGAGGATTGGATTGGAAAGGATGAGTAATTTCTATCTCAAGTCGGGAGAAAAGTTGGGTGGGAAAACATTCCCATGGTTTGGAGTAGTGTGTTTCAGTAGGAGATTGAATTGGACCACATTGTAATGGAGTGGTGGCAGTTATCGAAAGGATTGGGGGAAATATTGAATGAATTAATTGTACTCGGTGTAATTTTGGAACATTTTTGGTGTGTTTCACGTCCCTATGTTGGGGAGTGTTGGTTGAAATCTCGGTGCGGTGTTGCCATTTTTGGTGTGTTTCACGTCCACTCTTGTGTTTTTTAGAATAAAATGGGAATTTTGGTGGCCAAAGTGTGAAACTTAGAACTTAAGTGGTCAAGGGGTGAAATCAAGAGTTTGGATAAGATGAAAACCCTATGTTCTTCATTTCAGTGTTGGTTCATGCGTTTGGGAGAAGAAATAGGGAGAGGGGAGTTAGAGAGCCAAAACCCTGATTTGGGAGTGTGGAAGAAGGACGACTTCAAGGATTGATGGTAGTATCTTCAAGGTATGATTTCTTCTTCTTCTTCTTCTCTATGTTTGGCTAGTCTAGCATATGATTTGGAGATTGAATAATCCATTTGTTGGTTGAGTTTTAATCCATAAGAATGAAGGCAAATGATTTTGGGATTGATTCCCTATGAGTTTTAATCATTTCAGTAAGAAACTTCTTCATGTTTGCTTAGTAATCTTCATTTTTATATGGATTGAGTTTTTGGAGTTTTGAGGTTTGAATTCATGAATCACTAGATGGATTTGATGGGTTTTATGATGTTTTAAATGTTGGTTGTCGATTTTTAATGCTTTGGTATCTAAAATATCGATTTGGGAGACTTAGAACTTGTTTGGGAAAGTTTGGGGATGAGAAACCCTTGGTTTTGGGAAGAAAGCTCGTGAAGGGGGCAGACCAGTGTTCTGCGCACCTGGCTGCGCGTTTGGAGGCGCACCACTAGGGGCGCCAAGCTCTGGCCCCCAAACCATCTTTCCGTTTCGTTGTTCGTTCGGGTCTAGGATCGAGGCGTCGATTGGAGGGATGTTTTGGGGGTTTGTTAAGGATGTTTTGGGATGTAATTAGATGGTTTAACACCACTCTTATAATGTTAATTCAGGTGTTCGGTTTGAACTAAAGTGTGTCCCGAAGCGTGTGTCGAGGTGCTAAGGCTAAGGTGAGTTCCCTTACCTTCTTTGTGTGAATGAAATGTTTTACGAAAAGTTTTCATAACTGATTATGGTTACGAGCATGTTGACCTGATTAAACTATTTGAAAGGTTTTATATTACGTGATGTGAAAACGTTTATTAAAGCATGCGAGTTGTTTATACGTTCATTTCTACGTAAATGTTGATTGCATGCTGTTGGGATGTTGTTGCTATGTGTGGAGTCGGGTTGCACAGTGGAGAACTATTATTGATGCCCGAATGTCGTGCCTGGCTTTGTAAGGTGATGAATGTCGTGCCTGGCTTTGTAAGGTGAATGTCGTACCTGGCTTAATAAGGTGATGAAAGTTGAGACCACTGTGCAATACCCTTATGTGGAGTCGAGCTTTTGAATTGGAATTTCCGTTTATTGTTATAACGGTTGAATGTTTTATACTACTGTTTGTGTGGAACTGTTTTAAAGAGGGAATTCACTAGACCTCATGGTCTAACCCTCGCTTTTCGAAAACTAAAACCATTTTCAGGTGTTAGTCGTGTATGGAGTTTCATCTGATGATGTTGGAAGGTCGTGTCGTGGTAGAAGAGCTAGAGGCTAGTGAAGACTTGTAGATTACCGTCGGGCTTCCTGTAGAATCTCGGTTGTGAAGGTGTTTTCTGCTGCGAGTTTAGAGTAGAACTGATGTAGATTATATTCTTTGGGACCGTTTTTGGTTGTAACGTTGTCAATTGCATTTTATTTAATTTGGGTTGTTAGAGTAGGTATACAAATGGATGTCACTATATATTATGTTTCGTATAACAATTTCAATTAATATATAAAACTACAATAATAATAAGTATAAACACATAAAAATGCTTCTAGTGGTTAAAGAGATCATTACTCTTACATAGCACAACAACACTTGTCGAAATACAAAGCTTTCCTCTAGTTAACTGCTTGCCTTTCAACATCAGATACAACCATCAAATGAGAAGCCTCCTCGCTGCATGCAACCAACTCCTTATTCTGAGTCAGTAGGAGCCCCATATTGTACTGATAATCAAATAACTATACAAAGGAAACAACAAATATGATTGATTATATATACATGACATTTCAATATCATCATCATTCGGGTTATAGATTAAGGTGGGTTAGAGAGAGAGAGAGAGAGAGAGAGAGATCTCCAATATTCAAATACATATAATATAGTATCACTAATCACATTGCCTACACATTAGTTATACGTGGATATATATATATATATATAGGGAGGGGTTCAATAGAGAAGTCCAAATATTTAGAGAAATAGAGAAGTGATCTTGGCCATTTATTCGGTCAAGATCGGCGGCTTTGACCGAGAAGCAGCGAATAATTAATCGCGTGGTCTGCACAAGATAGATGTGTAGTTTCGTAAAAAATACACGGGCTGAGTTCATATATGAATCTATGTGATTCACATATGAACTATACGTTCGTATATGAACCTTTGTAATTCACATATTTTTAACTAATTCATATATGAACCTTTGTGATTCATATATGAACTTTTGTGATTCATATATGAATCAGTTAATTTGTTCATATGATAAGTAGTTAAAAAAAATTCATATATGAATCACAAAGATTCATATATGAACACAAAGGTTCATATATGAATTAGTTAAAAAAATTTATATATGAATCACAAAGGTTCATATATGAACACAAAGATTCATATATGAATCAATTAATTGGTTCAACAGATTCATATATGAATCTACAGTTAATTAGTTTTATATATGAAACACAAAGGTTCATATATGAATTAGTTATAAAGAGTTCATATGTGAATTACAAAGGTTCATTTATGAACGTATAGTTCATATGTGAATCACACAGATTCATATATGAACTCAGCCCGTGTTTTTTGTAAAAGTTACGAAATTGTCCTTCTATTTTTGGAACAGCCGCAACTTTTGACCAGTCAAAGCCGCAATTTTTGACCGGTCAAAGCCGCAACTTTTGACCAATTATAACCGATCTTGACCGAATAAATGGCCAAGATCACTTCTCTATTTCTCTAAATATTTGGACTTCTCTATTGAACCTAAAGCTATATATATATATATATATATATATATATATATCCCCTTCCCTATGCATGGTTCTTGATATTTCAAGGGGTTCACTTGGAAAAAGTTGGTACCTACTTCTCTATCTCACTATTAAATTTTTCCATCCCAATTCTTCTTTTAGTTGTTACCCCATATGTCTTGGGTGACTAAAGTACCCTGTTTCATAGGAATTGGTTTACGCTTACATTTCATTATCTATGATCCTAGCAAACCAAATATACATGCATGAGAGTTTTACAAATATGTACTATTTTTCTCCTCTAGTTTCCCAAACTACCTCACAACAGATATACAACTCCCAAATTTGTTCCAACTAACCGAAACTCTTAATAACTATAGGAGGATTAGGCAATTTTTGAGACGTAACGTGAAAGAGGTAGAGGGACTGTCAGAAAGTATGGGCTGGACCTGGAGTGTATGTACTCTTGGCATTGGTCTGTTTTAAAACTTCATGGGTTGGACTCTGGACTGTATGTACCCTTGGCATTGGTCCATATGTAATCACACAGGTTCATATATGAACTCGTCCCGTGTTTTTGTAAAAGTTACGAAACTGTCATTCTATTTTTGGAACAGCTGCAACTTTTGACCGGTAAAAGCCGCAACTTTTGACCAATTAAAGTCGATCTTGACCGAATAAATGACCAAGATTACTTCTCTATTTCTCTAAATATTTGCACTTCTCTATTGAACCTTTCCCTATATATATATATATATAGGGTTCCCTTCTTTTGTTAATCTTTCCTTTAGTGTTAACCATGTTAACCGATCAGGACCATTAATCTTGAAAATCAATGGCTAAGATTAAAGCAGATTTTTAATCTATAAATAAATAATAAACACGGTTGAACAATAGAGAAACATATATCCAGAGGGATAAATATGTCAATTGCCAAACAATTCTAATTAATAGATAAGGAGAGTGACATTATCTCACGACACTTCCAAAAACAAATTAATTTGATCACAATTTTGGTTGTTTTGGTTTTATCGTGTATTCCTATTTTTTGCCCATTGCTTTCACATAGATTTGCTTCATATACAGTGCATCTTTTTTGAACATTTTCCATTCTATGTTGGTTACCAAAATGGTTTGCAATAATTTTCATATTGAATGTACATACATGTACGCTCCTATGTACATGTATGCCTATGAAAAAAGATGATCATATATGTGCATATATGCATGTTTTTTATGTGTAATATGACATTGGATTTTAAATGCATATATGCGCTTGATCTTCATATATGCGCTTGATCTTCATTAGACCTGGCAAAAACTGACACGACACGCTAACCCGACACGAAATAAACGGGTTTGGGTAATACATTTCAACCCGTTTAAGTAAACGGGTTGACACGACACGACACGAAAATTAAACGGGTAAGGTCAGGATCAAAAATTTCAACTCGAAAATGACCCGAATAACCCGTTTATATATATTATAATTCTTTTTAATGTTTTGGATTTTTAATGTTTTGGATTTTTAATGTTTTGGATTTGGTTAGAACTTATAAGTTTGAACTATAAAATTTAGATTTCTAATGCTTTCATTTGAATTTTGGATTTGTAATTTTTGTGTGTATTTTCGATATTTAATTTTTTGTTTTATAAATGTTAAACGGGTTAGGCGGGTCGTGGCGGGTTAGGCGGGTCGGGTTAGGGTAGGGATTTTCTGACCCGTTTATTAAACGGGTCGAGTTAGGGTCAGACACTCTCAACCCGTTTTAACTTTGAACCCGACACGACACGACACGTTTGTCAGGTCTAATCTTCATATATGCACTTGTGTTAGTATAGGAATCTGATGTGCATATATGCACTTGTTTTGATGAGTAATAGATGCATATATGCATGTTTGATGAGTAATAGCTGTATACAGAGCCGTTCCTGATATTTTGGAGGCCTTGTGCGAAAAACTAAATATATTCTTAGTTTTTTCATATTATTTATTAAGTTATTTTTTTAATATATTTGTCTTGTAATAAAACCGACCGATAACTTATAAATTGTCCATCTTTTCTTCTCTGTTGACACTAAATTTTAGCTTCTAACGTTATTATGTTAGCGTTGATTCAAAATTTATAATTGATTTTTTAACTTTTAATTTATGTTAGTGTTTTAACTTTCATAATTCCTCCAATAAGGGATCTATGAGTAGGTATGAGGTATCAGAGTGAAGAAGAGATATGATTAACAATCATATTTCTATGTAATTGATTAACCATTGTCGATAATTACAAAACCTATATCAACAAGAACGTATTATCATTAAAATTAATATATTAAATATTAAATGTGTGTTAAAAAACATACAGAAAAAAATTAAGAAATACTAAAAAATCTAAATTTTGTTAAATATTAAAAGAAAAGTATAAGATAAATAATTAAAAAAACACTAAACATCTAAAGTTATTCAAAGAATACCTATCGGCTATTTCATTCTTTTCTAACATTGACATCTAAATTTAAAGTCTCTAAAAATATTACATTCACTTTCGAACAACTATTTTATTTTAACAATTTCAATATCATTAATTACAATATTTTATAAGTTTATTATCTCATCACTTTTACAAAAAATATAAAAAAAAAATTAATTAAGAACTTTAGATTTGAATTTTGGATGAGTGTATAGAAAACATATTAAAACAATCATAGAATTACTCTAAGCTACCTTTTTCTAATAAAAACAATATTAATTGGAAAAAGTTAAAATAGTCGCGGGGGTTGGACTGTGGGAGGGGGGGGGGGTGCAAACTGTGGCTGAAATGTAGAAGGCATGAAATGGAAGTGTCTGGTCATCCAATAATTTATATAGTAACATTATTATAATTAAAAAGTAAAAAAATATTCGGTGGGCCCCGACGATCGGAGGACCTGTGCGGTAGGACCACTCCGCACACCCTTATGCACGGCCCTAGGTGCATACATGCACTTGTTTTGATGAGTAGCGTTAATCTTTAAAATAATAATAATAATAATAATACTAAGATTTAGGAAGAACAAGAAGAAGGTTAATGTTAATCTTTAAAACAATAATAATAACTACCAAAAATATCAATGCGTGATGATAGAAAAGTAGATATACATTAAATAATTAAAATACTAAAAACCCTAAATTACCCCTAAATAAATCGTAATCCTATTACTAAAGTAAAGAAATTTTCTCAGTTCCTATTGGTCCAAATTAATTAAGATGGTTACCACAAAATAGAAGGTACACTTGTGGGTAATCTCTGTCTTGATGGAGATTCATGAAATTGATGGTTTATTTTATTTTATTTTTGTAAAAAATGTATTGTAAGGTTAATTTTGATTTTTTTTAATGGTTATTTAGGATAAGAACCTATGAATTGGACAAGCTTTGCCTCATCTAGCATATATCATAATAGGGATACTATCCATATGGTTTTCAACAAAAGACCAGAGTCTTTATAAGATATAAGTTTTGATATGATGAGAAATAAAAATAGCATTAGAGATATAAACATAGAATGATACAACTCAAGATAAGTGTTATATATGTGTTCAAATGTAATTAACAAGTTTTTTTGGACTAGACTTCAAAAGCATTTAAATTAGTTGGAGTTTTTTTCAGGATAATCAACAGATCTTAGAATTATTAACCTGAAATTTGATAAAATTATTGACATTGTTGTGTTAAAAATAGACCTAGCAAAAACTGACACGACACGCTAACCCGATACGAACTCGACACAAAATAAACGGGTTTGGATAATACATTTGAACCCGTTTAAGTATACGGGTTGACACGACACGACACAAAAATTAAACGGGTAAGGTCATGGTCAAAAATTTCAACTCGAAAATGACCAGAATAACCCGTTTATATATATAATATATGTTTTCTTTTTTAATGTTTTGGATTTTTAATGTTTTGGATTTGGTTAGAACTTATAAGTTTGAACTATAAAATTTAGATTTCTAATTCTTTCATTTGAATTTTGGATTTGTACTTTTTTTGTGAATTTTCGATATTTAATTTTTAGTTTAATAATTGTTAAACGGGTTAGACGGGTCGTGGCGGGTTAGGCGGGTCGGGTTAGGGTTGAGATTTTCTGACCCGTTTATTAAACGGGTCGAGTTAGGGTTAGACACTCTCAACCCGTTTAACTTTGAACCCGACACGACACTACGCGTTTGCCAGGTCTAGTTAAAAAGCACTTAGTTGTAACAGAGCAATCACGATTATTTAAGACTAGTTCGCTGCCTGAACAATGCGGCGGGATGCCAAACATTTTTGTAAAACGAGAGTATGAAGTTTATGATCATTAAAAACTTTAAATTTTATAATGGTTGATTGACCAAAAAGTTTTTGTTGTTCTTAGATTATTTAATAAATTGGTTTTCACTTATTGCAACTCATAATTAACGAAAAACAACAAAATTCATGTTAAAACAAAATGGAAATATAATCGTCTTTTATAATATAATTCGATACCTACAAAATACGATAAGGTATCTGTAGGGTCTTAATGCAATTATGTAACCTTTAAACACAGCGGGAAATCAGAAAAAGTTAATTTGGTTACAACAATCTAGAAAACTTTTCTAAACCTTAAAACCAAAATGGATCCAATGATGCATTTAATTTAAACAAAATCACATCATAGGGTGTTTAGAATCAGTACCCTTTTGTTAATCAGTCGGGATAGAAATGGAGCACCAAGAAACCAATTATCTGTAATATTCAAATTCAATATCAATTTAAAATCAAAATCAAATTCAAATATATATATATATATATATATATATATATATATATATATAATTATCTTTTAACTATTAAATATAATTATATGCTTCTCCTATCTCATGGAGTTCACAGATAACACCTCGTAATTAACATAATTACGTTTTCACCCTGCAATTATCATAATTACAGTTTAACACATATTTTATAATTATTTTTCAACAATAATTATTTTCTTAATCAACTTGATTTAATCCAGGTTTCTAAAAATGGAAACAAACGCATCCTTTGTGTGCGACCCTATAGGTTTACATACTTCTCAATAATATCTCTGTGTGACACGTGTCGTGGACCTATATTAACCTACAGTATCACTTGAAGCATCCATATATAGACATGCCCTGTAAGAAAAGTCTTATGATTATAATGTATACAAATAGTTGTAAAAATGTGTAATAATAAGTAGTCGTCGTACCTTGTAATTGGGTAAGGCTTCCTGATACACCACGTTTGATATGTAGACTCCGACACGATTGAATTTTTTGGCAGACTTTACTAATACCTTTGTATTTTCGTGTGATGCCCCTCTTGACCACGCCACATAAAGTTGGCCATGAGAGAATACTGATTCTGGTAGATATACACCTACGTTAGGAATGGTCTGTCCTTGAGCTTTGTTGATTGTCATAGAAAAGTGAAGCTAGACTAGGAACTGTTTTCTCTTCGATTTGAAGGGGAACATATTATCTTCAGATAGACAAAGAGGAATTCTCGGCAAAATACCCTTTTTCCAGCATGCTGACCAACAGCTATTTCCGCGATTACGTCCTGCTAAAATACTCTACATATCAATCTAGTGTCGTTACATAAGCCATTAGAGGGATCGATATTCCTTAATAGTATTATGGGGCATCCAATTTTGAGTCGAAGGTAATTAGGGGGACAAACCACTACAGTTAGTGAGTTTAAGAACTTGATTGGATAAAAGTTATTTATGTTGTCATCTTCTGCTTCATCAAAACTGTAGTAAACCTTTTCATCTCTGCAGAACCTATCAATCAACTGATCATTAATCTCATCAACATTCTCATTTTTTGTTGATAATATCGCCCTCGAAATGATATAATCTGAATCGGCTCCATTGATTTGCAGAGACGGAAATATTGTGTCAATCAAATCATTCTCAATTTAGCTTTACCAGTATAGGGAATGGCCATGTCATCAGGTATGCGTATAAAGCTTTCTTCTATTGCTTCCTCATCTCCATCACCCGCTCGTAATAAAAATTCTGAAAACCATGGATCAATTCATGCTCTCATATTAAGAGTTAACCAGATCATTTTTATTGAAGACCAAAGAGGTGACATTCGTAGGATTAAATCTACAATCTGTGCCCGGGTTCCACGTCTCACAACAGGTAAGACCTGTTTAAAATCACCACCCATAACCACCATCTTGCCACCGAATGGAAGTTTCACCCCTGTGATATCTTTCATTGTTCGATCAAGCGCATCTACCGCCTTCCTGTTAGACATCGACGCGTCATCCCAAATGATTGTTTTTCATTTCGTAGAAATTGAGCTGTCACACTTTCTTCTTTTATGTTGCACATTGAGTTGTTATCAAGATTGAGAGGAATCTTAAATTGGGAGTGAGTTGTTCTCCCCCAGGCATATTATTAGTTGCAACATCTAAAGAGGCGGTGGTGAGTGCAATGAGACCACGAGAATGAATGTTGGCTAGCATTGATTTGTACAAAAATGTTTTTCCAGCCCCCTGAACCATCTATGAAGAACACGCCCGAACAATCATTGCCTACGTGCTTCTTGATCACATCACATGCATATCTTTGGTCGAAATTAAAGGAGTCTCAGGCACGTAAGTATTCGGCTTCCACAACTATGAAGTATTCCTCTTTTACCTTACGAAAACTTCCAAATTGTAAGTTGGCATCTGCATTTATCTTTGGGACATCCAAATCTTCAAGATTTTTACCCATCGATTGTAGAAAGGTTGTGACATCAGTTAGGACCATATTGCAAACCCGATCAACACTTTCGCATTGTCGTCTATAATCTTCTGAAAGTGAATCGTAATATTCATCCCACAACTTGTGAACATCTCCTGGCTGACAATAAATTAGTATTGTCGCAAATAGCCTCCTAAAGGCATTAGGAAACTGAAACAAGGAAGCATGTGCAAGACGTAGTGATAAGTTATCGTTTGTCTCTATTAAGCCTCTCTCAAGTGCTGCTTTTCGAAACATGGGGTATAATATGCCATTGTCTGTGTATAGATCTTCAAAAGATGTAGGCCCACTAATATGAGACAAAAGTAGGCGTATATAGTATCGTTTTCCTTCGGCAGGATTAGCATAAACCAAGCGCCCTACATTGATCCTTGTCTTCTCGGATTCCAACGACGTGAGCTCGCTTTCCATGTGTAGCGTTTAGGAACGTCTTTATACAATTATTGTCTCGCACTCTCGTCCTCATTGTTTTCGTCTAAAAATGCAGTCAATATTGTTCGTTTAGCCCTCTCTCTAGAAACAATATCTATCATTATATCATCATCTCTGAACCTAACCACCTGCTTATTAAGGAGATGGAGCTGCAAAGCCATCATATGAGGCTGAATTTGAGAAAGTGCAAAGCTAAAAATCCGCCACATTGCCTCTGGAGGTGAGACATAACACGCATCTTGATACCTTTGAATCTCATTAATAACACATTGTCCATTTATACTTCGTATAGATCGATATGCATAACTTGTTTATCATGACCCTTGTAAATATATTTGAATAGATAATTCACAAATGTAACACTCGAGCAAGCCTCAACATTAATATGACAGTTAAACATCATTAACAACTTTGGTTTATACGGGACGACCCATCTATTATCCAGTGTATTGCCCCGCACATTCACATCCCTTCCAAGATTTCTCCTCCGATGTAACGGATATGAGTTCTCAGTCTGTGCTGTCTTGTCGTTGAATTGCCTAGGGTATCTGAAATGACATTTTTTCTGTTCACCTTGCATGCAAGGACTAGATGGTCATAAATGACCACAAGGACCGTGCCTCATGTGTTGGACAACCAACTGGTTCATTTGAGGATACTTTGTCGGGTCTAGAACTTCAGCACAAGCAATCTTGTTGTAATGATCTGGATTGGTCATTTTGTCCTCTGGACTCATTTTAATGTTCATGTGGCAAACCATGCTTCTGAAACTCAACGACATAGACATATGCTCTGATAGTGCCAATGATGTTCTTCTGGAAGGGTTGGTCCTTGAGATCCTCTAATTCGGCACGGAAAATTCTTGCAACAAGGTATGGTCGATCTGGTGCAGTCTGACCAGGTAATAGCTCTTTAAGGATTTCAGGCCATTTTGGATTGCACGTTATTGTTAGGAATATATCAGGTTTCAGTCATCTTGAACTAAAGCCTGAAGGGTTTCGACGGGATCGCAACGGAAACAAACACACAAACATGCAAATAAATATAAAGAAAAATAACCGTGAAACCTTACAAGCGCGGATCCGTTACTAAAGTAAATAGGAACAAAAACACATTCATAGGGGGTTTAGAAAACTACCTCAATGAATGTACTGGAAAGATGATTGAAGCACGAGAAACCAACATAGACTCCCTCTAGCGGTATCCACACGTGAGTAGCTTCAGTCCCGAACGGTTGCTAGCCCTTGTAAACCAAAATGACACACACCAAAATTGATTTGGGGTGTGTTTGTGTGTGAAATCGGCGCAAACAAGGAGGGGAGGGGTAGGATGGTTTTTTTGTGATTTTTGATTAGCTTGAATGAGTAACCTAAACCTAATTTAGGTTTAAATATCCCACTTTCCTTATTATGGACTGGGCCCCTTTTTAGTTTAGCTTAAACTAATATGGGCCTTAACCATTTGATTAATTATTAGTTAATAATAATTAATACTTGGGCCTATATAAAAGTAAACGTTACTTTTATGTATTGGGCTTTTGATTTAATTAATTATTAACATAATAATTAATTATTAGACCCAATTTATATAATTATCTTAATTATATTTTTACACACTTTTATAATTATTATTTTACTAGAACAATAATTATCTCCCATTACAACTTGTAATTATATTTGGTTTACGACCATCATGGTCAATTCGAGACATACATACTCTATGCTTGTGACCATCATATGTTCATTTGATGTCAGCAGTGTTTTCATGTGATGTGGGCATAGAGAAACCTACAGTCTCCCACTTGCACACTGCACATAAAACACAGACAGTGGTTATGTGTCTAGCAACGCGTCACTACCCCTAGAGTCAAATGAATATGTGCTTCCTTAGCTTTTATTGATGTAATCAATAATATGATCAAAATATTCCTTATCCCGCATCTCATATTGAACTCAGGACATAGATCAAGCTCATCCTTTATTGTTCAATAATTGTGTTTCTCGATCCCGATATTAGTTGAGTAAACAAGCACCATTGGTTCAACCAATGCACTTATTTATGGCCACACAATTCTGAATTTATATCATCGAGGGGCCAGAGATTTCTCTCTCATCATGAGAGGAGAAAATTCCATATTTCATGCATACGACTCTCACACAGTTCACGTTGTATCTAACATAGCCCTTATAATCACCTGGTGAAAGATGACGTTAAGCATATATCAAGGCACAACACTCCTTGTGCTTGAGGTCCCAATATACATCTCAGGTTAAAGGATAAATGGATAACTTATCATTTCAAGACTCACTTTATGACACCGATCTATGAAGTGATATTGAAGGCGGATCTATCTAACAGTTAAACCTACAAGTGCAAGTGACTCTAGTTGCACGCCGTGCTGACCGAACTTGACCATAACCAGACTTCACAATGATCATAATTTGTTACTAGTCCCCCAGTAACAATCGACCATGGATCACTTTTAATAATATCATATTATTTATGGAATTAAACGTGTTAATATAATACACAATGACATTAGTGTAATGACTCATACCTAATATGCATAAAACAGATAGAATTCCATTGCTTAATGTTCCAAACGTATACTGAAATTATAGATCAATTTAAACACTTAGAAATCTTAAACCTATAGAGCTAGTGTCAACATCATGCTTTCTCTGGCTTATAGGTTTAGTGAATAGATCTGGCGGATTATGTTCCGATCGAACTTTGCAAACCTTTACATACTCTCGATTGATCATCTCTCGAATGATGTGATATTTTCTCAAAATGTGATTGGACCGCTGATGAGACCTTGGTTCCTTTGCTTGAGCTATTGCACCCTCGTTGTCGTAGTAGATCTCGACCGGTCCATTTATGCTAGGAACCACACCAAGGTATGTGATGAATTTATTCATCCACACAGCCTCTTTCCCGGTGTCTGAAGCAACCAGGCATTCTGATTCTGTAGTCAAATCTGCAATTGTGCTCTGCTTATAGCTCTTCCGACTTCGACACCACCATTCAGTGTAAACACAAACCTGATTGTGACCTGAAGTCATCACGATCGATTTGAAAGCTAGCATCTGAGTATCCTCGAATGCAAATATCTCATCCCGTACCGCCGTATAGCAGGAACATATCCTTAGTCCTTCTCAGGTACTCGAGGATATTCTTTACTGCTACCCAGTGCGCTTCACCCGGGTTTAACTGGTATCTACTAGTCATGCTTAAAGAATAAGATACGTCACGTCTAGTACATATCATGGCATGCATTATGGATCCAATTGCCGAAGCATCGGGAACACCCTTCATGCAATCCATATCTTCCTTCGTGGAAGGACATTGAGATTTACTCAATTATACAACATGTACCATTGGCAAGTTACTACTCTTTGAACTCTCCATCTTGAAGCGTTTCAAGACCTTGTTAATGTATGTACTTTGGCTTTATCCAATTAAACGCTTAAATCTATCGAGATAGATCTTTATTCCAAGGATATAGGCGGCCCCTCCAAAGTCTTTCATTGCGAAACATTTCCCTAGCCAAGATTTTACTCCTTATAGCGTTGGGATGTCATCCCTTATGATTAGAATGTCATCGACATATAGAAATAGGAAGACAACGATGCTCCCACTGTCATTCTTGTATACACAAGGTTCATCTCATTTTTCATGAATCTAAATTCTTTGATTTTCTCATCAAATCGAAGATTCCAACTTCGAGACGCTTGCTTAAGTTCATAAATGGACCTTAGAAATCTGCACACTTTATTAGGATGCTTGGGATGCTCAAAACCTTCTAGTTATACCATGTACACGGCCTCGCTCAGCGTTCCGTTAAGAAACTCGGTTTTGACATCCATTTGCCATATCTCATAGTCGTGATATGTAGCAATGGAAAGTCGTATCCTAGTGGATTTGATCATGGCTACTGAAGAGAATGTTTCATCATAGTCAACACCATGTGTTTGAGTAAAACCTTTTGCTACCAATCTAGCCTTGAAAGTGTGCACTATCCCATCCATGTCGGTCTTCTTCTTGAAAATTCACTTACTCCCAACGACTTTGAAACCTTTGGGTGCCTCTACCAGATCCCATACCTGGTTATCCGACATGGATTGTATCTCGGCTTTCATGGCATCATGCCATTTGTCAGATTCTGCACTTGACATAGCTTGTCGGTAGGTTAATGGTTCATCATCAACCATGTCGTCACAGCCAATCAGGAACTCCAGGTACCTATCTGGCTCTTAACGAATCCTCCCCGACCTACAGACTGTTTGTCTCTCATTGGTATCCTCAACGTCTTGTTGAGCTTCAACATCTTGTTGAGGTTTAACATTTTGTTGAGGTTCAACATCTTGTTGAGGTCCAATGTCAACCCATGTATCTTGTGGTATTTCTTGAATTTCTTCAAGTTCCACTCTATCCCATGTCTCAGACTTAGTTAGAAAATCATTTTCTACAAACTCAACCTTGCTAGAGACAAACACCTTGTTTTTGCTAGGGTTGTAGAAATAATACCCAATAGTTTCTTTGGGATATCCTACAAAGATATATTTTTCAGATCTAGGCTCAAGCTCCCTAGAAACCTCTTGCTTAACATATGCATCACAACCCCAGACTTTCATATAGGATAGGTTTGGGACCTTCCCAGACTACATCTCATATGGAGTCTTGTCGACCTTCTTGGTTGGTGCATTGTTTAATATTCTGGCGGCAGTTTCCAAAGCATACCCCCAGAAACTGTAAGGCAACTTGGTATGACTCGTCATAGATCTAGCCATATCTAACAAGGTAGGTTTCTCCTTTCGGAAACACCCTTATGATGTGGTGTTCTTGGAGGAGTGAGTTGTGAAATTATCTCACACTTTCCTTCTTGGCTCAAATATTCACCACCTCGGTCAGACCGAAGGACTTTTATCTTCTTGCCAAGTTGGTTCTCTACCTCATTCTGAAACTCTTTGAAAATCTCAAAGCTTTCAGATTTGTGTTTCATTAGATAAACATATATGTATCTACTTATGTCATCAGTAAATGTAATGAAGTAGTAACAACCATTTCTTGTATCTCGGTTGGAGGGCCCACATACATCATTATGTATCACTTGAAACAACTCATTTGCCTATTCGGGCTTTCCTTTAAAAGGTGTTTTGGTCATCTTTCCTAATAAACAAGATTCACATTTATGAAACGAATCATCGGTTGATTCCAAGATCCCATCCACTTGGAGCTTGGCTGTTGATCCAAACCCTCATTGATTTGATAATGACCCTCTCTTAAACACTTAGTGAAAATTGTAAGTAAATGATATGTATTAGAGTTTCACTATCGCTGATAAGTACTAAGACTTTACAGTACCGCTGATAGGAACTCTCACTCTTTAGATTAGATATTCAGCGAACACTGTTCATCATCATATAGCTCTGAGCCTGTTCAGTTCTATTGATGATCGCTGATAGTTTAGCTTGTTTACTTATGATCCCTGAAGACAAGTTTCACGTCAACATATGTTCTACGCTGAAGTCGAAGATCAAGCTCAAGAACCAGCGACAAGTTTACTCATGAACTGATGCGGATATCAGCGAAGCAAGACCTGTCCATTCAACGTGAAGTATCAAGTAGAAGACTTCAGCAATCGCTGAACTTTATCATTCGTTGATAAAGATCTGACTCAACGAAAGCTGATCATGAAGTCTCCCTGCATGTTACTATTGTCTTACCTCCCTTGCACGTCTCCGTACGAACTGTCAGAATGAACATCCCTTTTGTCTGTAATCGTACAACAACTCTGATTCTACATTGTGCACCATGCGGCTACTAAGGTTGTCTACAAAGGTCAATGACATGCAACCACTCAGCTGCTGCCACGTGTAAAGCCATACTGCCATGCATTAAATGCATGCAGTATATAAGAAGAACCTTACTTCAGTTTTGAAGTGTGCTCGGACCATCTTCTTATTTCTCTCTTATTGTTAAGTTATTATTCGTAATTTCTTTAACTCTTTCTGGTGCAAGAAACTTAGTGTTTCTCAAAACTTGTTTAGATTAGGTTTATCCTTAATCTTGTTCCACAACAAGTTGTAAATTGTCTTGATTTATCAATAAACAATTTAGAAAAGTAAAAACGTGTGTTTGTATTCAACCCCCCCCCCCCCCCCCCCCCTTCTACAAACTTGTATAGCCCTTCGGGACCAACAAGTGGTATCAGAGCAGATTTGTTTAATCTCATAAACAAGATCTGATCTATACTAAGATTTCTCTTCCTTGCTATTTCTTAAAATGGCTACCAACACAAACACCAAATATATTGACAACGGTTCTCTTGCAAAACCCCCTAGATTCTCCAGAGATAATTTTAATCTATGGAAAAATAGGATGATTCTCTTCTTAGAAGGTGTAGACCCTACTATGCCTTACTATCTTGAAAACGGCCCATATATTCCTATAAGAATTGATCCTGCAGTTCCAGCCGCTGAGAATAGACCTGCTATTCCAGAAAGGCTGATTCCCAAGGAAATTCATATGTGGACTGATGAAGATAAGAAGAAAGTGGCTATCGACACCAAAGCCAGATCCATACTCTCCATGGCTCTTCCTGACAAAGTGTACCATTCCATCATGAACCTGAAAACCTCAAAAGCTATGTGGGACACAATCTGTGTTCAGTATGAAGGTACTTCTGAAGTCCAGGACTCTCGAAAGATCAACCTGGTAAGACAGTATGAAAGCTTCATTTGTGGTAAGAATGAAACTCTCTCTGAAGTACACCAACGTTTTAACTGTTTAATAATAGATCTGAAAACTGTTGGTAAGGAATTTTCTAACTTTGAAGTACTGACAAAGTTCTTAGAATGTTTACCTGAAAGCTGGGACAATTATTCTATGTGTCTCAAGCTGTCAAATGATCTAAAATCAATGACCCTTTCTACCTTATATGGCACGATGCTGAATCATGAGCAATCGAGTCATCTTAAGAAGAATCTTGTAAAAGATTCCAAAAGCACCCCTGTTGCTTTAATCTCAGAGTCACCTTCCACTCAGCGATCGACTATCACTGTCACTGAGTTGTAAACTAACTCTGAAAGATCATCAGACTCTGACGTTTCAGATAATGATGAAACTCTAGCATTCGTGGCTAATAAGTTCAGAAGATTTGCTAGAAAGAGTAATTTCAAAAGGAATAAACCTCTTGCTATTACTGACAAGCCAAGATCATCAACCCCTGTTGATAAGGCTATTGCTACTTGCTATAACTGTGAAAAGATAGGACATTTTGCTAGCGAGTGCAGGTCAAAGAAAGTCTCTAGACCCTCAGCTTTTCCCAAGAAAAACTTTACTCACATGACTAAAGATGAAAAATACAAAAAGCTGAAAGAAAGGTATTCAAAGCTGAAAACCTTTAAGAAGAAAAACAAAGGCCTTATGGCTGACTATGATTGGGCTGCCTCTGACGAAGAAGAATCATTTGACTCTGAAGATGATGATGAAGCCAATCTATGTCTCATGGCCAAACTTGAAGATGAGGAAGAAAATTCTAACATTCCCTCTACTTCAACCTCTGCTACTAAGGTATCACTTTCCTTCTTTACCAATATTTTAAATATTGATGAAGTTGATAGTCTTCGAAAGATCGATCTCTTGACTAGAAGCTTATATGAAGCCATGAATGGCAAAACTGTGGTTGAAAATCAAAACCTTGATCTCGCTGAACAACTTAAAAACTGTCACCTTCAAATAGAAAATCTTTCTAAAATTGAAGAAGATTTTAAAGATCAAGTTCACTTAAATCAGCTAGTCCAAATCGAGCGCGAAGAAGCTATCGCTGCATTAAAAGCTGAAAAAGCTACTGTTGATGGATGGTATAATTCCTCAACAAAGATCAATGAGATAATTAAGTCTCAGATTCCCCTGAGTGATAAACGTGGTCTTGGTTACAAAGCTGATACTCTAGAACCAACCACTGACCGTTCCATGTTTAAGTTTGGAATGTTCGTATCCTCTATCCCTGACACTTTCTCATCTCAGTGTTCCTCTTCTAATCCGCCTATCCGTGAGGAAATCTCTACCTTAACTTCTAAAGGTAAAGAAAAAGTTTTTTATCCAAAAACTACCTCAGTCTTTAAAAACAAAGGTAAAGGAATTATTTTTAATCAAAATCCTCAGAAGGGTACCTTTGTACCAAAGCTGAACGCTTCTAAAGCTTCAGTGACTTATCCCCCTGGTTCAAAGAATAGGATTCTTGGATCTATTCAGCGATCTACTCCTAGAATCAAAGTGGAAATTATTGGTAAGAAATCCGAAGAACTGAATGTTCCTCCCATTTCAAAAGGCAATAGCTTACTTGGTGCTGGTCCTTCAAATTCAAAATCAGAAGCTCAGCATGCAAATGGTCCTAGAACTACTTTTAGTTATAGGAAATGTTATCATTGTGGACTTACCAATCATATTGCTAGTAAGTGCCTCACAGCCACCCAAGCTGAAAAGATAGTGTTGGTCCCGAAGGGCTATACAAGTTTGTAGAAGGGGGGGGGGGGGGTTGAATACAAATACACAGATTTTACTTTCTAAATTGTTTATTGATAAATCATTAACAATTTACAGCTTGTTGCGGAATAAGATAAGGAATAAATCCTAATCTAAACAAGTTGGAACACTAAGTTTTCTTGCACTAAGAAAGAGAAGGAAATTACTAATAATAACCTTTCTCAAGATAAGAAGATGACTTGACCAGAGTTAGCAAGTGCTTCAAGAATGAAGCTGGAGTCCTTCTTATATACTGCATGCATTTAATGCATGGCAGTTTATACTTTACACGTGGCAGCAGCTCATTAGTTGTTGGGTCTGACTTTAGTAGACAACCTTAGTAGCCGCAAGTTTGAACAGTGTAGTATATGAGTGGTTGTACGATTTCAGACAATAAGAAGGTTCTTTTCTGACATATCGTACGGAGTCGTGCAAGGGTGGTTAAGACAAAAGTACTTTGTACGGAGGACTTCATGATCAGCTTTCGTTGAATCAGAGCTTTATCATTCTATATCAGTGAATGACAAAGTTCAGCGATAGCTGAAGTATTGTACTTGATACTTCACGTTGAGTGGACAAATCTGAGTCTTCGCTGATCCGCATCAGTTCATTAGGATACTTGTCGCTGGTTCTTGAGCTTGATCTTCGACTTCAGCGTAGAACCTATGTTGACGTGAAACTTGTCTTCAGGGATCATAAGTAAACAACTAACTTATCAGCGATCACCATAAGGACTGAACAAGCTCAGAGCATTATGGTGAACAGTGTTCGCTGAATGTTTTATCTAAAGAACGAGAGTTCCTATCAGCGGTACTGTAAAGTCTTAGTACTTATCAGCGATAGTGAAACTCTAATACATATTGTTTACTTACAATTTTCACTAAGTGTTTAAGAGAGGGTCATTATCAAATCACTGAGGGTTTGGATCAACAATCTCCCCCTATTTGATTATGACATAGCAACAGAGAAAAGTGCTATTTAATGACATTATATTTGGTTCTACTAACCCTGACCTTTGTACTCGTTTCGCTGATAGAATGAAAGAAGAGTATAAAATGAGCATGATGGGTGAGCTAACATATTTCCTTGGTCTTCAGATAAAACAAAATGAAAAAGGAACTTTCATTAATCAGGGAAAGTATGTTAAAGATATGCTGAAGAAATTCGATTTAACTCAGAGTTCAGCTATGAAAACCCCTATGGCACCACCGCTGACACTAAACAAGGATTCAAATGGAATACCTGTTAATGTCACGCTGTACCGTGGGATGATCGGCTCTCTCTTGTATCTTACAGCTAGTCGACCCGATATTATGTACGCAACCTGTTTGTGTGCACGATATCAAGCTGAACCTAAGGAATCTCATATGATCGATGTAAAGCGAATCTTTCGTTACCTTAAGGGTACTATGAACCTAGGTCTTTGGTATCCCAAAGATTCAGGGTTTGATCTAATCGCCTATTCAGATAGTGATTTTGCAGGTTGCAAATTGGATAGGAAAAGCACCACAGGAGGCTGTCAGCTCCTGGGTGGAAAGCTGGTGAGTTGGACAAGTAAAAAGCAAAACTCAGTGTCCACCTCAACTCCTGAAGCTGAGTATGTAGCCGCTGGAAGCTGTTGTTCTCAGGTCTTGTGGATGAGAAATCAACTACTAGACTATGACCTTCAGCTCTCGAAAATTCCAATCTATTGCGACAGCACAAGTGCCATCGCTATAGCCAACAATCCAGTGCTACACTCAAAGACCAAACATATCAAAATCATGTATCATTTTATCAGATATCATGTGATGAATGGTGATATAGAACTTCATTTTATTCCAATTGATTATCAGTTAGCTCATCTGTTCACCAAACCTCTTGATGAGACAAGATTCAACTTTCTCATCAGCGATCTTGGAATGCTGAACTTTGAAGAGTAAAATCTTCAGTAGTTCACATTTGATCAGCGATAGGATAAAACAATTATATAACCCATTCTATCATTCTCTCTCTGAACATAATTGATTCGCTGATATAAAGGTAGGTTTTCTCTCTTGCTCGCTGACGTTCGCATGTGAATGTAAGATTTCAAAACAAATTGCATCGCTGAATATCTCTTCCTTAACAGCGATACTTTCAAATTTCTCAAACTAACACTGATGTTTCTATTCAGTGCTTCATGTTTTTCAAAAAAGTTCCTGAGCTTTCAAAACCTCAGAGACATCCTAAAATATGAAAGGACGTTTGTGACATCATCACAACGGATAAACCCTGGCACGTTCTTTTTCTGACACACGTTTGCACGTTTCGTTTACCTTCCAATCAAATGCAAACACGTGTCCGTGTCATGATGAAAAACTTTCCCGCTCTAGTTTCTCTCTCTCTCAAATCTCTCTATATAAACTATTTCGGGTTTATATTTTTTCTTTACGCGAACTTCTTCTCCAAGCAAGAAAAGATTTACTGTTGCTTATTTCCAGAAATCTGTTCATCTCCTTCTTCGATTACCAGGTTAATATTCTTATTATTCACCTGCATAACTTGTTTCTGATCTTCTTGTTGCTTTTAACAGATCAAACAAAAGAAACCTTTCTAAAATGAAATCATTTCTTTCATGGTTGTATGAACACAACCTTTTCATGGTTGTTCTTCAAGTTTAAAACTCAAAATCTTAAACTTGTTCTTCATTCGTTTTTCCAGAATCCTTATTTAAAGGAAATGGAAAACAAGACTTTTACTGGGTTTATTTTTTTTCTTTTTCAAAACAAGAAAACCCTAATCTTCACTAAGACATTTCTGTCTGAATAAAATGGACAAAATTCGAAAAACATCTTATTGGAAAATCTTTCCACATTAAGACTGTATTTTTTTATGATTCATGGTTGATACGTTAAACAGAAATGGCATCTTCTACTCCTGCTCCTACTGCTGAGAAATCCACGGCTGCAAAGAAACTGACTCTCGTCAAAGCTCCTCAGGTCAAGTTCAAGCTTGAGGAAATCGATTTTTCAAAATCGAACAACCTCCATGCGCTTTTCGAGTTTCCTCCTCGAAAGCAAGTCACACATCTGGATGATGTTGTGAACTACCTCAAAACATGTTGCTTATCTACAGCACTGACTATTACACCCCCTGCTCATCAATTCCTACTATCTCAGTTCTGGTATACTGCCAGAAGAGCTCAGGTACCCCATGCCAAAGACCCAACGAAGATCGTTGACTACATTCTGTGTGACACCAAATTTGGCACCACCAAAATCAACCCTGCCATTATTAGGAAAGCACTGAGTCATCCTACCTCTACCAAAGAAAACCGCTTTGTCCCTCTCCCAAACCACAAAAACCATGCTGATAGGGAAGCCATCACTGCATTCTTCGATGCAATGGGTTACGCATGGGACACTGGAAGGGACAAGAAGCCTGAGAAGAAACTGACCTTGATCAAGAAGTCTAAAATGCCCAGCGAGATGAACTTCATCTTCGCACATCTGATAAGCTGCATGACAGCGAAGAGTGGCTCCTCTGATCAAGCTGCTCAACCTCAGCAAGCAATGGGCTATGCATTGCTGAAAGGTCTAAATGTTGACTGGGCCTCAATCATCTACGACGACCTTGCGTTCAGAGTGGTTATGGCTGAAAGATCTGCATGGGTTCCTTATCCCAGATTCATCAACGCCGTCTTTCAACAAGGACTTGGCGAGAGGTACCGAACAGAGGGTGATCTGAGACTCTCTCAGGTTGGCCCTAAGGTGCTCGACTTCAAGCCGCTGGAAAACGAGGTACGTCTTTCTACTCTCTTATCTCTTCTCAATCCTCCTTCTTCTACTTCTGCAGCTCATTCAGTGGAAATCCCCACCGCTGATACCCACGCTGCACCCTCCACTCCTTCTCGAAAAAGGAAACAATCTACTTCCCAACTTGGTTCCAAAAGAATCAAGAAAACCAAGGAGCAACCCCCCAGCATTTACACGCTGAAGACTCCACAGCTCTTCTTGAAGAGCTGATGGAAAGTTCAGTGGTATGCTCTGCCACAACTGATCAAGCCACCCCTTCCATCCCGGCTTCAGCGTCTCTAAACGATGAAGTTATAAACTTGGAAATGAACCCACCTCCTTCAGCCTCTCTACAGACTGAAGTGATTGTCAGCGGATCCAACGCTGAACCCCGCACCCAGCCATCATTCTCATCCCTCATTCCTCCTACTCAATCTTTGGTCTCTCCACCAATTTTCCCAACTTTCTCAGGGACACCCTTCATCGTACATGACTCAGCTGTAGATACTCTAAATACGATGATGGATGCAAACTTAGGATCTGGAGGCACCTCAATGCGCCAAGGTACTCTTGAAGGCGACATGGAATATCATTCATGACACAAAGGGTTCGACAACTTCGCCAACCGGCCTGCAGGTATAAACACAATCCAAAACACTCCTCTCTCTCTACCCCAAACTTTTGAGCTTTCCTCTGTTCATAAGTTAATAACTGTTTCAGGTCCTAATTTGGGGGATATCAACACCTCCCTGATGGCCCTGGAAACAAAGGTGAAAAATTACAACACCATTCTCTCCACGAACTCTTCAGCGGTTACAGACGCTGGAGAGAAACTCAAAAAGTTGACCGAGATCGTTGATACGAAAGCATCCAAAACTGATCTGGAGAAGGTGGATGGTAGCATTGCTCAATTTGCTACCACCCTCGCTGACAATTCAACCGCAACCACCTCTCTTTCAACAAACTTCACCACTCTGTCCAATGAAGTCACATCATTGAAGACAGAGGTTGGTTCTCTTAAGGGTGAAGTCTCCACGATCAAGGCTGAGGTCTCCGCCGTCAAAGAAATTGTTCAGAAAGTACTCGATCGCCTGAACGCCCCAACTTCTCATTTTACTCAGGTCGATCGCAAAGCTCTTCAAAAGATCAATCCTGATATAACTGGCCTGGAAGTCAGATTAGCAAAGATTGAGAACTGTGTTGGGATCTCTGGCCTGGAAGACAGAGACCAAATACACACTGCTGCTGCTGAACAATCTGTTACCTCCCCCAACCATAATGTGGAAGAGGGGGAGAAGACTAAAGAAGACCTTCCCCATAATGCTGAGGGGGAGGGTATTGAAACTGCTGCTGCTGCTACTTCTACTTCACAACCTCAGGGAGTTGAAAACCCTGAGGAAACCGAGAAACCTCCCTCTGTATCTGAGAGGGAGCAACTCGATGAGCAACTTAAGGAAGCTGCTGCTGACGTGACCGAACCTTATGCTGAAGATGTCGAGTTTGAAGAAGAAGCTGAAGATGATGAACCTGTCGACATCTCTGATGAAGAACCATCATCATCCCCCAAAGATGATGATGATGACGATTTCTTCTACGTCCAGCCTGTTACAAAAGCCCCAGCTCAAAAAGGGATCGAGATAAAAGAACCTTCAGGAGAGCAGACCAAGACAAAGCCTGCAGCGTCTGAAGCTGACAAAGGCAAAAACAAAGGCCTCGTTGAAGAAGACAATCTGACAATCTTGCTTCAAAAGCCAGTTTGTCAGGTGCACTACCTTCTATTCCCTTACACTGCATCCCTCCTCTATCCCTTCTCAATCTCAATCCTTTTATCCTTAAAACCTCTATATACTTAACCACATTCTTTTTTATATCTCTTTCTTCCCATATTCTTACTTAAACAATCGCTGTGTTTCAGCTAGTCCTCTCCCCTATTTGAGGATCCCACTGAAGCTCCCACGACTACACCAGAAATAATCCCAGCCACAAGAGCTGAAGAAATAATCCCAGTCTTGGATTTAAGCACTGAGACAGATGAACCTGAAGAACAACTGCTCTCTCACAAAAACAGACCTTCCTTGTCTCCTCAAAAGCTAAGTGAAGAGGATCAAGAAAAGAGAGATGCAATGATCAAACAGGCTGAAGATCAGCGAATCATTCTTCCTCGTGACAAAATCCCTGCTCCCACAAAGTTCAGGATATCAAGGAAAGAATACGAGGATCATCTAAGAGCTGAATGATTACTCGCCGAAAATAAGGAAGCTGAAGAAAAAGATAAGGCTCTCGCCATCCAGCTTGTCCAACAATCGGTGAAAGACCCCGCGCTGAAAAGAACTCCCATTGATGTCCAACGTCAGCTATGGGATGATGCCCAAAGGATCGTTGAAGAAAAGACTAAAGTATCTGATTCGACTTTGGAATGGTGTAAAGAAATGATGAACTATCGATCTCGACCATCCAAAATCATCAAGGCAAATATCAGAGGAAAAACGTTTGTAGACGTTCCTGTTGTTGAAATTGACGTATTCAGAGAAGACAAAACCAAGCAAACCTTCTACACTACTTCATTGGAGAAGTTTGGTTTCTCTGAATGGTTGGAAGTGAAATTAGCCATTCAGCGATCTCGCTCAAAGTTCAAGAGCCATGTCGAGAAAATTTTAAATTCTCAGATCGACTTGGTTTCTTCTGCTGTGGATATTCCTCCTTCCACTATTCTTCCACCTCAACAAGGAAGGGCCTCTGCAAAGAAAAAGAAAACCTCAGACTCAGGTCCTCCTATACGGAATGAAACAGGTATTGGTTTCTCTCGTGCTGAAGTTCTTGGTCCTGATGCTGACCTCTCAGCGCTTGACACCTCCCTACCACCTGGTGAAACTTTCATCCCTGGCAAAGTCCTAAGTGATCCCTATGGTATATTCTTTCTAGACTTCCATGGAAATCAACACTTTCAACGCATCTCTGAGCTTCCAATCACTTCCATCGAACAGCTCAGAGACCTCATATACTGGTGTGAAGTCAGACGCGACATTCAAGCACGTCACCTCAAGCCCCTGATCTTTGAAGAAGCAAAGAACAAAAAGGATCAAGGTGTAACAGTCCCTGACTGGATGATTCCCACATCAAAGACCCTTGATGAACTTCTCATTAAGGAAGAACCTTTTGACGGATAGGATCGCCTTGTAATTCTTTCTATCCTTATCTGTCTACATCTTCTGTACTTGTAATTTTATTTGCTGTACTTGTAATTTTTCCACTTCCCTCTGTAATCTTTACGAAGTTTAAAGAAAAATTTTAGCGAATGTACTTTACTCCATCAGTACTGAAAAGATCCCAGAAAACAGTAAAAGGGACAAATATTTTATGAGTTCTTTTTAACCTCATGTTTTCATTAAATAGCAATTTTCTCTGTTGCTATGTCATAATCAAATAGGGGGAGATTGTTGATCCAAAACCCTCAGTGATTTGATAATGACCCTCTCTTAAACACTTAGTGAAAATTGTAAGTAAATGATATGTATTAGAGTTTCACTATCGCTGATAAGTACTAAGACTTTACAGTACCGCTGATAGGAACTCTCACTCTTTAGATTAGATATTCAGCGAACACTGTTCATCATCATATAGCTCTGAGCCTGTTCAGTTCTATTGATGATCGCTGATAGTTTAGTTTGTTTACTTATGATCCCTGAAGACAAGTTTCACGTCAACATATGTTCTACGCTGAAGTCGAAGATCAAGCTCAAGAACCAGCGACAAGTCTACTCATGAACTTATGCGGATATCAGCGAAGCAAGACCTGTCCATTCAACGTGAAGTATCAAGTAGAAGACTTCAACAATCACTGAACTTTATCATTCGCTGATAATGATCTCACTCAACGAAAGCTGATCATGAAGTCTCTGTTGGTTCCTGTTTTCTTAACAATGATCTTAACTTTCAGTTAGTTCAGATTTAGATATGGTGCGGAAGCGTATTTAAGAACTGAAAGATAATGTAAAGGTAGAAGAACACACAATATCAGATAAACAGTATGTAAAGAACAGATGAGTATCTCCAAGATTACTGTTTGATATTTATCAAGAACACCAAGAACATAACAAGAATTCTTCTGGTGTGTGTATTTGTGCGTAGCTTAATTCTAATTCTTGTTCTTGTTGATAGAAGAACTCAACATGAGTCTTCTATTTATACTACTACAAAGGGGACATACTTTAGACAATAAGGACTGATCTACAGTAGACAAGATCGTATGAACAGTAGCAGGTACGATGTTCATTTAATGCGCATGTTCCAATTCTGACAGAGCCTTATCAGAGTTTGACACGTGTAGTTGATGTCAGGGCACGCCTAGAACAAGTGGCTGAACGGATCCTGGAACAGTAGAAAGATATTTATAAATCTTCTAAGTCTTCAGTATAAACCGCAGAGGCTCTGTCAAGGGTGACAGAGGTTCTGCGGCTCGGTCCTCTGCGAGCAGTCTTCTGCTGATTCTTGCCTTCGGTATTCTTGGGTTCTTCTGCAGAGCCTCTGTGGGTGACTTCTGTACTTAGACTATTTTCACTACTTTTACAAACATAAAGATTGGAGCTAACAATCTCCCCCTAAGTAGTGAAAATTAAGAAATTTGAAAGTGCAAGGATTTTCCAAGTACAAGAACATTTTTCTTTTCACATTAGTTTATGCCAGAGGCATTTACATTTGATTGTTTTGAAAAGAAAAAAAATACAGAGGATTTGTTTGACTGACTCAGACGTTGGCATCTTTGAAGTCATTGAAACTTATGTTGTCGAGTCCTTGTTGTATTAGCTCGTGATAGAAACTGATGCAGAGTTTTATGAAGTTGATTGTTGCATCGATGATCTCTATCAGTCTGTCGGCTAGGCTTTGATTCATGAGCTTTGTTCCTCTGTGCTCCCCTAGGATCGATCTAAACTCTGTCAAAGTACTTGTTGCGTACTTCTGACAGTCCATCTCTACGAACAACTTTGATTTACCAGAAGGATCTTGAAATACTAACCCGACCCTTGGATTTGTGATGATTGAGTTTGGTGTAGCAGAGGGAGGGTAGTAGTTTTCTGGTGGTTGAACGGTTAAGCTTTTTACTCCAAGATCTCGAGCCAATTGGAAATCTACCATGCTGTATAGCATAAGCTTCTCGCGTATGGCCTTTCTAATCACCCTGTATGCTCTGCGAACTTCATCTGTTGTGAAGTTTTCTTTTGTCTAGTCCAGAAGGTCAAGAAGGTCATAAGGATTTAAGTTTCTAAGATCCGCATCAGAGAATTGGTTCTCGGATTTGTCATCCCTTTTGACCTTGTATATATTGTATGAGACCTTGGGCCAGGTTCTGGTTTTGGGAAACTTACAATAGATGACTTTGATGATCTTGGATGTTGAGAAGACTTCGTGTTTAGGCTTGGGTTTTGTTCTGGTGAAGAGGTTTTTGAGGTCAGCACGGAAGTCAGGGTCTTGAATGGTTGGTTCTGATTGATCCATTATGCCCATTCTGCTGTATAAGTACTTGTGTACCACTTCTTCCATTTGTGGTGGTGGTGGTTGAGGTAAGGTTCTGCGCAGAGCATCTAATTGGTTCTTGACTTCTGCCACTCGATCCTCTGTTGGTTTACCCTTTGGATCCAGAACAGGTTTGTTTGATAGAGGAGCAACACCAAAAGCCCAATCTTCTTCTTCTGGCTTTGGTGTCCTAATAGCATCGAAAGAGCTCTTCATCAGTTTTTCTGTTTGAGGTTAATGCTTGGGCTTCTTCTTCTGTGGTTCCTCAGTCATTATTCCTTTGCCCTTGTCTTTTGCCTTTGTCTGATCTACTTGTAGAGATGGGGTTGCCTCTGTAGGATTTGACGCTTGAGTTTCAGAGTGCTTTGTTGTTGATTTTTCTGTTGGTTTGGGGATTGCCTCTGTAGATTTTGATACTTGAGTTTCAGAGGGCTTGATTACGGTTGCTTCTGTTGGAGAGGCTTCTGGTGGCTTGCTCAGATATTTCCTCTGTTTTTGAGCAATTGTTTTGGTTCTTGGTATTTTGGGTGTTGGAGAAGGAAGTTCATCTTCGGAGGATGTTAGGATTTGTAGTTCTTCTCTGGTTTGGACATCTTCTCCAAATATAGAAGGAAATTCCACAGAGGTGGGTATTGCCTTTGTGGTCTTCTTTTGTTGAACTTGGGTTGTTTATGGTATTTGGGTTTCTTTAGGAATGGATTCCATAGAGATGGTTGTTGTCTCTGTGGTTTTGTTTCTGCTTTGGGTTTCAGGTGTTTGGGTTGTAGCAGGGGTTTCTTCAGAGACCATTTCCACAGAGGTGGTTGTTGCCTCTGTGGACTGTTGTGTTCTTTGTTGGGTTTGAGTTGGGGGTGCAGAGGATATTTGTTCTGCGGATACCGGTAGAGCGGGTAGACCTCTACTTGCAGCTATTTCCCTTTGTTTCTCCCCTCGATTCTCCCCCTCAGGATGATCTGATGGACCATGATGGTCATCATCAGAGTCATCCTGACCTTTATCTGTCGTACCCTCTGCTCTACATGAAGTTTCAGGTTTCTTTGGTGGAACAGCCCCTGCAGCAATCATCTTTGCGCATAAGTCATCACAGAGGCCGAGCAGTGTTTCAACCTCTGCTTCTGTGTTGAAGTGCATTCTGCCGACGCTTGCTTGAAACTCTCTGACATAGTTTGCGTTGGCAGCGGTGAAAGCTCTGATGAATTCGGTCATCTGATCAAGTATTCCTTGGCCGAGTTCTGTCACTTGAGCTCTAGTCATGTAGTCAGAAGGCTTCATGGCCTGAGTATTTCTAGTCGTTTGCTCTTGAACTTCGTCTAAGGCCTTTTTCAGGTCTTCAGGTGTAAGACCCTTAGATTTTGAGGATTGCTCTTTTAGTTGTTGAAGAAAGTGCTTGACAGACTCCTTGAAGGCAGTGGTGGCGGCTTTTCCGAATTCAGCAGCTGCAGAGGTTGCAGTGTTTGTTGCAGAGGACTTCATCTAAGCTACGGTATGTTGTACCTCTGTGGACAGGTTGTCCATTTTGGTATTTAGATTTGTGATAGCTAAAGATGTTGATTTTGCAAAAGTTTTGAGAGAGCTTTGCAACTCTTTCATTGTTTGGTTCACAGAGGTGACAAGGGTTTGGAACTCATCCCTTGATACATGTGAACTCGTTGTAACCTCTGGGGGAACACATTCGTCCCCAGAGTGAGTCTCTGTTCCTGAGACACCTTCTTTCGTCCCTGTTTTGATGTTGAGGACGGAAGGATTTCCTTCTGATCCTTGAGCAGAAACATCTAGTGCTTCAGACTCTACAGAAGTTCTGAGATTGACATTGTCTAGATCCACTCCAGAGGTGGGTACTAGATTATCCTTCTTTTGACTCAGAGACTTGTCTAGAGTCTCTCCGTCTTTGTGCTCTCTAATCTCCTCTGAAGAGATGTTTGGACCTAGTTGTGTGCGTGTGGCAGAGGAAACAAATTCCTCTGCAAGGATTTCTGTTGTGATCTGGGGAAATAGATTACTTACTAAGGGCAAATCTTTTAGAGAGGATTCCCCTGGAATGGTTTCCCCGGTTATTAATGGTACAGAGGATGAAAGAATTTCCTCTGTCCGGATGGTTTGGGTTGGGGTCGAGCCGTGCTTCTCTTTTTCAATATTGCCCTCTACCACTAGACTCGCGGCAATAGAAATGTGGGTTGCACTGGGAGTTGGTTTTGGTTGTGTGCCTCTATTAATCCAGGCATCTTTTCTTGCTTCTGCTTTTGTGAAACATCTAACTACTTGTTCTCCATCTATGGTCTCAACCTCTATTGCTACCCTATGGCTTGATGCTTCTACCCTAACTTCTGTAGTGGCTTCTGCATCAGTGCGTAAAGAGTTGAATATTGGATGTGAGCCAATTAGTCGCATGACATGTGGATGGTAAAGACCTTTTCTTATTTGGTCTGCTTCCTCTTCATCAGAATCCACTTCTGAGACTTCTACCCAAGTCTCCCTTTCTTCTGTTACCCCTTCTTCCCTTGGACCTAGGGAGCCGTACATAGGATGAGTACCAAAACGTTGTTGTACATGGGGGTGCATAACCTGTGTACCGTCAGAGGCAGAGATTACTTGCTCTGGGCTTCTTCTGTGAACATCTAGGCCAGGTTGAAGGAAGGGGTTCTGCAGTATCTTTGGGGTCTCAGTCGGATTGTCTCTTGGAGTTTGGTCATCATCAGCTAACTCTGAGTCAACTCCAGACATTGTGAAATCGGGATCTTCTGCGGCTTCTTCTTTTTCATGTGACAGAGCTTCTGCAGTCCATCCAGTAGTGTCAAGGGTGTGGGCAAATTCAGGGCATTGGAGGAAGTCAGAGAAATTCCCATGATGCGCATAATTTAGGGGATTGGGGGATTGCAGAGGGGATTCTTGTGCTACTTCTTCTATCACCTCTTCTACCACTGTATCCTCTGCAATTGTTTGCATAGGAGACAGAGGTTTCCCAGTTTTCTTCTTGCTCTTTCTCCTCTTGGGTTTAGGTGCCCCTTCCTCTGAGGCTTTGGATTTTCTTTTATTCTTTTCCTTTGGGGGAGAGGGAGGAGCAGAAGATCCAACTTCTGTGGCATGAGGAGGAGAGGGTTGAGCTTCTGCGACACTTGTTGATTCGGGCAGAACCTCTGTAAGAAAAAAAAATAAAAAAAAATAAAATAAATAAAAAATTCTAAGAGGTTGATCTGGGCAGAGCCTCTGTTGATTCGGGCAGAACCTCTGTGGGCAGAAGACACCTCTGTGGTTCACCCTCTACAGCTGCAGATCAGAAACATGAAAAAAAACACATCAAGCATAAGTTCTTTAATCTATGTGAACTTAAACTCACTGCAGACCTCTGTCTCTATTAATCAGAGCTTGGTTCAGAAGATGCAGAAAGGCTAAGTGGAAAACCACATAAGCTGCTCACTTGGGCATAATTTTCTAAGGCAGAAATTGAACAGAGCTATGACAGAACTTGATCTGTCGATCAGATGCCCACAGAGTCTGTGCTCAGAGCTACGACAGAACCTGCCTCTGTCAATGAAATGACCTACAGAGCTACGACAGAAGCTGATCGTAGAGCTTAACGACAGAGGTTAACGACAGAGCCTCTGTAGTGCAAATCTTCGTTTTTAAGAGTAACAACCAGAGGGGACCAGAAGTATTTCAGAACATGTTTATTAGAAGCTGATGGTCCAGAAGTTTCGATGAACCAAAAGCCTGGAGCCCGAATTGTTTTTGGTTTTCTCGACAGCTTTGCGCTGTTTCAGAAACACGTGCACAACTTTCAGCTCGGTGCTCCAAATGACACGAATCCAGTTGCATTAAATCCCTAAAACCCAGATGTACGACTTTGAAGTTCTGAGTTTTCTCAAATTCAGTGATCTGAGATGCCTAATTTAATGTCAAAGTCAGTAGATATTTGCTGGATCAAAAGCATCACACTTCACTCTCTTCATTGCCATAATCAGATCAGAATTGTGCCTCTACACAACACGGTGTAGAACCAGTGCATAAACCGAATTTTGTTTCTACATAAATCAGTGTAGGACCAGCACCTCAACAGATCAGTTTTTGACTGGTATTTCCAATCTCTAACCCCCAGCACCTGTTTCTTTTTAATTTAAAATTATTTGTGCTTTTTGTGGATATTCCTAACAAATGTGGAATCATCAAAGATGATTACCAACACCTTTTGATTTTTATAGGATATCTGATTTCAAATTGAGCCTAAATGAGATTTATTGCTCAATTTGAGGGGGAGAAAGCCAGTCTGACCATGTCCATGAAAAGGTAAAATTTCTAAACCTTTAAAACTTATCATGTTTAGAGAAAGACCATCTTTAGAATGATAAAAACCCTTTCAAATGGTCAAACCTAGAAGTTGGATTTTAAATGGTTTTCTGAGACATCAAATGGTCAAGTGTGTGGAACAATGCAATAATTAGGACAACAATTTCACGGGATCAATGTGTGAGCTTTATAGAACTTCTATGGACCACTTAAACTTGTGTTTCCTACCCAAGAAGTAAACCTTGAGTGTTTGAGAGGTGAAGGGTCTACATCAAAGAGTGGGGGAGATAACTCATCTGAGTTTTTCTCATTGTGCTTAAGAGGTAAAAATTAAAAAGAGAGTTTGGTTAGATGTGAGCTACATGATTAAAAAGAAAGAGTGTGTGAGAACAAAGTCAAAAAAAATTATACAACTCTGCACCTAACCTTTTCTGAGCCGGGCAAGCCACATTTCTGATCTATCACAACTCTTTGGTGATAATCATTGAAACAGGCAACTAGCCCATGCCAACTCTTGAATTAACCCCACCAGCCACTCACTTCCTTCTCCACAAGGAACTGTTTCACTTTTCACGGGGAAGCAGCACATATGCTATCCGATCTTTCTTTGAAAGGTTGGATATTGAAAAGAAGGAAGTTTGCCCCACCTTCACACTTGACTCATGCACATCGAGTCTGTAGAATTCTGTTATGTCCAAACAGTTTACACACTTTTGAGCCTAATAGATAACATATTATATACACTTTTTCTTCCACACAATATCACGAATCTTTGTGATTCCACATGCATATCTATGTGATATTGCCGGAACGGTTTGAGAAGTTTAATTTTTATAATTATACTTCTATGATAACTGGAAGTCCTATCAGAGCTTCATATTTGCCAACTCTGAACATAGGCCACACAATTATTTTAATTGTTGTGATAACAATTGCTATGTGCTTTTGTGTTAGACGATTACCCCAGTTACTTGTTCTTTAATGCAGATTCTCATGAGCAGAATGAATTTGCTACTCTTCATCTCCTAGCTGTTCATCTATCATCATTTATTACTCAAACTGGTTATACAAGCTTTCGCATACCAAATCGTTCTTTGATCGTTTGAGAGATAACTGAGAGCAGAAAAGTAATGCAACAGTCAAGGGGGAGTATGCAAAGATCAAGGAGAAGTATGCAACGATCAAGGGGGAGTCAAAGAAGGAATTGAAGCAATTGACTTTGTGGAAGATCGGGCTACTTTTAATCTTGAATACAAAGGGGGAGATCGTTGACTATTATTTTATATTGTATTCAAGATTATTTCTTAAATGTAAAAAGCCCAAAGTGTGTTTATGGGCCTTTAGTAGCAAATGGGCTTAGGCCTTAAAGCCTAGGTATATATTGTGTAATTTGTTAGATTTTAGGTTAAGCCTCTAATTACACTCACACGTATTTTTGAGAGAGAGCTTCAATTGAGAGAATTGTTCTTCAAGGTTACTTTGTAATTTCTCAATCATTTCAACATAGAGCATCATTTCTATTATTGTTACTTGAATTTGGAACCAACAATCTCCCTGCATGTTACTATTGTCTTACCTCCCTTGCACGTCTCCGTACGAACTGTCAGAACGGACATCCCTTTTGTCTGTAATGGTACAACAACTCTGATTCTACACTGTGCACCATGCGGCTACTAAGGTTGTCTACAAAGGTCAATGACATGCAACCACTCAGCTGCTGCCACGTGTAAAGCCATACTGCCATGCATTAAATGCATGCAGTATATAAGAAGAACCTTACTTCAGTTTTGAAGTGTGCTCGGACCATCTTCTTATTTCTCTCTTATTGTTAAGTAATTATTCGTAATTTCTTTAACTCTTTTTAGTGCAAGAAACTTAGTGTTTCTCAAGACTTATTTAGATTAGGTTTATCCTTAATCTTGTTCCGCAACAAGTGGTAAATTGTCTTGATTTAGCAATAAACAATTTAGAAAAGTAAAAACGTGTGTTTGTATTCAACCTCCCCCCCCCCTTCTACAAACTTGTATAGCCCTTCGGGACCAACATTGGCAATGCTTTTCTTATTTATATGGCCAAGACGGCAATGCCACAAGTATGTTTGACTTAATTCAGACTTAAGTCTTTTAGCATTCACATTGTACACCGATTCATAATTGAGACTTCAACAAACATCTATTTCATAAATGCCATTAATAGGTTTGTCAATAAAATATAAGATACTATGCAAACATTCGGAAATAGAATTATCATCAACGAATTTAAACATAAAACCATCATGCCTCAAGCGTGCAACTGAAATAATGTTTCTAACGACACTGGGAACGTAAAGACAATCATGAAGTTTCAAAACCAGGCCATTAGGAAGGATCATATCATAATCACCCTGAGACACAACATCCACTCTTGTCCCATTGCCCATCTTGAGCTCCAACTGGACCGACCTAATCTTCCTCTCACTTCTTAGTCCTTGCAAAGAGCAACAAATATGAGTCCCACATTTGGTATCTAATACCCAAGAATCATAATCAGAAGTGAATAAATTGATGGTATACATACCTGAAGGTCTGGCTTCCTGAGCCTTCTCCTTCTTTGCCTTCGCAATCAGAACTGGACAATTTCTCTTCTAGTGCCCCTTTCCAGAGCAGTCAAAGCAAACAACATCCATGGGAATCTTTCCCTCATTCTTTTTGCTCCTGTTGGAACTTCCAACTTTCGCTTTTCCCTTTCCAGTCACACTCTTCTTCTTAGTCACCCCTCCCTTGGCCTTGATCATTAAGATTGGCTTGGATTTCTCCCTCTTTTAGCAGTCTTAAGCATTCCATGCAATTCAGTGAGGGATTTGTCCAAACCGTTCATATGATACTTGAGCACAAAGTTTTCATATGACTTAGACAGAGAGTTAAGGATCAAATGGACCCTTAAATATTGTCCAAGAGGGTAACCCAATCGAGCCAGATGGTCATGTTGATCCAAACCCTCAGTGATTTGATAATGACCCTCTCTTTATACTTAGTGAAAATTGTAAGTAAACAATATGTATCAGAGTTTCACTATCGCTGATAAGTACTAAGATCTTACAGTACCGCTGATAGGAACTCTCGCTCTTTAGATCAAACATTCAGCGAACACTGTTCACCATAATACTCTGAGTCTGTTCAGTACTTACGGTGATCGCTGATAAGTTAGTTGTTTACTTATGATCTCTGAAGACAAGTTTCACGTCAACATAGGTTCTACGCTGAAGTCGAAGATCAAGCTCAAGAACCAGCGACAAGTCTCCTAATGAACTAATGCGGATCAGCGAAGACTCAGATTTGTCCACTCAACGTGAAGTATCAAGTACAGGACTTCAGCTATCGCTGGACTTTATCATTCGCTGATAAACAATGACAAAGCGCGGAATCAACGAAAAGCTGATCATGAAGTCCTCCGTACAAAGTACTTTTGTCTTAACCACCTTTGCACGACTCCGTACGATATGTCAGAAAATAACCTCCTTATTGTCTGAAATCGTATAACCACTCTGATACTACACTGTTCAAACATGCGACTACTAAGGTTGTCTACAAAGGTCAATGACATGCAACCAATCAGCTGCTGCCACGTGTAAAGTGTAAACTGCAATGCATTAAATGCATGCAGTATATAAGAAGGACTCCAGCTTCATTTTTGAAGCACTTGCTAACTCTGGACAAGTCATCTTTCTTATCTTGAGATAGGTTATTATTAGTAATTTCCTTCTCTTTCTTAGTGCAAGAAACTTAGTGTTCCAACTTGTTTAGGTTTATCCTTAATCTTGTTCCGCAACTAGCTGTAAATTGTTAATGATTTATCAATAAACAATTTAGAAAAGTAAAATCTGTGTGTTTGTATTCAACCCCCCCCCCCCCCCTTCTACAAACTTGTATAGCCCTTCGGGACCAACAGGTCAATGTACCCTTTCATTTTAAGGACATGGGCACTGACCAGTGTCTCTTCCTGCATCATGCAAGTGTGCAATGATCGCAGAGTGTCAAACCTTTCCTGCCTATTTCAAAGATTCAGAAGTCATAGAGGCCATCATCAGATATGAAAAGCTCAGAGAGTCTCTATGGTACGCATCATGAGTAGCTCGAATACTCTCAAAAGTGTTTCTGTATGATGTGGATGGAGGGGGAGTCTTGAGTTCGTGGAACTTTTCTTCATGCCTAAGGATGACCCTTAGGAATGGAAGCCATTCCAGGAATTTCTGACGATTGTGTTTCTCCTTTTCCAAAATGGAATTGAGTGTGAACTGGGTGAGGTTTGAGTTTGTGTTATCTTGATTGGTCGACATCTATAGAATAAAGTTCATTTCAGTATTAATTCTCAAAGTTTGAATAACCCTTTAAAATTCAAAAATTGAGCAAAGATCCGTATTTCATTATTTCTCATGATTGGGCAATTCGCAAATGATGAAAAAATAGTTATTTAGGTAGGCAACTTCCAATTGTCATCACAACTCTTAGACCTTCGTGAGATATAGTATTTTTAAAGACACGTTTAATCTCACTTTTTCACATTAAGGCTATTTATTGCACGAGAAATACACAATGCATTAATACCTTAAGTGAGTTCAACCATACTAAAACATCACAACTTCTATTTTGAGTAGCATCTCAGAAGTCGATCGTCCGGGTCACGACTATCACAATAGGCAGGCAATACACAACGTACAGTGATCTTGCGATTTGGCTCCTTATCTTACACTACATTTGTCCAACCCGGATTGGCCAATGCTCTTACCAAAATTGGACAGTTGTAAGTTTGATAAGTGTTTTAATGGGTGGTGAAAAACTCACATTTTTAGTTCATAAGGGTTTTACCGAACTCTTTTAAAATTAACGTTTTAAAACAATTTTTCGAGTCGGTATCTCTATATTTATAATTAAAATTTTCTCAGCTTTAATATTTGGATAATCGTTTTGAGTTTGATAACTTTTCAATTTTATTGTAAAAACATTTACAAATTGTTGATCCAAACTCTCTCAGTGATTTGGTGATGACCCATTGTACTTAGTGAAAATTACATTAACTCTTTTATGTATACAATGTCTCAGCACAACGATTATTCACTGAGTTTGTTCAGTGATCGTTAAGTGCTTCCTTTATAAACAGTTTATGTAACCCCTAAAGACAAGCTTCACGCTGAAAAGTAACTCATCATTGAAGTCGAAGACCAAGCCGGTAAAAAGACAAGTGTACTCATTATCTGAAGCATCATTCAGTAAAACCAAGACAAGTGTACAATGCGTGACAACTCAAGAACAAAGCTACAGCGATAGCTAAGACTTTCATCAGTAATCACTGAAGAAAGATGACATTAGTGATATCTAATCATGAAGCTTGCAGTTCAAGCATTGTTGTCTTATCCTCTGCATAAATAGTACGAAGGTACAAAAGCAAAGTTGTTTTTGTCCATAATCATATAACCACTCTGCCACTACACTGTTCATCATGCGGCCACAAGCATGTCTTTGATAAAGGAAAGAAGCATGCACCCAATACCAAATAGACATGTGTAAAGTACCCTCTGACTAGCATTAAATGCATGGGGTATAAATAAGAGTGATGCCCTTCATTTAGAAGGGTCCTTAATCTTTCCCAAGTGTGCTTCGTAGAAACTCCTTTTTCTACAAACATTCTTATCTTCTTTTCTAAGTGAAAGAAACCTTAGTGATTTCTTAGTTTGTTTAGATTAGGTTTACATTATCTATTTCCGCAACAAACAGTAAATTGTGTTTTTGATTTTCTTTATAATCAATAAACAAATTTAAAATTAGAAATTGTGTTTGTATTCACCCCCCCCTTCTACAAACTTAAACCCTTGTAGAACCCTTATCGGGACCAACAAGTGGTATCAGAGCAGATTGTTTAATCTCATAAACAAGATCTTGCTTTAATCTCTCTTCCTTGCTATTCTTAAAATGGTACTTAACTCAAATACAAACTATTATGATAATGGTTCTCTTGCAAAACCTTCTCGTTTTAACAAAGATAATTTCTCTCTTTGGAAAAGTCGTATGACTCGTTTTCTTGAAGGTGTAGACTATACTATACCTTACTACGTTGAAAATGGACCCTTTGTTCCATTTATCATCGCTGCTGCTGTTGCTGTCACTGCCACAACTGCAGCAATCCCTGAAAGGGTAGCGACCAAAGAGATTCATCGATGGACTAACGAAGACAAGAAGAAAGTGGCTCTAGATGCTAAAGCTAGAACCATAATCTCTACGGCACTCCCTCCTGAAGTTTATCACTCTGTTATGAACCTCAAAATCGCTAAAGCCATGTGGGACACTATATGTGTTCAATATGAAGTTACATTTGAAGTACAAGAGTCAAAAAAGATAAATTTGGTAAGACAATATGAAAGTTTCATTTATGGTAAGAATGAATCTTTGTCTGAAGTACACCAACGCTTTAACTACTTATTAATTGATTTAAGGACTGTTGGTAGGACCTACTCAAACTCTGAGACTCTGACAAAATACTTGGAATGTCTTCCTGAAAGATGGGACAGTTAGTCAATGTGTCTCAAGCTCTCAAAGGGTCTCAAAAATATTTTCTTAAGTACTCTTTATGGCATTTTGCTCAATCATGAGCAATCATGTCAACTTAAGAAGAATCTTATTAAAGATTCAAAAGATTCCAAATGCACATCTGTTGCTTTAGTATCTTCAGATATGATTCCATCTCAGTGATCTTCTATCACTATCACTGAGTTGGAGTCAGACTCAGATGACTTATCAGAAACTCATCTTTCAGAATTTGATGAGTCTCTAGCACTTTGACAAACTTCTTTAAGAGGTTTGCAAGAAAGAGCAATTTCAGAAAAATAAACCTCTTGCTATCACTGAAAAGCCAAAATCAAACCCGGGTTGATAAGGCACTGCTATTTGCTATAACTGCGAAAAGAAAGGACATTTTGCCAGTGAATGCAGGTCAAAGAAAGTTTTCAATCTTTCTTCATTCTCTAAGCCCAGAGATGACAAATACCTAAAGCTGGAAAAAAAAGTATCTGAAGTTGAAAAACTACAAGCAAAAAGGTAAAGGTCTAATCGCTAAAGAACATGATTGGGTTGAGCCTGAAGAAGAATCAGATTCTGATGAAGAAGAAGCGGCCAACCTTTGTCTAATGGCCTAGATCTCAGAAGTAAAAGAAGAAGTCGTTGATACTTCTTCTACCTCCACTACTTCTCAAGTATAAATCTTTTCTGATCCGGTTCTCACTGAAGCTTATAGACGTCGTGCTATCGATTCCCTAAAAATTGATTTATACGATGCCCTGAATGGCAAAACTCAAGCTGAACAACAAAATATAGATTTAACTGAACAGCTTAAAAATGCCATTTAAAGATTCAAGAACTAACTAAAATAGAAGAAAGTTTAAAGGATCAGGTATATATAAATGAGTTGCATCGAACGCGAACAAGTTGTCGCTGAGCTAAAAGCTGAGAAAGCCACTGTCGGAGGATGGTGCAAGTCCTCAGCAAAGATCATTGAGATAATTAGTGCTCAGATTCTAGTCCATGATAGGAGTGGTCTTGGTTTTGAATCTGACAAAGATGAACCTAGCAGAGATCATTCTATACTTAAATTTGGAATGCTTGTCTCTTCTATCCCTGACACTTCTTCATCTCAGTGCTCTTCTTCTTCTTTTACTATTCATGAGGAAACTCCTAAGAGTTCCAAAATCTTAGAGAAAGGGAAATCTATCTCCCATGCTCCTCAGAAGAGTACTAAGGTACCAAAGCTGAAAAAGACTCCTTATACACCTTCAGTTAAGCAACCCTCATCCTCTAAAGCTAGGACCTCTGAATATGTTCAGAGATCTACTCTGTTAGCTCTAAATCTTTGTTCTTATAGAAGTATTGAAAAATAGACTAAGTATTGACACCAACAAGAGGTTCTGCCAAGACACCATCAAAGCCAAGTGAAGACACCGACAGAAGTCTCTTCTACAAAGGACAAGGCCACAGAGCCTCTGTCATACTTGACAGAGCCTCTGTGGTAAAAAGGCTAAAGGCTTGGTAGACCGAAGATCGCCAGAAGACTTCTCACAGAGGACCGAGCCGCAGAACCTCTGTCACCTTTGACAGGGCCTCTTCGGTTCAGACTGAAGACTTGGAAGATATTTATAATATCTTGCCACTGTTGCAGAAATATCTTACCACTGTTACAGAAATATCTTGCTACTGTTCCAGGGTCCGTTCATCAACTTGTACAAGGCATGGTCCGACAAAAAACACGTGTCAAACTCTGATAGGAATCCTTGCAAGTTGATATTAGCGCATTTAATGCATGCATATTTCCAACTGTTCATGCCATCCCTTCTTTACTGTAGCAATAGTCCTTTTGTCTAGGGTACATCTTTTGTAGTAGTATAAAAGGAAGACTCATGTTGAGTTCTTCCTTACCACTTAACACACCACTTACCACAACAACGCCCAACACAAAACACTTGTACACGATTAACGTCAAATCTATTCTTAAGTGTTCTTAATCTATATCAAATTCTGTCTTCTTTGAGATATTCATTTGTTCTTCATATACTGCTTATTTGATATATTGTGTTGTTTCTACTTAAACTTATCTGTTAGTTCATCAAATACGCTTCCGCAACACATCTTATTTGAACTAATAGGTTAGATAATCTTTGTCAATTATTAGCCCCAAGTATATGTTATGTAAAAGTATTGAAAATAGTTCAAGTCAGAAGACCAACAGAGATCAGACAGAAGACTTGGAAGAAGTTCATCAAGAAGACCAACAGAGCTCAACAGAGCTCTGTCGGATCCAACAGAGCTCATCAGAGCTCTGTCGAAGAATTCCAACAAGAGAACAAGTATTCAACAGAAGACCAACAGAGCTCTTGCGACAGAGCTCTGTGAAGTAAAAGACCTCTGTCAGCCTAAGTCTCGTAGGAAACCATAAGTGTTAGACACGTGTCCATACTTTCCACGTATGCCCAAAAGATTGGAGACACACTTTCCACGTGTCATTCAAGGGTACGATAGTACACTGTCTACACTTTATCAGGTCTATAAATAGCGAGGTAGTGGAACAACAATTGTAAGCTTTTGGGAAGAGTAGTTTTTCCACAATTGTTTAAGCACACACTGCAGCAATCCCGAGCACTACCTCCGTACGATATTGTTGTCCTATGAGATTTCCGAACACACTTTAACTTGTCCTTGGTTCCACTCCCAAAAGGAAAAACAGCCATTGGAACCAAATGGGTGTTTAGAAACAAGAAGGATGAAGATGGGATTATCATCAGAAACAAATCCCGTCTGGTTGCAAAGGGATATAGACAGGAAGAAGGGATTGACTATGACGAAACCTTTGCTCCTGTGGCTAGGCTAGAAGCAATCAGAATCTTCCTAGCCTATGCTGCTCATAAGGGTTTCAAGGTCTATCAAATGGATGTCAAGTCTGCATTTCTGAATGGCAAACTACAAGAAGAAGTCTATGTCCAGCAACCACCTGGTTTTGAATGCTCAGAGTTTCCAGACCACGTTTACAAGCTAGACAAAGCTCTCTACGGTCTTAAGCAAGCTCCCAGAGCCTGGTATGAAACTCTGTCCAAATTTTTGTTGGTCAATCACTTCGAAAAAGGTACCGTCGATAAAACTCTATTCTTCAGGAGATATATAAATGATATACTTCTGGTACAAATATATGTTGATGATATTATCTTTGGGTCTACACGGCAAGAGTACTGTGATAACTTTGAAACTTTAATGAAAAGTGAATTCAAAATGAGCATGATGGGAGAACTCTCTTTCTTCCTGGGTTTACAAGTCAATCAATCTGACAGAGGGACTTTCATAAGTCAGTCCAAATACATCTCTGACATGTTGAAAAAATATAAGCTCAATGATTCAAAACCAATGAAAACTCCTATTGCCACTGGAGTTAAACTTGACTCTGATCCTAATGGTGAACCAACAGATGTCAAGCACTACAGAGGCATGATAGGGTCACTTTTGTACTTAACCGCCAGTAGACCTGATATAATGTTTGCAACCTGTCTCTGTGCCAGATTTCAGGCAAATCCTACCAAAACTCATTTAACAGCTGTCAAACGTATCTTTAAATATCTGAAAGGGACTCAATTTTTGGGTCTCTGGTATCCTCTTAACTCTGGTTTCGAGCTTGTAGCTTACACAGACTCAGACTATGGAGGATGCAAGAACGACAGAAAGAGTACCTATGGTAGCTTCCAAATGCTTGGAGAAAAGTTGGTGAGTTGGACATCCAAGAAACAGAACTGTGTTTCAACCTCTACAGCAGAAGCGGAATATGTTGCTGCTGCTAGTTGTTGTTCCCAAGTAATATGGATGAAGACACAACTCAGAGATTATGGTCTGAAGTATGGTAAGATTCCAATTCTATGTGACTCCAAGAGTGCCATTGCCATAACTGCGAATCCAGTTCAGCACTCAAAGACCAAGCACATCGACATAAGGTATCACTTCATAAAGGATCATGTTGAAATATTGAAATGTACTTTGTTTCAACAGACATCCAGCTTGCTGATTTGTTTACAAAAGCCCTAAATGAAAGGAGATTTAACTTCCTAATCAGCAAACTGGGTATGCTGAACTTGTCCTCCTAACTCTGTTTAAAATCAACAGAAGCTCTGTTGTTTCTACCAGAGCTCTGTCAAAAGGTTGGGTAGGATAGTTCAACAGAGTTCTGTTGTACACAAGAATTCTGTCATGCATTTTTTCTCTCCATGGTCGTACAAAAGCGTTCTTTTGTTTATCAAAAAAAAAGAGGGGGGGACTAATCTATCGAGGGGGAGCTTATAAAGGAAAATTGCATGGTTTTAGGGGGAGCAAGTCAATAATCAAATTTCCAAACCAAATTGACTTTTCTTTTTGAGCTTAAAGCTAAATCTTTTGGAGAACCAGTCAGAACTCTGACATCTCATCAGAGCCTCTGTTGCTTCTCATCAGAACTCTGTTTAATCATGTAAAGTTCTGACCATCTCACATCAGAACAAGTTCTGGTAAAGGTAACAGTAAGAAATGAAGGCCACACAAGAAGCAACTTAACACAGCTCCATCAGAGCTCTGTTAGCTTGTTCTGCCACGTCATCAGAAACACGTCATCAGAGTGCGGGTCATTTCTAAACGTCAACCACTTGTAACCCACACATCTCTAACCACAACGGTTTACTTGCACAAAAAGTGGTCAGAACAAATCTACGTGGCAATCTCTGATTGAAAGACAAACCGCTAGTTGTTCCCACGTTCTCACTGTAGCAACCGTTCCACTAATCAACCCTCGAGTACCTATAGTACCTATGACCGTGATCCAGCCACACATTTCCCATATAAATACCCATTTCCTTTAAACCTTTCCATTTCTTACGCCTTCTAAGCTATCTAAAACCCTGTTCATCTTTTCTCTTCATTCAAACCTTCAAAACCCAAACCTGCAACAATGGCAAACCCCCAACACTCAGCAGATTCAAGCCGTATTGGTCCCGTCGACCAAATTGTTATTCTTCCATACGAATTTGCTGAAAGCAACCATCGATTAGATCCAAACCCTGCTCTCTATCTACCCACATACCACATATTTCTGGAGTTCTTCAGAAACTCAGAAATCTTCAAAGCCCTAACAGACTTCGACGACAACATTCCTGAGCTCTACATCAAGCAATGGTGGACTACATGCCAACACGTAGAGGAGCTCAACGGAATAATCGGCAATGTGGATTCCGGTCGAGATGGAGGTTCTGGAACGATCAGAATCAGAGCAACTACCCTGCGGAGAATCCTTGGAATGAAGAGCAAGCGACAACTCAACATAGAAGCTTTCGAGAAGCCACCCAATACTGCTGTCCTTCTGGAGTTTGTACGATTTCTAGGCTACAACAAAGATATCACCCGAATCGGAGCATTCAAAAGACAGAATCTACCACCAGTGTGGAATTTCATGTTCTCTGCACTGAACCGAACCCTCACAGGAAAATCTGGTAGTCAAGATCAAGCCAGCATAGAAATCCTACAGATAATGTATGGATTGTTCTTTCAAAGAAATCTTGACTATGCCAGCATTCTCTACACCGACCTTCTCACTGCTGTCAATCTCAAGACCTCTGCCATTGCCAAAGGAGGAGAAGTTGGGCAACATAAATTCCTAAAGAACATCAAGTTTCCAAGGTTTATCGGGTTGGTGATCAGAAGAGCATTTCAGAGTCTGGAATTGACTCAACAAGGCAACACGTTCAGGAACTGGGTCATGACCAGATTCAATCCCACCACTTCAGGAGAATATCCCCTCATTCGACGCGTTCCAGGTACAATGCTCGCTCTGATAAGCCCAGACCACATTTCTATCCAAAACTATAGACATGCTGCTCAACCTCAAGAACCTGAGGTGAGAACCCCAGCATACTTAGGCTCTGAGCCATCTGAAGAGAGTACGAGTGAGGAAATAGGAGTGGAAGAAGAGGCAAGAGTACCCGAAGTGGGGTCTTCCTCTAGAGTGGAATTAGAGAACAGAGCATCTCCTAGAGAGGCTGTTCAAAAAGTACAGGAGTCACCAGAGGTCGAAGTTCTTTCCTCTGATACTGGTGAGAAAGAGGATAACAGAGAGGAACCCGAGTGTTCTACAGCCATAGGATCCGAGGAAAATGTGAGGATAGAAGAAGATGTCCAAGATGACACATCTGAGAGAAATCCTACCCCACATCCCAGTGCTTCCACACATGCTATCCCTGGTGATCAAGACCAGAGGGATATTGAAACAGAGGTGCACACCTCGAACCCCAACCAGCCTATACCATCAGAGGCAACTCTTCATGCCTCTGATATGCACGAAACTGGGGGATCCATATTCGGTAATGATGTCACTTTGCCCCACAACATCGATAGGTCACCTCCACACGATGATGCCTCTGTGGCTCATTTAGAGACTACACAAATTAGACCAGAGATCTTTGTAATCTCACGTAGCATATGTCCGACTCAGGGACAATGGGAGACCATAGTAGAACAAGGGAAGACAATGCTTGATCCAAATGCTTCCCATCACACCAGATTTCCTTCTTCAGAACCTGAGCTGGAAGAGGAAACTCTGATCAGAACACCTGTAGTTGTTTCCCCTCAAAGGGAACATCAAGGATCGGGTGGAAGTCCTGCAAGAGCCAACCTAAAAACAACTCTTGAAGCAGGCACCTCTGAGCTCGAGGTTAACATGGAACCATGTGTTGATACCAAGGATATCCCCGTTGACACTGTCACACGAGCAGAGTTCACAAGCTTCTGTGACAATATCAACAACTCCTTGAATGAGTATAAACTCATCAATGATCAAAAGGAGGAGCTGATCCGCAAGGAGAATGCTTCTCTCCAGGAAAAGGTTCAGACATTAACGACAGAAGTAGCCGCTCTGAAGACGCTCTTAGCAGAAAATCATACGGCTCAGATGAACAGAACCCTGCCAACCCCTTCTCTATCAGACTCCAACATCAGAACCTTGACAGAGCTGATCAACAACTCTGTTAAGACCGCCATCACAGAAGCCACGACTTCTTCTGCCGCACCTATCCAGCTCTCTGGCTCTAGACCCAATGACTTACCAATGACTGTCGGTCAGATGGGTGAGTTCAGCAGAAAAGTTCTAAGCAAAATGATGTCAATCTCCTCAAAATTCGTGATGAAGGCCAAATCAACAGAACAGCATGTGCAAGCCTCACTCGATACACACAAGGTCAACTTCAAATCTCAAGTGGAAGAAATCAGAGGTGCAGCAACAGAGGTAGAAGAGGTGATGCGAAAAGCAGCCTTAGACTTCAATAATATTATTTTACAGACCTCTACATCAAAACGACCTGCTGAAGAAGCACCTGCAGAAGAACCTTCGAGCAAAAGGCATAAGGCTAACCCAAAGTTTGTTGTTCCGCCCTCACCAAAAGCTCGAATTGAATCCTCTGACGATGATGATGACTTTGAGGATGCTACAGAAGATCAGTCAGACAATCAGATGGGTGAGTCCTCAGAACAACAAAAGGGGGAGAAGGAGGAGAAGGAGAAAGAGAAGGATAAAGAGGAGAAGGAGAAAGAGAAGGAGAAAGAGAAGGATAAAGAGGAGGAGAAGGAGAAAGAGAAGGAAAAAGAGAAGGAAAAGGAACCTGCAACAGAGGCTGAGGGATCTGCTAAGGGAAAAGAAAAGGTATCTGAGGCTGAGGCAACTAAAGTAGGAGACCAAGGGAATACTTCTGAAGACTTACCAGAGGTGACTATGGTGGTTTTTGATTACATGTTCAAAGACAGAATCATCAAGCCTACAGAATCCTCTCAACAACCACCTGAGGTTATTATCCTGGACACCCCTCCTACTTCACCAAGAACAGAACCAGAGAGAACCGACCCATTCTCTGCTGAAGAAACATTGAAACAAGCCCAACCTCAAGTCCAAACCCAAACAACACAAGAATCTGCCCACATTGACATACTCATGGCAGAAACTCATGAAGACCCAAATCCCATGCCAACAGAACAGAACCCCGAATCCTCAAATCAACATTCTGGCAAACCTCCACTAGAAGAAATCTTTGCCTATCTTTATGGTGACCATGACACCATCCCCACAAATGCTGTGCCCATCAATCCATACTTAAGCCCCTGCAGGATAAATACGATCTCTGACGTTAGACGGAAATTCATCGAAACCAAGTCCAGATTGAACAGCAATATAAACTCAGACTTTGGAATCCGCAGAATCGTAGACATCAAGCAGAAGACCTTTCGGCACAACAGTTTACAAATGAGCTATCACGAGTTCATAGTTGAATTAAACGACAACAGGGTTGAGCACTTCAATGAAAACGACCTGGTACTTATGAACCCTTATGATCTGATTCAACTCCATGCCTACTGTTACAACTTCAGTGACAGATACAAAGAGGCAAGAACAGCACTTCCTGAGGTACGCTTCGCTATGCAAGAGCACATAAATCTAAGAATTCAGATTGACTTTCAGCTAGGCATAGAGTTCGAAGTAGAAGAACTAGCGACTGCTCCACCAAATGAGAGCCTTCAAGGCTATGAGCACTACAGAACCGGAACCGTAGTTGGAGATCCACCAGTGTTCATCTGCCGACAGAGAAAAATCAAGAAGGCCCTCAGAGCTTCTGAAATCCACAAGTACTCAACAGAGTCGCTGGAATACCTCAGAGATATCATTCAAAATCTCCCAAGAGAAAAATGTCCGGAAGAGCAACAGAGAAACTTCATCACCCAGATCTATCTTATGATCAACTTCCGAGAACTCATCAGAAGATTTGACAGAATCTTAAGGGGAGATAATTTTGCTTAAATGTACTGGTCTTTTAATCTTTTTGTAACATTCTAAAAGATTAGTGCAAGGTTTCAACAGAGGTAAAAGTTCTCTGTTCTTTTGTTTAAATCTCTGTCAAATGTAAATTTGTATTTTCAATACTTAGGGGGAGATTGTTAGCCCCAAGTATATGTTATGTAAAAGTATTGAAAATAGTTCAAGTCAGAAGACCAACAGAGATCAGACAGAAGACTTGGAAGAAGTTCATCAAGAAGACCAACAGAGCTCAACAGAGCTCTGTCGGATCCAACAGAGCTCATCAGAGTTCTGTCGAAGAATTCCAACAAGAGAACAAGTATTCAACAGAAGACCAACAGAGCTCTTGCGACAGAGCTCTGTGAAGTAAAAGACCTCTGTCAGCCTAAGTCTCGTAGGAAACCTTAAGTGTTAGACACGTGTCCATACTTTCCATGTATGCCCTAAAGATTGGAGACACACTTTCCACGTGTCATTCAAGGGTACGATAGTACACTGTCTACACTTTATCAGGTCTATAAATAGCGAGGTAGTGGAACAACAATTGTAAGCTTTTGGGAAGAGTAGTTTTTCCACAATTGTTTAAGCACACACTGCAGCAATCCCGAGCACTACCTCCGTACGATATTGTTGTCCTATGAGATTTCTGAACACACTTTAACTTGTTCTTGGTGTGATTCATTATCAATATATGAGCAGCTTTTATATCTGATCTTGTTATCATTTTACTGTTCAATATTTGATTCTCATAGTTCACTTATTGTTTACACAATCACTCATTTTAATGGCTTTATTTAATATGCTTCCGCTGTCTATTTTACTACCATTAATATGATACAACGTGAATCTGGGAACCTACATTAATCATATACGGGAACCAACAATTGGTATCAGAGCAAAGCTTGGTTTTCAATATCAAGCGATCCTCGATTAACAAGATTATTGGTAGAAACGTGGTCTGATTTTAACATGTTATTCATTCCTTCAAACAGATTCTGTTTTTTCAGCCATTTTTGATTTATTCGATATTTGGTAAAACAAGAAACTGTTTCTTTCGTTAAAACTCCTTTAAAGTGTATTATTGTCGGTATTTGAATCTTTATCCATTTTGTCTCACGATCACACAAGCAACAATATGTCTAGACTAAGATTTAATGCTGATTCTCATTATTATTCGAAACTCAGTACTAATTTTCGCAAGATAATTCCTACTCTTGAAAAAGAACTAGAAGAGATGAACAAAAGCAGTCTTATTGATTCAGACAAGATTGCTAAGCTTGAAGAATCAGGTAAACTTCTAAACTGTGAAAATCTTGAACTGAAAAGTAATTTATTTAAGTCTGGAGAAGAGAAGAAAAACCTTGAACTTAAGTGTCTAAACTTTTCTAATCTGATTTCCAATTTTGAAAAGCTTGTGATCTGTGAAAAAGAAAAGTTTAAAAAGGAGAAAACTATTCTTGAAACAAAGTATGTGGAACTTTCTTGCAAAATCTCAAAATTAAAGAAAACTCTTGAAAAAGAGAGGAACGAATCTGATTTTGAAAGAAAAGAATCTGAACAGTTGAAGGTTCAAAGATTTCAAGAATTAAGTCAAAAAGATGACTTTGAAAAAGAAAGAAAGGTTTTTAAAGATGAAATGTCCAAATTGACAAAAAGATTATTTGTTTTGTCAACCAAGATTATGTTGGAGAAAAAGTATAAATCAGATCTTCTAAAGAAGTTTGATTTAAATCTTAAAGAAAAAGACGTTTTAGCTAAACGGGTTAAAGACTTTGACTTAGTAAACTCTTGTGTTAATAAAACAAATAATCTTGTTTTCAAAAGAGTGAAAATGGTTTGGAAAGTCAAAAACTCCACTGTAAAAAATGCTCCAAAGCCATTTGTTTCAACTAAGCATTCATCTCTTCATTCTCATTATTATAAATGCTTTGATCCTCTGTTTAAATTAAAAAACCTTTTCTCTAAATCTTTCTGTGTTCTAACTGGGTCATTTCAAAAGAAAATTCCAAAGACCCAAAGTGAGAAAAGTCACAGAAAGGAACCTGGCAAACCAGCAAAGACTGGCAAACCAGAGTACCTGAAGACAGCTCCAAATCCTAACATTCTTGGACCCATTTGGAAATGGGTACCAAAATGTCTTTAATCTGTCTTGCAGGTACACGGACTCCTAAACACATCAGTTTAGGACTCAATCTTCAGTTGAAATGGACTCCTTAATACTTCTGTTAAGGACTCAGGCTTCAAAGTTCACAATGACTCTTAAACACAGTTTAAGACTCATCCTTCAAAGGTTCTATACTTCACAGAGCCTCTGTGGAATTGTTCAACGTCTCTGACAATCTCCACAGAACCTCTGATGAGGTTGACCTATGTTCTGTGCACTATTTACCTCTTGATTCAAGCATAGGTCAAGGGGGAGCAGAAAGAGACATTAAATTGATCTATAGAGGTTGATCATTCAAGGGGGAGCCAAAGGAGGATTATGATCAACAATATTCACAAGTCAGATATTATGCCTTGAAAAGAACTCACTCCTCCAAAGAGACTCTGTCGTCCAAACTAGACACTAAAAAGAATGTGTCGCACAAAATCTTTTTCCAAAACAGTTTTCCAGGACAAAAATTTCTAAATATGTCCTAAAAACAATGTTTAAAACCATAAAAACTTTGGATGATCAAAAAGTTTTCTAAATTTTTGGTTATGAGAAATTCTCACTCTCAGAGCCTCTGCTAGTTTTGACAGAGCCTCTGTTGGCTTTAACAGAGCCTCAAAACCTGTAAATGAAAATTTTGTACTAAAGATCTATCGATCCTCTCCAATGTTTTTCAAACGTTTTTGGTAAAAGTAAAAGCTTCAGGGGATATAAATAGGCAGGTTTCAAACCACAGAGATCAATCCACTACAGAGGCAAACATCCCCAACCTACTCTCATAGTGCAACCCACACTTCTATTACCGCCAGTCTAGTGGCAGAAGGTAATATTGAACAAGAGCAGCACAGCTCGAACCCAACCCAAACCGACCCGACAGAGGTAACTCTTTCTACCTCTGCTCAAAATCTTAACCGTGAAAACCATTCCAGGGGAGTCCTCTCAAAAGTACTTACCCTTAGTTCGTGCATTCATCGCCCATAATCACCTGATATCCCCGCAGAGAAATTTGTTTCCTCTGCCACGCACACTACATTAGGGCCCCATATCCCTTCAGAGGGGATTAGAAAGCACGAAGACGAAGAGACTCTAGAAAAGTCTCCGAGTCAACAAAAGGATATTCCGATACCCACCTCTGGAGTGGATTTGGACAATGTTCTTCAAAGAACTTCTGTAGAGTTTGCGGCACATGTTGCTTCTACTCGAGGATCAGAAGGAAATCATTCCACCGTCAACGTACAAACAGGGGCGAAAGAAGGTGTCCAAAGAACAAGGATAAACTCTGGAGACGAATGTGTTCCTCCAGAGGTTACCACTAGTTCGCATGTCTCAAGGGATGAGTTCCAAACCCTTGTCACCTCTTTGAACAACACCTTAAAAGAGTTGCAAAGCTCTTTTTCTTCTTTTACAGAGACAACATCAAGGGCTACCAAAGACTTAAACACCAAAATGGACACCTTGTCCACAGAGGTACAAAGCGCTCTAACCCAGATGAAGTCCTCTACAGAAACCTCTGCATCAAGTACTATCATGAACTTAAAGTAGGACTCGACAATAGAAGTTTCAACGACTTCCCAAATGCAAATGTCTGAGTTAAGTCTACAAAACTCTGTTATTTTTCTTTTCATCTTGTAATCAAATGTAAATGCCTCTGGCATATCTTTAATGAAAGAAAAGCTGTTAACAGAGGTCAATTACCTCTTGTCTGGTACATAGTCTAGTAAATAATGAAACCTTTCAATTTTTATTTTTCAATACTTAGGGGGAGATTGTTGGCTCTAAATCTTTGTTCTTATAGAAGTATTGAAAAATAGACTAAGTATTGACACCAACAAGAGGTTCTGCCAAGACACCATCAAAGCCAAGTGAAGACACCGACAGAAGTCTCTTCTACAAAGGACAAGGCCACAGAGCCTCTGTCATACTTGACAGAGCCTCTGTGGTAAAAAGGCTAAAGGCTTGGTAGACTGAAGATCGCCAGAAGACTTCTCACAGAGGACCGAGCCGCAGAACCTCTGTCACCTTTGACAGAGCCTATGCGGTTCAGACTGAAGACTTGGAAGATATTTATAATATCTTGCCACTGTTGCAGAAATATCTTACCACTGTTACAGAAATATCTTGCTACTGTTCCAGGGTCCGTTCATCAACTTGTACAAGGCATGGTCCGACAACAAACACGTGTCAAACTCTGATAGGAATCCTTGCAAGTTGATATTAGCGCATTTAATGCATGCATATTTCCAACTGTTCATGCCATCCCTTCTTTCCTGTAGCAATAGTCCTTTTGTCTAGGGTACATCTTTTGTAGTAGTATAAAAGGAAGACTCATGTTGAGTTCTTCCTTACCACTTAACACACCACTTACCACAACAACGCACAACACAAAACACTTGTACACGATTAACGTCAAATCTATTCTTAAGTGTTCTTAATCTATATCAAATTCTGTCTTCTTTGAGATATTCATTTGTTCTTCATATATTGCTTATTTGATATATTGTGTTGTTTCTACTTAAACTTATCTGTTAGTTCATCAAATACGCTTCTGCAACACATCTTATTTGAACTAATAGGTTAGATAATCTTTGTCAATCATATACGGGAACCAACAATTGGTATCAGAGCAAAGCTTGGTTTTTAATATCAAGCGATCCTCGATTAACAAGATTATTGGTAGAAACGTGGTCTGATTTTAACCTGTTATTCATTCCTTCAAACAGATTCTGTTTTTTCAGCCATTTTTGATTTATTCGATATTTGGTAAAACAAGAAACTGTTTCTTTCGTTAAAACTCCTTTAAAGTGTATTATTGTCGGTATTTGAATCTTTATCCATTTTATCTCACGATCACACAAGCAACAATATGTCTAGACTAAGATTTAATGCTGATTCTCATTATTATTCGAAACTCAGTACTAATTTTCGCAAGATAATTCCTACTCTTGAAAAAGAACTAGAAGAGATGAACAAAAGCAGTCTTATTGATTCAGACAAGATTGCTAAGCTTGAAGAATCAGGTAAACTTCTAAACTGTGAAAATCTTGAACTGAAAAGGAATTTATTTAAGTCTGGAGAAGAGAAGAAAAACCTTGAACTTAAGTGTCTAAACTTTTCTAATCTGATTTCCAATTTTGAAAAGCTTGTGATCTGTGAAAAAGAAAAGTTTAAAAAGGAGAAAACTATTCTTGAAACAAAGTATGTGGAACTTTCTTGCAAAATCTCAAAATTAAAGAAAACTCTTGAAAAAGAGAGGAACGAATCTGATTTTGAAAGAAAAGAATCTGAACAGTTGAAGGTTCAAAGATTTCAAGAATTAAGTCAAAAAGATGACTTTGAAAAAGAAAGAAAGGTTTTTAAAGATGAAATGTCCAAATTGACAAAAAGATTATTTGTTTTGTCAACCAAGATTATGTTGGAGAAAAAGTATAAATCAGATCTTCGAAAGAAGTTTGATTTAAATCTTAAAGAAAAAGACGTTTTAGCTAAACGGGTTAAAGACTTTGACTTAGTAAACTCTTGTGTTAATAAAACAAATAATCTTGTTTTCAAAAGAGTGAAAATGGTTTGGAAAGTCAAAAACTCCACTGTAAAAAATGCTCCAAAGCCATTTGTTTCAACTAAGCATTCATCTCTTCATTCTCATTATTATAAATGCTTTGATCCTCTGTTTAAATTAAAAAACCTTTTCTCTAAATCTTTCTGTGTTCTAACTGGGTCATTTCAAAAGAAAATTCCAAAGACCCAAAGTGAGAAAAGTCACAGAAAGGAACCTGGCAAACCAGCAAAGACTGGCAAACCAGAGTACCTGAAGACAGCTCCAAATCCTAACATTCTTGGACCCATTTGGAAATGGGTACCAAAATGTCTTTAATCTGTCTTGCAGGTACACGGACTCCTAAACACATCAGTTTAGGACTCAATTTTCAGTTGAAATGGACTCCTTAATACTTCTGTTAAGGACTCAGGCTTCAAAGTTCACAATGACTCTTAAACACAGTTTAAGACTCATCCTTCAATGGTTCTATACTTCACAGAGCCTCTGTGGAATTGCTCAGAGCCTCTGACAATCTCCACAGAACCTCCGATGAGGTTGACCTATGTTATGTGCACTATTTACCTCTTGATTCAAGCATAGGTCAAGGGGGAGCAGAAGGAGACATTAAATTGATCTACAGAGGTTGATCATTCAAGGGGGAGCCAAAGGAGGGTTATGATCAACAATATTCACAAGTCAGATATTATGCCTTGAAAAGAACTCACTCCTCCAAAGAGACTTTGTCGTCCAAACTAGACACTAAAAAGAATGTGTCGCACAAAATCTTTTTCCAAAACAGTTTTCCAGGACAAAAATTTCTAAATATGTCCTAAAAACAATGTTTAAAACCATAAAAACTTTGGATGATCAAAAAGTTTTCTAAATTTTTGGTTATGAGAAATTTTCACTCTCAGAGCCTCTGCTGGTTTTGACAGAGCCTCTGTTGGCTTTAACAGAGCCTCAAAACCTGTAAATGAAAATTTTGTACTAAAGATCTATCGATCCTCTCCAATGTTTTTCAAACGTTTTTGGTAAAAGTAAAAGCTTCAGGGGATATAAATAGGCAGGTTTCAAACCACAGAGATCAATCCACTACAGAGGCAAACATCCCCAACCTACTCTCATAGTGCAACCCACACTTCTATTACCGCCAGTCTAGTGGCAGAAGGTAATATTGAACAAGAGCAGCACAGCTCGAACCCAACCCAAACCGACCCGACAGAGGTAACTCTTTCTACCTCTGCTCAAAATCTTAACCGGGAAAACCATTCCAGGGGAGTCCTCTCAAAAGGACTTACCCTTAGTTCGTGCATTCATCACCCAGAATCACCTGATATCCCCGCAGAGAAATTTGTTTCCTCTGCCACGCACACTACATTAGGGCCCCATATCCCTTCAGAGGGGATTAGAAAGCACGAAGACGAAGAGACTCTAGAAAAGTCTCCGAGTCAACAAAAGGATATTCCGATACCCAACTCTGGAGTGGATTTGGACAATGTTCTTCAAAGAACTTCTGTAGAGTTTGCGGCACATGTTGCTTCTACTCGAGGATCAGAAGGAAATCCTTCCACCCTCAACGTACAAACAGGGGCGAAAGAAGGTGTCCAAGGAACAAGGACAAACTCTGGAGACGAATGTGTTCCTCCAGAGGTTACCACTAGTTCGCATGTCTCAAAGGATGAGTTCCAAACCCTTGTCACCTCTGTGAACAACACCTTAAAAGAGTTGCAAAGCTCTTTTTCTTCTTTTACAGAGACAACATCAAGGGCTACCAAAGACTTAAACACCAAAATGGACACCTTGTCTACAGAGGTACAAAGCGCTCTAACCCAGATGAAGTCCTCTGCAGAAACCTCTGCATCAAGTACTATCATGAACTTAAAGTAGGACTCGACAATAGAAGTTTCAACGACTTCCCGAATGCAAATGTCTGAGTTAAGTCTACAAAACTCTGTTATTTTTCTTTTCATCTTGTAATCAAATGTAAATGCCTCTGGCATATCTTTAATGAAAGAAAAGCTGTTAACAGAGGTCAATTACCTCTTGAAAAATAGACTAAGTATTCACACCAACAAGAGGTTCTTATAGAAGTATTGAAAATTAGACTAAGTATTCACACCAACAAGAGGTTCTGCCAAGACACCATCAAAGCAAAGTGAAGACACCGACAAAAGTCTCTTCTACAAAGGACAAAGCCACAGAGCCTCTGTCATACTTGACAGAGCCTCTGTGGTAAAAAGGCTAAAGGCTTGGTAGACCGAAGATCGCCAGAAGACTTCTCCCAGAGGACCGAGCCACAGAACCTCTGTCACCTTTGATAGAGCCTCTGCGGTTCAGACTGAAGACTTGGAAGATATTTATAATATCTTGCCACTGTTGCAGAAATATCTTACCACTGTTACAGAAATATCTTGCTACTGTTCCAGGGTCCGTTCATCAACTTGTACAAGGCATGGTCCGACAACAAACACGTGTCAAACTTCGATAGGAATCCTTGCAAGTTGATATTAGCGCATTTAATGCATGCAGATTTCCAACTGTTCATGCCATCCCTTCTTTCTTGTAGCAATAGTCCTTTTGTCTAGGGTACATCTTTTGTAGTAGTATAAAAGGAAGACTCATGTTGAGTTCTTCCTTACCACTTAACACACCACTTACCACAACAACGCACAACACAAAACACTTGTACACGATTAACGTCAAATCTATTCTTAAGTGTTCTTAATCTATATCAAATTCTGTCTTCTTTGAGATATTCATTTGTTCTTCATATACTGCTTATTTGATATATTGTGTTGTTTCTACTTAAACTTATCTGTTAGTTCATCAAATACGCTTCCGCAACACATCTTATTTGAACTAATAGGTTAGATAATCTTTGTCAATCATATACGGGAACCAACATACTCCAAGGATAAAGGATGATGTAAAGCCTAAGAAATGTGAAGAACCAAAAATCCCTCCGATATCTGAAGCTAAGGGCATTCTTGGAATAGGCCCTACTCATTTGAAGTTTTCTAATGCTTATGCTTATGGACCTAAAGCTACCTTCAGCTATAGGAAATGCTATCACTGTGGACTTACTGACCATATTGCTAGTAAGTGCCCCACAGCCACCAAAGCTGAGAAATTAGCTAAAGTGAAGATGAATGCCACCAAGGCAAAGAAGGTCATCAGAGATTAAAAGTCTGTCAAGGTGAAAAATACCCCTAAGGTTAAGAAATTAACCAAAGTGAAGATTACCACTGAAACTAAAACATCAAATGCTGTGAAGATTGTTGAACCTTCCATCTTCACTAACTCTTGTGGACCTATTGTAAAGTGGGTACCAATTCAAACTTAATATTCCTTCTGATTGCAGATCTTGAAGGATATCCGGTATCTCGATAGTGGATGCCCTAGACACATGACTGGTCAAAAGAACCTGCTCTTTGAATACAAGGAAGATAAAGGTCCCTCAGTGACCTTTGGTCAATATGGAAAAGACTATACAAGAGGGTTTGGTGTACTCATAAATGGTATAACTACCTTCTGAAGAGTCGCTTATGTAGAAGGACTGAAGCACTGTCTTTTTAGCATCAATCAGCTATGTGATAAAGACTATAAAGTATGTTTTACAAAGAAAGCATGTTCTATCACTGACAAGGAAGGAAAACTTGCTCTCAGTACTTATCGCTTGAAAATGTCTATGTTATTAACATGGACTCCTCAAACACCGAGAACATCTATCTTTCTATCGAAAGCCTCCTTAGAAGTCAATTGGCTATGGAATAAAAGGCTCTCTCATCTCAACTTCAAGACTCTAAATACTCTCTCAACACAGGAACTAGTCACTGGCCTACATCAGCATCCATACGCCAAGGAATCTCTCTATTCAGCGTGTGAAAAAGAAAAGCAAACTAAATCTAGATTCAAGTCAAAACAAGTGTCATCAGTGACAACACCTCTTCATCTACTTCATATGGATTTATTTAGCACTGTCAATATACAATCCATCACCTGAAAGAAGTACACTCTAGTAATAATAGATGAGTACTCACGTTATACCTGGGTGATGTTTCTCACATCTAAGAGTGAGACTATAGATGAGATAATTTCATTTTTGAGAAAAATGGAAGTTTTCAATAACATGACAGTTCGATCAATAAGGAGTGATCATGGAAATGAATTCAAAAACAGTTCTCTTGATAACTTCTTTGAAAGTAAGGGTATATCTCACAACTTCTCATCTGTGAGAACACCACAATAGAATGGAGTCGTTGAAAGACGAAATTGAATAATCATTGAAGCTGCTCAATCTATGCTCAGTGAGTCTCACCTGCCAACTCAATTCTGGGCGGAAGCTGTCAACACTGCATGTTTTACTCAAAATAGATTACTGATCGTCTAGCGATTCAAGAAGACAGCTTACGAACTCTTCCATGGAAGAAAGCCAACTCTCAGCTTTCTTTACATCTTTGGTTGTCAATGGTACATTCTAAACAACAGAGATAATCTGGGAAACTTCGATCCCAAAACTGACGATAGAATATTCCTAGGATACTCCTCAATCTCCAAAGCTTTCAGAGTCTTCAACAAAAGAAGACAAACATAGAAGAAACCATTCAGGTCACCTTTGATGAATCTCGCACATCTAATTCAAGACCCATTCTTGAAAATGAGGAATTGAATCAGTGGATGTTCTCTCATTTTGGGGAACCTGAAGTTTCTTTCAACCCTAATCCTCAAACTGACTCTCACAACAATGATGATGATCATATCATCATTCCTAGCATGCAAACAAGTGAAGATGAATCCTCTTCATGGATATCAGTTGTACCCATCAACACTATACCTCCATCTAAACCATCAAGTTCTGAAAATGCATCAACTTTTGTTCAACAATTAGTAAATGAAGTCTCTTATGAACCTCAACAACTGATGCCTAATAACACAAATGTTGAAGCCTCCTCTTCAGCACCTCATGTGATTACCTCAGAGCTGGAATCTCAACTTCCTGCTTAGAGATGGACAAGAAATCACCCAATCGAACAAATATTTGGTGATCCAAACGCATGTATTCAGACTCGACATGGTTCAGGTAATATCCGTCTCATTGTAAACTTTATATCTCTCCTTGAACCTAAAAAGACCGATGATGCCCTCAGAGTTCCAAACTAGGTTAGCACTATGCAAGTGTAAACTATTGCAGTATCGGAAGGGAACCTTTTGAATCGTTATATGGTTTTAAATGTAGAACTCCAGTGTGTTGGTTAGAAGCTGGAGAAAAGCAATTTGCTAGTCCGGAACTTGTGCAACAAACGGCTGATAAAGTGAAAGAGATTTGGAAGCATATGAAAGCAGCTTAAGATCGGCAAAAGAGTTATGTTGATTCGAAAACAAGACCGAAAGAATTCCAAGTTGGGGAGCGTGTGATGCTTAAAGTATCCCCATGGAAAGGTGTGATAAGGTTTGGTAAACGTGAAAAGTTGAGTCCTCGTTTTCTAGGACCTTTCACCATAACTAAGAGAGTTGGATTGCAAGCATATAAGTTGGATCTTTCACCTGAATTGGATGGAATCCACAATACCTTCCATGTTTGCTATCTTCGAAAATGTTTAGCCGAAGAGAATGATGTGATTCCACTTACTGACGTAAGAGTGGATGAAAAGAGCCGTTGTGTGGAAGAACCGGAGGGGATCTTAGAGAGATCAGTTAAGAAGTTACGAAATAAAGATGTAGTTATGTTAAAAGTGCAATGGAAGCATTATCGAGGTGCTAATGTAACGTTAGAGTCGGAAGAGGATACGAAGATTAGATATCCTCATTTATTTACCTTGTTTTGATTTCGGGGACGAAATCATTTTCAAGTTGGAGAGTATTGTAACATCTCGATTTTTATAAAGTGTTACGTTTGGCTTTGTTGATAATTTGAGTATAATTATTTTATAGATTAATTTTAGAGTTTATCCCCAAATAAAGTTACGTTATGTGTTTTATTGGAATTATAAGTTAAGGGGTAAACTTTAATTTTAATTTATAAGTTGGAGGGTGGAAATTGTCAATTAATGAAATTAGAGGGGCTGTTGTTCAAGTGGTGAAACCACTTAAACACCACCGCCTCATTCACCACCATATGTGGATAAGATATTTTACACTTTAAGAAAATACTTTTGGTGTGTGTGTGTTTCGTATAAAAGAGAGAGAGAGAGAGAGAGAACCGAAAGAAAGAAGAAGAAGAAGAAGAAGAAGAAGAAGAAAAGCAGATTGTTATAACAGGAAATTAAGAGTTCCAGTTGGTAAAACTAAGGTATGTCTTCACTTAATTTACTATTCTCTTTTAGATAAAGCTTTATATGAGTTTAGAAATTGGCTTTTGATGATTTGAAAGATATGATTAAACTGAGTTCATAAGTCTCTTTTATCAGTAACCTTAAGCATATCTGGAAGTTTACTGACTTAAACATAGCTTAAAAGTATCAGTTTTGGCTTAAATGCGTTTTCTGTTAGTTGCGATAAGGATGAACAGTTAGTTGCGATAAAGATGATAGTTGCGTTAAAGATGAATGTCACAAGCTTTGGGTTGCGACAAGATTGTTATATCGCAACAGTTGGTTGCGATAAGATCGTTATATCGCAACAATTGGTTGCGATAAGATGTTATGTCGCAACGGTTGGTTGCGATAAGAAGGGAATATCGCAACCGTGGGTTGCGATAAGTGTGATGTCGCAAGTAGTGGGTTGCGACAAGTGTAGGTGCATTTTCTTTGGGTTGCGATAAGTGATGAGATTTTGGGATATTTAGGATTCTTAGTATTTTAAGAGTCCTATTCAGTAAATTGATACAAGTACAATATGTATTTGGGTATTTCAGACTTTGTGAAGTCTGGTGACGGAAATCCTTACAGCTTTAAGAAGTAAAGTAAGAGTGACGCTACTGCTGTCAGGTTAGTTCATTCTTACCTTACCCTTTTATAACGTATTTAATTTATGGTAAGGTACATTTTATAAAGAGATATTTTCCTGAATGAATTTTGATGAATGAATTTTGATGAATGATTATATGAGGTAAGACTATTTGTCTTTAAATTAATGGTTTTGCTTAATTTCCTTAAATGTTATTTGGAAATGATTTATATTATGTAATAACCTGCACGAGTACAAATAAGTGTAATGGATCCATAGGCACTAGTTTTTATGAACACATGGAATACGCGTGGATTAATCGTAATTCCAGTGTGTATGATAAACGTGGAATAGGCGTGGACTAATCGTAATTCCCGTTTAGGTGAAATGAGGAATAGGCGTGGACTAATCGTAATTCCCATTTCACATTGATGAGAAATCGTGGGATAGGCGTGGATTAATCGTAATTCCCGATTTCTATAGGAAGGAAAGAGATAGACATGGGTTAATTGTAATCTCTACTTCCTTTCCAAGAAATTGACATGGATAATTGTGATTTCTTGGATATGAGCATTAATCTAGAATCCGTGGAGATTCGTAGTGGGCTCTGGAACATGATATCATGTCTGACTTGGTGTCGGTCATATTCATGGAATCAGGTTTAATCCCGTCATCGTAAGATGTTGAAACGTATGGTAAGAAAAATGGTAAACTAGGTTTGTTATGCCTTGTTTACATTGATTAGATTAATAGGTTATTCGAAGAATTCAGTATTTGTAAATATGACTCCTCTTAGTTAATTCTCTGCTTATGTATAAAGTTTGGAAGATTTTATGTTAATCTTGTTAGAATTTTGAGGTTCAAATTGGCCCTGATTTTTAGGGTGTTACAATATGGTATCAGAGCATTAGTTTAAGTGAACTAGGTATGATAGTAAGATACCTAGACTTAAGCTGAGATGAATTAAGTTATGATTCGTGAGATATGGGTAGAAATACTAAGACGGGATAGTCTTAGAGTCGACGGAAATACGTGAAGTTAGTACTGTAACGATGGTAACGAGGATTCTCATGTATAGTATATTCACAATTCCAATTAGCTATTGTTATTATGAATATATTGTTACACAAGCATACTTGTTTTTAAATTGTTACAGTGACTAATGAACGGTAAAGTACGTTTCGTGTGTCTGATTATGTGTAACCATTTCTTATGGTTATTTCTTTGTGCTATTAGAACGATGGTGAATACGCCACCAAGGTCCCCTAATTCTTCGGAGGATAGGGCTGTGATTGATTGGTCGGTGGAAAAGCGACATGAAATGGTTGGAACTCATGAAAGTCCGCCGAGGTTACCTTCTATGGGAGGAGCGGACAGTCGGGTACACAGAACGAGTACCAGTACCGCCAACCTGAAAACGCCGGAATCGACGATGGAGTCTCGCATGATGGAGAATATGACGCGAATGATGAATACAACAATGGCACAACAAACAGAAATGTTTATGAAAGCGCTGAATGATCGTAGTTCGGAGTTACGGCGGACGGAGACTGATACTGGCGTAATAAATCCAATTCGTAATCCTGTGATGGATGTAAATAGGAGGGTGGAAAGAGTTTGATCATATAAAACGTTTCTAAGCTGTAAACCACCAGAGTTTACCGGAGCAGACAATCCAGTGGCATGCATGAATTGGCTCAGAGAGATGGAACAAGCTTTCCGAGCTTGTGAATGTGATGAGAAATCGAAGGTCAGATTCGGGTCTCAAATGTTACGAGTTAATGCGTTGACTTGGTGGAATATAGTGACGTCTACTATAACGGCTCCAGTCTTAGCTGCTATGACATGGGAGTCGTTCAAGAAATAGATTTTGGAAGAATATTGTAATGAAAATGAAATGGATAGGATTGAAGAAGAGTTTCAGACTCTTAAGAAGGGTACTTCAACTGTTCGGAAGTACACTGAATCCTTCATGTAGAAGCTGAACTTAGTGGGGCATGTGGCTCCGACCGAGAAGGAAAAGATTAAAGCTTATTTGAAGGGTTTGCCAGCGGACATGATGTCCCGGGTACGAAATGCTAAAGCTTCAACGTTGAGGGAGACAATCGAAGAAGCCAAAGTTATGGAAGAGGTTTATGCTAAAGACAAGGAAGAAAAGACGCAAGTGGGAGAGAAACGGAAATGGGAAGGTCGGTCAGAGTCTTCTCAGAAATCAAAAGTATATGGCAAAAAAGTTCGTTATGAATCTCGTCGGGAGCCGAGTTGGTGCCCGAAGTGTCGAAATAAGCATTATGGTCCGTGTCGGGTGACCACACTGGAATGTTATAAGTGTGGTAAAAGTGGACATACTTTGAGTAATTGTCATGTTCAAGGATCGACATGCTATGAGTGCAAACAACCCGGACACTTCCGAAGAGATTGTCTGAAGTTAAAGAAGGGCGAAGATCAAGGAAAGAAACCAAATGCTTCTAAACCTACGGGCCGGGCATTTCATATGACGGCGGAAGAGGCAAAGGAGTCCAAAGATGTCGTTTATGGTACATTCCTCGTAAATTCCATTTCCGCACGCATTTTATTTGACTGTGGTGCAAATTTATCGTTTGTGTCCAAATCTTTCTATCATCAGTTAGCTATGCATGTCACTACCTTGGAAGATGCCTTAGTAGTCGAGATAGCTAACGAAGGTCAAGTCTTAGTTCGTGAAAGACTTGAGGGCTGTTTAATTTCGATAGGGGACACGAAATTTCCGATTGACTTGTTGTTAATGGAAATTGGGGGATTCGATGTGATTGTGGGTATGGATTGGTTAACAGTCAACCAGGCAGAAATTTTTTGTGCAACGAAATTAATTCGAATTCCGATAGCCGATAAGGATGATGTATTCATCTTTGGGGAAAAGAGAAAGGGGGAAGTTCCGTTAATTTCTGTTGCAAAAGCGTGTAAGTGTTTGGTGAAAGGATGTTCATCCTATTTAGCGTATGTTCTAGATGGGAAGTCAGAAAAGAAGCAAGTGGAAGACATTAAGGTAGTACGTGAATTCCCGGACGTATTTCCCGATGATCTTCCAGGTCTACCGTCTGAACGACAAGTAGAGTTTCGCATTGATCTTATCCCTGGATTGACACCAATAGCGCGTGCACCGTATCGCTTAGCGCCAGCCGAAATGAAAGAGATGATGTCTCAGCTACAAGAACTGTTGGACAAGGGTTTTGTTAGACCCAGTTCTTTACCTTGGGGAGCTCCGATATTGTTTGTTAAGAAAAAGGATGGCACTATGAGAATGTGCATCGACTATCGCGAGCTGAATAAGGTGACGATTAAGAACAAGTATCCGCTTCCAAGGATTGATGACCTGTTCGATCAACTCCAAGGTGCGGGATGCTTTTCAAAGATTGATCTGAGGTTAGGGTACCATCAAGTTCGAGTAAGAGATGAAGATATTCCTAAAACAGCGTTCAGAACGAGGTACGAGCATTATGAATTTCTTGTAATGCCATTCGGGTTGACAAACGCTCCAGCTGTGTTCATGGATCTGATGAACAGAGTATGTCGACCATTCTTAGACAAGTCTGTTATCATATTCATTGATGGCATACTTGTTTATTCGAAGAATGAAGATGATCATGAACGCCATCTTCATGAAGTATTAGAAGTTCTAAGGAAAGAGAAATTATACGCAAAATTTTCAAAGTGTGAATTTTGGTTAAAAGAGGTACAATTTCTAGGGCATGTGATTACTTCAGAAGGAGTCAAAGTAGATCCGGCAAAGATAGAAGCAATGACGAACTGGGAGACACCAAAGAGCGCGTCTGAAATAAGAAGTTTCTTGGGTCTAGCAGGTTACTACCGGAGGTTTATTAAAGACTTTTCAAAGATTGCTTCTGCTTTGACCGTGTTGACTCAAAAGAATGTACAGTTTGTTTGGACTGAAAAGCAAGAGTCGGCTTTCAGAACATTACGTCAGAAGCTGTGTGAAACTCCTATTCTTGCACTACCGGAAGGAACGAAAGATCTAGTCGTGTATAGTGACGCGTCAAAAATGGGTTTGGGATGTGTGTTGATGCAACGAGGTAAGGTGATTGCTTACGCATCAAGACAACTCAAAGAACATGAGAAGAATTACCCTACCCATGATTTGGAATTGGCAGCGGTCGTGTTTGCATTAAAGCTGTGGCGTCATTATCTGTATGGAACGAAGTGCACTCTCTACACTGATCATAAGAGCTTGAAACATGTCTTTGATCAGAAGGAGTTGAATATGAGGCAACGGCGTTGGTTAGCACTACTTAAAGATTATGATTGTGAATTGCATTACCATCCCGGTAAGGCAAATGTTGTAGCTGATGCTTTAAGTAGAAAAGAATATAATGGGTGCTTGAAAACGACTAACGGCAGGATTGATGTAACGTCAAGTTTAGTTGAAAGGATAAAAGAGGCACAAGAGGAAGCCTTATTGGAAGAAAATCTGAAAGATGAAGTCATATGCAAGCAGCATCTTCAACTGACTGAAGATAATCGTGGAATTAAACTATTCCAAGGTCGTGTTTGGGTGCCAAAGGTTGGAGGAAATCGAGAGTTGATTCTTGAAGACGCCCACAAGTCTAAGTATTCTATACATCATGGGAGTACTAAGATGTATAGGGATCTGAAGTTACACTATTGGTGGCTAGCTATGAAAGTAAATGTGGCACGAATAGTAGAAAAGTGTGTGACATGTTCGTTAGTAAAAGCCGAACATCAAAAGCCTTACGGAAGTTTCCAATCTTTGGAGATTCCGGAATGGAAGTGGGAGAAGATTACCATGGACTTTGTGACAAAGTTACCGAGAACGCAAAAGGGTAACGACACTATATGGGTAATCGTAGATAGATTGACCAAGAGTGCTCATTTTCTGGCAATGAAAGAAGCATCACCATAAGATAAATTGGCGAAGCTTTATATTGATGAAGTGGTGTCAAGGCATGGTATACCGGTGTCTATAGTTTCTGATCGTGATAGTCGGTTTACCTCGAGGTTTTGGCAATCCCTACAAGAAGAATTGGATACGAGAGTCAATTTGAGCACTGCTTATCACCCACAAATGGACGGACAAAGTGAAAGAACCATTCAAACTTTGGAAGATATGCTCAAATCGTGTGTGTTAGATTTTGGAGGTAACTGGGATACATATTTGAAATACCTTTGGTAGAATTTGCGTATAACAATAGTTATCATTCCAGTATCGGAAGGGCACCTTTCGAAGCGTTATATGGTCGTAAATGTAGAACTCCAGTGTGTTGGTTAGAAGCTGGAGAAAAGCAATTTGTTGGTCCGGAACTTGTGCAACAAACGGCTGATAAAGTGAAAGAGATTCGAAAGCATAAGAAAGCAGCTTAAGATCGGCAAAAGAGTTATGCTGATTCGAAAAGAAGACCGAAAGAATTCCAAGTTGGGGAGCGTGTGATGCTTAAAGTATCCCCATGGAAAGGTGTGATAAGGTTTGGTAAACGTGTAAAGTTGAGTCCTCGTTTTCTAGGACCTTTCACCATAACTAAGAGAGTTGGATTGCAAGCATATAAGTTGGATCTTTCACCTGAATTGGATGGAATCCACAATACCTTCCATGTTTGCTATCTTCGAAAATGTTTAGCCGAAGAGAATGATGTGATTCCACTTACTGACGTAAGAGTGGATGAAAAGAGCCGTTGTGTGGAAGAACCGGAGGGGATCTTAGAGAGATCAGTTAAGAAGTTACGAAATAAAGATGTAGTTATGTTAAAAGTGCAATGGAAGCATTATCGAGGTGCTAATGTAACGTTAGAGTCGGAAGAGGATACGAAGATTAGATATCCTCATTTATTTACCTTGTTTTGATTTCGGGGACGAAATCATTTTCAAGTTGGAGAGTATTGTAACATCTCGATTTTTATAAAGTGTTACGTTTGGTTTTGTTGATAATTTGAGTATAATTATTTGATAGATTAATTTTAGAGTTTATCCCCGAATAAAGCTACGTTATGTGTTTTATTGGAATTATAAGTTAAGGGGTAAACTTTAATTTTAATTTATAAGTTGGAGGGTGGAAATTGTCAATTAATGAAATTAGAGGGGTTGTTTTGGTCAAGTGGTGAAACCACTTAAACACCACCGCCTCATTCACCAGCATATGTGGATAAGATATTTTCCACTTTAAGAAAATACTTTTGGTGTGTGTGTGTGTTTCGTACAAAAGAGAGAGAGAGAGAGAGAGAGAGAGAGAGAGAGAGAGAGAGAGAGAACCGAAAGAAAGAAGAAGAAGAAGAAGAAGAAAAGCAGATTGTTATAACAGGAAATTAAGAGTTCCAGTTGGTAAAACTGAGGTATGTCTTCACTTAATTTACTCCTCTCTTTTAGATAAAGCTTTATATGAGTTTAGAAATTGGGTTTTGATGATTTGAAAGATATGATTAAACTGAGTTCATAAGTCTCTTTTATCAGTAACCTTAAGCATATCTGCAAGGTTACAGACTTAAACATAGCTTAAAAGTATCAGTTTTGGCTTAAATGTGTTTTTTGTTAGTTGAGATAAGGATGAACAGTTAGTTGTGATAAAGATGATAGTTGCGATAAAGATGGATGTCGCAAGCTTTGGGTTGCGACAAGATTGTTATATCGCAACAGTTGGTTGCGATAAGATCGTTATATCGCAACAATTGGTTGCGATAAGATGTTATGTCGCAAAAGTTGGTTGCGATAAGAAGGGAATATCGCAACCGTGGGTTCCGATAAGTGTGATGTCGCAAGTAGTGGGTTGCGACAAGTGTAGGTGCATTTCCTTTGGGTTGCGATAAGTGATGAGATTTTGGGATATTTAGGATTCTTAGGGGGTGTTTGGGATTGCTTATTTAAAACAACTTATGCTTATTTTTAAAAGTGCTTATTAACTTATGTAATGATAAAAAGGAGTTGGGGGTAAATATGTAATTTGAACAAATAAGTTATAAGCACTTTCAAATAAGTTAAAATGGAATAACTTATCAAAAACAACTTATTTGTGGTGGGGAAAAGTCATAAGCACTTTTCTTTTTTTCAATCCAAACACTCAAAATAGCTTATTTGTGGTGAAGAAAAACAATAAGCAAATAAGTCAAAAACATAAGCAATCCCAAACACCCCTTAGTCTTTTAAGAGTCCTATTCAGTAAATTGATACAAGTACAATATGTATTTGGGTATTTCAGACTTTGTGAAGTCTGGTGATGGAAATCCTTACAGCTTTAAGAAGTAAAGTAAGAGTGACGCTACTGCTGTCAGGTGAGTTCATTCTTACCTTACCCTTTTATAACGTATTTAATTTATGGTAAGGTACATTTTATAAAGAGATATTTTCCTGAATGAATTTTGATGAACGATTATATGAGGTAAGACTATTTGTCTTTAAATTAATGGTTTTGCTTAATTTCCTTAAATGTTATTTGGAAATGATTTATATTAAGTAATAACCTGCATGAGTACAAATAAGTGTAATGGATCCATAGGCACTAGTTTTTATGAACACATGGAATACGCCTGGATTAATCGTAATTCCAGTGTGTATGATAAACGTGGAATAGGCGTGGACTAATCGTAATTCCCGTTTAGGTGAAATGAGGAATAGGCGTGGACTAATCGTAATTCCCATTTCACATTGATGAGAAATCGTGGGATAGGCGTGGATTAATCGTAATTCCCGATTTCTATAGGAAGGAAAGAGATAGGCATGGTTTAATTGTAATCTCTACTTCCTTTCCAAGAAATTGACATGGATAGTTGTGATTTCTTGGATATGAGCATTAATCTAGAATCCATGGAGATTCATAGTGGGCTCTGGAACATGATATCATGACTGACTTGGTGTCGGTCATATTCATGGAATCGGGTTTAATCTCGTCATCGTAAGATGTTGAAACGTATGGTAAGAAAAAGGGTAAACCATGTTTGTTATGCCTTGTTTAAATTGATTTTAAAAGTATCATTTTGAAACTGAATGTTCTCACTAGGCGTTAGCCTAATCGTTTCAAATTATATTTTCTTACCAGGTACTAGCTCCGGGAAATAGAGGGATGTGGGACGAGAGCTTTTGAGATTGCGGAGAAGATAATTAAAAGTATCAGTGATGTCTTTAGAAAATGAAGACATCCGCTTTTATGACGTCAATTTTCGGATAAACCATGGCACAAATTTTTTTAACACACGACGCCGTTACAATTCCTTGACCAATCACAAGCTTGCGACGTGTCCTTGTCATGATGATTTCCATTCTTTTTCATCATTCCTTTCTCTCTCCTCCTCCATATACATACTACACTTCATCTCACATTCAAATTTTACGCGCACATTACTCTCTCACTAAGCAAAGAATTCCGTACGCAAGAACACCAACAACATGCACTCACATTTCTTGTGATTTTCAGGTTCTTTCTCCTACTTTGCTTATTGTTTTCTTCTGAAAAACATAGTTTGATCCTTAAATCATTGTTAAACAAGATAAAACAGCACGTTTTTCAAGACAAATCATCTTTCTCATGATTTCCCTTCCAAAGCCTAAAAACCTTCTGTTTTTAGAAGAACTTCAACTTCATTTTTTTATTAAATCGGACTTTTACCATTTTAATAACCCTTCTTCTTCTCACTCTTTTTACCACATTTCCATCTTTGGAAACTGGTAAAATCTTCAAAATACCCACGTTTTCATTTTTGAAAATTGGTAAAAACTTTAAACACCATTTTTCCTCACTCTAAAAAAACTTTCTATTCTAAGTATCTTTCTCTCCTTCTTCGGGAATTCTAATAAAAAATGGTCTCTCAAGCTCTAAACCTGACTCGTGCTGCCAATGCTCATTTCGAGCTCGCTGATATCGACTTCAAGTCGAACAACCACCAAGATATCCTCACCTTCCGCTCGAACAAGCCAACACCTCACCTCACTGACAACGCAAACTTCCTAAAGAACTCTCCTATCAGCTATGCCCTGATAGTATACCCACCAGGCTGCAAATCTCTGCTGCAACAATTCTAGTATACCGTTGAAGCTGCCACGAAGACCCTGTACTGGAAAAGAAGTCCCGGTCATCGCTTTCCAGACTAAACATGGAAACGGAAGCCTCAGTCCATAAGCGATCCAAACAGCCCTGAACCTTCCCTCTGACAAGAACTTCGAACCCACACCAACTGATGAAGAGTTGATCACATTCTTTGATACGATGAACTGTGACTGGGAGACCCAAAAGAACAAGCCCAAGAAGGCTCTTGCCAAGATTTTCCGAGCTCGCATGCCCACGTAGTCCAGCTACATGTTTGCACACTTTGTGCAAAGCATGGGTGGCAAGATAGGAAGCATGGATCAGGCAAGCCGACTTGCTCTGGACATAGGTTACTCGGTCATCATTGGGAGGAAGATTGACTACGCGAAAATAATCTCTGATGACCTAATGTTGAAGGTAACAAAGCCTGACAAGGAGCCCAATGTTTCTTATGTACGCTTCCTCGGCGTTCTTCTCCAACATTTCCTTGGTCCCATCTATCCAACTGAGGGTGACTATCAGATCCCAAGGTTGGGATCTCGTCTTGTGGACCGCCAGCCAGCCGCTGACGAGGTAAGTTTCGCTGCCCTTCAACGTTCTCTCTCCTCCATTTCTTCGACTTCTACGACAGCTATGACTGAGGTTCAGTCGTCCCAATCTTCCCCAGCTGCCAAACCCCCTCAACGCAAACGACCATCCGCTGCTCCTCTTGGTGCTTCGAAGAAGGCCAAGAAGATGCCAAAGGAGAAGCCCAACTCAAGCTCAGTGAAGGACTCTTCACAGTCCTCGCTCGATGATTTAGTTGCTCGTTCGCCAACACCCGCTACAACCATCCTTGCTACTACAATGACGTTTCATACCGCTAAAGAACAACTAGAAACTTCCCCACCCACTTCAGTGACTCCAATCATTGTAAGTGTAGTTTCAACCACCGCCAGTGCTTCTCTGCCATGCTGCACGGCCATCATCACAACACTTGCTTCTTCTCCCACCATTTATTTGGTCCACACATCAGCAACGGCCGTATCAAACTCCGTCCTCACTGATACATCCGCTGAAATTCTAAGAGGCTTACGAACCAGCAATGCAGGCACATGACCTAGGGGTTTTCCTATCGAAGAGCTTCAGCAACCCGAGTTCTCGACTCCTTTCGAACGAGACATGGCACATCACTTTGATGGAAATCAATTGGATTCATTTACTGTTGAACCCTCGGGTATTCCATCATCCCTACCGTTAGTTATTTCGGTTACTAATCCCGAGCATCCTCATGCTCAGTTAATTGTTCTGTTTACAGGTCCTAAGTTGGAAGCCATTGATCACTCCCTCCAAGAGATCAATAATTCTATCTCTACGCTCTCCAACAACATCACTTCCAACACCAGTGCCATCACTACCACTAACACTACACTGAAGCAGCTGACCACCAGCCTCTCCTCCAAAGATGATAACTCTCAGCTTTCCAATCTTCAATAGGTGGTGGATCAGTTAAAAACTGAACTGACTGCCAACACCTCCTCTCTCACCGACCTGAGATCAAAGGTCTTCGCTCTCTCCTTCAAGGTTGATGCCAACAATCAGCTTCTGGCAGACATCTTGGCACAGCTGAAGACTCCTCCGCCTCAGTCCTCTCCCTCCTTCACTCCAGAGGACAGGGAGTCGCTCAAAAATTGCACCCAAGCCATCAAGGACTTGGAGGTCAAAGTCACTGTAGTCCCTTCCTCCTCAGCTACTCCCCCCAAAGATGATGACAAAGAGAAGGAGAATAAAAAGACTATTGAAGACCCTCCTCTTGTTGAGGAGGATGAAGAGAAAGAGAAAGAAAAGACAGAGACCTTCGTCATTGAATATGATGATGAGGAGGAGGATCAGAAAGAAATAGAACATGAAGAAGAAGAAGAGGACGAGGATGAACTAGACATCGGTAAAGATGGTAAGGACATCGGAGATGTTGCTGACGATGATGATGACGACGACAATGATGGGGGCTTCTTTGTTCCCAACTCCATCAGCCTTCCCCTCAAGGGAATTTCCTTAATAAAGCACGGGGGAGAACCTCAGAAAAAACCCCAACCCCGAAGACCCCTCAGTATGGAAAGCACAATGGAATAGCTGTTGAGGGGAATCTAAAATAATACATACTTCTGAGGGGGGTATGCCTTTAGAGGTAAGTATTTCATTAACTCCCTGCTCCTATCCCCTTGTCTTCAAAAATCCCTTACCCCTTCACTCTAATCTACCTTACTTTATGGACTTACCAAATTCTTCTCTTGTCGAGCCCATACTCTCCCCTACTTAAATCACCCGTTCTAGCTGAAGCTGAAGAAGAAATAAACCCAACAATCGCTGAAGATGGAATAATCCCAATCACTATACCTGAGACTGATGAACAAGAAGAAGAAGATAAAGAATTGTTGAACCATTCGAAAAGACCTTCAAGACTAGTTTAAAGGTCTGAGGTTGAAGGGTTCAAGAAGAATGGCAGCACTAATAGCTCAGCTTGATCAAGCCAGGATCAAAATTCTTACTCGTGTTGAATCGTCCCAAGATGAGCTTGGATTCTTAACACGAGCCGAAATAGAAGAGTCTATAAGAGTTGAACAAGCCCTTGAAGCCCACAAAGAAGATCTCAATATGGCTATCAGTCTTGCTCAACAGACTATCTCCAAAGCCACATCAAAGTTAAAAATCCAATCAAGGTTTAAGCTCACTTGCTGAGAAAAGTAGAAGAAGAAAATAAAAAGTTTCAGGCTCAACAAAGCAGAGAGCTGAAGTGGTGGAAGGATAAAGTGGATAAACAAAGAAATGCTCGTTGGATTACTCAGGTTACGATATAGGGAAGAAACACGAAGAATGGAATAGTGGCCAACTTGACTATATTCAGGGATGAGTTCAGCGCTCTAAGTGAAAACGTGACCAGACTCAGCGACTACGGGTTCTATGAATGGTTGGAAATCAGAGATGCCATTCAGAGTTCCAAATCCAAGTATAAAGATTACGTGGAACATCAGCTAAACAAGTTACTCAACAGAATATCTCAGATAGTTGAGATTCCTCCACTACCTCTGAAGCCAACTCGAAGAAGGAAGTCCATCCAAGCCACTACAGAAATGCCTTCTCACATAAATGAAACAGGTATTAAATTTTCAAGAGAAGCAGTCCTCGGTCGTTCACCAGATCTTTCAACGCTTAACTTATCACTGCCAGGATTTGGTGTCTTCCAACCTGGTCAAGTATTCTCAAATCCCTTTGGTATTGTTTTATATGATCATGAAGACGTAGCAAGATTTCAGCGAGTCTCTGAACTTCATCTTTGCCCACTTGCTCATCTAAAGAACCTTATCTACTAGTGAGATCTTACACAGCTCGGTGGTCCTATCAAGTATCTGATCTACAAGCAGTTCAAGACCCTCATAAGCCAAGGAGTATCAATTCCTGATTCTTTAGTCATTGAAGAAGAAGAAGAATACCCTAGCTGATAGATTCCTTTTTTCACTCTTGTAATTCTATCAGTTTATGTACTTTCAGCTTTAAGTATTTCACTTGTACTTGTAAATTTCATATTCCTTGTGTAACTTGATTAACATATTAATGAAATTTTCAGTGAAGTACTTTAATCCATCAGTACTGAAAAAGATCTCTAAAACAGTAAATGGGACATGAAATTTATGAGTCTTTTTTATCCTTATGTTTTTTATACTTAGCAATTTTCTTTGTGTTGCTTTGTCATCATCAAATAAGGGGAGATTGTTGACCCAAACTCTCTCAGTGATTTGATAATGACCCATTGTACTTAGTGAAAATTACATTAACTGTTTTATGTATACAATGTCTCAGCATCAGCGATTATTCATTGAGTCTATTCAGTGATCGTTGAATGCTTATTTTATAAATAGTTTATGTATCCCCTGAAGACAAGTTTCACGCTGAAAAGAAACTCATCACTGAAGTCGAAGACCAAGCTGGTGAACAAGACAAGTCTACGCGTGATCTGAAGCGGCATTCAATGTAACCAAGACAAGTCTACAATGTGTGTCAACTCAAGAACAAAGCTTCAGTGATAGCTGAGACTTTCATCAGTAATCACTGAAGAAAGATGACACCATCGATAGCTGATCATAAAGCTTGCAGTTTAAGAATTGTTGTCTTATCCTCTGCACAGATAGTAAGAAGGTACACAAGCAAAGTTGTTTTGTCCATAATCGTACAACCACTCTACCACTACATTGTTCATCATGCGGCTACAAGCATGTCTTTGATAGAGGATAGAAACATGCACCCATTATAAAAGGGACACGTGTAAAGTAGGGGTAAGCATCGAAACTGGGTACCCGCCTTTGGAACCGGAACCGCTCCGGAACTGCCGGTTCCAGAACCGGAACCGATGTGATTGGTTCCGGTTCCAGTTCCGAAAATACGGAACCGATTGGGACTGGTTCCGGTTCTGGTTCTCATTTTTTTGGAACCGTTACCCGCTGGGTACTCGCCGGGACCGGTTCCGGGACTGGGTACCCAGAACCGGAACCGACGGGTACCCGCTATTTTTTTATAAAAATTATTTATATATTTATTATATTTAAATATTTAATGATGTGTTATAGGTTTTGTTAGGTGTTTTATTCGTTTTGATCCAAATGTTTTATTTGTTAGGTCTTGACGTAAGGACGTTATGTGTTAGGCCATCCGTACCCCAAGCGGGATGGGGCTCGGGATGGCCAGCGGGATCAGCGGGATGGGCTACGGCCCATGCGGGGTTGGCGGGGCGGGATTGATTCCGGGGATGGGATCCCGGATCATCCCGAAGAGTTTTAAAAAAAAATTTAATTAAATTTTTAAAAATCAAGCCGTTCAACGGCTCTTTGTAAAAAAAAATCTCAATTTAATCCCAATATATATTTAACCCTCAACCTCTTATTTCTCACACCTCTCAACCTCTTATTTCTCACACCTCTCAACCTCTTATTTTTTACACCTCTCAAATTCTCTCAACCTCTTATTTCTCACACCTCTCAAACTCTCTCAATTTCTCTCAACCTCTTATTTCTCACACCTCTCAAACTCTCTCAAATTCTCTCAACCATTCTCTATATTTTAAACAATATGGATTCGCCACAACCCGGTTCACCAACCGCATCATCATCATCCGTAGACACCGACGAGTTGTTGAATCTACAAAGGGAAATTTTTTGACATACTGCACAATCGCTGTATGGTAGCACCGCCTCATCGTCAACAAGAGAGAGGGCTGCAAACATTGAAAGAGGTCGAGTAACTGCAAACGAGCGGCTTATGCGGGACTACTTTGGCGTCAACCCGATTTATACACCGGATATGTTTAGGCGGCGGTTCAGGATGAGCAGACAACTATTCGAACGAATAGTTGAAGATTTAGAAGTAGGGTATCCGTATTTTAGACTTCGGTTTGACGGGTTAGGCAAACAAGGTTTTTCTCCGATACAAAAGTGTACTTCCGCTATTCGGCAATTGGCGTATGGAGTAGCTGCTGACGCACTTGACGAGTACATCCGTATGGGAGAGAAAACGTCACGAGATTGTCTGTACAAATTCTGCACAGGTATTATTGAACTGTATGGTCAAAAATATTTACGCAAGCCTACTTTTATTGATATTCAGAAGTTGTACGCCGCGCATGAAGCTAAACACGGATTTCCCGGCATGCTCGGCAGCATAGACTGTACTCATTGGGCGTGGGCAAATTGTCCGAATGCATGGCGAGGTCAATTCATGAGAGGTGATCATGAGCACCCGACAATCATGCTAGAAGCAGTGGTCTCTCAAGATCTATGGATCTGGCACGCATACTTTGGTGTTGCCGGTTCCAACAACGACATCAATGTTCTCAATCAGTCGCCCATCTTCAACGATGTATATGATGGAAAAGCACCCGAGTGCCCTTTTGAGGTGAATGGAGCCACCTACAAGCACGGATATTATCTAACGGATGGGATATATCCGGAATGGGCTACTTTCATAAAATCATTTACGTGCCCACAAGACCTTAAACGACAAAAGTTCAAATCCGCACAAGAATCCGCACGTAAAGATGTTGAACGAGCTTTTGGCGTGCTTAAACAACGTTGGCATATACTTCATAACCCGGCACGCGGATGGAAACCGGCAATATTGAGAAACATTATGTACGCTTGTGTCATATTACACAATATGATACTCGGAGACGAAAACCATGCTATTTGTGGTGACGTGGAAAACGACTTTTTCACGAATGATATCGAAAGCCAAATCAGTGAGACACAACGCGCGGCAAATGTTCAAGAAGTCATAAACCGGGACACTCATAATAACCTTCGGTCGGATTTGGTCGAACATATTTGGCGTATCCAAGTTCCCAACAATGACGACGAGTAGATTTTTAAATTTATTTTGTAATTTTTATTTTTAATGAATGATATGAATTTTTATTTTTATTATTTATCTTATTTTTATTTATTAAAAAATATATAAATATTTTTATTTTGTTAAATAATTAAATGTATAAATAAAAGAATTAAAATAAATGAGGTGGCAAAAGGGTTTGAGGGAATGGGGTACGGGTGTTTAGGGATTGTTAGGGATTGAGTGAGGGATGGGAGAAAAGCTGATGTGGCCTGATGTGGAGCTGGAATATTTGAAAGATTCCCTTATGGGGTACGGATGGCCTTATGTAAGTCGTTTTGTTGATGTCAAGACTCAATACGTCGGAGTTTCTAATTTATTTATGTAATAATTAGTTTTTATCTGATTATTTTTCACCAGTCGTTGTGTTTATTTCTTTAAGTTGGTACTTTGTAGTTTGCAATATAGACTTAAAATTACATTTTTATTGTATGAAATGTTAAAAAAATTAGAAAAATTTTGATAGCGGGTACCCGGAATCGGAACCGGAACCGCCTGTTCCGGGACCGGTTCCAAAATATAGAAAACCGATGTAAGTGGTTCCGGTTTCGGTTCCTTCATTCTAGGAACCGCCGGTTCCGGTTCCATAAAATTTAGCCGGGTACCCGGTTATGCTCACCCCTAGTGTAAAGTACCCTCTAACTTGCATAAATGCATGGGTATAAATAGGGGTGATTCCCTTCATTTTGAAGGGTCCTTAATCTCTCCCAAGTGTGCTTCGTAGAAACTCCTTTTTCTACAAACCTTCTTATCTAATTTTCTAAGTGCAAGAAACCTTAATGATTTCCTTAGTTTGTTTAGATTAGTTTTACCTTATCCATTTCCGCAACAAACTGTAAATTGTGTTTTTGATTTTCTCAATAATCAATAAACAAATTTAAAAACAGAAATGGTGTTTGTATTCATCTCTCCCCCTTCTACAAACTTAAACCAATGTAGAACCCTTATCGGGACCAACACAAATTACCGATTAAAAGTCATGATTGTGTTTCAATTTTCCTTTTATAAAAAAAACATTTTCAATAATTATATCATATAATTATAAAGCAAATAAATAAAACGGAAAAATAAAACGCAAACACAATCAACCACATAACAAGCAAACGGATTCGGTACGACTCACTAATGGGGTTTCCATGAGCCCACACAGAAAACCTCAGTCAAACCCTAAGGACACCGCCATGGCTCCCACTAGCTCCGCCAACCAAGGTGGACTCCGGGACGCCGTCTTCGATTCCTTCGATCTTCCAAAAATAAAATTACAAAAATCTAATCTAATGCTATATTAGGCTAAAATCTAATCTAATTATTACATTACAATCGAATTTAAAACGATGCGCATATCGTATAAAATTACATAACCCACATAATTATACATTTTAATTTCCGAAATAAAATCAAACATACAATCACGGATCAAACGGGCCAAAACCAAATCCGACAAGCAAAATCAACCACAACGGGCTTGGTCCAATAAACTGTTTATTTGACAACATTATAAATCTAAATTTTATAGTTCAAATTTATAAGTTCTAACCAAATTCAAAACATTAAAATCCAAAACATTATAAATCCAAAGCATTAAAAAGAAAACTTAATATATATACACACATATATATATATATATATATATATATATATATATATATATAAACGGGTTATTCGGGTCATTTTTGAGTTGAAATTTTTGACCCTGACCTTACTAGTTTAATTTTCGTGTCGTGTCGTATCAACCCGTTTACTTAAACGGGTTAAAATGTATTACTCAAACCCGTTTATTTCGTGCCGAGTTCGTGTCGGGTTAGCGTGTCATGTCAGTTTTTGCCGGGTCTAAATAAACATAAAGAAAAACAAGCCCAAAACCAAAATTGGGCCAAGCCCTAAGGCTCAAATAAAAAATTAGGGTATGTTGGTCCCGAAGGGTTATACAAGTATTAACTTTGTAGAAGGGGGGGTTGAATACAAACACACAAGATTTTTATCTTTCTAAATTGTTTATTGATAAATCAAATAATTTACAGTTTGTTGCGGAATAAGACTAAGTACAAGACTAAATCTAAACAAACTATAAGAATCACAAAGGTTTCTTGCACTAAGAAATAGAGAGAAAAGAACAAAGAAAATTAAGGATAATTTTCTAAGGCACAAAGTAGGTTCAGGGATGACCACCTTCAAACTAAAGGAGCATTCCTCCTATTTATACTACATACATTTAATGCATGTTAGAAGGACTTTACACGTGTCGACATTTGGTTGGGCGCATGCTTCTGACTTTTGCAAACATGCTTTTGGCCACATGGTGAACAGTGTAGTGGCAGAGTGGTTCGTATGATTCTAGACAAAGGTATGTCCTTCTGACAAATCATAAAAAAGTGTGCAAGAAGATAAGACAAATATTTCTTGTAGAGCAGTCTTCATGATCAGCGATCGCTGAGTTGATCTTCTATCAGTGAGACCTGATGTAAGTCAGCTATCGCTGAAGTCTTCTACTTGAAATATCGCGTGTTGTGGACTTGTCTTGGTTTCACTGATATCCGCAATAGATCATTAGTAGAGTTGTCACTTGTTCATCAGCATTATCTTCGATTCATCGATGAACTCCTTTGTCGCGAACTTGTCTTCAGAGATTACAAACAACACTGTTTCAGATGAATCAATAAGTGATCATCAGTACAGCTGAACAGACTCACCTATCACTGATGTACATTTATCACTGATGAATAATGAAGAACAATGACTACCATCAGTGATACTGAACAGACTCAGTATATTTATCACTGATGGCAAAACATTAATACATACAGATGTTATTCATAATTTTCACTAAGTAATTCTAAGGGTCATCATCAAATCACTGAAAAGGTTTGGATCAACAGGGTCGGTTACGAAAACAACGACACCAACAAAACACAGACTTCGAGCCACGTCGTGGCGCACCACGCACAGCAGCACTGTGCAAGTTGGCGAGGCACGACGGCGGTGGCCGGCGGCGGCGCACGACGGCTAGCAATGGCCGGTGCGACGGTGGTGAAATTTTTCAAGGTTTTTCGTTTTTGACCGCCTTTGTACCAATTTTAAGCCCTACCACTTTGTAACAAGGCTCAGATACCACTGAAGGGTTTTGACGGGATTGCAGGTGAAACAAACACACAAACATGCAAATAAATATAAAGAAAAATAACCGCGAAACCCCATAAGCCCGGATCTGTTACTAAAGTAAATAGGAACAAAAACAAATCCATAGAGGGTTTAGAAAACTACCTCAATGAATGTACCAGAAAGATGATTGAAGCACGAGAAACCAACGTAGGCTCCCTCTAGCGGTATCGACGCGTGAGTAACTTCAATCCCAAACGGTTGCTAGCCTTGTAAACCAAAACGACACACACCAAAATCGATTCGGTGTGTGTTTATGTGTGAAATCGGCACAAACAAGGAGAGGGGGAGGAGAGCTTTTTGTGATTTTTGATTAGCTTGAATAAGTAACCTATACCTATTTTAGGTTTAAATATCCCACTTTCCTTATTATGGACCGGGCCCTTTTTTAGTTTAGCCTAAACTAATATGGGCCTTAACCTTTTGATTAATTATTAGTTAATAATAATTAATACTTGGGCCTATATAAAAGTAAACATTACTTTAATGTATTGGGTTTTTGATTTAATTAATTATTAACATAATAATTAACTATTAGGCCCAATTTATATAATTAGCTTAATTATATTTTCACACACTTTTATAATTATTATTCTACTAGAACAATAATTATCTCTCATTACAACTTGTAATTATATTTGGTTTACGACCATCATGGTCAATTCGAGACATACATATTGTACGTGTGCGACCCTCATAGGTTCATTTGACGCACCAGTATATTCATGTGATGTGGGCATAGATAAACCTACAAAGCCATGGCAACCAAAAACTCATGTCACGCGGGCCTCCAATAAAACTTGCAGGCAGCCTATAACATGGTAAATGCAAATGGCATATCAGATAGCATGCTCAACCAGTCCATGCCATATTTATAGGGTTTTGTAGAATGTTTAAATTTTGGAAGTTTAGGTCAGCAAGAATGTATTGTTGCTCAGGGGCATAAAACTTAATCAATAGGGAATGTCTTACTTCACTATTCTTTTGATATCAAAAGAAAAAGACAACCCTTACCTTATTTGACGATTCTTTCCCTCAAACTCACGGCTGCCTGGAAACAATGTTGTTGTGTCTTTCGTTCACAGCTGCCACCGGCAAAAACTTGCTACCACTGTCCATTTCGGCTGTTACCTAAAACAAATCCCCAAAACAACTGGTCTCAACTAATAAGTATTACAAAGGTGACGATATTATCAGAAATGTAATGTTATTATTTTGATATGATTGCCGCAAGGGGCATAATAAGATAAAACTTAATCATGATGGAATCATTTGAATCGATAAAACAGAGACGTAAGCCTCATTGTCACAACGTTCAAATAATGCGTGTTTGAGTGTGCGTTTGGTGGGCAAAGAGGAATGAGAAACACCCTGGAGACATAAAGAAATGTATATAAAGGAACTTACAGGGTGACATAAGATTTGGGTCTTAAATGGATTTCTGCGTGGAACTAAAGGTCGAAGTTTCAAAGATTCGAAGCTTCCATGGTTGTCGGTGTAGAATTAGTAACCGGAGTGGGGGAGATTTGCAAGGGGAGTTGGAGAACAGATAACATTAACTGATCTTTATTACTCGTTCGAAAATTTGAAAATTCATTAAATATATACGATACCAGAAACATTAGCGAGTGTCACCAACCCTAGAACCACAAATACAAACCTAAATCATAAACATAAACAAAAGAAAATTGAAACATCGCTACCTCTCAATATGCTTTGGAGGGAGTCCCTATTTTGAACCTTCTGCACACATGAAAACAACCTTTTTGCTCATAAAGAAATTGATTATCTTTTACCTGAATACTAATCACAAAGATAAAACAAAAATGCACCTTGCATCTTTGCTATATACAGTACAAAATGTGCACCCATTGCCGGTGGGACTAAATATGTAGCTAGTGTGTTGCTTGTATATCAAATTGATTTCATGACAAGCTTAAAATTAACCTATTGGGAAAAAAAGAAATAGAAACACAAACTCTTGAGGCATTCAATATACCAATCAGGCAATGGGCTAAAAACATGACTTTCAGAAGTGATTAAAGCATGATCATTGATCACTTCTATACACACTTCGAGATGCATCCAATAGGTGCTCTTGATGCCATCAATCTCCAACAATGGATATCAAAGGGTTGTGAAGAGTTTCCGTTTGATGAACTCAACACAAAAAAACTCCATTTTTAAGCAGAAAAAAATATGTTCACAAATGTTGAGAAGTTCAAACAAACAAATGAATGATTCCAAGAACACAGATTGGCAAGAAAAAAACAGAGAAATTCAAAAAGCAATTACCATGAAATTCAAACAAACAATCAAACAACGATTTTGTCAAGATTTGAAACCCTAACCTGAGCAAGTGAGCAACAGTGGAGCCGATAGGGGCTTCACATTGTAATCGTTTGGAGTCTGGAGAAAGGGGGAGATACGGGAAGACGTGGAAAGGTGTAATCGTGATGAAACAGGTTGCACATTGTAATCGTTCGGAGTCGCTACAAACTGTAACGGGCGTATGTCTGTGTCTCTTCGGTTTCTTTCTTCTGTTTCAAACTCAATGGAAGCAAACTGGACTCTTAAGGGCTTTAGAAAAAAGGAAGCAAGGGATTCTGAATTCTCATGCCGCCACGTCAGCTCTCCATGTTTCTGCTTTATAATATATATAGATGTGTAACAACATCATTGTCACCTTCCTCGTTTACAATCCTCATTTGACACTGTAAATTTACATAAAAATTACTATATAATTTAGAGTTATTGATATGTTAAAATATTATTAATTTGATAATTGCACCAAATATCATCATCAATTCAAACCACATCAAATATTTATAAGAACAACAAATAAAAATCATACTAAAAAAATACAATCACATCAAATATGTCTAAAGACAACAAAGGTCAAATAGCATTACGAAATGAATAACCACAAATATGTCTTAAGTACAACAAATACCAATTATCATTGACAAATCACACCAAAAATTAATAAAATGTCTTCACACAAAAAAATATCGTCGAACATTATCACGACATATGCAAATAAAACATGATAATGATCTTAATTAGCCCCATCTTTTTATTTGCTTAACTCTAATGATATTCGCTTCCAGAGCATCCTTGGTTCAACCTCGATCCTGGTTAACTCCGTAGAATACAAAATATCCACTGAAAATGTTATAAAATTAAATTAATATATTTGAGAAATCATGGTATAGAAAAATATTATATGAAATTAATTTGTTAGATACTAGATTTCTAAGTGGATGAGTTTAAGTTGAGATGCATATATTATAGATTTTTCATGTATTGCACAAGCGATCCATATAGGACGTGTATGCGGAGTGTCAATCAACTTCATCTTAATTACATGCTTCATGTTTATAATTTAATGTTTTTAAAGTTTCCAAATCGTTAGCTAAATATATATCTAAAATTTAGTATAGATAATTTAATATATGCACTTACGTCGCATCTTGTAGAAAAATTTCACATGAACCAAATCGATACATATGTTTAGAAAATCGATATGTTACCCGTCCTCCGGCGATAATTTTGCCAACAACGTCTAGTATTCATTATTAAAAAAATTAAATTTTCAGATATTAAATAAAACTATGATTGAAAAAAATCAAAATGTAAGTGTAATTGTAATAGACTGTTTGAATTTACCAATCAGTATTTTTCGAGTCGTCTTATCTTCCACAACTATTTTAACTGATGGGACCATCGGATAAAAAACAAATCCATTTGCCATATTATCCGACAGCAGAGTAAGCCTTGTTTTCGGGTTGATACGAATCACCCAATCGTCGTGGACAAAAGCGTATCGCTAGTTGGCCGGTGGGTCGTCGTAGAGCTCTTCAACTTGAAAATGATGCAACGAAAACACACCACCCACCAAAACGTAATGTCTGTATGATGCTAATAAACAGTGGGGGATGGTTGCTACCATTTTCTGTCTCTATTATATGATCACAAATTTAATTAAAAAATCATCGAATATAGTAATTTATAAAATTTAGTTTAAATATTTGTAAATTACATTTTTATCGAGTAATATTAAAAGCAACCTCTTTTCTTTCATATCATTCCAAATATAGTCTAGCCGAACAATAATTATGTTCCACCAAATATAATGTTGATTGAGTGGTACAAAATTCTCAACGGTCCAATGACAGTCCACTTTAACATAAATTAAGATACCTTATATTATATATTAAATAAATAGAATAATTTCTTTAAATAAAAAGAACAATCTTCTTTTTTAATGGTTTCTTTAAATGTATATAGTTGTGTCAAGTTATTTTAATGGTACAAAACATTATAAATATTACTAATAAACAAATAAAATATGCACTAAAGGCTTTGACTCACCAAATTCATATACACATTTGATAGGTTTTCTCTAATGAATATATTATATATTTGGCTATCAAACTACATTGTCATTTTAAATCATGTTACAATATATGAAGAGAATCGAAAGAATACACCAACTACACTAAGTAGCAAAAGACAAGTAATTGTGAAATTATATAGATTTTCTTTAAATCTATATAATTGTTGATTGCATTGTCATTGTATATCACGTTACAGTATAGAAAGCGAAACAGATAAAAGTCATAAAACAGATTGCATGCTTTTACGTGTGAAAATGATGGGGTGCATTAAAGGTGTTGTACATAAAGCAAGCTAAAGTTGTAAAGTTGAAAAATAAGTAAGAAAGTAATAAGGAGTAGTACATAAAGCTTAAATGGTTGTATTTAAGAGTTTGGGGGTCAAATGCTTTATAAAAGTATAGATATGGTGTTGGTAAAGAATGAAAAATTCCTTTATACAAAGGAATTGAATACATCATTCATTGTTATTCAAATTCTATCAAAAGAGCAACTAAATACGATTTTGTTGTATTCTAGTTTGATGCTTTCAAGTCATATAAAAGTCGACTTATAGACATGTTTAGAGATGGATGATATGATATGACAGGCAACTTCATTAAATCACAAAGAATGTGAAGGAATTTGACAATTTTGTTTATCTCCAATAAGTCGTGTGAATTTGTTTGTTTTTAAACATGCTTGGATAATCAGACCCAATAAAACTTAGTGGTCGTTTGGTTCGCAGGAATGAAATGAATGTGGGGGTTTGGATTTCAAATTTATTCCAATCACATGTTTTGTTCGCAAGATTATCCGGATTTGAAATCCCTCGAACATAGGATTTTGAAATCCCATGGAGATAGCTAGGAATCTAGAATTTCAAGGAATTTGGTAGGATTTGTATATAATAATATTTAAAAATATATCAAAAGCATTTGTTTTCTAATAATAAATTAAAGGGAAATTAATTAAAATGGACGAAGTTCAAAATTCGGTTACAAAAATACTCCTCTCTCTCCCACTTTAGAAAAATACCCACTTTTCTCGCGATATGACCCTCGATCACTGACCCAGATAAATATACCCTCGATCGCGGACAAAAATTGGAAAATCACGAACCAACATAATTAAATAGACAAGTAGGTGTGTGTTGTCCGCGAATTACATGATCGTCCGTGAAGGAGATTTGAAGAAGATGAGATTCAAGATAAATTAAATTACATAAATTTGTGGGTTTTGTGCATCGCAGAAGTAGGGTGGGTTACCCAAATTTTTAGATTTGACTATTAATTACAAAACCCACATTTTACTTGCATAATGTGGGTTACCCAAGTAAAACATAATATTTACAAAACTCACATTTTACTTGCATCGCGGAAGTGGGGTGGATTATTTAATTTAATAGTCAAATTGTTTTACTTGGATTATTTGTGGGTTTTGTGCATCGCGGAAGTGGGGTGGGTTACCCAAATTTTTAGAGATATGGAGTCATTCATTTTTAAACATAATGAAGTGCATCGCAGACAAAATGGGGTGCATCGCGGACCTATCTCATTTTTTAACTGGGTCTGCGATCGAGGGTTAAATCGCGGGAAAATTGGGTAGTTTTGTAAAGTGAGAGAGAGATTGAGTACTTTTGTAATCGAATTTTAAACTTCGTCCATTTTAATTAATTTCCCTAAATTAAATCAAAGATAATTTAATTATTTTTTAGATTTTTCATAATTTTTAATGATTTTTTACGAATAATGGAATTCAAATTCATTCCAAATCCTAATCCAAATCCTCCCCAATCCAAACGCCTCCAAATCCAAATCCTTATATGAAATACAATTCAATCCATTCCATTCCTGTAAATATTTACAAATATAACCTTTTGTTTTATTAACAAGAGAGTAAATTACACATTTAGTCCCTTTTGTTTTACAAATCCCTATATGAAATACAATTCAACCCAAACCGTCAACCCGCAAAACCCGACCAACTCAACCCGCTAACAACCTAATTAAACCCAACCCGTCGAACCGTCAAACGGTCGAACCGTCAAACAGCTAATTATAAGGGTTGGGAAAACTCAACCCAACCCAAACCGTCAACCCGACGCTAATATTTATTATTTTAATAAAATTATATTTATATATATTGTATTTACAACATTATAAATTATAGCCCAAAAAATAAGTGCATATATATAGGGGCCTAATCAAATGAGAACTCAATAAATTGTGAAAACCATGAGATCCAATATGGACCAATCATTTCATTTCATTAATTTTATTTAATAAATATAAATTGTTATATTGGTAATTTAATTATTTGATAACCCATCCCTAAAATCATGTCTATAATAACTCACCTTCCTAAAATCTTATCCATTCTACAATATAAAAATCATTTTTTTCCCAAATCATTCGTGTGAATGAGCTGCATGTTTTCCAATGAAGCCATTCTTGTGAATAAGCTGCAGGTATTTCACTTTTTCTTTGCAGCTCTCACCCCACCTCCACGGTTTGCCGCCCTTTTTAAGAGGCTAATCTTTTTAGCTTAATACAACTTCACGTTCTTGATTGAAAATATATTCAAGGTTTAAAATTCTAATGTTATTCATCCAAAAAAGACTTGAGTTCAGTATCACATTTGGTTTGTGTCTTAAGGGATATATTTTTTGGGTATCACAGTGTTGCACGCCCGAAAAAGTTTGGCCGGAGTAAAGTTAGGTATCACAATGTTGTACGTATTGGCTATAATAAGATTGGGTATCACAATATTGTGCGTCGGAATAAGTTTGGCTCTGAGTAAGGTTGGGTATCACAATGTTATACTCTGGATAAGTTTGGTTGGAGTAAGGTTGGGTATCACAGTAATGTCACATTGTGTATCACGGTCGGTTTGTGTCATATGATTTAGAATTTTTTGGGTATCACAGTGTTGTGTGCCGTAATAAGTTTGACCGAAATAAGGTTCGCCGGAGAGAGGAAGCAGGAGAGAGAAGAGAAGAGAGATAGATAGTGTTAGTCCTAGATGGCTAATAAGAACAGGAACAAATATTGTAGAAAAGGGGGGGGGGGTTGAATACAATACACAAAATTTTCACTTTAATTAATTCTTTATTGATTTGTCAATTCAAGAATTACACATAGAACACTTAGATTGTTGCGGAAAGAACAGATGAAATCTATTCTAACAATCTTCACTAAGTAATACCGAAAACAACACAACTTCTAAAATACAAAGATTAAAAGCTATTTTAGTTCAAAGGAGGAGAGGAGCAGAATGTCTTGAGCACAGAGAAATCTTCAAGAGTTCTTATCTGCATGGAGAAGTCTTCATCTTTAAATAGTACCATGAGCATTTAATGCATAGGACACTTGTCACTTTGTCATTTGAAGGTCATGTTTGACTCTCAAAAGTTGAAGTGTCTTTTCCTATTTTTCATGGTGCTAAAAAGCTTTGATGGTGACAATATCTAAGAATGGGAAAAGGACAGTCGAACCTTTTCCTCCCATACCGGATATTTCTTCTTTGATGAAAAACTTCTTACCAAAGAGACAAGGGAGGATCCTCCTATTTTGAGGATCCCACCGATTTGTCATGGAGAAAATCGGTGAGATATCAAATATTACATCTTTTGATGAAAATCTTCTTAGCAAGGAGATAAGGGGGATTCTCCTATTTTGAGGATCTCACCGATTTGTCATGGAGAAAATCGGTGAGATAGCTTAGTTTGGGTTGAGAAGCCCATCTTCAATCCGCATCGGTAGATTTACTCCTTGATTTCGGTTGATCTTTGACTTCACCGAACTTTGACAACATGACTAAGCTATTACAAAGAACCTAAAATTTCTCTAAGTATAAAGATGTTTTTCAAAGAATGTAAAGAGATCATCTTCAAATCTTTGATGACCCAACAGATAGATAGATAGATAGATAGATAGATAGATAGAGAGAGAGAGAGAGAGAGAGAAATAGAGAGAGAGAGAGAGATCTACAAACGTGACTAATTTACCCCTAAATATTATCCATAAATTTATTTTTTTGTAAATTAATGGATAATTACAAATATTAATATTTTTAATAATAACCATTGATTAAAACTAATATGTGGTTGAAATTGGATCTCACGGTTATCACAAACAACTGAGTTCTCTCTTGAATGACCCCACACTAATATACATTTTACAGCCTAAAAATTAACTACATGTATTATTAGTCCAATTTAACTTTTAAACGCAAAGCCCAAACTCAATCAACCTAGATCAAGGGAAATTTACAAGGCTTAGACTTGTTGCTCACTTGCTCCCTCGTCCGTCGTTGAAACTCAATATTTTTTTGAAACTGTTGAAACTCAATAATTTTTACATGTTTTCCCTATGAATAGGAGCAATGGAAAATTCTCCTAAATCTCCAAAATTGAAGATAATGATGAACCAAACGTTCCAGACACATCTAAGAAAAGGGGTGGTAGAACTTTAAACATTTGAGATCATTTTTCAAATAGGACTCTAAATGTGTTTGTAATTATTGTGGAAAAGACTATGATTATCATAGTAAAAGAATTGCTTAGCATTCCTACTACTAATAACTTTGTTAGATATATGTTTAGTTTTATTTGTCGTATTTCAATCGTGAACTTTGTGTATATTTCTAACCCGCCAACCCAACCCAACCGGTCCTAACCCGCAAGGGTTGGATTGGGTTATACTTTTAAATGGGTTGGTTTGGGTTGAGATTTTCCAAACTGCCATAATTGGGTTGGGTTGTAAAAATGCCAAACCGCCCAACCCAACCCGCGTACACCCCTAGGTAAGGGTCGCCGATGTTCGATGGGGAAGTAGGAAGATCACGGCAGGGATGATCTGAACAACCACGCAGATCCTATAACCCCAAACGTTGCTCAAGGACTAGGATTCACCGTCACCAATCTCTAGTAGAGAAACAATGTAGAGGAGGAAAACATCGAGGACACAAGAACGATGTTGGTCGGAGTAGAAGAGCAGATAGAAGGCGTCGATAGGGGACATTATTTGGGGGGGTGAGGGAAACGTCAAGTTCGGTGGTGGACAATGGAGCGTTTGGAGTGTGGCGGTGAGAGGAGGGAGACGTTGGAGAAGATTGAGAGTGTCGAACGTTGTTTAGGGGGAGGGGTTGTCTTGTCGAGTTTGCATGCCATACATGTATATAACAATATCATTATCTATGTTATCCTCATGTATATAACAATATCATTCCTGCTGCTTTTTTTCTTCAACCGATTATGGAATCAAACCGAAATCTAAACACAAAAGCTAACCGCACAATAAAACCCATTCAAATATATAATGACAGTGGTGGGTGTGTAGAATTCGCCAAAGATTATCGAAGATCTAAACCCAAATATTTGCAACTAGCCCATTGTCGCAAATATTTGCAACTAGCCCATTGTCGGAGGTATTTCACTGATTAGCTCGTTGCCGGAGGTGATACAACATATGATTTTTTTTAGAAACTATGATGAACTTCGGGTATGGACCTTTCTCTCGATGATCAAACTTATTGAGAAACTATTAAGATCGAAACGATGAAATCTTGATCCAAATGACGACGCAGCCCTATATCTTTATTATTTTGATTTGAACTTGAGTTTGGTTTCAATTTCATGAAGAAATCTAATCTGGTTTTGATTCTTGATAAACTATGATGAACTTCAGATCTAGATCTAGTTTCTCAAAGAAATATAGGGCGACGGTGATGCATGCGTTCTGTGAAGGATATGGGGGTATCCGAGATGGATGAGGGTGGGGTGTTTATCATCTGGGGGAAATGGAGATCACCGGATGGGGCAATAGGTTTCACCTAAAACTTGCAACGGGGAAGAAGGGACCTAGGAAGGGGGAATCATGAATGAAACGGACGATATGTGTGTAATCAACTCTTTTTTCATATATTGATAAATGTGTATTTTTGTAAATTATATTTTTTTATACAAAAATAAAAGACCATAGTACCCTTAATTTAACAGACTTAAGGTTAAGGGTGTTAGAGGGTAGGGACCCAATATATAACAAAAGTGAAACCTTAATGACCATACATGTAATTATTTTGTTTGAGGGACCAATCTAAAATTTATATAACCACAATGACCAAATCTGTAATTTACTCTTAACAAATCAATATTCATCTTGTTTAATAGCAAAATGTTGAAGGATATGTGTCATCATCAAAAGGAAGTGATTGAAAGAATATTTTCCTACTATTAGATATTACCATAATTAATGTTTCCTTTTCGTTGTAAACTCCTCCCTATATAAAGGGCTTATGATTAATGAGAATTACGATTCATTCTCTCCATTCTATTGTGTTCTGCTTCATTTTTCCTTTAACACGTTATCAGCACGTAAGCTCGGGAACCAAATGACTATTTTTTTTTGTTCCAACCGTCCGGCATTGCAACCTTAATCCAAGTAAGCATAATTTGTTTACTGTTTTGTCCAACTTTTATTCATGATTTTAGGCTTCTTCAAGCATAATTTGTTTACTGTTTTGTCCAACTTTTATTCATGATTTTAGGCTTCTTCTTGTGATGTTTATGTGATCGTATCATACGAACATTGTTTATGTTGTTTCTCTTTACAAAAATATATGTGTTTTTCTTTTGGAGACTCAATGCTAGATTGTTATTAACAATTTTCGTTTTTTTTTCTTTGTCACTTATTGGTAGATGGATTGGTTAACAATACATGGTACCTCTTATTACTGCTAAAAAAAAGAAAAAAAAACCCAAGCCTTTAATATGTGAACTTTATGGTAAAAACACTTTGATTGTTGTTTTATAATATATACATAATTGTTTTTCCTTTGTATGACAAGATTTTATATGCATACATTCTTTATCCGATGGATATATATATTGTTAAATTTAAAATTCTTTATTATTGATGTGAATTTAAAAGATCAATAAGCTTTATATACATATATATATATATATATTACTAATAAATAATATATTTATTTATTTTCCGTCGTTATTAAAAAATGCAATTTTATTTAAATAAAATTAAAGGATGAAAAGAACCCTTTTTATGTAAATTACGAACTTGTGTATTAATTCTTCACACTATTTTAAGAAAATATGTATATATATTTTTCTTTCCAAATGTTATCCCAAAAGAAAAGAAAAAAAAATCTTTACACGGCAATGAATTTTATGAAGATTTATTTTATTCTTCAAAATCATATATATAGTATAATGTTTACATTAATTTATTTAGTAGGTTGATCTATATTTATAGATAGAGAATTTGAATGAGATTATTTGAGAATTTGATTATGTTATTTAAATGTTTATTAATTATGCATTAATTTTTGAATTGATTTATCCATATATTATTTAAATATTTATTTAGTTTCTTAGATCAATTTTTTCACATAATATTTAAATGTTTATTTTATTAATATTTACCTACATTCTAGTTTCTACTCATAATTTTCAACTTTATAATTAACTTTTGGAAGTTACACTTCCAACCCTCGTATATTTTGGTCTGTTACCAAAAGCTCCAAAAATATTATTAAGATGTTAAAAGTTTGACTTTGACTTCATATCAAAATCAAGGTTTATTTGTCTAAATGACAAAATGTCTTAAACTATTATTAAGGTATTAAAACATTGAAATTGGCTTCATATGCCAAACTCATATTCATTTTGGCCTCATGCCAAAAGTTCTATAATTAACAATGTTATCTTCAAATTAAATAAATCGCAATATATTAAATGAATTTTGTCAAACGGGTGTAAATAGCCCTAAGGTTTGTAGGGACTTAAGAAATCCATGTGATTCCCCTACTACCTGGAAATCCAATAGATTGAGTGACTTCTATTCGCAAATTTGAAATATTGATGAAATATTATCAACAAAAATATGCTAACATGCAAAAATCTAATTGTTATGATAATGAAATTTCATGCATAACATAATGATTATAAACCATAATTCAACGTTTTAGAAAATCATATATTCTCCATTTTTTTACCGACATCTTGAACTTAGAAGGACTTGGGTACCATAAGATAGGTTCGAAAATAAAAACAAACAAATTTGACCCTAAAAGCCGAATGTTAAGGTACAAGTAAATACCTTGAAATTTTTAGATGACACATCAGTCACAACCTTCAGAGGGAATACCATTAACTAGAAATCCGAAAGAACCGCGAGACATCCCAAAAAGAAAATTCGGGAATATTCATTACCTTGCATTTCTCAAACTAATCATACAGTAGAATGAAGCCTACTTACTTGATTACAAGAAGGTAACTGATTTTGACAAAGAAATGTCATGTCTCAAAATGCATCTCAATCTTTGTGGCAAGGAACTCGCAAAGGATTATGCAAATCATAACATCTTTCCTATATCACCAATCATACTAATGAAACAGTATAAGTTGCAATATAACCTTTAACAAACTCATTAACTTAATGCAAGTGGCTAAGAGATGTAACAATATTTTTTTAACAACGCTAGACAATACTCGGATAAAGAAAATTCTTGAGGTTAATAAGGCAAGCATTAGAAAGAACTCTAAAGGATAGTGAGTTAAACATATTGATCCACACACATATGTCAATTATGTACCATGTGGACAAGGTTGTGGGAAGGATCAAATTCATGGCAAGAGTCGGGAACGAACTCCTAATAGAAAATGGGACAAGTTATAAATGAACTATGTCATATCTAAGATTGGTTAAGTATAAGTTTATTTGAATACACTTTAACTATCAAATTAATTGCATTTGCGTATATATACACTTGGGTTTATAACCATTATAGATAAACATATAAAAAACAAACGCAAAACTCTCAACGTTCTTCGTTCCATGTAGGAATGTATCGAGGAGAACTTGATTGTTTTTGTGGCATCTCATACAATCCTAAAAAATAGATTATTTTCATTGAATTAATTATTTTAGTTCCTCCAAACACTTAGACGATGGACTGTCACTTGTTGCTTAATGACACAAGATCAATCACTAAAACACTATATTAATAGGAACCTTGTTAGGATATTCGTATCAATGAGAAATCATATTATAAGAATGGAAATGGGTATATGTACATTAACTCTAATGATATGAAAGCAAAATATATTAGAGAAATTAATGGATTATCTATGTTAGTAAATCATATTTTGTCACCAATAAAGAAGTTTGGAACAATGACACATATATGTTTCGGCATGACCACGTGGGACACCATGGTCATGACATAGTGATCTATGTATTGCAAAATACACTTAGATACATTCTCTTTCGAGTGAAAGATAAAACGAGGGAATTAACCAAATTGTAACTAGGGGTGTGCAGAAAGTCAACCGATCCAATCAGAACCGACCGATCCAATTAGAACCGACCGACCTTGATTGGATATCCAATTGTAATTGGATCGGATCGGATCAAAATTTTCAACATCCAATTTGGATCGGTCGGTTCTTGGATGACAGTCCAGAACCGACCAAAATCGAACCGAACCGATTCACCATCCAACCATCCATCCAATTATCATCCGATTATCATACAACCACCCATCCGGTTATCATCCAACTACCATCCAATACATTATAATTCAATGTTTCAAAAGTTAAAAGTTTTTATTTTTAAAACATTATAATGTAAAAACACTTGTAAAAAATAAAAACTAATTTTTTTTGAAAGAAACATAAAAACATTGGATGGATCCGATCCGATCCAACGGATATCCAGTGGATATCCAATGAGAATATCCAGTGGATGGAACCGAACCGATCCAATCATCCATTGGATTGGAAAAATTCAACATCCAATGGATGATTGGATCGGTTCGGTTGGAAAAATCAGACATCCAACGGATGATTGGATCGGTTCGGTTCCCCTCACATCCAGTGGATGTCAACCGATGAACACCCCTAATTGTAACTGTTGACTTCTACTGTACAAGAAGCAACACCAACATCATAACATGCCCTCTCTAATACCTAGAACTTTTATATACCCTGATCCTTAGCCAAATCAGGAATGAGACCATCCTAAAGCTAAGGACATAATATAAAAATATTTCATTCTTACAACGAATACAAGGTGATATTTATGGACATAAACATCCAGAATGCGGGCCATTAAAGTACTTTATGGTTCTGGTTTTGACACGATGAACACGTGTCGTATTATAGTCCACATGAAATGTTGCACTCATACATTAAGGACTCACCACCCTGGTTTTTTCTCATCAAGTCTACATGACTTAGAATGCTGGAGAATTTACATCATAAGGATTTGATAATTATTGCATTTGTACCGCATGTGTATATATAAAATGGTCTCGTAAAATGATAAAAGTTGTCATCAAAAGAATATAGATGGTAGCTAGGGCATTGGTTATGCGCACCAATTTTAATTTATCCACATCTGCATGGGGTAATGCAATATTACATGCAACTTTACTTATTCGTGTTTAGACCCACAACCAACCAACCAATCTTATGCGTACCAATTGGTAACTGGATATAAGCCTGATGTTTTACATTTACGTATGTTTGGTTGTGTTGTATATGTGCCAATTACGCCCCCACAGCGTACCAAAATGGGTCTTAAAGACGAGTCATCAAATGATGGATATGAACCCCCAACAATTATCCGCTAATTAGAACCCTTAACGAGTGATCCCTTTACCGCTAGATTTACGGGTTGTCACTTTGATGAGACAACCTTCCTGTTGTTAGGGGGAGATAGGAAAAAGGATTTTCCATGGGAACAACAGGAAGTGCCATTGAATATTTCAATTGTGTCTCATTTTGATCCCCAAAAACTTCACAATGTAAAGTTGAAGTCAAACGAATCAGACTCGATACCTGATATGTTTAATATTATCTAGAGTGACAAGATCACATATATGAGCTGCAAACATACTCACAAGGTCAAAAGTCCCCAAACAAGGGCACAACGTCGCTGGAAGTACGTTGCAATCACACATGGTGGAGGTGTGGTTGAGGTCGTAGCTCCCAAAAGGAAATGGGGGAAGCTACTTGGTTCGATAGATACTCATCTAAAGGAAGAGAAGAGTAAGGCACAACCATATATCATCAATACATGAGATTATCTCTGATTAAATCTATGTCTATGAATCATTACTGGAGGACGCTCCGAAGTTAATATTGATTCCAGAGATCAAAGAAATCTCAAATGAATATGAGTCGATGGACCGATCATAAATACTAAATGATGATATATTTTCATATATCGTTGCTTATGAGATAATAGAGCACGATGTCATCGAACCATGCTCAGCTGAAGAATGTCAACAAAGAGCAAATTGGCCTAAATGAAAAGAAGCAATCCAGGATAATTATTTGACAAATGAACAGGTATTTGGTTCAGTAGTGCTAACCGACCAAGTGTAAAACCTGTAGGGCATAGATAAATCATTTGTCAGGGAAGCGTAATGAGAATAATTAAGTCATAATATATAAGGCTCTCCTTTGGCGCAAGGTTTCTCACAACGCACTGGATTGACCACAATAAGACTTACTCTCTCGTGATGGAGAACGTTCTGCTAATTAATTAGCCAAGTAGTTTCCGAAGAACTGGAAATTGCAGCTCAACGATGTAGTTACTACATATCTCTATGGGGATCTAAATTCAGAGATATAAAAGTGCTTGATGGCATTATACCAATATCAAGTAACTTTAAACTATGAAATGTGATTACAATAAATAAGAAACACTCACTTTATAGATTAAATCAATCTATGTAGATGTGGTATACCCGTTTGAGTAAATACTTGATTGGGAAACGATAAATAAGAACGATGAATTATGCCCTTGCGTATTTATATAAGAAAACAAGTCCCAGATTTTCATAGTAGCTCTATATGTCGATGTTATGAACATAATAGGCACTCTTGATGAAATAAGAGAAAACACAAGCTACTTGAAATCTGAATTGAGATGAAAGATCGTGGGAAAACTTGGTTTTGTCTAGATACTTGAGCTACGACACTAAGTTTGTGGAATATTAATCCACTGATCCGCATATGTCTAGAAAATGATCAGGCGACCTAATATAGACAAAGCGAATCCGATTATGTAACACCCTAAAATTTAAACGATAAATATAGGGGGTTTCCGGAAAATGGGTGAAATTTAAACTTCAACACCTAAGTCAACCAAAAACCCTTAAATGCAATGGGGTAGTTTGGACAATGTTCCAACTTAGGAGTTTTGAGCCATAATTACATAACAACCTAATAATCTAGAATTATAGCCAACTAGATTAATCCAGGTGTCACTATATCTCCAACAATCTCTCATCTCGATCCCAAAAGCCCGACCTTCCCAAGCTCCTAAGCATGGTCGGCAACACGACGATCTAGACGCCGCTAGGTGGAACCTGAAATCCACAAACACGTACCATCAAGTGTTAGACAAAAGTCTAGTGAGATTTCGTGAAATGTACATTTATATATATGACGGGTGTCGAATCCGACAAATAATAAGTAGTTTATATGATTAGCCTATTATCTCTTAAACACAATAAATTGCGATAATGATAAGTAGGGTCGTTTCCTCAGGGACTCGTTGTTATATTTATAACCAAAACATATTCATGTACGATCGGAAATCTAAATAAAATACAAAATGGGGGGTTTTGAAGTTTTTGATTAATACTAGACACGAAATTGAATTGAGATGAGATAATAATGAGAAAGGTCCTAGTGATGAGTATAACCAATCTTTTGTTGAAATCTTATATCATTGATTTGAATAGAAGTACATTTGTTACCATTAATTTCAGATCGGTCGTAAGTGTTTGACATGCGTCATACACTCCGTTTGTCTTAAGAATAAACTATCATGAGAAGCTCGATGTAGTTCCTAATTGACTAAGGTTAGTTTGGTTACGAACTCAATTTTATCTTGTCAATTGCAATATAATCAAACAAACACCAATCCTAACTAATGATCGGAAGCCCAATCATTGAAGTTAGATTATACAATCCCATAATACAAATCAATTGATTAACACAATTGATGTATTATCTTGCTACTTAAAATGAGATTAAGAACGATTACGTATTCCAAATCTTAACTAGCGATTCAAGATTAGATGTAAGATTTAAGTGATCATTCTTAAATCAAAGACCTAACAAATGAAGAACATGCTTTAGACAAGGTTTATATAAATGAAATTAGATAGATAACAAAGGTAGATCAAACCTCAACAATATTCATAAAAAGAAATAGTTACAATCTCATCACTAGGAAAGAAAGTTTAGCTACTCATAACTTAACTAATGTAAACTTGAAAAGAGATTACCAAAATGTAAGATACAAGGCTGGAAGAAACTGCTCTGTTTTGCTCTCTAAAACCAAAAATCTCCAGTCAAAATGATCAGTCCATCCCTAGAACTATATTAGAGAGATTATAAAGGAAGAGGAGTTGAGATATTATCTCTAAACTACAACTAATATCTATTTATGGGCCCAAGATTCATCATTAGAAGGACCAAGTATGCCTCAATTTGCAGGGATAATCAGCTCCAAAAGCAGCGTAAGTCGGCCTCAATTTGCAGAAAGAAAAGCCATGCAGCCATTTAAATCAGCCTTTCATTCTGCGTTCACACAGGTGTTCGGCGCCGATTGCTCCGCGCCGATGCATCGGCGCCGGCTTCTGTTCGTTTTGCAACGTTTTGCCGTTTTTTGCTCGTTTCTCTGTTTCGCGATCCCGTTTTTCGACGTGCACATCCTTTTCTCATAAAAAAACACCTATAAAGCACATTTATACAAATAAACGCAATCACAAGTAATAAAATAACAAACTTAACGAAATGGGGTTCTTTTGAGTATCAATTCTTGCAAAATGATGGGGAAATTGACGTATAAATATATATGAAATTGGCACTTATCAAATACCCCCACACTTAGATCATTGGCCGTCTCGGCAATGTCTTGAGTTAGCACGTCGTGATAAAAACGAATCAAACGAGAATGTCAATACGTATAGCATATCATGAGATTGAGATTTGCAATCAAGCATCAAAATTTTATCACACACAACCAAGTAGACACAAGCTAATCACGAGAACTCTCACGAATGGGATAATCAAGATAAAACTCAATTCACTCCTCGGGGTTAAAAGTGTATCGCTCAAACCGTCACTACGCTAGTATGCACCTACCATAAGCTTGAAAAATCTCTCACTCTCCACTACTCAGATAAATTACATGCATATAAATCAAAAGGACTTTTCGGGCGTAATGAACTAAGGCTTTGGTTAAGGTAGGGATTTATTTGGGAAAAGTGGCTAACGGCCGTACACCAATGGAGAAATCGATTCTTTGACAATGAAAATTCCTTTCAACTAAGGGATTTACGTTTTTATCTTGAAGCACATTTCCCTTTCAATGATATGGGATAAAGATTAAACGCTTATAATCAACCATATCATATTTTTTTTTTAGATCACATATTTCTTTTGATTTTCTTTTTCGCTCTTTCTTTTCTTTCCCAACATATAATTCTTTCGAGCATATGGGATATCGGAATCGTTCCATTGGTGATTGGTCGGGTGAGTTGTGTTTGGTTTGGTTTAAGATGTGGGTGGCAAAGAACATAGGCTAAGGCTCAAAGTGGTGTGCAAAAAGGATAATAATAACATAAAGGTAGGCTTAAGGCTAGTGGGTTAACAAAATGAGCAAACGATGGCCTTTATCATCTTTATTAGCATGTAATATCCTGTAATCTTAAGGAGAGACAAATCAAGTTCTAGAGGTGCGTAACTAGCCATGACGTAATCACACAAGAAATGAATTAGAGACTAGCATAAGATGTTTAGTCTAATAGGCTCGAGTCTCACGGGGTTAAGATAGTTCAAGAGATTAGCAATAGTCTACTTTTGACCGATATACACCACTAATTGACTCTAAGTGCTATCAATCAAACTCAATCATGCTATACATGCGTCAAAACTCATCATCATCAATCATTTAAGCTCATTAAAACATGCTAACACATTTCCAAAACAGACAACAATCTACATTTAAGCACAAAATGTTTGGAAAAAATTACCCCCAAAAAGCATTTATAACCCAAAACAGGCCCAAATCATGCAAATGACATTAAAAAGTCGAAATTATCCTACCCCCACACTTTGATCCAACATTGTCCTCAATGTGTGTGTATATAAAGCAAAGGACATTCAAAACAGTTAATAATTGAGGGAAAACAGTAAACTCCCCTTGTTTGGTGAAATGTCCTCGAATGTATGGATCGTTGGAGTTTGATGTATCAAGGTTTTTCCGAGCTCACTGTCATTCATTCCTTCTTCTTCTCTGCTGCCGTGCGGGTCTTGGGTTAGATGGACCTGCATCATCAGGTGCCGGGAATGCGTCATCCGGCACCGGTTGTCCCCTAACCAACAAAGATAGGTTGTAAAACCCTCGATTCATATTGGCTTCTAGCATGTTTATGCGAGCAAGTATCCGAGGGTCCTCGGGCTCCTCTTCTGCTGTCGGGTCGTACTCCACGTCAGCACCCTCCTCGTCAGATATCAAAACATCCTCCTCTTCTTCACCACCCCCTTGTCCGTCGAACCTATTAACGGCCCTTATCTGCGCACGATATGTCGCTCGATCAAATGGTGGTGGTGGGGGAACTGTTGGTCCAATCCTCACTCCCGCGTCCCTGCATAGTTTAGTTATTAAGCTTGGGAAAGGAAGTATACCTGCAGACCGCTCGGCCGCGGTGTCCATCATATGGAGGACGATGATGTGCCCGATATCTAGGAGCATGCCATTCTGGAGGCAATATAGGATGCGCGCTACATACCAATCTACTGTTGAGTAGTGCGTTGAAGGTGCTAGACGGCACTTGAAAAATCTCAACCACATGGCAATTTCTGGCCGAAGTTCCGTCTTTTTTATCATGTCCTGTTTAGGGACCCAATCGTCACGACCACTTCGCCTTAAAGTTGCTGCAATGATTGGATTGTATTGCTCGTCTTGAGCAACATTTGGGATTGGTGGAATGCCATATGTACGGTCAAGATTTGCGCGTCGAGGCACATTGTAATGACGACATATATCGTCCATTGAAATTTGTACTCTTACGCCTCTTACGACGACCATGGACCACTCGTCAAATGCGGGTGGTACCATTGCGACATAGAATTCCTTAACCAAATCGGGATCATATGGCTCAGGTTCTCCGATGAAATGCTCCCATCCTTGAAAATTTGCAATATCGCGTAATCGTTGGTTGAACATTTCATCAATATTCATCCCTTGTTCGGGATGGATTTTTCTGCTCCTGTTTTTCACGATCCGTTGTTCATAATCCCGGTTTGGTGCCCTTGACAATTGACGTCTTTGTGTCGTGTTTAATTGATAATATTTTGTCCACCTCCCTGGAAGATCAGGTCGAGTATGTACCATGATTCTGCAAAAAATTAAATGAGTTAATTAGTTATGAATGATTAAGACAAACTACCCTAAAACATAGTCAAAGACTAGATTTGTGGTTTAACTCATGTTCATATCAAAGGATAAGAATCATATTACAAACTTTGGCAGAGTTAAGACAACCTTTTAGATACACAAGAAATCAGTGACTTAATCATTAAGCACTGTCATTAAGCACTTCTAAAAGTATACAAATTTTAGCATACCAACAACAAGATGTTACCAAAAATTTCAACCCTTAGGGAGTTTATGCTCTCTACAATACACAAATATAGAAAGTGCTTAACAAAATTTTTGATAAAACTTTCTCTAACACTTTCTTCACATTCAAACCCTAAGTGGAAGAACACTATCACATTGTTGGTAAACCCCTCTATGGTAAACAAAATCACTAAAAATGTACAAACATGCTTGAAAATTTTGAAGAAGAAAGTAAAATATGCATACCTTGGATTTCTCAAGAACAAACCATGAAAAGGTGAAATTGGAACAAGGAATCATACCTTTAATTGATGAAACACTCAAGGCTTGCAAGAATTTTGGAGAAGACCGGCCCAACAAAATCGAATTTGGGAATACTTGGTTGTTTGGTGCCGATAGAGTGTATTAGGGTTTGAGGGATTGGAAGTAAAATGAACAAAAAGGGGTATTTATTTCCGTCAGGTGTTCGGCGCCGATGCATCGGCGCCGATGCATCGGCGCCGAAGCATCGGCGCCAGCCTCTGTTTGTTTGTTACTTTTTCGTCTAACTTTCTTCGTTTTTCGCCGAATCTCTCCGTAATACATCTCTAAATTCCCAAATATATCCAAAACACGCTAAAAATAAAAAAAATAAAAAAAAGTAACGGAAAAAAACGAACCTACCATGGGTTGCCTCCCATGTAGCGCCTTTCTTTACCGTCTTTGGCTAGACCCAATTCCGTTTATTCATTGTAGCTTGGTGTGTCCAAAGCTACTTTCTCTAGGTCCCTTCCATCAAAGCCTTCATAGAACGGCTTTAGCCTATGACCATTAACTTTAAAAATCTGTCCAGTGTAAAGACTCTGAATTTGGACTGCACCATGCTCAAAAACATCAATAACCACAAAAGGTCCTATCCATCTGGACCTTAATTTTCCAGGAAATAATTTCAACCTAGAATGGTAAAGGAGAACTTTCTGACCTTTTGTAAACGACTTACGTGATATACGTGAATCATGGAACGCTTTAGTTTTTGCTTTGTATATGCGAGCGTTCTCATAAGAGTCGTTTCTTATTTCTTCCAACTCTAGGATTTGAAGCTTCCTAAGTGACCCCGCTTCATCCAAGTTCATGTTACTTGTCCTCACTGCCCAATAAGCCTTATGCTCTAATTCCACCGGGAGGTGGCAATGCTTACCGTACACTAACCGGAAAGGAGACATACCTATCGGTGTCTTGTAGGTTGAACGATATGCCCATAAGGCATCATTGAGCCTTAGACTCCAGTCTTTCCGATTCGGGTTGACAGTCTTCTCCAAAATGGACTTTACCTCTCTATTGGATACCTCGGCTTGCCCGTTCGACTGTGGATGATATGCGGTGGAGATGCGATGGATAACCCCATATTTCTTGAAAAGGCCGCCGATGGCCTTATTGCAAAAATGGGTGCCTCGATCACTGATGATGGCCTTTGGTGTCCCGAACCTGGAAAATATGTGAAATTTGACAAAATCTGCAACAACACTTGAGTTATCAGTTCGGGTGGCCTTTGCCTCAACCCATTTTGAGACATAGTCGACGGCCAAAATAATATATAAATTACCAAAAGACGAGGGAAAAGGTCCCATGAAATCCATACCCCATACATCGAATATCTCGCATATTAACATGGGGTATTGGGGCATTTGATTTCGAGAGTTAATGTTTCCTGTCATCTGACATCTCGTGCAACTCTTACAGAAACTATAACAGTCTCGCATAAGGGATGGCCAATACAAACCACACTCAAGGATCTTTCTAAACGTTCGTTTATGGCCAAAGTGGCCTCCACAAGCCTCGGAGTGGCAAAACCTTAGAATAGATTGAAACTCACCTTGGGGCACACATCGACGGATCACTTGATCTGAGCAATGTTTCCACAAATATGGCTCGTCCCACATGTAAAGGCGAGCCTCTCTCTTAATTTTCTCTTTCTCGGTTTTAGATAACTCACTTGGAAAGGTCTTTGAGACCAAGTAATTCACGATATCGGCATACCATGGGGTTTCTCCCTAAACGGAAAAAGTTGTTCATCTGGGAATTCCTCACCGATTGGTTTGGAGTCATCATCCAACACAAGCCGGCTAAGGTGGTCGGCAACTAGATTTTCGGCTCCACTCTTATCCCTTATCTCCAAGTTGAACTCTTGGAGTAGGAGAATCCATCTAATTAACTGCGGCTTTGCGTCCTTCTTCTTGAGCAAATACTTCAAGGCTGCATGGTCAGAAAACACAATCACTTTAGTGCCTAACAAATAGGATCTAAATTTTTCTAAAGCAAAAACTACCGCCAACAATTCTTTCTCGGTGGTCGAGTAGTTGCATTGGGCGCTATCAAGTGTTCGTGATGCATAATGAATAATGTGAGAGTTCTTACCATCCTTCTGTCCTAGTACCGCCCCAACTGCATGATTGCTAGCATCACACATGATTTCAAATGGTAGTTGCCAATTGGGTGGTTGAATAATAGGAGCAGAAGTAAGCATGTCTATCAACAAATCAAATGAACTTTTACATACCTCGTTGAAGTCGAAATCTACCTCCTTTTGTAAAAGCTCACACAGGGGTCGGGTGATTTTTGAGAAATTTTTGATGAAACGCCGGTAGAAACCTGCGTGACCTAAAAAAGAACGGATTCCTCTAACACTTGAGGGGTAAGGCAAGGATTTTATGACATCGATTTTTTCCTTGTCAACCTCTATGCCCCTCTTTGAAATAACATGACCAAGCACTATTCCTTGATTGACCATAAAATGGCATTTTTCAAAATTCAAAACCAGATTAGTTTCAATGCATCTTTTTAGAATTTTGGTCAAGTTATCTAGACATACTTGAAATGAATCACCATATACGGTGAAGTCATCCATAAAAACTTCAATGATATCCTCAACATAGTCAGAAAAAATGCTTACCATACATCTTTGGAAGGTAGCGGGTGCGTTGCAAAGACCAAAAGGCATTCGTCGATATGCAAATGTACCGAAAGGACATGTGAATTTGGTCTTTTCTTGATCCTCTCTTGCCACCGGTATCTGATGGAAACCTGAGTACCCATCCAAGAAACATTAATGAGTGCGACCAGCCAATCGTTCTAACATTTGGTCTATGAAAGGTAGCGGGAAATGATATTTTCTAGTCGATGCTTTTAATTTACGATAATCCATGCATACCCTCCACCCGTTTTGAACACGAGTGGGCACCAACTCACCGTCGACATTTTCTATCACGGTAATACCTGATTTCTTGGGAACTACCTGGACCGGGCTTACCCATTTGCTGTCGGAAATTGGGTAGATCATGTCGGCGTCTAAAAGTTTCAGGATTTCCTTTTTTACCACCTCCATCATAGGTGGGTTCAACCTTCGTTGTGCGTCCCGAAAGGGTTTGTAATCATCTTCTAGCAAAATCTTGTGTTGGCATAGTGATGGACTAAGACCTTTGATGTCGGCTATGGTCCATCCGATTGCTTTCTTATGCTCTCTCAACACGTCAACAAGCTCCTTTTCTTCCCTAGGTGAAAGGTGTGCGGAAATGATTACCGGAAGTGTATCCTTTTCACCTAGGTATGCATGTTTTAAATGATCCGGCAACGGCTTAAGCTCAAGTTCAGGGGCCTGTTCAATGGAAGGTAAAGGTTTTGTGTTAGAAAAAGGTAAATCAACCTTAGAAACTTCATACCTTACTTTCTTCTCGTTCTCCATTAAAGATACCAACTCGGCATACTCTTCTTTCAAATCATATTCTTGAGCTAGTTTCTTTAGACTATCGCTATGCAGATCCCTTCTAAGTATCACTTCCACCACATCTTTGTTAGATAAATCATAAACATTATCAGATAGAGATTCAATTATATCCACAGAACATAAAGATGAAATATCGCATGGCATCATATATGTTGAATTTAATTATCTCACCATCGAATTCCATTGTCAAAGTACCATCATGTACATCTATCTTTGTTTTGGCGGTCTTGAGAAATGGCCTTCCCAATAAAATCATTCCTGCCTTGGAGGAATTCTTCTCCTCCATGTCTATCACATAGAAGTCGGCCGGAAAAACTAATTCGTTTACTTGTACAAGGACATCTTCTAACACCCCTTTAGGATATACAATTGACCTATCTGCAAGTTGAATCACTACACCTGTTGGCTTGAGGGAGCCCACATCCAAGGATGTGTATATAGCATATGGCATGACGTTAATCGATGCCCCCAAAATCTAGCATAGCCTGCTTTACTGCGGTACTGCCTACCTTACAAGGTATGGTGAACATGCCGGGGTCCTTACATTTAGGTGGTAGTTTTTTCTGTAAGACTGCAGATACGTTTTGACTCATGGTGATTTTCTCATATCCTTTTAACTTCTTTTTATTTGTACAAAGTTCCTTCAAGATGTTAGGACACTGAAGTTGTCCTTTATAATAGAAAGTTTTGTAAAGCAATAGCTGTGTTAAAGGGCTTATGCTTAATTGTTGTAGCAAGTGATGAAGACTATAAATAGGTCTTTACTTGTAGTTTGTAAGTAGCGAATTCATTAATACAAGATGTAGATCTCTAATCACTTTGTGTTCTCTCTAGGTTAGATTTCCTTTTCAATAATGTTCTTCATCATCTTGTTACACAATACTTGGATTGTATGAAGATCATGGACCTAACATTTGGTATCAGAGCTAAACAGAAGATTCAAGCAGATCGAAGACCAAATTGAAGATTTTTTACACTAAACACGAAGAATTCGGATCTGGTGTTCATCACTGTTCATCTGAACACTTATCATTCAGACATAGATTTTTTCTGGATTTTGATTTCTTGGATCGTTTCTTAGCATCACTGAACTCGGAATTGATATCTGAACAACATTAATTCTTGGATCATCATCATTTTCTAAACAGAATCATCAGACTTGATCATTTCTTTGGATTTTGGTTCGAAAACCCTAATTCACTGTTTTGGACTTTAATTCGATTAAATTGATCGAATTAGATCTTGTGATTAACTAAGAAAGTGTGTGGATTTTGATTTCGAGCAAACCAGTACAAATTTCGTGTTAATTGATCAAGAATTGAGGAAGATATGGCAGATTCAGTGATTTTGATGGTCGAAGTGCAGAATTCGGATTATTCAAAGTGAATTCGGATTATTCATAGTGAATTCGGATCATTCATACGGATTATTCTTGGTGAATTCGCATCATTCAAGACTTTCGAAGCACTCAAATATTGGTTTCGGATCAAGTTAAGTCCGAAATCCGTGGTGTCGCACCCAGTTAAGTTCGAATTCTTGAGGTTTCGAACAAAGTTAAGTCCGAATTCCGGTGATTTCGAATTGTTATACAAGTGTTGAATTCGTATTTGTTAAGTTCGAATTCCGTGATTACACACTCATCTACATCCGAATTCTGAGTTGAAGTGAGTAATTGGTTTTGATTTTGGCTAAGTATTGATTTCGCACCAAGCTAAATTCGAATTCAAGGATTTCGCATTCAGTTGCATTCGAATTCAAGGAATTCGCACTCAGTTGCATTCGAATTCAGGGAATTCGCACCGTACTACATCCGAAATCTGAAGGTTTCGAATTCTAAAGCATCCGAAATCTGAAGGTTTCGCACCACTCAGAATTTGTCTAAGTGTTGGTTTCGGACCCAAGTGCTGATTTCTTTCTTGAACAGTTTATTCTAAGTGTAATCTCTGTTACACTTACTGCTTGATCTTCTGAACGATCAATTATTCTAGCTATTTGAAAAGATGTCGAGAGATTTAATGAGTATGGGATCAAAGAGTAAGCCTCCAGTTCTTCTAGTAGAAGAATATGCCCAATGGAAGAAGAGAATGACTCAGTTTCTAAATCATCAGAACAGAGATTTAATGGTTTCAATCAAAGAAGGTCCTCACACACCACAAATGGATGTTGGTGGTCAAGCTGAAACTGCTACAAGTCAGTATGTTGCTCCTAGAAGTATTGATAAAGAACCCAAATTTTTTAATCAATATGACAAAGATAGGATTGCAATTGATGAACTGGCTTTGACTTATTTGACTATGGCAATCCCAAATGATATCTACAATCGAGTAGATAGTCGTGACTCAGCGAAAGAGATATGGGATGAGTTAGAAAGGCAGTTTGAGGGATCATCAAAGTCTAAGAAGACCAAAAGGAATCAAAGCATCAATGCTTATGAAGGGTTTAAAGCAAGAGAAGGCGAACCTTTGAAAGCGACTTACAATAGATACAATATCATCCTTAATAATTTGAGAAGAAATGGAGTCGACAAATCAGAATCAGAAATAAATTACAAATTTGTCAAGAATCTTCTACCAGAATGGGATTCCTACTCCATTCAGCTCCAAATGTCAAGGGATATGGATGATGAAAAGTTGACCGACATTTTCAGTATTCTAGGTCAACACGAAGAAAAAGTAAAAGCTGTTAAGGAAAAGGATAAAAAGGTCGAAGAATCTTTAGCCCTTCTGAGTAAACATAAGAAGAGTGAAGCTATGAAAACAAAAGCTTTGATTTCTGGGATGAGCAAGAAGAAGATAAGTTCTGATGATGATGATAGTAGCAGTTCTGGAGATGAAATGACTGATATAGCTGAGAAGTTGGCTTTATTAACAAACAGATTTCAAAACAAGTTTGGCAAAAAGAAGTTTTATTCAAAAACCAAACCTGAATACAACAAAGCTAACAAGTATAAAAGATTTGAGAAGAAATATGAGAACAGAGAGGAAAAGAAAGAGGAGAAAGAGGAGAGAGTTGAGAAAAAGGAAAGAGAGGAAACGAATGATAGAGATGACCGAAACTGTTTTAACTGTGGAAAGCCAGGTCATTATGCCAGAGACTGTAAGCTAAAGAAGGTGAAGGATTCTGACTATTATCAGCGAAAGGCACATCTGGCAAAAGCAAAAGAAAGTGGTATCAGAGCCAAATCGAAGAATTTTTCATCGATACGATCATCGGATCTTCACAATTCAAGCATTTTTAGCCCTATTTTGCTCAGATTTCGGATTCTTATGGTGTTTCTTCAAGAAAAAGTCGAACTCACTTTTTGGATCAAAAGTATGCCAAATCGATCAAATTACAAGTTTTGATCAACTAGAAATCTGTTCATCTTCATTTTTCGAATAAGTCTGCGAAAGAATCACTGAAATTGGTCAAGAATTGAAGAAGTTATGATGATTTTAGTGATTTTCGAATGCTGTTACTTGAATTCGGATTATTCTTGATGAATTCGGATTATTCTTGATGAATTCGGATCCTTCATCGTTTACTGTTCATTGATGAATTCGGATCCTTCATCATTTACTGTTCATTGATGAATTCGGATCCTTCATCATTTACTGTTCATTGATGGTTTCGAATCCTTCATGCTTTACTGTTCATGGTTTCGGATGCTACTATTGTTTGGATGGCTTAGATGGTTTCGAACTGTTCAGAGTTGTTGGTTTCGGATCTTGTGAAGTCCGAAATATTGCTGAATTTGGTCATCTTAGTTCTGAATTTCGGAATGTGCTTACACCTAAAGGTTCAAAGATATTCAGCTTGCCACATACATTTAGCAACTGTCAAAGTTTAAAAGAGCTCAAGTCTTTCAAGATATTCAGAAGTTGATTGTTGGAGTTCAGTCTTTGATTGGATTGGAAGAGACGCTTGAATATTTGCAATCATTATTCTGAAGTTTTGTTGACGATGCTAGACCTTTGAGTGCTCTTTATCATTCTTCTGATTTGATCAACCAGAATTGTGAGAGCTTGCAATCATTGTTCTGGTGCTTTGGTTGTGATTCAGACTTTTGAGTGCTTATAATCATCCAGCTATTTCTTGAAGATTGAAGTTCTGGATTCTCTTCATTCAGTGGCTTGAAGTATTTTGAAGACGAGCATTTCTCTACAGTTGCTGAACAATGTTATTTGCTTGGGTCGTCTCATCCCTACCGAGTAGCGCGTGTTTTTATCGTTCCTTCTTCGAGCAAATTCGTACCAAGTTCTTAAGCCGAATTCCTACTCAACTCGTGATAAAACGACGGATTCCTTGTTTTACACTAAGAATGCATTTGGTTTTTCATTCAAAACTCACTCGTTATCATTCTTGTGGGCTTATCGGAACGAGCTCGAGTTTCTACATTTTGGAGATGTTGTTCGTGCACTTAGTGGAGTACATTGGATCTAAGTTTACTCAAGGTTGAAAATATGATGAATAAGAGCAACATTCAAGGGGGAGCCAAGCCTACATTTGAAGAATGCACCGCTAAAGTTTTTACAAGGAAATCAAGGGGGAGAGGAGCTAATGATTTGAAGATGATTTGCTTTCCAAAACTTTAGGGGGAGAATGTTAGGACACTGAAGTTGTCCTTTATAATAGAAAGTTTTGTAAAGCAATAGCTGTGTTAAAGGGCTTATGCTTAATTGTTGTAGCAAGTGATGAAGACTATAAATAGGTCTTTACTTGTAGTTTGTAAGTAGCGAATTCATTAATACAAGATATAGATCTCTAATCACTTTGTGTTCTCTCTAGGTTAGATTTCCTTTTCAATAATGTTCTTCATCATCTTGTTACACAATACTTGGATTGTATGAAGATCATGGACCTAACACAAGAATTTAGCATACCTAGGAACTTGTTTAATTGCATCAAGAAGTGGAATGTTTACCTGCACCTTACGAAAGGTCTCTAAGATCTCTTTTTCTTCTTGCTCTCGTTTTGTCTTGGCAAATCTTTCCGGAAAGGGTGGTGCTTGTGCTATTACCTCGGGTGTCTTTTTCTTCGTCTCTTCAATCTTCTCCTCTTTTTCACCAGAAATGGATTCCTTAATCTCCAGCTCTTTTTCAACCGCCTTCTTTTTCTCGGCATCATCTTGGATTTCCTTCCCACTTCTCAAAGTTACTACACTTACATTTGTGTTTGGGTTGGTCTCTGTTTGGGAAGGCAATCTCCCTTTGTTTACTAACTGCCCTACGGAGTTTCGAAGCTCTTGTATGCTTGCTTGTGTGTTTTGAGAATCTTGTTGAAGTTTAACCATGTTAGTAGTTAAAGATTTTACAATATCCTCAAGGGACATACCTGTTCCGCTAGGGAGTTGAGACGATGCTTGTTGTTGTGGTTGAAAGGGTGGTCTTTGTTGCTGAAAGTTGGATGGTTGATTGGATTGTTGTTGAAATCCTGGTGGTGCTTGGTATTGCTGATTTTGTTGATACTGTTGAGGTCTTTGGTAAGGAGTTCTTGGTTGGTATTGTTGACTTTGAGCTTGTCCTTGTTCTTGCTTAGGGACATAACTCAAATTGGGATGTTGTTTCCAACCGGGGTTGTAGGTATTTGAAAATGGATTAAACGCCCGATTATTTGAGCCTTGAAAATTGTTACCTCCTATGGCATTCACCTGTTCTTCCTCTTCATGTAGTGTGGGCATGCGTCGGTGGGATGAGCTACCGATGAGCAAAATCCGCATGACTTGACTTGAGGCATCTTCCCCACAGCAAGCTGCTTAACAAGGTCAGTCAAATCAGAAATCTTAGTTTCTAATGATTTTACATGTACCTCACTAGCTCCTCGACCAACATCACTACGAGCTCCAAATTGCTTGGAGTTTTCTGCCATGGTGTCGATTAAAGCCCTTGCTTGAGTCGGTGTTTTGTTTACGATTGCCCCTCCGCTTGCCGCATCCATCATTTTCCTCTCCATTGGTAATAAACCTTCATAAAAATATTGGATTAGAAGTTGTTCGGAAATACCATGTTGAGGACAACTTACACAAAGGCGCTTGAAGCGCTCCCAATATTCGTATAGAGACTCCATGTCCCTTTGTTTGATTCCACAAATCTCCCTCCTTAGCCCAGCGGCTTTAGATGCGGGGAAAAATTTGTCTAAGAAATCCCTCGCCATTTGCGTCCACGTGGTGATAGAACCTGGTGGTAGGTAGAAAAGCCACTCCCTAGCCGCGTCGACTAGGGAAAAAGGGAATGCCTTTAGCTTTAAGTTCTCAACTATGGTGCCTTGCGGCTTCATTCCCAAGCACACCATATGGAATTCTGTCATGTGCTTGTACGGGTCTTCGTTGGCTAAACCATGAAAACGAGGTAATAAGTGAATTAAACCTGTTTTGAGTTCGGTACTTACCTCTTCCGTTGGGTATGTAATGCAAAGAGGTTGTTCATCGACATTGGGTGCTGCCCATTCCCTCAAAGTGCGCTCGGGATTCGCCATGTCCTCTTCTTCTCCTTCGGTCTCGGTGACCGATTCTTCTTTTTCAGAAAGAGGTTTCTCCTCCTTTTCGCTTTCTGATTCCGTTGATAGTTCGATATCTTCCCAAAAGTTGGGTTGCGTTGAAGAAGTTGACTCGCCTTGCTTCTTTTTAAGCTTAGCTTGCTTTCTTAATCTCTTGGCGGTTTTCTCAATTTCTAGATCGATTGGGATCGGTGAACCTGTACGAATAGATCTTGGCATAAAACGATTAAACTTGCCGAGTCCCCGGCAACGGCGCCAAAAATTTGACGGGTGTCGAATCCGACAAATAATAAGTAGTTTATATGATTAACCTATTATCTCTTAAACACAATAAATTGCGATAATGATAAGTAGGGTCGTTTCCTCAGGGACTCGTTGTTAATTGTATAACCAAAACATATTCATGTAAGATCGGAATTCTAAATAAAATACAAAATGGGGGGTTTTGAAGTTGTTGGTTAATACTAGACACGAAATTGAACTGAGATGAGATAATAATGAGAAAGGTCCTAGTGATGAGTATAACCAATCTTTTGTTGAAATCTTATATCATTGATTTGAATAGAAGTACATTTGTTACCATTAATTTCAGATCGGTCGTAAGTGTTTGACATGCGTCATACACTCCGTTTGTCTTAAGAATAAACTATCATGAGAAGCTCGATGTAGTTCCTAATTGACTAAGGTTAGTTTGGTTACGAACTCAAATTTATCTTGTCAATTGCAATATAATCAAACAAACACCAATCCTAACTAATGATCGGAAGCCCAATCATTGAAGTTAGATTATACAATCCCATAATACAAATCAATTGATTAACACAATTGATGTATTATCTTGCTACTTAAAATGAGATTAAGAACGATTACGTATTCCAAATCTTAACTAGCGATTCAAGATTAGATGTAAGATTTAAGTGATCATTCTTAAATCAAAGACCTAACAAATGAAGAACATGCTTTACACAAGGTTTATATAAATGAAATTAGATAGATAACAAAGGTAGATCAAATCTCAACAATATTCATAAAAAGAAATAGTTACAATCTCATCACTAGGAAAGAAAGTTTAGCTACTCATAACTTAACTAATGTAAACTTGAAAAGAGATTACCAAAATGTAAGATACAAGGCTGGAAGAAACTGCTCTGTTTTGCTCTCTAAAACCAAAAATCTCCAGTCAAAATGATCAGTCCAGCCCTAGAACTATATTAGAGAGATTATAAAGGAAGAGGAGTTGAGATATTATCTCTAAACTACAACTAATATCTATTTATGGGCCCAAGATTCATCATTAGAAGGACCAAGTATGCCTCAATTTGCAGGGATAATCAGCTCCAAAAGCAGCGTAAGTCGCCCTCAATTTGCAGAAAGAAAAGCCATGCAGCCATTTAAATCAGCCTTTCATTCTGCGTTCACACAGGTGTTCGGCGCCGATTGCTCCGCGCCGATGCATCGGCGCCGGCTTCTGTTCGTTTTGCAACGTTTTGCCGTTTTTTTCTCATTTCTCTGTTTCGCGATCCCGTTTTTCGACGTGCACATCCTTTTCTCATAAAAAAACACCTATAAAGCACATTTATACAAATAAACGCAATCACAAGTAATAAAATAACAAACTTAACGAAATGGGGTTCTTTGAGTATCAATTCTTGCAAAATGATGGGGAAATTGACGTATAAATATATATGAAATTGGCACTTATCAATATATTTGACAAAGAAAACATAAAATAATGTTACCGGCTCCGCGTGGTCTCAAATTACCACAAATCAACTCGTTAAGCGTTCCCACCTGAATATGATTATATAACCGAGAAAGCATTTCTTTAACACAAAATACGGGGGAGACCCGTTACCATCGGGGTGACAAGAACACGGGAAATGGAGTCACCCACGACGTTATCGGATAGCACCTCAAGTCCCGGTCCTAGTTCCCATGCCATAAAGACATCACAACCTCAAACCATCTCGTACCATGCCTTTAGTGCCTACTCCGTCGAGTTACACCTCAAGGACTTATGGGACCACATAGCATATCCGAACTAGACGAGTTACACCTCAAGGACCCACGTCCCCTATTGCCTACTCGCTAGTGATCCAATACGGCCAACAATAAAATGACCGATTAGCCCATAAAGGTCTAAAACCTCGTGCACAAGGAATTAGACCAAACGATTCCCATAACATGATTATAATGCATTTAATACATTTATAACAATTATAACATGCTAAGATTCCCAACATGATGTGGTACATAATATAACATGTTCCATTGCTTTATCACCATAATTTAACCACTTGTCCAAGGCACATAGCTAACACATTTAGTTATGATGATTCCATATACATGCTTCATACTAGAACTCTCATAATCTACAAAGTTGTCGATACCTTTACAAGTATAAGTTTTGAGACCATCATTTGCATAAACACGTCTAACCATTCAATATTATATATATTCATATATATATATATATATATATATAGGTATAAATATATGTATATCCACACACACATATTTATATTCAATAACGAATATAAGTATACCTATGTACATATATATATATATATATATATATATATATATATGTTCGTACATATATCTATACATATAGGGGTATAAGATATGCATATAAACACGTATACAAGAACACATTTATACTCCCTATTAAACCCAGCTTACCGCCGGCGACTATGACACTGCGAGAGTGCCCCGGTCACTCTCGCCGGGCACTCTCGCCCGGAATGTACCGCAAGGCAAGATCGAAAGGGCAGCTGAGCCTCGCGAGAATGACACCTGCGAGAGTGACCATGGCACTCTCGCCGTGGCACTCTCGCCGCCGGGGTACCGAGCGTGAAAACAAGCAGCATCGCATAAGGAGGGCAGGGAGGGGTTTGGCCACGATGGAATGCATGCAAGAGGTGTTCCAAACATCCAAAACCAAACTTTCAGCTCTACTCAAAGAAGATGCTTCGTAGGGTTAATCATCCATGGGACGTGCATGCATGCGAGCACGTACGAGTGATTTGACTCAAGGGTTGACTAGCGAATTTGTTCGAACGATACGCAAGTGACGGTTCCGAGCGACGATTTCTCCAATAAGAACAACGAAATCAAGGTTTCTAATTTAAATCCAGTTTAAACTCGAAGGGGGTGTTTACCCGAAATTTGGGGTGTTACAATCCTCCCCTCCTTGAAGTAAATTTCGTCCTTGAAATTTGCCTCTGACGTAAAGAGAATAACGCTTTAGGAAAAAAAAAGCCTCAAAATACGACACTTTTACAACCGCTTACTCTCTTCTATGAGAGTGCCTTTAAGGTCTTAGCCTAGTTCAAACTCTAACTAGAACTTGATAAATTATATCCAACTTCCACATTAATTTTGCTGAAACTCGCTTCTAAACTTCACATCGATATGCTACACTAATACTCCGAATAAAATTTAAACGAAGCACCTTCCAGACACATGATCTCGATGGTCTTCCAACCTGAGGAGACTCATACTACCTCAATAAGGTTTACGATCCTATTGACCTTGATTGCTCAATTCTTGATGATTCCCATAAATGAATTCACTCTTAAAGGCTTCTATTTAACCTCTACTGTATCGTCTGATACTCTCCCTTGTCCTTGGAACTACGATGGTCCTTGCACAAGTCAATCCGACCATAAACGACCATATTCATTTTAGTACAAGGTATTCTTTACATTGATGACTTTACCCTACCGCTACGGAACTCACACAAATAATTCTTGAATCGTTCATTCTTTGGCCATTACCACCAGTGTACCAGCATATAGTTTCCTCTACTATAATCACTTGAATAGGATAAATTTCACTTAAGATATACTTTGGGTATTCCAATAAATCTTGACATCTAGGATATTCTATTACTTAAACCAGCAATTTCCACGAGAAAATGACAGTAGGTATGCCCAACCATAACTTTCCTTAAAACGTACCACCGTAAAAGATTTGGCATTCCATCGTCGAAATTCTTAACGACTAAAACTATCTAATTCAGCACAACCTCCAAATCCATAATCCAAACAGCCATCAGGCACACCATCCGAAAAGATTCTAAAAATTTCTTTAATTAACCACTCTAGTAATTGGTCATGTTCTATCCCAGAACGTACCAATAGACCCATGAGATAGCTGATCCTCCCCAACTCATCAATTATATAAATCTCATATTTCAACCAACATCGTTCATTACAAATGATAAAAGCATTACAAAGTCATAAATCTTAACCATCGATATGTATTCACCAACATCTAATTTCCTCAGAGTTACCACATATATTGTAATCACTCCAAATGACTCAACGGAAGTACCCCAAGTACTCCAACGGTTCATGACTTCCAAAGATCAAAAGTCGCGACCTATACATCACAAAATGAGTATGCAAGACGTTGGTACACCAACAAATACTACATTCCTAGTTTGCACCGAGTCGATTTCTCATATCAACTTAAGGTTGATACATGATGTGGGAACTTAAATTCCACAACTACAACACTCTAAAACATTATCCCACGATTTTCTATGATCACCTAGAATCACTAAAACGGCACACTACCAACAATTTAACTTGACGTCAACCAGGTAACTCCTCAACTAGGGCAATTCATATGCAAGCAATCGCATAAAAATTCAACCTAAGCTACCGAAACGATAGAGATTGCTACTTACTAATCGAGAAAACATGTAATCTAATACTTCAAAAATTCAAGCGTGCACCGAACTATCAAGATGGAATCCTGAATTTCGAAACTAAACACAAGTTAATCTTCCGACAGTCTCAATTCTCAAGGACTATTCTAGTTCTCAAATATCATACCTTCTACTAAAAGGGTTTTAACTCTAGGCTTCTAATGATTTCAAGGTTTTTCGAGTACAGGACCCAACAATCATGTCATTCTGCAGTTTTTAAAATATTTACTGAACGTAAAATATTCATTATTATCTTACATGAACTTAAAAATTTACCACCACTATTAGATAGTCGCGTCAGGTGGCCGCAAATGACATGCACATAGAGTCGAACGGTAAAGTACATTTACGTTGCCTAAAAACATCAATGATAACAAAAGAAAACGCATACCACCAACCAACTCAAATGGACCATGCTAGTCCCAACATATATTTACTCATGCCACACATGTAAACCAATCCATGCACTAGAGTGACAGGCAACGAAACTCGATCGATCTTACAATCTCTTTGACAAAATAATTGACGATTTAACAAACCTATGGTTCAAACTTAACCAATATCTGGACCAACATGATCGACTTAATGTAATCTCCATACACAACTGTCACTCTAGTGACAATCTACCAACATTAATTATTTCGATTATTCGCTAAGAATCCACTATTTACTCCATCGATCATCATAGAAGAGAAGCTCAAGCAAACACATAACAAAGATCATAGTTGTTAATTATTTAAAAGATTAACGGTTTGAAACGTACTACTACAATCCCCAATTATCACAATAGCAATTTCAAGCACACTTATGTAACAATATATTCATAATAGCAGTAGCTAATTGAAATTATGAACATACTCCACATAAGAATTCTCATTACCACTTTCATAATTCACAATGACGTAATTTCCGTTGACTCTGAAACGTCCCATCTTAGTGTTTCTACCCGATTTCCTCACATGCTCATCACCTAAAAGTCTCAGCTTAAGTCTAGGCATCAAACTAGCATACCTAGTTCACTTAAACTAGAGCTCTGATACCAACTTGTAACACCCTAAAATTTAAATGATAAATATAGGGGGTTTCCGGAAAATGGGTGAAATTTAAACTTCAAAACCTAAGTCAACCAAAAACCCTTAAATGCAATGGGGTAGTTTGGACAATGTTCCAACTTAGGAGTTTTGAGCCATAAATATATAACAACCTAATAATCTAGAATTATAGCCAACTAGATTAATCCAGGTGTCACTATATCTCCAACAATCTCTCATCTCGATCCCAAAAGCCCGACCTTCCCAAGCTCCTAAGCATGGTCGGCAACACGACGATCTAGACGCCGCTAGGTGGAACCTGAAATCCACAAACACGTACCATCAAGTGTTAGACAAAAGTCTAGTGAGATTTCGTGAAATGTACATTTATATATATGTGACAAAGAAAACATAAAATAATGTTACCGGCTCCGCGTGGTCTCAAATTACCACAAATCAACTCGTTAAGCGTTCCCACCTGAACATGATTATATAACCGAGAAAGCATTTCTTTAACACAAAATACGGGGGAGACCCGTTACCATCAGGGTGACAAGAACACGGGAAATGGAGTCACCCACGACGTTATCGGATAGCACCTCAAGTCCCGGTCCTAGTTCCCATGCCATAAAGACATCACAACCTCAAACCATCTCGTACCATGCCTTTAGTGCCTACTTCGTCGAGTTACACCTCAAGGACTTATGGGACCACATTGCATATCCGAACTAGACGAGTTACACCTCAAGGACCCACGTCCCCTATTGCCTACTCGCTAGTGATCCAATACGGCCAACAATAAAATGACCGATTAGCCCATAAAGGTCTAAAACCTCGTGCACAAGGAATTAGATCAAACGATTCCCATAACATGATTATAATGCATTTAATACATTTATAACAATTATAACATGCTAAGATTCCCAACATGATACGGTACATAATATAACATGTTCCATTGCTTTATCACCATAATTTAACCACTTGTCCGAGGCACATAGCTAACACATTTAGTTATGATGATTCCATATACATGCTTCATACTAGAACTCTCGTAATCTACAAAGTTGTCGATACCTTTACAAGTATAAGTTTTGAGACCATCATTTGCATAAACACGTCTAACCATTCAATATTGTATATATTCATATATATATATATAGGTATATATATATATATATATGTATGTATATATCCACACACACATATTTATATTCAATAACGAATATAAGTATACCTATGTACATCTATATATATATATATATAGGGGAAGACCTTCCAGACAAATGATCTCGATGGTCTTCCAACCTGAGGAGACTCATACTACCTCAATAAGGTTTACGATCCTATTGACCTTGATTGCTCAATTCTTGATGATTCCCATAAATGAATTCACTCTTAAAGGCTTCTATTTAACCTCTACTGTATCGTCCGATACTCTCCCTTGTCCTTGGAACTACGATGGTCCTTGCACAAGTCAATCCGACCATAAACGACCATATTCATTTTAGTACAGGGTATTCTTTACATTGATGACTTTACCCTACCGCTACGGATCTCACACAAATAATTCTTGAATCGTTCATTCTTTGGCCATTACCACCAGTGTACCAGCATATAGTTTCCTCTACTATAATCACTTGAATAGGATAAATTTCACTTAAGATATACTTTGGGTATTCCAATAAATCTTGACATCTAGGATATTCTACTACTTAAACCAGCAATTTCCACGAGAAAATGACAGTAGCTATGCCCAACCATAACTTTCCTTAAAACGTACCACCGTAAAAGATTTGGCATTCCCTCGTCGAAATTCTTAACGACTAAAACTGTCTAATTCAGCACAACCTCCAAATCCATAATCCAAACAGCCTTAAGGCGCACCATCCGAAAAGATTCTAAAAATTTCTTTAATTAACCACTCTAGTAATTGGTCATGTTCCATCCCAGAACGTACCAATAGACCCCTGAGATAGCTGATCCTCCCCAACTCATCAATTATATAAATCTCATATTTCAACCAACATCGTTCATTACAAATGATAAAAGGATTACAAAGTCATAAATCTTAACCATCGATACGTATTCACCAACATCTAATTTCCTCAGAGTTACCACATATATTGTAATCACTCCAAATGACTCAACGGAAGTACCCCAAGTACTCCAACGGTTCATGACTTCCAAAGATCAAAAGTCGCGACCTATACATCATAAAATGAGTATGCAAGACGTTGGTACACCAACAAATACTACATTCCTAGTTTGCACCGAGTCAATTTCTCATATCAACTTAAGGTTGATACATGATGTGGGAACTTAAATTCCACAGCTACAACACTCTAAAACATTATCCCACGATTTTCTATGATCACCTAGAATCACTAAAACGGCACACTACCAATGTTGGGCCCACTGTGATGTGGAGACTGCCCACTGTGATGTGAGGACTGCCCACTGTGATTTTGCTGAAATCTAGGGGGTTGTGTGGTCTTTGCTGGGTATGACTCGCCCCGTGGGGTTGGAGTCCTGGATTACCAGCCCAAGAGAAATTTGGGTGATTTCTCCAACCTGGATTATAAGTCTGAGAGTAAGGGTTGTTTCTTGGATTTATCCCTATAACATTAACGGCTTCGGGATTTGCTGGACAATAGTAAAAAAGATGCTCCTCTCCATAGAGGGAGCAGTTTTCGGCTAGATGAGTTGCAGAATTGACTTGGCCTCTATTTTGGTTCAAAACGATTTGTGTTAAGGCCACTAACTACGCATTCATGGTTTTGAGCGCTTCAGAATCGATGGTGTTGGTCTTTAGTACTACTGCTCTAGGATTGGACCACTAGGTATTGTTGTTGGACACTTTTTCTAAGATTTGATATCCTTCATTGTAGGTTTTACTCGTGAACGTTCCACCGGTTGTTGCATCTAAGATGATTTTTGCTGCATTGGAAAGACCATTGTAAAAGGTCTCCAATTGGATGCAATGTGGGATGCCATGATGTGGGCACTTTCGAAGTAAATTTTAAATCGTTCCCATGCATCTGAAACAACCTCATCTTCTTCTTGCTTAAACAAAATTATATCATTTCGAAACCTTACATTCCTCGTTGGAGGAAAGTATTTTTGCAAAAATTTATCGGCAAGTTCTTGCCAAGTGGTTATCGAGTGAGGTGCATGCAAGTTCAGCCATGACTTTGCCTTATCCCTTAGTGAAAAGGGAAAAAGTCTTAGTCTTAATGCTTCATCACTCACACCTTGCAGCTGAAAGGAATCGGTCATTTCCAAGAAAGATTTTAAGTGCGAGTGAGGATCCTCAGATGGTGACCCTCCAAACTGACCCATGGCTTGGATCATTTGAAACATCACCGGTTTGAGTTCAAAATGGTTTGCAACAATGTTGGGCCTTAGAATCCCGGAGCTTAAGTCGTTAGCTCCGGAAGTAGCATAGTCCCGTATTTTTCGATCTTTGCTATCGGCAATCGTCACTGTGGTCTCCACTATAGGTGGTGGTATTACTGCCATGTTTACAGTGGGAATCACAGGGGGTTGTCGATTTGTGTTCTTGTTTTTACGTCTTCTTCGAAAAGTTTTCTCTATTTCAAGATCGATTGGTACCAAAAGTTTGTGCTGTTGTTGTGGCATGCAACACGAACAGCTTAGAAAAATGAGTTACTCGGGCTCGAACAAAAACTAATGTCTTGAGATTTAAAATCACGCTAGTCCCCGGCAACGGCGCCAAAAACTTGGCACGTGCGAAATATGTGTTTTAATCGCAGTGGGTTGCAAACTGTCCACAGTGGGAAGTGCAAGTGTACACTGTCCACTATGATCGTCACAGCAAGTAATAGTTGGTAAAATACCATAATCAAATCCACAAAGACTAGACAATCAAGACAATACGGTTCTCATGAGCTCCTTTTACAAGTTTCAATTAGAGAGGAAAATAATACTTTGGTTTGGTTGGCGAAATAGTTACTTTGACGATTTTACTAAGATTAAAAAGAGGAATGTAAGTTAGATTTTCCCTAGATTTTATACTAAATACTCGGTCCTAAAAGTGATCCTTGTATTCGAGGTAGGCATTTTCGCTAGAAAAAGCCCGGTTACAAAATACTCACACCGTTAGATAAAAATCCCATACTCTTGGTATTTATTGTTTTGTCAATGGCAATCTCAAAAATGGACCTTTTCAGGTCTCGATGGAATGTGTAGAGACAAATACTCTAAGTGTTTTTAATACACAAATTAGCTTGCCTACTACTCCAGTGGGTTGAGATTAGCTCACTGTGCCGACCTCACTTTCGTAAGTGTCATAAGAATTCTTTCGAATCCCCTAGCATCATGCAAGCTCGTGTCACTGCGTTCTACTTATTTCTAAGTTAAGAACTAGACTTTAGATCCTTGCAAGTGATCGGGTTGTTCGCATCCTTGGGTAAATATCGAGAATGAATGACCAAAACAATAAATTTTCTAAGTATAAAGATTACTCAAGCATTTTTAATAAAATCCAGGTACTTCTCCTTCCTACATCCCAAAGGATGTTTAGCTCATAACTAAAGTAAAGAAATCAAAAGAGTAGAAGTTGCACATATTAAAACTGAAAGTGACTTGAATAGAACCCACAGTGGGGAACGAGAATTCGTCCCTGTCACTGTGTACATTGAATTACAAATTAAACTAAGAAAGTAAAATACAGAAAATTAAAGCTAGTTACTGCAGTAAATGAAAGACTAACACTTAATGTGGTAGTTGAGAGAATTTAAGACTAAGCCAAGCATATCATAAATGGCACCCAAGTGCTCCTTTATATACTAGGAGAAAGAGTTGGGTAGTACACAAAGAGGTGGGTTTATCTAATGGGTAAAGACTGCAGTATTATGGCAGAAATCAGCACTTTGGATAATCCTTTTACCCAATAGACCCTTTTCCAAGTCAATCTCTAAGTACAAGAAGGTGTACTTGTTGTCATCTTTAAGGAAACTACTTTGTACTTCTCCAGCCCATATTTTCCTGCCATTTGAACCTTCTAAACTCCAGAATAGTTGCATCCCAACTACTGGTTTCTTTTATCTTCTTGCTCTGCTCGAATAGTGGGGAACCGGAGTGGGCACTGCAGGATAAATCGTGAAAAACACCCAAATTCCACCAAATAATTTATTAAAGCCTATGGTTCACTCTTTTTGCTCATTTTCGAGAATTGTTCCAAGAATGGGGGTTTTTAGAAGCGGAATGGCTAAAATTGACAAAATAAAATAGAAAATTCAAGGAAATAATAACTCTAAAAATAGAGTTATCACAACCTCAAACTTAAACCATTACTTGTCCCCAAGTAATAAAAAGAAATAATAATAATAATAAATAATAATAAAAATGCATATGAGCTTTCAGGGACTTACTGACTTCTCACTCTGAATGAATGTTGATCTCCATCCACAGATACTTCTTTCGGTTCCAAAATTAAAGCTTCACTTTTGTACTTGACGAAATCTTTCCCTTGTTCACAATTGATCAATAGGACTTTTCTTGGGTTCGAAAGATTTGTGGCTTTGAATATTTTTCCAAGGGTTTTGGCACGAAATTCCAAACATGGACCGAATATCTCTCTTTGAGATTTTTATTTCCAAAGGTGAGTGGTATGTGTTTTGCATGGGTAAGTACGTATACTTTCAGGCTTTATTTGGGTATGGCTATTTTTGTGAGAGTGGTTATTCTGATGGTCCAGAATAGGCACACCATCTTTTTCTGGGAGTGAGCACTTTGACGGTCCAGAAAAGGCACACCATCAATTTTGTTAGTGACACTCCGATTTTCTTATGTTTTTGTATTTTTGTTTGTTTTTTTTTGGAGGGGGGTATGGCTTACCCACCTCAAACTTAGACTTCACAGTGTCCCCAATGTGGGAAGGCTGGAAGTCACTCTGGAAATCCCCACCTCAAACTTAAGAGTTCATAGTGTCCTCACTGTGACATGGAAATATGGACCGAAGGAGGTGGTTTGTGGGTATAAAAAGGGTCGTGTTTGGATGCGAAAAATGGCCTATATCATTTTACGGGACAAGTTGAGATTTGTACTTACAAAAGTGACCTTTTTAAGTCGGAAGCCGAAAGTTGTACCTTGAAATGGAAACGAGATCAAACAAGCATTCAAACAACAAATACGTTAGTACCCAAAAGTACCTACCGAGCGGTAAGATTTCATGCATTACAAACCAAAATAAGAAGTCAGCAAAGTGTCAAAAGCCTAGCCATAGGCATAAAGTCAAACCAAACAGAAATTAAAATTGTTTTAGGGAGCATCATGAGTGGAAACCAAAGTTTTAACAAACCATTCAATGGGTTGGGGTTGCTTGCGGTGAACTGTTGCCAAAGTCCTCACTGAACTCATCTTCACTTTCATTGGAGGGGCAAATACCTTCTGGAAATTCAGGGAGCTGTGCGGCCAATTCGGGATTAGCTTCTTGCAACATCTGGTTCATAACTATGTCTCTGTCCCTCGTGTACATCCAAAAGGATTCGGTGGCTCGGTTCATGTGTTTTTGGCTGGCCTCCATGAGTTCAATGCGATAGGTGAGAGATGTCAAAGCTTGCAAAATGGCTGTCAGTGGGTTACTAGTGCTTGCGGTTCCTGCAGTGGGTTGGGGAGTGGGGTTCCAGCGCTTCTTACATTGTGCTCATCAGCGATCCACACAGTGGGATTGTTAGCGGGATCATCGGTCGGGGCAGTGATTGCTCTTCCCATTTTTCGTATGGTTGCCACGCTGATGTTGCTTGTTGAAACAAGCCACTGATCATCTGCAGTTGAGGGCACTCCAGCTTCTATTAGCAACATAGTAATGAGACAAGGGAGGGGCAAGATTACCTTTTTACGGGTGCGGGCTTGATGAATGGTAGCGTGCATAACAATTCCCAGATTGATCTTTTTCCCAGTGAGGATGCAAAACAGTAAGGCACACTTGTGCATTGAAAGAGTAGTATCATGCGATGTCGGGGACAAAGAGGCACGGAGGAATTGGAACCATACAGCGGCCTCAGTAGTGAGGGAGCTAGCGTGCAGACACTTCCTCTGGCCGTCTTTATCCCATGTCTTCCCTTCAACTGCTATTTCTTTCAAAATAAGATCCTCATCTGCCGGGGTCATTTTCTTCAAAAACTGCGAAAATTCACAAGCTTCCGGGATCCTTCCTAGAACCCGATTAATTTCATCTGCTGTATAGCTCACGGTTCGACCGCGGACTTTCACAATGGGGTCTTTCTTTTGGGAAGCCTCGGCGTAAAACTCCCGTACCAACGAGGCATTTGCGCGGCGATTGGCAGAAGCTAAGCTCGACCAATCTTGCGCTAAAATTCTGTCTTTCACAAACGAGTTGGCCTCAATAAAGTTGGGTTCGAAACCCCTCTCTAAGTTCAACTTTTGATTTGAAATAAAAGCATAGTGGGCTGCTACTAGGCACCCCACTGGGGGCATGCTCAGTCCCCACAGTGGATAGATGTGGGCTTGCAGATGGGATTTGCACATCCCCAGCATCAGTCTCAAAAGAAGATGAACTTAAAGATGGTTTGAGACCCTTACCTTTCCCCGATGATTGTCTTCGCAGCTTTTTGGTTGGTGACCTCTGCGGCATGGTCACCCTAGACATGGTGACCATTCCTCTTTTCCTCATAGCCCAAGTGATGGGGTTCTCCCCACTGTGGGCAGCCTTCCGCAGCGCTTCCATATCCACGGTATTGTCCATTTGACTGTAATGGTGTTGGTACTCTTCCTCAACCTGCCTTCTCAACTTCTCTTCTTCATCGAACACTTCAGCCTCTGCCCTCTTTCTTTCTTCCTCGAATATCCTCTCTTTTTCAGCCTTAATCCTTGCTTCTTCCAATCTCCTTTCTTCCTCCTCTTTTCGCACCCTTTCCTCTTCCTCTCGCCGCCTTTTCTAGACTTCTTCTTTTCTTTTTCGAATGGCAGCCATTCTTTGGTTGTACTCCTCTTCCAATCTCCTTTCTTCTTCCTCGGCCTGCAATGCCTCTTCATCGAAGTGGCTAGAACTGGAGTCCGCCACTTTTGATGAAGAAACTCCCCTTGGACTCCCCTGCTTGGACGAACCCGTATCTGGAACATCGGTGACTATCGGATTTTCGTCGGAGATCGGCGGCGGTTCGTTTAGGTCGCCAGTCACGGTTTCCGGCGGGTGGTCGTCGGTGGTTCTGTGGCGGACCGCCGGACGTGTGGGTGCATCAGGGTGGGTGTTTAGCCTCTTGCTTCTAGCCATTGTTTAGGGTTTTAGGAAGGGTTTTTTGGTTTGGCTTTGTGAGAGAGAGAGAGAGAGAGGTGAAGAGTGTAAGTATTTTGTAGAAAGAGTGGTTTTGTTTTGAATAGGAAAAAGGTTTTCTTTTGGTTAGTATGGGAGGGAACGGTTGTTTTTTTGGTGAGAGAGAGAGATGAGAAACGATAGTTTTTCTTGGAAAATGGCGAGACTAGGACAAGTGGCAGCAAAAGTTGAACTTTGTGTAAGTAAAAGCGGATAGATGTCAGCCTTGGGCCCCCCAAAAACCGTCCCTTCTTATGTCAGACCGGGAGTGGGGAGCGCAGGGACTTGCTCCTGCCCACTGCGAACCTTTTTCTTCCAAAAAGTAACAATTTCTCCTACACCCATTGAAACAAACTACCATGCAGAATTAAAAAGACCAAAAATAATAAAAAGACAGCAAACAACTGAAATAAAATATTTACAAGTGGTTCCGATGTTTCTTAACCATAGTGGGGTGGAGAGTGGGATGGAATGTGGGCACTCTCATTCAGAAAATGTTTCACCCTCTGCCCATTGACTTTAAAGATTTGACCAGACTGTGGGGACTTCAACTCTACTGTTCCAAAGGGACTTACCTTGACAATGGTGTATGGTCCCGTCCAACATGATTTTAGCTTTCCTGGAAAGAGTTTAAGACGGGAATTGAACAATAATACCTGTTGTCCCTCCATGAACTCCCTATGGTTGATTCTTCGATCATGCCACATCTTGGTCTTTTCCTTGTACAACTTTGCGTTTTCATAAGAGTGGTAATGCAACTCTTCTAACTCATGCAATTGTAAACTCCGCTTAATTGCTGCAGCATCCTCACTCATGTTAAGCTCTTTAAGGGCCCAAAATGCCTTGTGCTCCAATTCAATCGGTAAATGGCAAGCTTTGCCAAAAACCAATTTAAACGGAGACATTCCCAAGGGAGTTTTGTAGGCCGTGCGATAGGCCCAAAGAGCATCATCGAGTTTGGTTGACCAATCTTTACGGTGTGGTTTAACAACTTTTTCCAAAATTCCTTTGATTTCTCGGTTTGAAAGCTTGGCTAAATCGTTGGTTTGCGGATGGTATGCGGTGGCCACTCTATGATGTATGTCATATTTAGAAAGGACCGAGGCCATGACTTTGTTTACAAAATGGGTGCCTTCGTCACTAATCAATGCCCGTGGTGTTCCAAATCGATTGAAAATATTTTTATGCAAAAACTTTACCACGGTATTGGCATCATTAGAATGGCACGCAATGGCTTCCACCCATTTTGAAACATAGTCTACCGCAACCAAGATATAAAAATTATTATTGGAATTTGGAAAGGGTCCCATGAAATCAATCCCCCAAACATCAAAAAGTTCTACCTCTAGAATGTTGTTAAGAGGCATCTCGTTTCTTTGCGAAATGTTCCCGGTGCGTTGACATTGCTCACAATTTTTCACAAATTCATACGAGTCTTTAAACACAGTGGGCCAAAAGAACCCACTTTGCAAGATTTTTGCAGCAGTGCGGTTTCCACCAAAGTGGCCACCGTAGTGGGATGTGTGACAACCATGGAGTATTTGATGTTGCTCACTCCCGTGGATACAACGCCTCAATATTTGGTCCGTCCCTATCTTATATAAGAAAGGGTCGTCCCAAACATATTGTCTTATATCATGTAAAAACTTTTTAAATGGTTGTCCACTTATCCCGTGGGGTTTCAGTCCACTTGCTAAAAAGTTTGCATTGTCAGCATACCAAGGAATATTATTTTCGAGATGTTGGGCTGATAACAATTGTTCATCGGGAAAATTCTCTTTGACCGGAGTGGGATCAACAGTGCCCACTATCTTCTCGAGCCTGGACAAATGGTCAGCTATCTGATTGCTTGTTCCTTTTCTATCAACGATCTCAAGGTCAAATTCTTGCAGCAATAAAACCCACCTAATCAAGCGTGGCTTGGAATCAGCCTTGTTGATTAGGTATTTTATCGCTGCATGATCCGTGTGCACTATGACCTTCGTCCCTATCAAGTATGACCTGAAACGATCAAAAGCAAACACCACCGCAAGTAATTCTTTTTCAGTTACTGTGTAATTAATCTGAGCTTCAATCAGTGTTTTACTTGCATAATAAATGGGGTGAAAAACTTTGTTCTTTTTCTGTCCGAGAACAGCCCCCACAGCCCAATCGCTGGCGTCACACATCACTTCGAATGGGAGTGACCAGTCAGGAGTGGTCACTATGGGTGCTGTGACTAAGGCTTCCTTGATTGTTTCAAAAGCATCTCGGCATTCTTTCGTAAAAATGAAATCTTTTTCATGCTGTAACAGGATACATACGGGTTTTGTTATTTTCGAAAAATCTTTGATGAACCTCCTATAAAAACCTGTGTGACCCAAGAACATCGAATACCTTTTACTGTTGTGGGTTCGGGAAGTTGTGCCACTACCTCAAGTTTGGCTTTATCGACTTCTAACCCTCTTTTTGAGACAAGATGGCCTAGGACAATACCCTCTTCTACCATAAAATGACATTTTTCCCAATTTAAAATAAGATCGTGGGTCTCACATCTCACTAGGCTTTTCTCTTGATTTCCTAGGCAGTTGTCAAATGATGTCCCTATCACAGAAAAGTCATCCATAAAAACTTCTATGGTGTCCTCAATCATGTCGGTGAAAATGGCCATCATACAATGTTGGAAAGTAGCTGGGGCATTACACAATCCAAATGGCATCCTCCGGAATGCAAAAGTACCGTAGGGACAAGTAAATGTGGTCTTTTCTTGGTCCTCAGGGGCGATATGGATTTGATTGTATCCGGAGTATCCATCTAGAAAACAATAAAATTCCTTTCCCGCTAACCGATCAAGCATTTGGTCGATGAAAGGTAGGGGGAAGTGGTCTTTCTTAGTGTCCAAGTTGAGTTGTCTATAGTCCATGCAAATTCTCCACCCCATGACAATCCTAGTGGGGATGAGCTCGTTCTTTTCGTTCTTTACTACGGTTGTCCCTCCCTTTTTAGGGACACATTGGACGGGGCTCACCCAACTACTACTAGCAATGGGATAGATAATACCGGCATCTAACCACTTCAAAACTTCTTTCTTAACTACCTCCTTCATGATGGGATTCAACCTTCTTTGAGGTTGGACTTTCCCAGGGTGGTCACTCTCCAAGTTAATCTTATGTTGACATAAAGAGGGGCTAATACCTCTAATGTCCGCTATGGTCCAACCAATTGCTTTCTTATGCTTCATCAACAAATCAATCAGACGTTGTTCTTGGTTCTCGCTAAGTTTGGAAGAGATAATAACGGGAAGTTTATTATCCTTAGCGAGATAAGCATATTTCAAGTGGGAAGGCAATGGTTTAAGCTCTAACTCGGGAGGTTGTTCTATTGAAGGGGGTTGGATATCTCTATCCTTAAAGTCTAGAGGTTCAAAGGCTGCCACTATTTCGTTACACTCATCCTCAAAAGTGTCGTCACCCTCAAGGTCGGAGTGCTCACTCTCACTCCCCACTGTGGGCACTGTACTTCCCACTGTGGGCACTGTATCAAGACTGTAGGATCCATAAATCGAACTTAAAGCAAAGCAGTCTTCGGTGTCTATATACTTAAGGGACTTGAAGACATTGAATGTCACTTCTTGGTCATTAACTCTCATTGTGAGTTCTCCTTTGTGCACATCAATCAAAGTTCGTCCGGTTGCAAGAAACGGACGTCCTAAGATGATTGGGATTTCTTTATCGGCCTCATAATCTAGAACTAGAAAATCGGCTGGGAAGATAAATTTATCCACTTGGACCAAAACGTCTTCTATTTTACCCTTTGGGTAGGCAATGGACCGGTCGGCTAGTTGTAATGTCACGGTTGTGGGTCTAGCCTCTCCAATACCCAACTTGTTAAAAATAGATAATGGCATCAAGTTGATACTAGCTCCTAAATCACAGAGTGCTTGACCTACTTCTTGTCCTCCTATTGTGCATGGAATGGTGAAACTACCCGGGTCTTTCAACTTAGGTGGAATCTTGCTAGTAAGGAGGGCACTACATTCCTCGGTCAAAGCCACAGTCTCAAACTCACCCAACTTTCTCTTTTTGTTCAAAATATCCTTTAAAAATTTAACATAGCTTGGCATTTGCTCGAGAGCCTCTACCAAGGGTATGTTAATGTGAAGTTGTTTAAAAATGTCTAAGAATTTTTTAAATTGAACATCGACATTTTTAGGCTTCATTCTTTCAGGAAAAGGAATACTTCGTGGGTCAATTTGAGCTGACTGTGGTATTGGCTTTGGAATAGTAGGTTTTGGAACAGGTCCAAAAATGGGAAGGTCAGGGATGTCGTTCCCCACTGTGGGGATGACAGTGACTTGAGGAATGCCCAATGTGGGGATTACAGTGGGTATTTGAGGCGAATCATCAGACACGAAAACGATATCTTTCAGATCCTTTCCACTCCTAAGTGTGATGGACTTAACATGTTCAGATCCTTTTCCTATCACCCTAGCATGCTCGGTATCACTAGGTAACGTCCCTGGTGGTCTATTCATAACTTCGACGGCTAGTTGTCCTACTTGAGTCTCTATGTTCCTAATGGCTGCTTGAGTTTGATTCATAAAACCCTTGAGAATTGATTCAATCGATTGTTGATTGGATCGTGATTGGTATTGTTGTGAGGATTGCCCTTGGTGAAAGTTCTGTGAGTTCTGACCACTGTGATGTGGGGACTGCCCACTGTAATGTGAGGACTGCCCACTGTGAGTTTCCTGAAATCCAGGGGGGTTGTGTGGTCTTTGCTGGGTATGACTCACCCCGCGGGGTTGGAGTCCTGGATTACCAGCCCAAGAGAAATTTGGGTGATTTCTCCAACCTGGATTATAAGTCTGCGAGTAAGGGTTGTTTCTTGGATTTGTCCCTATAACATTAACGGCTTCGGGATTTGCTGGACAATAGTCAAAAAGATGCTCCTCTCCAGAGAGGGAGCAGTTTTCGGCTAGATGAGTTGCATAATTGACTTGGCCTCTATTTTGGTTCAAAACGATTTTTGTTAAGGCCACTAACTGCGCATTCATGGTTTTGAGCGCTTCGGAATCGATGGTGTTGGTCTTTGGTACTACTGCTCTAGGATTGGACCACTCGGTATTGTTGTTGGACACTTTTTCTAAGATTTGATATCCTTCATTGTAGGTTTTACTCGTGAACGTTCCACCGGCTGTTGCATCTAAGATGATTTTTGCTGCATTGGAAAGACCATTGTAAAAGGTCTCCAATTGGATGCAATGTGGGATGCCATGATGTGGGCACTTTCGAAGTAAATCTTTAAACCGTTCCCAGGCATCCGAAACAGCCTCATCTTCTTCTTGCCTAAACAAAATTATATCATTTCGAAACCTTACATTCCTCGTTGGAGGAAAGTATTTTCGCAAAAATTTATCGGCAAGTTCTTGCCAAGTGGTTATCGAGTGAGGTGCATGCGAGTTCAGCCATGACTTTGCCTTATCCCTTAGTGAAAAGGGAAAAATTCTTAGTCTTAATGCTTCATCACTCATACCTTGCAGCTGAAAGGAATCGGTCATTTCCAAGAAAGATTTTAAGTGCGAGTGAGGATCCTCAGATGGTGACCCTCCAAACTGACCCGTGGCTTGGATCATTTGAAACATCACCGGTTTGAGTTCAAAATGGTTTGCAACAATGTTGGGCCTTAGAATCCTGGAGCTTAAGTCGTTAGCTCCGGAAGTAGCATAGTCCCGTATTTTTCGATCTTTGCTATCGGCAATCGTCACTGTGGTCTCCACTATAGGTGGTGGTATTTCTGCCATATTTACAGTGGGAATCACAGGGGGTTGTCGATTTGTGTTCTTTTTTTTACGTCTTCTTCGAAAAGTTTTCTCTATTTCAAGATCGATTGGTACCAAAAGTTCGTGTTGTTGCCATGGCATGCAACACGAACAACTTAGGAAAATGAGTTACTTGGGCTCGAACAAAAACTAATTGTTAGAGCAGGTTTTAATGTTGATTTAAAGTTCAAGGGTTAAACTGTATTTGATTAAATTAGAGCTTATTAGTGAACGGGCCGTGGGCTTGTTAACCACGGGCCCATTGTATTTAATGTTGATTAGCTTGGAAAAACAAGCTAATCATCTCTTTTACTTTCAAGCACTGTACTGTAATATTCTCTCTGAAAGATTAATGAAAGGGATGACCAGTTGAAATCACATTTTGTATTGCTTTATCATATTCGATTTCATATTAGTTGCATGGATCTGGATTCAACAATTGGTATCAGAGCAGACGGACGGATTCGATTCACAGATTCATTCATCAATTTCTCGTCAGTTTGATTTTTTCACGTTTGACTATTCTTGAATTTTCAAATCTTTGATTCTGACCAAATTGTTCAAATCTATTTATTGGGTTGTGTTAGCATTATACTTGTTAGTAATTCTGCAAAGTTTCGCATTCCAATTCGATCGTTTGAGTGGTTAATTTAGCAATTTAAGATCAAAAGTTTTGGTAGTGTTCTTGACAAAGATTCGATTTTTAACCATCAAAACTTGTTGTTTTTGCGTTGAAATCGATTGGATTAGTGTTATTTTTGTGTTAGGCATTGTTACTAACCTTCCAGGATCGATTTTGGGCAACCCTGATAAAAAATTCGATCGAATTGAGAAAACAGCCGACTTGTCCGAACAAACCAGCCGACTTTTCCGGACAACTTCAAGGTGTCCGGACGTTTGTGTGATTTTCATCCGGATACTTCCAAGTCCATCCGGACTCTTCATTTTTTCCGGGTAAGTTCTGCAATCCGGGTAAGTCACTATTCCCTACATTATCCGGGTAACATTTGTATCCGGGACCCCCGTGCTAAGTCGCCGGAGGGGGACATTTAAGTATTTGTGATACTGTGCCACTTTGAATTGAACAATCGTCTGACGATCACTCCAGTGCAACTGAAGATGTCTCCTGCTGAAGAAGACAAGACAAAGTTGTGTCAGGTATGTAAACCTATCTATTTAGAACTTTCTGACCGAATGACACCTCTTGCTGAACGGGTAGATTCCTTTAAGGCCACCTCTAATGATGTAACGACCCGGTTTCCCCAAACATACAACAAATAACATATATTGCATAACCTCGTTACATTCATAACCAAAGATACATAAATACCACATACGGTCCCTATAGTCTCAAAACTATACAATACAAAACGTAAACATTTCCTAATCTTCATCAGCTATCAACCGCATCCTACACTTTATCCTTCCCTTTGCTATTACAAGTTTCACGACCTGGAATACATATTTTTGAAAACAAAATGAGGGTTAGACCAAACGGTCTAGTGAGATAATCCCTGTCATTTCAAAATCGTTAAAGAAACCAATTTATATAAAACCATGTATCAAAACAGTTTATATAAAACCTTTGTCAAAACACACATATACCACAAGTAATTAAATACCAAACAAAACGTGTGCACCGTGTACAACTCCTCCTTCACATGGTCATATTAGTTGGTTGCAAGCCAACTAATAAATTAACTCCGCTGTACGAAAATTACAGCCAACACCGTTGTACGAAAATTACAGCCAAAACTCCGCCGGTCCGAAACCCGGCCAAGGTGCACTCGTGTAGTGTAATGCTCATATAAATAAAATATATATCTCAATATATAATATTTTCATTTATAAACACGTCATCACATTCCAATCACATATCCATTTCAATTATAAACACATAATCATACCATCTATGGCATTCCAAATCCACACATATCCATCTCATATATATATTATATATATGTATCCCAGTTTGAAAACATTTTAAAGTAAAACTCACCTTGATTGTTTATCAAAAACTCCTTCCAAGCTTTTCTCGAGAAATCCAATCTTTCACCCAAAATTTACAGAATCTGGAACAATTAAAATACAAGTATCCCTTAAACACTAAGAATCTTAAATAATCCAAAATCCTCGTCTGCTATCGCAACCAACTAGAATGATAATTCTTATCGCAATGCACAGTAATCTTCGCAACCCACTATTGCGACTTCTTCTTCCTATCGCAACCAACTACTGCGACACCTCATCCTATCGCAACCAACTGTTGCGATACACCACTCTATCGCAACTAACTGTTGCGATACCAATGGTCCTATCGCAACTCACTGTTGCGATACTTATGAATGTCGCAACTCAAGGTTGTGATACTTATGATGTTCATCACTATCTCAGTTAACTAAAATCATCTTTTACCCAGAAATTTGCAGATTTAAACCATGAATGTTTCTGATATTTTGCAGATATACTTAAGACCATAAATAGAAACTATCTATAAACTTAGTTTTCCAAAACATTCATAAATCATCAAAACCCATTTATAAAATTATCTTGCAAACTTATAACCATAACATAAGGAATTTAAGTAGGATAATTACCTTTGTTTTTCTTCAATTGATTCCAATAATTCTAGCAGAAAGTAGACAATTTTCCTTCTTCTTCTTCTTAGATTTGCTCTCTCAAATCTCTCTCTTTTCTCTTCTCTCTCTCTTGCCGTACACAAAACCCACATACACACCAACTTGAATATTTGATAAATGTACTAATATTGAGACAAATCATGTCTAGCTCAGTTGGTCTACCTAAGGACGATAACATCCTGGGGGGGCTGTGGATGGTATCCCAGTCTACCCGGGTTCGATTCCAAAGGGGAGGCAATTGAGGGCATGAGGAGTACCTAGTCCTTGGGTGGTCCAGTCTTTGACTGGGCTTACCCCCCCAGCCTGTGGTTGGGCCTTAGGTCCAGCGGCGGATTAGTGGACTGCCCTCGGATGTCCGATACCGTCGGGGAGGCGTGCGTGCGTGTGTGCGTTGTGTTCGTGGTAGTTGATCGAAAGGGTCGATGCCGCTATGCCTTCCAAAAAAAATATTGAGACACCTCATCTTATTAAAAGGAAAAGGTGGCGATGGTGATGACTTAGGTGTCATCAATTTGGCCAACTTAACCCCATACTTTCATTCATTTACAAGTTTAACCCTTATACTTTAAAATAAAAATTAAAACTTACCCCTTAACTTCTAACTCCATAAAAATAATCCCAAACTTATCTTAAAACTAAAATAATAAAAATTAAATAAACCCACAATATACCCGGTTATTAGTTACCAAAGGATCCTTTTACAAACAAATACATTATTCTCAATATTACCAAAACATCAAGAGTTTTAATTCCACACAAAAATTCCGCCCCTTTAAAACAACGATAATCACCAATTTATTAATACTAACCACTTTATTTGAACTATACACACATTATCCGCAATTTACTTAATTAATCCATCCCACAAAGTCGATCTGAATCTTAAAATAACTATAATCGTAATTTTCTGCCGAATCACCCAATAATCAAATTCCACGAAGGTTCAAAATAACTCGAAAGTTCACTTATATCACAAAAAGAAATAACTTATACTCACATGAAACTAATCCAATTAACACAACATTTTATGCTTACTCGGAACATTTACTACGCTAATACTACTTTTAACTCCCCCGGCCTTTCACGACAAACGTCGTGTTCTACACTTTTACAATACTAACTCGAAAACATAATCATACACTTTCAATATAAAACTTGCTTAGCAATCACAACCTATTTCTTATACTCTTCCATGGAATAAAATATACTCAACAAAAATCATTTTATATCACGGATAAGTTTCTTAATTTTATCAAATCCATATACTCATCCTACCACATACAACAAATAACATATATTGCATAACCTCGTTACATCTGTAACGACCCGGTTTCCCCAAACATACAACAAATAACATATATTGCATAACCTCGTTACATTCATAACCAAAGATACATAAATACCACATACGGTCCCTATAGTCTCAAAACTATACAATACAAAACGTAAACATTTCCTAATCTTCATCAGCTATCAACCGCATCCTACCATTTCCATTTCTCATGCTAGCATAGCATAACCACGATAATCACACATCAATACTTAATTGCACTTGACACCAAATCATTCATCCAAATCATATTTACACATGCAAGACCAAGTCTAATCAAACGGTTTCACTAAAAGTTACAATAAAAATAACACTAAATGCTTCAAGATACAACACACTTCTCGATCTCCAAACATAGTTAACCAAATCACTTACATTCTTTTACACTAAAGGAATATATCGAATTTCTAAACAAAATTAATCTATCCACTTTTATTTCTATACTCACAAGAATACTTCTAACAATTCAATTCAAAATAGTTAAAACAAATAATAAACACTATGAATTAACGTACTTTACCCGATGTCCAATCGAAATAAAATAATCTCATCCAAACATAAACATATTATTGTCTCTAAATCCCGATACTTTAATCGATTTCACTTTTCAATCTTGACTTCCCATCAAGAACCTTCCAAATAGAACTCCTATCATAACATAGTTTGCAATAACAATCTAATGTCATCACTTAACATAACTGCAAAACTCGATGAGAAGTCGAAGACTTACACATCTACCTTAACTTACAACGCAAATTTCTTAATTGTACAAATACCACACCAGAATATCATATCCTAATAATGATACCATAAAATCCTTATGACAACTTTCAGACGCGCTCAACAAATTACGTCTTCTTCGCATCAATCAATATATCATCATCAAATTAAAATAAAGTCTAATAGTGACTTAATTTCTCGAATATAAACAAAACACAATCTCAAACATTTCAATTATCTCAATAACTTCACCACCATAACTCATACCGACTTCCATCCAATAATATCAACACCAATTCATTTCTTAATAAAATAACAAACTCGTTATCACATCAATTTCTTACATCTCTGACTTAGCATAAAAATACTAACACAAATCCTTAAACATTTGATTCACTTAAACTGTTCCGCAAATGAAATTCATCAACATCGGTCTCACATTACCTAACTGATATAATTACCAATTCATCCCATGATAATTCCGCTACAAAACTAAGCCGAAAAGAATTCATTACAATTCCGTCAAATTTATTAAAAATTTCTTGTCACTAATCATAATACCAATCATATAAATCATTAACGACTTAACATGCAAAGTCAAGCATAAAGTCTAAAACAACTCTTTAACTTAAACAACGCCATAAAGAAAGTTCATCCACATTAACCTCACCTTACTTAACCGTAAAAATCGCCAACTAATCACATAATAAATCTACTACAAACTACACCACAAAGTTCATCACGCGACCATCAAATATTTATTAAACATCGTTTTCTTCCCGCTAATCATAACACTAATAATATAAATCCATTTTACAACTTAAATCCTTCAATCCAGGAGGAGTATTAGGTAAACACCCAACTCATTTGAACCACTTTTCTATACCCAGAAAAAAAACTCTCAAACATCAATTTCTTATAACAAGATTGACATAATATAAATATTCTCTCTTAGCTTAAGTCTAGGTTATCAGCAACCTAGTTCTCTCTTAAGGTTCTATCTCTTTACCAAATGAACTCATAAGACTTATTAGCAGGCTAAGAACTCCAGATAATTCTATCTAACTTTTATCCTCAAATGTTTCCCCTAAACCCGAACTTAATTTGAGTCCACAGAATTTCCAGTCCTCATTCATACTCTATCCAAGAGTCAATAAAACACAAACTTAAAAGTTAACATTAAAGTTAAATAAACAAAACCACCAAAACTGGGCTGCACAGGACAGCACAGTTACACCTCTGTTTTTTTTGGCTTAATTATCATACTTAGAAGCCAAACTAGTTGATCATGTCTAAAACAAAAACGTACTTACATCTCTTAAGCTTCATATCGTTTTGGACTCACCTCGATTGGAGCAACGACCAATTATATATAAATTTTATACAAACAGTGTGCAGATCCCGTTTTTCACAGGACCAGCTTCTGTAATTCACTGTTTGGAGCTGCTTAAAGTCATAATTTGGCCTCGGTGAAAACTACAAAGTTGCATAGGACTGAAAGATATTGCTAACTGCAAAATTTGAGCTTATTTAGACTAACGGTTGATTTTATACGAATTTTTTTAATATCTGGACAGAAAACTTAAACTCAACAGAATTGATAATTTCTTTAAGACATTTCATCAATCACCTTGTGAGCATCAATTCATGGAGCTCAAACCCATTTCAATGGTTTCATTCCTTTTTCCATTTCTGATACCAAACTTCTAGTTTATGAATTCTAATACAAGAACATAATTAATACATGATTTCACCATGAAATACTTCAAGACTTTATCTAATCATAATTAGCCAACTAAAACTCATATATCTATAACACAACTATCAAATACTTTCTAATGCAGATAAACGACAATTAAGGAGTCACACTTAATCAATTGCATCGGAGTCAATTAGCATTTTAGCACGTATAGAGTTTATAGAAATATACCTGTCTTCGTCTCTATCCATACGTCACGACCGACTTGCCACTCTGTTGATTTCAACAAGGTTAATATACACATAAGCACATACTCAATATAATAAGGTATTCCAGTTCAAACATGTACTTGTAAGTTCACAATTACACTGGCCAGGTGTAATTTAAAATTACCTTACATGATGTTCCTTCTACCTTTTTATATTTAACATCCCAAAGGTTCTAAAATAATAGGGACATCCTACTTCACATGCAGTTTAAGTCTAGGTATAGATCCGTATACCTAAATCCCTTAAACTAGGGCTCTGATACCATCTATAACGACCCGATTTCCCCAAACATACAACAAATAACATATATTGCATAACCTCGTTACATTCATAACCAAAGATACATAAATACCACATACGGTCCCTATAGTCTCAAAACTATACAATACAAAACGTAAACATTTCCTAATCTTCATCAGCTATCAACCGCATCCTACACTTTATCCTTCCCTTTGCTATTACAAGTTTCACGACCTGGAATACATATTTTTGAAAACAAAATGAGGGTTAGACCAAACGGTCTAGTGAGATAATCCCTGTCATTTCAAAATCGTTAAAGAAACCAATTTATATAAAACCATGTATCAAAACAGTTTATATAAAACCTTTGTCAAAACACACATATACCACAAGTAATTAAATACCAAACAAAACGTGTGCACCGTGTACAACTCCTCCTTCACATGGCCATATTAGTTGGTTGCGAGAAAACTAATAAATTAACTCCGCTGTACGAAAATTACAGCCAACACCGCTGTACGAAAATTACAGCCAAAACTCCGCCGGTCCGAAATCCGGCCAAGGTGCACTCGTGTAGTGTAATGCTCATATAAATAAAATATATATCTCAATATATAATATTTTCATTTATAAACACGTCATCACATTCCAATCACATATCCATTTCAATTATAAACACATAATCATACCATCTATGGCATTCCAAATCCACACATATCCATCTCATATATATATTATATATATGTATCCCAGTTTGAAAACATTTTAAAGTAAAACTCACCTTGATTGTTTATCAAAAACTCCTTCCAAGCTTTTCTCGAGAAATCCAATCTTTCACCCAAAATTTACAGAATCTGGAACAATTAAAATACAAGTATCCCTTAAACACTAAGAATCTTAAATAATCCAAAATCCTCGTCTGCTATCGCAACCAACTAGAATGATAATTCTTATCGCAATGCACAGTAATCTTCGCAACCCACTATTGCGACTTCTTCTTCCTATCGCAACCAACTACTGCGACACCTCATCCTATCGCAACCAACTGTTGCGATACACCACTCTATCGCAACTAACTGTTGCGATACCAATGGTCCTATCGCAACTCACTGTTGCGATACTTATGAATGTCGCAACTCAAGGTTGCGATACTTATGATGTTCATCACTATCTCAGTTAACTAAAATCATCTTTTACCCAGAAATTTGCAGATTTAAACCATGAATGTTTCTGATATTTTGCAGATATACTTAAGACCATAAATAGAAACTATCTATAAACTTAGTTTTCCAAAACATTCATAAATCATCAAAACCCATTTATAAAATTATCTTTCAAACTTATAACCATAACATAAGGAATTTAAGTAGGATAATTACCTTTGTTTTTCTTCAATTGATTCCAATAATTCTAGCAGAAAGTAGACAATTTTCCTTCTTCTTCTTCTTAGATTTGCTCTCTCAAATCTCTCTCTTTTCTCTTCTCTCTCTCTTGCCGTACACAAAACCCACATACACACCAACTTGAATATTTGATAAATGTACTAATATTGAGACAAATCATGTCTAGCTCAGTTGGTCTACCTAAGGACGGTAACATCCTGGGGGGGATGTGGATGGTATCCCAGTCTACCCGGGTTCGATTCCAAGGGGGAGGCAATTGAGGGCATGAGGAGTACCTAGTCCTTGGGTGGTCCAGTCTTTGACTAGGCTTACCCCCCCAGCCTGTGGTTGGGCCTTAGGTCCAGCGTAAGCTGGGCCGGGACAGCGGCGGATTAGTGGACTGCCCTCGGATGTCCGATACCGCCGGGGAGGCGTGCGTGCGTGTGTGCGTTGTGTTCGTGGTAGTTGATCGAAAGGGTCGATGCCGCTATGCCTTCCAAAAAAAAATATTGAGACACCTCATCTTATTAAAAGGAAAAGGTGGCGATGGTGATGACTTAGGTGTCATCAATTTGGCCAACTTAACCCCATACTTTCATTCATTTACAAGTTTAACCCTTATACTTTAAAATAAAAATTAAAACTTACCCCTTAACTTCTAACTCCATAAAAATAATCCCAAACTTATCTTAAAACTAAAATAATAAAAATTAAATAAACCCACAATATACCCGGTTATTACAAATGAACAACTGCTTGAGATTAGATCACTATCTGAAAAGCTGGATGTTCAAAGGAGAATAACTGAAAAATATAAGTCTGAAAATGCTAATCTAAAAGACAAATGCAAAAATCTTTCATTAGCACCTAAGGACTTAAGGGCCAAGTTATCTGATCTTCAGTCTCAGTTTGATAAGTGCTTGAATGAGAAAGAAGAAATTGTTTATCAATGTTCTTCTCTTCAAATTCAACACAAGGAGTTTGTGACTAAAATCCTTGATCTTGAAAACAAACTCCACAAAAGGGGTCAAACTGATCAAACCATCTTTCTGAATAAACCTAAAGAGTTCACATACTTTAACAAAGAGTGGGGAATCGGATATGATAACCCACATTATCTGAAAAAGGGAAGATATCAAGTCCCTACTCTGTATGATTTTGCTTGCTATGGATTAGATAAAAAGTATCCAGAGTACGCAATTCAATGGACTGGTCCTCTTGAACCAGAAAAGGAGGAGAAAACCGAGGAACATAAACGCACACACAAACAAGGAATTCAACTTCCATTTTGTTATGAACCTTTAAACTACTCATATCAAAAGAACAAAAAGTACCTTTCCAACGACTACTTCGACCCCTACAAGGTAGCTACACCCAAGGATTCCTCCAAGAAGGATGAGGATGTAGCACCTGCAACCAAGACTGAGACGGATGAGTTTAAACTCTATGTTCCTCCTCTCATCTTGGAAGCAAAAATTGTCGAGTTGGAGGAGTCGATTGAGAAATAAAGGTCCACCTTTCAAAACGAAAAGAAAGTGCTCATCTCTGAGATTGAGAAACTCAAATCTGAGAAAATCGACGGTGTGTCAAGTGAGGAAAAGGAAAAATTTCAGTGGGAAATCAATACGCTCTCATCAAAACTGTCTGAAATGACAAGAGAAACGATGAAAGAGCATATGGTAAATAGTCAACTCCGAGTGCAGCTTGACTTGCTCCAAACTGCGAAGCAATTTTCACCTGAACTTTCCTCTAACTCATCTGACACATCCTCGTGTAAAGCCTTCATTGGAAATATCTCATCTCAAGAAAGTAACGTCTCTCAAGACGAATGTGCTCAAAGGAATTTAAACTCTGATTTTTCAAACGCTTCCGCACCAAGTTCCCCAAAGCACACAACCGAAAGCACAAAGAGTTCCTTACCTTCCTCACCTGATCCTAGTCCAGTACTTCCCAAGATAGATTTTTCAGAGTACATGAACTCCGAAGGTAACTGTGATGAAGAGTTTGATTCGTTTCCCTTCGACAAACCTCTTCCAAGTCACACTGATTTTTTATCCCCCGTGGTCAATCCTCCGGTTAATTCTTTAAAAGAAAGTTGTTCTCAAACAAAGGCCTCAGCCGTGATCAAGATTTCCCAGTCAAAACCAACCTCGAAACCTGTTTCCAAAAGGCTATCACAGCCAAGGCAAGCTACCGGACCATTGACTGCCAACACTACTATTTCTCCAAGTCAACCTGATTTTTTGTCTCCAATGGTTAATCGTCCGGTCAATTTTCTAAAGGGCGACTGTTCTCAACCCAAGACTCCGGCTGTGATCAAGATTCTTAAAAATGTTTCCAACTCTCAAAAACAGTCACAGCCGAAACAAAAGACCGAACGACCGACCGCTAAGACTCCTGTTTCCTCAAAAGTCACTGATCATACTATCCCTGCTGTTTCAGATAAAAATGGCCGCGCTAATAAAGAAACACCAAAGTGGCTAAAGAGGGAATCTGTCGAGAAGGATGTATCAAAGTCATTCCCACCTGTTTTCAATTCTAAAATAGACAAAGACAATTATGCTTGGAATCATTGGAACCATTTTGATGTTTCTTTTCCTGTTAAAGTTAAATCACTTAATCAATTGATTCAGTTATCGAATGATTGTTTATGTTGTTCTAATTGTGGTTGGAATGATTGTGATTATATTCACAATAATGATTGGTATGCGCCTTACTTTGTTGGTAACCTATTTCATAAGCGCAAACCCCATAATAACAAGCAACAACATCATTTCAAAAGGGGTTTCAATCAAACGGTTAAACCACAGCGGGAGACCCGACCCATTCCTACACGGGCTGCTCTTACTGAGGTTAAACCGGCACCCAGGTGGAAATCTGCCCCAAAATCTGTTCCTCCAAAAGGTGTAAATTCTGTACCCAAGAGGCAACAAGTGCCAAAACCAGTTCCCTCCAACGGTGTAAAATCTACACCTAAAGGGAAAGCTGAGTCAAAGCAGATTTCCCCAGGCAGTGCCAAATCTAACCCCCCAGGACCCAAACAAATTTGGGTACCTAAACGTCACTAATCTTATTTTGCAGAACGGTCATGTGTGGTACTTAGATTCTGGATGCTCCAAGCACATGACCGGAAGAAGGGAGCTTCTTACGAATTACAAGGAAGAATAATGCGGAGACGTGAGATTTGGAAATAACGAGAAGTCGCCGATCGTGGGCTACGGCGACATCGTACAAGACAAGATAACACTCAAGAAGGTATCCCACGTCGCAGGATTAGGACACAATCTATTCAGCATCGGTCAATTCTGTGACAAGGATCTCGAGGTCAGCTTTAAAGCCACAAGGTGTAGAATCCTCAACAACAACGGCGAGGAACTTCTGGTTGGAACTCGCAAGACTAATCTCTACACCATTGACCTCGCCGCTCTCAAGATAGACAAGCCAGTATGTCTCTTGTCAAAAGCCGACTCCGACCAAGTTTGGCTCTGGCATGCACGTCTTTCGCACCTCAACTTCAGAAGTATAAATCAACTGGTGCTAGGCAAACACGTCAGAGGCGTGCCCCAACTTCCGTCCGTGAAGGATCGTCTCTGTGGAGCATGCAAAAAGGGAAAGATGACGCGCGCATCACATCCGCCGAAGGCAACTCCGAGCACGATCTGGACTCTCGAACTCATTCATATGGATTTGTGTGGTCCAATGCGTGTTCCGAGCATCAATAAACGCAAATACGTGCTCGTGATGGTGGACGACTACTCGCGCTACACTTGGGGTGAGGTTCTTACGCTCGAAGGACGAAACTCCGGAGCTCATTATTGATCACCTGAAGACTGTCCAGCAGAACAAGCTTCAACACGTTCAGTCCATCAGAACTGACAACGGGACGGAGTTCAAGAATCAAAAAGTGGATGACTATCTGAGAACGGTAGGCATCACACACACTTTCTCTGCAGCACGCACTCCACAACAAAACGGAGTGGTGGAAAGACGGAACCGTACCCTCGTTGAAGCTGCTCGACCGATGCTATCCCAAGCAAATCTACCGCTGTATCTCTGGGCTGAGGCGGTGTCTACGGCATGCTACACGCAAAACCGCTCTATCCTTCTCAAGCGGTTCAACAAGACACCGTACGAGATCATGAATAATCACGTTCCAACCGTCGGCTACTTCCATGCATTTGGATGCACTTGCTATGTGCTAAACGACAAGGATGATCTCGGGAAATTCAGCCCCAAGGCGGACGAAAGAGTCTTCATCGGATACTCCATGCAGGCTAAGGCGTATCGCGTTTACAACAAACGGACCAAATCCGTTGTTGAAAGCATAAACGTGACATTCGACGAAGCCACAGATTTGGCTTCTGAACAACTCAGTTCAGAACCCGGTTTAACTGGAGTGCTAGCTTCCGGACCTTCGAGTTCGGGATCTGCACAAGCCACAGTCAATCCGACTCATGCATCTTCATCGAATGCTGACTCTTCTGATTTAGATTTACTGTTTCAATATTTTTATGATGACACTATTAATTCTTCCACTTCTGTCTCAGCGCAACCGCGACTTGAAGCTACTCGCAATACGGATTCGGCCACTTTATCTGGTCTGCCCCCGTCTACGAGTACGCCATCAACATCAATAGAGACATCTCAACCGTCATCATCTGATACAACTGCACCCGGTACTGTAATACCCCCGGAGGAACCTATAATCTCTAAAATCGCTCCTACAGATTCGTCTTCTGCTACAACCGATGCTCAGCCTCTGAACTCCTCGGAACCAGAAGTTGCTCAACCATCGACGAATCCTCCCCCACTTCCTCCAAGAAAAACGACTGCGACTCTTGAACAAGTTCAAGACCTTCCATCTGGTGCATACGTGGATCCAGACACCTCTCACTCTACCCAGCAGCCGCTTCCGCACTCCACCAAATGGACGAAGGCCCATCCCCTACATTAGATCATCGATGATCCCTCGACTCCTGTTCGTACACGAGGCGCTTCCGCCAACTTCTGCCTATTCTCCTGCTTCTTGAGCACGATTGAGCCGACGAGCGTCCATGCAGCGCTCGAAGATCCAGCTAAATCAATTCGAGGCTCTAAAGGTATGGCGACTGGTTCCACGTCCTAAGCACAAGACGGTAATCGGGACCAAATGGATCTTCAAGAATAAAAAGGACGAAGATGGTATCGTTGTTCGCAACAAGGCACGTCTTGCGGCCAAAGGGTACCGACAACAAGAGGGGATCGACTATGATGAGACCTATGCTCTGGTAGCACGAATCGAAGCAATCCGTATGTTTCTCGCTTATGCCGCGCACAAGAACTTCACAGTCTTCCAAATGGATGTGAAGACAGCCTTTCTTTACGGCGACCTCCAAGAAGAAGTTTACGTGTCGCAACCCGACGGATTTGTGGATGACTCGAAGCCTGATCATGTCTACATCTTAGACAAGGCACTATACGGCTTGAAGCAAGCACCGCGAGCATGATACAACACACTATCAAAGTTCTTGTTAGAAGCCGAGTTCACTCGAGGTACAATTGATTCTACACTGTTTATCAAGAACGAAAAGGTCCACATAATTCTAGTCCAGGTATATGTCGATGACATCATTTTCGGTTCTACTAGTCCTTTATATGCAAAGAACTTTGCCACTCTTATGGGAATTTTTTTTTAAATGAGTATGCTTTGTGAGATGAACTTTTTCCTTGGTCTTCAAGTTAAACAACTGTCGACAAGAATTTTCATAAACCAGTCCAAATACATTCGGGATATTCTTCGGAAATTCCAATTGGACCAGTCCTTACCAATGAAAACTCCCATGGCAACCAATACAAAGCTTGACGCCGATCCTAACGGAAAGGCTGTCAACGCCAAATTGTATCGGGGAATGATCGGTTCTTTAATGTACCTCACTGCCAGTAGACCGGACATCATGTTCTCGACATTTCTTTGCGCCCGTTATCAGTCAAACCCTAAAGAGTCTCATTACAATGTTGTTAAACGAATTTTTCGTTATTTACGTGGTACTGCTGATCTTGGCCTTTGGTACCCGAAAGAGACAGGTTTTGGCCTCTCCGCTTACTCTGATGCGGATCACGCGGGATGCATGTTGGACCGCAAGAGCACCTCGGGACACATTCAGTTCTTGGGAGATAGCCTGGTAAGTTGGGCTTCGAAGAAACAACAATGTGTTTCAACATCAACTGCTGAGGCGGAGTATGTAGCCGCCGCAAGTTGCTGTTCCCAAGTAATCTGGATGAGGACGCAACTCAAAGACTATGGCTTTACGTATGTCAAAGTCCCGATCTACTGTGACTCGAAGAGCGCAATTGCCATATCAAGCAACCCGGTCCAACACACCAAGACGAAGCACATCGACGTTCGGTATCATTTTATTAAGGATCACGTCGAAAGAGGTACAGTCGAACTCTACTTCGTAAATACGGAACATCAGTTAGCAGACCTGTTTACCAAAGCCTTGGACGAGAAACGCTTTCAAACTCTTGTGTTCAAGCTAGGTATGCTAAATCTGAAGACTTAATCCGATTGTGTGCATGTTACAAGTTTCATACATATACGAGTAACTGTCTTCTCATCATCCGGTGTTTACCCTCCTGATGCATGAGCACACACTTCCTCGCACTTGTATTCTACTTGTTCTAGTCACACCGCTAGATTTAGTCTCTGTATTTATTAGGTAGATATCAATTTGTTTTCTTTTCACTCTTTCTTCGTGTGTTTCTATTTTCTAATACTGTCGTCTATATTTTCTTTCACTATCTCTGTGCTTTCACCAAATGTTCTTGTGTTCAGGGGGAGCACAATGCAATATCAGGTAAGTTTCCTCATACTTTGAGGGGGAGCGTCACACGCAATTTTTTTTTACACGTCAAAGGTTTTTGTGTGTGTGCACTCCTATGTCTAAGTTATGGTCATCACTTGAGGGGGAGCGACACAAGTATTCTCTTCAAAGCTTACAGTTTTTTGTGTGTCGGACCCCTCCACTGCACCCTACTGCACTATCCGAGGGGGAGCAATGAAAATCCCCTGCTAAGTTTGAGGGGGAGCGAGAGAAAGATCCCTTCCAGTTCAGTTTCCTGCAAAATTCACAGAATCAGGCTGTTCTGAAGTATCCGGACAGTATCCGGACACCCCATGGGATCCGGATAGTAACCGGACCGGATGTGTACGGGTCGGTCAAGAACCCGGAAAACACCCGGGTTATATAAGCCACCCGGACCCTTTTCCCTTTCATTATCCGGAAAACGCTCTAAACCCTAAACCCCTCGACGTATTTTTTTCTCTCTCGCTCAGACTCTCCTCTCTATCTCGATTCACAGTGTTTTTAGCCCCAATAATCAGGTATGTTGCTCCTCTATCTATCTCGACTACTATCACTCGAGTTTCGTCCACATTGCACCACAAACAGACCCGATTTGGTCGAGTTCTTCGAACCCGAAACTCATTTTCGGGTCAACACATTTTGTGGTTCATTCGTGCTAATTCTGATAGGATTGGCTCTCACTGTGTAGTCTAGAATGATCCTTGTTAAATATATCTGCAATCACACTGGTCGTTTGGTCGATTATAAACCTCAGGGTTTCGTCCGGACACATTCGTCGTGTCCGGACACGTTCAACTAAATGCGGATTCTACCGGGAACATTCAATGTTATGCATATCCATCCGGACAACATCAAACTCCCGGAAACCTAGTTGTCCGGAAACCTTAGGGTTTCCGGTAAGTTCAACTACCGGATAGTGTGATGTCCGGACTCCCATCTTATCCGGAAATTCAGTATATCAGGGAACCTCTGTCCGGATAATCCAATTTTATCCGGACACTTGCTTATCTTATCCGAAAAACCCATTTACCCGGACACCATGTGTTGTCCGGACACCTTGGCATTTTCATCCGGAAAACTCTGCTGTTGTTTCCATTCCGTACTTGTCTCCTCCATACCAGTCCTCGATCTGTCTCAGATTGAGCCATTCAACTCAAAGGTACGCACCGACACTTGTTCTTCCGTCTAAGTCCCTAACTGTGTTTCTTTTGACAGATATATACATGGCGGATCAACAAAACCCGGAGGACCATATTCCTCAGGAGGAGGAAATTATCGACGAAGTTGCAGATGCTGCCTTGGTTGACCCTGACCATGGCATCGAACTGGAAGCGAACAATCACTACTTGGACCCGGCGCTGTTCAGACCTAACCCACAACACGTGGTCATTCTGGACATTCTGATGCGCCATCCCATCCGTAAGGCACTCACTCGCACCGTCGACGTTCCTTTGATCTACGTTCTACAAGTCTGGCTGACGGCCCAAGTCCGTACGATTGGCAACACACAGACTATCACGGCGTAGATAGACAACCACCCATTTACTGACGCCCGATTCCTTTCGCCGACTACTTTCTCTACCAGAGGCCACTGCCAACAACCATGAATGGTACGATCCTGCCGTCAACGATGCCACACTATGCGCACAAATGCGTGCCCTTGGTTACAACTCCGACCTTCAGCGACCATCAGTCTTCAATCGCAAGTTCCTGGCGCCAATTTGGTACACGCTCTTCACCATACTCAACCGCTGCCTATCCGCCCGATGGAAAGGTATTGATCAATGTACCGGCGACTTCCTGCGACTTGTTCACGCCATGTGCTACAACCGCCACGTCGACTTCGCCATGATCATCTGGCGTGAACTTGTGACCACCATTCGACACATTGGCGGAACCAAACAGAAGAAGTTCCTCCCATACCCGTGTTTCCTATCGCTCGCAGTTCGTCAACACATGGATGCAAATCCAGCCATTTCAAGACGTATTACACATCCGGTATGCCCCATCATACACCTCCAGTTCATGGTTATCCGCAACGCCTCAGATGCGGTCGCCATGCCCATCCGTGAAGCCCTACTGGCCATCGCCGATCCCACTGCACCAGGGGTAGTTGCATATAGGGGAGAGTTAGGTAATCCCATGGTCCAGCCAGCGCCGGAGGGACCTGCCCAGGGAGTTAGACCCGAGAGACGTGAGGATCCGAGAGTAAGAGGTGGAAGGGCCCGACAAGCAGGGGCTGTCGGGCGGGGAACGTTAGTTGTAAGAGGACGCGGAACGAGAGTAGGTGGTGCAGTGGAATCGCAACCCGGTTCCAGCTCAGCCCAAGCCGGTCCATCCTCTAGACCGATACTACATCACTCGACCGAGCCGTATATCACCGAACCCCCCTCACCATCTCACAATGTTGAAGACGTGGAATCTGACTCCACGGACTCCGATACCACCCGTACCATACGCCTGACACACATACCTCACGGTATCGGACCCAACCCAAACTACAATGTCCCAATCCCTCTTGAATCACCACCTCATATTGGAACCGGGCCTGTTACTAGGACATCTGAGGGAGAACAAGTAGAGGAGTTAGATCATGCGAGACGGAGAGAACTGCGTTCAAAGTTGAACCAGGAAAGAACGAGCCGTAAAGAAAAAGAGGCTCCTGAGCGAACCGAACCGAGTGACATCCGGGTAGCCACATCTGCTATCCCGTCTCATACGTTGGGACGGAGTATTGAAGAAGCCTCCGTGGACCCAGCGGAGCAATTGCACGACCCCCTCAGCCACTCATCCGTCTCTCAAAAGACGGATGTTTCAGTCTCTCACGGGGATTTAGCACAACTTCCACTGGTCCCTCATTTGGAGGGTTCTGGTGTTGAAACAAGGGACCAGCCTCCCCCGGTCTCGCCTTCATTTCGTACACAATCGAGTCTAGTGCCTTTCGATATTGAACATTCTTCGGCTAGGACACTCGAAGCTGAGCAACACCAAGTCGAGACTCTTCGTGACTCGACCGGAACCACCGTAGTGTCTTCACCTCTTGGTGAAACACAAGGATCGGCGGGAAATCCTACCACAACTACCACCACGCCAACTGTGACTGTAGGTTGCTCTACCCCTGTGGTAGACGCCTCAACGGGTAACCTAAGTGGTCCCGGAGTTATTCACCCCGACTTTGTGTTGCATGGGTCCCTGGACAGCACCCTCAAGGCTGTCCGCGAGGCACTGGAACAGCATGTCACCGACGAGATCACCAAAGCCATCAAAGGCAAAGCAAAAATCGTTGAAGCCGAAATCGCATCACCACATCCACCGACATTTGCTCAACCTATCTATTCAGTGGATACCTTAAAGACGATGCTATTGGCTCAACTGCTCCAGGAATCCGATACAACCGCCTCGACTGAAGCAGACCTGATCTCAGTTCTCCGATCCCAGGTCACTGCTCCATCTTCATCTATCACATCACGCCTTGACGCCATTGACTCGACCCTCAACGACTACAACAAAGCGCTCGCCACGCTGTCTGAAAGGGTCCGCTCACTAGAAGACACTTGTAAGAGTCAAGCCGGCGGTCTCAAACGCAAGCACGATGACCAGGATGATCCTGATCACCGTGAGGGGGAGAAGCGGCTATGCCAAATCGAGACCGTCCAGATCATGCCTGCCGAAACTACATCAGTGGTTCAATAGGAACCCCCAACTGCGGCAACTACATCAGAAGTACCCGAAGCCGAGTTGCCACTAGCAGATATGGTCATAGATATGGAAATTTCAGATGAAGAAGATCCAACGGTTGAAAAGCCCGAGGGTTCAACACAGGAACTGGTCGATTTTGACTCGTCAGACAGACCGATACTGGACATGATAGATCTAGAGTGTGAGACCAACCCGGAGACCGAAGACGCATGGTACGAAAAAGCCGCCAGTGCCGTAAATCTCCAGGTAAATTTGGTCTTCCCTACTGATGAGGACGACAATATTGACTACGATCAGTTCCTGCTCCAAAATTTATATGGAGCAACCCCCGTTCACTATGCTCAACCCGCCGGAACACCATCAACAAGACCCGAGTCTACTACTTCCGATCTTCCGACAACTACTCCTCCCACGACAGCTTTTGATCTTCCTCCTTCTCCTCAACAGCAACAAATCCGTTGGGAGAAGATCATGGTACTTATCCCTCATCTGGAGGAATCTTTGAAAAAGTTGTTCGTACACAAGCTTCGCCCGATCGAGCCGACCTTCTGTCTGGGTATCTACAACCTTGACCCAGAATTTCAATGTCGATATATCAGCACGATGCAGCGGTGTCTTCCAGTCAACCAGGTCAGAACCAAACTTCGAATCACAGAGGTAATCAGTATCTATTCAAGACGTATTATGAAGATCGTCTACCCAGTTTTCATTATTCGACGTGAAGATGGGAACGAATGGAAATTTTCAGAAGCTGATTTCAAGAACCTTCGACCACTCGACTTTCTGGTTATTCTGAAAGACTTACGTACAAGAACCATCCGACCGCTAGAGATTACAAAGGCACTCGAAGCTGTTCGTCGATACCTGGTCCGCACCATCATGATGTCTTATCTAACGGACTTCCAAATGGCTATCGAGAACAAGGCAAAAAAGGTAAATCTGATCAAGCCGAATCTGAAAGCACCTGAGTTAAACATGTATCCCGAGAACGCTATGCTTCTGGATCCGGAATTCGGGATTGTTTACCTCAACGAGCAAAAAGAGAAGAAATTTATGCGCTTCAGTCAGGTGGAAAGATTATGCGACGGCACGCTCCTAAAGGTCAGAGATGCTCTTCGAAAGATTATTCAGCACGAGTCTGAAAATCCAAGGTATTCTTATGTTCCGAATCCGAATGAAGTAACTGCTAGGAATGCCTTGGAAATGATTGAAGATCGCATCGACTATCGCCGCGCCATCAGATTGTTCGAGGTACACTTCGCGCTCCGCAAAAGATATGTCTTCAACTGGAGAGATATAGAGCGCCAACTCGAACTTCAAATCAAAGGGGGAGATTGTTAGAGCAGGTTTTAATGTTGATTTAAAGTTCAAGGGTTAAACTGTATTTGATTAAATTAGAGCTTATTAGTGAACGGGCCGTGGGCTTGTTAACCGCGGGCCCATTGTATTTAATGTTGATTATCTTGGAAAAACAAGCTAATCATCTCTTTTACTTTCAAGCACTGTACTGTAATATTCTCCCTGAAAGATTAATGAAAGGGATGACCAGTTGAAATCATATTTTGTATTGCTTTATCATATTCGATTTCATATTAGTTGCACGGATCTGGATTCAACACTAATGTCTTGAGATTTAAAATCACGCTAGTCCCCGGCAACGGCGCCAAAAACTTGGCACGTGCGAAATATGTGTTTTAATCGCAGTGGGTTGCAAACTGTCCACAGTGGGAAGTGCAAGTGTACACTGTCCACTATGATCGTCACAGCAAGTAATAGTTGGTAAAATACCATAATCGAATCCACAGAGACTGGACAATCAAGACAATACGGTTCTCATGAGCTCCTTTTACAAGTTTCAATTAGAGAGGAAAATAATACTTTGGTTTGGTTGGCGAAATAGTTGCTTTGACGATTTTACTAAGATTAAAAAGAGGAATGTAAGTTAAATTTTCCCTAGATTTTATACTAAATACTCGGTCCTAAAAGTGATCCTTGTATTCGAGGTAGGCATTTTCGCTAGAAAAAGCCCGGTTACAAAATACTCACACCGTTAGATAAAAATCCCATACTCTTGGTATTTATTGTTTTGTCAATGGCAATCTCAAAAATGGACCTTTTCAGGTCTCGATGGAATGTGTAGAGACAAATACTCTAAGTGTTTTTAATACACAAATTAGCTTGCCTACTACTCCAGTGGGTTGAGATTAGCTCACTGTGCCGACCTCACTTTCGTAAGTGTCATAAGGATTCTTTCGAATCCCCTAGCATCATTCAAGCTCGTGTCACTGCGTTCTACTTATTTCTAAGTTAAGAACTAGACTTTAGATCCTTGCAAGTGATCGGGTTGTTCGCATCCTTGGGTAAATATCGAGAATGAATGACCAAAACAATAAATTTTCTAAGTATAAAGATTACTCAAGCATTTTTAATAAAATCCAGGTACTTCTCCTTCCTACATCCCAAAGGATGTTTAGCTCATAACTAAAGTAAAGAAAGCAAAAGAGTAGAAGTTGCACATATTAAAACTGAAAGTGACTTGAATAGAACCCACAGTGGGGAACGAGAATTCGTCCCTGTCACTGTGTACTTTGAATTACAAATTAAACTAAGAAAGTAAAATACAGAAAATTAAAGCTAGTTATTGCAGTAAATGAAAGACTAACACTTAATGTGGTAGTTGAGAGAATTTAAGACTAAGCCAAGCATATCATAAATGGCACCCAAGTGCTCCTTTATATACTAGGAGAAAGAGTTGGGTATTACACAAAGAGGTGGGTTTATCTAATGGGTAAAGACTGCAGTATTATGGCAGAAATCAGCACTTTGGATAATCCTTTTACCCAATAGACCCTTTTCCAAGTCAATCTCTAAGTACAAGAATGTGTACTTGTTGTCATCTTTAAGGAAACTACTTTGTACTTCTCCAGCCCATATTTTCCTGCCATTTGAACCTTCTAAACTCCAGAATAGTTGCATCCCAACTACTGGTTTCTTTTATCTTCTTGCTCTGCTCGAATGGTGGGGAACCGGAGTGGGCACAATAGTGGTCACTGCAGGATAAATCGTGAAAAACACCCAAATTCCACCAAATAATTTATTAAAGACTATGGTTCACTCTTTTTGCTCATTTTCGAGAATTGTTCCAAGAATGGGGGTTTTTAGAAGCGGAATGGCTAAAATTGACAAAATAAAATAGAAAGATCAAGGAAATAATAACTCTAAAAATAGAGTTATCAATTGCTCAATTCTTGATGATTCCCATAAATGAATTCACTCTTAAAGGCTTCTATTTAACCTCTACTGTATCGTCCGATACTCTTCTTTGTACTTGGAACTACGATGGTCCTTGCACAAGTCAATCCGACCATAAACGACCATATTCATTTTAGTACAGGGTATTCTTTACATTGATGACTTTACCCTACCGCTACGGAACTCACACAAATAATTCTTGAATCGTTCATTCTTTGGCCATTACCACCAATGTACCAGCATATAGTTTCCTCTACTATAATCACTTGAATAGGATAAATTTCACTTAGGTTATACTTTGGGTATTCCAATAAATCTTGACATCTAGGATATTCTACTACTTAAACCAGCAATTTCCACGAGAAAATGACAGTAGGTATGCCCAACCATAACTTTCCTTAAAACGTACCACCGTAAAAGATTTGGCATTCCCTCGTCGAAATTCTTAACGACTAAAACTGTCTAATTCAGCACAACCTCCAAATCCATAATCCAAACAGCCATAAGGCGCACCATCCGAAAAGATTCTAAAAATTTCTTTAATTAACCACTCTAGTAATTGGTCATGTTCCATCCCAGAACGTACCAATAGACCCCTGAGATAGCTGATCCTCCCCAACTCATCAATTATATAAATCTCATATTTCAACCAACATCGTTCATTACAAATGATAAAAGCATTACAAATGATAAAAGCATTACAAAGTCATAAATCTTAACCATCGATACGTATTCACCAACATCTAATTTCCTCAGAGTTACCACATATATTCTAATCACTCCAAATGACTCAACGGAAGTACCCCAAGTACTCCAACGGTTCATGACTTCCAAAGATCAAAAGTCGCGACCTATACATCACAAAATGAGTATGCAAGACGTTGGTACACCAACAAATACTACATTCCTAGTTTGCACCGAGTCGATTTCTCATATCAACTTAAGGTTGATACATGATGTGGGAACTTAAATTCCACAGCTACAACACTCTAAAACATTATCCCACGATTTTCTATGATCACCTAGAATCACTAAAACGGCACACTACCAACAATTTAACTTGACGTCAACCAGGTAACTCATCAACTAGGGCAATTCATATGCAAGCAATCGCATAAAAATTCAACCTAAGCTACCGAAACGATAGAGATTGCTACTTACTAATCGAGAAAACATGTAATCTAATACTTCAAAAATTCAAGCGTGCACCGAACTATCAAGATGGAATCCTGAATTTCGAAACTAAACACAAGTTAATCTTCCGACAGTCTCAATTCTCAAGGACTATTCTAGTTCTCAAATATCATACCTTCTACTAAAAGGGTTTTAACTCTAGACTTCTAATGATTTCAAGGTTTTTCGAGTACAGGACCCAACAATCATGTCATTCTGCAGTTTTTAAAAGATTTACTGAACGTAAAATATTCATTATTATCTTACATGAACTTAAAAATTTACCACCACTATTAGATAGTCGCGTCAGGTGGCCGCAAATGACATGCACATAGAGTCGAACGGTAAAGTACATTTACGTTGCCTAAAAACATCAATGATAACAAAAGAAAACGCATACCACCAACCAACTCAAATGGACCATGCTAGTCCCAACATATATTTACTCATGCCACACATGTAAACCAATCCATGCACTAGAGTGACATGCAATGAAACTCGATCGATCTTACAATCTCTTTCCCAAAATAATTGACGATTTAACAAACCTATGGTTCAAACTTAACCAATATCTGGACCAACATGATCGACTTAATGTAATCGCCATACACAACTGTCACTCTAGTGACAATCTACCAACATTAATTATTTCGATTATTCGCTAAGAATCCACTATTTACTCCATCGATCATCACAGAAGAGAAGCTCAAGCAAACACATAACAAAGATCATAACTGTTAATTATTTAAAAGATTAACAGTTTGAAACATACTACTACAATCCCCAATTATCACAATAGCAATTTCAAGCACACTTACGTAACAATATATTCATAATAGCAGTAGCTAATTGAAATTATGAACATACTCCACATAAGAATTCTCATTACCACTTTCATAATTCACAATGACGTAATTTCCGTTGACTCTGAAACGTCCCATCTTAGTGTTTCTACCCGATTTCCTCACATGCTCATCACCTAAAAGTCTCAGCTTAAGTCTAGGCATCAAACTAGCATACCTAGTTCACTTAAACTAGAGCTCTGATACCAACTTGTAACACCCTAAAATTTAAATGATAAATATAGGGGGTTTCCGGAAAATGGGTGAAATTTAAACTTCAAAACCTAAGTCAACCAAAAACCCTTAAATGCAATGGGGTAGTTTGGACAATGTTCCAACTTAGGAGTTTTGAGCCATAAATATATAACAACCTAATAATCTAGAATTATAGCCAACTAGATTAATCCAGGTGTCACTATATCTCCAACAATCTCTCATCTCGATCCCAAAAGCCCGACCTTCCCAAGCTCCTAAGCATGGTCGGCAACACGACGATCTAGACGCCGCTAGGTGGAACCTGAAATCCACAAACACGTACCATCAAGTGTTAGACAAAAGTCTAGTGAGATTTCGTGAAATGTACATTTATATATATTTGACAAAGAAAACATAAAATAATGTTACCGGCTCCGCGTGGTCTCAAATTACCACAAATCAACTCGTTAAGCGTTCCCACCTGAACATGATTATATAACCGAGAAAGCATTTCTTTAACACAAAATACAGGGGAGACCCGTTACCATCGGGGTGACAAGAACACGGGAAATGGAGTCACCCACGACGTTATCGGATAGCACCTCAAGTCCCGGTCCTAGTTCCCATGCCATAAAGACATCACAACCTCAAACCATCTCGTACCATGCCTTTAGTGCCTACTCCGTCGAGTTACACCTCAAGGACTTATGGGACCACATTGCATATCCGAACTAGACGAGTTACACCTCAAGGACCCACGTCCCCTATTGCCTACTCGCTAGTGATCCAATACGGCCAACAATAAAATGACCGATTAGCCCATAAAGGTCTAAAACCTCGTGCACAAGGAATTAGACCAAACGATTCCCATAACATGATTATAATGCATTTAATACATTTATAACAATTATAACATGCTAAGATTCCCAACATGATGCAGTACATAATATAACATGTTCCATTGCTTTATCACCATAATTTAACCACTTGTCAAAGGCACATAGCTAACACATTTAGTTATGATGATTCCATATACATGCTTCATACTAGAACTCTCGTAATCTACAAAGTTGTCGATACCTTTACAAGTATAAGTTTTGAGACCATCATTTGCATAAACACGTCTAACCATTCAATATTGTATATATTCATATATATATGGGTATATATATATATATGTATATCCACACACACATATTTATATTCAATAACGAATATAAGTATACCTATGTACATATATATATATATATATATATATATATATATATATATATATGTTCGTACATATATCTATACATATAGGGGTATAAGATATGCATATAAACACGTATACAAGAACACATTTATACTCCAAGATGATTACAAGCATGCACATAAATATGCATGAACCTAACCCCAACCAACTAGGTAAACCTTAGTTTCTTGGACTAGGTCATACGTGTGAGTAAACCTTCATTTTTAACAAAAGAAACTTAATAGGTTAGTTAAGAGTAGGAACCACTCACCAAGTAGGGTTTGTAAAGAGAAAACCCCAATCTTGAAGAAACCCTAGATTTTAACAAGGTTCTAATGTTAGTTTTCCTCAATAAATGCAAGATATAACCAAATAGTATGAAATATTAGGATAACTCACCTAAGGATCCACACAAGAAAACCCTAGGTTTTAAATGAAGTAAACTCTAGGAAAATCTTGGAGTTATAGCTTGACCGCTTGAACTAACTTGATCCCTTAGCTAACAATGAGAATAGGAACCCTAGGAGAAGGGATTTAATGCTCTCAATCTAAGTTGGTGAAAGTAAAAAGTGTTAAGGGAGAGGGAGAGGGGAAAATCGTTGCTGAGTGAATAAGGAGTTGGCTGCCAAAAGAGATAAAATGCCCCTCTTTTCAAAGTACTCGATCGAAGCTCCCTATTAAACCCAGCTTACCGCCGGCGACTATGACACCGCGAGAGTGCCCCGGTCACTCTCGTCGGGCACTCTCGCCCGGAATGTACCGCAAGGCAAGATCGAAAGGGCAGCTGAGCCTCGCGAGAATGACACCTGCGAGAGTGACCATGGCACTCTCGCCGTGGCACTCTCGCCGCCGGTGTACCGAGCGTGAAAACAAGCAGCATCGCAGAAGGAGGGCAGGGAGGGGTTTGGCCACGATGGAATGCACGCAAGAGATGTTCCAAACATCCAAAACCAAACTTTCAGCTCTACTCAAAGAAGATCCTTCGTAGGGTTAATCATCCATGGGACGTGCATGCATGCGAGCACGTACGAGTGATTTGACTCGAGGGTTGACTAGCGAATTTGTTCGAACGATACGCAAGTGACGGTTCCGAGCGACGATTTCTCCAATAAGAACAACGAAATCAACGTTTCTAATTTAAATCCAGTTTAAACCAGAAGGGGGTGTTTACCCTAAATTTGGGGTGTTACAGATTAGCACTCCCATGATCGGTCAATGTGTTGGATATAAGGAAAGATCCATTTCGTCTAAAGGATGAGGACGAAGAGGTGTTAGGAGCTGGAATTCCATACCTAAGTACAATAGGCACATTATTGTACTCAACATAATACACTTGACCGTATATTGTACTTCTCACTGAACTTGTCAGCTAGATTTAGCTCAACGCCAATGCAACGTCATTTGAATGATTTCAAATTAATCTTTTGGCACCATTGACGTGGGCTTATAATTTCCCTACAGAGATAAATAGATTGATAATGAAACTTCAATACCTACTTAGATTGTGAGCGGCAAAAGTATTGGCTCTTATAGAAAAACACCAAACAATGCCTTGATATATATTTGCTGATATTAGGTATATGTTTGACTGATATAAAGATTGTTCCCAAACTGGATAAGAAATTATCATATGGAACATGCTGATTGCTTGGAAGTAAACTAAGCAAACCCTTAATAGCTATCTTCTTATATTATCAACAATCTTACTCTCCATGAGACTATTCAAGAGTGTATATGGTTAAGGACTATCATTACACATATAAGAGGAGCTGGTAATTTTGAGTTTAAACCATTATACAACTTGCATGTATGGAAATAATGCATCATGTATCGAAGAAATGAAAGATATATCAAGGGTTATAACACAAAGCATATTTTGCTTAAGTTTTTATATAATCAATTCTCCTCAAGATTCAAGTGAACTGAATAAGATGTGAGGAAAATGTGACATGTTTGTTTACCAAATCAATACGTAAAACCATATTTGGGAAACATGTAGAAAGTATTGAAATGGAAATGTTTTAAACCTCCTTTGATTAATGCACGAATCAGGGGGAGTGGTAGACAAAAGGGGGAGTCTACTATATATGTAATATTGGTATGTTGTACTCTTTTCTTCAACCAAGGTTTTATTTTTCCCATTGGGTTTTGTTCCTTGGTGCAATGTTTTTAGTGAGGCAACATTTTATACATCATCTTGATTTCTATACATCTTGATTGATGCACAAATCAAGAAAAATGGTAAACTAAAGGAATTGTCAGTCTTGTACTCTTTCCTTCGCCTAAAGTTTTTATTTTTCCCACTGGGTTTTGTTTCTTTGGCGTAAGGTTTTAATGAGACAAGAACTATGCACCATCACTCATTTGATTTGGCACAAGAGGGAGTGTTGAAGGATATGTGTCATCATCAAAAGAAAGTGATTGAAATAATATTTTCCTACTATTAGATATTACCATAATTAATGTTTCATTTTCGTTGTAAACTCCTCCCTATATAAAGGGCTTATGATTAATGAGAATTACGATTCATTCTCTCCATTCTATTATGTTCTGTTTCGTTTTTTCTTTAACACAAAATTATTCATTGTTGTTTTTCAATAAAATATTATATTTATTTTGTACGGGAATACTATCTTATATGTACATATATATATATATAATATATAGCATAGATATAAAAATAGGTTTGCCTAATACAATGGGCCTTTAACCCAATCACATATCCATGCCCGACATATAATCGGTGGAATGGAATTTTATTCCCGCTCTGCCTCTTCTCACATACTGTCGCCCCATCCATGCAGAGGAAAGGGAAGAAATTCGGTCCTTCAAAACGAAATCGTGGGCGACTTCTACTGTTTTCCTCCGTATCCAAATCGTTGGTGAGTTTTAATTTTCTTCTATGTTTTTTTTTCTCGATTACTAGAAATCGATTTCTTCTTCTCCAAGTCGAATGTTGTTCGATTACTGGAAATCGAATGTTGCCATTGCTGTGCTTAAATCGAATGTTGTTCTTCTTTAATTCAAAATCTCTCATACTGGAAACCGATTACTGGAACTTGAATGTTGTTCGAAATCGAATGTTGCCATTGATACGCTTAAAAACTATATTTTTTATGCTTAAATGTGATTCAAGTTTTGTGATTTAAAAACTATATTTTCTATGCTTAAAAGTGTTTGGATTAGCTTATTGCGCTAACAAAACGTAATAAGCTAATAAGTTGTTATTTAGGGGTGTTTGGGATTGCTTATATATGTAAAATAACCAAAAAGTTGTTTCAAAATGTTTGATAAGTCTGTATGAACTAACTTATTATTAAAGACAACTTATTTGCGGTGACAAAAATGAAATAAGCATATAAGACATTTAAATAAGTAATCCCAAACACCCTCTATAAATTTTGCTGATCTGATCTGTGTGTAATTCCAGGGTATGGCTCATAAATTTTCCAGGTCTTGATTTTCACTTCTGAAACGTATTTTCAGAATTCTCAATAATTTGCAACTCTTTTTTGGATGGGGTTGATAGATGTTGTTAGAGAGATACAAATAAGTTCTAGAGTATGTGCAGTAATATTTTAAGAGAAGTTTCATGAAAAATTGCACCAAGAGTATGTGCATTGATATTTGAAGAGAAGTGTCATGAAAATTTCACCAAAAGTATGTGCAGTTCTAATCAATGTAGTCAAGTTAGTTTCTTATAATAGCATATTATTCACCAGAAGCATAACCAATTAATCCTTGTTACTAGATTTTTGCTGTAGTTATTGTAAGAGTTAAAATTTGTTTCAAGTCCCCCCTCTCTTGTATAGCCATAAGCCGATAAGCGTAGCCAATTAATCCTTGTATTTTTCAACTTGGATAGAACATATTTATATTAAAAATGTTATCTAAAACAAATTTTCATTGGTTATATTGGTTTAACATCCAAACAACATCTATGATAAATTGATAATGGTAATGCTATATGCAATGCTCATTTCTATTCTCATTCTTCTACATTCTTATTTGCATTCCCATTCCTTATAATGAACCTAAATCTCTCTAAATCAATGAAAAGTTTGTTTCAAACCCTAAAATGATAATTTGTAAAGTTGATTCCCCAAAATAGGAATTAGGTTTAAGTTGGTTTCATGTTGATGCAATTTTCCTTGTATAAAATGCAGAGGCTTTCGTGGGTATGCATGAACCCTCCGACTACCATGAATGCCACCCTACGTCGTCGGGTACATGAGTTGAGCGACGCCAGTCTATCCTTGGACCAACTCGTTGGCCGCCTCCGCACCACTTTTCCCAAATACGGCCGCAACCAGCTCCAACCTTTCACCATAATGGTGAAATAAATCCTAGATTCCAGCAATAGCAAATGCAAGCGGAAATCAACAAGTAACGACGATGACAGCACGTTACACATTCCATTGAACAAGAAAGCGAAGAAAATTGATGGTAGAAGAATTGAGCCACAATCAGAGTCCGAGTCTTCAGAATCGTATAGAAGTGCCATTTTGACGCCTGAATTTGAGCCAGAGTTTGACTTAACGAAGTCAATGCTACGAAACAAGTACAGTGGGTCGAAAATTGATGACGAAAAACCTAAAGATGTGGAGTTAGAGGTGGTTACCAATATCAATAATAATAAGGAGACGACAAAGGTTGATGTGGTTAAATCTAAAGAGAACAACTTTTTGTCAAACGATGATGGTGTTGATGCCAATAATTGGCCAAGGTTCAAGGACCTTGGTGGTATGGATATTGTGTTGCATCAGTTGAAGATGAAGGTGTTGTTCTCTTTATTTCATCCCGATCTAACTCGTATCCTTGGAGTTGGACCGAGTGCTGGTATTTTGTTACACGGGCCGCCAGGGTGTGGGAAGACTACGCTAGCTCATGCAATTGCTAATGAGACCGGACTTCCTTTTTATGAGCTTTCAGCCACTGAGTTGGTCTCTGGTATATCAGGTAGAGACGTGGAGTATGGTTTCTCTACTCACTTTGTATGAATGCATCATTATTGCAAAATGGTGTTTGAAATCCCCCTAGGCACATCCCATGATTCTAGGATTGAGTTATGGAATTGTTATAAGCAACAAAATGGTTATTTTCAGAAAGCATCAATATAGATAATTTACGCGTCTTACACAGGCTCTTAGAGCATCTCCAACAACTATGCTAAAGTTTTTCTAAAATAGAGTAAAAAAAATCAAAATCTCTAAAAAAATATGCATCAAACTCTAGCTATTCTATTTTAGCAACTATAGTATTAATTATCTTATTAAAGTATTCAATTTATTTAATTATATTATTAAAATATTGAATATATGGAATATATGGAAACTTGGGAGATGAATTTTTTTATTTTTGGGGGTAATAATTAGTTTCCGCGGGGGGGGGGGGGTCTATCTATTTAGCGATATCTCTAAATTTAGAGATTTTTACAATCTCTCTCCTTTTTTCTCTATTTTATCATAGAGGATAGCATAGCTTTTTTAGCAACAAAAATGCTAAAATCCCACTTTTTTCCATTTTAGCATAGCTGTTGGAGATGCTCTTACTCCTAATTTAAGTATTTGGCATCACTGTGTTTCTAACATTTATTTGAATTTGAAAGTCGTCAAACTTTGTGCTGCTTATATCTCATGATAAACTTGCATTGGTCAATGCATCACATTGACTAATAATTTATATAATTTTCATTTTATTGATGCATGTCGATATGTTCCATAATCTTTAACGTGTTTCCGTCTTTCATTGAGTTAATATTCAATTGACATACGGGCTTATGTTATGTTAAGAATTGCAGGTGCATCAGAAGAGAATATACGAAACTTGTTTTCTAAAGCATACAGAACTGCACCATCGATCATTTTCATTGATGAGATTGATGCAATTGCTTCAAAAAGAGAGAACCTTCAAAGAGAGATGGAAAGGCGTATTGTGACACAATTGATGACTTGTATGGATCAATCTAGCAAAATTGCTAAACCGGATGATGGCAAATCGGGGGGATATGTTTTGGTGATTGGTGCTACTAATAGACCTGATGCTATTGATCCAGCATTAAGACAGCCTGGACGCTTTGACCGCGAGATCAATTTAAGTGTTCCGGATGAAAATGCTAGAGTGCAAATTCTATCTTCGCTTACACGCAATTTAAAACTTGAAGGGGATTTTGATCTTGTCAAAATTTCTAGGTCCACTCCAGGATTTGTGGGAGCTGATTTAGCAGCATTGGTCAAAGAAGCTGTTGACCTTGCTACGGAGAGAATTATTGTCGAAACCACAGATATTATACACAATGAAGATTGGTGGAGGAACACATGGACTCCTGAAATTGAAAAGCTTATCATCACAATGTCTGATTTTGAGGTAATATAAATTTTAACCGACACATTTTTAGTTCCTACTTTGCAGCACGGAACTTTATATTTTCTAATTGGGGTTGCCTAAAATGGAAATCAGACTTGGTATCATTTGTCTTCTCTAGATCATTAAGCATCTTAAGGGACTTTAATGGAGTTGTCTAGTCATGAAAATAACCCTTGATATTGATATTTCTGACATATAACAAATTTGATTTTCCTACATCTCTTAAGACTCAACTGTTGACCTATTTAAAATAATCTGCTACTGTGCTACAGTATTTTTCTTATATATGGTTTCTAAGCTCGATCCCTTTATAACTTGAGTTTAGATATTCCCTTATTCTTACAATCTATGTCTTCTTCGATTTATGGGTATCATCTTGTCTTAAGATCCATGTTGGGGTTAGGTTTTTTTAAAAGTATATAATATTTATTTACGGTTAATTGGCTAGGTTTGAACCCTTTGGTGTGTGACTTCGTGTCTAAGCTGATAATGGCTGTTGGAACCTTTATAGGATATCATCAGACTCTTGAATTTTTCTATCAAGTCTTGAATGGGTAAATTTGTTGTCTAGATAAAAATATGTTGTTTACTTTTTTTTTTGTGAACTAACGGTCTGAATGACAGAAATGACCTTTTTTCCCCTCGGTATGAAATAAACATTGTTTGATTTGTCTAGATGGCAAAACAACTACTTAAATATGATGGTTTGAACTTTGAACACAATTCTTAAAGTTTGAGGATTAATCAACTTAAAAAAGATGTCAGTTTACACTTCTAGTAGCTTCAAAACATTTGCACTTGTGTACCCCCATTCCATTTGCACTTGAACACCACCAACTAATCCTATGTCCAGAGGTGATTAGGGTTTCTTCCTCTCAAATTTCAAAGAAAGAAGAGATCAAGATTATAAGTTAAGAAACTAAACACCAACAATTTAAATTTCACAGCACCATCTTCATATCTAGAGCTCCATTCTCCTTTTGATTCCCTCAAGATTTGAATTTCAGAGCACCATCTTCATATCTAGGTTTTTGAATGGAAGGAAGTGTGTTTGTATAAAGGAGGCGTGTTTTAAGTCCAAGATGGTTTATTAAAAATCAGGGGTAGTGTGTCATTTTTTTGGATGAATGGGGACAACACAACATACCCATCTGTGCGATTAAGCTGTGTGGTGTGCGATAAATAAGCCCAATTAATCTCTAAGTAAACAGCCCGTTTGATTGTATATTCATTCATACCTTGTATTACCATGTTTCAGAAAGAGGCCTCGAGTTGCTTCACCTACAACCACTTTAACATACAAATATGTTATGAATTATTATTTTATCATAAATTTGCATTATTGTGACTACTGTTTTCATCTTATCCAATTGCTGTCAATGATCTTTTTTCAAATTATATACAGGTGGCAGCCAAACTGGTGCAACCCTCTTCTAAAAGAGAAGGATTCTCTAGCATTCCAAATGTCAAGTGGGAAGACATTGGAGGCCATGATATGTTGAGAAAGGAGTTTAACCGTTACATAGTTAGGCGTATAAAATATCCTAGTGAGCATCAGGTAAATAAATATTTTCGCCACTAATGTCATTTGCAGGTTGTTCGTTTACCACACCAATGTTGATAATTAGGGTTTCACACTAAGGTGGCATTTGTTTTTTAAGAGGCCTGCAAGTCTGAAGTCTTATTTCACTTCTGATTAATAAGAGGTGGTGCCTTAGTGTATGAATATGGTTAAAATGATTCGGTAATTGTCCAAATCAAACCAATTTAATCATCCAACGGTATTGATGTTGCTTGGCTGTACAATTGAGAAGTTTAATTCACTAAAAATAAAACAAAAACACCTAAATATTTAAATACAAATGATTCAACACCAACAAGCCAACCCTTTCTTTGAGCTTTATTAATTGAAACTTGAATTTTTTTCAAAATCAGTATCCTTGGCAAGAAAGTTAAAGAAACTTCCTCATGAATAAACCCTTGGTTCTTGATGTGAATTTAGAAGGAAATTTTTATGAAGGGTCTATCATCTTGTTACTCAACCCAATAGGATTTGATTTGGACAAAAAACATATATACATGGGTTAGAAACTCTAAGCTAGAATGCTTGGAAAAGTAAGGAAAAACCCTAGGTCCATACAACTGATTTCCAATCTAAATATTTAAGTTAGATTTTTGCCACAAGGCTTTGGAATTCACTTGAATTCGTTTTACTTGGTTATTGCTTTATTTCCTTATTGTTTTGATTTCTTTTTTTATTCGTAGCTGTCCATTGTTTCCTTATTTCTTATTATAGAGGGTTAACCATGTAGCATCAAGATCAAACAATAAAATTTTGTGTTTTTATACATTCTTTGTGCAACTTGCATGAATTTTCTTCTTATTTTCTAAATTTGAATTACTGGATTGTTTTGAGGTTCAGATTTGTCAAACAACTTAGTTTCGGGATTGATCAAAGGAGTTTTGAGATTCAAAGTACCCGTTTTTGGATTGATCGCGAAGGGTTGAAATATCGGTTTGAATTCAAACATAACGAGCACGAAATTATCAAAATTCGATTGTTATTTCAAAGATTCTAGATTTCTATTAACAACAAGTTGCAATCCACATTAGTTTTAAATGTGAAAAAATGGTAAATTTCTCAATTGAAAACTACAAAGAAGAGTTATGGTGCGATGTGATTCTTATGAGTGCTTGTCATCTCTTACTTGAGACCATGGCAATTTGATAGAAAGGTAGTTCATGATGGTGATACAAACATTTGTTCTGTTAAGGTTGGCAATAAACGTATTAAGCTACAACCGTTATCTCCCAATGAGTATTATACTCATGTTCGTGAATCAAAAAAGAAGAGTTTGTTTTTGTCAGCTAAGGATTTTGAGAAAGAGGTGGAAGAAAGTGGTGGTACGACTTACACATTGGTAGTGAAACAAGTGGCTCAAAATCAGCCCCCACATGATCCACTTCTTAACAATTTGCTTGGTGAATTTAGTGATGTGTTTACGGATGAATTACCTATAGGGTTACCTCATTTGCATGGAATTGAGCATGCCATTGATCTTGTCCGCTCGATTACCCAATAAACCTGCTTAACTTCAGAGGCAAATTGAGAATTTGATTAAAAAGGGCTATGTTAGGGAGAGTATAAGTCCTTGTGCGGTTCCAACTTTATAGATTTATTAGTTCCAAAGAAGGATGGAACATGATGGATGTACATTTATTCTAGGGTCGTGAATAATATTACGATCAAATATTGTTTTCCCATTGGATGAATTACATGGTGCTACAATTTTTTCCAAAGTTGATCTTCGAAGTGGATATCATCAAATGCGGATTCGTGAAGGTGATGAATGGAAAACGACCTTCAAAACTAAACAAGGATTGTACGAGTGGATGGTGACGCTTTTTCGTCTATGCAATGCTCCTAGCTCGTTTATGCGGGTCATGAATGAGTTGCCCCGTCTCTTCTTAAACAAGTTTATAGTGGTTTATCTTAATGATATATTGGTTTATAATAGAGATAAGATTGAGCATGAATTTCACCTTCGAATATTGTAACACCCTCAAAATTTGGGAAGAACAACTAAATAAAATTTCGATAAAATAATAATCACTTAAGGAATAAAATTCCTTCTACAAGCCATTCTTGAAATTACTTCAAGATGAACATAATACCTCTCACAATTAGTAATTCAAATCGTACTAGGTGACTAACTAAAGTCGGGTGTTACTTAACAAAATTACAATCTGCTAATCCCAATCAGTGTGGAAGACTTCTCTAAGTAAAATCACTTCTTGTGCACTCTACCAGCACTCACCACTTCACGGTGTAGCTAAAGCTATTCCCAACCTGAGCCTGTTGCACATGCCGACAAATAAAAAGGGTTAGGTTAACGCCTAGTGAGTTCAAGAGTTTTATCATGACCATATAAATTCATAAATCGAGAGAGATGCAATTTAAGTCATGAGTTCAAAAGAATTTACTTTAGATGCAAATCACCCATTTTCCAAACTCACACAAATCCCGTGCTGAACGCTTTAATAAAAAATGATTTCCAAAATGGACTCATCCCCAAAACCAATATGAAAGGTGAATTAGTATTTGATTCTCAAAGCGATTAAATTCATAAAGAAATTGCCATTATTCCAAACATCCCAAACATAGATTAAGCATAACCCATAACTCACATAAAGTAGAAAACAATTCATATAAATATGATACGTCACCGAAAACATGGATAAAAACAAATACCCAAAGCAACACCTTTTGGTGACGGGGGAGGCCCGTTTACATTGCATGTGACGGAACACAAAAGTGGGTCACATACCATGCACAAAACAAACACGTGGATTACTCTCGTAAACTGAGCTCAATCACTCCAGATCTATTGCCCGCGAGACTTGGGAGCCCCCAATTTCAACCACTCCAGGTCTATACATTGGGTCACTCCAAATCCACAAAACAAGCACATTTTGGATTACACCTTACTGCCCATGAGACGACGCCCGACCATATAGGCCCATGCCTTACTTATCATGGAACCCGATGCCTATCCCATGCCAAGCACATATGGAATTACACCTTACTGCCCATGAGACGACGCCCGACCATATAGGCCTACGCCTTACTTATCATGGAACCCGATGCCTATTCCGTGCTACAATGAGAGAAACTAGCGCCTCAACATTGAACGTAAAACTCAAGAGCCTATGGATCCATAGCTAATAAGGTCTAAAACATTACACGGCCCCAAACGAATAAACAAGTGCATTCAAAACATGCAATTCCCCAATAACGTAAATCATGATCAAAACTCGACATTGAGCTATCAAAACTGGACAATTGTCCCCAAGACTTAATAAGATCCATTACCGAGCCATAAGCTCGACTAACTCAAAAGATCAATCATCAAAAGTCACAAAATGAAATTAAACGTAGCCACACACACCTTTGCCAATAAATACATTGAATCCATGAAAACCCGAAATAGAACATTGGGTTGGAACAACCCTCTTTTCCAAAGGACTCACACCGTACATTTTCAAATCGTCCCATAATGTACTAAATGCATATTTCCAAATTATACTAAAATGCATTTTCATGTCAAGTAGACTCCATATATAAGACAACTCCTCAAAACATTTTCATTTATGATTTATCTATCAAGTTTCCCAAAAATCCCAAATATGGGTATTTTACAATATTTCCCAAGTTAAATACTTCAAAAGTCAAAATCCACCACATAACTCAACCAATGATAATTTTCATGTAAAACACATAAATACTTGGAAAATAACATTTTTGGCATGTACACAGTTTTCACAAAGCAACTTGAACTCACCTTGCTAGATTTAGGTTAAATCTAGATTTTCCCCAAATGTAAGCTCCTTTGAGAAACATGCATCCTCAAGCCAAATCTTCCAAAAAAACCTAGATCCACAAGTTAACCATCAACATTCATATCCAACCATAAAGAATCATTCCCCAAACATTCTATATCAAGATCTCAACTTATACCCAAACCCTAACTTTCATAGATGGAGAAAAGAGAACATTACCTTAACCACAATATGAATTCACCAACCAAAATACCTCTAGAATCACCACAATGAACCACACACTCCAAATCTTCAAAATGGAGAGAAAGGGTTGGATGAAACCCTAGAAACTTGATGAAGAAGATGAAGTTAAAGGGTTCTAGAAAGGTTAATTAAGGTTTACAACAATGGTGAGGGGTTTGATTTGGGGAAGAAGGATGAAGAGGAGGGGGAAAATTTAGGGTTTCTTGGGAGAAATTGGTTTTAGAGAGAGAGAGGGAGAAATCAGATTTCAGGAAATGAAATAAAGTGAGGGAAGAGAGAGGGAAATATCTTAAAAGGAGCAAAATATTTCATCAGACACGTCGCGGACGTACGCCTTGCACCCTTGCGGACGTCCGGCTTGCCCTGGCCAAAATCCCACGTTTTTCTCTGTTGCTTTCGCGGACGACCTGCAGACTTCCGTGCATCGCGGACGTCCGACCTAGTCCCCTTGCGGACGTCCGCAACTCAAAAATCCCAAATCCCAAATTTCGGGGTGTTCCAAATATTATTTGAAAGATTACGTGAAAAAAACTTTTTGGTAAGATGGAGAAATGTGCTTTTATGGTACCAAGCATTTCTTTTCTTAGATATATAGTCTCTAACCATGGAGTTAAAGTTGATCCAGAGAAAGTCCATGCTATTTCATCTTGGTTAACTCCTAAGAACATACACGACGTAAGGAGTTTTCATGCTTTAGCTTCATTTTATAGAAGATTTATTAAAAGTTTCTCTTCTATTACGACTCTTATCACGAAATTACTCAAAAAGACAGGTGACTTTGATTGGTCTAAATCAGCTCAAAGGGCATTTGAGGAGATTAAAGAAAAGCTTTGCTATGCTTCTGTTTTAGCTTTACCTAATTTCAATAAGCTGTTTGAGGTAGAGTGTGATGCAAGCAGAGTTGGTATAAGTGTTGTTTTGCTACAAGAAAAAAAACTATTTCATTTTTAGTAAAAAGCTAAATGGCGCAAAATTGAATTATTCTAACTATGATCATGAACTTTATGCTATTGTTAGATCAGTGAATCATTGGTCTCATTATTAGTGTCCTAAACCGTTTGTGCTACACTCAGATCATGAAGCTTTGAAGTTTATACATGGGCAATAAAAGTCGAGTTTTCTTCATGCTAAATGGGTGGAATTCCTTTAATCCTTCACTTTTTCCTTAAAATACAAGGAGGGAAAATCAAACGTGGTTGCAGATGCTCTTTCAAGGAGGGCATATTTGTTGGCTATGATGGATACTAGGATCCTTGGTTTTGAACATATTCAAGGCATGTATGAATTCAATGATGATTTTTCCCAAGAATTCAAGTCTTATACTCGTAATTTCACGGTGTAGGACGATTTTTATTTTAGGGAAATACGTTTTATATCCCTAAATGTGGTGTTCGAGAACTACTTGTTCGTTAAGTGCATAGTGGTGCAATTGCTGGTCATTTTGGCATTCACGAAACTATGGATCTACTTTCTGAAAATTTCTTTTAGACTAAAATGGTGCGAGATGTCCAATAAGTGGTTTCTAGATGCGCTGTTGATCCAAACCCTCAATGATTTGATAATGACTCCCTGAGAATCACTTTGTGAAAATTGTAAGTAGACAATATGTATTAATGTTTTGTCATCAAAGAAAATACTAAGTCTGTTTAGTATCGCTGATGAAAACATATGCTTTAAATTACACATTCAGTGACACTGTCCATCAACAAGCCCTGAGCCTGTTCAGTCTTGTTGATGATCGCTGATAATCTTAGTTGTTTACTTATGATCCCTGAAGACAAGTCTCACGTCAACAATGTTCTACGCTGAAGTCGAAGATCAAGCCAAAGAACCAGCGACAAGTCTACTAATGAACTGATGCGGATATCAGCGAAGCCAAGATTTGTCCATTCAACGTGAAGTTTCAAGTAGAAGACTTCAGCGAACGCTGAACTTTATCACTCGCTGATAAAGAACTATTCAGCCAACGCTGATCATGAAGTTTCCTCTACAAGTTACTTTTGTCTTACCTCCTTGCACGCCTCCGTACGATAATGTCAGAATAGGACATCCCTTTTGTCCAGAATCGAACAACCAACTCTGATTCTACACTGTTCATCATGCGGCTACTAGGTTGTCTACAAAGGTCAAACCATGCAACCAATCAGCTGCTGCCACGTGTAAAGCTGTACTGGTATGCATTAAATGCATGCAGTATATAAAGGAAACCCTACTTCAGAAATGAAGAGCTCGACCATCTCCTTCTTCTCTACTCTGTGTGTTAGAATATTATTCGTAATTTTCTTATCTCCTTTCTATCTTATTTCTAGTGCAAGAAATCTTAGTGTTTCTCTTAACTTGTTTAGATTAGGTTTATTCCTTAATCTTGTTCCGCAACAAGTTGTAAATTGTTTGATAAATATCAATAAACAATTTAGAAAAGTAAAATCTGTGTGTTTGTATTCAACCCCCCCTTCTACAAACTTGTATAACCTTTCCAGGACCAACAAGTGGTATCAGAGCAGATTGTTTAATCTCATAAACAAGATCTTGCTTATACTAATCTTTTCTCTTCCTTGCTATTTTCCAAAATGGCTAACAACACAAACACAAACTATATCGACAATGGTTCTCTTGCAAAACCACCTAGATTTTCCAGAGATAACTTCAATCTATGGAAAAATAGGATGATACTCTTCTTAGAAGGTGTAGACCCTACTATGCCCCATTACATCAAAAATGGACCATATATCCCTGTGAGAATTGATCCTGAAGTTCCAGGCACTACTACTAGAGCTGCCATCCCTGAAAGGATCATTCCCAAGGAAGTTCACAACTGGTCTGATGAAGACAAGAAGAAATTGGCTATCGACACTAAGGCCAGATCCATTCTTTCTATGGCTCTTCCTGACGAAGTCTACCATTCCGTCATGAACCTGAAAACCTCCAAAGCCATGTAGGACACAATCTGTGTTCAATATGAAGGTACGTCTGAAGTCCAGGACTCAAGAAAGATCAACCTGGTAAGACAATACGAAAGCTTCATTTGTGGTAAGAATGAATCTTTCTCTGAAGTACATCAGCGGTTTAACTGTTTAATTATTGATCTGAAAACCGTTGGTAAGGAATATTCTAACTTTGAGATCCTGACAAAATTCTTAGAATGTTTACCTGAAAGCTGGGACAGTTATTCAATGTGTCTTAAGTTATCAAAGGATCTAAAATCTATGACTCTCTCTACCTTATTTGGCACTATGCTTAATCATGAGCAGTCGTGTCATCTTAAGAAGAATCTTGTAAAAGATTCCAAAAGCACACCTGTTTCTTTACTCTCAGAGTCACCTTCCACTCAGCGATAATCTATCACTATCACTGAGTTGGAGACCAACTCTGAAAGTTCATCAGATGCTGAGTCTTCAGATCTTGATGAATCTCTGGCACTCCTGGCTAATAAGTTCAGGAGATTCGCTAGAAAGAGTAACTTCAGAAGGAACAAACCCCTTGCACTCACTGACAAGCCAAAAACATCAACTCATGTTGATAATGCTACTGCTACCTGTTTTAACTGTGACAAAGTAGGACACTTTGCTAGTGAATGTAGGTCAAAGAAAGTCTTTAAACTCTCAGCTTTCTCCAAGAAATCCTCTAACCCTAGGGCTAGAGATGACAAGTATCTAAAGCTAAAAGAAAAGTATGCAAAGCTGAAAAGCTTTAAGAAGAAAGGCAAAGGCCTGATGGCTGACTTTGATTGGGCTGCCTCTGATGAAGATGATGATGAGGCCAATCTCTACCTCATGGCAAAAATCGAAGAAGAGGAAGAAAATTCTGACATTCCCTCTACTTCAACCTCTACCACTAAGGTTAAAAAGGGTATCTGGTATCTTGATAGTGAATGCTCTAGACACATGACTGGAAAGAAAAACCTGCTCACTGAATACAAGGAAGAGAAGGGCCCCTCAGTGACTTTCGGTGGAAACGGAAAAGGCCATACCCGAGGGTTTGGTGTACTCTCTAATGGTACAACAACCTTCAGAAGAGTCGCATATGTTGAAGGACTGAAGCATAATCTTCTAAGCATCAGTCAGCTGCATGACAAGGATAACAAAGTGATTTTCAATAAGGAATCCTGCTTTGTCACTGACAAAAGCTCTCAGCGGATACCGTATGGAAAATGTTTACGTTATAAACATGGACTCTACAACCACTGAGAACTCCTGTTTCTTCTCAAAAGCCTCATCTGATGTCAACTGGCTATGGCATAAGAGGCTCTCTCATCTCAACTTCAAGACATTGAATACTCTTTCTTCAAAAGAGTTAGTCACTGGTCTACCTCAACACTCATACGCTAAGGAGTCTCTATGTTCAGCGTGTGAGAAAGGGAAACAAACCAAAGCAAGCTTCAAATCTAAGCAAGTTTCCTCAGTGTCATCTCCTCTACAACTTCTCCATATGGATTTGTTTGGCCCTGTTAACAAACAATCCATCGCTGGAAAGAAATATACTTTGGTCATAGTTGATGAATTCTCTCGCTATACCTGGGTGATGTTTCTCTGTTCTAAGAGTGACACCCCTGAAGAACTCATCACTTTTGTCAGGAAAATGGAAGTCCTGAACAACATGACCGTTCGCTCAATATGGAGTGATCATGGAACTGAATTCAAAAACAGTTCTCTTGATTCCTTCTTTGAAAGCAAGGGTATTTCTCACAACTTTTCCTCAATGAGAACACCGCAACAAAACGGAGTCGCTGAAAAAAGAAATCGAACTATCATCGAAGCTGCACGTTCAATGCTCAACGATTCTCGTCTACCTACTCAATTTTGGGCAAAAGCTGTCAACACTGCTTGTTTTACTCAAAACAGGTTGCTGATTGTCAAAAGATTCAAGAAAACAGCCTATGAAATCTTCCATGGGAGAAAGCCTTCAATTAGTTTTCTTCACATCTTTGGATGTCAGTGTTTCATACTGAACAACAGAGATGCCCTTGGAAAGTTTGATCCTAAGGCTGATGATGGAATTTTTCTTGGATACTCCCCAGTCTCCAAAGCCTTCAGAGTCTTCAATCGAAGAAGACAAACTGTAGAAGAAACAATCCACGTCACTTTTGACGAATCCCGCTCAGCGAACTCTAGACCTTCTGCTGATACTGAATAACTGAATCAATGGATGTTTTCACATTTTGGTGATTCATAAGATGTTCCCACTCCTCCATCTCATACTCATCCCGCTGAAGATGATGATCCTACTATCATCCCAAGCATGCAGACAAGTGAAGCTGAAACATCATGGGTCTCAGCTGTTCCTCTAAATACTATGCCTGCTTCTGAACCTTCTATCTCAGAAATACCATCTACTTCTCAGCAATCAGTGAATGAAATGACACCTGAACCTCTTCCTCTCTTGGCTGATATACCAGAAGTTGCTGAAGCCTCATCTTCAGCTCCTCCAGAAGTTCAGGTTGAGTCAGCGACTTATGCTCTGGCTCAGCGATGGACTATCAATCACCCTATCGATCAGATTCTTGGTAATACAAACGCTGGTGTTCAGACTCGACGAAGTGCAGGTAACATTTGTTTATTTGTTAACTTTATTTCTCTGATTGAACCAAAGAAACAGATGATGCCCTCAGAGATCCAAACTGGGTCAGCGCTATGCAAGAAGAGCTGACAGAATTCGAAAGAAACAAAGTTTGAAAGCTTGTTCCAAGACCATCTGACAAGTCAGTGATAGGAACTAAATGGGTCTATCGAAACAAGTTGGATGAACATGGAACTGTAACCCGCAACAAGGATCGTCTTGTTGCTCAGGGATACAGACAAGAGGGAGGTATAGATTACGACGAAACATTCACCCAGTGGCAAGACTCGAAGCCATTCGTCTATCCTTAGGTTACGCTGTACATAAAGACTTCAAAGTTTATCAAATGGATGTTAAATCAGCACTCCTCAATGGAAAGCTGAACGAAGAAGTCTACGTGGAACAACCTCCAGGATTCTCAGATCCTAAGCATCCAGGTTATGTTTATAAACTGGATAAGGCACTTTATAGCTTAAAGGAAGCTCCTCGTGCATGGTATGACACTCTCTCTACTTATCTCCATATTGAAAAATTTGAGCGAGGTAAAATCGATAAAACTCTATTTTTCAGGAAAGTAAAAGGTCATATTATTCTTGTTCAAATATATGTCGATGATATTATATTTGGTTCCACTAACCCTGACTTATGTACTCGTTTCGCTGAAAGAATGAAAGCAGAGTATAAAATGAGTATGATGGGTGAGCTACATATTTCCTTGGTCTTCAAATCAAGCAGAATGAAAAAAGGAACTTTCATTCATCAGGGAAAATATGTTAAAGATATGCTGAAGAAATTTGATTTAACTCAGAGCTCAGCTATGAAAACCCCTATGGCACCGCCGCTGACACTGAACAAGGATCCTTCTGGAAAACCTGTTAATGTCACAGCGTACCGTGGGATGATCGGCTCTCTTATGTATCTTACAGCTAGCCGACCTGATATTATGTATGCAACTTGTTTGTGTGCACGATATAAAGCTGAACCTAAGGAATCTCATTTGATCGTTGTAAAGCAAATCTTTCATTACCTTAAGGGTACTCCTAACCTAGGTCTTTGGTATCCCAAAGACTCAGGGTTTGATCTAATCGCCTATTTAGATAGTGATTTTACAGGTTGCAAATTGGATAGGAAAAGCACCACAGGAGGCTGTCAGCTCCTAGGTGGAAAGCTGGTGAGTTGGACAAGTAAAAAGCAAAACTCAGTGTCCACCTCAACCGCTGAAGCTGAGTATGTAGCTGCTGGAAACTGTTGTTCTCAGGTCTTGTGGATGAGAAATCAACTACTGGACTATGACCTTCAGCTCTCGAAAATTTCAATCTATTGCGACAGCACTAGTGCCATCGCTATAGCCAACAATCCAGTGCTACATTCAAAGACCAAACACATCAAAATCAGATATCATTTTATCATAGATCATGTGATGAATGGTGATATAGAACTTCATTTTATCCCAACTGATTTTTAGTTAGCTGATCTATTTAGCAAACCTCTTGATGAGACAAGATTCAACTTTCTCATCAGCGAACTTGGAATGCTGAACTTAGAAGAGTAAAATCTTCAGTGGTTCACATTTAATTAGTGATAACAATGAACTTGTATAACCCTATTAATCACCTACTCTCTGAACAAAATTGATTCGCTGATATCAAGGTATGTTCTCTCTTACTCGCTGACGTTCGCCTATGAATACAAGATTTCAAAACAAATTGCATCGCTGAATATCTCTTCCTTTCAGTGGTTCTTTTGAAATTTCTAAATATCACTGATACTTCTAATCAGTGCTTCGTGTTTTAACAAAATGTCCCTGAGTTTTCAAAATCCTCAGAGACATCCTAAAATATGAAAGGACGTTTGTGACGTAATCACAACGGATAGACCATGTCACGCTTTTCTCTGACACGTTCGTCCGTTTCGTATACCTTGTCCAATCAAATTCAAGGGACGTGTCCGTGTCATCATGAAAAACTTCCCCGCTCATAGTTTTTCTCTCTCTACTCTCACTATATAAACCCTTTGCATTTATATTTTTACCTTTTACGCGAACATCATCTCCTTCGAGCAAGAACAACTGTTGCATTTGAACTCATTTTCTCCAGAAACTGTTCATCTTCATTTTCTTCAACACTAAAGGTTAATATCTCTATTATTATCCTTGCATAAACTTGTTCTTGATCTTATTCTTGGTTTTAAAAGATCAAACAAAAGAGCTTCTTATAATGAAATCATTTTCTCTTCATGATTTTATGAACACAATCTGGAAACAGATTGTTCTTCAAGCTTAAAACAAAAATCTTAAACTTGAAATTTCATACGTTTTTCCAGAATCCCTTCTTTAGGAAACTGGAAAACAAGATTATTCACTATGTTTTGTATTCTTTTTCAAAACTAGAAAAACCCTAATCTCCATTAAGACATCTTTTTCTGAATGGAAAGTAAAAAACCCTAAAACATCTTATTTTGGAAAATCTTTCCACATTAAGACACTATTTTTCATACTCTTCATGTTTATACTTTAATAAACAGAAATGGCAACTACTGAAGCTCCCAATGCTCAGCCCCCCACTGCCTTTGAAAGCATCGAAATCATCAAAGCTCCTCATGTCGACTTCAAACTCGAGAAAGTTACCTTTCAGGCAAACAATCCCTATGCTCTATTCGACTTCCCTCCAAGGAAGCAGATCACACACCTAGATGATGCTGTGAACTTCCTCAAAACCTGTCCTCTATCGACAGCCCTGACCATCAATCCTCCTGCTCACAGGAACTTGCTCGCTCAGTTCTGGTATACCGCCAGAAGAGCTCAGATTGACTCCGCCAAGAACCCAAAGAAGAAAATCGATGTCATCCTCTTTGACACCGAACATGGAAGATCCAAGATTACTCCTGGGGCTCTCAGGGCTGCTCTAAACCTCCCTAGAAACTCCAAGGAAAGACGTTTTGTCCCTCTACCTGACCCCAAGAACCCTGGTGACAAAGAAGCCCTCATTGCTTTCTTCGATGCAATGCAGTACACGTGGGAAACAAGGAGAGACAAACTTCCTGAGAAGAAGCTGACCGCCATCAAGAAATCAAAAATGCCCAGCGAGATGAACTTCATCTTCGCTCATTTGATCAGCTGCATGACAACTAAGGTTGGCTCCACTGACCAAGTCTCCAAACCCCAACAAGCTATGGGGTACTCTCTGCTGAAAGGCCTTCACATTGATTGGGCAAAGATCATTTTTGATGATATGCTGCTCAGAGTGGATGCCACAGAGAGGCCGACAACTGTTCCATATCCCAGGTTTGTCAGCGCTCTCTTCGCACAAGGGCTGAAAAACAAATACCCGAAGGTGGGCGACCTGAAGCTCTCACAGATTGGCCCTAAAGTTCTCGACTTCAAGGCCCTGCCAAACGAGGTACGTCTTACTACTCTCTTATCTATTCTCAATCCTCCCACTTCTTCTACTTCTGCAGCTACCTCCACGGTAATCCCAACCGCTGGCACCCAGGCTGCAACATCCACTCCTCGAAAGAGAAAACACTCATCAACCACTCTTGGTGCTCCTAAGCCCAAGAAAACCAAGGAGCAACCCCCCAAGTCTACCCAGGCTGAAGACTCCACGACTCTTTCTCTACAAGAGCCGTTGGAAAGTTCAGTGGTACGCTCTGCCACAGTCGCTGAAACCATCCCTTCCATTCCCACTTCAGCGTCTCTAAACGTTGAGGTTATTAACTTGGAACAGAACCTCCCTCCCTCAGTACCTCCAAGTACCGCGGAAGTAATTCTCAGCGGATCCAACGCTGAACCTCTTACCCAATCCATTTTCTCAACATTCATTCCTCCTACTATTTTTTTGGTCACTCCACCTGTTTTCCCCCCATTCTCTTCAACAACAATCACTCTAAGTGATTCATCTGCTGAAGCGCTACAACAGATGATGGCTAAAAACACAGGACCTGCGGGTACTTCTATGCGTCAAGGTACTCTGGAAGACGACATGGAAACATTGACAGGTCATCGAGATTTCGAGGACTTCGTCAACCATCCCGCAGGTATACACAAAACTCCGAACACTCCTCTCTCAAAATCCCCAACTTCCGAGCTTTCCTTTGTTCACAAGTTTTCAACTTTTACAGGTCCTAATTTGGGCGACATAAACACATCGCTCAAGGATTTGTCCAACAAGGTGGAATCTCTCACACCACACTTTCTACAAACTCTTCAGTGGTTACAAACGCTGGAGAGGCTCTCAAGACACTCACCACTGAGGTGAAAGACAAAGCGTCCAGTGCTGATCTGGAAAAAGTGGAAGGTAGCCTCTCTCATCTTGCTACTACTCTCGCTGAGAACTCCACCGCCAACAACACTCTCTCCACCAACTTCACCACCCTATCCAATGAAGTCACATCATTGACGACAGTGGTTGGAAAGCTTCAGGGAGAGGTGTCTACATTAAAAACAGATGTCAGCACTGCGACCAATCTACTGCAGCAAATCCTCGATCGCCTGAATGCTGCAACCTGTGCTCCTTCACATTTCACTCAGGTTGATCGAGAGGATCTTCAAAAGATCAGTCCTGCTATTTCTGTCCTGGAAGACAGAATAGCAAGGATTGAAACTTGCGTTGGGATCACTGGCTTGGAAGACAGTGACCCAAAGCATGTTGATGCTGCTATTTCCTCCCCCATCTATCATGTGGAAGAGGGGGAGAAGAATCAAGAATATCTTCCCCATAATGTTGAGGGGGAGATGAAAACTCAAGAAGACCTTCCCCATAATTCTGAGGGGGAGGGTATTATCTCTGCTACTACTGATAAACCTCAGGGAGTTGAAAACCCTGAGGGAACCGAGAAACCTCCCTCTGATTTTGAGGGGGAGCAACTCGAAGAGGAAGCTGAAGCTGCTGTCCTAGAACCTCATGCTGATGAGGAAGAATATGATGATGAAGAAGAAGACGACGAGGATGTCGATATGGCTGATGATGAACCATCATCATCCCTAAATGATGATGATGATGATGATGACAATGATGAAGATATCGACTGCTCCTTCCAGCCAATCAAAAAGACCCCTGCTCTCAAAGGGATAATCATCACCGAATCTACAGGGAAGGGGACTAAGAAAAAGCCTGCAGCGACCGAAGCAGACAAAGGCAAAACAAAGGCCTCGCTGCAGAAGGAAATCTGACTATCTTGCTTCAAAAGCCAGTTTGTCAGGTACAATACTTTTTCTTCCCTTACACTGCATCCCTCCTCTATCCCTTCTCAACCTCAGTTCTCCTCTCCATAAAACCTTTATACACTTAACTTCATTCTTTCTCTATCTCTTTTCTCCCAAATGATCTTACTTAAACGATCGTTACGTTTCAGCTAGTCCTCTCCCCTGCTTGAGGATCCAGCTGAAGTTCCTCCTGCTGCAACTCCAATAATTCCAGCTCTAAGCGGTGAAGAAATAATCCCAGTCTTAGACTTCGCTGAGACTGATGAACCCGATGAAGAACTGCTCTCTCACAAAAATAGACCTTTCTTAGTTCCTCAAAAGCTAAGTGAAGAGGAAAAGAAAAGGAGAGAAGCAATGATGAAACAACTTGAAGATCAGCGAATCATCCGTGCTCCTCGATACAGACTATCAAGAAAGGAACTCGCTGAACACTTCGAAGCTGAAAGACAACTCGCCGAATGAAGAAGAATTGAAGAAAGAGATAAAGCTTATGCTATTGAGCTCGTTCAACAATCGGTGAAAGACCCTGATCTAAAGAAGACTCCCATTTATGTTCAACGTCAATTGTGGAAAGACGCCAAAAAGATCATCGAGAAGAAAACCAAGGTCTCTGACTCTACCTTGGAATGGTGCAAAGAACGAATTAATTTTCGATTCCATGTCTCTAGAATAAACAAAGTGAACATCAGGGGAAGAATGTCCATAAACGTTCCTGTTGTTGAAGCTGACATATTCAGAGAAAATGGTACCAAGGAAACCATCTATGTTTCTACGATCAAGAAGTACGGTTTCTCTGAGTGGTTGGAGATGCGAATAGCCTTTCAGCGATCTCGCTCAGCGTTTTAAAGCCATGTCGAGAAAATTATAAATACTCAGATCGACTTGGTTACATCTGCTATGGATATTCCTCCTCCTCCAGTTCAACGAAGAAGGACCTCTGCAAAGAAAAAGATAATACCTTCAGACTCAGGTCCTCCTATCAGAAACGAAGCCGGAATCGGTTTTTCATGCGAAGAAGTCCTTGGTCCTGAACCTGATCTCTCAGCTCTCGACATCTCCCTGCCCCCTGGTGAACGCTTCATCCCTGGAAAAGTCTTAAGCGATCCCTACGATATCTTCTTCAGAGACTACGATGGACGAGAATGCTTTCAACGCATCTCTGAGCTACCCATCACTCCTATTGAACAGCTCAGGGATCTCGTCTATTGGTGCGGATTCAGAGATGATCTTCTCGGATACTTCATGAAGCCCCTGATCTTCAAAGAAGCAAAGCGAAGACGGGATCTTGGTCAAGAAGTCCCTGACTGGATGATCTTCTTGTTAAGGATGAACCTGGTTAGCTGATAGGATTCCTTGTAAATCTTCTATCTTTATCAGCTTATATCTTTTGTACATGTAAATTTTATTTGCTGTACATGTAATTTTTCTACTTCCCTCTGTAACTTATACGAAGTTTAAAGAAAAATTTCAGCGAATGTACTTTATTCCATCAGTACTTAAAAGATCCCAGAAAACAGTAAAAGGGACAAATATTTTATGAGTTCTTTTTATCCTTATGTTTTCATACTTAGCAATTTTATTTTGTTGCTATGTCATAATCAAATAGGGGGAGATTGTTGATCCAAACCCTCAATGATTTGATAATGACTCTCTGAGAATCACTTAGTGAAAATTATAAGTAGACAATATGTATTAATGTTTTGTCATCAAAGAAAATACTAAGTCTGTTTAGTATCGCTGATGAAAACATATGCTTTAAATTACACATTCAGCGACACTGTCCATCAACAAGCCCTGAGCCTGTTCAGTCTTGTTGATGATCGTTGATAATCTTAGTTGTTTACTTATGATCCCTGAAGACAAGTCTCACGTCAACAATGTTCTACGCTGAAGTCGAAGATCAAGCCAAAGAACCAGCGACAAGTCTACTAATGAACTGATGCGGATATCAGCGAAGCCAAGATTTGTCCATTCAACGTGAAGTTTCAAGTAGAAGACTTCAGCGAACGCTGAACTTTATCACTCGCTGATAAAGAACTATTCAGCGAACGCTGATCATGAAGTTTCCTCTACAAGTTACTTTTGTCTTACCTCCTTGCACGCCTCCGTACGATAATGTCAGAATAGGACATCCCTTTTGTCCAGATTGTACAACCAACTCTGATTCTACACTTTTCATCATGCGGCTACTAGGTTGTCTACAAAGGTCAAACCATGCAACCAACCAGCTGCTACCACATGTAACGTTGTACTGATATGCATTAAATGCATGCAGTATATAAAGGAAACCCTACTTCAGAAATGAAGAGCTCGGCCATCTCCTTCTTCTCTACTCTGTGTGTTAGAATATTATTCATAATTTTCTTATCTCCTTTGTATCTTATTTCTAGTGCAAGAAATCTTAGTGTTTCTCTTAACTTGTTTAGATTGGGTTTATTCCTTAATCTTGTTCCGCAACAAGTTGTAAATTGTTTGATAAATATCAATAAACAATTTAGAAAAGTAAAATCTATGTGTTTGTATTAAACCCCCCCCCCCCCCCCTTCTACAAACTTGTATAACCCTTCCGGGACCAACATACGCTACTTGTCAAAAGGCAAAAAGTGCTTTCTCTAAAGGTTTGTACATTCATTTGTAGTTGATAGTTCCCCATGGGATATCGTGAGTATGAACTTCATTATTGGGCTTCCAAGAACACAACCGGGAAAGGATTCTATCATGGTTGTGGTTGATCACTTTTCAAATATGGCCCATTTATTCCGATGAATAAAATGGATGACACAACATGTTGCAGATCTCTATTTTCGGGAAATTGTTCGTTTGCATAGTGTTCCAAGAAGCATTGTGTTTGATCGAGATTCCATGTTTTTGAGTTAGTTTTGGAAGTGTGTGTGGTGTTTGTTGGGGACTAAGTTGATGTTCAACACTTATCATCATCCGCAAACGGATGGCCAAACAGAAGTCACTAATAGGACGTTGGGTACTTTTCGTGGATTGGTGAGTAAAACTCAAAAGGATTGTGATGTGAAGTTGTGTCATGCCGAGTTTGCTTACAACCGGGCTCATTCGTCCACTACTTCTCAATCTCCAGTTGAGGTAGTTTATGGTGTCAATCCTTTCCTTCCAATTGATTTGTTGCCTTTACACAAAGATGGTATCCAAGTAAATTCCAAGAAGCGTTTGGAGGTATTCAAGTAGACTTGTGAACAAATGAAAAAAAGGATTGAGAAGATGAATGCAGTTTATAAGGCACGAGCTAATAAGAACCATAGACAACTTGTTTTCAAACCTAGAGATTTTCTTTGGGTTCATTTACGAAAAGAGAGGTTTCCGAGTAAAAGAAAAAAAACAAGCTTATGCCATAAGCAAATGGTCCTTTTAAGGTACTTGAAGCATATGGAGACCATGCATATAAGATAGACTTACCACGTGATTTTGGAGGTGTTAGTGCTACTTTCAATGTGGGTGATCTTTCTCTTTATTTGGATGATGTGTATTTGAGGGAAAATTCTTTTGAAGAGGGGGGAATGATGTGAATTTAGAAGGAAATTCTTATGAAGGGTCTAACACCATATTACTCAACCCAATAGGATTTGATTTGGACAAAAGACATACATGGATGACGAATCTGACTTGGAGGACATAATGATGAGCTAGGGTTAGAAACCCAAAGCTAGAATGCTTGGAAAAGTAAGGAAAAACCCTAGGTAGGAACTGATTTCCAGTCTGTTTCTACTCTATCCTATTAAACATTTAAGTTAGATTTTTTCCACAAGATTTTGGAATTCACTTGGTTTGGATTTAGGAAATATTTCCTTATTGCTGTATTTCGTTATTGTTTTTTCTTCTTTTTCTATTTGTAGTTATGCATTGTTTCCTTATTGCTTATTATAGAGGGTCAACCATGTATCGTCAAGATCAAACAATAAAATTTTGTGTTTTTATACATTCTTTGTGCAACTTGCATGAATTGTCTTCTTATTTTCTAAACTTGAATTACTGTTTTGAGGTTTAGATTTGTCATACAGCTTAGTTTCTGGATCGATCTAATGAGTTTGGGATTCAAAGTACAAGTTTTCGGATTGATCGTGTAGGGTTGAAATATATGTTCGAATTCAAGCACAAGGAGCAAGAAGTTATCAAGATTCGATCTTTATTAAAGTTTCTAGATTTCTATTAACAAGAATTTGCAATCCACATCAGTTCTAAATGAAGGTACCCTCATAACAAATGCCACTTACAAAACAAGAAAGACGATTGTGAGGAATAGAACAATACATGGAGGTTCACATGGAAACAACAAAAAATGTTGGAACCGTCAAAACAAATATCAACCGTTATATGGATTTAATCCAAGGGTATGATTAAAAATGTGGCTAGAACTTTATTTATAAAACAAAAAAGATCCACCCTCACCCTCTATTTTTTGATCAAGAATAGGTGGAGCCAAACTAGATGAACAAATTTACGGTGGTTTTTCGAGGTCTAAAGTGAGCACAATGGATCAATCTAGCCAAAGACAAACTTCCTTTTGACAAAAGATCCTGATCAATTACTTACCGGGTAAGATTTTAGTCCACCTAATGTATGCAACAATTTATCTGGTAAGTGCTAATCATGGTAAAAGTTTTCACCATTACTTACTGAGTAAGACTCTCGGTCATTGCCTTAGCTCTTATCGGGTAAGATTCTTTGTCCTTATTCAAATTTATGCATACGGTTCACAATGGTTGAACTCTTGCTTGATTTCATAATGATGTGACAAAAACAACAACCAACAAACTAAAAAAACGGTGACAAAAACAACAAACTTAATATACTTTTTTGGGAAGGATGTCCTAGGCTACGCCTAGACTAATCCCTCGGCAAATTATGACTGTAAGACATCAACCCTGATTAAAGCTCAGTGGCCACAGTTGTTGTGTACGCCTGGATTATAACATATTTTCACAAAAGGATAGCTATTTGTATTTTGTAAACTAATATGAATACTAACATATTTTCACAAAAGGTTACTGATTTTAGTGAATAAAGGTAACACAAAACTGTATTTGAAGGTCACATTAGGATTTTTATTTTGTTACTGTCTGCGAAAGTGATTGACATTAGAAAAATTGAAGCCTAATAATGCTTGAATGTATATAAACATGGAGAAAATAAATCAGATGTAGCCTTATATGAAAGTAGTAGTCTAGTATGGTTGAACATGGAGAAGAAGGTGCAAACCATTTAAAAGTGGTGTGACAAAGAGCCCGCCGGATCCACCTTACCCTCAAGGAAGTCGTACGCCTCCCTCTGAAACATATTTTCATAAAACATCCCCTGCACATAATTCGAACTTATCCAAATTTCGATCTGCTAACGCAATTAAATTCGAACACAATCAAAATGAAAAATCCAGTTTTGAATGTTTATAAAGAAACAGAACAACAGATTACATTGTAATATCCCGTAATTTATATGAAAATATTAAAGAAATAAATGTTTTGGTTCAACTTTGGAAGCCTTATAAAATTATAGGGGTTAATTTTGTCAATAAGTAAAATTTAAAGATTTTGGATAACCGTCCTTGTAATTTATTCTCTTAATTGGGATTATAGATTTAGGAGTCGTTTACCATACACCCGGGTAAGCGTTTATCAAGTCATATTACCTACCAGATGATTGATATGACATATACCAAAAATCTTACCGGGTAAGAGCGAAAGAGCGAATGCAAGGACCGGGAGTCTTACCCTCGTAAGTTCGGGTGATGACTCTTACCACGGTTAGCGCTTACCGGGTGAATTGTTGCATACGAAACCGATTTGGCGGACTAAAATATTACCCGATAAGTAAGTGATAGTGTAAATTTGTTTGGTAAGTGCTTACCCGGGTAAGCGTTTGGTAAACGGCCCCTTAGTACTTATCCTATGTTTTGAGGAGTTAAATTCATGGAAGAAATCAAAGGAAAAAAAATCGAGGCCTACATTGGAATCTATGGAGTTAAAGCATCAATGTTTAGGTTTTAAGTTAGATTCGTGTTGGAAGTTTTAATCGTGATTTTAAAAGATCTTGCATTCGTTAAAGGTATCTCATGGATGGTCGTTAGCAAAATTTCGGATATCGGTTAATGGTACGGATTCCTTATTTCCCTATTTTTTGTCTTTATTCGATCCATTGTATATGCGGTGATTCCGGTTATGTTTATATTATTTGTTACATATTGTAGAATTTCCTTACCTTTCTTTCAATTCTTTCCGTTCGATTTGGTGTACAATGTACTTTACTTCGGCCAAGATGATTATGTTTCAGTCCGAGTTGATTTTGATCATGAATATTCTTTGGTGAATTTTGTTTTTGGTTTTATATATGAAAAACGAGATTCGAATATTCTAGAAACATCGAACTCTATTTTATAAGTTGCTAAATTTATTTTGAACGATTAGTGTTATTGTAAAAATCATAACAAATCGCTCGTTTTTCGGATTACTTCATATCATATACTTTTGAAACCCTAGAGATGTCCAGAACGATTTATTATCACACGAGCAAATTGTGATTTTTATGCTAAGGTGTCTAAGTCTCGTTTTAGACGAGAACAACACAACTGTTAAAAAAATCATATAAAATCCATTTTAAATCTGATTCAGTCCATTCTTGATTCGTTGGAATCCTAAGACGTTTATCTAAGACTTCTTTTTAGATATTGAATCCTAAAACTTACTGTAATTATGATAAAATTTTGGATTTGTAGACGTGTAAAGTGCTGAAAATAGTACAACTTGATTTCGAAAAGTTATGAGTGTGAAATTCCTAGTCTACGCCCGGATTTGATTCAACATATGTTTTTTTGTTTTTAAATCTTCTGTGGTGAATTGTACATAAAGCTATGTTAATGGTTTATGACACTCGTATATTTAAACTCATTTTCGATTCGTAAGTCGTTCCAAAAAGTGTGTTCGAAATTATAAAGCTTTTAAGGGGAGTGATCAATGTTTTTTTATAGTCAAATACTTTTTTGATTTGTTTCGTAATTAGTATGACTTTCTATTCATCTAGTGTGATAACATGTGTTGTGACATACTTTTGAAGTTTATGTGTTAGAGTATACTGAGCCACTAACCACATATGGGGGTACCATAAGCACGTCATTGTGGCATCGATGGCGTGACACCACGTGTGGCAGTGTGATCAGTCCACGACGTCTCTTTTCGATTTTGTGCTCTGATGAGAGCTGGACATGGTGTGATGGGAGATATTATTTAGGAGGCGTATGGGTCGGCCCTAACATATTTGATTTGTTTGTAGGGTGGATGGCGGTGGAGTTCCCAACAGCGCATCTCACATTATTCAGTATAGTTGGACGTGCAATGTATGTGCTTGTGTAGCTTATGTCTGACACTTGTTGTATTTGTCTATGTGTGACACGAAACACAAGCGTATGCGATTATTTATTTGAGCTCGGTATATGATCCCAATTTATGATTTTGATTTAAGATTCCCATATTCGTTTGTTATTAGTGATCAAATTTTGTTATGATTTGACGATTTTGATCGTTGACAAGATTTACTATTGTGAGATAATGAATTTGTTTATATTCATTTTGTTATGGCTAGATTAAACAATTTAAAGTTGTGCTTTTGGGTCTAGTTTCTTTTAGAATCGTTTCCTTTGGTTTTAGGTATTTCTATATGTTGTTGGTGAAGTTGGATGCGGTATGTGTTAGAAATTGAGTTTCATGTTAAAAGTTTAACCTTGTCCAAATTAGGATTTTTGTTACATTTAGTGTTTGGTTCGATTATTTATTTTGCTATCTTTGTATCCGCACACTGAGCGTTTGGCTCAACCGCACTTCTTTCTTCGCGGCATGTATTCAAGGGGAAGCTAAGGAGTAAAGGATCCACAATGTTCTCGTATCTAAGAGGTTTGATGATAAGAATTGGTAGGTTTTTCTTATTGTTGTAAAGCAAGTAATGGAAGATAGAAAATGCATTGTTCGAGACAGTTATATTTGATGGTGTCAATCTTAAATATGGTTTAATAGTCCTCTATATGTTTTTGTTAGCAGTTTGTTATAAATTTGAATGTAACCTGCTTTTCCATCTAGGGAATGGGGTGTTACATTACATGATAGTAATTTGATGCATAATGCATATAAGTGATAACTCCCACTTTTCCCCATTTTTATTTTTTATTTTCATACCAACTTAATATACCACACTCCATATTTGTACGCCCTGGATCATGCAGCATTACCGCATCTTACTTGGTTTAGTGCTTTCTATTATTTTATATGATGGTAGTTCTCTTTTTACCGGAACGAGAATTCTTGTTTGTTTTACGCCTCTAAATGTTGCCTAGAAGTCCATTGGAAACATATATAGTTAATTGAATCATTTGTTTTAGACTGTGTATTGATGGGAAATAATCCAAAATGACCACTTTACAAAGTCTTCTCACAAAATGGAACCCAAAATTGCATACTTTTAGCGATTTTGCTTTATGTTGGGTGAAAATGTCTTTTGGTCAAAGTGGGTCCCATATGCATCGCTTAGGGGGACAAAAACTGGTAAAGGTGGGTCCACATGTAAGAGAATCTTCAACTTTTAACCATGCAAGTTATTTTTTTACAAAAATAACCGGAATGCCGCAAGCCTGACACCGCAAGGCTTGCGGTGTCAGTTTTTTCCGACACAACTAAAAAAATATTATTTTTTTTAAAAAAATGACGATCCCGCAAGCCACCGCAAGCCTTGCGTTTTGTCAGATTTTTTTTTTTCGTTTTGTCAGAAAAAGCTGACACCGCAAGCCTTGCGGTGTCAGACTTGCGGGATCTTGGTTATTTTTGTAAAAATTTAAGTTGGGTGGTTAAAAGTTGAAGATGGGATGGTGACATGGTTATTTTGGTCAATTTCGCGTGATTTTGTGATAATTTGTCTTCTAGTCATTTTTATTGCTTTTGGGCAATTTTTGACTGGTTTGACAAACAAATAACATTTTAAGTGTTATCAAAGCATCCACAATCATGGACCTCTTTAGAGGTCCATGGCTTTGCCATCTCAGCTTTCTCTCTCTGTCACATCAGTTTTTTCTCTCCTACTCATTTTATAAATCTTTCACTCTCAATCATGGACCGGTCCATAGTTATACAATAAAAAAACTATAATAATAACTTAAAAATAACTTATTATAGTACCTATAACAATAATTAAAAAATATAAATAGTTAAAATTCAGTTGTTATAAATAAAAATTACAATAATAAAAATCAAAATAAAATAAAATCAATAATGATAAATATAAAATGTGGGTTTTTATAAAATGAAAATTATAACTAATTAAATTTGACTATAATTTGCTAAATAAATTTTAACAAATAAAAAATAAACCAAACAACTTTTACATAAAAAATTTATTGTCTATATAATAAATAAAAAAGAAATGAATTCAAAGATTTTATAGTGTATTAAATAGTTAGTGGACGTCATTTGTTAAATTAATTTCCATTCAAAAAATTAAATAGGGCACTTTTTGGTGGACATGGACCGCTCCTTGCAGAAGGAGCGGTTTGCCATCTCATCACTTTCTCAATGGCAACAAAATATCATGAAGCGGTTCATGGAATCCACGTGGGAGGTATGAACCTCCCATTGTGGATGCTCTCAAAACTCGATAACTAGATTTCTTACATGACTGGACAACTCAGTGGGTTCCACCACCTTATCAGAAAATCGCCCAATATCAATATTTTGTGAAAATCAACCAAAATCAATATTGTTTTTTTTTTATACCAAAAATCAGTAATAGATTTCTTTGAAGTGTTATCGAACATGATTTGATAAAAAAGAAAAAAAAAGAAAGTTTTTATTATACTATTGATTTAGACAAAAAGAGAAAAAAATCTAGCCTTTATAGTATATTAATATATGGTGTCATGTTTGTGCAGTACTTAAAGAAACAAAAGAAAAAATAAATAAATTAACATTTGGTTCCTTATATTTTTTATGGCAGCAGCAAAAAGAAAACATAAAAAAGTTGCTAAGCCCATTTTGAACTGCCATAGACAGTCTAGAAACAGCCCAACAACTTCACGTCGAGCAAGAAGGTATCATCGTCCAATTTCTTCACGCCGCGACTTTTCCGGCCGGTAAAGCCGTGCCATAACCCACGGGAAACACTGTTCAATGTCTTAACTTATTCCTCGTGAGTTTCCGCGCATATTTAACCCGCACCCCAAGTCGCGCCCGTCAAAATCGAGTGACCACGTTTTTTTATCAAGCGGTTTTTTCGATTGGAGTATAAAGGGGGCTCATCAAGTGTCGATTAAAGGGGGGAATGACAGTAGTGTTATAATATGTTAACATATTATTTGATGCTGCACGTTTTTTATTATCAAGGAAATGACCAAAGTGCCATTTTGCTTAGTTCTTAAGTTTGGTATTAAATTACCAAACTACCCTTAACTTAGCCACCAAGTAGAAGATACATGGATGCCAACTAGCATCATCAGTAATCCATCTTGCCATCCTTTGCTTCATTGCTAAGTCTTGGCTCACCTATATATATCCCATGCATGCAAGAGGAAAAATACACACCAACATATTTCTAGAGAGTAGAAGTCATCTTAGACTTTCCCTTGTTCTTCCTCTCGTTGGTTTATATATATATACATACACACGTTATATATATATATATATATATATATATATATATATATATATATATATATATATATATATAGGTGGGTTCAAACGAGGAGTTTACCTATTTAACGCGAGGAGCATTCTCAACCACTAATAGTTTCAACCACTTGCGCCACATTTCAGGACGCCACATTTCCGTTCAATATTGATTTATAATTTAAAATTTACACTTTCAACACCTATACTTATTTACTAACTTTACTTTATACCTTTTACTTTTCTAATTTTAATTTTACATTTAACACATATAATCGTTTATTAACTAAAATACGTTAAAAATACGTTTTAATTTTAACAAGTTACACCATTGTACTCGTCTCTTCGATACGTTCGAAATGAGCTCAATATTGAATATTTTTTGATTTATTTATTTTAATATATATCATATATACTACATAAAAATATTTTTAATATTTACAATTTATACCCTTATAGTTTTGATGAGATTTTTGTTAGGAACACCTATCAAATCATATATGATTAGGAAAAAATAATAAATCATATGTGATCTATAAGACTGTTATCTGATATCACAAGTTATTAATCATATATGATCTTGTTTTACATTCTGATATCACTTAGTTATTAATCATATGTGATTTTATTTTAGTTGGTAAATCATATGTGATCTATAAGACTGTTATCTGATATCACTAGTTATTAATCATATATGATCTTGTTTTACAATCTGATATCACTTAATTATTAATCATATGTGATTTTGTTTTAGTAAATCATATGTGATCATAGATGATCTTGTTTTACAATCTGATATCACTTAGTTATTAATCATATGTGATTTTGTTTTAATAAATCATGTGTGATCATATCTTGTTTTACAATATGATATCACTTAGTTATTAATCATATGTGATTTTGTTTTAGTAAATCATATGTGATCATATATGATATTGTTTTACAATCTGATATCACTTAGTTATTAATCATATATGATTTTGTTTTAAGTCGCGACTTTGGTTGCGACTTAAAGTGGAGGGAAAAGTCGCGTAATCATATATGATTTTGTACATGAATCATATATGATTTTATACATAGCGGTTGTTTTCTTAAATAGTTAGCGTTCTCATATGAACTCACCTCTTGTCAACTAAATATCAATCAAAATTTATATAAACGACGATTTTAAATAGTTAAAAAAACCTAAGAAATTGTAAATAAAAGGATAATTTTTAGCAAACTATTTTAAAGTTGTTAATTGCGTAAATGCAAAAGAATTTCGATCAACACCAAAATTGATTATATGGATGGATGATTAGAGCGAAGAAATTAAATAATGCAAATATTTTTATGTAGTATATATGATATATAATTAAATAATTAAATAAAAAAATATTCAATATTAGGTTCATTTCGAATGTATCGAAGAGACGATTACAATGGTGTAACTGGTTAAAATTAAAACGTATTTTTTTAACGTATTTTAGTTAATAAACGATTATATGTGTTAATATGATGAAGGTGTAAAATTAAAATTAAAAAAGTAAAAGGTATAAAGTAAAATTAGTAACTAATTATAGGGGTTGAAAGTGTAAGTTTCAAATTAGAAATCAAATATGGTCGAACATGGGTGGAAAAGTCGCGCATGTTTAAGAAATGCTTAATTAGTGGTTGAGAATGCTCCTCACGCTTCTCACGTTTTGGTACGCTCCTCACGTGAACCTTCCTCTCTCTCTCTCTCTCTCTCTCTCTCTCTCTATATATATATATATATATATATATATATATATACTAGTTGTGAACCCGCGCAATGCGGCGGGCGGAAAAATGTAAACGATTTTGAAGCTTCAGTGGTTTTCTTAGAGAAGATTTTTAAGACATTAGAATGATATGTTAGATCAAAAATTGTATTACAGTTCAAGTCCTAAGATCAAACCAATCCAGTGAAGATTTTAATCTATTTTATATTTGCATTTTGGCCTGTGTGAACATGGTTAAAAATTAAAATGATTGGTGATTGCTTCAAATATTGGACCAAGACGGACTGATTTAAGTATCTGTTGTGAAAATAAATTGAATTAAATTGATTATTAAAAATTCAAACAATGAATTGGATCAATTTCACCTAACTTTATTAAATGTCAACCAATTATACTTATGTTCTCTGTATCCGATGAGTGAGGGTTACGACTCTTACCTGATAAACGTCCCGGTAAAATTTTAAAATGATACCATTTTAATGGACTACAATTTTACTTAATAAAGTAAGTTACAGTGTCGAATCTTACTGTTAAGTATTTGATTAAACGGCCCCTAAGAGTATTCTCTTTCACTCAACACCTATCATAGAGCATTTAAAATCTTGCAACATAACGTTAATTTTTTTTATAAAAACAACCTCTAAAGTAATTATGTAATTGAAATAATAACAATTTGAGTAAACATGTAGCAACAGAGCTTTTGAGTTGAAACAAATCATACAAAGTCTTTCAAATTCAAATTTCACGAGGAAAAAGAAAAAACATGCAAAACATGAGAATTAAGAAATAACTTAAAACTTTTGTCAAAAAAATAACTTCAAACTTATATACATGAAATGATAAGTAGACAAGTCAATCATTACAAGTTTTCTCTTAAAAACAAATCTCATTTTGTAAATGACTCTTACTCGATAAACACTAACCGGGTAAGCGTATTCTCTTTCACTTACCGAGTAAGAACCTCGGTTGTTATCATGCCTCTTACCGAGCAAGGTAATCGGTATGTGGCATGCTCACCCGGTAAGATAAGTAACCCAATACGCGTTTGGTAATCGGCACTTTAAAGTTATGGTTTCAAAGAGTTTACGGACCATGACGATGACGGGTACCGATACCGACGATATGATGCTCTCATGATCAACAAAGATCTTGCAACTGTTAATGTTAATGTCAAAGCTGAAGCTTCTTCACTTTTGTTTTTTGAATGCAAAGCCATGACTCACATGGCCAACATGAGGTGAAGAGCAGGAAATTAGGATCATTTACAAATCCTGGGAGGAATTTGTTGTCTTAATGAAGTTTCACTTGATAAGTTGGATAATGATAAAAATATGGCTAAAGAGATGAAGAAGATTAGAATTACAGTAATTAATTGCTGTTGCTATTCTCATTATTATTTTGTAAACCTTCTTGGTGGAGTTTCAAGAGGTTGTAAATAAAAATCTGCAACATAAACGTTTAATAACAAAATATTTCTATAAACCCTCGTAATGACAATATATAAGCACCTCATACTTGTATTCTGATCCTGATTGTAAATCTGCAAAAATATGCAATCAAGGTCAGTAGTAAACTGCATATATCATTAGTAAATCAATAGCATACAAAAGAAATATCTATATTCTCCAAGATGAGCATGTTGTACTGCCTTACCTTACCTGCCAGCCATTGCAATATCTTATATTCTCTTCCCAATAATTTTGTCTGTTTCATATTGGATTTCCTTATGAACGAAAGCTGTAAAAACGTTGAGTAATAAGAAACTATGGTCATTGTCTTATAGTCATGAACCAAAATGTTAATAGGAGGCATTCCGATTCACGCGTCTAAAACAGAGAATGGAAGATTCCAAGTTACTTAAACCTAAAAATTCTAATAACAAATTCTTAACATATACATACTCATGTAAAATCAGATTCGTACTGCTAAATTATTTGTAATAGAAAGTAAAATTTTGCATAGGGTAGTATTTATGTCGTGAACAAAATCAAGAGCATAAAAATCTCACCTCGAGTAAAATTTTCACCTCACCACTTAGAAGGCTGGAACTAAAACAAAAGGTCAAGTTACAAAACAGTATTAAATCATCTTCTTGCAACATGTCTCACGAGTTTGATATATGCAAACATTAACTCTATAAAACAACAACAAAGATGGAAGTAATAATGAGAAGAAATCAATAAACAACAAAGAAAAAGGCAACAAACAACAAAATGATGAAAAATGCAACCTTCGAGGCTAGATCCATAAATATAACCATACCAGCAAAACAAAGATCTATAAATTGAAGCACCATACTAAATATCAAAGCATACAGTCATACATGGAATGACAAAAAGCATAAATGAAAGTAAAAGAGGAACTCAAAGAAAAAATCGAACCATTTCAGAAGGAAGGGATAGAAGATAGAAGCATAAACCGAACCATTTCAGAAGCAAGGGTAGTGACGGCGAGGAAGGGGGGTTTTAGAAGAGAGTTGTGGAGGGCATTTATCGTCTGAAGGACGATTTCTGTTTAGGCGTAACGAAAATTAGACGGCCAAGAAACAGAGGGATTATCTGGTTAGATACATTATCCAGCTAAGCAAATCCAATTCTTTCAGGATCTTATAATGAATTTATAAGTAATGCATTATCTAAAAGATCTACAATATTTAATGAAAACAAAGAAGCATAAAAGACTCACAAGGTATCATTTACAGAAAAGCTCTCCTTAAACACAAGAACATACAGCATCTCCCTCAGCTCTTTCTTCAACCCTAACTCAGCCTGCTCCTAAATCACAAATCAATAAGTTTAGAATATGAATCTGCATTACAGAACATAAGTAATAACAATAAACTGATAAGAAATCATAAACGCCTTAATTTACAAGATGCAATGTTCTAAACCTAAAAAAATCAGAGATCAATTAGTATAAACAAAACAATGATACCGTTGAGACGACATTGATGGCGGATGAGGAAGGCGACCAATGCGATGTATGGGCAGCGGAGACGACATAGGAGGAGATAGAAGAGATAGAGGGATAAGAGGAGTAAGGTGAAAACGACGGTGAAAGCAAACGCAAACCCTCGAAACAGCTTTACTTCAGCTGATAATGCTTTTCTCCACTTCCAACAACTGGTGCTACTTTCAGTACCGCCTGATCTTGATGATGATGATTCATCTGTAGAACAAGTCATTGTAAGTCTGTGGATTTGTAGAGAAGAAGATTGAAGGCATCCTCAATTGATGAAGGCTGCCATCTATAGAACAAGTCATTGATGAACAAAAATTAGAGGGCCATGTTGAAAAAAATGGGGATTCAAATTTTGAAATTTGAAATTGATTTTCCAGTAAATCATTTCGATGCTTACATTTGAGGCGGGATAAAGTAACTTTTCAGGTCGAAAGTTTTTGTTAACATTTTCTTGTAATCAACTCATTACCTGGAAGATAAACCTGCAAGACAAAAACAAAAAGTTTGTCCTGATTCCTCATTGAAACCTTCAAATGTGATGCTACTATAAAGATGAAGATACAGAAGCATAGGGGGAGAACAAAATACAAACCTCGTCCAAGAAACATACCTTGTTCAAGAACATATTAAACAAACCTTGGAGATAGGAGATGAAAAATCTGCGGTTTTGTAGAGATGGAGGAACTCAAAGAAATTCATATGTTAGTCTTTGAAATTTGAATATCATCGGATATGGTAATTGAAATGGGATACGGTGTTTGAAAAAGTAGATGGAAAGTCAGTTTTTCTAGAAGAGAAAGGGAAAAAGCCAGAAACATCAAAGAGGAAGTTTAGAAGAGTTGCAGTATGGTTTTAAAAGTTTGCAGTAACAACTTGTACCCAATGCATTCTCACTTGTAGTTAAGAGTTTTTTAGATTTATGCTTAAAATAGTTGTACCTTATGCATTGTGAGTTGTCTTTAATACATTTGATCAAGACCAATATTAAGGTAGTATATATATATATATATAAATATATAGAGAAAGGTTCAAACAAGAATGCTAACTATTTAAGAAAACACAAGAATGACGGCTTATGAACAAAATCACATGTGATTTTACACTACCTAGAAAAATCTCGACACAGGCGACCTGGGACGCGACTTGCAAGTCGCGTGGCAAGTTACGTGAATCACATGTGATTTTGTACGTGAATCACATGTGATTTTATACATGGGCGGACATTCTCGTGTTTTCTTAAATAGTTAGTGTGCTCGTTTAAACCTTACCCTAAATATATTATATCCTAACGTTGTCTTAACATAATAAAATACAAAATCATTTGACCAAAGAATGAGCTCATAAGTACAGGCTCAGAAGCAAATTGAATTTGCTGATAAGATAGAAAGCATTTCTCAATTCCAGCCAAATGCAAACACAAAGTAGCATAAGTCAAAATGAAAACCAACTAATATTATTGGATATGTAAATATCCTAATTGAAGTTGAATTTACAAAATTTCCACAAAAGTCACAAAATCTCCCTCTCTATATTTTACAGAAAGACATTTTGGGATAAGACCACTCCCATATCAAAACCCTGTTATAATATCCACATTTTCTATAAAACTTTTCTGCAGCATCTCATCTCAATGTGATTCTACATTACACATTACACAAAATGAACTTTGATTAGTAAATGGATGTTACAATCACCAAAATTAGCTAAATATTTAAAGAATAGCACATCTATGCATCAATATCTGAACTTCCATTAGTCATATTTTTAACATGATTCCTCAAAGAGAGATGACCTATTATTTAAATAGTTTGCTTCAAGTTCTGTAAGTGTAAAAATCTTGTATGGTAGCTTCTAAGCTGGGAAAAAGCATATGTTACTCTTAATGGCTTTATATAATTTCTGAAACTTGTTAACTTCGTTCAACATTCGAAACCTCAACAACCTGATTTCACCAAAACGGGAATTATATTGCATGTTATAATGTTTCCTCTAAATGAGCAGCTTGAAAGAAAATGCTACAAACTACATACCGTCTTACGCAAAGCAGATGTGATTGCTTGTGCCAAGAGCCATCAAGAAATGTTCGTTTGAGACGGCCATGGAATTTTAGTGCAAATAGCAGCAAGATCAGCACCAACATAACCATATGTTTCTTTAGCTATCTTTTCCAAATCAACCTGTAAAAGTTATATTTTATCATTAGAGATCAACTAAAAGTTTATGGCTAACAAAGGAGTCGTTTCACAAAGAATGTCTTACATCATCAGAAAGCTTCAGGTTCTTTGTGTGGATATGAAGAACCTCAAGACGTCCAACTTCATCTGGCACACCAATGTCAATTTCCCTATCGAACCTACCAAACCCAGAAGAAAAGCCGAAAAGAGACGTGGCAATCAATGTGCGATAGCCTGGAATCAATGGCCGGACCGCTGGACATCTGTCGGAAGGTGATGTGTTGCCATGGAAAAAAATGGAGAAGTGAAAGAAATCCCATGGATTGGGAATTATACCTCGACTTTGATAATCATTCTTTTCGAAAGCCGGAAGGGCACCTCGATTAATGAAGTTTTTTTTGCAAGCTGGAATTAGCACTCTATGGGATTTTAAGAGATTTTAAAACTTTAGGCTTTAGGATGTAGTACTAAGCTTCTGTTTTCATTTGGTTTGGTTTGATTTGGTTTTCTGTATTTACATTTACTATTCAATACTTTGTTCCTATTTGTCATGTAAAGTTTATGTATATCATACTCCTAACATAAAAGTTAAACTATAAAAAAATGCATGTATATCATACTCCTAACATAAAGATAATGATAAAATTATATAGTGGAGTATGCATTTTTTATCTACAGTAGACTATTTAGAAGAACAGGGACAAATTGGTTTTAACACGAACAGATAGAGAAAGAAAGCAATTCCCTTACAACATACAAAATATTGGGATCTCCTACTCCTCATCCCTGTGTTGTTTTCCTTCATCTTTTCCTATAAAAAAACATGCCCAAATTTGATCAAAAGATCCACAAAAGTTTTCAAATTGGAGAGAAAAGAAGCCATTACAGACACCATTAGAGAAGTTAAGCCAACTCACCAAAACTTCACTAATGTGTTCTCTAGTATTCACATGTGAAACCGTTTCCGGCTCCAAATTATGGTCAGGGAATGGTCTATTTTCATCAGCCAAGAATACTCTGCATAATACTCTATGATCCTATTTTTATTCATCAACCATGTTAGATTATCAATATAAGGTTTGAAATGATACATAATTTAAGCAAAACTTCTAAAATCTCTTACCCATTATGTTACGCATTATTTATCTGAAAGTTTGTTAGATACACTATTTTTAGCATCTCGGTCAGCAATATTTGTTAGTAAACAACATTATCTCTTACCCATTATGTTAAGCATTATTTATCTGCTAAGAAGTTATAACCACTAAGTAAAAAGTCCCTTAGCATACTCCAATAATTTTTTTTTGGCAAAACAGACTAACAACTCTTAAAGACGACCTACTTTTCAACAAAACAACCTAAATCAACCGGAATTAGAGACACTTCATGACAAACATACCATTCTTGAACCTTTGAGAAATAAGAAACTCCATAGCAATTTAATGATCTAAAATAGCCATCCATCAATGTTCTTATATCATACTACTTTACCAGTAGCAATCTAATGATCTAAAATAGCCAAATTTCTCTGAAATAAAAACAAACCTATTAGATCTAGGAAATTTCTCACTTCGATTCAAAAATAGCCAAAATACCAAGAGAATCAACCACCATTGCAAGCTGAAAAGATCAAGCTAAATCTTTCTAAAACAAAGGAACGTACAAATATTGGTAAACTTGCAATTATTGATAACCATGAAATTTTGATTTTGGTAAAAACAGATTTTCCAGAGTAGGACTAACTTTTAGATCATTATCCAAATAAGAGAAATAAGAGAAAAAAATGAGCAAAAGTTTCATCACCATATTATAACATGAACATAAGTTTTTAGTCCCATTTTAGATATGCAAGAACAATAAAGTTATCAAGAAGAGAAAAATAAGCCCACCTTATTCAATGTCTAACTTGCACTTTCACAACCCATTGTTTCACAAGCAGAAAGCCTCCTAACATGCACTTGCACAATTACCAACATAAAACAAAAAACACCAAAGAAGATTTAACACGCAGCTAGATTTTATAAAAGGTGAGAAATCTTACCTTATTCAAGGGATTGTTTGGAGTAGTGTACTCAACAGCTGAAAAATACAAAAACTTGCAGGTAAAAGACAAGATATTTAGCAAAAGTCAATATGAAGGTATGATAAGTATGTACACACAAATAATCCATCGCAACAAATCGGAAAAATGCACATCATGTATGAATGTGCCTCTGCTTTGAAGAATCAAAGTTAACCACAGTGTTTCATTTTAATGCAGTCAGTTGTATTATGAGCTACTCTTTCAATGAGAAGAGATACAACCCTTGAAGGTAATCTGGACTTGTTGTTTGGCGGATCAATTTTCTTCCCATAAACATAGGCCTCGACCACGATCATCTGAAGAAAGCAAAAACATGTGAAATAAGTAAAAAAGAAGGAAGGGTTGTGATTTATTTGAGCCTTTGGATGTCAAAATAAGAGAAAAAAATGAGTTCCCCTCACTACATGACACAGGGGCACCCCAAGAAGCATGCTTGTTTAGATTATAAAGTTTCATCACCATGTTATAACATGAACATAAGTTTTTAGTCCCATTTTAGATCTGCAAGAACAATAAAGTTATCAAGAAGAGAAAAATAAGCCCACCTTATTCAATGTCTAACCTGCACTTTCACAACCCATTGTTTTACAAGCAGAAAGCCTCCTAACCTGCACTTGCACAATTACCAACATAAAACAAATAACACAGAAGGAAATGCTCGCAAGATTTTGAGGAAAAGAACTGGGAATCAAAAGGGTACGTACTAACTTCAGAATCGGTGGTCTTCTTTCAAGTCTCAAGTCTCAATCTACAAGTACACAATTTTGATTTCTAACTCCAGAACAGATTTTCAATAACTGCAAACGAACTGTGTCAAATTATTAAATCCCTACAGAAAACGAAGAAGGAAAGTACCTTGAAGAGAACCCTAATCGAACTTGAATCAATAAACATCATACCGAAAGCTTGAATCATTGTCTTGGGGAAATAATTGAGTTTAGCTTTGTCTGATAAGAGTGACGATAGAGTGTTTGAGAGCTTGAAATTTGAATCGTCGTCTGATGAGCATGGGGTGTTGTCGTGTAGTTACAGAGAGGAAGGGTATGGGAATCAAAAGGATATGTACTATCGGTATGGTAGAAGAAGAAGAAGCAGGGCAAAAGGGGTCTGTACAATTGGTATGGAAGAAGAAGCAGTATGGCCCGACTTTTGTGTGTAAAACCTAAAAGTGTTTCAGGTTGTACCCAATGCATTAACTCTTGTAATTAAGAGTTTTTTGAATTTGATGCTTTAAAGTGTTGTACATTGTGCTTTAAAATTTGTCTTTAAGACATTTGATGTAAATGCTTATATATGTAGTATAGATATATATATATATATATATATATATAGAGAGAGAGAGAGACAGAGAGAGTGAGAGAGAGAGAGGAAGATATTTGTAGCTGATTAGTTGATCGGGAAAATCTCGATAACACGTTGTAATCTCTCTCGGTTGGTAATAAACACTTGCTCTCTCTCTCTCTCTTTGGTGGACGTACACTATCACAACGATAGTGGAACCACGTTAAATCCCCGTGTTATTTGGTTGTGATCTTGCCCGATATATATATATATATATATATATATATATATATATATATATATATATATATATATATATATATATATATATATATATAGGGTCCCCTTCTTTTGTTAACCACTCAATTAGTGTTAACCTTGTTAACTTATTGTGGACCAATAGGATTCAAGACACATTGGTGGTTTTAATATTTATTTGACGGTTAATGCAAGGGTAGTATAGGAAATTAACATTTTAATTATTTGCAGTAAGTATTATTTCCTAAATTCACGCCTATCTAATTTTGTTAGTTATTGATATATTATATTTTAATATTCATCCTTATTCATCCTAATCTTCGTAATATTATCCCAATATTTTTTGTTTGGTTAACAAACTTAGCATTGTTTATGTTGTTTGTTTTGGTTTCGACATATTCATAAAATTATCCCAATATTTTTTGTTTTTGTTTGTTATTTACTTTCACAGAATGCATATACCAAAATTTTCACATATGCATGATATGAAACTGCATATATGCATGATATGAAACTGCATATATGCATATCATAGAAATGCATATATGCACACTAGCCAATTTCATATACGCACACCAACCAGTTGCATATATGCACATATTACAATTGCATTTATGCACACTTTACATTTGAAGCATATATGCACACATGAAAACTGCATATATGCACTATTTACACCTACAACATGCACATCATAGAAATGCATATATGCACATTATAGAATTGCATATATGCACATATTACAACTGCATATATGTACACTTTACACCTGCAGCATATATGCACATATCAAAATTGCATATATGCACACTTTACAGCCCCAATATATATGCATCCCTTCAAAATTGCATATATGCACATACCAAAATTGCACACACCAACAAGATTCAAGATATTTTAAACATTTACCTTTGATTTCCACCATTAACTTCAACTTTATCTATACATGCATTTTCAAAGATTCAAGATGCTCGTAAATCTGGATCCATTTTCGGATTTTACAAATGACTCGTTTGATAATAAAAGAAAAACACTACGATGGGTGACAATAACAGATCTACAATTGGATTCCTCATCTATAATTCACAAACCTAAACTTACAAGTCTTTCTCGAATCAAATCTGACCCCAAATCCAAAGACCAAAATGTAACCCTCGTCTCGTTCTTTAACGACTTTCCATTATCATTACCTGCATCGATCTCAACACTAAATCCACCTTCATCTGTCCGTCCGTAACTTAACACCCTACAAGCATAAACCCATTTCAAAACCCTAGTTTTTTAAACATTTACCTTAGATTTCCGCCATTACTTCAAGCTTTACTTCGTATGGAATCGGCTTGTGTAAGAATCGTTTTGAAATCGAATTTTCTGGAATCGATTAGTGTCGATTTGGCTTTGATCGATATGGAATCGATTTGTAACGATTTTGAAATCCCCGATTTTTATCTTTTCTGGAATCGATTGGAATCAACCTGTTGATCTTAGCCCACTATATATTTTTTGGAATCGATTGCAATATTCTTGTTGATGTTAGCCCACCGATTTCTTTGGTTGATTTTGTTTGGAATCGAGATTGGAGAGAGAGTCAGGTTTGGTATTTTGTTTCTAAATGAAGGAGAGATAAGTTTATCAGGTCCTTGAATGTAGCAATTGATTAAATTGTTTCCTTATCTGATACTTACCCAGATTTATTAAATGACAAGAATACCCCTGTGCATATACGCTTCATATGAAATCAACCGTGTTTTTATTTTAATTATGAATTAAAAAATCAATTTAATCTTAACCATTGATTTTGATGATTAACGGTCCAGATTAGTTAACAAGGTTAACACTAATTGAGTGGTTAACAAAAGAAGGCCCCTATATATATATATATATATATATATAGAGGAGGGTTCATGTGAGGAGCGCATCAAAACGTGAGAACGTGAGGAGCACCGTCCATGTACAAAATCACATGTGATTCACAACACAAGGACTAAAAATCATATGTGATTAACATTTTGGACATGCGCGGTTTGTTACGCGGTTTGCAAAAGCGCGCGGCTTGTCCCGCGGTTTGTGTTGTGAATCACATGTGATTTTGTACATGGACGGTGCTCCTCACGTTTTGATGCGCTCCTCATTTGAACCCGACCCTCACCGGTCACTGTCACATCCTCGCCCCCAACACCCGATTTCCTCATGAAAAGAAAGTCATTTGGGCCACGTGCATGCATTCGCATAAGTATAAACATGTATGGAACAATTAAAAGCATAAAGGTGGAAATTTAGGGATGAAGTGATTCTAAGTGTGCACATTACGAGATTGGGATTTTACAGGTGTTACAATCCTCCCCACCTTGAAACGATTTCGTCCCCGAAATCTCATTCTAGCTAAATAGATTGGGGTATCGTTTCTTCGTGTCTTCCTCGGACTCCCAAGTTACATTGGCACCGCGATGATGTTCCACTAAACCCTAACCCTGGTCACGTCCTTGTGCCGGAGTTTCTTGGTTTTCGACTCTAGTATAGCTTCCGGTTCCTCCACACAACGGTTCCCACTATCAACTCGAATTTTTGTGAATGGAATTACACTTTCCTCCTCGGCCAAACACCTTCATAGATAGCATACGTGAAAGATAGGGTGAATTCCATCCATTTCTGGTGGTAGATCTAGCTTGTAGGCTTGAAGTCCAACCTTTTCCTAGATGGTGAACGGTCCAAGGAAACGAGGGCTAAGTTTCCCATTTTTTCTGAACCGTATAATTCCTTTCCAAGGAGACACCTTCAGCATGACTCGGTCTCCTACTTGAAATTCGACTGGTGGGCTCTTCTTGTCCGCATAACTCTTTTTCCGATCTTGCGCCGCTTTCAAGCGTTCTCGAATTTCCCTCACTTTATCCGCGGTTTCTTGTACAATTTTCAGTCCCGTGAACTATTTTTCCCTCGCTTCAAGCCAACAAACCGAAGTTCTGCACCTCCGACCATACAAGGCTTCAAACGGTGAGGCTTTAAGGCTCGAATGGTAACTATTGTTGTATTCGAACTCAACCAACGGTAGGTGTGTGTCCCAACTCCCACCAAAGTCGACGACACACGACATTAACATATCTTCAAGAGTTTGTATCATCCTCTCGCTTTGACCATCCATTTGGGGATGGTAAGCCGTGCTTAGCTTAACCTTCGTTCCCAACTCTTTTTGGAAACTAGCCCAATAGTTGGAAGTGAATAAGCTATCTCTATCGGACACTATGGATAGTGGCACTCCATGTCTTGACATGATCTCGTTGATGTAGAGTCTATCTAGCGTGTCCAAGGGCAATGTTTCTCGCATTGCCAAAAAGTGCACGCTCTTGGTCAACCGGTCCACAATCACCCAAATAGAGTCATGACCCCGCAATGTCTTCGACAACTTTGTGACAAAATCCATCATGACGTTGTTCCATTTCCATTCCGAAATCGTCAATGATTGTAAACTCCCTTATGGCTTTTGATGTTGCGCCTTGACTTGAAGACACGTCACACAAGTTCCCACATAGTTAGCCACATCGAGCTTCATTACCAACAACCAATAGTTTAATTTCAAATCCCAATACATCTTTGTGCTACCGGGATTATAAAGTATCGAGACTTGTGAGCTTCATCAAGGAGTAGTTCACGATTTCCAATGATTTTCGGCACCCATATCCGACCTTGGAAGAGTTTAAGACCCCGACTATCTTCCGTTAGCAACTCTCGTTGCTTCACCATGACCTCAACCTTAAGGTTTTCTTTTTGATATGCTTCCTCTTGACTTGATTTTATGCTAGCTATTAAACTATATACCACATCGATTCGGTTGAGGTTTAGCTTAATTCCACCCCATGACCCTTTCGGCTCAAGGCGTCCGCCACCACGTTGGTCTTTCCGGGGTGATAAAGTAGATCACATTCATAATCCTTCAAAAGTTCAAGCCACCTCCGCTGACGCATATTTAACTCCTTTTGGTCGAATATGTACTTGAGACTTTTGTGATCGGTAAAGAGTGTGCATTTCATCCCATACAAGTAGTGTCGCCACAATTTTAAGGCAAAAACCACTGATGTCAACTCCAAGTCGTGAGTTGGGTAGTTCTTCTCGTGATCCTTAAGTTTTCGCGACGCATAAGCTATCACCTTCCCTCTTTGCATCAACACACATCCAAGTCCCATTTTAGAGGCATCATTATAGAACACAAAGTCATCCGATCCCTCGGGCAAGGAAAAGATTTGTGCTTCACACAATTTCCTCTTGAGGGTCTTGAAGGCGTGTTCTTGAGCGTCGGTCCATACGAATTTGACGTTCTTCCCTGTCATTGAAGTAAGCGGCGAAGCGATATTTGAGAAGTCTTGAATAAACCGCCTATAGTATCCAGCCAAACCCAGGAAACTTCTAATTTCTGTCAGACTCGTAGGTGGTTCCCAATTCATCATCTCCTCGACCTTTGCTGGGTCCACCTTCACGTCGTCTCGAGACACCACGTGTCCCAAAAATTGAACTTCTTGCAACCAAAACTAGCATTTAGAGAATTTAGCAAACAACTTTTCTCTTTGGAGAACTTCTAATACTTCTCGCAATAGTCGACCGTGCTCGGCTTTGTCTTTAGAGTAGATCAAAATATCTTCGATAAAGACTATCACCGACTCGTTCAAGAAGGGTTGACATACACGGTTCATCAAGTCCATAAACACAACCGGTGCGTTCGTCAAACCAAACGGAATCACCAAAAATTCATAGTGTCCATACCTTGTTCTGAAAGCCGTCTTTGGTATATCATCCTCCTTCACCCTCACTTGGTGATATCCGGATCTCAAGTCGATTTTGGAGAAACAACCCGCTCCTTAGAGTTGATCAAAGAGGTCATCTATTCGAGGTAGTGGGTACTTGTTCTTTACCATCACTTTATTCAAATCCTGGTAATCTATGCACATCCTCATAGATCCATCCTTCTTCTTTACAAACAACACCGGAGCTCCCCAAGGCGAAGAGCTCGGCCGTATGAATCCTTTCTCTAACAATTCTTGCAGTTGCACCATCATCTCTTGCATTTCCGTTGTAGCCAAATGGTACGGAGCACGTGCAATCGGGGCCGCTCCTGGGGTGAGATCTATATGGAATTCCACTTACCGTTTCGGTGGTAAACCGGGTAGATCCCCCAGAAAAAAGTGCGGGTAGTCACGCACCACTTCCACATCTTCTAACTTTTTCTTTTCCAGCTTCGCGTCCACTATATAGGCCAAATACGAAGAGTACCCTTTGTCTAGGAGTTTCCGTGCCTTCAATGAAGAGATTATCGAAGTAGTCCTTTCCCCTTTTTCTCCATAAAAAGTCACCACATTCCCATTCGACGTCGGGATTCGGATCATCTTCTTTAAACAAAGAATGTCGGCTTTATTCTCGAACAACCAATCCATACATATACGTCAAAACCTCCTATTGCCATAAGCAACAAGTTTGCCTCAAAGGAACTTCCATTAACGTTCAAGGTACACTCACCAATGTACTCCCGGATTAACACTTGCTCCCCATTAGCTATTTCTACTATTAGGGCGCCCGCAAGGGTACTAGCGGGGATGGTAAATTGCTTGCAAAAAGAATTCGACACATAAGAATGATTTGCTCCCGAATCAAATAATATACGAGCAGACAAGGAGTTTACAAGAAACGTACCCATCAATACATCGGCGGTCTCTCTCACCTCTGCGACGGTCATCTGGAAAGCTCGGCTCGGTGCCCTTGGTGGGTTCTCTTTCTTTACCGGTGCCCCGCTCGGAGCGCTTCGGTTTCCCCCTACTAGCTTCGGGCAATCTCTCCTCACGTGCCCCGGCTCCCGGCAGTTGAAGCAAACCGGCCCCAGATGGGGCAGTCTCGAACCGTATGATCTCTCTTCCCATACTTTGCATATTCGGCCGGGATAGGGTGTGGCCTAGAGTTGCATGGGCCACTATGCTTGCTCTTGCATTTATGACACCGTCTCACTTCACGTCGGGGATCACCATTTCTTCCCCCAGCAAATGGTCTGAACTGACGAGTGGGTCCAACCGACCCTTACCATTTTCTCTTCTTACCAACAACTATCCTCTCTTCCTTTCCCTTCGCGTAGACGGTCTCCATCATCTTGGCCTCCTCTATTGTCTCCCGCAAGGTAACTGCCTTGGAGTTGCGGACCATAGCCATCATGTCCGCCGACAACCCCTTGAGGTAAGCTTTGACTTTCTCTTTCTCTGTCGGGGCCACGTGCCTCACCAAATTCAGCTTTTCCATAAAGACGGGTGTACTCTCTTACAGTTGAGTTCCCCTTCTTGAGCGACCACAATTATTCTTTGATCCGATCCATCTCCTGTTCATTGCAGTATTCCTCCAACACCTTCTTCTTGAATACCTCCCACTTCATCTTGGCCAAGACCGAGGCCTCCAAAGTAGAAGTGAAGATATTCCACCACGTGAGGGCTGCACCCCTCAATATTTGAGAACCAAACTTTACCTTTTGACTCTCCCCGCAGTCGCAAGCCCGAAAGGCCTGCTCAATCTCTCTGATCCAGTTCGTACAAGCCACCAGATCATCGGAGCCAGCCAACTCGGGCGGCTTACACCAAAGGAAAGTCTTGTAAGAGCAACCCTTCTCTTCTGTAACCACATGCTCATCTGTGCCAACAACGTGAACCACTCCACCAGAACCATTCAGAGCATTTTATGTGACCGTTTCATTCCTTCGGTGGCTAACATCTTGGTCCTCTAGCAGCTTTAAGAACCTTTCATCTCGTTTATCCATCGCAGAGTTCATCATCTGCAAGAAACTAGCCATCATGACAGATTGGGGGTCTACCTCTTGCATTATCAGATCCTCCGTCTCGATATTGACTTGGGGTATAAGGTCAACGATGTCCCTTAATATCTGAGATATCGGAGGAGTAGGTGGATTATCCCCTTGGTTCGGTCAACGACGTCCTTTCCTCTTGATTCGCCACTCGTCTCCTCGTGTTTACCATGGTGAACTGCCACACATGATAAATACCATACCGATTAATTCTTTCAAAGATTAACGGTTTGTAACGTACTATTACAATCATTAATCCTCATAATAACAATTCCAAGCATGCTCACGTATTAATATATTCACTATAACACATCCCCTATGAAATTTTGAATATATCATACACAAGAATCCTTTTCATCATCACCACAGTTTTCAACAAATGTAATTCCGTTGGTCCTATACTCTGCCCACTTATGGATTCTAACCGTGGTTAGAGAACTTCATGAAGACAATTCAGTTTAAGTACATGTATACTAAGGTCAATACCTAGTTCTCTTAAACTAAAGCTCTGATACCAACTTGTAACACCCTAAAAATAGGGGTAAACAAAAACCTTCATAAAACGAAAGAGCGGTATATAATGCCATAACATGAGCCATCCTAAAGGGGAGAAATACAAATGCTTGTATAGTTACAATTGTATTCTAACGGAAAGGAAATGACAACCAACTAATCTATTTTCTAGTATAGAAAAAAGATTACAAAAGGGTGTCATCTCTAGTCTATTATAGTCTTCTAAGGTTAGCATCCCAAAAGTATTTCCCCGAGCTCACACGCTCCCGCCTAAGCTGTAACACCCGAATGTCGCAAGTAAGCCTAAGCTTTTAAGTATCTCGTTTTGTATTAGTGTTGCACGAAGACGTAAACCCTTTGGCCTAACAAATCAGCAAAATGGAAATTCGGGACTCGGGGACGGACCTTCACACCGCAGCATAACCACGTGTCATAATCACCGAGGGCTGAGGGGCTACGGTACATACCCCGCGATTGTGACTCGTGAGAATGCCCTAGGGCACTATCGCCCGTCACTCTCGTTGGTATTGTACCGAGAGTGGGGGCGGGGCTGCGAGTATGACCCGCGACAATGACACGGGCACAATCACCATGTCATAGTCGCCCGCAGGGTCTGAGGCTATAAAAACCACCCTTATCCGATTTTCAGCTCACTTTTCACCAAATCACTTTAGGGTTTTGTTTTGAGAGCTCTTTGGGTGAGATTTTCTTCCTATTTGGCCTCTGCTCATTAAATAAGCTACGTTACAATTATTACACTTCAAGGATCTTACTTGATGCATTCAAGACCATTTACTAGTGTTGGGAGCTTCTCATCTCAAGTTCTCTTCTCTACTTTTCTAGGTTTTTGCTATAAAACCTATATTGTGAGTACCTAAACTCTTGATATGCATCATTATGTGCTTTATACCTATTCTTTACCATTGTTATCTAACATTTATCTTGAAAAGTTCTATATTGTGATATTAAGCTCATTCCTCCCTACTTTGGGGTTTCGGTGCTTAATGAAGAAGGGAAGAGCTATGTAGGTGTACAAACTACTTGATCTTACATTTTCATGATGGTATCTATTTTAGGAAGGTTATGTCTTATTTTAGGGTTTTGGGCTTAATGACTTGGCTTATGGCTTAGTGAGGAACTATATGGCTTAATGATAATATTTCGTCTTAATATGAGTATTGCTGTATGTATTGTTACATTGGATACTATACCTCATGCTTGTACAAGTCTATATGTGAGAGTATGCTTTGGAAGTATATATGTATGCAATCTATGTGCTTAATGGACATGTAAATGGGATATGAATATTACCATGTGGAAATACATGTTTAATGGGATGGTTGGACCTTGTTTTATGGGAAGGTTATACATTGATGTATATGTACTACTTGGAGTAGTTGTTTGATGGTATTTACACTTCGGATGAATCATCAAGTAGGCACTATGAGGAATAGTCTCGGGCGCCACCTTGGAGGTATGTGCCTAGATATCCTCCTTTGGGGCAATGCCTTGGAGGTAGTCTCCAATGTGCCGGACCTTGAGGTGTTACTCGTGGGAGTAGCCACTAAGGTATATCGTCTCTTGAGGTGTAACTTGAATTGGTGTTTTGGGGTCTCCCCCATTGATTCCGATTTATGAATGGCCATTTTTATGAATCGTACTTATGAAATATTGCATGTTATATTATTTGTTCATCTCACTAGGCTTTTTGGCCTAACACTTGTTGGTGTTTTATGTGTATCTCAGATCTTAGCGGGGCCGCCTCTAAGAAGGATTAGGCGGGAGCGTGTGAGCTTAGGGGTACACTTTTGGGATCCCGATTGTTAGAAGGCTATATCGGACTAGAGATGACACCCTTTTTGTAATCTTATTTCTAAGTTAGAAAATAGATTAGTCAGTTGTCATTTACTTTTCGATATTATACACATGTAATTAAACAGGCATTTGTATATTCCTATTTTTGGGAAACTCGTGTTATGGCATTATATACCGCTCTTCCGTTTTATGGAAGTTTTTGTTTATCCCTATTTTTGGGGTGTTACAAGTTGGTATCAGAGCTCTAGTTTAAGCGAACTAGGTGATGAAACCTTTGACGATTCCGGAGTGGAAATGGGATAACGTCACAATGGACTTCGTGACTAAGCTACCCAAGACATTGCGGGGTCATGATACCATTTGGGTAATAGTGGACCGTTTGACCAAGAGCGCACACTTTCTAGCCATGAGGGAAACACTACCAATGGAGAAATTGGCTAGACTCTACATCAACAAAATCGTGTCCAGACACGGCGTACCGGTATCCATTGTATCCGTTTCACTTCTAATTTTTGGGCTAGTTTCCAGGTCAAAGCGAGAGGACTATACAAACTCTTGAAGATATGTTGAGGTCATGTGTCATCGACTTCGGGGGAAGTTGGGACACGCACTTACCCTTAGTGGAGTTCACATACAACAATAGCTACCATTCTAGCCTTAAGGCCTCTCCGTTCGAAGCTTTGTACGGCTGAAGATGTAGGACTCCTGTGTGTTGGCTTGAAGAGGGAGAAAAACAATTTGTCGGGCCGGAGATTATGCAAGAGACCGCCGACAAAGTGAAAGAAATCATGGAACGCTTGCAAGCGGCACAAGACCGACAAAAGAGTTACGCAGACAAGAAGCGTCGACCGATAGAGTTTCAAGTGGGTGACCGAGCCATGCTTAAAGTGTCTCCATGGAAGGGCGTCATCCAGTTTAGGAAGCATGGGAAGCTTAGCCCCTGTTTCCTTGGGCCCTTCACTATTTTAGAGAGGATTGGACTCCAAGCTTACAAGTTGGACTTGCCGCTGGAAATGGACGGGATTCATCATACCTTCCACGTTTGCTACCTGCAGTGGTGCCTAGCCAAAGAAGAGAATGTCATTCCTTTGACGGAGATTCGTGTGGACAATGGAAATCGATGCGTGGAAGTGCCGGAAGCGATACTCGAATAGAAAACGAAGAAACCTCGACACAAGGATGTGATGATGGTCAAGGTCCAATGGGAAGCACCATCGGAGTGCTAATGTCACGTGGGAAGCCGAAGAAGATATGAAGCGGAGATATCCTCACATGTATGCATAGAAGAAGATTTCGAGGATGAAATCCTATTCAAGGTGGGGAGGATTGTAAAACCCGAATGTCGTAAGTAAGCTTAAGCTCCTAAGTATCTCGGTTTGTGTAATTGTCTTGGTTTAAGTTGGTTGCATGAAGAGGATGTATTAGTGATGCACGAAGACGTAAACCCTTTGGCCTAATGAATCAGGAAAATGGAAATTCGGGACTCGGGAACGGACTGGCAACAGTGACCGGCGACCTTGACAACGCGACATAATCGCGTGTCATAATCGCTAAGGGCTGAGGGGCTACGGTACATACCCCAGAAGAATGCCCTCGAGCACTATCGCCCGTCACTCTCGTCGGTATTGTACCGAGAGTGAGAGCGGGGCTGCGAGTATGACCCGCAACAATGACACGGGCACAATCGCCGTGTCATAGTCGCCCGCGGGGTCTGAGGCTATAAAAACCACCCTTGTCCGATTTTAAGCTCACTTTTCACCAAATCAGTTTAGGGTTTTGTTTGGAGAGCTCTTTGGGTGCGATTTTCTTCCTATTTGGCCTCTTCTCATTAAATTAGATAGGTTACAATTATTACTCTTCAAGGATCTTACTTGGTGCATTCAAGACCATTTACTAGTGTTGGGAGCTTCTCATCTCAAGTGCTCTTCTCTACTTTTCTAGGTTTTTTGCTAGAAAACCTATATTATGAGTACCTAACCCCTTGATATGCATTATTAGGTGCTCTATACCTATTCTTTACCATTGTTATCTAACATTTATCTTGAAATGTTCTATATTGTGATATTAAGCTCATTCCTCCATACTTTGGGGTTTTGGTGCTTAATGAAGAAGGGAAGAGCTATGTAGGTGTACAAACTACTTGATCTTACATTTTCATGATGGTATCTATTTTGGGAAGGTTATGTCTTATTTTAGGGGTTTGGGCTTAATGACTTGGCTTATGGCTTAAGGAGGAACTATATGGCTTAATGATAATATTTCGTCTTAATATGAGTATTGTTGTATGTAATGTTACATTGGATACTATACCTCATGCTTGTACAAGTCTATATGTGAGAGTATGCTTTGGAAGTATATATGTATGGAGTCTATGTGCTTAATGGACATGTAAATGGGATATGAATATTACCATGTGGAAATACATGTTTAATGGGATGGTTGGACCATGTTTTACGGGAAGGTTATACATTGATGTATATGTACTAATTGGAGTAGTTGTTTGATGGTATTTACACTTCAGATGAATTCATCTCACTAGGCTTTTTGGCCTAACACTTGTTGGTGTTTTATATGTATCTCAGATCTTAGCGGAACCGCCTCTAAGAAGGATTAGGCGGGAGCGTGTGAGCTTAGGGGTACACTTTTGGGATGCCGATCTAGAGATGACACCCTTTTGTAATCTTATTTCTACGTTAGAAAATAGATTATTCGGTTGTCATTTACTATTCGATATTATACACTTGTAATTAAACAAGCATTTGTGTATTCCCCCTTTTGAGAAGCTCGTGCTATGGCATTATATACCGCCCTTCCGTTTTATGGAAGCTTTTGTTTATCCCTATTTTTGGGGTGTTACATAAGCCTTCTTAATGACAGCTCTGCTAGAACCTAAGTTACATGTCATCATCAAACAAGTGTTAGGCCAAAAAGCCTAGTGAGTTTGAACAATTCATACATATAAGAAAAGTACGTATATTAGAGCAAAGTTGTCCAATTTCCACAAGTTCATTTGAAGTCAATGGGGGAGCCCCAAAACACCAAGAAGTTCCACCTAAAGAGTCGAGATACCTTAGTGTCAAATGCATTATAGTGACACCAAAGGCCCGACACATCCGAGGGGTGCAACAAAGGCATTGCCCCAAATGGCGGGGGTCTAGGCACATACCCGCAAGGTGGCGCCCAAGACTATGTCATCCTAGTGAGCACTTAACTTGATTTATTCAAAGGCTCACTTTAGCCATAAGGCATACCAACATATATAACCAAATACAAATGCCTTCATATACATCATATGATTATAAGTAGATTTTAATACGAGGGACTTCCTCATAATCTTTCAAGAGGTCTTTCCACCGTTTTCATCCACATTTGACACTTAAAACACACATACATTCAAACAAGGCCAATAGAACTTATTAAACCATGTAAAATAAGCCAAGCTAGATCAATAAGACATCTCACCAATATATACACAAATAAATAACTCTTGGGTCAAAACCCTAATTCTTCCATCTTAAGAAATCCTACCATATTTACCATTTCATGTCAACATATGATAACGACACTTTAGATATGTTAAAAATGGTATTTCTCACCATTAGGGTCCATGAATACTTCAATCCTTCCTTTGAAAATTAGGGTTTTCATGAACATAAAGAAACGAGCAAAATATCAGATAATAACATGTATTTAGTTGAAAAAGGGTTAGAAAACTCACTATCTAGGTTTTTAGGACCAAAACCTAGAAAATGGTAGAAACCCAAGAAGTTGAGAAAATGGAAGTGATGATTTGGAGTTGTAATTGCTTATGATCTTGAGTAGAATCTTCAATAAATGTTTCCAAGCATGCAAGAATCCACAATAAATGAGATTCTAACCTTAAGAGTGATTTAATGAAGAGAAAGGGAGGAAAAGGGTAAAAATCGCACTTGGCCTTGAGAGAAATCGGATGGAACAAGTTTTGGGTGAAAAGTGGAGTAAAAGTGTCAAAAATCCCATTTTTAAAGCACCTGCACCCGACGACCTGACGGGTGAGTAAGCCCCGCGATTGTGCCATATGGCACTCTCGTGGAGAATGTACCGCAACCCCAAACCCTTCTCGGCGATAATGACGTGTGATTGTGCCAAAGGGCACTCTCGCGGAGAATGTACCGCAACCCCAAACCCTTCTCGGCGATAATGACGTGTGATTGTGCCAAAGGGAACTCTCGCGGTCACTATCATGCCAAGTGTACCGAGAGTTGGTACACGATCAACGATTGTGACATGCGATTGTGCCCAAGGGAACCATCGTCAGTCACTATCGCACCCTCACCCCCAACGCCCGATTTCCTCATGAAAAGCAAGTCATTTGGGTCACGTGCATGCATTCGCATAAGTATAAACATGTACGGAACAATTAAAAGCATACAGGTGGAAATTTGGGGATGAAGTGAGTCTAAGTGTGCACATTACGAGATTGGGATTTTACGGGTGTTACATTGATTCTCACGGTCGGTCTGAAATCAATTAAGGAAAAAAATGTATTTATATACAAGTCAATGATACATTATTCCATAGAGAACTTTTTATACTCACCACTAGAATTTGCCCTTTATTATTTCGTCTTAGTTTACTTTTACGCCTAGATTAATCAACAATTTCCAACCGCCCCCTATTATTTATTGTCTTAAAATACTTGCATATGTCATCATCTTGGACCTACGGTTGATTCTGAATCCCTGAGGAGATGACCCTACTTATCACTATCACATTCACTTGTGTTTTGAGGTAATAGGATTAATTATATAAATATTATTATTTGCCGGACTCGACACCCGTCACATGACTAGACAACTCAAAGGATATTCCTTACACGACTAGGCATCTCAATGGGTTGCATGACCTTTTCAGAAAAATCGCCCAATATCGGTAATTTTTTGAACAAAATCAGCCAAAATCAGTTTTTTTTTACCAAAATCAGTATTTATTTGAAGTGTCATCAAACATCGATGACTAGATTCCTTACATGACTAGACAGCTCAATGGAGATTCCTTACACGAGTAGACAACTCAATGAGTTCCATCACCTATTCAGAAAATTGCCCAAAATCAATACTTTTTTTTTACCAAAATGGGCAAAAGTAATTATTTTCTTGACCAAAATTGGCCAAAATCAGTAATATTTTGAAGTGTTATAAAAAATCGATGACTAGATTCCTTAAATGACTAGACAAGTCAATGGAGATTTCTTACACGACTAGACAACTCAATGCGTTACATCACCTTTTAGAAAATCGCTCAACTCAATGAAGTTTTTATATCGAAGGGAGGGTGGGTGGGGGTACCATTTCACATGCAATTTACACAAAAAAATCCGGCTGCTACCACTAAAATTCTGGCGACCACCATCGTCAACCCTCGTGAACAACCACAAAAAATTCGGCGACCACCGCCGTCAACCGTTGTGATCAGGCACCGTCAACCATCATGAACAACCACCAAAATTCCGGCCACCATCACCAAGAATTCAGCGTCCACTATCAAAAATTCGGCGACCACTGTTTGGGTAAAATATCACACATCAAGACCGACGCCATAAATTAAACGGCATCTATTATACGACAAGTCTTGTATTAAGATGAGGTCCTGTAAACTATGTACGACCATAACCATAGTCGTCACTTATCATGATGGCTGTAAGGTATTCGCGACCTACGACTGAAATCCTCGATAAAATCTCACGACCGTCGTAAGATTCCTTGCGACCATGATTAACTAACTTTCCGTCGTAATGCAGGCCAAGCGCATTTAAGGACCACGATCATAGCTGAAGACCGCACTCAAGCGCGTTAAATGTCAAGTACCGTTTTTGCATTTATGAAGACCATTTATGGCATCAAAGCTTATATAAACCAAGATAAAGGCCTCATTCGCACACACAGTAATTCCCAGAGCATCCATCAGCAGACGAATTTCATCTCCTTTCGAAGAATCTCATGATAACCAACTTAAACACACGATGCTCGATAGAAACTCACGACTTAGTTTATTTCTATTTCTATTGTATTCAATTGTATTCATAACACTTGTTATTAAAGGACGTCATCTTGTTTGACGACCATAGTGCATCGTCGACTTCTATTGTCGACCACGGTTTTTACCCTTGACGGGGTTTTCCGCGTCACCAAATTTTGTTGTCTCTTTTCATTTATTTTATTCGTCGTACGTTTTTGTCGCGAGATACCTTTCTTTAGTTGTTAAAGCTCCACACCAACTTTAAATATTCCTTTGGACGATTTTTAGCATAAACAGCCACCACCGTCAACTGTTGTGAACAACCACCAAAATTCCGGCCACCACCACCAAAAATTTGGCAACCAAAACCATCAACCGTTGTAATCCACCATCGTCAACAGTCATGAAAAACCACCGTTAACCATTGTGAACAAGCACCACGTCCACTGATTATCATGGCGCAACATGTAAGCCGACGTAAATTTATTTCTTTTAACTTAATAATCTACGTTTGCTTAGTGTATTTTTGTACATCATTTAATATATGATTTTTTAATAGGTGTTCATCGAATCTTGAGTGATGTTGAAGGCACAAATTCAAATTATAGAGACTATTAAAGAACAATTAAGTCTAAATCCAACAAGGTTTCCAATGTTTAGACGGGCGTGCTTCGGCCCATGGTTATATATTTGGAGCCATTATGGAGATCCCGCCTAATTAACTTATGTTGCAATGTCAGGACCCATTGCACCCGTGTGAAGCTGAAGAAATTTGTTATCGTGTTAGAGGTTTGTTTCCTCGTTTTAGGAGATACGAGTTCTGTTTACTTCCATGCTTTCGATTTGGGTTGGAAAATCCCAGGCACATAGTACCTGTAACGCCCCTAAAAATAGAGTAAATTTAAACCTGAAATATAGTCGTAATGATGGCATTCTATATAAAAGAATTCACCCAAAAAGGGGAATAGTAATAGCGTTTACAAATCTATGAATGGAAAAAATTATAAATGACAACTCACTATTCTAAACTATTTCTTTCTAGATTAAAACAGTTGTCAACACAATCTCCCAAAAGATATCTATCCATTTCGGTATGCCAATATCCCATAAAGACTATCTCAAAAGGTTGCCACTATCGGCCAATCGCTCGTCTATCAAACCTTGTAAGCCCCGCCACTAACAAAACCTGATATACATGTCATTTAAGGAAAAGTGTTAGGCTTTACGCCTAGTGAAAACAAACATTTATATAATTAAAGAAGCATAAAACGACAATAATTATTTTCAAGAATATGAAGTAAATTTCTTTCCATATAAACCACATAGGGACCATACAGTCCCAAAAACATCTTATGATGATGGGTGACACCCGATTTCCAAGAATTGTAGCGGAACACAAAAGTAAGGTATTTTCCTAGTCAACTCATTCTATGATCAATGGCACGAGCTCGCCGGCTCGTACATAGATGTGGGGGAGGGCACCCGAGGATCCTAGTTATACCAATTCACTAGGATTACATTTACGACCCGTGGCTAGTATCCTGTCCCACATAACCGTACCAACTAAGCCGACTCATATACCTATGGATCCATTAGTAATAGTCTAAGCCTTGTCACTATTACATTTGTGACCAAACTATAATCACCTATATAGTTTCTCAAATCATAGTTCCATAAATTGCATTTCTTTGTATACTCAATACCATATGGAATTAAATAGATATAAAGGCCCAACCATGACCATTTTCATTTCCCATAATGATCATTCATAAAATAGATTTCCCAAAGTTATTCACTTTAAAATGATCATTGTTGACATAAACAACCATCCTCATATTTTCTTTCCTCAAATACTCATTTTTACCAAGTGAATCTCACATTTTAGTGGAAACCACAAATGTGACTAAAATGTGTTCACCCAAGTATTTAACCATAAATATGTAGTTTAATCACATTTTACATCATAAATCATAGAAACTTTATCATATCCCAAAATGGTAAAAAGCCTAAAAATCTCCAAAATATCAAAATTAGGTCAAAATGTTTCAAACAAGAAACGTAAACAAGGAGATGTTTAGGAGTTCAAAATATAGAGTTTTGACATGTACAAAGTTTAGAAATGATAGATTGAACTCACAACTTAGGTTTTTGGTGGAAACCTAAAACCCCAAAATTTTCTTTGAAGATGAAGATGGTAGGATGAAGAACTCTTGATGTGTAGCTTCCAAATACTAAGTTGATGGTGAAAGATCACTTTAGAATGCTCCAAGAAACGTATTAATGGTGAAGGTTAGGTTTTGAGAGAACAGGGTTAAGGTTGGTTAAAGAGTAAATTAGAGAAAGGAGGTGAAAACCATTCAGTCATTGGCTATGTCAGATAGTCTTCCTTATATTGGCAATCTTAACCTCACGCTTTATCCTAGTGATCCGACGCCTCAAGATATGGTCCTATTTCTCCCGGTTCCTGTAATGTATTTCTGTGATCCTCTCAAATATCTCTGATTCGAATGATCAACAGAAATTCCTCTGGCTAGCACACATTGCCTTCAAACCTTACTCCGAATTATACCAACTAATGAATTTGGTAAAGCCTTCACTAACGGAGTCAAATTAGTGCTTCATACAGGGATGGGCAAACCATCAACAAGGAGATGAAGTTTGAGGATCTCATCTTTGAGGAAAAACTTTATTAATCCTTATGTAAGCTTTCACTGTGACAACAATCATTATGTTCAGTTTAAATGAAAGTTTACATTTCTATATTATTGCTTTATGTTTATATTAGATGTATTACCCTTTGTAATTTGAAGAAAAGTAAAAAATAAAGGAAAAGAAAGAAAAAAATGGTAGAAAACAAAATAAAAAGCCAAAACATAAATAGGCAACAACAATTCGAAAATGGATCAACAAAATTTATTAGTTCAGATTCTCTCACTTACGAGTTTCGGTACCATTTTTAATTTCTAAGTGTTTTAGTTTCAAAAAGATATCTATTTGTATTATTGAGAAACTGGGGGAGATTGTTAGTCTTAACCATCATATTTGTGAATAATACAAATAGTCATCGACCCGTCGGATTTAGATCAAACAAATATATTCTTATCACTTGTCCCAAAAAGATCATATCGGATTCACTCCATCATCGGATTTAGATTAAACAAAACCTTCATCCTAAGACCTCAAGAGAAACATTCAAATGTCTTCGGAATTGGCCCATCTGATTGATAACCCGAAATATATCAAGAAATCACTCTCATTAAAATTCAATAAAAGTTTCCATCCATCCTCTATCGGATTCTCAACACACCTTTGGAATATTCTAAGTGTTTGATATCCCATAAACTTTACTTCATAAATGTTTATAACTGAAATTTGTTGTATTGTCTTATTTTTCATAAGAGACAAACTATGATTTTTACTTGTAAAAGTCTTGTAACCATGTGTACTAATTACAAGTGTAAAATCCTTCAACAACATCGAAGACTAGTCAAAGAGAGGTTAAGATAGTTACCGAAGCAGATTGGTTTGTCATCTAGTCGAAATGAGGTCAATACAAGATATAGTCAACTAGTAGTTTGACAAATACTACTACTGGCAAGCCAGGTTTTTGAAGTGCAAACTTGTCTAGCAAGTTTGGCTCACCAACTCTCCCAAACTCTCATCCTAGTATGGGAACATGCAAAATCATGTCAGCCAAAGTAAGTTCTAAAACATTATTTTGTTAGTGACATACTTCCTTTACTGTTCCTTCTGCATATAGATGATGAGATGAGTTAACAAGTTTCCACATCAACCCCAAAGGTTGAAGTGAAAAGTACAAGTATGCATGAATCAAGAAATCAGATGAAGACATATGTTAAAGTTGAAGGAGAACATTTAATGCAATGAAGGCTATAAAATGTCCTCATTGTCATTGTTTGCAAATAATCCGTTTTGAAAGAACTTCTCTATGAAAGTTTCATAGTAAATTCGGCGTTATTATCTGAAGACTATCCTAGTTCTTAAGATCTAAAAGAAAACGTTCTTTTTTCTCTCTTTCAGTGTTAGTAAATTTGTTACCAATCAAATAATTTAAGATCACATGTCTTACCTTCCTAGATTCCGCAACATATCTGTAATTTTATATTTGAATAAAATATAAAATTAAAAAGTGAAAATTTATTGTGTTTGTATTCAACTCTCATTCTATAAACACCTTATGTATAAGTCATTGTGGTCTAGGACCAACAATTTCTCCCCTCGACGACCTTCATCTTTTGACTGTCCTAACTTTTCTACCCATCAAAAGTTTTCTGCATCCACAACCTTTTCTGTAGCTTAAACTTTAAAACTTATAATTCTTTTTTCATAACTACATTTATTAACTATAAATTATATTGTTAGTATTTTAACTATTTTGATTGAACTATAAACTAACAATCAAATTTTTTGTTTTTAAGATTCAATCACTTAAACTTAACATTTTATTGCTTTAATCACCATGTATTTTTTCAACATCAAATATTTAATTTTAATACCTCACAAACACACATAAATAAAAAAAAACTAATAAAATGTCATTTCCTGGGACTTGTGGTTTATTTTACCCCCAACTTACGCGTATCTTCGATTAATCGCTTCAAGTTCCGTTTTGCGTCCTCCGCAATGGGGAGGTTTGGCTTCTTCTTCTTGTTTGCAATCTATTATTTATTTACTGCACCTCACAGTTTTGATTGTGTGTGGGCTCTTTGGCCTTTCGACTTTTTATCTTTTGTTCGATTGGTTTCAATAAATGTTGCCTTTGAAAAAAAATGTCATCTGACACAAAATTCAAGGTACGAACCAAAATTCTTGTACAATAACCTAATAACCTAATGCGGATGAGGTTCTTTTACTTTCTAAAATGATAGTTTTATCAAGCCATTTCACTTTTTGCTTATAAGAACCTTACATTTGAGATGATCTAATATTTCCATTTTAAAAAATAAACGAAGTTGTAACATATTCACCCTGTATATACAAAATAATATTTTATTTTTATTTTAAATGTAAAATATTAATTATTCTTTGTTTTTAGTAAGATAAAACTTTTAATTTTCAATAAGATAAAGGTTAGTATATAATATATCGTATATAATAACCTTAAATGGAAAATAAGAAAATAAAAATAGAAGGAATGGCTAGAGTGCAACCGTGTAGTGCGTAGACATGTCAATATTAATTAAATTCACACCCCAATCGAGAATGCAGATAGTAACTCCCTATGTAATTTATTTTATTATATTGACTAAGTCTTAAAGCAACCATTTAACACATTCATAGAGTTGACAGATAAACCCATTAAAACGGCTCTTCTAGCCTTGACAGGGTGGAAATCAACAATGAAGTTGGCACTCGACCAAAGACTTAGAATACATAGTTATGAATTACAAAATTATATATCCATGTTAATCTGTAAATGTAAACATAACAAGTATGTTTTAACACAAAATCTTAATTTAGCCAATCATGGCTAAATATGAATCTAGAATGCTTAAAAATAGATACAGAAATTTAAATAAGTAAAATACTTACAAGAGATTTCGGCTATCCAGAAGATTTTTTATACCCCAAGATTGATACAAGAACTAGGAAATTTGGAGAGAGAAACTAAGTAAGCTAAGAACAGCGTGCCTCTTCAAATGAGAGAAAGGTCCCTTAAATAAGAAAGCAAAGGGGAAAAGACAGCAAAAGAGGAAAAGACAAAAGCTTTTTAAAAGCAAATAGTAACATGTCGGCCATTTGATGTCGACCACCATTTCTTCAATTATTTGAGATACTGTCGACCGTTTGATGTCGATCAATTCTTCAATTATTTGGAATACCAATTTGGAATACCACTCAAAAGCGTTCAACTATTTGATACTGTCTCTAATGGAATCTTTGAGGGTTTCTAGAGCATCATCTAGGGATAAGCCAATTTTGTCATCATCAGGTTTCTAAGCATCCTGTGTATCAGATGTCATTGAAGCATCTGATTTTTCATCTGGAAATCCTATATTTTTATATAGGTCTTTCTTCATCTTTGCAATGTAGAGATTTATTATCTCTTCCTTAGAATGGGTCTCTCCATATTTTTGCGAAAGTTGTTGGAAAGGGCTTATTTCTTCCATGTCTTCTTGTCGTTGATCATATTGTTGCTTATAAAGCTCAACCTTTTTAACGATGTTTGACACCATTTCATCAGCATGTGGCTTCTTTGTTGTAGGATCTTCTCGACATAATTTATCCCAATATTTAGTTAGACCTTGACTTTTTAAACAAGGGGCCATAATATCAGTATAGCCAAAAATGGGTTTCCATTTCCAGATCCATGGAATGCCGAATTCTATAAAAAACCAGCAGGTATCTGACCCTCAATAATATATTGAGATTTGTTGTTATGGACTTTTGGAGAATATGATATCCATTGTTTTAAACAAAGATTTAATTCCTCGGGGAGGATTTCACTAGTGGTTCCAAATTTTTTCCACTAAATGAAAAACCAGTTTGGAACTGGGGAATGGAAGCAATTTTCACAAATTTTAAGAAACCAAGTATGTTTCTTATTTTCATTCTCATAATAAAGAACTTCTTCAAAAATGGAAACATAGTCCCAATAATTGAATTTGAAATTAAATTTATGAAGAGGAGAAAACCATTCTTTCTCAGCTAGTGGAGATTGTTGATCCAAACCCTCAGTGATTTGATAATGACCCTATCTTAAATACTTAGTGAAAATTGTAAGTAAACAATATGTATCAGAGTTTCACTATCGCTGATAAGTACTAAGATCTTACAGTACTGCTGATAGGAACTCTCGCACTTTTAGATTAAACATTCAGCGAACACTGTTCACCATATCGCTGAGTCTGTTCAGTCCTTATGGTGATCGCTGATAAGTTAGTTGTTTACTTATGATCCCTGAAGACAAGATTCACGTCAACAAAGGTTCTACGCTGAAGTCGAAGATCAAGCTCAAGAACCAGCGACAAGTCTCCTAATGAACTGATGCGGATCAGCGAAGACTCAGATTTGTCCACTCAACGTGAAGTATCAAGTACAAGACTTCAGCTATCGCTGAACTTTATCATCTGCTGAATAGTAAATGATAATCGCTGAATCAACGAAAGCTGATCATGAAGTCCTCCGTACAAAGTACTTTTGTCTTAACCTCCCTTGCACGCCACCGTACGAAATGTCAGAAAAGAACCTCCGAAAATCTGAAATCGTACAACCACTCTGACACTACACTGTTCATTCATGCGGCTACTAAGGTTGTCATCAAAGGTCAATGACATGCAACCAATCCGCTAATGACACGTGTAAAGTATATACTGGATTGCATTAAATGCATGCAGTATATAAAGAGATGAACTCACTTCATTTGAAGTAACTTGCTAACTCTGGACAAGTTCAAATCTCTCAAGATAGGATTTTATTAGTAATCTCCTTATCTTTCTTAGTGCAAGAAAACCTTAGTGTTCCAACTTGTTTAGATTTAGGTTTATCCTTAATCTTGTTTCCGCAACAAGCTGTAAATTGTTAATGATTTATCAATAAACAATTTAGAAAAGTAAAATAGTGTGTTTGTATTCAACCCCCCCCTTCTACAAACTTGTTTAAGCCTTTCGGGACCAACAAGTGGTATCAGAGCAGATTTGTTTAATCTCATAAACAAGATCTAATCTAAGATATTTTCTCTTCCTTGCTATTATCTGAAAATGGCCAACTCAAACACAAACACTCACTATATCGACAATGGTTCTCTTGCAAAACCCCCTAGATTTTCCAGAGACAACTTCAACTTATGGAAAAATAGGATGACACTCTTCTTAGAAGGTGTAGACCCTACTATACCTTACTATCTTGAAAACGGTCCACACATCCCTGTAACGATTGATCCTGCCGTTCCAGCTACTGAACAACAGAGATGCCCTTGGAAAGTTTGATCCTAAGGCTGATGATGGAATCTTTCTTGGATACTCCTCAGTTTCCAAAGCCTTCAGAGTCTTCAACCGAAGAAGACAAACTGTAGAAGAAACTATTCACGTCACGTTTGACGAATCCCGTTCAGCGAACTCTAAACCGAACGCTGATACAGAAGAACTGAATCAATGGATGTTTTCTCATCTTGGTGATTCAGAAGATGTTCCCACTACTCATACTCATACAACTGAAAATGATGGTCCTACTATCATTCCCAATATGCAGAATAGTGAAGCTGAAACATCTTGGGTCTCAGCTGTTCCTATAAATACTATACCCGCAGTTGATCCAAATGTCTCAGAAATTCCATCTATTTCTCAGCAATCAGTGAATGAAGTGACAAATGCAAGCATTCCTCTCTTAGCTGATTATCCAGAAGTAGCTGAAGCCTCATCTTCAGTTTCTCCAGTTCAGACTGCGTCAGCGACGCATGCTCCGGCTCAGCGATGGACTGTAAATCACCCAATCGATCAAATTCTTGGTGATCCCAACGCTGGTATTCAGACTCGTAGAAGTGCAGGTAATATTTGTTTATTTGTTAACTTTATTTCTCTAACTGAACCAAAGAAAATAGATGATGCCCTCAGAGATCCAAACTGGGTCAGCGCTATGCAAGAAGAGCTGACTGAATTCGAAAGAAACAAAGTTTGGAAACTTGTTCGGAGACCAACTGACAAAACAGTGATAGGCACTAAGTGGGTCTATCGAAACAAGTTGGACGAACATGGTACTGTAACTCGCAACAAAGCTCGTCTTGTTGCTCAGGGATACAGACAAGAGGAAGGTATAGATTATGACGAAACCTTTGCTCCTGTAGCAAGACTTGAATCTATTCGTCTTTTCTTAGCATATGCTGTACACAAAAACTTCACTGTACATCAAATGGATGTTAAGTCAGCGTTTCTAAATGGAAAGCTGAATGAAGAAGTTTATGTGGAACAACCTCCAGGATTCTCAGATCCTAAGCGTCCAGGTTATGTTTATAAGCTGGATAAGGCACTTTATGGCTTGAAGCAAGCTCCTCGTGCATGGTATGACACTCTTTCTACGTATCTCCACCTTGAAAAATTTGAGAGAGGTAAGATTGACAAAACTTTGTTTTTTAGAAAAATAAAAGGTCATATCATTTTAGTTCAAATATATGTTGATGACATTATATTTGGTTCTACTAACCCTGAGCTTTGTACTCGTTTCGCTGATAGAATGAAAGATGAGTATAAAATGAGTATGATGGGTGAACTAACATATTTCCTTGGTCTTCAGATTAAGCAAACTGAAAAAGGAACTTTTATAAATCAGGGAAAGTATGTTAAAGATATGCTGAAAAAATTCGACTTAACTGAAAGTTCAGCTATGAAAACCCCTATGGCACCACCGCTGATACTTGATAAGGACACAAAGGGTGTTCCTGTCAATGTCACGCTGTACCGTGGGATGATCGGCTCACTACTGTATCTTACAGCTAGCCGACCCGATATTTTGTTTGCAACATGTCTGTGCGCACGATATCAAGCTGAACCTAAGATATCTCATATGAAAGCTGTAAAGCGAATCTTTCGATATCTTAAGGGTACAGCGAATCTAGGTCTTTGGTATCCCAAAGATTCAGGATTCGATCTAACCGCCTATTCAGACAGTGATTTTGCAGGTTGCAAAATGGATAGGAAAAGCACCACAGGAGGATGTCAGCTCCTGGGTGGAAAGCTGGTAAGTTGGACAAGTAAGAAGCAAAACTCGGTGTCCACTTCCACAGCTGAAGCTGAGTATGTAGCCGCTGGAAGCTGCTGTTCTCAAGTCTTGTGGATGAGAAATCAACTACTAGACTATGATCTTCAGCTCTCCAAAATTCCAATCTATTGCGACAGCACAAGTGCCATCGCTATAGCAAACAATCCAGTGCTACACTCAAAGACAAAACACATAGAAATCAGATATCATTTTATCAGAGATCATGTGATGAATGGTGATATAGAACTTCATTTTATCCCAACTGATTATCAGTTAGCTGATTTGTTTACCAAACCTCTTGATGAGACAAGATTCAACTTTCTCATCAGCGAGCTTGGAATGCTGAACTTTGAAGGATAAATCTTCAGCGGTTCACATTTAATCAGCGATACGTTTATACATTCTTGTATAGGCTCTGGATAAAATAAACTAGTACAATCCATTTCATCATCTTCTCTCTGAATAAATTGGGTTAAACTGATATCAAGGTATGTTTTCTCTGACAAAACGCATGAAAATGCAAGATTTCAAATTCTTTCATCGCTGAATAATATTTTGAAATTTCTTAAAACCCTCACTGATATTTCTATTCAGTGCTTCATATTTTCCAAAGAGTCCCTGAGTTTTTCTTTCAAAACCTCAGAGACAACGAAAGAATGTGAAAGGACAGTTGTGACGTCATTGCAACGGATAACACCAGGCACGTTTCTTTTTCTGACACACGTTTGCACGTTTCGTTGTCTATCCAATCAAATGCAAACACGTGTCCGTGTCATGATGAAAAACTTTCCCGCTCAAGTTTTTCTCTCTCTACTCTCTTCCTATATAAACTCTCTCAAAGTTTATATTTGTCTTTTATGCGAATCAATCTTTCTCCGCAAGAAAAGAACACTGTTGCATTTTGTGCTCTCGATCTTCAAGAACTGTTCATCATCTTCTTCATCAAACTCAAGGTCAATATGTTCTTATCTTTTATCAAATGCAAATAACTTGTTTTCGATCTTATCATTGTTTTACACAAGATCAAACAAAAGAACTCAAAAATAAAATCATTTTCTTTCATGGTTTTATAAACACAACCATTTCATGGTTGTTCTTCAAGTTTTAAATCTAAAATCTTAAACTTGTTCTTCTTTCGTATCCATTTTTTAAAAAAAAAAAAACTGGAATACAAGGCTTATAGGTGTTATATTCGTTTTTTTAAAAAAAAAAAAACAAGAAAAACCCTAATCTTCATTAAGACTTTTTTGTCTGAATGAAATGGACAAAATTCGAAAAATCTTAATGGAAATTCTCTTTCCACATTAAGATATTTCTTATTTGTTAACATCTTTGGTTGAACTGATAATACAGTGAAATGGCAACTTCAAAGCTGAATGTTACCGCTGAGTCCATCTCCAGTGATTCTGAGGAACTGGAAATCACCAAAGCTCCTCAGGTTAAGTTTGAGCTGGATCAACTAGACTGGACAAAGGCAAACAACCTTTCAGCGCTTCTCGAGTTTCCTCCTCGGAAGCAGGTATCCCATCTAGACGACGCTGTGATTTTTTTGAAGAATAGCCCCATATACACAGCACTGACAATCACACCTCCTGCCAGTCAGCGTCTATTATCCCAATTATGGTACTCTGCCAGACACACCAACCTACCCTCAGCCAAAGATCCATCTAAAACCATCGACTGCATACTCAGCGATACTGAGTATGGCACCATCAAGATAACCCCCGCAATAATCCGTAAAGCTCTGAAATTCCCTAACGCTACCTCAGAAAATCCTTTCATTCCATTTCCTGACCACAAGAAGCACGCTGACAGGGAAGAAATCATTGCTTTCCTTGATGCGATGGGTTACATCTGGGAGACTAGAAGAGACAAGCTACCTGAGAAGAAGCTGACGCTGATAAAGAAATCCAAGATGCCCAGCGAGATGAACTTCATCTTCGCTCACCTGATCAGCTGCATGACAGCGAAATCCGGATCTTCTGATCAAGCCGCTCAACCTCAGCAGGCCATGGGTTACGCACTGCTGAAAGGTCTCAACATTGACTGGGCCTCCATCATCTATGAAGACCTCATTCAACGTGTTGATTCTGCCGCTGACCGACCAGCATGGGTTCCTTACCCGCGATTCATCAGCGCCATCTTTCAATATGGCCTGAAGGACAGCTATCCTGAGGAGGGTGATCTGAAACTCTCTCAGATTGGCCCTAAAGTTCTCGACTTCAAGCCTGTCGCCAACGAGGTACGTCTCTCTACTCTTCTCACTCTTCTTAATTCTCCGCTTTCTGTGGCTCCTTCAGCGACAATACCCATCGCTGATACCCCGGCCACAAAATCCATTCCTTCTAAGAAAAGGAAACAATCTCTTACCCCTCTTGATTCCAAAAGGATCAAGAAAACCAAGGAGCAACCCCAGCAGTTGCATGCTGAAGACTCCTCAGCTCATTCTGAAGAGCTGAAGGAAAGTTCCGTGGTACGCTCTGCCACACCAATTCAAGCCATCCCTTCTAAACCTACTTCAGCGTCCCTAAACGCTGAGGTTAGAACTTTGGAATCTACCCAACCTTCGTCAGTCTCTCAAAAGACTGATGAAGTACTTCTCAGCGAATCCAACGCTGAACTTGAACCCCAACCCCAATTCTTATCCTTCGCTCCTCCCTCTACTTCTTTGGACACTCCTCCAGTCAAAACTGGAGATGCCATCATTCAAGAAGCCGTTGAAGCTTCTCAGCGAATGACGAAGAAAGGACCTGCAGAGATCTCCATTCCTCACGGAACCACTGAGGGAGATATGGAACACTATGGAGGGACTCGAAACTTTGATGAGTTCGTCAACGCTCCTGCAGGTACAGATCCCACCTTAAACACTGTAACTAAACCTGAAACTTCTGAGCTTTCCTTTGTTCACAAGTACTTATATGTTACAGGTCCTTTTTTGGGAGACATCAACCAGTCTCTGAAGTCTATGGAGATGAAACTTACGGATCTCACCACCGGTCTATCAAATAACTCTACAGCTGTAACAAACGCTGGAGAGAATCTGACGAAGCTGACTACTGTGGTGGAAAAGAAGGCCTCCTCTGATGACATCAAAGATCTTGATAAAACTCTCGCCGACTTTGCCAAAGTGCTCTCCGACATCTACACTGACTACACCAACCTCAAATCATCAGTTTCCACCATTTCCAGCGAAGTTACAACGCTGAAGAAATCGGTTGGTACACTCGAAGGTGATATGTCAGTGGTCAAGACCGACTTGGGCTCAGTGAAGACCGACCTTGGTTCCGTCAAGACAATGATCGAGACGCTGGTGAACAAGGCAAATAATCCAGCTCCTGCTCCGGCCCCTGCACCTGTTTTGGACTCATTCACCGCAGAGGATCGCCAAGAGCTGAAGAAAATCACGCCTGCTATTTCTGGCCTAGAAGACAGAATAGCTAAGCTTGAAGGTTGTGTGAAAATCTCTGGCCCAGAAGACAGAGACAACACCAATGCTGAATCTACCCATTCCTCCCCCGCCCATCATGAGAAAGAGGGGGAGAAGAGCGCTGAACAGGAGAAGAGCGCTGAAGACCTTTCCCATGATGAATCTATCAGGGGAGAGGGTAATGAAGATCGGATTACTGGACCTCAGGGAGATGAAAACCCTGAGGGAACCGAGAACCTCGCCTCTATATCTGAGGGGGAGCAACTCGATGAAGATGCTGAGGAAGCAGAAGAAGACGAAGACTTCGACATCCCTGAAGCTGAACCATCCTCCTCTCCAAGGAACGATGATGATGATGATGAAGATGACGATGATTTCTTTGTTGTCAAACCTGCTCCTCGAACCAAAGCTCTTAAAGGTATTTCAATAAAAGAACCTTCAGGGGAGAAGACAAAGACAAAGCACTCAGCCTCTGGCGCTGAGAAAAGCAAAGACAAAGGCATCGCTGAAGATGATAATCTGGCGATCCTACTTGCAAAGCCGATTTGTCAGGTACACTAAACTTATTTTTCCTTCCCTGATCATCTATGAAAAATCAGTTATCCATTCCACAAACACCATACACATCCACATTTTTTTTCTATCTTTTCTACCCAAGTTCTTCTACCCAGTTCTTATTTGTAAGATCGCTGCGTTTCAGCTAGTCCTCTCCCCTGTTTGAGGATATCGCTGAAAAATCTGTTGCGACTTCACCAATAATTCCAGCTAACGCTGAAGACATAATCCCAGTCTTAGATTTAATCTCTGAGACTGATGAACCAGAAGAACAACCTCTCTCGCACAGAAACAGACCTTCCTCAGTTGCTCAAAGGCTGAGTGAAGAAGATCAAAAGAGGAGAGAAGAAATGATAAAGCGATTCGAGGATCAGCGAATCATCCTAAGGCGCGATCAACTACCTTCAGTTCCTCCTAAGTTCAGAATTTCAAAAGCTGAATACCAAGATCATCTCAAAGCTGAACGCCTCATCGCTGAAAGGAAGGAAGCTGAAGATAAAGACAGAGAATACGCCATCAAGCTCACTCAAGAATCTGTCAAAGACCCCAAGCTGAAGCGTATTCCCATTCAAATCCAACGAAAGCTTTGGGAACAAGCCCAGAAGATCGTGGAAAAGAAAGCTGAAGTTTCTCAGACCACCCTGATCTGGTGTAAAGAGAAAATCCACTTCAGATATCGTCCAGCGAAGATCAACAAGGTATTCATCTCTGGAAGAACCTCCGTCGGAGTACCTATTGTTGACATCAAACTGTTCAGAGAAGATGACTCATCTGAAACCTTTCGTGCTGACACTGTAAAAAGGTATGGTCTCTCTGAATGGCTGGAGATGAGGTTAGCTATCCAACCGTCAAAATCTAAGTACAAGGATCATTTCGAAAAGCTGATAAACAGACAGATCGATTTGATATCTTCTTGTGTGGATATTCCTCCTGTTCCTGATCTAAAGCCGAAAAGAAAAAAAGGACTCTCCAAGGAAGAAACGTCAAGATTCAAACTCAGGTCCTGTCATACGAAATGAAACTGGAATTGGTTTCTCTCGCGCTGAAGTACTTGGTCCTGATCCCGATCTATCTGCCCTTGATGTCTCTTTGCCACCATGTGAACTTTTCGTCCCTGGTAAAGTCATCAGTAATCCTTATGGAATATTCTTTCTTGACTACGACGGACGTAAATGCTTTCAACGGATCGCTGAGCTTCCAATCACTCCAATCGAACAGCTCAAAGATCTCATCTACTGGTGCGACTTCAGAAAAGACATTCAGGCACGACACCTAAAACCCTTGATTTTTGAAGCTGCTCTGAAGCTAAAGAATAAAGGAGAAAAGGTTCCTGACTGGATGATTCCAACTGAAAAGACAACCCTTGATGAACTTCTCATTAAGGAAGAACCCTTTGAAGGCTGACAACAATCACCATTTTCTCTATTGTATCAGTCATCCTTCAGTACTTGTAATTTATTTCGCTTGTACTTGTAATCTTTCTTATTCATATTGTAACCTGATTCAAAGATTTAAAGAAAGATTTCAGCGAATGTACTTTACTCCATCAGTACTGAAAAGATCCCAGAAAACAGTAAAAGGGACAAATATTTTATGAGTTCTTTTTATCCTTATGTTTTCATTAAATAGCAATTTTCTCTGTTGCTATGTCATAATCAAATAGGGGGAGATTGTTGATCCAAACCCTCAGTGATTTGATAATGACCCTATCTTAAATACTTAGTGAAAATTGTAAGTAAACAATATGTATCAGAGTTTCACTATCGCTGATAAGTACTAAGATCTTACACTACTGCTGATAGGAACTCTCGCACTTTTAGATTAAACATTCAGCGAACACTGTTCACCATATCGCTGAGTCTGTTCAGTCCTTATGGTGATCGCTGATAAGTTAGTTGTTTACTTATGATCCCTGAAGACAAGATTCACGTCAACAAAGGTTCTACGCTGAAGTCGAAGATCAAGCTCAAGAACCAGCGACAAGTCTCCTAATGAACTGATGCGGATCAGCGAAGACTCAGATTTGTCCACTCAACGTGAAGTATCAAGTACAAGACTTCAGCTATCGCTGAACTTTATCATCTGCTGAATAGTAAATGATAATCGCTGAATCAACGAAAGCTGATCATGAAGTCCTCCGTACAAAGTACTTTTGTCTTAACCTCCCTTGCACGCCACCGTACGAAATGTCAGAAAAGAACCTCCGAAAATCTGAAATCGTACAACCACTCTGACACTACATTGTTCATTCATGCGGCTACTAAGGTTGTCATCAAAGGTCAATGACATGCAACCAATCCGCTAATGACACGTGTAAAGTATATACTGGATTGCATTAAATGCATGCAGTATATAAAGAGATGAACTCACTTCATTTGAAGTAACTTGCTAACTCTGGACAAGTTCAAATCTCTCAAGATAGGATTTTATTAGTAATCTCCTTATCTTTCTTAGTGCAAGAAAACCTTAGTGTTCCAACTTGTTTAGATTTAGGTTTATCCTTAATCTTGTTTCCGCAACAAGCTGTAAATTGTTAATGATTTATCAATAAACAATTTAGAAAAGTAAAATAGTGTGTTTGTATTCAACCCCCCCCCCCTTCTACAAACTTGTTTAAGCCTTTCGGGACCAACAGAGATATACCCCATTCTTCAAAAGATATAATCTTTTTTACAATGAATTTTCAGAAATTAAAAACCTCTGTCCTTGTTGAAGGAGAAAAATGAGTAATTTCTACCGAATTTGTAGAAATTAGGAGACCTTCATAGAATTGTCTCTGTTTCATTGAGCCATGAATGCTTGAAGTCTTATTAAGATATCTTTCTAAAATAATTTATGGATTATTTTTCCACTGAATATCTTTTTCTTCAATCAGAAGTATGACTTCTTTGAATTTAGTCTCGCAAAACTGAGAATCTGAATTTTCTTCTTTGCTAATATTAGCATAAGATGAAATTATATTTTTTCTCTTTTTCCTTTATATAATTAAGGTTTTCTTTCTGAAGAGGCTGATCTGCAGGGAGAGAAGTTCCTATAAGGCTCTTTAACTGATCATTAGTGTTTGCAACGTTTTGAGCTATTAGCTTCTGTTTTCCCATTTGAATGGTGTAATCTGAGGCAGAATTTCCACCTCTTCCTCCCCTTCCTTTATATGATGAGGAACTTCCTCTTCCTCTATAAGAGGAATAGCTGCTTGAAGAGCTCATACCTGCAATCATGAAATATATCCTCGTGTTAAAAAATCCGGTAGACGATTCTCTACTCCTTTTTTATAAACTATGGTAAAATCAAAAGGGGCTAGGTGTGCTTGCCATCTGGCAAACATTTGTTATGAAACATCATGTTTGAAATCCTTTTAAAACACATTTTACAATTGCAAAGAGCTCAAAAGGATTTCAAACATGATGTTTCAAAACAAATGATTGCCAGATGGCAAGCACACCTAGCCCCTTTTGATTTTACCATAGTTTATAAAAAAGGAGTAGAGAATCATCTACCGGATTTTTTAACACGAGAATATATTTCATGATTGCAGGTATGAGCTCTTCAAGCAGCTATTCCTCTTATAGAGGAAGAGGAAGTTCCTCATCATATAGAGGAAAGGGAGGATGAGGTGGAAATTCTGCCTCAGATTACACCATTCAAATGGGAAAACAGAAGCTAATAGCTCAAAACATTGCAAACACTAATGATTAAAGAGCCTTATAGGAACTTCTCTCCCTGAAGATCACCCTCTTCAGAAAGAATACCTTAATTATATAAAGGAAAACGAGAAAAAAGAAATTTCATCTTACGCTAATATTAGCAAAGAAGAAAATTCAGATTCTCAGTTTTGCGAGACTAAATTCAAAGAAGTCATACTTCTGATTGAAGAAAAAGATATTCAATGGAAAAATAATCCATAAATTATTTTAGAAAGATATCTTAAAAAGACTTCAAGCATTCATGGCTCAATGAAACAGAGACAATTCTATGAAGGTCTCCTAATTTCTACAAATTCGGTTGAAATTACTCATTTTTCTCCTTCAACAAGGACATAGGTTTATAACTTCTCAAAATTCATTGTAAAAAAGATTATATCTTTTGAAGAATGGGGTATATCTCCACTAGCTGAGAAAGAATGGTTTTCTCCTCTTCATAAATTTAATTTCAAATTCAATTATTGGGACTATGTTTCCAGTTTTGAACAAGTTCTTTATTATGAAAATGAAAATAAGAAACATACTTGGTTTCTTAAATTTTTTGAAAATTGCTTCTATTCCCTAGTTCCAAACTGGTTTTTCACTTGGTGGAAATTTTTGGAACCACTAGTGAACTCCTCCCCGAGGAATTAAATCTTTGTTTAAAACAATGGATATCATATTCTCCAAAAGTTCATAACAACAAATCTCAATATATTATTGAGGGTCAGAATACCTGCTGGTTTTTTTTATAGAATTCGGCATTCCATTGATCTGGAAATGGAAACCCATTTTTGGCTATACTGATATTATGGCCCCTTGTTTAAAAAGGCAAGGTCTAACTAAATATTGGGATAAATTATCTCGAGAAGATCCTACAACAAAGAAGCCACATTGTGATGAAATGGTGTCAAACATCGTTAAAAAGGTTTAGCTTTATAAGCAACAATATGATCAACGACAAGAAGACATGAAAGAAATAAGCCCTTTCCAACAACTTTCGCAAAAATATGCAGAGACCCTTTCTAAGGAAGAGATAATAAATCTCTACATTGCAAAGATGAAGAAAGACCTATATAAAAATATAGGATTTCCAGATGAAAAATCAGATGCTTCAATAACATCTGATACACAGGATGCTCAGAATCCTGATGGTGACCAAATTGGCCTATCCCTAGATGATGCTCTAGAAACCCTCAAAGATTCCGTTAGAGACAATATCAAATAGTTGAAGGCTTTTGAGTGGTATGCCAAATTGGTATTCCAAATAATTGAAGAATTGATCGACATCAAACGGTCGACAATATCTCAAATAATTGAAGAAATGGTGGTCCACATCAAATGGCCGACATGTTACTATTTGCTTTTAAAAAGCTTTTGTCTTTTCCTCTTTTGCTTTTGTTGTCTTTTCCCCTTTGCTTTCTTATTTAAGGGACCTTTCTCTCATTTGAAGAGGCACGCGGTTCTTAGCTTGCTTAGTTTCTCTCTCTAAATTTCCTAGTTCTTGTATCAATCTTGGGGTATAATAAAAGAAAATCTTGCGGATAGCCGAAAGCTCTTGTAAGTATTTTACTTATTTAAATTTCTGTATCTATTTTTAAGCATTCTAGATTCATATTTAGCCATGATTGGCTAAATTAAGATTTTGTGTTAAAACATACTTGTTATGTTTACATTTACAGATTAACATGGATATATAATTTTGTAATTCATAACTCTGTGATCTAAGTCTTTGGTCGAGTGCCAACTTCATTGTTGATTTCCACCCTATCAAGGCCAGAAGAGCCGTTTTAATGGGTTTCTCTGTCAACTCTATGAAGGTGTTAAATGGTGGCTTTAAGACTTAGTTTCAGATCCTTGGATTAGAAAATGAAATAAGAATCCATAGAAATTGTTAAAATTCATAAAAAGTTAAATATAATATTAAATTTATAATTAATAAATAGAAAATCAATATATAATGTTAAATCTATCGTATTAATATCAATTAACAATCAAACTATTTGTATTTTTTTATAACCAAAGTCATTCAATAAATTATTTATATTTTTTGGTAAACATACTTCACAAAATATTACAAAACATGATTTATTATAAAATAATTTCTTATGTTATTCACTGTCAATAAATAAAAAGTATTAATATAATATTAACATTTATCAAACCAATTTCCTATTAAAAAATTATATTCAAAAATCACAACTATTATATATTTTTAAAGGAAAAAGTCCAACAAAACTCAATTGACTTTAATGTTTAGAATGATTAAGTCCATGCATAATTTTTTAGAACAAATAAGTCATTGGACTTTTCAAAACCTGTTAAAAATCCTTAGACATTTTAAAACCTTTTAAATAAATCCTCGTTAGTTAAATATGTAACTTGTAACTTGTAACTTATGTAACCTATAACAGGTAAAACTAAAGAAACAAAAACCCTAAAACCTGAACTAATGTTCCGCCTAATCCACCCTCCCATGGCCACACCCTTGCCACACCACCGTTGCTCAATCCACATGCTTACCATCTTCTTGTCGGTGAGCTTTTTGCCATTTCCGTCGGTGACCGTTCTATCTCAATTTGTGTCATTCCTTATACCTCCGGAAGATGGAGATTTGTGAGGGTATTGGCGTAAGCTACAATTTGGTGGTTTCTTTGTTTTTTCTCTTTAGCAAAACAAATTAGTTGTAGAATTGTAAAACCAAAGATGGTTCAAGTGGTCGGGTTTATGATAGGCGGGTTTACACCCTCCTAATCTAACCGCAAGTGTACGCGTCGAATCAAGTAATATGTACTTGGAAGTACGAGTATCGAACCAAGGGAACTAGGAATTGAGTATCACAATGACTATACTCACTATTAATTGGACTATCCGATTGGTGAATTATTGATAAACGATTAATAACGAAATTAAATAAATAAACTTTAGAGTAAAAGCAAAGAACAAATTTGGATTTTTCGGAAGAAAAGTAGTTGAGGATGGGAATATTTCACAAAGAACACTCCACTTATGATATTTATCATACTAAACCAATCAAATGAATACACAATCACGTAATTAACGGTTATTCTCTCTTGAGCAACAACAGAGTTATTTCTATAAAATGCAGGTTTTATCTCTCGATCTCAACCTAGGAATTCAGAAATTCATTAAGAACGAGATTGTAAAAACAAGTACTAAGATTTACTTGGTATATCTCTATCCAATTTCTCACCCTAGGCATACAAATTCAAGCCAAGCTATGGAATCGTTCTCTCGAATCGGATTCCTAACAACTAAATCAATTTGCAAGGTGATCAAACTCACAAAAGCATTAAAACCAAATTCATATGCTTCATTGATTAGAAAAACTGATAAGAACCACAAGGTTTCATGTTCATATGCTTACAAACCAAAGTTCATCCAACCCCCAACAATCTAAGGTTAGTTCATGTTGGGGGTGTTAAAACACAAAGCAAAAAGGAGGGAAAGTAGAGTAGCAAGGTTCTTGAACAAGAAATCAATGTATGAACAAACTCCCTTTTGTTGAATCGCAATACCGACGAACAAGGAATTGATCTTCGTTAATCCGGCGTTCCCCGATGATTTCGTTGCGTCAATCAGCGTTAAAATCTATGGAAAATCGACCTAAGTTGCCCCCAAATCGTCCTTTGCCTCTCTCTAGTCGGTATGGTGAAGAATGTCCCAAACCCTAAGTGAAAAAGGGGTTAAAAACGTATCAGCTCGTCGTCGGTACTTACATCGAGAGTTAAGTACCGACAGAAGTACTGATGGCCACTGTTTTCCAGAATTTTGGACCGCTGGGAGTTACAGTAAGACTTAAGTACCGGTAGGCACTGCTTTGCAAAAATTGAGATTTTTCATTTGCTTGACGGCCCAACTTGATAAGTCTCGGTGACACCTTTTTGAATCTCTTTGACGCATTTCTCCGAGCTTTGACCCAAGAATTGACTCCTACATCCTCCATTTGCTATCAATTTGTCGGATGCTTCATTCTCGTCTATAATTAGCTTATTTCGAACCAAATTCTTTGTTTATTCTTGAAACATGGATTCCTGAAAAACTCATGAATAACCCGTGAAATATGCTTCGTTGGTTTGTAATTCAAGCAATTTAACACGGAAGTGGTGCTAAAATAACGCCAAAAAATGGCGTTATCAACAACCCAAACCGAGTGTTGCTTGTCCCCAAGCAAATTAGCGACAAAGAGAGAAAAGAAAGGTCAAAAGAATGTTGATTCTGCAAAGATGGCTCACGGGTATACTTATCATGAACTGGTTATATTATTGTGTCAAAAAGTGATGCAAAATGAGGAAAAGACAGTTAGACTTTAATCACAACACAGTTAACACAAAATAAACATTGAATGTAGAACTGGAAAACAACGACACCATACTGAATTACAACTATTCAATCGCATTTTCGGAGAGGATTTCACCTCAACCCTACCTCACGAGATGCTCTCAATTCACTTGAATCCTAGACTGCCACACATATAATTTATGCAGGTGGAGTTTATAGACAAAGAAAATCAAATAATAGCTGCATGATGTATAAGTTAAAAGACGCACATATGAAGTCAACGTGATCTCGGAAAGGAATCAAGTAGCAAGACAAGGAATATTAGTAAAATAAATAGTCTACCTTTGTCACATTTTCCAGAATCCAGAAGATCATCCAGGTCTTTTATTGGGTTGTAATGGGGCTAGGGGTTATGGCTAAGAAACGAAGGGTATAAAGGAACAAAAGCCCAGATGTGTCAATATTTGTGCGGTCCTTAGACGTTTTCGCCTTACTTTCCCAACTATATTCTTTCTTCCTTTATTTTTCTTGGCACTATACCCTTTGATATCATATTTCTCCTTGGCTTTAATTCTCTGCCCGGGTAATTGGCCATTTTTTTGTTTTGTGGGGCAACCATTGGCCCTCTTTATTAGCAACTCTATGATCCGATTGGATCTGATTTCCCTTTCCCACTCCCCTTTTTATTGATTCCTTCATTTCTTCCATCACCCTGATGGCTACCGCTTGTGACTGACACATCTTTGGGCAAGGGTAGGCGTGTTTAGGCTATGGTTAAATAGTGGGTTTCGAAAAGAAAATGTGTATTAGTGTATGGCTACAAAGGGGCTTGGGTGCACACAATTAATCAAAGGAACGATAGCTAAAAAGAAGAAAAATAAATAACACACAATGCCTGGACTCATGTCTTAAGGTCCACACGATGAATTGACTAACCCTTTACTCAATATGCTGATGGAGGTCTTTGCTATTTGATGCAATTTATAGTGAGATCAGACTATAACCACGACGAAAGATTAACATATACGTGTATAGATTTTGTGTATTACATCTCTCGGAATCGAATTTGTCTTTTGCAGGGCTCAATATCTCACGGGTGGTCTCCAATAATGTCTCCTATCAATGCAATCTCCTAATCGTTGACAGACTATATCACCGTTTTCAGATTCGCAAGACAATATAAATTCGTGAAAACTGTGATTTTCATACTATCCTTTGTCTTCATCTTAATCAATTTTTTTGAAACTTTGACCCAAAAACAGTACAGTGCAATAATAAGTATGCTCGTGCCTACAAACCCAAACCTTACCAACACATTGACCCCAATGTGGCAACTTGGTTTTAAGTAAGTGCAATGAGAGGTGTGGAATTTAACAATAGACATATAGTGCATAGATGCCTAAATAATTGCATGACAGTTAGCATATAATGACAAGAGTAGTAGTTAAGTACATTCATCAATACGTTCGATAAGTAGAATGTACGAGGAAATCAAGGAGTCCTTGAAGTCGGATCCCGTGGTCGTTTAATACCCTTCTCTTTGCCATTAACGCCCTTCTTCTTATGATCTCCTAGTTTAGCTCTTGACGTAGTCGGGCCTTCTCCACCGATGTGAGTTTGTCGTAAGATGGCTATCTTGGGGTGGTAGTGGTTTTTATGCTCCTTCCCAATTCTAGAAACAAGGAATAACACAATTATGAAGATCAGGAGATTAGATGGAACCCCAAATCTAGACTCTTGAATAGGTTTGAACCTTGTGTACATGGTAAGGTGTTGGTGAACCGGCCATCGCAAACCTAGGCCAAAACCTAGGTTGGGTTCATACTTCGTCATAGAAAGTGCACCAAGAATGACCACCCCAAACCTAGGTGAAAACCTAGGTTTGAGTTGCCATTAACCAATAAGCCCAGAATGCATGTATAATAGATATAATTGAACAATTGAAGCGTTAAATGAAGCTTACTTGTGGTTCATGCAATTGTGAACATGTAGTGTGCATGACGATCAAGAGAGGCGATGGGAGGGGAAGATTATACCGAGAGTTAGGAAGGAGAGAAAGAAGTCCCGATGAGATTTTTTACCAAGAGTTTCAAAAAAAGAAATGTGCAAACAACTCCCAACGGTAGAAGTAACTAGAAAATTGTCTTGACGAAAGTCTCTAAGAGTAAATTCTCAAAACATTCTAAAGCCCATCGTTACTTGTACTGAGTGTTTAACTACCGACGTAACTCTCAAAGAACAAATTTTCAAAACATTCCAGAGCTCAACGGTACTTGTATCGAGAATTTAACTACCGACATAACTCTCGAAGAACAAATTTTCAAAACATTCCAGAGCTCACCGATACTTGTACCGAGAGTTTAACTACCGACGTAACTCTTGAAGAACAAATTTTCCAAACATTCCAGAGCTCAACGGTACTTGTACCGAGAGTTCAACTATCGGTGTAACTCTCGAAGGCATTTTTTCAGAAAATTAGTAGGAGTTTTTTTTTCTGCGAGTTCACTAAGGCCCCACCTTACAACCAAAACCACGTTAGTAGCTGGGAATCATTTAAAACTCAGATTCTTGACAAGAGGCCTCGGCGAAACAAGTACAAATGCAAAATGAAAAACAAAAAACTACGAAACTAAAATGAAAACAAACCTGGTGGGTTGCCTCCCACCTAGCTCCTTATTTATAGTCGTGGCACTATTGTGTGGCTCTCAATTTGGCTCGGTATCTGCGGAATTGAACCGCCCACACATACGAGTTTTCACAGATTTTCCCACATTTGATTTTCCGTGATCATCGGTTTCTTGTTCAGTCCGACCCTTTACACTCTAGAACACCTTGAAAGTCACCTTTTTCACCGCCAAGTCTTAATGTCATCTCGCATCCCTCCATGTCAATAAGTGTCTTGATCGTGGCCAAAAATGGTCTTCCCAATATTAACGGGATCTCCTTATCTTCATCCATATCTAGAACCACAAAATCAACCGAAAAGTAAAACTTACCGACTCTAATCAGCTCATCTTCAACTACTCCACGTGTGTGCTTTATTGATCGGTCTGCCAATTGTAATTGTTGATCCAAACTCTCTCTGTGATTTGATAATGACCCTTAGAATTACTTAGTGAAATTTGCATTTGACTTGTATGTATTAGTGTTTCACCATCAGCGATAAACACACTGAGTTTGTTTAGTATCGCTGATGGTATCTAATGTATTAATGTTTTGCTATCAGCGATAAGCATACTGAGCCTGTTCAGTATCGCTGATAGTATCCTTTGAAACAAGTTAATGTAATCCCTGAAGACAAGTTTCACGACAAAGAGTTCATCGCTGACATTGAAGACGAAGCTGAATGAACAAGTGACAAGCCTACTAATGATCTGATGCGGACATCAGTGAAACCAAGACAAGTCCACACACACGACATTTCAAGAAGAAGACTTCAGCGATAACTGACCTACATCAGCTATCGCTGATCACAAAGCTTCTACTTCAAGAGTTGTCTTATAGCCTTGGACACATCGTACGAAATGTCAGAAGATACATGCTTTTGTCCAAGATCGTACAACCACTCTGCCAGTACACTGTTCACCATACGGCCCAAAGCATGTTGTGCTTAAAGTCAGAAGCATGCGTCCAACCATATGATGACAAGTGTAAAGTCCTCCTGCCATGCATTAAATGCAATGGGTATAAATAGGGGAATGCTCCTTCGGTTTGAAGGTGGTCTCCCCTGAACTACTTAGTGCACAAAAAAATATCTTTGTTTTTCTATATCCTCTTTTCTCTCTAATTTCTTGTGCAAGAACACTTAGTGATTCTCAAGTTTGCTTAGATTAGGTTTTTAGTTAATCTTATTCCGCAAAAAACTGTAAATTGTGTTTTATTTATCAATAAACAATTTAGAAAACTATAAATCTTTTGTTTGTATTCAACCCCACCTTCTACAAACCATTGTACTTGTATAACCCCTTCGGGACCAACAAGTGGTATCAAAGCAGACTGTTTAATCTCATAAACAAGATCTTGCTTATACTAATCTCTTCCTTGCTATTCTTCAAAAGGCACAAAACACCAACTATATCGACAATGGGTCTCTTACAAAACCTCCTCGGTTCACTAGAGATAACTTCAATCTCTGGAAGAATCGAATGATGCTATTTCTAGAAGGTGTAGATCCCACTATGCCTTACTATGTGGGAAATGGTCCATATGTTCCCTCTATTCTTTCTCTTGCTGTTACTGCCACTGCCACCACTCCAGCCATTCTTGAAAGAGAGCTCTTTAAAGAAGTCTCTAGATGGACTGATGAAGACAAAAAGAAGGTAACCATCGATACCAAAGCCAGATCAATAATATCTATGGCTCTACCTGAGGATGTCTATCATTCTGTCATGAACCTCAAAACTTCCAAAGGCATATGTGACACAATCAGTGTTCAATAGAAAGGTACATCTAAAGTACAAGAATCCAAAAAAACAAATCTAGTAAGACAATATGAAAGATTCATTTGTGGTAAGAATGAACTTTATCTGAAGCGCACCAACAGTTTAACTGCTTATTAATTGATCTAAGAATTGTTGGTAAGACCTATTCTAATTCTGAGACCCTGACAAAATTCCTGGAATGTCTTCCTGAAAGTTGGGACAGTTTTACTATGTGTCTTAAACTTGTTGGTCCTGAAGGGTTATGAAAGTATTAGTTTGTAGAAAGGGGGGTTGAATACAAACACACAAGAATTATAGTTTTCTAAATTGTTTATTGATAAATCAAACAATTTACAGTTTGTTGTGGAATAAGACTAAATGCAAGACCTAATCTAAACAAACTTGAGAATCACAAAGGTTTCTTGCACTAAGAAATAGAGAGAAAAGAAGAAAGAAAATTAAGGATAATTTTCTTAAAGCACTAAGAAGATTCAGGGATGACCACCTTCGAAATGAAAGTGCATTCCTCCTATTTATACTACATGCATTTAATGCATGCCAGGAGGACTTTACACGTGTCAATAATTGGTTGGGCGCATGCTTTTGACTTTTGCAAACATACTTTGGGCCGCATGGTGAACAGTGTAGTGGCATAGTGGTTTGTACGATTCTGGACAAAGGTATATCTTTCTGACAAATCGTACAAAAGTGTGCAAGAGGATAAGACAAACATTTCTTGTAGAGTAGGCTTCATGATCAGCGATCGCTGAGTTGAACTTCCATCATTGAGATCTGATGTAAGTCAGCTATCGCTGAAGTCTTCTTCTTAAAACGTCGTGTGGGTGGACTTGTCTTGGTTTCACTGATATCCGCATCAGATCATTAGTAGACTTGTTACTTGTTCATCATCTTTGTCTTCGATGTCAGCGATGAACACTTTGTCGCGAAACTTGTCTTCAGAGATTACAACTAATCAGTGATTATCAGTACAACTGAACAAACTCAGTTATCACTGATGTACATTTATCACTGATGAAAAATAAAGAACAATGGTTACCCATCAGTGATACTGAACAGACTCAGTATAATATCACTAATGATGAAACACTAATACATACAATGTTACTTATAATATTCACTAAGTAATTCTATGGGTCATCATCAAATCACTGAGAGGGTTTGGATCAACAATTTGAGGGACCCGCTGAAGAATCCCTGCCTCAACAACAAATAATCCCAGCTTCCATAGCTGATGAAGTTCCAATAATCCCAGTCTCAGTGCTTGAGACTGATGATCAAGAAGAAGAAGAAAATGTTGGGGGATTTCGTTAGGTGGGAGATCGATAGAGTGACGATTATAGCTTGGATAAACGACAGAGATCGCGTGAGAGCTCGCTTTCCATAAGGGATATTTCGACCCTATTCAGCCAGGGTATCACGAAATTATCTCGAGGATAATCTCTATGTTTCGGTGTATCGATTAAGGCAGAAATCGATTCATACTTATACACTTTAGAAATCGTAACCTACACCATATTGATTCAGGAAATAATATCTCATTTAATGAGATTGATTGTGGAATTAAAGACGGCAGTTACAAATGTGAAAACAGTCCAGACGCCGGTGCCACTTTCCGCACCAGCAAACTCGCGCCAAAAAGCGCGCCAACCAGCAAACAGACCACGGCGCTAGTATCCGCGCTAGATAACTGGCGCCGGTATACGCGCCAAGTACAAACCAGAGCCTGGAGCCAACTCTAATTTCACAATACCACTTTGTAACATGCCATTCTCAACCGTCCAATAATCCCAGGTTCTAGTTAGCTTACACGAGTGTGCACTCCACACCTCCTAACTCATGTTATAGCTTAGCTAACAACCCCATTATTACCTTTGTGAATACAACTACACAAAATGAACAGGATGATTTCACTAAAATCACCAACATTCCTCCTCCATTTTAGTGCAATCCTTGATTCACAAAATAAAATTCAATACAGGTAAACAAACTCATGCATAAATGAAAATATCTGAAAGATTGAATTTCCATCTTAGTACATTACACATTTCAAATAATCGAGAATCCGGGTGTCCTAAGGATTGAACCCGTCAACCCATTTGAGTACCAGAAAATAACATACACATGAATTTAAATGACTCTCTAAAGTATAAACTTGACACTATACAGACCATGTGTCCTTATCCATTCGTGAGTGCATCAAAGCCAAGTCCAAGCTTCTTGAAGCGGTCACACTTCACACTCATATAGGTAGGTCTTTTCTGCATGTACCTGCACATGCATTTTTACAAAAGAACAATTACCTCCTTCACTTGCTGTACCGAGCACACACCTTGGGATGATCATCTTGTGCTCCAATCTCTTAGAGTGAGCTTTCCCATTGAATTCAACTTCTAACGTTGTGTTAGAAGGGAATTGGGTATCTCACTGTTAGAGATTTAGATGGACTTTAATCCCATCCCTATCACCGACTTATGAACCAAGTCCATAGCTAACCCCTTCGTCAAGTGGTCTGCTATATTTTGTTGCGACCGAACAAATTCAATCGAAATCACCCCATTCGTAATTAGCTCATGAATCCTGCTATGTCTAACACCTATGTGTCTAGACTTGCCATTATACACTTGACTATAAGCTTTAGCCAAAGTAGCCTCACTATCACAACGGATAAAAATGGGTGATATTGGTTTTGGCCATAATGGAATTTCATGGACCAAATTCCTTAGCCATTCCGCCTCTTTACCGACAACGGCTAATTCCACAAATTCCGACTCCATAGTCGAACTCGTGATGCAAGTTTGCTTCTTGGAAGCCCATAAGATGGCACCTCCCCCAAGCAAGTACACCCAACCACTCGTAGAAGAGTGGTCTTCCAAATTGGTAATCCAACTTGCATCCGAATATCCCTCCAATATTGAAGGAAACCCGACATATGACAAACCATAATCAATGGTTTTCTTCAAGTATTTAAGTACTCGTCTTATCGCTTGCCAATGATGAATACTAGGATTACTAGTGTATCTACTCAACTTTCCTATGGCAAAAGCGATATCCGGCCTAGTGCTTGTCATGGCATACATCAAGCATCCAATAGCCTTTGAGTACTCGAGTTGTGACACCGCTTCACCCGAGTTGGGCATAAGCTTCACACTCGGATCCCATGGAGTACTCACCGGAGAACAATCAAAGCAATTAAATTTCTTTAATACTTTCTCATTGTAATGAGATTGCGTAATTGCAATCCCTTTGTTCTCATGCTTGATCCTTATACCAAGGATCACCTCCGCCTCTCCCATATCTTTCATGGAGAAACTCAACGACAAACACTCTTTGGTTTTCCCAACTTGATTTTGGTCGATGCCAAAGATCAACATGTCGTCAACATATAAGCAAATGATTACACCGTTACCGGATGTGTCAAATTTGCTATATACACACTTGTCCGCTTGGTTTATCATAAAACCTTGGACAAGATAACCTCATCAAATTTCTGATGCCATTGTTTGGGTGCTTGTTTCAGCCCATACAATGATTTTACCAGTTTACATACCTTATGCTCCAGCCCGGGCATAACAAAACCTTCCGGTTGTTTCATGTAAACTTCCTCCTCCAAATCACCATTCAAGAATGCCGTTTTGACATCCATTTGGTGAATCACTAAATTGTGGATAGCACCTAAGGCTATCAACAATCTAATCGTGGAGATCCTTGCAACCGGGGCATAAGTATCGAAATAATCGATGCCTTCCCGTTGCCTAAATCCTTGGATCACTAATCGAGCTTTGAATATGTCGATTGACCCATCCGCTTTCATCTTCCTTTTGAAGATCCACTTGCAACCCAAAGGTTTGCAACCCGGTGGCAAGTCCAATAATACCCAAGTATTATTCCCCATGATGGAGTCCATCTCATCATGTATTGCTTCTTTCCAGAAAGCAACATCTTGAGACTTCATAGCCTCATCAAATGACTTTGGATCCTCTTCAACACTATAACAGTAAAGGAATTGGGATCCAATCTGTTAGAGCATTGTTGTATTCAAGATTTACTGTAAAGTCAATGTACTGTATTTGTTAGCTGTGCCTTTATACCTTGTATGTTATGGGTATAAATAGGCATGTCTAGTTCTTTGTTAGAAGAGAATCTAGATCCCTTGAGAAACCTTTTGTAACTCAATATATGGATGACATATTTGCTCTCTAGATTCTCTCTCACTACATTCATATCTTATTGCTAGAGATCTGGGATTTCTCATTTGGTATCAGAGCTAAACAGAAGATTCAAGCAGATCGAAGACCAAATTGAAGAATTTTTACACTGTTCTTCAAGAATTCGGACCAAGTGGCTTTTACTGTTCATCTGAAGTCTTATCATTCAGACATGAAGTTTTTCCAGATTTTGAGTTTTTGAATCAATTCTTTGCATCATGGCATTCGGATTTGCTTCCTGAACACTTTTAATTCTTGGATTAACATCAAAATCTGCACAGAATTGACAGATCTAATCGATTCTTGAATTTTTTTTCGAAAACTTCAAGATCACTGTTTTGATCTTAATCTGTTCAAATTAATCGAATTGTGAATTGCAATCAACAGAAAAAGTGTGCGGATTTCAATTACGAACAATTTGATATAAGATTCATCACAATTGATCAAGAATTGAAGAAGTTATGGCAGATTAAGTGATTTTGAAGTTCGAAGTGCAGAATTCAGATCATTCTTGGTGAATTCGGATCATTCTTGGTGAATTCGGATCATTCAAAGAGAATTCGGAACATTCATAGAGAATTCGGATTGTTCTTGGCATCACAAGTGTAGAATTCGACTCAAGAAGAATTCGAATTCATAGAATTCGAACCCTATTAGATTCGAATTGTAGAGAATTCGAACCCTGTTAGATTCGAATTGAGAACTTGTGTATTGATTTGAGTTGATTAAATTTTCCTAAGTATAGAATTCGAATCCTGTTGAGTTCGAATTGAGTGAATTCGAACCTCAGTACATTCGAATTGAGTGAATTCGAACCTAAGTACATTCGAATTGAGTGAATTCGAACCAAGGTACGTCCGAATTGAGTGAATTCGAACCAAGGTACGTCCGAATTGAGTGAATTCGAACCAAGGTACGTCCGAATTGAGTGAATTCGAATCCTTCTTGATTCGAATTGAGTGAATTTGAATCCTTCTTGATTCGAATTGAGTGAATTCGAATCCTTCTTCATTCGAATTCATTGATTTCGAATCCTTATACATCCGAATTCGTGTGAATTAAAAAAAAATGTGTTTTTTTAAAAAAAAAAAAATTTGTATACTGTAAGAGCTTTTCAAAAAAAAAATTTATATAATTTTTTGTGTATTTTCATACACTTTCTGCTTGATCTTCTGAACGATCAATTTCTAGAAATATTCAAAATGGTTTTACAACAAGTTATTGTTAAAAGCAGTGGTGAAAATTTGAAGCAAACTTTGAAAAAGGAGATTCCTCCAATTGCAAAAGTTTTTGTTAAACCAAATAATAAAATGTTGCAACAAGTTATTATAACAGAAACACCTTTTAAACCACAAGTTTCTGTTAAACCAAATAATGTAGTGTTGCAACAAGTCATTTTAACAGAATCATCCTTAAAATAAAAAACTCCTTCTAAAGACAATGCTTCAAATTCTTCAACTCCTATTTTAAATAAAGCATTGGAAGAAGAAAATGTTAATCTGAAAAGACAAATTTTAGACATTTCTTCTTCAAATGCTAAACTTACTAAAAGAATAACTGATCTTGAAGTTTATATTGCAGGTCTTGAAACAAAGAAAGACAAAGACAACTCAAGTCTGCACGATCAAATCGAGAAACTTCAAGAGAAAGTAACAACTCTTAAAAAGGAAAATGCTGATCTGAAGAGCATTGAAGACAGGAGAGAGAAGATTCTTAAAGAAAAGGAAATAATTGAACTTAATTGTATAAAACTTTCAAAACCAGTTTCTGACTTTGAGAAAGTTTTATTTTTAGAAAAAGACAAGCTCGAAAAAGAAAGAGCTAAATTTGAAACTGAACGAAATTTTTTTGAGATTAAAAGTTCTGAACTTTCCATAAAAATCTCTGAATTAGAAAATCTTTTGGAAAAGGAAAGAAAAGATTTCACGGAAAAGAAAAATCTATTTGAAAAGGAAAGTAAAACCCTTAAAAAGAAAAATATGGAAATTTTCAAAGAGATTACTGATAAAAGAAGGTTTTTGGAAAAAGATTTTGAATCGGAACGTGTATATTTTGAAGATGTAATTCTTAATCTTACCAAAAGATTATCTGGTTTATCAGCTGATATTATGAAGGATCAGTTGATCAAATCTGATCTCCAAAAGAAATTTGATCTAATTTCTAAAGAGAAAAATGTTTTAATAAACAAAGTCAAAGAACTTGAAGACGTCATTTTTAAATTTGATGTCTCAAAGCAGACCGGTCATAATTCTATCTTTCAGACTCCATTTGTTGATTCAAATGATTCTGAATGCTCTTTTAAAACTGCTTCAAGTTCAAGTTTTAAAAACATTTCTTCTAAACAATTTAATAGATCAACATATTTCTCAAAAGGTCGGATTCGTTCAACAAATCTCTTCTATAATCCTCTGTATGATAAATCAGATAACAAAACAAAAGTGCCTAAAGTTAATACTTCCAAACCTGAAGAAGTTCCAGTCTTCAAGAGGGTGAAGATGGAATGGAGAGTAAAAGGCACAACAGTTCCAAAGAAAGAAGTGCAAAAATCATCTGTATCCACATCAAATGAAAAGAAGAACAATGCGCCAAAAGGTAAATCTTATGCTAAACCTAATCCTATTTATTCTGTAAATCATCTGATTAGGTTGGCATATAAGAAAATCTGTTGTTCTTACTGTGGATCAAATGATTTTGTGCATAAAGATTATACTTCTTATTGGTATGGTTCTTACAGTATTCCTTGTAAGAAATCTACACCTAACCCACTAGGACCCAAATGCCATTGGGTACCAAAATCTGCTTAATCTGTTTTGCAGGTTCTTCATGTGTTGTACTGAATTGTAGATACATACCACACACATGACTGAAAACAGAAGAGAAGCGGCGTATTTTTTGAAAAATATTTGTACCATTAAGGGGGAGACAAATATTATTGGCTTTTGAACATATCAGTTCAAAACCCGTGCTTCAACGGCCATGGCTTCTGGACAAATCAGTTCAGGACCCGTACTTCAAAGACTAAGACTTCTAAACAAATCAGTTTAGAACTCACACTTCTCAGGTGATATCTTTAACTGTTACATATATCTGTTTCAAGGAACGTGGTAAAAGGTAACATTGGATTATATTTTGCTTCTACCACTTTGAAAACTTGAATCTTTACAAATTTAATTCAATAAGATGAAATTTTCAATTTTCATTCAATGAATTAAATGTGTGCTAAAAGATGATTTTACAAGAAACTTTGTACTATCTGAGTTAGATTTGCTTCAATTTTCACCTCTAAAATAAATCGAAAGGTCAGCAAAACATGAATGAAATTATGCTGAATGCTCAAAGTTATGTGAATCTGGATATATATAGAATATAATGCTAAAAAAGCCTATATGTCAGAATGATGGATGGAAATGAAAATATGGGCAAAGCACTATGTTTTAGAACCAAGTGATTGAGATAAAAAAGTTGCACTATCATTTAGTTTGAAAGTTTGTGCCTGTGGCCTTTCTGGTTTGGGAGAGTAAGTCCTAAGGGGTGCTCGACACCTAGTCCCTAAGATCAACTGGTCTGGGATCGGCTTGATCCCTCTACCAAGTATACATGGAAATCGGGACCAAAGGATTTTTCAATCCTTTCTCTTTTGCTCCTTCGAATCATTGGATACTCGGTTGGAACAATTGCTTGTTCTTCAACCTCACTAGTTTTACTAGTACTTGGAACTATGTCCTTTGGCCTAGACATTGAAGAGAATCTAGTCTCATCAAAAATTACATCTCTCGATTCTATAACGGTGTGAATCGCTATAGAATCATTAGGTTCAATAACATAGAACCTATAAGCTTTGGAATGCTCGGCATATCTAACAAAGTTGCAATCAATACCCTTTTCACCCAAAGTCTTCCTTTTGGGTTCGGGTAGTCGAACAACCGCTCGACAGCCTCAAACTCGAATATAACTCAAGTTCGTCCTTTTCTTGAACCAAAGTTCATATGGGGTAATCTTGTTCCTTTTATTGGGAACTCGATTCAGAAAATAACAAGCCGTTAGCATGGCTTCACCCCAAAATCCATCACTCAGACCCGAGTAGGATAACATAGAGTTCACCATTTCTTTGAGAACTCTATTTTTCCGTTTCGCCACACCATTTTACTGTGGTGTATAAGGCGCCGTAGTTTCATGAATGATTCCTACGGATTGGAAAAACATGGGGTCGTAATACTCCCCACCACGATCGGTGCGTAAACACTTTATTAAGCAATTCATTTGCAATTCAACCTCCGTTTTAAAAACTTTAAATTTAACCAACGCTTCATCTTTTGAATGTAACAAATATACATAACAAAAAAGTGAAGCGTCGTCAATAAAAGTGACAACATACTTTTTATTACCAAAAGACGGAGTTGAATGCAAATCACAAAGATCACTATGAATGAGCTCAAGCACCGACGAGTCCCTTTTCACGTTGGGAAAAGGTTGTCTAGTGATCTTTGTTAACATGCAAGTTTTACACTTATCGGTCTTAATATAAAAAGCCGGAATAAGACCGGCTTTTGACATTTCAACCATACGTTTAAAATTAACATGACCAAGTCTAGCATGCCATAAATTAGAATCAACACAAACGCTATTTGCAATAAAAACAGAATTTGAAACAACATTCATTTTATTCAAATTCAACATAAACATATTATTAAGAAAATAACCAAATCCAACAAAAGAGCCACCCATTGACAAGATAAACTTGTCCGACTCATAAACTTGCCTATATCCTAACTTATTCAAAATGCTACCGGAAACCAAATTCTTTCGAATTCGTGGTACATACAAAACATCAAAAAGTTCAACTATTTTGCCAGAACTAAATTCTAGCCTAACTAAGCCACGTCCAAGAATGGGAGCAACCGAGTCGTTCCTCATGCGTATCATTGATCCATTATCAACCGGTTCCAAGGAGGTGAACCAACGACGATCTTTGTACACATGACTTGTAGCACCCGAGTCGATCCACCAAGAAACATCATCATCCTGCACATAAAATGATTCGGATATTAGTGGTACATAATTCAAATTAGAATTAAAACCAAAGTCAAAATTCTGACCTTGTCATGGGTTTTGATCCTTGGATCCTTGCCCAACACCACTTGTGCTTGCTCCACCCTTATTCTTGACAACCCGACAATCCCGCTTGAGATGGCAAGTCATCCCACAAGTCCAACAGGTTAATTTAACCTTTTTATTGGGCCCGTTCTTGGCTTCGTTGAACTTCCATTTTCCCTTGAAGTTGTTAGTCTTTCCCTCTTCAACCATGTTCATCGAAGGTGCAAAAACCTCCTTTATCTTAGGTTTCTCAGCCTCTTGCGCCCGAAGAGATTCCTCTATGCGCAAGTGACTACCGAGTTGTACAAGAGACAACTCTTCCTTCTTGTGTTTCAACATATGTTTGAAGTCTTTCCAAGAGGGGGGCAGTTTATCAATAATACTCGATACGGAGATGGATTCTTCCATCTTCATATCATGTTGAGCATATTGGCCAAGAATGCGAAGGAGCTCATTGTATTGCTCCATCGTCGGCCTTGAGTCTACCATTTTGTAATTATTAAAATTACTCACTAGGAACTTCTTACTAGAAGCATCCTCAGCCATGTATTTGGACTCGAGAGAGTCCCATAGCTCTTTGGAGGATTCAACGTTCTGATAGATATCGAAGAGGGAGTCACACATACCGTTCAAGATGTGGCCACGACAGATGTAGTCGTCATTCTCCCACTTTCCGCGACGTCGGGTCACCTCCAATGTCTCGTTTTCTATCAGCTCCGATATCGGGGTGCTTAGCACGTACACGACCTTCAATGTCTCGTTTTCCATCAGCTCCGGTATCGGGGTGCTCAGCACGTACACGACCTTCAATGTCGTCAATAAGAAGTGCATATTCTTTTGCCATCTACGGAAATCGACGCCTTCAAACTTCTCAAGTTTTGTGAACTTGGAAGTCATGTCTCTCACGGATTGATCACCCGCCATCTCTCTTCACGATGAATAAATATCTCTTACGATTGTTGGGGGATTTCGTTAGGTGGGAGAGAGATAGAGTGACGATTATAGCTTGGATAAACGACAGAGATCACGTGAGAGACCGCTTTCCGTAAGAGATATTTCGACCCTATTCATCCAGGGTATCACAAAATTCTCTTGAGGAGAATCTCTATGTTTCGGTGTATCGATTAAGGCAGAAATCGATTCATACTTATACACTTTAGAAATCGTAACCTACACCATATTGATTCAGGAAATAATATCTCATTTAATGAGATTGATTGTGGAATTAAAGACGGCAGTTACAAATGTGAAAATAGTCCAGACGCCGGCGCCACTTTCCGCGCCAGCAAACTCGCGCCAAAAAGCGCGCCAACCAGCAAACAGACCACGGCGCCAGTATCCGCGCTAGCTAACTGGCACCGGTATGCGCGCCAAGCACAAACCAGAGCCTGGCGTTAAATCTAATTTCACAATACCACTTTGTAACATGCCATTCTCAACCGTCCAACAATCCCGGGTTCTAGTTATCTTACACGAGTGTACACTCCACACCTCCTAACTCGTGTTATAGCTTAGCTAACAACCTCATTATTACCTTTATGAATCTAACTACACAAAATGAACATGTTGATTTCACTAAAATCACCAACAGAAAAAGAGCTGCTCTCGCACCCAAACAAACCCTCTCGACCTCCTCAAGTGTCAGAGGATGAAAAGGAAAGAAGAGCAACTATGATCAATCAGCTAGAGAGTCAGCGCTTACGAATCATCCCTCCTTCCGGTCTTGACTTCTTGTCCCCTGAATAAATTGAAGAATCAATCAGGGATGAAAAATGTCTGGCTGAGAACCAAAAGGTTGCCTATTAAGACAAAGTATTTTCCCTTAAGGTTGCTCAGCAGTCAGTCGCTGATAAAAAGCTGAAGAAATTTCCACTCAGGGTTCAGGAGGAACTGCTCATGGAAGTTGGTAAGGAGATTCAAAAGAAGAAAAAGGCCAGTGACTCTACGTTGAATTGGTGCAGAGAAAGAGTAGATTTCAGATATCACCCCAGTCGAATCATCAATGTAAGCCTGAAGGGGAAAACGGTAAGGGATGTACCGATGGTGGAAGTCTCTGTCGTTAGAGAGAATAGGGAAACGCAGCGGTGCTACATGTCAAAGCTGGATCTTTATGGGTTTGATGAATGGCTAGAAGTCATGAGTGCTATTCAGAAGTCAAAATCGAAGTTCAAGTCCTACATTGAAAAATTCCTAAAGGCTATGATCAACAGGGTTACTTATAATATTGACGTGCCTCTTCCTCCGGTTCTTCTCCAAAACTAAAGACCTGCTCCTGCCAAAAGAAAGTGTGTTTCCTCTTCCTCAGGGTCTGCTATCCAAAATAAAACAGGGATCTGTTGGTCCTGAAGGGTTATACAAGTTTGTTGAAGGGGGGGGGGGGGGGTTGAATACTAACACACGATTTTTACTTTCTAAATTGTTTATTGATATAATCAAACAATTTACAACTTGTTGCGAAACAAGATTAAGGATAAACCTAATCTAAACAAGTTAAGAACACTAAGTTTCTTGCACTAGAAATAAGATAGATAGGAGATAAGAATATTTCGAATAATATTCTAACACTAAGAGAGAAAGAAGAAGATGGCCGAGCACTTCAATTTTGAAGTAGGGTTCTTCTTATATACTGCATGCATTTAATGCATGGCAGTGTTACTTTACACGTGGCAGCAGCTGAGTGGTTGCATGGGTTGACCTTTGTAGACAACCTTAGTAGCCGTGTGGTGCATAGTGTTGAATCAGAGTTTGTTGTAAGATTCTAGACAGAAGGGAGGTCCGTTCTGACATTTCGTACGGAGACGTGCAAGGGGGTAAGACAAAAGTAACTTGTAGAGTAGACCTCATGATCAGCGTTCGTTGAACAGTGTTTTATCAGCGAATGATAAAGCTCAGCGAGAGCTGAAGTCTTCTACTTGATACTTCACGTTGAATGGACAGGTCTTGCTTCGCTGATATCTGCATCAGTTCATTTGTAGACTTGTCGCTGGTTCTTGGGCTTGATCTTCGACTTCAGCGTAGAACCTTTGTTGACGTGAGACTTGTCTTCAGGGATCATAAGTAAACAACTATAACTTATCAGCGATCATCACAGAGACTGAACAGGCTCAGAGCTACTGGATGAACAGTGTTCGCTGAATGTCTTAATCTAAAGAGTGTGAGTTTCCTATCAGCTGTACTGTAGAGACATAGTACTTATCAGCGATAGTGAAGCTCTAATACATATTGTTTACTTACAATTTTCACTAAGTGTTTAAGAGAGGGTCATTATCAAATCACTGAGGGTTTGGATCAACAATCTCCCCCTATTTGATTATGACATAGCAACAAAGAAAATTGCTATGTATGAAAACATGAGGATAAAAAGAACTCATAAAATATTTGTCCCTTTTACTATTTTCTGGGATCTTTTAAGTACTGATGGAGTAAAGTACATTCGCTAAAATTTTTCTTTTAACTTCGTATAAGGTTACAAAGGGAAGTGGAAAAATTACAAGTACAACAAATAAATTTACAAGTACAGAAGAGGTAAGCTGATAAAGATAGAAAGATTACAATGAAATCCTATCAGCCTTCAAAAGGTTCTTCCTTAATGAGAAGTTCATCAAGGGTCTTTGTTGTAGGGATCATCCAGTCAGGGACAATTTTTCCCTGATTTCTCCTTTCTTGTGCTTTTTTGAAGATCAGGGGCTTTAGATATCGTGCCTGAAGATCGCGTCTGAATTCACACCAATAGATGAGATCCCTGAGCTATTCAAGGGGAGTGATGGGAAGCTCAGAGACACGTTGAAAATGTTGTCCTTCATCATAGTCGTGAAAGAATATACCATAAGGTTCGCTTATGACCTTTCCAGGGATGAATCGTTCACCAGGAGGCAGGGAGGTGTCAAGCGCTGAGAGATCAGGCTCAGGACCAAGTACTTCTTCGCGTGAGAAACCAATTCCTATTTCGTTCCGGATACGAGGACCTGAATCTGAAGGTTTTGACTTTTTCTTTGCAGAGGCCCTTCTTTGTTGAGTCGCAAGAGGAGTGGGAGGAGGAAAATCCACAGCAGAAGACACCAAGTCGATCTGTCGATTTATAAGTTTCTCGACATGATCCTTGTATTTAGAACATGACTTCTGAATGTCTATTCTGATCTCCAACCATTCAGAGAGACCATACTTCGTGATAACATCAGCGTAGAAGGATTCAGTGGTATCCTTTTCTCTGAATATCTTGACCTCAACAATTGGAACTTTGATGGTCGATCTTCCAGTGATGTGAACTTTGTTAATTCTGGCAGCACGATATCAAAAGTGTACTTTCTCTTTACACCATTTCCAGGTAGATTGAGATACCTTGGTCTTTTCTTCGATAATCTTCTGGGCGTCTTCCCACAGCTAACGTTGGACTTCGATGGGAGTCCTTTTCAGTGCGGGGTCATTCATCGATTCTTGGGCAAGCTGGATGGCGAGGGCCTTATCTTTTTCTCCAGCTTCCTTCTTTTTGGCGAGTAATCTTTTGGCTCTGAGGTGATCAACGAACTCTTTCTTTGATAACCTGAACTTTGTAGGAACAGGAGTGACTTTGGAACGAGGGAGGATGATTCGCTGATCTTTGAACTTCTTGATTATTTCTTCTCTCCTTTTCTGATCCTCTTCACTTAGCTTTTGAGGAGCTAAGGAAGGTCTGTTTTTGTGAGAGAGAAGTTGTTCTTCAGGTTCATCGGTCTCAGTGATTAAATCCAAGACCGGGATTATATCTTCAGCTCTTGTGGCTGGGATTGTTGTTGGTGCAGTAGTGGGGACTTCAGTTGGATCCTCAAACAGGGGAAAGGACTAGCTGAAAAGCAGTGATTGTTTAAGTACGAAGATTTGGGGAAGAAAAAGATAGAGAAAAGAATATGGTTAAGTGTATAGAGGTTATATGGAGAGGAGAACTGAGATTGAGAAGGGGTAGAAGAGGGATGCAGAGTAAGGGAAGAGGAGATATTGTACATGACAAACTGGCTTTATCTGAAGGATGGCCAGATTGCCTTCTGCAGCGAGACCTTTGTTTTTGCCTTTGTCAGATTCAGACGCTGCAGGCTTTGTCTTGGTCGTCTCCCCTGAAGGTTCATTTTTTGAAATCCCTTTTAGAGCTGGGGCTTTCTTTGGCTGGACGAAGAAGGAATCATCATCATCATCGTCATCATCATCATCATCGTTTTTATGGGATGATGATGGTTCTTCATCAGAGATGTCGATAGCTTCATCGTCTTCAGCATCTTCTTCATCAGTTTCAACCTCGTCAGCATAAGGAACGGTAACATCAGCAGCAGCTTCAGTTTCCTCATCGAGTTGCTCCCCCTCAAGAGCATAGGGAGTTTTCTCGGTTCCCTCAGGGTTTTCAACTCCCTGAGGTTGTCCAGCAGCAGTAGTAGTAGAACTCGTCTCCCCCTCAACTAGGGGAAGGTCTTCAAGAGTTTTCTTCTCCCCCTCAACATTATGGGGAAGGTATTCTTTAGTCTTCTCCCCCTCTTCCACATGATGGATGGGGGAGGATACAACATTTCCAGTAGCAGCAGCATGTATTGGGTCCCTGTCTTCTAGACCAGAGATCCCAACACAGTTTTCAATCTTGCTTAATCTGTCTTCTAGGTCAGATATAACAGGATTGAGTCTTTGAAGATCTTCTCGATCCACCTGAGTAAAGTGCAAAGGTGCACAAGTGGCAGCATTCAGGCGATCGAGGGCTTTCTGAAGTAGATCCTTGACCATGGAGACCTCACCCTGGAGAGTTACCATCTCTGTCTTCAGTGTTGTGTCTTCACTGGACAGAGTGGTGAAGTTTGTTGCGAGGGTGGTGTTGGTGAGGTTGAGATTGTTGACTACTGTGGAAGTTTCAGCAAGAGTGGTGGAAAAAGTTCCTATGCTGCCATCCACCTTCTCCATATCAGCTTTGGAGGCTTTCTTTTCAACCTCAGCAGTCATCGTTTTGAGGTTCTCTCCAGCGTTTGTAACCGCTGAAGAATTTGCTGAGAGAGTTGTGGTGAGGGATTCCACCTTTGTTTCCAGGGCCTTCAGGGAGGTGTTGATATCCCCCAAATTAGGACCTGAAACAGTTATTAACTTATGAACAGAAGAAAGCTCAGAAGTTTGGGGTTTTGAGAGAGGAGTTTTTGAAGTTATGTGTATACCTGCAGGCGGGTTAGCGAAGTTGTCGAAACCTTGCAGACCTGAGTGGTATTCCATGTCGCCTTCGAGAGTGCCTTGGCGCATGGAGGTGCCTGCAGATCCTATGTTTGCATCCATCATCGTATTTAGAGCAGCAGCAGCTGAATCATGTAGGATGACGGGTGTTCCTGAAAATATGGGGAAAAATGGTGGAGTGTCCAAGGGAATGGTGGGAGGAACAAAGGTTGAGAAAGTTGGTTGGGAGTGGGGTTCAGCGTTGGATCCGCTGAGAATCACTTCAGTCTGTAGAGAGGCTGAAGGAGGTGGGTTCAGTTCCAAGTTTATAACCTCAGTGTTTAGAGACGCTGAGGTTGGAATGGAAGGGGTGGCTTGAGCAGCTGTGGCAGAGCGTACCACGAAATTATCCACCGACTCTTGTATAAGATGAGTCGTGGAGTCTTCAGTCGTTGATGGCTTGGAGGGTTGCTCCTTGGTTTTCTTGATCCTTTTGGAATCAAGTTGGGAAGTAGAGTGTTTCCTTTTACGAGAAGGAGTGGAGGGTGCAGCCTGGGTATCAGCGGTGGGGATTACCACTGAAGTAGCCGCAGAAGTAGAAGAAGGAGGATTAAGAAAATATAAGAGTGCAGAGAGACGTACCTCGTTTAGCAGGGGCTTGAAATCTAGAACTTTAGCGCCAACCTGAGAGAGTCTCAGGTCTCCTACCTTTGGATATTCATTCCCAAGTCCGTGTTGAAAGATGGCGCTGATAAACCTTGGATATGGAACACAAGTTGGTCTTTCAGCCATGTTCATCCTGAACATCAAATCGTCGTAGATGATTGACGCCCAATCAATGTGGAGTCCCTTCAGCAGAGCATATCCCATGGCCTGTTGGGGTTGGGATGATTGGTCAGTTGACCCGACTTTAGCTGTTAGACAGCTGATCAGATGAGCGTAGATGAAATTCATCTCGCTGGGCATCATCGACTTCTTGATGACAGTTAGCTTTTTGTCAGGGTTTTTGTCTCTCCGTGTGTCCCATGCGTAACCCATTGCATCAAAGAATGCAATCAGGGTTGCTCTATCAGTAGGGTTCTTTTTGGGATATGGTAGAGGGACAAAACGGTTTTCTCTGGTACTCGTAGGGAGTTTTAGAGCACGTCTGATATGGTTGGGGTGATCTTGTAAGTACCATGGTCTGTGTCACAGAGAATGACATCGACCATTTTCTTTGGGTCTTTGGGTGAAGGAACCTGAGCTCGTCTGGCAGTATACCGGAACTGAGCTAGTAGAGAACTATGAGCAGGGGGTGCAATGGTGAGAGCGTATGAAATGGGGCAAGTTTTAAGAAAGTTCACAGCATCTTCAAGATGTGTGACAGGTTTATGTTCAGGGAAGTCGAAGAGAGCATAACGATTATTATGTTGATAAGTAACCTTCTTGAAATCGAACTTAACCTGAGGAGCCTTTGTGAATTCAGTGACCTCAGCAGCAATGGAGGTCTTATCAGCAGGAGATTCAGTAGTAGATGCCATTTCTGTTAATCACATATAAACATGAAGAAGAGATAAAGAACAATGTCTTAATGCGGAAAGATTTTCCAATAAGATGTTGTTGAGTTTTTTCCATTTCATTCAGACCAAAGATGTCTTAAAGAAGATTAGGGTTTTTCTTTGTTTTGAAAAAGAGATACAAAGCATGGAGAGTATGTGTTTTCCAGTTTCTATTTGAAGAAGAGATTCTGGAAAAACATATGAAGAACAAGTTTAAGAGTTTTGTTTCAAACTTGAAGAACAACCATGAAGGTTGTGTTTATAAAATCATGAAAAGAAAATGATTTTATTTTAAAAGGTTTCTTTTGTTTGATCTGTTAAAAACAAGAATAAGATCAAAAACAAGTTAACAATAGGTAAATAATAAGAATATTAACCTTTCGAAGTTTGAAGAAGATGAACAGTTCTTGAAACGAGAGTTCGAGATGCAACAGTAATTCTTTTTTTGAAGAAGAAGTTGTTCACGTAAAGGAAAAATATAAACTTGAAAGTGTTTATATAGTGAGAGTAGAGAGAGAGAAAAACTACAGCAGGAAAGTTTTTCATCATGACACGAACACGTGTTTGCATTTGATTTGATGAGAAAACGAAACGTGCAAACGTGTGTCAGAAAAAAACGTGCCAGGGTTTATCCGTTTGATTACGTCAGAAACGTCCTTTCACATTTTAGGATGTCTCTGAGGTTTTTGAAATACTCAGGGACATTTTGAAAACATGAAGTACTGAGTAGAAATATCAGTGTTAGGTTTTTATAAATTTCAAAGTATCGCTGATAAGGAAGAGATATTCAGCGATATAATTTGTTTTGAAATCTTGCATTTCTAGGCAAACAACAGTGAGTTAGAGAGAACATACCTTAACATCAGCGAATCAAGTTTGTTCAGAGAGAAGATGATAGAATGGGTTATACAAGTTGGTTTTATCCTGTCGCTGATCAAATGCGAACTGCTAAAGATTTTATTCTTCAAAGTTCAGCATTCCAAGCTCGCTGATGATAAAGTTGAATCTTGTCTCATCAAGAGGCTTGGTGAATAGATCAGCTAACTGAAAGTCAGTTGAGATAAAATGAAGTTCTATATCAACATTCATCACATGATCTCTGATAAAATGATACCTGATTTCGATGTGTTTGGTCTTTGAGTGTAGCACTGGATTGTTGGCTATAGCGATGGCACTTGTGCTGTCGCAATAGATTGGAATTTTCTAGAGCTGAATGTCATAGTCCAGTAGTTGATTTCTCATCCACAAGACCCGAGAACAACAACTTCCAGCAGCTACGTACTCAGCTTCAGCGGTGGAGGTGGACACTGAGTTTTGCTTTTTACTTGTCCAACTCACCAGCTTTCCACCTAGGAGCTGCCAGCCTCCCGTGGTGCTTTTCCTATCCAATTTGCAACCAGCAAAATCACTATCTGAATAGGTGATTAGATCAAACCCTGAATCTTTGGGATACCAAAGACCTAGGTTAGGAGTACCCTCAAGGTAACGAAAGATTCGCTTTACAGCGATCATATGAGATTCCTTAGGTTCAGCTTGATATCGTGCATAATATCAGGTCTGCTAGCTGTAAGATACAAAAGAGAGCCGATCATCCCACGGTACGTCGTGACATTAACAGGTAATCCAGAAGAATCCTTGTTTAGTGTCATCGGTGGTGCCATAGGGGTTTTCATAGCTGAACTCTGAGTTAAATCAAATTTCTTCAACATATCTTTAACATACTTTCCCTGATTAATGAAAGTTCCCTTTTCATTTTGTTTTATCTGAAGACCAAGGAAATATGTTAGCTCACCATCATACTCATTTTGTACTCTGCTTTCATTCTTTCAGAGAAACGAGTACAAAAGTCAGGGTTAGTAGAACCAAATATGATGTCATCAACATATATCTGAACAAGAATAATATGACCTTTTACTTTCCTGAAAAATAGAGTCTTATCGATTTTACCACACTCAAATTTTTCAATATGGAGATAAGTAGAGAGAGTGTCATACCATGCCCGTGGAGCTTGCTTTAAGCCATAAAGTGCCTTATCCAGTTTATAAACATAACCTGGATGCTTAGGATATGAGAATCCTGGAGGTTGTTCCACGTAGACTTCTTCATTCAGTTTTCCATTTAGGAACGTTGAATTAACATCCATCTGATAAACTTTGAAGTCTTTGTGTACAACGTAAGCTAAGAATAGACGAATGACTTCTAGTCTTGCTACTGGAGCAAAGGTTTCGTCGTAATCTATACCTTCCTCTTGTCTGTATCCCTGAGCAACGAGTCGACCCTTATTGCGGGTTACAGTTCCATGTTCATCCAACTTGTTTCGATAGACCCATTTGGTGCCTATCACTGACTTGTCAGATGGACGAGGAACAAGCTCCCAAACTTTGTTTCTTTCAAATTCATTCAGCTCTTCTTGCATAGCGCTGACCCAGTTTGGATCTTGGAGGGCATCATCTGTTTTCTTTGGTTCAATCAGAGAAATAAAGTTAACAAATAAACAAATGTTACCTGTACTTCGTCGAGTCTGAACACCAGCGTTTGGATCACCAAGAATTTGATCAATAGGGTGATTTATTGTCCATCGCTGAGCCGGAGCATGAGTCGCTGACTCAACCTGAATTGGAGGGGCTGAAGATGAGGCTTCAGCAACTTCTGGAATATCATCCAAGAGAGGAGTAGGTGCAGATGTCATTACATTCACTGATTGCTGAGAAGTATATGGAATGTCTGAGACATTTGGTTCAAAAGCAGGCATAGTGTTTAGAGGAACAACTGAGACCCATGAAGTTTCAGCTTCACTAGACTGCATGTTTGGAATGATAGTAGGACCATCATCTTCAACGGTATGAGTATGAGGAGAGGGAACATCTTCTGAATCACCAAGATGTGAAAACATCCATTGATTCAGTTCTTCAGTATCAGCAGAAGGTCGAGAATTTGCTGAACGGGATTCGTCAAAGGTGACGTGAATAGTTTCTTCAACTGTCTGTCTTCTACGATTGAAGACTCCGAAGGCTTTGGAGATTGAAGAATATCCAAGAAATATTCCATCATCGGCCTTAGGATCAAACTTTCCAAGGGTATCTCTGTTGTTCAGTATGAAACACTGACATCCAAAGATGTGAAGAAAAATAATTGAAGGCTTTCTCCCATGAAAAAGTTCATAGGCTGTCTTTTTGAATCTTTTGACTATCAGCGACCTGTTTTGCGTAAAACAAGCAGTGTTGACAGCTTCTGCCCAAAACTGAGTAGGCAGGTGATAATCGCTGAGCATTGAACGTGCAGCTTCAATGATAGTTATATTTCTTCTTTCAGCGACTCCATTTTGTTGCGGTGTTCTCACTGAAGAGAAGTTGTGAGAAATACCCTTACTCTCAAAGAAGGAATCAAGAGAACTATTTTTGAATTCAGTTCCATGATCACTCTTTATTGCGCGAACGGTCATGTTGTTCAGGACTTCCATTTTCCTGACAAAGGTGATGAGTTCTTCAGGGGTGTCACTCTTAGAACGGAGAAACATTACCCAGGTATAGCGAGAGTATTCATCAACTATGACCAACATATATTTCTTTCCAACAATGGATTGTTTGTTAACAGGGCCAAACAATTCCATATGGAGAAGTTGTAGAGGAGATGACACTGAGGAGACTTGTTTGGACTTAAAGCTTGCTTTGGTCTGCTTTCCTTTCTTACACGGTGAACATAAGGACTCTTTAGCGTATGAGTGTTGAGGTAGACCAGTAACTAACTCATTAGAAGATAGAGTATTCAGTGTCTTGAAGTTTAGATGAGAGAGCCTCTTATGCCATAGCCAGTTGACATCAGATGAGGCTTTTGAGAAGAAACATGAGTTCTCAGTGGTTGTTGAGTCCATGTTTATTACGTAAACATTTTCCAAACGATAACCGCTGAGAGCTATCTTCTACTTTTTGTCAGCGACAAAGCAGGATTCCTTAGTAAAGATTACTTTGTTATCCATGTCGCAAAGCTGACTGATGCTTAGAAGATTATGCTTCAACCCTTCAACATATGCGACTCTTCTGAAGGTTGTTGTACCATTAGAGAGTACACCAAACCCTCGGGTGTGTCCTTTTCCATTTCCACCGAAAGTCACAGAGGGACCCTTCTCTTCCTTATACTTAGTGAGCAGGTTCTTCTTACCAGTCATATGTCTAGAGCATCCGCTATCGAGATACCAGATACCCTTCTTAACCTGCATTACAAAGGAAGATTAGTTTGACTTGGTGTGAGTCCATGATCTTCAACACTTCAAGTAATTGTAACAAGATGAGGAAGGAGAGAACAATTTATTATTGAAATGTAAACCTAATCTAGAGAGAGAACACAAAAGTGTTTAAGAGCTACATTTTTGTATTATGGAATTATGATTACAAATAACATGAAATGACCTATTTATAGCCCTTCCACCTTGTTACAACAAGTAAGCCCAAGCCCATTTACATGTCAAAGCCCATTAGTCCCAAATCTATTACTTTACAAAACTTTCTAATTAATTTGGACAACTTAAATGTCCTAACATTCTCCCCCTAAAGGTTTGGAAAGTAAAATCACTTAAAAGTCTTTACTCCTCTCCCCCTTGATTTTCATGAAAAACTTTAGCGGTGTATTCTTCAAATGTAGGCTCGGCTCCCCCTTGAAAGTTGCTCTTATTTATCATATTTTCAACTTTGAAAAATCGGATCCAATGTACTCCATAACCCCGACTAAATGCACTAAAATCATCTCCAAAGTGTATGAATTTAGTGTAAAACAGAGAATCCGTCGTTGGACCACGAGTTGAGTAAGAATTCGGCTTAAGAGCTTAGTCCGAATTTGCTCGAAGAAGGAACGGTAAAAACACGCGCTACTCGGTAGGGATTTTGAGGAATCGTATACAAATCGATGTCGTGGAGATGGATGTGTGACAAAATAAATGTAGGAGTGATGCCACACGGATTCCATTAGCAAAAGTCACGAAATTTGACGAAACTAACGGAAATTGAACCAAAAATGTTAGAATTTTAACTGGTCACTAACTGGTCCAGTTAGTACTATTCATTGTCACCTTCAATCAACAATCTGTTGATTTCCTTTTCACTTTTCTTCAATTCTTACGTCTAAAACTTCTTCAAATTAGTTTCATTTTGCTCATTAAACATCCAACAACCAATCTCCATAAAAAAATTCCATGCATCGTGAAAAACATCATATTCACGATATGTTAAATTCTCCACTAACTTCTTTCACGTGCAAACCAACTTCCATTTTGGTTTCATGATGCATAACAATCATTAAAAATGATTCTCCATGAAAACTTGATTTCATGCATCACAAAAATACAGCAGCAATACTCCGACGAATTAACCAACTTCTCCGGCGACCATAACAACCTTTTTCCGGCGAGTGAAATCCAACAGCTCTGAAATATAAGAATTCTTGCTGGATTTCATTTTAAACTGTAGTAATATGATCGAGAAAGCCAAGTTAACAAATCTGAAATATTCATCAATATTACACCAATATCTCCGGCGAATAATCCGGCCAAACTCGGTTTTCCGGCGAACGCAACCTGTCGCATTTTAGAACTAACATCTCACTGAATTCTTGACCAAATTCAAATCTAAAAGTTGTAGATTGCTTGAAATCAATTGATAAACATATATGTGACTTAAAATCAACCAATAATTCTCTGAAAAATCGAGATCACTTAACATCAACGTGAACATTTCTAGAAGCATTCTGTCAGTTCAGATCTGATCCAAAAAATCTTGAATTCATTGTTCTATTTCGAATATGAGTATTATAAATCACTCCACAGGTAACAATGAACTCATCTGAGATAATTTGTACAATGAATCAGCAAGTTCACGAAGAAGAGAAGAAGATCATCACATGAAATCATGAAGAACACGCACTGCTCACTTTTCAGATTTCAGAATCACAGATTTGGCTATGTTTTTCAGATCTGATCGAAAAAACCTCTTAATTAACAATATAGAAACAGATCTGAGAAGATATACTTGATTCATGCACCAAAAACCGTTCGGATCTTGAGAATTCTCGCGAAGAACACCGAAAAACTCTCGAAAATTTCGAAAATCGTCAAAACTTGTCGAAATTCGATTCTAAAAATTGGAGATGATTTGGAATCGAATAACGAACAAATCTTCAAGAGCATAAGAGATTTGAGCAAACTTACATGTAGATCGGGCTAATTTACTTGAAATGTCGAGATCCGATGATCGTATCGAGAAAAGAATCGTCGATTTGGCTCTGATACCAATTGTGAGTCCATGATCTTCAACACTTCAAGTAATTGTAACAAGATGAGGAAGGAGAGAATAATTTATTATTGAAATGCAAACCTAATCTAGAGAGAGAACACAAAAGTGTTTAAGAGCTACATTTTTGTATTATGGAATTATGATTACAAATAACATGAAATGACCTATTTATAGCCCTTCCCCCTTGTTACACAAGTAAGCCCAAGCCCATTTACATGTCAAAGCCCATTAGGCCCAAATCCATTACTTTACAAAACTTTCTAATTAATTTGGACAACTTAAATGTCCTAACACTTGGGTACCCATTTCATCATGTGTACACACTTGTCAGTGGAGGTAGATGGAATGGAAGGTTCAGCAGTCTTTGCAGCATTTGAAGATTCAGCTTTGTTTTCAGTCTTCACTTTGGTTAATTTCTTAACCTCAGTGGTCTTCTTTGCCTTGGGGGCATTGATCTTCACCATAGATATCATTTCAGCTTTGGTGGCTTAGGGCACTTACTAGCAATATGATTTGTAAGTCCACAGTGATAATATTTCCTATAACTAAAAGTAGCTTTAGGACCATTTGTATGCTTAGCCGTTAGTTTTAAATGAGTAGGGCCAGCACAAAGTATACCTTTGGCATTTGAAATGAGAGGAACTATCAGTTCTTCAGATTTCTTACCAATTATATCCACTTTAAGTCTAGGAGTAGATCGCTGAATAAATCCAGGGATCTTGTTCTTAGAAGTAGAAGGATAAGTCACTGAAGCTTTAGAAGCATTCAGCTTAGGTACAAAGGTACTCATCTGAGGTTTTGGATAAACAAATTTCTCTTTACCTTTAGAAGTTAAGGTAGAGATTTCCTCAGGAATAGGAGGTTTTGAAGAGGAACACTGAGAAGATGAAGTGTCAGGGATAGAGGAGACAAACATTCCAAATTTAAGCATGAAATGGCAGTGGTTGGTTCTTCAGCGTTAGCTTTGTAACCAAGACCACGTTTGTCACTCAGAGGAATTTGAGACTTAATTATCTCAGTGATCGTTGTTGAGGATTTATACCATCCATCAACAGTAGCTTTTTCAGCATTTAATGCAGCGATAGCTTCTTCTCGTTCGATTTTGACTAGCTGATTTATATGAACTTGATCTTTCAAGTCTTCTTCAATTTCAGAAAGCTTTTCTATTTGAAGGTGATAGTTTTTAAGTTGTTCAGCAAGATCAATATTTTGATTTTCAACAACAGTTTTTCCATTCATGGCTTCATATAAACTTCTGGTCAGGAGATCGATCTTTCGAAGACTATCAACTTCATCAATATTTAAAATATTGGTAAAGAAGGAAGGTGATACCTTAGTAGCAGAGGTTGAAGCAGAGGGAATGTCAGAATTTTCTTCCTCATCTTCAAGTTTGGCCATGAGACAGAGATTGGCTTCATCATCATCTTCAGAGTCAGATGATTCTTCTTCGTCAGAGGCAGCCCAATCATAGTCAGCCATCAGGCCTTTGCCTTTCTTGTTAAAGGTTTTCAGCTTTGAATACCTTTCTTTCAGCTTTTTGTATTTTTCATCTCTAGTCCTGGAAATAAAGTTTTTCTTGGGAAAAGTTGAGGGTCTAGAGACTTTCTTTGACCTGCACTCACTAGCAAAATGTCCTATCTTTTCGCAGTTATAGCAAGTAGCAGTAGCCTTATCAATAGGAGTTGATGATCTTGGCTTGTCAGTAATAGCAAGAGGTTTGTTCTTTTTGAAATTTTTCTTATTGGCGAATCTCCTGAATTTATTAGAAAAGAGAGCCATAGATTCATCAAGATCTGAAGAGTCAGGATCTGATGAGCATTTAGAGTTAGTCTCCAACTCAGTGATAGTGATAGTAGATCCCTGAGTGGTAGGTGACTCTGAGATTAAAGCAACAGGGGTGCTTTTGGAATCTTTTACAAGATTCTTCTTAAGATGACTCGATTGCTCATGATTAAGCATCGTGCCATATAAGGTAGAAAGGGTCATAGATTTAAGATTTTTTGACAGCTTTAGACACATTGAATAACTGTCCCAGCTTTCAGGTAGACATTCTAAGAACTTTGTCAGAAGTTCAAAGTTAGAATATTCCTTACCAACAGTTTTTAGATCTATTATTAAACAGTTAAAACGTTGATGTACTTCAGAGAGAGATTCATTCTTACCACAAATGAAGCTTTCGTACTGTCTTACCAGGTTGATCTTACGTGAGTCCTGGACTTCAGACGTACCTTCATACTGAACACAGATTGTGTCCCACATGGCTTTGGAGGTTTTCAGGTTCATGACGGAATGGTAGACTTCGTCAGGAAGAGCCATGGAAAGAATGGATCTGGCTTTAGTGTCGATAGCCACTTTCTTCTTATCTTCATCAGTCCACATATGAATTTCCTTGGGAACCAACCTTTCTGGAATAGCAGCTCTATTCTCAGCGACTGGAACTTCAGGATCAATTCTAACAGGAATATATGGGCCGTTTTCAAGATAATAAGGCATAGTAGGGTCTACACCTTCTAAGAAGAGAATCATTTTATTTTTCCACAGATTAAAGTTATCTCTGGATAATCTAGGGGGTTTTGCAAGAGAACCGTTGTCAATATAGTTAGTGTTTGTGTTGGTAGCCATTTAAAGAAATAGCAAGGAAGAGAAGATTAGTATAGATAAGATCTTGTTTATGAGTTTAAACAAATCTGCTCTGATACCACTTGTTGGTCCCGAAGGGTTATACAAGTTTGTAGAAGGGGGGGGGGGGGGGGTTGAATACAAACACACAATTTTTACTTTCTAAATTGTTTATTGATATAATCAAACAATTTACAACTTGTTGCGGAACAAGATTAAGGATAAACCTAATCTAAACAAGTTAAGAACACTAAGTTTCTTGCACTAGAAATAAGATAGAAAGGAGATAAGAATATTACGAATAATATTCTAACACTAAGAGAAAAAGAAGAAGATGGCCGAGAACTTCAATTTTGAAGTAGGGTTCTTCTTATATACTGCATGCATTTAATGCATGGCAGTGTTACTTTACACGTGGCAACAGCTGAGTGGTTGCATGGGTTGACCTTTGTAGACAACCTTAGTAGCCGCATGGTGCACAGTGTAGAATCAGAGTTTGTTGTACGATTCTAGATAGAAGGGAGGTCCGTTCTGACATTTCGTACGGAGACGTGCAAGGGGGGTAAGACAAAAGTAACTTGTAGAGTAGACCTCATGATCAGCGTTCGTTGAACAGTGTTTTATCAGCGAATGATAAAGCTCAGCGATAGCTGAAGTCTTCTACTTGATACTTCACGTTGAATGGACAGGTCTTGCTTCGCTGATATCCGCATCAGTTCATTAGTAGACTTGTCGCTGGTTCTTGGGCTTGGTCTTCGACTTCAGCGTAGAACCTTTGTTGACGTGAGACTTGTCTTCAGGGATCATAAGTAAACAACTATAACTTATCAACGATCATCACAGAGACTGAACAGGCTCAGAGCTACTGGATGAACAGTGTTCGCTGAATGTCTTAATCTAAAGAGTGTGAGTTTCCTATCAGCTGTACTGTAGAGACATAATACTTATCAGCGATAGTGAAACTCTAATACACATTGTTTACTTACAATTTTCACTAAGTGTTTAAGAGAGGGTCATTATCAAATCACTGAGGGTTTGGATCAACAGGATCGAATTCTCTTTAGAAGCACTGCTCGGACCTCCTCCTGACTTATCAACCCTAAACCTATAACTGCCACCTGATCGACCATTCATCCCTGGTCAAGTAGTGAGTGATCCCTATGGAATAATCTTTTTGGAGTGGAATGGTGTTATATGCTTTCAATGTTTTTCAGAACTCCCTCTCTGTCCTGTCAACCAACTCAGGGATCTTGTCTACTGGTGCAACAAATCAAGACCAAGAATCTACCTGAAGACCCATGTGTTGAATAAAGCCAAGCATAGAAGAAGACTTCAGCGATAGCTGACTTACATCAAGTGGTATCCGAGCAGATTGTTTAATCTCCATAAACAAGATCTTGCTTATACTAATCTCTTCCTTGCTATTCTCTAAATGGCACAAAACACAAACTACATTGATAATGACCCTCTTGCTAAACCTCCTTGATTTAGCAAAGATAACTTTAATCTTTGGAAAAATCGAATGATGCTTTCCCTAGAAGGTGTAGATCCCACTATACCTCATTATGTGGAAAATGGACCCTATATCCCATTCGTCCTCAATGCTGCTGTTCCTGCCACTGCCACCACTCTCTTCATTCCTGAAAGACAACTTGTCAAAGAAGTTTCTCACTGGACTGAAGAAGATAAGAAAAAGGTGGCCATTGATACCAAAGCCAGGTCAACCATTTCTATGGCACTAGCTGATGAGGTCTATCATTCCATCATGAACCTCAAAAACTCCAAAGCCATGTGGGACACAATTTGTGTTCAATATGAAGGTACTGCTGACGTACAAGAGTCCAGAAGAATAAATCTGGTAAGGCAGTACGAAAGTTTTATTTGTGGTAAGAATGAAACTTTATCTGAAGTTCACCAACGTTTTAATTGTTTAATCATTGATTTGAAAACAGTTGGTAAGACCTACTCTAACTCCAAGATCCTGACAAAATTCTTGAAACGTCTTCCTGGAAGTTGGGACAACTATACCATGTGTCTTAAACTCTCTAAGGATCTAAAATATATGACCTTAAGCACTCTCTTTCGCACTATGCTCAATCATGAGCAATCGTGTCAGCTTAAGAAGAATCTTGTAAAAGATTCAAAAAGCACACCTGTTGCTTTACTCTCTTCAGAGTTAATGCCCACTCAAAGATCTTCTGTCACTATCAATGAGATGGAATCTAACTCTGATGATTCATCATAAAATGATCTTTCAGAACATGATGAATCTCTAGCACTCCTAACCAACTCTTTCAGGAGATTCGCTAGAAAGAGTAACTTCAGAAGACATAAACCTCTCACTATCACTGACAAGCCTAAATCATCTCCTATTGATAAGGCTACTGCCACTTTCTATAACTGTGAAAAGATAGGTCATTTTGCTAGTGAGTGCAGATCAAAGAAAGTTCTCAAACCTTCTTTATCCTTCTAGAAATCATCTACCTCTAAACCCAGAGATGACAAATACTTAAACTCAAAGAGATATATGAAAAGCTGAAAAGATACAAGAGAAAAGGTAATGGTCTAATCGCTGAAGAACACGATTGGGCTGAATCTGATGAAGAGTCAGATTCTGATGAAGAAGATGAGGCCAATCTCTGTCTTATGGCCGAACTCCCGGAAGTAAAGGAAGAACCAGCTGAAATTCCCTCTACTACTACGTCTCAGGTATCAATCTCTCCTTCTCCAACTATTATTGATGTTGATAGACTTCGTGCTATCGATGTGCTGACAATTGATTTATATGACGCCTTGAAAATGGCAAGACTAAAGCTGAACAACAAAATCTAGATTTAACTGAACAACTAAATAAATGCCATCTCAAAATTCAAGAACATTCTAAAATTGAAGTAAATTTGAAAGATCAGGTCTATGTCAATCAAGTAATCAACATTGAACGCGAACAAGCTATCACTGATCTAAAAACTAAGAAAGCTATTGTTCAAGGATAGTGTAAATCCTCAGCAAAGATCACTGAGATAATCGGTGCTCAGATTCCTGTCAATGACAGAAGTGGTCTTGGTTATAATGCTAACGCTGAAGAACCAACCGAAGATCGTTCCATGCTTAAGTTTTGAATGTTCGTTTCCTCCATTCCTGACACCTTATCATCTCAGTGCTCTTTTTCTAATAATCCTATCCCTGAGGAAAAATCCTCTTTAAGCCCCAAACTTATAGATAAAGGAAAAATGTTTTACAAAAACCTCAGAAGGGTACCAAAGTGCCAAAGCTGAAGAGGATTACACCTTCAACTAATCAACCTTCTACCTCAAAAGACAAGATCCCAAAACATGTTCAGCGATCAACTCCAAAAAAAAAGGTTGATGTTATAGGTAAGAAATCTGAAGAACCAAAGGTTCCTCTGATCTCTGATGCTAAAGGCGTTATTGGTACATGCCCTGCTCATTTAAAATTATCAAATGCTTATGCCTATGGTCCTAAAGCTACCTCCAGCAATAGAAAAATGCTATCACTGCGGACTTACTGATCATATTGCTAGTAAGTGCCCCACAGCCACTAAAGCTGAGAAATCAGCTAAGGTGAAGATGAATGTCTCCAAGGCAAAGAAGATCACCCCAGGTGAAAACATAGCAAAGGTGAAAAATACCACTAAGGTTAAGAAATTAATCAAAGTGAAGGTTACCACTGACGTTGAATCATCAGATGATGTGAAGACTGCTGATCCTTCCACTTCTTCTTTCACTGACAAATGTGGACCCATTGTAAAGTGGGTACCAATTTCAACTTAATATTCCTTTTGTTTGCAGGTCTCGAAGGGAATCTGGTATCTTGATAGTGGATGTTCTCGACACATGACTGGAAAAAGAAACATGCTCACAGAATACTAGGAAGAGAAAGGTCCCTCAGTGACCTATGGTGGAAATGGAAAAGGATACACCTGAGGGTTTGGTGTACTTTCTAGTGGTACAACCACCTTCAGAAGAGTCGCTCAAGTAGAAGGACTGAAGTACAATCTTGTTAGCATGAGTCAGCTATGTGATAAAGACTACAAAGTTTGCTTTACTTAGGAAGCATACTTTGTCACTAATAAGAAAGAAAAGATTGCTCTCAGCGACTATCATTTGGAAAATGTTTATGTAATAAACATGGACTCAACAACCACTGAGAACATTTGCTTTCTATCCAAAGCCTCTTCAGATGTCAACATGGCATAAAAGGCTCTCTCATCTCAACTTCGAAACGCTAAATACTCTCTCCTCTAAAGAATTGGTCACTGGCTTGCCTCAGCACTCATACGCTAAGGAATCTCTCTACTCAGCGTGTGAAAAGGATAACAAACGAAGGTAGTTTTAAGTCAAAGCAAGTATCATCATTGACAAATCCCCTTCAGCTCCTCCATATGGATTTATTTGGCCCTGTCAACATACAATCCATTGCTGGAAAGAAATACACACTTATCATAGCAGATGAATTCTCTCGCTATACCTGGGTTATGTTTCTCCGTGCAAAGAGTGACACCTCAGAAGAACTCATCTCTTTTGTCAGGAAAATGGAAGTCCTGAACAATACGATTGTTCGCTCAATAAGTAGTGGTCATGGAACTGAATTCAAAAATAGTTCCCTTGATAATTTCTTTGAGAGTAAGGGCATTTCTCACAACTTCTCAGCTGTGAGAGCACCTCAGCAAAATGGAGTCGCTGAAAGAAGAAACAAAACGATCATCGAAGCTGCTAGATCTATGCTCAGCGATTCTCATCTTCCAACTCAATTCTGGGCAGAAGCTGTCAACACTGCCTGTGTTACTCAAAATAGGCCGCTGATTGTCAAAAGATTCAACAAAAATGCCTACGAAAGTTTTATTCATATCTTTGGTTGTCAATGCTTCATCTTAAACAACAACGATTCTCTTAGAAAGTTTGATCCCAAAGCTGCCGATGGAATCTTTCTAGGATACTCTTCACTATCCAAAGCCTTCAGAGTCTTCAACAAGAGAAGACAAACTATAGAAGAAACCATTCATGTCACCTTTGATGAATCCCGTTCGGCAAATTCAAGACCTACTGCTGAAAACGATGAACTAAATCAGTTGATGTTTTCTCACTTTGGGGACTTAGAAGCTAATCTCAATCCCTGACCCTCTGGTCAACAACCCAATCGCTGATGATGATCCTATCATCATTCCTAGCATGCAAACAAGTGAAGTTGAATCCTCCTCATAAGTATCAACTATTCCGTTAACCACTTTGCCTCCTTATGAACCCTCAACCTCTGAAAATCCGTCTACCTCAAATCAACAATCAGTAAATGAAATTTCATCTGAGCCTCAACAACTCTTGCCTGATATACCTGAATCTACTTCTGCTGAAGCCTCTTCTTCAACACCTCTAGAAGTTCATCTTGAATTAGTGATTCATGCTCTTGCTCAGAGATGGACAATAAATCACCCAATTGATAAAATTCTAGGTGATCCAAATGCAGGTGTTCAGACTCGACGAATCTCATGTAATATTTGTTTATTTGTAAATTTTATCTCACTGATTAAACCCAAGAAAACATATGATGCCCCCAGAGATCTAAACTGGGTCAGTGCTATGCAAGAAGATCTGACTGAATTTGAATGAAACAAAGTTTGGAATCTCGTTCCCAGATCATCTGACAAAACTGTGATATGTACCAAATGGGTATATCAAAATAAGTTAGTTGAATTTCGAACTGTAACCCACAACAAAGCTAGACTAGTTGCTCAGGAATACAAACAAGAGGAAGGCATAGACTATGATGAAACCTTTGCCCCAGTGGCAAGACTCGAAGCAATTCGACTCTTTCTAGCCTATGAAGTTCACAAAGACTTCAAAGTTCACCAAATGGATGTCAAGTCATCGTTTCTAAATGGAAAGTTGAATGAAGAAGTCTATGTTGAACAACCACTAAGATTCGCTGATCCTAAGCATCCAGAGTATGTCTATAAACTGGATAAGGCCCTCTATGGCTTAAAGCAAGCACCTCGTGCATGGTATGACACTTTATCCTCCTTTCTTATCACTGAAAAATTTGAAAGTGGTAAAATTGATAATACTTTATTTTTCAGAAAGGTTAAAGGACATATTATTCTTGTTCAAATATATGTCGATGATATTATATTTGGTTCTACTAACCCATCTCTGTGTACTCGGTTCGCTGAAAGAATGAAATCTGAATATAAGATGAGTATGATTGGTGAACTAACATACTTCCTTCGACTTCAAATCAAGCAAAGTAACAAAGGCACTTTCATCCACCAAGGTAAGTACGTTAAAGATATGCTAAAGAAATTCGATATTACTCAAAGTGCAGCCATGAAAACTCCTATGGCACCTCCACTAACACTTAACAAGGACCCCTCTGGAAAACCTGTTAATGTCACTGCCTATAGAGGAATGATCGGGTCTCTTCTTTATCTCACAGCGAGTCGTCCTAATATCATGTATTCTACTTGTCTATGTGCACGGTATCAATCTGAACCCAAAGAATCACATCTGATTGTTGTAAAGCGAATCTTCAGATATCTGAAGGGTACATCCAACCTAGGTCTTTGGTATCCCAAAGTCTCAGGGTTCGATCTAACTGCCTATTCAGATAGTGATTTCGCAGGTTGCAAAATGGATAGAAAAATCACCATAGGAGGTTGTCAACTCTTGGGTGGAAAGCTGGTAAGTTGGACAAGCAAGAAGCAAAACTCAGTGTCCACCTCTACTATTAGACAATGACCTTCAACTATCAAAGATTCCAATCTATAGCAAACAACCAGTGCTACACTCAAAGACAAAACACATCGAGATCAGATATCATTTTATCAGAGATCATGTGATGAATGGAGACATAGAACTTTATTTTATTCCAACTGATTATCAGTTAGCTGATCTGTTTACCAAACCTCTTGATGAGACAAGATTCAACTTTCTCATCAGCGAGCTTGGAATGCTGAACCTTGAAGAATTACTCTTCAGTGGTTAAACATTATGTCAGCAATAAAATTCTATCTCTTTCATTCGTCATCTAATCCTTGTGTAAACGTTATCTGATAATAACGTATGTTTCTCTGTCCCTGATCACTGAAGAAATTTTCTTCAGTAAGCTTTATTTCAAAAAAAAATTCTTGATCACTGCCATTTCCTTATCAGTGATCCTTTTGAAAAAGATGAAAATTAATCACTGAGATTTCTCATCAGTGATTCTTCATAAATCAACACAATACTGACTCTTAAAAACACTCTGGACCGCCCTTTGAAAATGAAAAGACATTTTTATTTGTGACGTCATCAAACGGATAACCCTTGGCACGACTTTTCATCTGACACGTTCGTCCGTTAGAATTCTTGACCAATACGCTTCGTGGGACATATCACGTGTCATGATGAGCTTCTTTTCCCGCTCATCAACCTTTCTCTCTCTTCTCACTATATAAACAACCCTAGTTTATATTTTTACCTTTTACGCACTCATAAGTTCCCTAAGCAAGAAATGAATTCATGTGCTATTGTGTTCTTGGATTTTTGAAACTTAAGACTTGTTGTTCCCAATCTTCAACAACAAAACAGGTTCATACTTCTTCCTTAATACATTCTGGTATATTCGAAAACTTGTTTTTGATCCTAAATCCTTGTTTTTAAGGATCAAAACATACGTTTTCTTCAAAGAAATCATCTTCTTCATGATTTTTTAAACAAAACTTTAACAAGTTTTTCTAAAAGTTTAAAACTTCTTTTAAACTTTCTTCTTCTTTTTCAAATACGTTTTTCCAAAATCCTTCCTAACAAGGAAACTGGTAAACTGTGTTTTCTACTAGTTTTGGTCTTTTACAAAACTGGAAGAACAATTTTTTCATGTTTCTTTCCTCTTACTAAAACTGGTAAACCCTAAGCCATCTTATTTTGGAATTATTTCCTTACTAAGAAAAACATTTCTTCTTCCCTTCTATTTTTTGTATTTTCTCAGAAATGGCACCCACTCCAGTGACAATGATCAAGTTAAAAAACGTGCAAGGAGAATGAAACCAGATAACTTTTTCCTCCAACAACCACATTGCCCTCCTTGAATTTACCAAGAAGAAACCCTGCCCACATCTCGCTGAGGCAGTGATTTTCCTCAAAAATTCATCAATCTTCAAGGCCATCACCATTGCTCCACCTGCCCACCGTCATCTTTGTTGATCCCGAAGGGCTATACAAGTTTGTAGAAGGGGGGGTTGAATACAAACACACAGATTTTACTTTTCTAAATTGTTTATTGATAAATTATTAACAATTTACAGCTTGTTGGAACACTAAGTTTCTTGCACTAAGAAAGAGAAGGGAATTACTAATAATAACCTATCTCAAGATAAGAAGGATGAACTTGTCTAGAGTTAGCAAGTTACTTCAAAATGAAGTGAGTTCTTCTTCTTATATATTGCATGCATTTAATGCATGGCAGTTTACACTTTACATGTGGCAGCAGCTCATTGGTTGTATGTCATTGACCTTTGTTGACAACCTTAGTAGCCGCATGTTTGAACAGTGTAGTATCAGAGTGGTTGTACGATTTCAGACAATAAGGAGGTTCTTTTCTGACATATCGTATGGAGACGTGCAAGGGTGGTTAAGACAAAAGTACTTTGTACGGAGGACTTCATGATCAGCTTTTCGTTGATTCAGCGGTTTATCATTCTATATTAGCGAATGATAAAGTTCAGCGATAGCTAAAGTCTTGTACTTGATACTTCACGTTGAGTGGACAAATCTGAGTCTTCGCTGATCCGCATCAGTTCATTAGGAGACTTGTTGCTGGTTCTTGAGCTTGATCTTCGACTTCAGCGTAGAACCTATGTTGACGTGAAACTTGTCTCCAGAGATCATAAGTAAACAACTAACTTATCAGCGATCACCATAAGTACTGAACAGACTTAAAGTATTATGGTGAACAGTGTTCGCTGAATGTTTAATCTAAAGAGCGAGAGTTCCTATTACAAGTGTTAGTCCCAGATGGAAAAACAAGTATTGTAGAAGGGGGGTTGAATACAATACTCAAAATTTTCACAATTTTAATTTTTTTTATTGAAAAACTTTCAACAAGAATTACACAAAGAAACTTAAGACTGTTGCGGAAAAGAACAGATAAACTATTCTAACAGTCTTACACAAAGTATACTAACAAAATAACTAAGAACACTTAGAACAAAGCTATAAAGTTTTTCAAGCAACCTGGAAATTCTTGCACTTAGAGAAATCTTCCAGTTTGCGTAGAATATCAAGAGCACACAGTAATCTTCAAAGTCTCTCAAGATGTTCGTCTTTTCTGCATGGAGAGGTCTTCCTTTTATAGTGACAAGGAGTGTGCAAGCATTGAATGCTTGGGACACCTGTCATCTTCACACTTGCTGAGGATGTTGACTTCTGGAGAGTTGTGAAGTCCTTGTCACCTTTTACAAGGTACAGTCAGAAGAGCCCATGCATGAGAAAAGAACTGTATATGGAAATGGATAATAAGACAAAATGTCACTTTATCCATGTAGAAAATATCTTCTCAATTTGTCTTCTAAAGATTGCACCACCGAAGGAAACTTGGGATATGTGACACATCTTTGGAGAAAGCATCTTTGAAACTTCTTTGAGATCCCACCGATGATAGCTCTGGGATATGTGACACATCTTTGAAGAAAGCATCTTTGAGACTTCTTTGAGATCCCACCGATGATAGCCTTGGGATATGTGACACATCTTTGAGATATGTGACATCATCTTTGGGATATGTGACATCATCTTTGGAGAAAGCATCTTTGAAACTTCTTTGAGATCCCACCGATGATAGCTTTGAGATATGTGACACATCTTTGAGATATGTGACATCATCTTTGGGATATGTGACATCATCTTTGGAGAAAGCATCTTTGAGACTTCTTTGAGATCCCACCGATGATAGCTTTGAGATATGTGACACATCTTTGAGATATGTGACATCATCTTTGGGATATGTGACATCATCTTTGGAGAAAGCATCTTTGAGACTTCTTTGAGATCCCACCAAAATTGGACTTCCATTGGTGGGATTCTTTGGCCGAAACAGAGAGAGATTTCGGTGGAGATATGTCCACCGATGTGTGAGAACACCATCGGTGGACAATGACTTGTATGTGTTGAGAAAAGATCTTTCACTTCCACAATGAGAGAATCTTTAATCTTGACTTTGGTTGATCTTTGACTTCACCAAACATTTGCTATCTTGTACAAGCCATTACAAAGAACCATGCATCCAAAATTTCTCTAAGTATAAAATGTTTTTCAAAGTATAAAAGGAGATCATGAGGTCATCTTCAAATCTTGATGACCCAACAATCTTCCCCTATTTGATGATGACATCCATACTTAGAAAAACATGAGTAAGACAATGAATAATGCATATTGACCATTCTTTACTCTTTTGGGTTCTTTTTCACACAGTCCATTTTTTTTGGGTGTGTGTGTGTGTGTGTGTATGTATATATGATATTTACATATAAGAAAAAATAAAAAGGTATAGCTGTACAAATAATCGAAAGGAAAAGGAAAGAAGTATAAACATTATGAACAGAATGAATATTACTTGCATCTTTGGAGGGGCGAGTTGAAACTTGTGTCTGGCTTGAGGATTCTACATTTTGATCAGCAGCCTGTTGATGTGTTGAAGAACTTTTGCTTTTCTTCAGATGTTTCAAATCTTCAAGTCATTCACTTATTTCAAGAGAATCTGTGGGTTTTGATAGGAGACAACCCATTATAGTGACAAACTTTGAGGAGGGTTGAGTTTGAATGAATCAGCCTCAGGATGCTTCTGCCAGTCTCTTGCATTTTCTTTCTTTTCCTGTTTAGCATCATCAACTTGTCTTTTATTTGCTCCCCCTCAGTTAGATTAGTCGGTCTTTGTGTTACTCCCCCTCAGTTAGATCCGCCCGGACTGATGTGCTCCCCCTTGACCGGTCCGTCGATTTTCTCATTTTTTCAAGTTGGTCGCTGGATATAAGTACTGAGGGTTGATGTTGCTCCCCCTCAGATGAATTCTCCCCCTCAGCGGCCGACGCAGGAAAAACATCAAGAGAAAATGAAAAATTCGGCCATAAGCAAGACAATTTTTTTTTTTTTATTTTTTTTTTTATTTTTTTTTTGGCTTTCCCACCGAAAATGTAGGAGATTCCACCGAAAATCAGTAGATTTTTTTTTTTTTTTGCTTTCCTACCGAAAATTAAGGAGATTCCACCGAAAATTGGCAATTTTCGGTAGGATTTTCGGTGGAAAATCAGTAGATTTTTTTTTTTTGCATTCCCACCGAAAATTAAGGAGATCCACCGAAAATTGACAATTTTCGGTAGGAAAATCGGTAGGATTTTTTTTTAAAAAATCATTCCCACCGAAAATTTGCAAGAGTTAGACAAAAATTCGGTGAAATTTTTTGAAGAGGTTGAGGGAAATCTGCTAAGACATCTTCAGCAGAGAGTGGAGAAAGTCTTCTAAGGCATTATGGAGAAAATCTTCAAAGAGAAGAAAAGATTGGAATTTCATCTTCCAATTTTTGATGACCCAAAAAGATTGAGTTTGAGGATTTGGGTTGACATCTGCAGAAGAGTTTGTAGTGGGTGGATTTTATGAAAAGGAGAGATGGGTTGCAAACCAAAAGTGAAAAATGATAGAAGAAGGGATGGGATGAGGAGATGACACATAGAAAGTTTGTTCTGGTAAGAGAGAGGGTTTTGGGAGATGGAGTGTCTCACCGATTGAGGTTTGTTGGAGTAGGATGTGGAGAAATTTGAGAGAGATAAAGTCTTTAAACAATGGCACATAGAAAGTTGGGTTAGGTGAGAGGAAGGGTATATGAGAAGCTGGATAAAATTTGTGGGGAGAGAATCGGTAGAGGAAATGGTAGAGGTCTACAACTTTGGTGAGATGAGATCATGGTGATGACATCATTAAAAGAAAAAGGTGTCTAGATAGGAAAGGAGATTTGTGAGAGAAAAATAGTGTTAGGTCTAGAGTTTTGTCAAAAACACAAGTGTTGAGTTCTGAGTAAGAAGACTAAAGAAGACTCAGAGGACTCAAGAGTTCTGAGTAGAAGACTCAGAAGTTCTGAGTGAGAAATCTCAAAAAGATTCTAAGTGTTGGATTCTGACTAGAAGGTTCAGAGTTCTGAGTAGGAGACTCAGAACTTCTGACTATGAAGACAAATGTTCTGAAGCGCCTATTCAGAAGTATGTTCAGAAGTTCTGAACAACATGTTCAGAACTTATATCTTAGGATATTTTCTGTTATATTCAGTTACTAATTAGGACACGTGTAATTGTTCTATTAGTCTGTTTCTTATATGTACTGTAGCTTTAGCCTTTCTTATACAGTATATATAGGAGTTAGCAACTGTAGCTAACTGAATCTTTGGAAAATCTTTGATAGAATCTTTGGCTAACCTTTCGGATAACTCTTTACGCATAAATTTGTTAGATCTATTGAGAGAGAAATTCATTGTAATATCTTGTAATTCACAGATTGTTAATAAATCATATGACCAGTTGCTGTGAATACGATCTTAATTGTTCATATTTGATTGTAAGAGTGTATCCTGAACTTACAATTGGTATCAGAGCCAATCAACAAACAAATTCGTCCAAGAGTGTGTTTGATCGCGTTCTTGAAGATTCTTGATCAATTCGACAATTGATTCCGCTGCTGCTAACAATTCTTGAATTCCTAACAATTCTTGAATTCGTTTCTATCATTGATTCAAGAAATTTGAATTTGTCTTTCTGTTGAATCGATATCTTACAATCAAGTCATCCAAAGATTTTCTCTCTATGCTGATTAATTCTCGAAATTAAACAGAGATCACAGGTATGTTTTCGAAATTCTTGATTGGTTTCTGGATCAGAGTGATTATATCTGCTGCATGTTGATTAGTATTCAAATTTTTTGTTGAAAAAAAAGATTTCATTAATTCATGTACTCTAACTGTTTGATGAAATGCATGTGACATATTTGATTAATTCTTGCATGTTCTAGATTTGTGTTGATTCTCATTTTTGATCATAATTCATAGTTGATATTCGAATTTGTCATTTCATCATGCCTGAGATTATTGAAGTTTTTGTGAGACCTGCAATTTCTATAACCAGTTCAGACAATTTACAAAAATTAAGTCCTGTAAAAGCAAAAGAAACAATTTCTGAACCAAAAACTGAGATTGTTCATTTTGAAAGCAAGATTGCTAATCTTCAAGCAAAACAAGACGAAAATGCAAAAGTTATAAAGATTTTGCAAAAAGATAAATTCGATCTTCTAAAAGATTTCGAAAAAGCTCAAGAGAACACAAAGGTGTTAGAAAAAGAGAATGTTGATTTGAAAAAGAAAATCAATTTTGAAAGAAAGATGTTGACAGAGTCTGAAAATAGAATCAAATCATGTGAAATGAAAAATTGTCAACTCTTGAAACAGATCTATGATTTTGAACAAGTTCTTATACTTGAAAGAGTGAAATTTGAGAAAGAGAGAAGAGACTTTCAAACTGAGAGGAAAGGTTTTGAAACAAAGTCTGTTGAATTATCTTTGAAAATTTCTGGTTTGGAGAAAATTCTTGCAAAAGAAAGAAAAGAGTTTGAATGCAAGAAAAATGTTTTTCAAAAAGAAAAGATTGGTTTTGAAAAAAAGAAAACAGGAATGTTAAATGAGTTTTCTGTAAAAATCAATGAGTTGGAGAAAGAGTTAGAAGATGGAAGGAAAGAGACTGAAAAGAAGAAGGTAAATGGCTTTAAAGAAAAATGCTTAAAAGATGAGTTTGAGAAGGAAAAGAAAGTTTTTCATTTGGAGATAAGGAGGCTTATTAAGAAATTATCTGATTTATCAACTAAAATCATGATAGAGAGGAAGTCCAAATCTGATTTGCAGTCAAGGTTTGATTTGTATGTTAAAAAGTTTAGAGAATTTGAAACGAAAGTTGTTGACAAATCAAATCATAGTTCAAAAGATCAGATTCGTTCTTCTAATCTGTTTTATGATTCTGCTATTGATAAATCTTATAATTGTTCTTTTAAAAAGATAAAAATGGAATGGAGAGTTAAAGGAACAACTTCCAAGAAAGAAGTGCCAAAATCAAAAGTTCCTAATTCAAATGTCAAGAAGAACAATACATTTCAAAGAAAATCTTTTGTTAAACCTGATGTGATTTATTCTGTAAATCAATTAGTCAGAGTTGCACAAAAGAAACTTTGTTGTTCATATTGTGGGACTAATGATTTTGTGAACAAGAATTTTATTCAGCACTGGTATGGTTCTTATAGAATATCTGCATATGCTACTGCACCTAACAAACCTGGACCCAAGTTCATATGGGTACCAAAGTCAACTTAATCTGTTTTGCAGGTTATTCATGTGTAAAGCTGAATGATCATATATTGACACATGACTGAAAACAGATGTTGTGCTTAATTGAGAATCTTGACTTTTGGATACTTCAGTCCAAAACTCGGTCTGAATGTGATTATGGATTTCTGATTCATACAGATCAATTTGTTGACTTTGAAGAATTTGTTTTTACGAAAAAGTTCTGTTTACTCTGGGGTTATTGAACTCATAGTTGTGGATATTTTTGGTAGAAAACAATTCCAGAGAATGTGTTCAGAATCACATTTTGAACAACCCTGCAAATTTTGGTTGAAAAATTCTGATTTTTGAGCAAGTTATGGTGATTTGAAGTTCAGAATGTTCAAAAATCACAAAATCCAAACATTTTTCTAAGGAATTTTCTCTGGATAGTTTTATCAGAATTCTGACTCTCTTACTCTGAAGTTCTGACTCTACTACTCAGAATTCTGACTCAACTAATCAGAATTCTGACTCTGATACTTAGAATTTTGAACAAGTTACTCAGACTTCTGACTCTACTACTCAGAATTCTGACTCAACTATTCAGAATTCTGACTCTGATACTTAGAATTTTGAACAAGTTACTCAGAATTCTGACTCTTCTAATCAGAATTCTGACTCTACTACTCAGAATTTGAATTTTTGATAACTAATGAGGAATCATCGTAGATGATTACCAAAATCTATTGGTTTGCAGGATTATCTTGATTTCAGAGGAAGTATTGACTCAAAATTTGATCTGATTGTTTCAAGATAAAGTTCAAAACCCGTGCTTCAAAGTTTTATGTTTTTGAACATATCAGGTCAAAACCCGTACTTAAATGACTATGGCTTCTGAATAATTCAGTTCAGGACCCGTACTTCAGAGACTAAGACTTCTAAACAAATCAGTTTAGAACTCATACTTCTCAGGTGATATCCTTAACTGTCATATTTTTCTGTTTCAAGGAACAAGTGGTGAAAGGTAACATTGTATTATGTTTTATTTCTATTGCTTTGAATGTTTGAATCTTAACAATTTAATTCAATGATATGATTTTTTTTTAATTTTCATTCAATGAATAAATGTGTGTCAAAAAGTGATTTTACAAGTATTTTGTATTATCTGAGCTATATTTGTTTCAACTTTCACTTCTGAATTAAATCGAAAGGTAAGCAAAACATGAATGAAATTATGCTGAATGCTCAATGTTATGTAAATCTAGACTTATATAGATTATAATGCTCAAAAAGCCTAAATGTCAGAATGATGGATGGAAACAAAAATATGGGGAAGTACTATGTTTTAGAACCAAGTGATTGAGATATCATTCATATTTTGTGATGGAAATTTGAACTTATATAGAATATCATTTAGTTTGAAAGTTTGTACCTGTGGCCTTTCTGGTTTGGGAGAGTAAGTCCTAAGGGGTGCTCGACACCTAGTCCCTAAGATCAACTGGTCTGGGATCGGCTGACCCAAATCCTGCAATAGAACCAGATAAGAAAGCCATGTTCTACTGGTACAAATGGGTTTAAGATATATCGATGTGGCCTTTCTGGTTTGGGAAATTAAGTTCCAAGGGGTGCTTGTCACCTAGCACCTAAGACCAACTGGTCTGGGATATGCTGACCCAAATCCTGCTATAGAACCAGATAGAAAGTCATGTTTAATGATGTATCTTATTCTTACTAAACTTTTTGATTAAAAGATGCCAATGGGCACAAAATTAAAAGATGCCAATGTGCACAAATTTAAAAGATGCCAATGAACACATATCTCTTGAAACTTTGGGAAATTACAAAGTCGCAATAAACCTGTAAATTTGTGAAAATCCTGATTTTGGACAAATAGTGTAAGTAGAGCAAAGTATTCGTATATGTTTTTAGAATTGCATATTCTTGAAGCTAATCATATTTCGCATGCTAAGCACACCAAATAGATTTAATAAAGGGATTGAAACTGAACATTTTTAACTCGATATGCAATGATGACTTGTATTTGAATCCAAACACATGCATTTGATTTCATTTGATTGAAAAATCTGATAAATTTCATTAAGTTGGATTTCTTTTGTAAAATTTTCAAATGATCAAATGTTAGTAGTTATCAAGTGTAATTCAGTGAATCTTATTTTCCTTGTATAAATATATTTGAAATGAATAATTTTAGTGAAATATATGCATACTTTCAGGGGGAGAAAACAAATTGCTCCATAATTCTTATTTTGAGGGGGAGCAAGGTTATTCATTAAGGAGGAGAAAAAGCATAGACTTCATCGCTAAAGTTTTGAAAATCAAGGGGGAGAAAAGCTAAAGATTTTGAAGATGATTTTGCTTTCCAAAACTTTAGGGGGAGAAGAAAAATCTGATTGATTGATTAAAAAAAAGGGAGAAGAAAGTCAGAAAGTCATAAAAAGACAGAAATTTGACTTGATCACATGAAGATAAGATTTGTCATTTCAAGGGGGAGCAAAGAAAAAGCAAATATGTAACAGAAATCAGTTTGGAAATCATTGCTGCTGCTGATTAAAGACTGACCAGAAATTATTAACTTAGATTATTCAGAATTCTGAGCAAAAGTTGTCAAAGCTGAAAGAACAGGATCTAATCTTACAATCAATATAGAAAGCAGTAATTGAGAAGTTGTATGATCAAGCCCAATTGTATTCAATGATGAACAAAATTACAGATCTAAGAGAGAGAGAATCTCAAAGATTACAAAGAATGAATACAAAGTTATACGGGAAAAATCAATCAGTTAGCAACATAGAGCTAACTACTATTTATACTGCAACGGACATCTTAAAGCTACAGTACAAATAAGAAAGACTAATAAGAACATAACCCGTGTCCTAATTAGTTTATAAAATACTAAGTAAAGTATCTCGTCATAAGTTCTGAACAGGTAGTTCAGAACTTCTGAACATTCTTCTGATAAAGCTTCTCAGATCTTCTGACTCCTTAACTCAGACATCTGACTTCCCTTTCCAGACTTCTGATTTCACTGATCAATACTTCTGAGCTTTCACAGTCAGACCTCTGACTTCTCTACTCAGAACATCTGAGTCTTCTTATCAGATCTTCAACACTTGGTTTATTGACAAAACTTCAGATCTAACAATCTCCCCCTTTTTGTCAAATAAACTTAAACTTTGCATCATCCAGTTCTTTCAGAGCAGGAACAATTTTCTGAAGTAGCACATTTCTCAGATTAAGCCTTTTATCAATTTTGTCAATGATTTCTTGAATAATTTCAACTTGCTGATTGATTACTTCTTGAGTCATGTTTGCTTCCTTCACTGTCAGCATCTTTTTCTCCAAATTATGCTTTATGATTCTTAAAGTTCCAGAACAGTATTTTGCGGTTTCCTTTTCTCTGAAGAAAATCTTTCCACTTTTGTTTTTCAAAAATACTCCCAAATCTGGATATTTGTGAACACTTCCAGTCTTTAACTTCTTTTTCCGTTCATGATCTGTGTTGGGATTTGCCAGATAAACACATGACTTTTGTAGGTACAAAGCTATTTGAAAATCTGTATAACAGTGCCACCTTAAGATGTAGAACATGGCCTCAATTATCACACTTCTGGCCTTCCTTTCATTTCTGTCTTTGCTCGACTCTTTGAAGCATAGAAAGCTGTGTAATCTGTAGAAGTCAACTACTGATAGTTTCTCAAAATCTGCATCAGTAAAGTAATAAACCTTGCCATCTTCTCTCAGAACTTGAAAAGATAAGTACTCCATCTTTCTGAATTTCTTAACCCTCAATTCTCTGATTCCAGTGATTAAAAAATCTGAGTAAACAGCTTGCTTTGTTTTGCCAAGACATCTTAATTTTTCAGCCAACCAGATCTGAGTCTCCTTAGGTCTATCATAATACACATCCAAGAATTGTACTTCTTTTGGTTGAAGAACTCAGGTAAATCAAATTCAAGAAAGTATCCATTTAGATCAATGGATATTTCATCTTCTCTTGGTTCAGACTGTTCAGCTTGATCAAAACTAGTTATCTGCACATTCTGAGATGTTGTGTTCTGCACTTCTTCAACTTCATCTGACAAAATTTCATTCACTTCATACTCAGCAGGAAACACAAAATCATTATGTAGAATCTTTTTGGGATTCACCTCAGATAGCAACCATTCACCACTGTTTCTGATTTTTCTTCTAAGATCCAACCTCCTCTTCACACAGTTTATACATCTCTTCTTTAAACTCTCTTTTTCAGTTTCCACACTTACTTCCATTTTAATCAATAACCAATTCAGAGTTCCATCACTGTACTTCACCAACTCTTTTAATCTGAACAATTCAAGCCTTTCGTGAACTATATATGTGAACCCTTCTGTCTCCATTCCTTCATTCACAAATCCTTTCAAATGCAAATCAACTTCTGTTTTCTTTGTGGGAGAACTCAGATTACACTTTTCTTTTCTTTCTTCAATAGCTAATTGGAAGTCATACAAGTATATATTTCTGACATAAATACCCAGAAGTCTTCTGCATTCAATTTCTATCAAGGCTTCTTCAGTGCTAGCAAAGAACTTGACTAGAAAGATCTGATCATCAAGAGTCAATCTGTGAAAATCAAAAGTAGACATGGAAACCTTTGTATTTCTTTCTTTCAGTACTTCCATTCTAACAAACATTAAACCATTGAATTCATCTTGTTGAAACATCAGAACTTTCTCAATTCTTTTCTGAATATGCAGTTTTGAGTCAGGAACTCTGAACCTGTTAGAAGCTTCTGAGTAGACCATCTGAGCTCTGTCATCCATAAAACCATCAATGTTACTTTCCAAAGGCTCATACTCTCCTTCTGTGTAGTAGAGATCATCATATATTTCCTCAGGAAAAATATCATCATGAAATTGTCTGGCTAATGGCACATCACTTAACTCTAGAATGAAATCACATACAGGTTCTTCTAGTCTTTGCAATTTAATCTTTGGGATCTCAATTGGTTTTCTGAATACATACTCAGAAGGCATAAAGAAGTCTTTCACTTTCACATACTCTTCTTCTGTATTTAACTCATCACAAAAGTTAAATCTAAAATCATCTTCAAAATCCTGAGTATAATTCACAGTTCTGTCTTCTTCTCCCATTAGATCAATAGGTCTTACCCTTTTTATTCCTTGCTGAACTTTTTGAACATTCAAAGCTCTGACTAAATTATTATGCATCCTTCTTGTTAGATCTGAAGTTTTGTCAATAAACCAAGTGTTGAAGATCTGATAAGAGGACTCAGATGTTCTGAGTAGAGGAGTCAGAGATATGAGAGAAAGAGTCAGAAGATCTGAGAAGCTTTATCAGAAGAATGTTCAGAAGTTCTGAACTACTTGTTCAGAACTTATGACAAGATACTTTACTTAGTATTTTATAAACTAATTAGGACACGTGTTATGTTCTTATTAGTCTTTCTTATTTGTACTGTAGCTTTAAGATGTTTGTTGCAGTATAAATAGTAGTTAGCTCTATGTTGCTAACTGATTGATTTTTTCCGTATAACTTTGTTCTCATTCTCTGTAATCTTTGAGATTCTCTCTCTCATAGATCTGTATTTCTGTTCATCATTGAATACAATTGGGCTTGATCATACAACTTCTCAATTACTGCTTTCTATATTGATTGTGAGATTAGATCCTGTTCTTTCAATTGGTATCAGAGCCAATCAACAAACAAATTCTTTCAAGATTGTTATCGCGAAGATTAATTGATAAATTTCTTGAAGATTTCTTGATTCATTCAATATTCGATTCCGCTTCTAGGGCTAATTCTTGAATTCTTGTCAATTCTTGAATTACCTGTTACATTTCGATCAAGAAACTCGAATTTGTCTTTCTGTTGAATTTTCTTACAATCATGTCTTCTAAAGAATATCTAGCCATGGGATCTGAAACCAAACCGCCTGTTCTTATACCAGAAGAGTATCAGCAATGGAAAATCCGAATGATCCAATTCCTAGACAACATTGATGAAAACCTTATGATTTCTATTCAAGAAGGCCCAATTGAAGTGTACATCGATGTTGCTGCAACCCCTGCTACAGAGACAACTCCAGAAATTCCAGCGACCAGGGTGAAAAAGAGTTATTCCCAATACACAGCTGAACAGAAGAATAGGCATGCTATTGACAAAAGAGCAATTACTTTGATGACTTTGGCTGTCCCAAATGAGGTTCTTAACAGGATTGACAGTGGATCATCAGCTAAAGAAATGTGGGACGAACTGGAAAGGCAAATGTTAGGAACTGTGAGATCTATTCAGGCAAAGTTAAATCAAAGCATAAATGCTTATGAAAGGTTCAAAGCAAAAGAGTCAGAAAGTTTGACACAGACATACAGTAAATTTTGCACTATTCTAAATGACTTGAGAAGAAATGGACTGAAGAAAACAAAGTCAGAAATAAATTACAAATTTCTGAACAGTCTAAATTCAGAATGGTCATCATTTTCCATAAGTCTGCAAATGAACAAGGATATGTGTGAAGAAGACTTAAATGATCTATTTTGTATTCTTAATCAACATGAAGACTCTGTCAAGTTAGTTGTGGAAGAGAAGAAAAATGTTGCTGATCAGTTAGCGTTCTTATCAAAGTCCAAAGCAATCAAAGCACCCAAAAAGACTGCATATCTATCAGAGATACCTAATCTGGAAGAATCTGACAAGGAAGAAGGATCAGAAGATGATGAAGATATCAAGATAATGGCTGAGAAACTAGCTTTGTTGACAAATACTTTCAATAAAAGGTATGGGAAGGGTAGATTTCAAGGAAATTATAAGAGAGTTGGGAGTTCAGACTATAAGAAGAAAGAAGACAGAGAAGAAAATAAGTTTGAAAAGAGAGTAGAGAGAAGTGAAGAAAACAATGAAGAGAAGGATGAAAGAAAAGAAAAGAATCTGTGTTTCAAATGTGGAAAATCTGGCCACTATGCTAAGGATTGCAGAGTTAAAATTGTGAAAGACTATGAGTACTACACCAAGAAGGCTCAGCTTGCAAAGAAGAGAGATGATAAAATTGCTTTGTTGGCTGAACATGAGAATTGGTTGTACTATACTTCTGATGAAGATGATCACATCAACTTTCCACAGATGCAGAGCTATATCGCAAAAATGAGGAATGAGGATGATTCTGATTTTGAAGATGCTGATTCTGAGTCATCTGCTGAGGTACATTCTTCACTTGAATTAGAGTTAATGACACAGATTGGTGAAATGAAAACTGAATTTGCTAATCTAAGAAAACAGATAAAAGGAGAAAGAAATTTGGTTAACAAATTCAGAATTGAAAAAGAAGTAATAAAAGAACAATATGAAGAATCTGAGGCTGAGAAACAGAAAGTTAAAGATGAAAATTCTGAATTGATGAAAAGGCTTTCTGAACTAAAAGCTGAGTTTTCAAAAATAAAGGATGAAAAAGGTGATTTACAAATAAAATTTGATATGTTATTTGAAGAAAGAAAGAATTTATACACTAAAATTAAAGAATTAGAAGATCTGAATTTGAAAAGGGGTCAGACTCAGCAAACACTAAATCTTTTATTAAACAACGTTAAAGATACAAGATTTTACAACCCAAAGAAGGGATTGGGATTGGAAGAAAATGTCACTTTAAAAAGAGCTCCAATTAACTTGTATGAAAAACTTCAAGTTTCTAAGCCAAAAATCCCAGAAATTGTTGAAGTTTTCATAAGACCTGCTAGTTCTATAACAAGTTCTGACAATTTGCAAAGACCAAACTCTAAAAAGTCAGATGAGAAAATTTCTGAGTCTAAAACAGAAAAGTCTGTTGGTTCAGAAGAAAAGGTTAAGAAAGAAGTTTCTAAACCAACAGATGAAAAGCCAAGATACAATGATACTAAATTCAAGTATGATTCCTTAAATGTCAGCTACAAAAATAAACAACCAAGTTTTTCATATCATGACATTGAGAGCATATTTGACACAAGTAAAAATTCTGAAACAGTCAATCAGAAGTCTGAAACTTCTAGTCAGGATTCTGAACTTTGTAGTCAGAATTCTGAGTCTAAAGATCAGACATCTGAGTCTGTAAATCAGAACTCTGACTCAGGTAGTCAGAAGTCTGATTCAACTGGATTTTCTGAAACAAAATCAGATGAATTTTTGCAACTTGAAAAGAGATTTAATCTTGTGAGTCAAGAACTTGAGGACTTAAGGAAAGCTTATGATGAACTTGAAAATGATTTCTGTGAGGTGGATATTAAACTTGAAGAAGCTTTGAAAGAAAAGAATATTTTTATTCAGAAAATAACAGAGCTTGAAAAACTGAAGACTGAGTATGATCTTTTTAAAATTAATGCTTCAAGAGAAAATGATAAATTCTTTAATGAATCAAGTACATATGAAAAAGGTGAATCATCTAATTCTTCTAACAAAAAGAACTTGAATTTTTCAGAAAAAGAAGAAAGCAAAAGGAAAGATGATCTTGCAAAGTTGAATGATCTGAAAAGGGAACTTGAGAAGCTTAGAATGAAATCTACTTCTGAACTCAAAGCTAGAAATTCTTGTAATAAGGGCAATTGTACTCTGAACAGTATAAATAAAAATGAAATGATCTATGTTTCAGATTTATTGTCACTTGCAAAGAAAAATCTTGTTTGTGTTAGATGTAAAAATGATTCATTCCAATATTCTCATAAATGTCAAGTCAAAATAACTTCTGTTTCATACATAAGAAAAGATATTCAGAAAGTTTATGTTTCTCAAAATACAGAAAAGAAGAAAATTTCTGTTCCTCAGACTCAGAAGAAAGAAAAGATAAAAGAAAAGAAAGTTGAAAATATAGCAAAACCAAAAGTTACAACTCTCAAAAAGAATTTGAACAAGCTTGTAAGCAGAAAATGTTCTGACTTCATAAAAGTTCAAGGAAAGTGGTGTTTGAAGAAAGATTTTGAGTGGAGAGTAAAAGGTACTAATGTTAAAACCAATGACAAAGCTAACAAAGATGGACCCATTCCAAAATGGGTACCTAAACCTAACTGATCCTTTTGCAGGGCTGTCATGTGTGGTTTTTAGATTCAGGAGCTTCAAGACACATGACAGGTCAGAAGTCTTTTCTATCAAACTTCACAGAAAAGGCTGGAGGAGCAGTAAACTTTGGAAATAACAGCAAAGGACAAGTCAAAGGTTATGGGGATTTAACTAAAGGGAATCTGACTATCCAAAAGGTTTTCTATGTTGAAGGATTACAGCATAATCTTTTCAGCATAAGTCAGTTTTTAGACAGTCTTTGTCAAATTAAGTTTCAAATAACAGGTTGCATGATTTTAACTGAAAATGATGTTAAAGTCTTCTGGGCCAAAAGACATATGGACTTATTTGTAGTTAATTTTTCAAAATTGAAAACATTAAATAAAGTTTGTCTTTTATCAAAATCAACTGCAAATGAATGCTGGCTTTGGCACAGAAGATGTTCTCATCTGAATTTCAAAGATCTTAATAATCTTGTTGCAAAACATTTGGTTAAAGGCTTACCAAAGCTTAAATTTGAAAAAGAATCATTATGCTCAGCTTGTGAAATGGGCAAGATGAAAAAGAGTTCTCACAAATTAAAAATGGACTCATCTTGCAAAGCACCATTAGAAATGATTCATACTGATCTTTGTGGTCCAATTTCAGTTCAATCTATGGGAGGAAAGAAATATATGCTTGTGATTGTTGATGAATTATCCAGATACACATGGGTTGAGTTCCTAAGAGCTAAGTCAGAAGCTGCTACTACATTGATAAATTTTATCAAAAGGATTCAAGTTCTCTTACAACTTCAAGTTCAGAAAATCAGAAGTGATAATGGAACAGAGTTCAGAAATGAGACTCTTCAGAATTTTTTAGAAAGTTCTGGGATTTCTCACAATTTTTCTGCTGTCAGAACTCCTCAACAAACTGGTGTTGTTGAAAGGAAGAATAGAACTCTAGTTGAAGCTGCGAGAACAATGCTGGCTTATGCAAATCTTCCTACTTTCCTATGGGCTGAAGCAATTGCAACTGCTTGTTTTACACAAAATAGAACTTTAATCAATAAGAGATTAAATAAGACTGCTTATGAACTGATAAATAAAAGAAAACCATTAATCAAATTCTTTCATGTTTTTGGTTGCAGGTGCTATGTTCTCAGAGACAGAGAAAATCTTGCCAAATTCGATAAAAAGGCAGATGAAGGATACTTTGTGGGTTATTCTTTAACTTCCAAAGCATTCAGAATCTACAATAGAAGAACCAAGAGGATGATGGAGAGCATAAATGTAACTTTTGATGAAGCCAGAATGCGGACTTCTGAACAAGACAGTTCAGAACTCATGCTGAACAAGACAAAAATGACTTCTGATACAAATTCTAATCCTATTTGTTCAGAACTCAATTTACTATTTAAGGATGCTTTTAGTGAACTAATTTCTGATTCTTATGCAGAATATGAAAACCCAAAGATGGTCAAAGAGATGAAAAATAAGACTCCAGAAATAGTTCAATCAACTGTAATTTCTGACAAAGGTCCATCAGAGGAATGTCCAAATCTAATACATACAAGTGGTGAAAATTCTGAACCTTGTAATCAGAATTCTGATTCTTGTACTCAGAACTCTGAACAAGTCACTCTGAATTCTGACTTCATTAATCAGAACCCAAACTTGGATATGACTTCTATTCATACATCAGAAAAAGGGGACAGTTCAGAATTACAAGCAATCATTGATGAGAATGATGCAAACAACAATTATTCAGAGATTGATGTACTTCCTAGTGCAAATAAATGGACTAAAAATCATCCTATTCATCAAGTAATAGGTGATCCTTCAGAAGGAGTAAAAACCAGATCAGCTACAGCAAATGAAGCAATGTTTGCTGGTTTCTTGAGTGTAATTGAACCAAAGAAAGCTAATGAAGCCTTAGAGGATCCATACTGGATTTCAGCAATGCAAGAGGAATTGCTTCAATTTGAAAGAAATAAAGTCTGGAGACTCATCCCAAAGCCTGAAGGTAAATCTATTATTGGAACTAAATGGGTGTTCAGAAACAAAAAGGATGAATCAGGTGTTGTCATCAGAAACAAGGCAAGATTGGTTGCTAAGGGATACTGTCAACAAGAGGGAATTGATTATGATGAGACATTTGCATCAGTGGCAAGAATAGAGGCAATCCGAATATTTTTAGCCTATGCTGCACATAAAAACTTCAAGGTGTATCAAATGGATGTCAAATCAGCCTTTCTAAATGGCAAACTTAATGAAGAGGTGTATGTCCATCAACCTGAAGGTTTTGTTGATCCAGAATTCCCTGATCATGTTTATATTTTAGACAAAGCTTTATATGGTCTAAAACAAGCACCACGAGCCTGGTATGACACTCTTACTAAACACCTGTTAGGTTCAGGATTCAAGAAAGGTAAGATTGACACAACTTTGTTTTTAAAGAAACAGGGTAATGATTTGATTCTGATTCAGATTTATGTTGATGACATAATATTTGGTTCTACCAGTCCAGAATTATGTGATAATTTTTCAAAAATCATGTCATCTGAATTTGAAATGAGCATGATGGGTGAACTGAATTTTTTCCTTGGTCTTCAAGTCAAACAATTACCAAAAGGTATTTTTATAAATCAAGGAAAATATGTCAGAGATATTCTGAAAAAGTTCAAAATGTCTGATTGTGCTTCTATGAGAACACCTATGGCAACTAACATAAAGTTAGATGCTGATCTCAAAGGTGTTTCAGCAGATATCAAACTTTATAGAGGCATGATTGGATCATTACTTTATTTGACTGCAAGTAGACCAGATATCATGTTTTCTACCTGTTTCTGTGCTAGATTTCAATCTAACCCGAAAGAATCACATATGTTGGCTGTCAAAAGGATTTTAAGATATCTCAAAGGAACACCTGATCTAGGTTTAGGTTGCTTTCACTGATGCTGATCATGCTGGAAGTAGGTTGGACAGAAAGAGTACATCTGGTGCTTGTCACTTTTTGGGAGATAAAATAGTGAGTTGGGCATCAAAGAAGCAGAACTGTGTATCCACTTCAACTGCTGAAGCAGAGTATGTTGCTGCTGCTGCTTCATGCTCTCAAACATTGTGGATGAGAACACAACTCATGGACTATGGATATCAGCTTAACAAGATTCCCATCTATTGTGACTCAGAAAGTGCAATTGCTATTACTCAGAACCCTGTTCAACATTCGAAGACTAAGCATATAGATGTGAGATATCATTTTATAAAGGACTATGTGGAAAAAGGAACTATAGAGATGCACTTTGTGCATACAAAGTATCAATTGGCTGACTTGTTCACAAAGCCTCTTGATCACAAAAGATTTTCTTTTCTCATATGTAAAATAGGAATGCTTAATCTGCCTAATGGAAAATATTTTTTTTTCTTAAAAATGTTAAATTTTTCTAAGTAAACTTGTCTGAGTAGTGTATTCAGAACTTCTGAGTCTTGAGTTCAGAACTTCTGAGTCTTGAGATCAGAACCTCTGAATCTTAAGGTCAGAGATTCTGAGTCGATACTTCAACAATCTTACTTTCAAAAATTTATTTTTGAGAAATACAAATAACTTCAACTATATGGATTATGCTTCTTCTATTATCTTTTTATCTCATCTTTATGTATCATTAATAATCAAAAGCATGCTCAAATCAAGGGGGAGCATCAAAATTATTTTGGAAATCATTTTGTGATGCTTAAAAGATTTGTTTTCATTTCTTATCTGTTCAAACCTCTTCTGAATAATCAAAATGTTTTATATTGGTCAGAAGGTGATTTTAAAAGACATTTTGGTTACAAGGCAAAATTCTTCTGAGTCATGGAATCAGAACATCTGTGCGTGTTATTCAGATCTTTGACTTGAGTCAAAATTCTATCCACTAACACGTGTCAGCTTCATATTTGTTTGACAATGCCGCGTATTTCATTTAAATCCTTTGTGGTATTTCACATGTGTTGACTCCGTTATAACATTGATTTCGCTTTTCCGTTAAACCTTTCAACTTCGCGGATTTTAAATAGGTCTTAAAATCCCTATTTCAAATTTCTTTCAAATTCCAGAGCGAAACGTGAGATACGAATCAAATCCAGAGTTCTTTGAATCTGTTTTTCTTCTTAAATCATGTCTGAAATACGAAGAAGTGGTCCAATTTCTCTACATTCTACAAAATCGATAATGGATTCATCCGATTCGGAAAATGATGAAGTACAAAATAGAGTTGCAGAGGAAGGGGCAATAAGAAATGATGAAGAAGATGAACAAATGGATGAATCTGAAGGAAATGCGGATGAGGTAAACGTTAATATTGAACATGAACAGAGTGCGGCAGGTTCTATTATGTCAGATAGATCTATTCTAGTGGAAAGAGTTGTTCCTGAGAGTGAATGGTTGAAATTATCTGAAAATAACTGTGTTATATTGTTTGAGGAAAGTCGTTTTAAGCCTGAACACAGAATTATCATGGAGTTATTCAAACATCATCCGTACAGAAAATGGTTTACAAGAAGTAAAAATGTGCCTGTTCAGTACATACAACAATGGTGGAAATATCTTAGGTTAGAAGATAATAAGTTTGTGTCTGAAATTGGAGGAGTGACATTTGTCTTATCTATCTCTGCACTAAGAGAAATGCTGAATCTACCAGAGAAAGATGATGTACAAAGAAGAACAGATTTTGAGGATTTACCCTTAACAGAGGAATTAATAGCAGAGTTTATGAAGTTGGGATACAATGAAGGATTGAGGACTCTCAGTTTGTTCAGAAGAAACAAATTACCACCTATTTGGGCTTGCTTCTTTCATGTGGTAAATAAATGTTTGTCAGGGAAAAATAGTTCTGCTGATCAAGGTTCTAAACAAATTCTTCAGATATTTCAAGGTTTAGTGAAGAATAGGCATTATGACTATACTTTAATACTTTGGGAAGATATGAAGAATACATTTGAGAAGAATCAGAAAGCAATTCAGAAGAAAACAAAGGATGCTCCACTGACATACATTCCCTACATAAGGTACTGGCAAATTGTTATTTGGTATGCCATGCAGGAAAACAGAACAATCTCAAGAAGAACAAATGAAGAGCATGGTCCTACATTTTATTTGGGTAAGATGACCTCAGTAACAAGACTTGAAAACTATCCTAATCATAAACTATTGCCAAAATCACTTAGGAGCTATATTCCAAGGGAGAGTGAGATTTTAAAAGCTTATTGCACCTCTATGGGAATTGAATTACCTCAAATCCCTACCCAAGAGGACCAACCTGAGAAGAGAGGTGAGGGGTCTAGTCGAATTAGAGAGGGGGAGGATGTTCAGATGGGTGAACATTCTGAGAGACTTGAGGGGGAAAATTCTGAGAGCTTGGTTAGATTTGGTGAGGAAAAACAGAATGAGAGTGATGAGGATGAGAGATTGTCAACAGAGGTTCAAACAGAAAGAGATGCCTCTGAACCAGCTAATCTTGACCTGGTAACCACAAATGCTATTGGTTCACATCTCTTGGTGTCCAATATTGAAACAAACACCATGGACCTAGTGGTGGATCTTGAACAACCCATCCATACCCACTCAGAAGCATTTCAACATGCTACTGTTTCACACAAATCCGGGGAACCATCCCAAACTCATTTGGAGGGAGGTGATAAATCCCAATTTATTTTTCAACACATTGAGTCTAAATACCACTGTCCTATTCATATTGAGCATGAAATTCCTTTTGACACTTGCACAAATCAGGAATTTCGTATTCCTGAAACAACATTCATAGACATACCTAATGTTGGGTATCGAGGATTGGATGGAAGTCCTGGTGAGGTGAACATTACAAAAGCCTCATTCAAACGTGCATCTGTTGTACAAGATGACTGTGTGTTATCTACAGGCCATGAGCTCTCTGGGCACATGAAAACTGGACCATCTGTTGGTTCAGGTTCACTGTTAGAAACTTCTGAATTTGAAAAGATTCAGAAACAAAACAAGGAGATGGGGGAAAAAGTAGAAAATTTGGAGAAGAGGGTGGAGGATTTAAATGATGAAGTATCAGATTTGAAAGTTGTGTTGGAGAAAAAGTTGATTTCTGTTGAAACCAAGGTAGATGATGTAAAGAAATCCTTGGATTCTCACAAAAAGGAGATCGTGGATATAATGTCTGGTTTTCAAAAAGATATGTTAAAACAGATGCAAGGTATTCAGGAATCTATATTGAAAGCACTGAGTGTATCTTTGGCTTCTACTTCAAAGCCTCTTGATCCTGTTCCTATTGCAGAAGCTGAACCTGAAGTTGCTTTTAATCAGAACTTGAAAAGGAAGTTTGATGATAATGATCCTCATGATCATCAAAAGGGGGAGAAAAGACAAAGGTTAAGTTCTGATGATGATATTGGCATAGAAGATTTTGAGATAGCAGACATGCACTTAGCCAATACAAAAAGTTCAGAAGATCAGACACAGGAAAATTTAAAGGAGATGGTTCAGATAGTACAGCTTGATAGTTCAGATACAGAAGAAATGGAGTTGGGAAGTATTGATAGTAATGAATCAGATAAAACAGAGGAATTGAACTTGGATACTGAGATGGAAGGAAACTCAGATGAAACTGTAGCTATTGAGGAATCTGATTTGAGAATAGAAGAAATAGTGGAAAGTACAGTGGTAAACAGGTGTACAGATATTGTGGTTTATAACAGAGAAAGGACAATGGAGTCTGAATCAGAAGAAAGGAGGTTGAATGAAGAATTGATCAGAAGAATGCATAATGAAGTAGTCAGAGCTTTGAGTGTTCAGAAAATTCATAAAGGGATAAAAGTGATAAGACCCATTGATCTAATGGGAGAAGAAGACAGAACTGTGGATTATACTCAGGATTTTAAAGATGATTTTAGGTTTAACTTTTGTGATGAGTTAAATACAGAAGAAGAGTATGTGAAAGTGAAAGACTTCTTTATGCCTTCTGAATATGTATTCAGAAAACCAATTGAGATTCCAAAGATTAAATTGCAAAGACTAGAAGAACCTGTGTGTGATTTCATTCTAGAGTTAAGTGATGTGCCATTAGCCAGACAATTTCATGATGATATTTTTCCTGAGGAAATATATGATAATCTCTACTACACAGAAGGAGAGTATGAGCTTTTGGAAAGTAACATTGATGGTTTTATGGATGACAAAGCTCAGATGGTCTACTTAGAAGCTTCTAACATGTTCAGAGTTCCTGACTCAAAACTGCATATTCAGAAAAGAATCGAGAAAGTTCTGATGTTTCAACAAGATGAATTCAATGGTTTAATGTTTGTTAGAATGGAAGTACTGAAAGAAAGAAATACAAAGGTTTCCATGTCTACATTTGATTTTCACAGATTGACTCTTGATGATCAGATCTTTCTAGTCAAGTTCTTTGCTAGCACTGAAGAAGCCTTGATAGAAATTGAATGCAGAAGACTTCTGGGTATTTATGTCAGAAATATATACTTGTATGACTTCCAGTTGGCTATTGAAGAAAGAAAAGAAAAGTGTAATCTGAGTTCTCCCACAAAGAAAACAGAAGTTGATTTGCATGTGAAGGGATTTGTGAATGAAGGAATGGAGACAGAAGGGTTCACATATATGGTTCACGAAAGACTTGAATTGTTCAGATTAAAAGAGTTGGTGAAGTACAGTGATGCAACTCTGAATTGGTTGTTGATTAGAATGGAAGTAAGTATGGACGCTGAAAAAGAGAGTTTAAAGAAGAGATGCATAAATTGTGTGAAGAGGAGGTTGGATCTTAGAAGATAAATCAGAAACAGTAGTGAATGGTTGCTATCTGAGGTGAATCCCAAAAAGATTCTACATAATGATTTTGTGTTCCCTGCTGAGTATGAAGTGAATGGAATTTTGTCAGATGAAGCTGAAGAAATGCAAAGCACAATATCTCAGAATGTGCAGATAACTAGTTTTGATCAAGCTGAACAGTCTGAACCAAAAGAAGATGAAATATCCATTGATCTAAATGGATACTTTCTTGAATTTGATTTACCTGAGTTCTTCAAACCAAAAGAGGTACAATTCTTGGATGTGTATTATGATAGACCTAAGGAGACTCAGATCTGGTTGGCTGAAAAATTAAGATGTCTTGGCAAAACAAAGCAAGCTGTTTACTCAAATTTTTTAATCACTGGAATCAGAGAGTTGAGGGTTAAGAAATTCAGAAAGATGGAGTACTTATCTTTTGAAGTTCTGAGAGAAGATGGCAAGGTTTATTACTTTACTGATGCAGATTTTGAGAAACTATCAGTAGTTGACTTCTACAGATTACACAGTTTTCTATGCTTCAAAGAGTCAAGCAAAGACAGAAATGAAAGGAAGGCCAGAAGTGTGGTAATTGAGGCCATGTTCTACATCTTAAGGTGGCACTGCTATACAGATTTTCAAATAGCTTTGTACCTACAAAAGTCATGTGTTTATCTGGCAAATCCCAACACAGATCATGAACAGAAAAGGAATTTAAAGACTGGAAGTGTTCACAAATATCCAGAGTTGGGAGTATTTTTGAAAAACAAAAGTGGAAAGATCTTCTTCAGAGCAAAGGAAACCGCAAAATACTGTTCTGGAACTTTAAGAATCATAATGCACAATTTGGAGAAAAAGATGCTGAAAGTGAAGGAAGCAAACATGATTCAAGAAGCAATTAATCAACAAGTTGAGATTATTCAAGAAATCATTGACAAAATTGATAAAAGGCTTAATCTGAGAAATGTGCTACTTCAGAAGATTGTTCCTGCTCTGAAAGAACTGGATGATGCAAAGTTTAAGTTTATTTGACAAAAAGGGGGAGATTGTTAGATCTGAAGTTTTGTCAATAAACCAAGTGTTGAAGATCTGATAAGAGGACTCAGATGTTCTGAGTAGAGGAGTCAGAGATATGAGAGAAAGAGTCAGAAGATCTGAGAAGCTTTATCAGAAGAATGTTCAGAAGTTCTGAACTACTTGTTCAGAACTTATGACAAGATACTTTACTTAGTATTTTATAAACTAATTAGGACGCGTGTTATGTTCTTATTAGTCTTTCTTATTTGTACTGTAGCTTTAAGATGTTTGTTGCAGTATAAATAGTAGTTAGCTCTATGTTGCTAACTGATTGATTTTTCTCGTATAACTTTGTTCTCATTCTCTGTAATCTTTGAGATTCTCTCTCTCATAGATCAGTATTTCTGTTCATCATTGAATACAATTGGGCTTGATCATACAACTTCTCAATTACTGCTTTCTATATTGATTGTGAGATTAGATCCTGTTCTTTCACTTCTGATCAACTCTTCACTTAACCTCCTTTCTTTTAATTCAGAATCCGTCATATTTTCTTTGTTATACACCACAATATCTGTACACATGTTGACCACTTCACTTTCCACTGTCTTTTCTGATCTCAATACAGATTCCTCAATAGCTTCAGTTTCATCTGAGTTTCTTTCCATTTCTCTGTCTAAATTCAATTCCTCTGTTTTATCTGAATCACCACCATCTGTACTTTCCAACTCCATTTCCTCTGTATCTGAGCTATCAATCTGAACTATCTGAGTTATTGCCTTTAAATTTTCCTGTGTCTGATCTTCTGAACTTTTTGTACTGGCTAATTGCATATCTGCCATCTCAAAATCTTCTATGCCAATATCATCATCAGAACTTAACCTTTGTCTTTTCTCCCCCTTTTGATGATCATGAGGCTCATTATCATCAAACTTTCTTTTCAAGTTCTGATTAAAAGTAACTTCAGGTTCAGCTTCTGCAATAGGAACAGGATCAAGAGGCTTTGAAGTAGAAGCCAATGATACACTCAGTGCTTTCAGTATAGATTCCTGCATACCTTGCATTTGTTTTAACATATCTTTTTGAAAACCAGACATTATATCCACGATCTCCTTTTTGTGAGAATCCAAGGATTTCTTTACATCATCTACTTTGGTTTCAACAGAAATCAACTTTTTCTCCAACACAACTTTCAACTCTGACATCTCATCATTCAAATCCTCCACCTTCTTCTCCAAATTTTCTACTTTTTCCCCCATCTCCTTGTTTTGTTTCTGAATCTTTTCAAATTCAGAAGTTTCTAACAGTGAACCTGAAGCAACAGATGGTCCAGTTTTCATGTGCCCAGAGGGCTCATGGCCTGTAGATAACACACAGTCATCTTGTACAACAGATGCACGTTTAAATGAGGCTTTTGTAATGTTCACCTCACCAGGACTTCCACCCAATCCTCGACACCCAACATTAGGTATGTCTATGAATGTTGTTTCAGGAATACGAAATTCCTGATTTGTGCAAGTGTCAAAAGGAATTTCAGGCTCAATATGAATAGGATTGTGATATTCAGACTCAATGTGTTGAAAAATGAATTGGGATTTATCACCTCCCTCCAAATGAGTTTGGGATGGTTCCCCGGATTTGTGTGAAACAGTAGCATGTTGAAATGCTTCTGAGTGGATACGGATGGGTTGTTCAAGATCCACCACTAGGTCCATGGTGTTTGTTTCAATATTGGACACCAAGAGATGTGAACCAATAGCATTTGTGGTTACCTGGTCAAGATTAGCTGGTTCAGAGGCATCTCTTTCTGTTTGAACCTCTGTTGACAATCTCTCATCCTCATCACTCTCATTCTGTTTTTCCTCACCAAATCTAACCAAGCTCTCAGAATTTTCCCTCTCAGGTCTCTCAGAATGTTCACCCATCTGAACATCCTCCCCCTCTCTAATTCGACTAGACCCCTCACCTCTCTTCTCAGGTTGGTCCTCTTGGGTAGGGATTTGAGGTAATTCAATTCCCATAGAGGTACAATAAGCTTTTAAAATCTCACTCTCCCTTGGAATATAGTTCCTAAGTGATTTTGGCAATAGTTTATGATTGGGATAGTTTTCAAGTCTTGTTACTGAGGTCATCTTACCCAAATAAAATGTAGGACCATGCTCTTCATTTGTTCTTCTTGAGATTGTTCTGTTTTCCTGCATGGCATACCAAATAACAATTTGCCAGTACCTTATGTAAGGAATGTATGTCAGTGGAGCATCCTTTGTTTTCTTCTGAATTGCTTTCTGATTCTTCTCAAATGTATTCTTCATATCTTCCCAAAGTATTAAAGTATAGTCATAATGCCTATTCTTCACTAAACCCTGAAATATCTGAAGAATTTGTTTAGAACCTTGATCAGCAGAACTATTCTTCCCTGACACACATTTATTTACCACATGAAAGAAGCAAGCCCAAATAGGTGGTAATTTGTTTCTTCTGAACAAACTGAGAGTCCTCAATCCTTCATTGTATCCCAACTTCATAAACTCTGCTATTAATTCCTCTGTTAAGGGTGAGTCCTCAAAATCTGTTCTTCTTTGTACATCATCTTTCTCTGGTAAATTCAGCATTTCTCTTAGTGTAGAAATAGATAATATAAATGTCACTCCTCCAATTTCAGACACAAACTTATTATCTTCTAACCTAAGATGTTTCCACCATTGTTGTATGTACTGAACAGGCACATTTTTACTTCTTGTAAACCATTTTCTGTACGGATGATGTTTGAATAACTCCATGATAATTCTGTGTTCAGGCTTAAAACGGCTTTCCTCAAATAATATAACACAGTTATTTTCAGATAATTTTAGCCATTCACTCTCAGGAACAATTCTTTCCACTAAAATAGGTCTATCTGACATAATAGAACCTGCAGCACTTTGTTCATGTTCAATATTAACATTTACCTCATCCGCATTTCCTTCAGATTCATCCATTTGTTCATCTTCTCCATCATTTCTTATTGCTCCTTCCTCTACAGCTCTATTCTGTACTTCATCATTATCCGAATCAGATGAATCCATTATTGATTTTGTAGAGTGTAGCGAAATTTGACCACTCCTTTGTATTCTAGACATGATTTAAGAAGAAAACAAATTCAAAGAACTCTGGATTTGATTCGTATCTCACTTTTAGCTCTGGAATTTGAAAAGATTTGAAATAGGGATTTTAAGACCTATTTAAAATCCGCGAAGTTGAAAGGTTTAACGGAAAAGCGAAATCAATGTTATAACGGAGTCAACACATTTGAAATGCCACAGAGGATTTAAATGAAATGTGTGGCAGAATCAAACAAATATGAAGCTGACACGTGTTAGTGGATAGAATTTTGACTCAAGTCAAAGATCTGAATAACACGCTCAGATGTTTTGACTTTTCTTTATCAGATACCTGATTGTTCTTCTCAGAAGAATTTTACCTTGTAACCAAAATGTCATTTAAAATCAACTTCTGACAAATATAAAACATTTTGATTATTCAGAAGAGGTTTGAACAGATAGAAACACTTTTTATCATCAAAATTCTGTTCATATTATGATGAATTAAAAAATCATTTAAAATCTTATATCTGAATATGAATTTTTTTTTAATTCAGATATAGTTTGAATAACAACAAAATTTATCATGAAAAGCTTGTTCTTCTTAGAATAATCAGAGATAGAAAATGAAAGCAAATCTTTTAAGCATCACAAAATGATTTCCAAAGGAATTTTGATGCTCCCCCTTGACTTGAGCATGCATTTGACTATTAATGATACATAAAGATGAGATGAAAAGATAATAGAAGAAGCATAATCCACATAGTTGAAGTATTTGTATTTTTCAAAAATAAATTTTTGAAAGATAGATTGCTGATGTATTGACTTAGAATCTCTGACCGTAAGATTCAGAGGTTCTGATCTCAAGACTCAGAAGTTCTGACCTCAAGATTCAGAAGTTCTGAACTCAAGATTCAGAAGTTCTGAACTCAAGACTCAGAATTCTGAGTACACTACTCAGACAATTTTACTTAGAAAAATTTAGCATTTTTAAGAAAAAAATATTTTCAATTAGGCAGATTAAGCATTCCTATTTTAGATATGAGAAAAGAAAACCTTTTGTGATCAAGAGGCTTTGTGAACAAGTCAGCCAATTGATACTTTGTATGCACAAAGTGCATCTCTATAGTTCCTTTTTCCACATAGTCCTTTATAAAATGATACCTCACATCTATATGTTTAGTCTTTGAATGTTGAACAGGATTCTGAGTAATGGCAATTGCACTTTCTGAGTCACAATAGATGGGAATCTTGTTAAGCTGATATCCATAGTCCATGAGTTGTGTTCTCATCCACAATGTTTGAGAGCATGAAGCAGCATCAGCAACATACTCTGCTTCAGCAGTTGAAGTGGATACACAATTCTGCTTCTTTGATGCCCAACTCACTATTTTATCTCCCAAAAAGTGACAAGCACCAGATGTACTCTTTCTGTCCAACCTACTTCCTGCATGATCAGCATCAGTGAAAGCAGTCAATTTGAAGTCAGTTTCTTTTGGATACCATAAACCTAGATCAGGTGTTCCTTTGAGATATCTTAAAATCCTTTTGACAGCCAACATATGTGATTCTTTCGGATTAGATTGAAATCTAGCACAGAAACAGGTAGAAAACATGATATCTGGTCTACTTGCAGTCAAATAAAGTAATGATCCAATCATGCCTCTATAAAGTTTGATATCTGCTGAAACACCTTTGAGATCAGCATCTAACTTTATGTTAGTTGCCATAGGTGTTCTCATAGAAGCACAATCAGACATTTTGAACTTTTTCAGAATATCTCTGACATATTTTCCTTGATTTATAAAAATACCTTTTGGTAATTGTTTGACTTGAAGACCAAGGAAAAAATTCAGTTCACCCATCATGCTCATTTCAAATTCAGATGACATGATTTTTGAAAAATTATCACATAATTCTGGACTGGTAGAACCAAATATTATGTCATCAACATAAATCTGAATCAGAATCAAATCATCACCCTGTTTCTTTAAAAACAAAGTTGTGTCAATCTTACCTTTCTTGAATCCTGAACCTAACAAGTGTTTAGTAAGAGTGTCATACCAGGCTCGTGGTGCTTGTTTTAGACCATATAAAGCTTTGTCTAAAATATAAACATGATCAGGGAATTCTGGATCAACAAAACCTTCAGGTTGATGGACATACACCTCTTCATTAAGTTTGCCATTTAGAAAGGCTGATTTGACATCCATTTGATACACCTTGAAATTTTTATGTGCAGCATAGGCTAAAAATATTCTGATTGCCTCTATTCTTGCCACTGGTGCAAATGTCTCATCATAATCAATTCCCTCTTGTTGACAGTATCCCTTAGCAACCAATCTTGCCTTGTTTCTGATGACAACACCTGATTCATCCTTTTTGTTTCTGAACACCCATTTAGTTCCAATAATAGATTTACCTTCAGGCTTTGGGATGAGTCTCCAAACTTTATTTCTTTCAAATTGAAGCAATTCCTCTTGCATTGCTGAAATCCAGTCTGGATCCTCTAAGGCTTCATTAGCTTTCTTTGGTTCAATCACACTCAAGAAACCAGCAAACATTGCTTCATTTGCTGTAGCTGATCTGGTTTTTACTCCTGCTGAAGGATCACCTATTACTTGATGAATAGGATGATTTTTAGTCTATTTATTTGCACTAGGAAGTACATCAATCTCTGAATAATTGTTGTTTGCATCATTCTCATCAATGATTGCTTGTAATTCTGAACTGTCCCCTTGTTCTGATGTATGAATAGGAGTCATATCCAAGTTTGGGTTCTGATTAATGAAGTCAGAATTCTGAGTGACTTGTTCAGAGTTCTGAGTACAAGAATCAGAATTCTGATTACAAGGTTCAGAATTTTCACCACTTGTATGTATTAGATTTGGACATTCCTCTGATGGACCTTTGTCAGAAATTACAGTTGATTGAACTATTTCTGGAGTCTTATTTTTCATCTCTTTGACCATCTTTAGGTTTTCATATTCTGCATAAGAATCAGAAATTAGTTCACTAAAAGCATCCTTAAACAGTAAATTGAGTTCTGAACAAATAGAATTAGAATCTGTATCAGAAGTCATTTTTGTCTTGTTCAGCATGAGTTCTGAACTGTCTTGTTCAGAAGTCCGCATTCTGGCTTCATCAAAAGTTACATTTATGCTCTCCATCATCCTCTTGGTTCTTCTATTGTAAATTCTGAATGCTTTGGAAGTTAAAGAATAGCCCACAAAGTATCCTTCATCTGCCTTTTTATCGAATTTGGCAAGATTTTCTCTGTCTCTAAGAACATAGCACCTGCAACCAAAAACATGAAAGAATTTGATTAATGGTTTTCTTTTATTTATCAGTTCATAAGCAGTCTTATTTAATCTCTTATTGATTAAAGTTCTATTCTGTGTAAAACAAGCAGTTGCAATTGCTTCAGCCCATAGGAAAGTAGGAAGATTTGCATAAGCCAGCATTGTTCTCGCAGCTTCAACTAGAGTTCTATTCTTCCTTTCAACAACACCATTTTGTTGAGGAGTTCTGACAGCAGAAAAATTGTGAGAAATCCCAGAACTTTCTAAAAAATTCTGAAGAGTCTCATTTCTGAACTCTGTTCCATTATCACTTCTGATTTTCTGAACTTGAAGTTGTAATCTTTTGATAAAATTTATCAATATAGTAGCAGCTTCTGACTTAGCTCTTAGGAACTCAACCCATGTGAATCTGGAGAATTCATCATCAATCACAAGCATATATTTCTTTCCTCCCATAGATTGAACTGAAATTGGACCACAAAGATCAGTATGAATCATTTCTAATGGTGCTTTGCAAGATGAGTCCATTTTTAATTTGTGAGAACTCTTTTTCATCTTGCCCATTTCACAAGCTGAGCATAATGATTCTTTTTCAAATTTAAGCTTTGGTAAGCCTTTAACCAGATGTTTTGCAACGAGATTATTAAGATCTTTGAAATTCAGATGAGAACATCTTCTGTGCCAAAGCCAGCATTCATTTGCAGTTGATTTTGATAAAAGACAAACTGTATTTAATGTTTTCAATTTTGAAAAATTAACTACAAATAAGTCCATATGTCTTTTGGCCCAGAAGACTTTAACATCATTTTCAGTTAAAATCATGCAACCTGTTATTTGAAACTTAATTTGACAAAGACTGTCTAAAAACTGACTTATGCTGAAAAGATTATGCTGTAATCCTTCAACATAGAAAACTTTTTGGATAGTCAGATCCCCTTTAGTTAGATCCCCATAACCTTTGACTTGTCCTTTGCTGTTATTTCCAAAGTTTACTGCTCCTCCATCCTTTTCTGTGAAGTTTGATAGAAAAGACTTCTGACCTGTCATGTGTCTTGAAGCTCCTGAATCTAAAAACCACACATGACAGCCCTGCAAAAAGATCAGTTAGGTTTAGGTACCCATTTTGGAATGGGTCCATTTTTGTTAGCTTTGTCATTGGATTTAACATTAGTACCTTTTACTCTCCACTCAAAATCTTTCTTCAAACACCATTTTCCTTGAACTTTTATGAAGTCAGAACATTTTCTGCTTACAAGCTTGTTCAAATTCTTTTTGAGATTTGTAGCTTTTGGTTTTGCTATATTTTCAACTTTCTTTTCTTTTATCTTTTCTTTCTTCTAAGTCTGAGGAACAGAAATTTTCTTCTTTTCTGTATTTTGAGGAACATAAATTTTCTGAATATATTTTCTTATGTATGAAACAGAAGTTATTTTGACTTGACATTTATGAGAATATTGAAATGAATCATTTTTACATCTAACACAAATAAGATTTTTCTTTGCAAGTGACAATAAATCTGAAACATAGATCATTTCATTTTTATTGATATTGTTCAGAGTACAATTTCCCTTATTACAAGAATTTCTAGCTTTGAGTTCAGACGTAGATTGCATTCTAAGCTTCTCAAGATCCCTTTTCAGATCATTCAACTTTGCAAGATCATCTTTCCTTTTGCTTTCTTCTTTTTCTGAAAAATTCAAGTTCTTTTTGTTAGAAGAATTAGATGATTCACCTTTTTCATATGTACTTGATTCATTAAAGAATTTATCATTTTCTCTTGAAACATTAATTTTAAAAAGATCATACCCAGTCTTCAGTTTTTCAACCTCTGTTATTTTCTGAATAAAAATATTCTTTTCTTTCAAAGCTTCTTCAAGTTTAATATCCACCTCATAGAAATCATTTTCAAGTTCATCATAAGCTTTCCTTAAGTCCTCAAGTTCTTGACTCACAAGATTAAATCTCTTTTCAAGTTGTAAAAATTCATCTGATTTTGTTTCAGAAAATTCAGTTGAATCAGACTTCTGACTACCTAAGTCAGAGTTCTGATTTACAGACTCAGATGTCTGATCTTTAGAATCAGAATTCTGACTACAGAGTTCAGAATCCTGACTAGAAGTATCAGACTTCTGATTGACTGTTTCAGAATTTTTACTTGTGTCAAATATGCTCTCAATGTCATGATATGAAAAACTTGGTTGTTTATTTTTGTAGCTGATATTTAAAGAATCATATTTGAATTTAGTATCATTGTATCTTGGCTTCTCATCTGTTTGTTTAGAAACTTCTTTCTTAACCTTTTCTTCTGAACCAACTGACTTTTCTGTTTTAGATTCATAAATTTTCTCATCTGACTTTTTAGAGTTTGGTCTTTGCAAATTGTCAGAACTTGTTATAGAACTAGCAGGTCTTATGAAAACTTCAACAATTTCTGGAATTTTTGGTTTAGAAACTTGAAGTTTTTCATACAAGTTGATTGGAGCTCTTTTTAAAGTGACATTTTCTTCCAATCCCAATCCCTTCTTTGGGTTGTAAAATCTTATATCTTTAACATTGCTTAATAAAAGATTTAGTGTTTGCTGAGTTTGACCCCTTTTCAAATTCAGATCTTCTAATTCTTTAATTTTGGTGTATAAATTCTTTCTTTCTTCAAATAACATATCAAATTTTATTTGTAAATCACCTTTTTCATCTTTTATTTTTGAAAACTCAATTTTTAGTTCAGAAAGCCTTTTCATCAATTCAGAATTTTCATCTTTAACTTTTTGTTTCTCAGCCTCAAATTCTTCATATTGTTCTTTTATTACTTCTTTTTCAATTCTGAATTTGTTAACCAAATTTCTTTCTCCTTTTATCTGTTTTCTTAGATTAGCAAATTCAGTTTTCATTTCACCAATCTGTGTCATTAACTCTAATTCAAGTGAAGAATGTACCTCAGCAGATGACTCAGAATCAGCATCTTCAAAATCAGAATCATCCTCATTCCTCATTTTTGCCATATAGCTCTGCATCTGTGGAAAGTTGATATGATCATCTTCATCAGAAGTATAGTACAACCAATTCTCTTGTTCAGCCAACAAAGCAATTTTATCATCTCTCTTCTTTGCAAGTTGAGCCTTCTTGGTGTAGTACTCATAGTCTTTTACAATTTTAACTTTGCAATCCTTAGCATAGTGGCCAGATTTTCCACATTTGAAACACAGATTCTTTTCTTTTCTCTCATCCTTCTCTTCTTTGTTTTCTACACTTCTCTCTATTCTCTTTTCAAACTTATTTTCTTCTCTGTCTTCTTTCTTCTTATAATCTGAACTCCCAACTCTCTTATAATTTCCTTGAAATCTACCCTTCCCATACCTTTTGTTGAAAGTATTTGTCAACAAAGCTAGTTTCTCAGCCATTATCTTGATATCTTCATCATCTTCTGATCCTTCTTCCTTGTCAGATTCTTCCAGATTAGGTATCTCTGATAGATATGCAGTCTTTTTGGGTGCTTTGATTGCTTTGGACTTTGATAAGAATGCTAACTGATCAGCAACATTTTTCTTCTCTTCCACAACTAACTTGACAGAATCTTCATGTTGATTAAGAACACAGAACATATCATTTAAGTCTTCTTCACACATATCCTTGTTCATTTGCAGACTTATGGCAAATGATGACCATTCTGAATTTAGACTGTTCAGAAATTTGTAATTTATTTCTGACTTCGTTTTCTTCAGTCCATTTCTTCTCAAGTCATTTAGAATAGTGCAAAATTTACTGTATGTCTGTGTCAAACTTTCTGACTCTTTTGCTTTGAACCTTTCATAAGCATTTATGCTTTGATTTAACTTTGCCTGAATAGATCTTACTGTTCCTAGCATCTGCCTTTCCAATTCGTCCCACATTTCTTTAGCTGATGATCCACTGTCAATCCTGTTAAGAACCTCATTTGGGACAGCCAAAGTCATCAAAGTAATTGCTCTTTTGTCAATAGCATGCCTATTTTTCTGTTCAGCTGTGTATTGGGAATAACTCTTTTTCACCCTGGTTGCTGGAATTTCTGGAGTTGTCTCTGTAGCAGGAGTTGCAGCAACATCGATGTACACTTCAATTGGACCTTCTCGAATAGAGATCATAAGGTTTTCATCAATGTTGTCTAGGAATTGGATCATTCGGATTTTCCATTGCTGATACTCTTCTGGTATAAGAACGGGCGGTTTGGTTTCAGATCCCATGGCTAGATATTCTTTAGAAGACATGATTGTAAGAAAATTCAACAGAAAGACAAATTCGAGTTTCTTGATCGCAATGTAACAGGTAATTCAAGAATTGCCAAGAATTCAAGAACTAGCCCTAGCAGCGGAATCGAATTTTGAATGAATCAAGAAATCTTCAAGAAATTGATCAATCGACGAATTTGTTTGTTGATTGGCTCTGATACCAATTGAAAGAACAAGATCTAATCTTACAATCAATATAGAAAGCAGTAATTGAGAAGTTGTATGATCAAGCCCAATTGTATTCAATGATGAACAGAATTACAGATCTAAGAGAGAGAGAATCTCAAAGATTACAAAGAATGAATACAAAGTTATACGGGAAAAATCAATCAGTTAGCAACATAGAGCTAACTACTATTTATACTGCAACGGACATCTTAAATCTACAGTACAAATAAGAAAGACTAATAAGAACATAACCCGTGTCCTAATTAGTTTATAAAATACTAAGTAAAGTATCTCGTCATAAGTTCTGAACAGGTAGTTCAGAACTTCTGAACATTCTTCTGATAAAGCTTCTCAGATCTTCTGACTCCTTAACTCAGACATCTGACTTCCCTTTCCAGACTTCTGATTTCACTGATCAATACTTCTGAGCTTTCACAGTCAGACCTCTGACTTCTCTACTCAGAACATCTGAGTCTTCTTATCAGATCTTCAACACTTGGTTTATTGACAAAACTTCAGATCTAACAAAAGCATTCAGAAGAGCTCCTTCTGAAGATTGTTCCTGCTCTAATAATTTGATGATGAAAAGTACAAGTGTGTTTGACAAAAAGGGGGAGATTGTTAGGTCTAGAGTTTTGTCAAAAACACAAGTGTTGAGTTCTGAGTAAGAAGACTAAAGAAGACTCAGAAGACTCAGAAGACTCAGAGGACTCAGAAGTTCTGAGTAGAAGACTCAGAAGTTCTGAGTGAGAAATCTCAAAAAGATTCTAAGTGTTGGATTATGACTAGAAGGTTTAGAGTTCTGAGTAGGAGACTCAGAACTTCTGACTATGAAGACAAATGTTCTGAAGCGCCTATTCAGAAGTATGTTCAGAAGTTCTGAACAACATGTTCAGAACTTATATCTTAGGATATTTTTTGTTATATTCAGTTACTAATTAGGACACGTGTAATTGTTCTATTAGTCTGTTTCTTATATGTACTGTAGCTTTAGCCTTTCTTATACAGTATATATAGGAGTTAGCAACTGTAGCTAACTGAATCTTTGGAAAATCTTTGATAGAATCTTTGGCTAACCTTTCGGATAACTCTTTACGCATAAATTTGTTAGATCTATTGAGAGAGAAATTCATTGTAATATCTTGTAATTCACAGATTGTTAATAAATCATATGACCAGTTGCTGTGAATACGATCTTAATTGTTCATATTTGATTGTAAGAGTGTATCCTGAACTTACAAATAGTGTCCACCAATGAGAATTCGGTGGAAACTTATGACACATAGTTATTGAAGATTACACATGCCAAGTTCATTTATGAGGAAATTAAACCTGGTTTCATCTAGAGGTTTGGTGAACAAGTCGGCAAGCTGAAGATCTGTAGGAATGAAGTGTAGCTCAATGTCACCTTTGGAGATGTGGTCCCTGATGAAATGATATCTGATAATGATATCTGATATCTATGTGCTTTGATCTGGAATGAAGAACTGGATTGTTTGCAATAGTTATTGCACTTGAGTTATCACACAGAATTGGGACTTTGGAATAGATTTGAGCAGAGTCCCTTAGTTGATTTCTCATCCACAGGATCTTAGCACAGCAGCTGCCAGCAGCTACATATTCAGCCTCAGCAGTAGAGGTTGACACAGAGTTTTGTTTCTTGCTGGACCAACTTACCAATTTACCACCAAGAAGTTGGCAGCTTCCTGTAGTACTTTTTCTATCAGTCTGGGAACCTTTAAGTGTGATTCTTTTGGATTGGCTTGAAAGCGGGCACAAAGGGCAGCGGGCAGCGGTAAGAGCTGTTGTCGGTAGCTTCTTGGTTTCGGTAGAAAAAGAGAAAAGAGGGTCGGTGGGATTTGGGCATCTAATGTACAGATTTGTGTTCTTGTGGACCCGACTTTGAGCCCAAACGACGAAGACATTCCACACGGCGAAGACATTCCACAAGAGTAGGTGTTTCTTTCGACTGAAAATTAGGGAATGGACACAAAGGAATCGGCTGCAGATTTGGGTTTGTGAGGGTTATGTTCGGTAGTAAGATGGCTGGGTTTTCGACAGAAAATTGAAAGAAGAGAGAGGTAGTATCTTGATGGCAAAAGAAGACGGGGTAGTTATTGTCGGTGCTTAGATGGGTTTAGGAGAAGGAGGGTGATTATCATGCAAGTAATCGGTGGTGAGGAGATGCTCTTTAGCATGCACGTCGTTGGTGGATGACGCTTGTCGGTGGTGCTTGTCGGAAAAACAGTCGATAAGTTGTTTGTTGTGGTGTGGGTTGGCATGAAGCGAGGGTTTGTGGTTTCGGTGGAAGGGGCTCGGCAAAGGGGCTGATAGGTGTTGTTTCGGTGGTATTCGGCTGATGAGGAGAAGCAGCACAAGAGGAGAGGTGTCGGCAGCATGTCGGTGGGATTTGCATGGTTATTGGTTTGCATGGAAGTAAATGCGACAGTTGCATGCATGGGGTTGGCTGTTTGACTTGATGGTAGATGAGATATGTCGGTAGAAAGAGGTTGACACTTTTGAGTATGCCAATGGAAAAGACTTTCAATACAAAGGATCTGGAAGTTCATCATTTGACACTCCAATTTTGCATTGTGATCTAGAAGATTTTATCAACTTTCTCACTTGTCCACATAGATCCATCTATTCAGCTCAAAATCTGCAATCACAAAGAATTTATTTTCTAGGTACCCATTTTGTGGTGGGTCCTTTTGGGTTAGAAGGAAAAGAATTGGTGTCACTTAGATCAGTTCTTTCTTTCGGACAGTCTTTGGCAAAAAGAGAAGTATCACCACAGATATAGCATTTTCTATGAGGAAAAAAAAACTTTTTAGAAACTTGACATTTTTCCTTACTTTTGCTCAAAGATTTTGATGAGGTAACAAAGAATTGGGGTGCATCACGTAGAATTCCTTTTTCAAAATTTGGGAGGACAGAAATTTTTTTTCCTTTGAATTGGACATTTTGAGACACACAGATCTGTGAAGAAAATCGGTAGGAGATGTCACACAGGTATTTTTAGAAAAAAAATTAAGGAATTTATTTTTCAGAAAGAATCAACACCCAAGAACTTTCCTTTTTTTTTTGGAGATAGAAAATATTTTGCTTGAGTTGGAAGAGGAGGATGCATCATCTAAAGACAATAGATAAAGAATTAAATGCTTCAATCTTTTCAGCGTTAGAAAGATATAGAAATCGATGTACCTGTGATGAGGAGGAGAGACACTTAGCTGATACAAGAGCAGTTGAGGAGTCATTCGCTTTCAGATGTGGGTTCATCTGCCAAATCATAAGATTTAGCAGGCAGATCCTTTCCTCTTCTGATAAGTCTTTCATTTCTTTCCTTTTCTCTCTTGTATTTTTCCTTGTATCTTTCAGCCCGGTCAGAATTTGCAGAAGAGAGGGATTGGCCGAAATTTTTGGAAGATCCTCCAGATTTTGAGGAAAATCGGTAGGAAGCAATTTTGGGTCTTTCAAGGTTTCTACTTCTACACTCAGAAGCAAAATGACCCTTTTTACCACAATTAAAACATTCCTCATTAGATTTGTCCAGAGAAGAGTGTTTGAAGAGAGAAGAGGATGATTTTCTACCAAACTTAGATTTTCCGGAAGAGAGATGAGATTTGGATTTAGAGTACCCATCCAATATGGCCATTTCATCAGATAATTTATCAACTGAAGTTTCCTCACATTCATCCTTAGCATCACTAAGATATGCTTCTGAATGATCATTGGGATCTTCTTGACTATCATGGTCAGAGTCAGATGGGTAGGTGATTTTTGGAAAACACTTAGTCTTTTTGGAAGAGTCGCTTAGGAGAGCTAGAGAAGAGTTCTTTATATACCTTTGCAGTTTCGTCTGCTCAAAGTTGAAAAGAGTACCATAAAGAACAGTAAGAGGCATATGATCAAGATCCTTGGTTGTCTTTATACAAGTACAGAAGTTTTCCCAAAAATCAGGAAGACAGTCCATAAATTTGAACAAGATTTCCTCATTGTCATACACTCTACCTAACAACTTTAAATCATTAAGAAGACTGTTAAAGCGGTTATAGTAGTTGGAGAGAGATTCTTCTTTCTCATAAGAAAAGAGTTCAAATTTTCTAACAAGACTAATCTTTCTGCTCTTTTTAACTTCATTTGTACCTTCGTACAAAACACATAGAGTGGACCACATCTCTTTGGCAGTAGAGAGATTTACCAGAGAGTGGTACACTTCATCAGGAAGAAAGAGAGCAATGATGGTTCTAACTTTAGAATCAAGAGACACAAGTCGTTTTTCCTCAGCAGTATATTTCTTAGGATTTTTAAGAATGTAACGACCGTTAACATCAGATTTTTCTTCATCAGAGGAATCATCAGAATCATCTTTGCCAACAACTTTCTTACCGGATTTCTTGGTTTCATAGCGAGACCAAACTTTAGGGACTATGGGTCCCTCACTGAGAATAGTTGGATATCTACTATCCATTCCTTCCATGAAAAGCATCATCCGGCTTTTCCACAAAGAAAAGTTGTTGGAGTTAAACTTGGGAGGTTTGGCTATAGGGCCGTTTTCAGAAAAGGTGTTTTGAGAAAAAGCTTCATTTTTGGAAGAAGAAGTAGCCATTGCAGATCAAGTTTATGAAATAAACTTCCTGCTCTGATACCACTTGTTAGTCCCAGATGGCTAAACAAGTATTGTAGAAGGGGGGTTGAATACAATACTCAAAAGTTTCACAATTTTAATTCTTTTTATTGAAAAACTTTCAACAAGAATTACACAAAGAAACTTAAGACTGTTGCGGAAAAGAACAGATAAACTATTCTAACAGTCTTACACAAAGTATACTAACAAAATAACTAAGAACACTTAGAACAAAGCTATAAAGTTTTTCAAGCAACCTGGAAATTCTTGCACTTAGAGAAATCTTCCAGTTTGCGTAGAATATCAAGAGCACACAGTAATCTTCAAAGTCTCTCAAGATGTTCGTCTTTTCTGCATGGAGAGGTCTTCCTTTTATAGTGACAAGGAGTGTGCAAGCATTGAATGCTTGGGACACCTGTCATCTTCACACTTGCTGAGGATGTTGACTTCTGGAGAGTTGTGAAGTCCTTGTCACCTTTTACAAGGTACAGTCAGAAGAGCCCATGCATGAGAAAAGAACTTTATATGGAAATGGATAATAAGACAAAATGTCACTTTATCCATGTAGAAAATATCTTCTCAATTTGTCTTCTAAAGATTGCACCACCGAAGGAAACTTGGGATATGTGACACATCTTTGGAGAAAGCATCTTTGAGACTTCTTTGAGATCCCACCGATGATAGCCTTGGGATATGTGACACATCTTTGAGATATGTGACATCATCTTTGGGATATGTGACATCATCTTTGGAGAAAGCATCTTTGAAACTTCTTTGAGATCCCACCGATGATAGCTTTGAGATATGTGACATCATCTTTGGGATATGTGACATCATCTTTGGAGAAAGCATCTTTGAGACTTCTTTGAGATCCCACCGATGATAGCTTTGAGATATGTGACACATCTTTGAGATATGTGACATCATCTTTGGGATATGTGACATCATATTTGGAGAAAACATCTTTGAGACTTCTTTGAGATCCCACCGAAATTGGACTTCCATTGGTGGGATTCTTTGGCCGAAACAGAGAGAGGTTTCGGTGGAGATATGTCCACCGATGTGTGAGAACACCATTGGTGGACAATGACTTGTATGTGTTGAGAAAAGATCTTTCACTTCCACAATGAGAGAATCTTTAATCTTGACTTTGGTTGATCTTTGACTTCACCAAACATTTGCTATCTTGTACAAGCCATTACAAAGAACCATGCATCCAAAATTTCTCTAAGTATAAAATGTTTTTCAAAGTATAAAAGGAGATCATGAGGTCATCTTCAAATCTTGATGACCCAACAACAAGTATAAAAGAATAACTGATACAATAGAGAAAAAGGCGATCCTATCAGTTTATAAAGGTTCTTCCTTGATGAGAAGTTCATCAAGGGTCTTTGATGTGGGGATCATCCAGTCAGGGACATTTACTCCTTGATTCCTTTTGTTCATCGCTTCCTAAAAAATCAAGGGTTTAAGATGCTGTGCCTGAATGTCGTTTTTGAAGTCACACCAGTAAATGAGATCTTTCAGCTGTTCGATGGGAGTGATGGGAAGTTCAGAGATTCGTTGAAAATGCTTTTGTCTATCCCAGTAAATAAAGAATATCCCATAGGGTTCGCTTAAGACTTTCCCAGGGATGAAAGTCTCATCAGGAGGAAGAGATGTGTCAAGTGCAGAAAGGTCAGGTTTAGGACCAAGGACTTCATCAAGAGAAAAACCAATACCTGTTTCGTTTCGTATACGAGGACCATCTTCTGAAGATTTAGACTTTTTCTTTGCAGAGGTCCTTCGTTTCTGACTTTTGAGAGGAGGAGGAGGAGGAATATCCACACAAGAATAGACTAAGTCGATCTGTTTGTTTATCAGCTTTTCAACATGATCCTTGTACTTAGACTGAGACTTCTGGATGGCTAATCTGATCTCCAACCATTCAGAGAGACCGTACTGCATGATAGCTTCAGCATAGAGTTTTTCGTACTGTCCATTTTCTCTGAATATCTCGATTTCAGCGATTGAAACTCTGAGGGTTGATCTTCTAGCGATGTGTACCTTGATGATTCTGGAGGGTCGATGTCTAAAGTGTACTTTTTCTTTGCACCAGGTTAAGGTAGATTGAGACACATTTCTCTTTTCTTCAACGATCTTCTTGGCTTCTTTCCATAGCTGACGTTGAACTTCGATTGGAGCTCTTTTCAGCTTGGGGTCTTTCACCGATTTTTGAGTAAGCTGGATGGCGAGTTCTCTGTCTTTTTCTTTAACTTTTCTTTTTTCAGCGATTAGACGTTCAGCTCTGAGGTGTTCCTTGTATTCCTTTTGAGAAATTTTGAACTTTGGAGGAACGGAAGGAAGTTGATCACGATTCAGAATGATTCGCTGATCCTCGACCTTCTTTATTATCTCATCTCTTCTTTTCTGATCCTCTTCACTTGGTTTTTGAGGAACCAAGGAAGGTCTGTTTGGATGAGAGAGCATCTATTCTTCAGGGTCATCAGTCTCAGAGATCAAATCCAAGACCGGGATTATTTCTTCAGCGTTGGGAGCTGGGATTATTGTTGGTGAAGTCGCAGCTGTAGGAACTTCAGCGATATCCTCAAACAGGGGAGAGGACTGGCTGAAACACAGCGATCTTACATGTAAGAACTTGGGTAGAACAGAGATAGAGAAAGAATGTGGTTGTGTATAGAGGTTTATGGAGAGGAGAGCTGATAATGTGTATAGAGGGATAGATGAGGGATGAGTGTAAGGAAGATTTAGTGTACCTGACAAACTGGCTTTGGAAGCGAGATCGTCAGATTGTCATGGTCTTCAGCGACACCTTTTCCTTTGCCCTTGTCAGCTTCAGATGCTGATGGCTTTTTCTTGGTCCGCTCCCCTGAAGGTTCATTTATCACGATCCCTTTAAGAGCTTTAGTCCTCTGAGCAGGTTTGACGATAAAGGAGTCATCATCATCATCATCGTCATCATCACCCTTGTCACTGGATGATGGTTCATCTTCAGATAAGTCGACAACTTCATCGTCTTCAGCTTCTGATTCAGATTCTTCAGCCTCTTCTTCGAGTTGCTCCCCCTCAGATACAGAGGTAAGCTTCTCGGTTCCCTCAGGGTTTTCATCTCCCTGAGGTCCAGCGGTTGTTTCTTCAATTTTATTCTCACCCTCATCAGTAAGGGTAAGGTCTTGAGTCTTCTCCCCCTGATAGATTCATCATGGGGAAGGTCTTCAGCGCTCTTCTCCCCCCTTCCTCATGATGAGTGGGGGAGGAATGTGATGACTCAGCAGTTGGCTTTGGTTCCCTGTCTTCTTGGCCAGGGACCCCCATGTAACTTTCAATCTCTGCTACTCTGTCTTCTAGGCCAGTAATAGCAGGAGTGATCTTTAAGAGTTCAACACGATCTGCCGCAGTAAAATGCTCAGGTGCAGGAGCTGGGGTAGTCATGTTGTTCAGGATCTGCTGCATCATTGTCTTCATAGAAGTGATGTCGATTTTCATCGTATTGACGTCGGTCTTCACAGAACGCATGTCAGTCTTTACTGAACTGACTTCAGTCTTCACAGCAGACATATCTCCTTCGAGTTTTCCAACCGATGTCTTCAGCGTTGTGACCTCGCTGGACATGGTGTGAACTGAAGTTTTGATGGAGAGGTAGTCTGTGTAGATGTCAGCGAGAACTTTGGCAAAATCGCCAAGAGTTTTATCAACCTTCTCCAAGTCAGCTTTGGAGGCATTCTCTTCGACCACGGTTGTCAGCTTTGTGAGATTCTCTCCAGCGTTTGTTACAGCTGAAGAGTTGCCGGAAAGAGTAGTTGTGAGACCTGTCAGCTTCGTCTCTATTGTCTTCAGAGAGGCGTTGATGTCTCCCAAATTAGGACCTGTAACATATAAGTACTTATGAACAGAGGAAAGCTCAGAAGTTTGGGGTTTAGTTACAATGTATAGGGGTTGGTGTATACCTGCAGGAGGATTGGTGAATTCATCATAATCTCGGTGTCCGGAGAAGAATTCCATGTCGTCAGCTAGAGTGCGTGTACGCATGGTCATCTCTGCAGGTCCTACATCCATCATTCCTTGAGTATCAGCTTTAGCTTCTGGAGGAATGACAGGTGCTTCAGTGATAACTGGAGTAGAGTCCAAGTGAGTAGAGGGAGAAGCGAAGGTTGAGAATGTTGGTTGGGTGCGGTGTTCAGCGTTGGATTCGCTGAGAATTACTTCTTCAATCTGTGGAGAGACTGAAGGAGGTTGGGTAGATTCCAAGTTTATAACTTCAACGTTTAGAGACGCTGAAGCTGGGATAGAATGGGTGGATTATTCAGCTGTGGCAGAGCGTACCACTGAACGTTCCTTCAGCTCTTCGAGATGAGCTGAGGAGTCTTCAGCAAGAGATTGCTGGGGTTGCTCCTTGGTTTTCTTAGTTCTTTTGGAACTAAGTTGGGTAGAAGAATGTTTCCTTTTATGAGAAGGAATGGAGGTTGCAGCTTGGGTATCAGCGATGGGTTTGTCCGCTGAAGGAGCTGCAGAAGTCGAAGAAGTAGGGTTGAGAAGAGTTAAAAGTGTAGAAAGACGTACCTCGTTTTCCACTGGCTTGAAGTCGAGAACCTTAGGGCCAACCTGAGAGAGTTTCAGGTCACCCTCTTTTGGGTAGCTGTCCTTCAGGCCTGTTTGGAAGACAGCGCTGATGAATCGAGGATACGGAACCCATGGAGATCGGTCAGCGGCGGAGTCTACTCTGAGTACCAGATCATGGTAGATTATCGATGCCCATTCTATATGTAGACCTTTCAGCAATGCAAATCCCATTGCTTGCTGAGGTTGAGCGGCTTGATCAGAGGAGCCGGTCTTTGCAGTCATGCAGCTGATTAAGTGAGCGAAGATGAAATTCATCTTACTGGGCATTTTAGATTTCTTGATGAGGGTCAGTTTCTTCTCAAGCTTCTTGTCCCTCCCAGTTTCCCATATATATCCCATTGCATCGAAGAATGCAGTGATGGCTTCCCTATCTGAGTGTTTCTTGTGGTCAGGGATAGGAACAAAAGGTTTTTCTTTTGAGGCGTTGGGAAGGCTCAGGGCTTTGCGGATAATGGCAGGGGTGATCTTCATTGTGCCATAATCAGTATCACAGAGGATACAGTCGATTGTCTTTGAGGAGTCTTTGGTTGATGGTAGCGGAGAGTGTCTGGCAGAATACCAAAATTGGGATAATAGTAGCTGATGAGCAGGAGGTGTTATGGCCAGGGATGTGGAGAGGCAACAATTTTTCAGGAAATTCACAGCATCAGTCAGATGCGTGACTTGCTTTCGAGGAGGAAACTCGAGAAGCGCATAAAGGTTGTTGGATTTTGTCCAGTCCAGTTCTTCAATAGTGAACTTGACCTGAGGAGCCTTGATGATTTCCAATTCCTCAGTAATATTAGCAGCAGTGTTCTCAGCGGTGGTGTTCTTGGAAGTGGAAATGTCAGTAGATGCCATTCTGTATTATCAGTTCAACCAAAGATAACAAATAAGAATAATCTTAATGTGGAAAGATTTTCCAATAAGATGGTTCGAATTTTGTCCATTTCATTCAGACAAAAATGTCTTAATGAAGATTAGGGTTTTTCTTGTTTTTGAAAAACGAAATGCAAACCCAATAAAAATCTTGTTTTCCAGTTTCCTTTGAAGATTAGGATTCTGGAAAAACGTATGAAGAACAAGTTTAAGATTCTGCATTTAAACTTGAAGAACAACCATGAAAGGTTGTGTTCATAAAACCATGAAAGAAATGATTTCATTTGAAAAAGTTCTTTTGTTTGATCTTGTAAAAACAATGAGAAGATCATTAACAAGTTTAAGAAGTAGGTAAATTACAGAATTATTAACCTGGTTCGTTGAAGAAGAAGAAGTTCTTGAAAACTTGAGAGCACAAATGCAACAGTAATTCTTTCTAGCTTGGAGGAGAAGTTTTTCGCGTAAAAGAGAAATATAAACCCAGAATGTGTTTATATAGTGAGATTAGAGAGAGAAAATCTTGAGCGGGAAAAGATTTTCTTCAGGACACGGACACGTGTTTGCATTTGATTGGAAGGTAAACGAAACGTGCAAACGTGTGTCAGAAAAAGAACGTGCCGGGGCTTATCCGTTGCAATGACGTCACAAGTGTCCTTTCATATTCTAGGATGTCTCTGAGGTTTTGGAAAACTCAGGGACACTTTTGAAAACATGAAGCACTGAATAGAAATATCAGTGTTGGTTTTAGAAGTTTCAAAGTATCGCTGATTAAGGAAGAGATATTCAGCGATGCAATTTTTTTTTGAAATCTTGCATTTACATGCGATTGTCAGAGAGAGAAAAACATGCCTTGATATCAGTGAATCAAGTTTATTCAGAGAGAAGATGATAGAATAGGTTATATAAGTTCATTTTATCTTATCGATGATCAAATGTGAACCGCTGAAGATTTTACCCTTCAAAGTTCAGCATTCCAAGCTCGCTGATGAGAAAGTTGAATCTTGTCTCATCAAGAGGTTTGGTGAACAGATCAGCTAACTGATAGTCAGTTGAGATAAAGTGAAGTTCTATATCACCATTCATCACATGATCTCTGATAAAATGATACCTGATTTCGATGTGTTTTGTCTTTGAGTGTAGCACTGGATTGTTGGCTATAGCGATGGCACTTGTGTTGTCGGAATAGATTGGAATTTTTGAGAGCTGTAGGTCATTGTCCAGTAGTTGATTTCTCATCCACAAGACCTGAGAACAACAGCTTCCAGCGGCTACATACTCAGCTTCAGCTGTGGAGGTAGACACTGAGTTTTGCTTTTTACTTGTCCAACTCACCAGCTTTCCACCCAGGAGTTGACATCCTCCTGTGGTGCTTTTCCTATCCAATTTGCAACCTGCAAAATCACTATCTGAATAGGCGATTAGATCTGTAAGTCCAGGATACAATCTTACAATCAATATAACAATGAATAGAATAGTAATCGAGAAGTAATTTGATCAAGAACACTTGTATTCAATGAAGAATAGATTTACAGATCTTAGAGAGAGCGTATCTCAAAGATTACAAAATATGAATACAAGAATATGCAGGAATAGTTAGTTAGCGATACAGTGCTAACCACTATATATACAGCAACGGAAACACTAAAGCTACAGTACATATAAGAAAGACTAATAGGAACAATACACGTGTCCTAATTAGTTAACTAAATACTAAGGAAAGTATCTACTTATAAGTTCTGCTTCTTTGATGCCCAAGTCACTATTTTATCCCCTAGAAAGTGACAAGCACCAGATGTACTCTTTCTGTCCATTCTACTTCCTGCATGATCAGCATCAGTGAAAGCTGTTAGTTTAAAGTCAGTTTCCTTTGGATACCATAAACCAAGATCAGGTGTTCCTTTGAGATATCTGAGAATCCTTTTGACAGCCAACATATGTGATTCTTTGGGATTGGATTGAAATCTAGCACAAAAACAGGTAGAAAACATGATGTCTGGCCTACTTGCAGTCAAATATAGTAATGATCCAATCATGCCTCTATAAAGATTATTATCTACTGAAACTCCTTTGAGATCAGCATCTAACTTTATGTTTGTTGCCATAGGAGTTCTCATAGAAGCACAATCAGACATTTTGAACTTTTTCAGGATGTCCCTTACATATTTTCCTTGATTTATAAAAATACCATTGGTAATTGTTTGACTTGAAGTCCAAGGAAAAAAATTAAGTTCACCCATCATGCTCATTTCAAATTCAGATTTCATGATTTTAGAAAAATCATCACACATTTTTGCACTGGTAGAGCCAAATATTATGTCATCAACATAAATTTGAACAAGAATCAAATCCTCACCTTGTTTCTTTAAAAACAAAGTTGTGTCAATCTTACCTTTCTTGTAACCTGAACCTAACAAGTGTTGAGTAAGAGTGTCATACCAGGCTCTTGGTGCTTGTTTTAGACCATATAAAGCTTTATCTAAAATATAGACATGGTCAGGAAATTCTGAATCAACAAAGCCTTCAGGTTGATGTACATACACCTCTTCATTAAGTATACCATTCAGAAATGCTGATTTGACATCCATCTGATATACTTTGAAATTCTTGTGTGCAGCATAGGCCAAAAATATCCTGATGGCCTCTATTCTTGCCACTGGTGCAAATGTCTCATCATAATCAATTCCTTCTTGTTGATAGTATCCCTTAGCAACCAATCTTGCCTTGTTTCTGATAACAACACCTGACTCATCCTTTTTATTTCTGAATACCCATTTAGTTCCAATAATAGATTTACCTTCAGGCCTTGGAATGAGTCTCCAGACTTTGTTCCTTTCAAATTGAAGCAATTCCTCTTGCATTGCCGAAATCCAATCTGGATCCTCTAGGGCTTCATTAGCTTTCTTAGGTTCAATAACACTTAGGAAACCTGCAAACATTGCTTCATTTGCAGTAGCTGATCTGGTTTTTACTCCTGCTGATAGATCACCAATCACTTGATGAATGGGATGATCTTTAGTCCATTTGTTTGCACTAGGAAGCACATCAATCTCTGAATAATTGTTGTTTGCATCATTCTGATCAATGATAGCTTGTAATTCTGAACTGTCCCCTTGTTCTGATAAATTTGAGTTTAAATTCTGAACAATGAAGTCAGAGTTCTGAGTGACTTGTTCCGAGTTCTGAATACGAGGTTCAGAAGTCTGAATACAAGGTTCAGAATTCTGACTATCAGGGTCAGAATTTTCATCACTTGTATTTATCAGAGTTGGACACTCCTCAGATGGACCTTTATCAGAAATTACAGTTGTTTGAACCACTTCTGAAGTTCTTTTCATCTCTTTGATCATATTTGGGTTTTCAAATTCTGCATAAGAATCAAAAGTCAGTTCAAGAAAAGCATCCTTAAACAGTGAATTGAGTTCTGAACAAATAGGATTAGAGTTTGTATCAGAAGTCATTTTTGTCCCGTTCTGCATGAGTTATGAACTGTCTTGTTCAGAAGTCTTCATTCCGACTTCATCAAATGTTACATTGATGCTTTCCATCATCCTCTTGGTTCTTCTGTTGTAGATTCTGAATGCTTTGGAAGTTAATGAATAACCAACAAAGTATCCTTCATCTGCCTTTTTATCAAACTTACCAAGATTTTCTCTGTCTTTAAGAACATAGTATCTGCAACCAAAAACATGAAAGAATTTGATTAATGGTTTTCTTTTATTTATCAGTTCATAAGCAGTCTTATTTAATCTTTTATTGATTAAAGTTCTGTTCTGTGTAAAACAACCATTTTGTTGAGGAGTTTTGACTGCAGAGAAATTGTGAGGAATCCCAGAACTTTCTTAAAACTTCTGAAGAGTCTCATTTCTAAACTCTGTTCCATTATCACTTCTGATTTTCTGGACTGGAAGTTGTAAGAGAACTTGAATCCTTTTGATAAAGTTTATCAATGTAGTAGCAGCTTCTGACTTAGCTCTTAGGAATTCAACCCATGTGTATCTGGAATATTCATCAACAATTACAAGCATATACTTCTTTCCTCCCATAGACTGAACTGAAATAGGACCACAAAGATCAGTATGAATCATTTCCAATGGTGCTTTGCAAGATGAGTCCATTTTTAATTTGTGAGAACTCTTTTTCATCTTGCCCATTTCACAAGCTGAGCATAATGATTCCTTTTCAAATTTAATCTTAGGTAATCCTTTAACCAGATGTTTTGCAACAAGATTATTCAGATCTTTGAAGTTTAAATGAGAACATCTTCTGTGCCACAGCCAGCATTCATTTGGAATTGAGTTTGATAAAAGACAAACTGGATTTAATGTTTGTATTTTTGAAAAATTTACCACAAATAAGTCCATGTGACCTTAAGATCATTCTCAGTTAAAATTTGGCCCAAAAGACTTTAAGATCATTCTCAGTTAAAATCATGCAACCTGTTATTTTGAACTTGATTTGACAAAGACTGTCTAAAAACTGACTTATGCTGAAAAGATTATGTTGTAATCCTTCAACATAGAAAACTTTTTGAATTGTCAGATCTCCTTTTGTTAAATCCCCATAACCTTTAACTTGACCTTTGCTGTTATTTCCAAAGTTTACTGCTCCTCCATCCTTTTCTGTGAAATTTGATAGAAAAGACTTCTGTCCTGTCATGTGTCTTGAAGCTCATGAATCTAAAAACCACACATGACAGCCCTGCAACAACAATCAGTTAGATTTAGGTACCCATTTTGGAATGGGTCCTTCTTTGTTAGCCTTTTTATCTGATTTAACAAAAGTACCTTTGACTTTCCATTCAAAGTCTTTCTTCAAACACCACTTTCCTTGAACTTTTATGAAGTCAGAACATTTTCTGTTCACAAAATAGTTCAATTTCTTCTTGAAAGTTTTAAATTTAGATGTTGAAGAAGTTTCAACTTTCTTTTCTTTCACATTAAACCTTTTTTCATTCTTTCCTGTGATTTTAATTTGAGGCTTCACTTCTTTTATTAGTTCTCTTCTCTGAGTTTGAGGAACAGAAACATTTTTTTTCTGTATTCTGAATGTCATTTCTTAGATAGGAAACAGAGGTTATTGTGATTGGACATTTCTGAGAATATTGGAATGAATCACTTTCACATTGAACACGAATAAGATTTTTCTTTGCAAGTAACAACAGATCTGTACCATAAGCCTTTTCATTTTTATTGCTGGTTTTCAAAGTACAAGTACATTTATCACAATAACTCTGTGCTTTTGGTACAGTTGCAGGAACCAATCCATTCATCTAAGAAACTCTTTTCACACCATCTTTCCTTTTGCTTTCCTCTTTTTTTCTGAAAATTTCAATCCCATTTTGTTAGAAGAAGAAGTAGATGATTCACCTTTTTCATATGTACTTGATTCATTAAAGAATTTATCATTATGTTTTAGAGCATTAATTTTAAAAAGATCATACTCAGTCTTTAGTTTCTCAAGCTCTGTTATTTTCTGAATAAAGACGTTCTTTTCTTTTAAAGCTTCATCAAGTTTAACATCCACATCACAATAATCATTTTCAAGTTCATCAAAAGATTTCCTCAAGTCCTCAAGTTCTTGACTTACAGGATTAAACCTCTTTTCAAGCTCTGAAAAGTCATCTGACTTTGTTTCAGAAAATCCAGTTGACTCAGACTTCTGACTACCTGAATCAGAATTCTGATTAACAGACTCAAATGTCTGACCTTCAGACTCAGAGTTCTGACTCCAAGAATCAAGGTTCTGACTAGAAGCTTCAGACTTCTGATTAACTGTTTCAGAAACCTTACTTGTATCAAATATGCTCTCAATGTCATGATGTGAAAAACTTGGTTGTTTATTTTTGTAACTGGCATTTAAAGAATCATACTTGAATTTAATGTCATTGTATTTTGGTTTCTCATCTGTTGGTTTAGGAATTTCTTTCTTAACCTTATCTTCTGAAACAACTGACTTTTCTATTTTTGAATCAGAAACTATCTCTGTCTTTTTAGAGCTTGGTTTCTGCAAATTGTCAGAACTTGTTATAGAACTTGCAGGTCTGATAAAAACTTCAACAATTTCTGGAATTTTTGGCTTAGGAACTTGAAGCTTTTCAAAATCATACAAGTTGACTGGAGCTCTTATTAAAACAACATTTTCTTCCAATCCCAATCCCTTCTTTGGATTGTAAAATCTTGTATCTTTAACATTACTTGTTAGAAGATTTAACGTTTGCTGAGTCTGACCTCTTTTCAAATTTAGATCTTCTAATTCTTTGATTTTGGCGTATAAATTCTTTCTTTCCTCAAATAGCATATCAAATTTTATTTGTAAATCACCCTTTTCATCCTTAATCTTTGAAAATTCAATTTTTAGTTCAGAAAGCCTTTTTAACAATTCAGAATTTTCATTTTTAACTTTCTGTTTCTCAGCCTCAGATTCCTCATATTGTTCTCTTATTACTTCTTTTTCAATTATGAATTTGTTAACCAGACTTCTTTCACCTTTTATCTGTTTTCTAAGATTAACAAATTCAGTTTTCATGTCACCAATCTGTGTCATTAAGTCTATTTCAAGTGCAGAATGTACCTCACTAGATGACTCAGAATCAGCATCCTCATAGTCAGAATCATCCTCATTCTTCATTTTGGCCATGTAACTTTGCATCTGTGGAAAATTGATATGATCATCTTCATCTGAAGTGTAGTACAGCCAATTCTCCTGTTCAGCCAACATAGCAATCTCATCATCTCTCTTCTTTGCAAGCTGAGCCTTCTTGGTATAGTACTCATAATCTTTCACAATCTTTACTGTGCAGTCCTTAGCATAGTGGCCAGATTTTCCACACTTGAAACACAGATTCTTTTCTTTTCTCTCTTCTTTCTCTTCTTTCTTTTCTTCAAACGTATTTTCTCCTCTGTCTTCTCTCTTCTTATGATCTGAACTCCCCTGTTCTCTCTTGTAATTTCCCTGAAATCTACCCTTCCAATACCTCTTGTTGAAAGTATTTGTCAACAAGGCTAGTTTCTCAGCCATTATCTTGATATCTTCATCATCCTCTGATCCTTCTTCCTTGTCAGATTCCTCCAGCTTTGGTATCTCAGATAGATATGCAGTCTTCTTGGGTGCTTTGATAACTTTGGACTTTGATAAAAATGCTAACTGATCAACAACATTTTTCTTCTCTTCCACAACTAACTTGACAGAGTCTTCATGTTGATTAAGAACACAGAACAGATCATTGAGGTCTTCTTCACACATATCTTTATTCATTTGCAGACTTATAGCAAATGATGACCATTCTGAGTTTAGGTTGTTCAGAAATTTGTAATTTATTTCTGACTTCGTTTTCTTCAGCCCGTTTCTTCTCAAATCATTCAGAATAGTACAAAATTTACTGTACGTCTGAGTCAAACTTTCTGACTCTTAAGCCTTGAACCTTTCATAGGCATTTATGCTCTGATTTAACTTTGCTTGAATAGACCTCACAGTTCCTAACATCTGTCTTTCCAGTTCATCCCACATTTCCTTAGCAGATGATCCACTATCAATCATGTTAAGAACTTCATTTGGGACAGCCAAAGTCATCAACGTAATTGCTCTTTTGTCTATAGCATGTCTGTTTTTCTGTTCTGCTGTATACTGAGAAAAGCTCTTCTTCACCCTTGTAGCTGGAATTTCTGGAGTTGTCTCTGTTCCAGGAGTTGCAGCGACATCGACATACACTTCGATAGGACCTTCTCGGATAGAAACCATAAGATTTTCATCTATGTTATCCAAGAATTGGATCATTCGGATTTTCCACTGCCGGTACTTTTCAGGTATTAGAACAGGTGGTTTTGTTTCAGATCCCATGGCTAGATACTCTTTAGAAGACATGATTGTAAGAAAGCTTCAACAGAAAGACAAATTCAAATTCCTTGATCGAAAAACAACAATTAATTCAAGAATTGCTAAGAATTCAAGAACAGTGAGTGGCAGCGGAATCAATTTTCGAATTGATCAAGAAATCTTCAAGAACACAAACAGGAAACCCTCAAGAACGCGATCTCGATCGAATTTGTTTGTTGATTAGCTCTGATACCAATTGTAAGGCCAGGATACAATCTTACAATCAATATAACAATGAATAGAATAGTAATCGAGAAGTAATTTGATCAAGAACACTTGTATTCAATGAAGAACAGATTTACAGATCTTAGAGAGAGCGTATCTCAAAGATTACAAAATATGAATACAAGAATATGCGGGAAAACTTAGTTAGCGAAACAGTGCTAACCACTTAGTCAGAACTCTGACCCTTCATATCAGAACATCTGAACCTTCTCATCAGATCTTTAACACTTGGTTTATTGACAAAACCCAGATCTAACAAGATCAAATCCTGAGTCTTTGGGATACCAAAGACCTAGATTCACAGTACCCTTAAGGTATCGAAAAATTCGCTTTACAGCGGTCATATGAGATATCTTGGGTTCATCTTGATATTGTGCACACAAACAGGTTGCGTACATAATATCGGGTCGGCTAGCTGTAAGATAAAAGGGAGAGCCGATCATCCCACGATACAGCGTGACATTAACAGGAATACCATTAGTATCCTTATCAAGTGTCAGCGGTGGTGCCATAGGGGTTTTCATAGCTGAACTCTAAGTTAAATCGAATTTCTTCAGCATATCTTTAACATACTTTCCCTGATTAATGAAAGTTCCTTTTTCATTTTGATTTATCTGAAGACCAAGGAAATATGTTAGTTCACCCATCATGCTCTTTTTATACTCATCTTTCATTCTATCAGCAAAACGAGTACAAAGATCAGGGTTAGTAGAGCCAAATATAATGTCATCAACATATATCTGAACAAGAATGACATGGTCGTTTACTTTCCTAAAAAATAGAGTTTTGTTGATTTTACCACGCTCAAATTTTTCAATATGGAGATAAGTAGATAGAGTGTCATACCATGCACGTGGAGATTGCTTTAAGCCATAAAGTGCCTTATCCAGTTTATAAACATAACCTGGACGCTTAGGATCTGAGAATCCTGGAGGTTGTTCCACATAGACTTCTTCATTCAGCTTTCCATTTAGAAACGCTGACTTAACATCCATCTGATATACTTTGAAGTCTTTGTGTACAACATATGCTAAGAATAGACGAATAGATTCTAGTCTTGCTACTGGAGCAAATGTTTCGTTGTAATCTATGCCTTCCTTTTGTCTGTATCCATGAGCAACAAGACGAGCTTTGTTGCGGGTTACAGTTCCATGTTCGTCCAACTTGTTTCGATAGACCCATTTAGTGCCTATCACCGTTTTGTCAGTTGGTCTTCGAACAAGTTTCCAAACATTGTTTTTCGAATTCAGTCAGCTCTTCTTGCATGGCGCTGACCCAGTTTGGATCTTTGAGGGCATCATCTACCTTTTTTGGTTCAGTTAGAGAAATGAAGTTTACAAATAAACAAATATTACCTGCACTTCGTCGAGTCTGAACACCAGCATTTGGATCACCAAGAATTTGATCAATTGGGTGATTTACAGTCCATCGCTGAGCCGGAGCGTGAGACGCTGACTCAAACTGATCTTAAGGAGCTGAAGATGAGGCTTCAGCAGCTTCTGGAGTATCAGCCAAGAGAGGAATAGATGCAGATGTCATTATATTCACTGATTGCTGAGAAGTAGATGGAGTGTCTGAGACATTGGGTTCAGAAGCAGGTATAGTGTTTAAAGGAACAGCTGAGACCCATGATGTTTCAGCTTCACTATTCTGCATGTTTGGAATGATAGTAGGACTATCATCTTCAACTGTATGATTTCGAGGAGTGGGAATATCTTCTGAATCACCAAGATGAGAAAACATCCATTGATTCAGTTCTTCAGTATCAGCGGACGGTTTAGAGTTCGCTGAACGGGATTCGTCAAACGTGACGTGAATAGTTTCTTCTATAGTTTGTCTTCTAAGATTGAAGACTCTGAAGGCTTTGGAGATTGAAGAATATCCAAGAAAGATTCCATCATCAGCCTTAGGATCAAACTTTCCAAGGGCATCTCTGTTGTTCAGTATGAAACACTGACATCCAAAGATGTGAAGAAAGCTAATTGAAGGCTTTCTCCCATGAAAAAGTTCATAGGATGTTTTATTGAATCTTTTGACTATCAGCGACCTGTTTTGCGTAAAACAAGCAGTGTTGACAGCTTCTGCCCAAAACTGAGTAGGCAGGCGAGAATCGCTGAGCATTGAACGTGCTACTTCAAAATTTGTTCTATTTCTTCTTCCAGCGACTCCATTTTGTTGCGGTGTTCTCACTGATGAAAAGTTGTGAGAAATACCCTTACTCTCAAAGAAGGAATCAAGAGAACTATTTTTGAATTCAGTCCCATGATCACTCCTTATTGAGCGAATGGTCAAGTTGTTCAGGGTTTCCATCTTCCGAACAAAGGTGATGACTTCTTCAGGGGTGTCACTCTTGGAACGGAGAAACATAAACCATGTGTAGTGAGAGAATTCATCAACTATGACCAGTGTATATTTCTTTCCAGCGATGGATTGTTTGTTAACAGGGCCAAACAAATCCATATGGAGAGGTTTTAGAGGAGATGACACTGAGGAGACTTGCTTTGACTTAAAGCTTGCTTTGGTCTGCTTCCCTTTCTCACACACTGAACATAAAGACTCTTTGGCGTATGAGTGCTGAGGTAGACCAGTGACAAACTCTTTTGAAGAAAGAGTGTTCAGTGTCTTGAAATTCAGATGATAGAGCCTCTTATGCCCCAGCCAGTTGACATCAGATGAGGCTTTCGAGAAGAAACAGGAGTTCTCAGTGGTTGTTGAGTCCATGTTTATTACATAAACATTTTCCAAACGATAACCGCTGAGAGCTATCTTCTCCTTTTTGTCAGTGACAAAGCAGGATTCCTTAGTAAAGATTACTTTGTTATCCTTGTCGCAAAGCTGACTGATGCTTAAAAGATTATGCTTCAGCCCTTCAACATATGCGACTCTTCTGAAGGTTGTTGTACCATTAGAGAGTACACCAAACCCTCGGGTATGTCCTTTTCCATTTCCACCGAAAGTCACAGAGGGACCCTTCTCTTCCTTGTATTCAGCGAGCAGGCTTTTCTTTCCAGTCATATGTCTAGAGTATCCGCTATCGAGATACCATATACCCTTCTTAACCTGCATCACAAAGGAAGATTAGTTTTTCTTGGGTACCCACTTTACTATGTGTACACGTTTGTCAGTGGAAGTAGTTGGAATGGAAGGTTCAACAATCTTCGCAGCATTTGAAGATTCAACTTTGTCAGTCTTCACTTTGGTTAATTTCTTAACCTCAGTGGTCTTCACTTTGGGCAATGATCTTCACCTTAGCTATTTTTTAGCTTTGGTGGTTGTGGAGCACTTACTAGCAATATGATCAGTAAGTCCACAGTGATAACATTTCCTATAACTAAAAGTTCTAGGACCATTTGAATGCTGAGTTTTAGATTTTAAAATAGAAGTACCAGCACCAAGTAAGCTATTGACTTTTGAAATGGGATGAACATTCAGTTCTTCGGATTTCTTGCCAGAGACATCCACTCTGATTCTAGGAGTAGATCGCTGAATAGATCCACGTTGAGTAGATCCAGAGATGTGATTCCTTGATCCAGAGGGATGAATCACTAAAGCTTTAGAGGCATTCAGCTTAGGTTCCAAGGTACCCTTCTGAGGATTTTGGTTAAAATCAATTCCTTTACCTTTATCTTTAAAGACAGATGTAACATCCCAGGCCAACCGTACCAGATATTGTCCGCTTTGTCCGCACACCTGGACTCATGGTTTTAAAATGCGTCTGATAGAGGAGGTATAAAGTCCCTTATAAGGCAACCTTTGTTCCCCTCCCCAACCAATGTGGGATCTTACAATCCACCCCCCTTGGGAGCCTAGCGTCCTCGCTGGCACACCAGTCCGGTTCCCAGCTCTGATACCATCTGTAATAACCCAGTCCAACCGTACCAGATATTGTCCGCTTTGTCCACACACCTGGACTCACGGTTTTAAAACGCGTCTGATAGGGAAGGTATCAAGTCCCTCTTATAAGGCAACCTTTGTTCCCCATTGTAAGATCCCACATTGGTTGGGGAGGGGAATAAAGGTTGCCTTATAAGGGACTTGATACCTCCTCTATCAGACGCGCTTTAAAACCGTGAGTCCAGGTGTGCGGACAAAGCGGACAATATCTGGTACAGTTGGCCTAGGATGTTACAGATGGTATCAGAGCCGGTCACCGGGTCGATGTGTCAGCGAGGACGCTGATCCCACTTAGGTGGGTGGATTGTGAGATCCCACATCGGCTAGGAGGGGGAACGAAGTCCTCCTTATAAGGGTGGATGGATACCTTCCTTGCATGAGGACTTTTTCCTGTCACAAGGTGCGGTCTGGGTGCATCCCGCGTATGCGTGTGCGGGCAGGAACAAAACCTTGAGCGGTACCGGCATGCTATTATGCAGAGGGTATGCATAAAGCGGACAATATCGTGTACGGTGGACAGGTAGAAATTTCCTCAGGGATAGGTGGACAATATCGTGTACGATGAAGTATCAGCGACTGAGGATACGAAAGTTCCAAATAAGAGCATGGAATGATCAGTGGTTGGTTCTAGAGTATCATCTCTGTAACCAAGACCACGTTTATCACTCAGGGGAATCTGAGACTTAATTAACTCAGTGATCTTTGTTGAGGAATTATACCATCCATCAACAGTAGCTTTTTCAGCTCTTAAAGCAGCGATAGCTTCTTCGCGCTCGATTTTGACTAGCTGATTTAAATTTTAGAAAGGTTTTCTATTTGAAGGTGACAGTTTTTAAGCTGTTTAGCGAGATCAAGGTTTTGATTTTCAACTATAGTTTTGCCATTCATGGCTTCATATAAAATTCTAGTCAAGAGATCGATTGTACGAAGACTATCAGCTTCATCAATATTTGCAATATTTGTAAAGAAGGAAGGTGATACCTGAATAGCAGAGGTTGAAGTGGAGGGAATGACTGAACTTTCTTCCTCATCTTCAATCTTTGCCATAAGACAGAGATTGGCTTCATCATCTTCAGAGTCAGATGATGATTCTTCTTCATCAGAAGCAGCCCAATCATAGTTAGCCATCAGACCTTTGCCTTTCTTCTTAAAGCTTTTCAGCTTCGCATATTTTTCTTTCAGCTTAGCGTATTTGTCATCTTTATTCCTGGGAATAAAGGATTTCTTGGGAAACGCTGAGTTTCTCGAAACTCTCTTAGATCTGCACTCGTTAGCGAAATGTCCTATCTTTTCACAGTTAAAACAAGTAGCAATAGCCTTATCAACAGGAGCTGATGATGTTGGCTTGTCAGTAATGGAAAGAGGTTTATTCTTTTTGAACATTTTCTTTTTGGCGAATCTCCTGAACTTTTTAGTGAGGAGAGCCAAAGATTCATCATCATCTGAAGAGTCAGAATCTGATGACCTTTCAGAGTTACTTTCCAACTCCGTGATAGTGACCGAGGATCGCTGAGTGGAAGGTTCCTCTAAGATTAAAGCAACATGGGTGCTTTTGAAATCTTTTACAAGATTCTTCTTAAGATGACTCGATTGCTCATGATTCAGCCTCGTGCCTTATAAGGTAGCAAGGGTCATTGATCTTAGATCCTTTGACAGCTTGAGACACATAGAATAATTGTCCCAGCTTTCAGGTAAACATTCTAAAAACTTCGTCAGCACTTCAAAGATTGAATATTCCTTACCAACAGTTTTCAGATCTATTATTAAACAGTTAAAACGTTGGTGAACTTCAGAGAGAGTTTCATTCTTACCACAAATGAAACATTCGTACTGTCTTACCAGGTTGATCTTTCGAGAGTCCTGGACTTCAGAAGTACCTTCATACTGAACACATATTGTGTCCCACATAGCTTTTGAGGTTTTCAAGTTCATGACGGAATGGTAGACTTCGTCAGGAAGAGCCATAGATAGTATGGATCTGGCTTTGGTGTCGATAGCCACTTTCTTCTTGTCTTCGTCAGTCCACATATGAACTTCCTTGGGTATCAGCCTTTCTGGAATAGCATGTCTATTCTCAGCGGCTGGTACTGCAACATCAATTCTTACAGGAATATATGGGCCGTTTTCAAGATAATAAGGCATAGTAGGGTCTACACCTTCTAAGAAGAGAATCATCCTATTTTTCAATAGATTAAAATTATCTCTGGAGAATCTAGGGGGTTTTGCAAGAGAACCATTGTCAATGTACTTTATGTTTGTGTTGGTAGCCATTTTCAGAAATAGCAAGGAAGAGAAATCTTAGTATAGATCAGATCTTGTTTATGAGATTAAACAAATCTGCTCTGATACCACTTGTTGGTCCCGAAGGGCTATACAAGTTTGTAGAAGGGAGGATTGAATACAAACACACAAATTTTACTTTTCTAAATTGTTTATTGATAAATCATTAACAATTTACAGCTTGTTGCGGAACAAGATCAAGGATAAACCTAAATCTAAACAAGTTGGAACACTAAGTTTCTTGCACTAAGAAAGAGAAGGAAATTACTAATAATAACCTATCTCAAGATAAGAAGGACGAATTTGTCCAGAGTTAGCAAGTTACTTCAAAATGAAGTGAGTTCTTCTTCTTATATACTGCATGCATTTAATGCATGGCAATTTACACTTTACACGTGGCAGCAGCTCATTGGTTGTATGTCATTGACCTTTGTTGACAACCTTAGTAGCCGCATGTTTGAACAGTGTAGTATCAGAGTGGTTGTACAATTTCAGACAATAAGGAGGTTCTTTTCTGACATATCGTATTCGTATGGAGACGTGCAAGGGTGGTTTAGACAAAAGTACTTTGTACGGAGGACTTCATGATCAACTTTCCGTTGATTCGGCGGTTTATCATTCTATATCAGCGAATGATAAAGTTCAGCGATAGCTAAAGTCTTGTACTTGATACTTCATGTTGAGTGGACAAATCTGAGTCTTCGCTGATCCGCATCAGTTCATTAGGAGACTTGTCGCTGGTTCTTGAGCTTGATCTTCGACTTCAGCGTAGAACCTATGTTGACGCGAAACTTGTCTTCAGAGATCATAAGTAAACAACTAACTTATCAGCGATCACCATAAGTACTGAACAGACTCAGAGTATTATGGTGAACAGTGTTCGCTGAATGTTTAATCTAAAGAGCGAGAGTTCCTATCAGCGGCACTGTAAGATCTTAGTACTTATCAGCGATAGTGAAACTCTGATACATATTGTTTACTTACAATTTTCACTAAGTATAAAGAGAGGGTCATTATCAAATCACTAAGGGTTTGGATCAACAATCTTCTTCAGCAGTTCTGGTACACTGCTGAGAGGACCCTCCATACCACTAAATATTGAAAGAAGGTCATTGTGATAGCCTTCCAAACTCAACTTGTAGAAGGCTTTATCATTGCCAATGGCATCAGGACAGCGCTGGAACTCCCTACTGGTCCTTTCAAACCCCTACCCAGTGAAGAAGAACTCATCAGGTTTCTAGACCTGATGAAATACACTTGGCACATCAAGCCCCAAACCACTGACGAACCCAACAAGAAGATCACCAAAGTGCTCAAGGCAAAAATTCCTTCAGAGCTGAACTACATTTTCTCCCACGTCATCTCATGCATGAGTGGAAAGATCGGATCGCTAGACCAGACCACCAAATATCAGTTGCAGATGGGTATGCGCTGATCACCGGGCTGAAGATCGACTATGCTTGCATGATCTATGATGACCTTATGGTGAAGGTCGAGAAGCCAAAGAGGGAAATGAAAGTTCCCTATGTGCGCTTTGTGTCAGCGCTCCTCGCCCTTTTTCTCCAAAAGGATTACCCTCAGAAGGTGTAACGTCCCAAAAATTACAAGGAATTTAAAAATTTTAAAACATGCATTTCATTATAAAATAACCCCAATTTAATAATTCGCAATTCAAATTAAATTAACGTCGTTAACTCAAACAGTCAATAAAGTTTAAAAGTGAAATTTTAAACACTCTCAGCACCCCGCGCATAGTGTGTGTACCGTCAAGCCCGACTGCCGCTCGCACCTGAAATCACAACATATTGGGAAAAGGTAAGCTAATCGCTTAGTGAGTCCTACCACACACGCAGGTAGCAACCCCACGAATATCGCCCCTACTCGCAAGTAGGCAACGTCACCATCACCACAAATATAAAACCACATAATGATAAATGCATAAATACGAACCTCGGTCCCACCGAGTACACCAAAAATATATCCACACAAGCTCAGTCCCACCGAGCCCTCGGTCCCACCGAGTAAAGACATTGATACCAGCTCAGTCCCACCGAGCCCTCGGTCCCACCGAGTAAAGATAATACAATTGTACTAGCTCAGTCCCACCGAGCCCTCGGTCCCACCGAGCCCCCCAGTCCCACTGAGGTGTACGCAAGCACAAATAATCGACATATAATTTCAACAATCACAGCTAAATCATTCCAACCAAATTGGTCCACGTAAACACGTAATAACACGTAATAACACATAGCACAAAAACAACGATATACATGAAATTCCTAACTACGCAGTGAGAGAACTCACCTCAAAGCAAAGCGACGCGCTCCCGAGCCGCAACACCAGCACGTCAACCTTCCTCACATTTTCCCACCTAATTACGCACTAAAAACGTCAACGGAAGGTCCCAACTCACGACACTTTTACTAGTTTAACGAAACTAAAAATTCCAGCTTTTATACTAAAAATGCAGGTCTGTTCGGGACCCATTTTACCCCTGCTAAACTGATCAAACCAAAAATCTAATTCCATATTCAGGAAGTTCAATGTCTTACGGTTCCAGGGACGTATCGCACGCGTCCTAACGATATTCCTAGCACTCTATATGAATTTTACAAAAACACCTCTCAGAGCAGCTAAAACAGAACATTTCAGTACAAAACGACGATTTGACCTAAGCTACGTTCCGAACTAGTTTTTGCACAAAACATAGAAACGTTACTAGACTCAAAATGGGAACCTTTGGCACCGATTTCGCCCCAATCCGAGTTACGAGGAAAAAGTTACGGTTTAAGAAAAACAGTGGCAGATTACTAAATTTTCACATGAAATGACACTATTGATTATTAACCCATTAAGTCGTGGCTTAATCCCAACAGACCCGAAAAGCATATGAACTACTGAATATGGGTTACCCTAGGCTGGACAACAGCCGTGCACCACCCCCTACCGCCTCCGGAGGCGGTGGTGGTTGGCGGCGTTTCTTTGACATACGATAACAACAAACGAGAAATAGACGAACTTACCTCGACGAACCCTTCTTCCTCCTCTTTTCCGACCAAACTTGCCGGCGATTGTCTCCTTCCTCCTCTCTCCTCGTCGCCGGCAGCAACCTCTATCACCCTCTCGGTTTCTCTCTCCCTCTCTCGGCTTCTTTCTTTCACTCTTTCTCTCTAGTTCTCTTCTTGGCCGAACACAACAAGAAAGGGGGAGGGGAATGACTAAAGGTTGTGGTGGTTACTAGCATGAAACCGAAGGGAAGGGGAAGGGGAGGGGGTGACTCTTGGACGATCCCTTGCCAAACTTTGGTGAGATGCACCAATTAGCCCCTCAACTTTCCTTTCCTTGCAAAAAACCCACAAAGGTTGACTCATTTAACTTTTTGGTCCGATTCGACTACCCCGCTAACGGAAACCACATTAAATCAAACTTAAAAAGAAAAGAATTAATAAAAGAAATTACATACCGGGATACGGGCTTTACAACTCTCCCCCACTTGGATTAGACTTCGTCCTCGAAGTCTATGCCCGTGCATAGCTAAAGATAGTTCTCCCACATCTCAACCTCAGGTTCCCAAGTTCACTTGAGACCCCTTCTAAAACTTCTCGAATACTTTTCTTACTAACGTACTCCTTCTAGGACACTGAAATTATGATCGATAGAACACTTCACCAATTGGAATCATTCCTAGCCAAGCGACTTCGATTGTCTCCCAACCTTAGATATTCCATACCTCCCGATTCAAATCTCAAGCTCTAAACATTCTCAAGTTGCTTACCAATATACCCAACTGGATACTCGGATCCGATCATTCCTACTATTAACTGTCGATTAACTCCTACGAGTTCTACTATACTCCCACAAATTACCCTACAAGAATCGTCAAACCAGTAAATTTAAAATCACTCACGAAGGTCACTCCACCATAACCATTCACCACAAGCAAACACCTCAGGATTACTACTACCATCAACATAATTTCCTTAAAATCGGCTACAATTCCCCAATTACACTAAGGTGTTTGGCTTCAAGCCCAAAAGTCGACACCTAAATATACTATTTACCTCAAAAATTCTACGCATATATCCTCTTTATTACAAAGGGCATCATTCCCTAACCGATACTATTCGGCCTACAGTACTAACACGCGTGGAATACCCAACCTTCCACCGTTGACGTATTTCCTACACTCGCTCTACGAAGCCTAGTTACACCGTATCAAGATACACCTTAACGTCTACCTCCCAGGTACGTGCTCAAGACTATATCCTCCTAGTGCCTACTGGAAAGTCAAAGTCATAACACATGAATACCGGGGTCCCACCCCGAGATACCCAACCGACCATTAAGACCGAGCAATTGACCCATGACTATCACGGACAAAATTCGGAATTTCCCCCGAAACTCTCTCGCGTTTGGCATTTTCCTCCAAAACTGCCACCTCCTGAGCACAGCCTATCGACTCGAGAAGAGGTGCAACCACTGTTAACCGTTGACACAAGCCCCGCAGTGGCTCACCATCCAGATGTCGACTAAGTGCGTCCGTAACAACATCCGCTTTACCGGGGTGGTAAAGTATCTCACCATCATAATCCTTGACCACGTCAAGCCACCTCCTCTGACGCATGTTGAGGTTTTGCCGGTCATCAAGTACTGGAGACTTTTATGGTTAGTGTATACACTTGACGCCATACAAATAGTGCCTCCAAATCTTGAGAGCAAACACCATCAAATCTTACATACCCTCGGGCAAAGTCAACATCGGAGCCTCGCATAACGCCTGTGTAGCTCCTCAAAGCCCTCTGCTGCTCTTCACCCCAACTAAAAGCCGCAAATTTCTTCGTCGATCGGGTCATCGGTAAAGCAATCTTGGAGAAATCCTGAATGGATCTCCGAAAGTACCCTGCTAACCCAAGAAAACTCTGTACTTCAGTGAGAGTCTTTGGCACTTCCCACCATATCACAGCCGTAATCTTGGCCGGATCCACCATAATACCATTCTAGTTCACGACATGTTCTCGAAAGTGGACCTCTCGTAACCAGAACTCACACTTGGAGAGCTTAGCATACAACTTCTCCCGCCTCAAAACTTCCAAAACTTCTCGCAAATGCATCTCATGCTCTTCCTTCGACTTCGATTACACAAGAATATCGTCGATGAACACGATCACCGATCGATCCCACATAAGGCTACATACCCGGTTCATGAGGTCCATGAACGCTGCGGGTGCATTGGTGAGCCCGAGAGGCATCACCACAAACTTGTAAATGGCCATGACGTGAACGAAAGGCCGTCTACTCCGTATCCTCTCTCCTCACCCGCATTCGATGATACCCCGATCTCAAATCAACCTCAGAGAACCACGAGGCTCCCTGAAGCTGATCGAACAAGTCATCGATCCTTGGCGGAGGATAACGATTCTTCACCGTAAGCTTATTCAACTCACGATAGTCTATACACATCCGTTGGGACCCGTCTTTCTTTTTCACAAACAGAATCGGGGCTCCCCACGGTGGACGACTCGGCTTGATGAACTCCTTTTCGATAAGTTCCTGCAACGAGTGTACAACTCCTTCATTTCCGGTGGAGCCAAGCGATAAGGTGCCTTGGCCACCGGAGCAGCATCCAGAATCAAATAAACGTGGAACTCTACCTGTCGCTCGGGAGGTATCCCCGGTAACTCCTCGGGAAAATACGTCAGCAAACTCCCGTACAACTGGCACATCCTTCACAGACTTCTTCTCTCCGTCGACGTGCGTGTCGATCACATACGCCAAAATTCCCTGACCACTGTGCTGCAAGTACCTCTGAGCCCTCGCAGCCGAACATATCGCTGAGGTCCGCCTGGGCAAGCCGCCCTGAACTAGCATTTCTCCCCCACTTGGGGTTCGAACTCGTACTTGTTTGCGACGACAAACAATCTCCGCATCGTACGCATCCATCCAATCCATGCCCACAGTCACGCACAACTCCCGCATAGCGATCAGAATCAAATCAATCAGGAACCTCACACCAGAGATCTCCATAGTGCACCCCCGGTACACGTCAGTAACCGTCGAGGTCCTGTCTTCAGCAACTGCAACCACAAGTGGACAGCCTAACCGTCCTACAACTCGGCCCCAAACACTCACTGACTATGTGAGACACAAAAGGATGAGTAGCCCCTGCTATCAATCGTCACCATAGCAAGCACAGAGTTAACCAAGAACGTACCTGTCACCACTTTATACGTAGCTTGTGCCTCCTCCACTCCCAGTTGACGAACTCTACCTCGGTCCGCCTCCATCACTACAGCAAGTGAAGCATACTGCGCGGTACTCACGAACTCCCTGATCTTGGTACGTAACATATCCTTGCACCGTGTCCTCTTCATGTCCTCAAAAGCAGCATGCTAAGGATAGAATAATGTCATTTCCGTGAACTTTCGGTTCACCTCCTTATGGCCTCCGCAGTCTGAGAGAGCTCCAAGAACTCTTTGACACTCCTCTCCATCTCCACTAGAGGCACATGCTCTACACGAAACATACGACGAACTCCTCCCATGTCAAGTAGTGCGCCCGTTAAGCGTCAAAGTAGTAGCACACCAGTCTTTCGCTCCGTCTCGTAACAGATTCACCGCGAAGCGAACCTTCTAGTTCGCAGGACAACCACCGATAAGGAATGTGCACTTTATAACCGATCCCGACCCTCTTGTTCGGGGCTGCCCACCCGCAGGGGGTGGAATCTCCGCGATGCGCTCCTCCATCGACACTATTACCTCATCACGAATGGCGGTAATAATTTCGGGGATCGCCTCCTCAAAATATGCGTCACCTCGACCGCAAACATCTCACGAATCTGATCAGCAATAATTCCAGCATCAGCATCTGGATCAACATTGTTGTTCCTCCTTAACGAGCTACTAGCACACATTAAAACCTGCTAACTACGCTCACACTCAACTCTTCGGATTCTCCGTGACCTTCCCCGACTCGAGCACGGATCCTGTGCTTCAGATAGTAGGAGCTCTGCTACTACCCTTCACACCTATCCTTACTCGTTTCGAGTCCTGTCCCGGGACGTCCAAGTAGTTGCTTACCACAAACAAACACATATGCCCATTCCGGCATATGCAAACACTTTTCCTAGCTCCCTAGAAAAGTCGTAATACCCCACCACCCTTGCTAGAACGGAACCCCCACTAGCCCTGATGAGTCGCCTCGTAAACGCACCGTCGTATACAGTGAAACCAGATAGACATTCGAATATAAAATTCTATCCTACAACGGTTGGACTCAAACAAGAGCTGCGCAATAGAACTAAATCTAACATTCTAAGGCTATTCGGTTCCTACCGCATACAGCCTATAGTGCATTCGCTTAACAACCTATCAAGGTTAGCATAAGTTCCTAATAGCAAGTAACAACCATACAATACCACAAAATCCACGTAAGCAATCTAGCATACATACTCCTATGTTCTAGAAAGCAATCTAGCATACGTACTCATATGTAAACGCTATTCCCAGCTCACTAGGAATTTCATCTCATCCCACTACTCTTGCTACAACGGAATCCCTGTTAGCCATAACGAGTTGCCTCACGAATACCCAGTCGCACGCAGCGTGAATCAAATAGACATTCGAATACAAGATTCTATCCTAGAACGGTTGGACTCAAACAAGAGCTGCGCAATAGAACTAAATCAAATATTCTAAGGCTATATGATTCTTACTGCATGCAACCTATAGGGCCTTCACTTGACAACCTACTATAACTAGCATTGATTCCTACTAGCAAGCAGTCATCGTACAGTACAGTGTAAACAACCTCAGCAATCTAGCATGCATACCCTATGCCTAGAAAGCAATAAATACACTAAGTGCTGTACCTTCCCAATTGGCGTCGGCTGACTGTACACACTGCGCCCACGATCACCGTTTCCCAAACGGGCTTCCTCCGTTCATTTATTTTCAAAGATTTTAATAAGAGAGTTTAAAAAACTTCATAGCCGCAACTTGAGACCAAACACACCGAGATGTGTTTGATTCACTCAAGCTGTGCTCTGATACCAAGTTGTAACGTCCCAAAAATTACAAGGAATTTAAAAATTTTAAAACATGCATTTCATTATAAAATAACCCCAATTTAATAATTCGCAATTCAAATTAAATTAACGTCGTTAACTCAAACAGTCAATAAAGTTTAAAAGTGAAATTTTAAACACTCTCAGCACCCCGCGCATAGTGTGTGTAGCGTCAAGCCCGACTGCCGCTCGCACCTGAAATCACAACATATTGGGAAAAGGTAAGCTAATCGCTTAGTGAGTCCTACCACACACGCAGGTAGCAACCCCACGAATATCGCCCCTACTCGCAAGTAGGCAACGTCACCATCACCACAAATATAAAACCACATAATGATAAATGCATAAATACGAACCTCGGTCCCACCGAGTACACCAAAAATATATCCACACAAGCTCAGTCCCACCGAGCCCTCGGTCCCACCGAGTAAAGACATTGATACCAGCTCAGTCCCACCGAGCCCTCGGTCCCACCGAGTAAAGATAATACAATTGTACTAGCTCAGTCCCACCGAGCCCTCGGTCCCACCGAGCCCCCCAGTCCCACTGAGGTGTACGCAAGCACAAATAATCGACATATAATTTCAACAATCACAGCTAAATCATTCCAACCAAATTGGTCCACGTAAACACGTAATAACACGTAATAACACATAGCACAAAAACAACGATATACATGAAATTCCTAACTACGCAGTGAGAGAACTCACCTCAAAGCAAAGCGACGCGCTCCCGAGCCGCAACACCAGCACGTCAACCTTCCTCACATTTTCCCACCTAATTACGCACTAAAAACGTCAACGGAAGGTCCCAACTCACGACACTTTTACTAGTTTAACGAAACTAAAAATTCCAGCTTTTATACTAAAAATGCAGGTCTGTTCGGGACCCATTTTACCCCTGCTAAACTGATCAAACCAAAAATCTAATTCCATATTCAGGAAGTTCAATGTCTTACGGTTCCAGGGACGTATCGCACGCGTCCTAACGATATTCCTAGCACTCTATATGAATTTTACAAAAACACCTCTCAGAGCAGCTAAAACAGAACCTTTCAGTACAAAACGACGATTTGACCTAAGCTACGTTCCGAACTAGTTTTTGCACAAAACATAGAAACGTTACTAGACTCAAAATGGGAACTTTTGGCACCGATTTCGCCCCAATCCGAGTTACGAGGAAAACGTTACGGTTTAAGAAAAACAGTGGCAGATTACTAAATTTTCACATGAAATGACACTATTGATTATTAACCCATTAAGTCGTGGCTTAATCCCAACAGACCCGAAAAGCATATGAACTACTGAATATGGGTTACCCTAGGCTGGACAACAGCCGTGCACCACCCCCTACCGCCTCCGGAGGCGGTGGTGGTTGGCGGCGTTTCTTTGACATACGATAACAACAAACGAGAAATAGACGAACTTACCTCGACGAACCCTTCTTCCTCCTCTTTTCCGACCAAACTTGCCGGCGATCGTCTCCTTCCTCCTCTCTCCTCGTCGCCGGCAGCAACCTCTATCACCCTCTCGGATCGCTAGACCAGACCACCAAATATCAGTTGCAGATGGGTATGCGCTGATCACCGGGCTGAAGATCGACTATGCTTGCATGATCTATGATGACCTTATGGTGAAGGTCGAGAAGCCAAAGAGGGAAATGAAAGTTCCCTATGTGCGCTTTGTGTCAGCGCTCCTCGCCCTTTTTCTCCAAAAGGATTACCCTCAGAAGGGCGACTACAAACTTCCTCATCTCGGGGACCGCTTCCTCGATTTCGAGCCAATGAAAAATGAGGTACGTCTCTCTGAACTTCAACTTCTCCTCTCTCCTACTTCTTCTCTTCCGGCGGCTACATCAGCAGTTCAACCCCCCGCTGCAACCTAAGCCACCACCACCAAATCCTCATCGAAGAGGAAACCTTCAGACACCAACCTTGGTTCTTACAAAACCAAGAGGATTGCAAAGGAGAAACCTCAGCCCCCTCCGGTTAGTGAATCGGTGATCGCTTCTTTACAAGCGATACTTGACGCCTTCATGGTTAACTTCACCACCTCTAAACCTACAACAACTACTTCAGCGCCTTCTACCACTGAAGAACCATTGGCACCTTCCCCATCCTTCTCAGTGCCTCAAAGCACTGAAGAAGTAGTTCATGGTATAGCCAGTACCATGTCCTAGGATAACACGACCTTCTCAACAATCGCTTCTACTCCTACTTTCTTCGTCATAACTTTTGCACCAGCGACTTCGCTCGCTGACGTTCACGAACCGCTGCTCAACCATCTCATGCAACAGAATTCAACAGGACCAGATGGTCTTCCTTTCGGGACCACTCAGAGTATGCCTTCCATATCTGTATCTGACATGGAACGAGACATGGAATACTACAATGGCAATCGGGCACAATCGCTACCTCTATAAAGGAGGTCTTCGATCAGGTGGATTCTCTCTACAAGGATCTCCCCAATAATACTAACGTCGTGAACTCCGTCGACAATTCGCTAAAGGATCTCTCCACCTCTCTCTGCCAAGGCTGACAACTCACACATATCAACGCTGAAAGAAGAGGTGAAAACACTTCAAAAGAATATTTTTCACAACTCTAACTCCTTCCAAACGCTCAGCTCTATTGTCTCCTCCCTTAGCACCTCTGTGGGATCTCTTCAAAGAGTGGTTTCGGACATCGGCACCAAGGTCGATGGGCTCAGAGGTAAGGTCAGCAATCTTACCTCCAAGGTTGATAACTCAAACAACCTTCTATCTCAACTCCTGGACCGCTTGAATGCACCAGTGGTCCCCGTCCCATCCTTCCCAGCTGATGATCGGCAAAAGTTGGGGATGGCGGCTGACTTCATTCTTCGCGTCACTGAAGCGATCCCTGGCCTAGAAGCCAGGGTGGACAATCTTGAGGCCGCTCATGCCTCTGTATCAGCTAATTCTGGCCTAGAAGAAGGGGTTGCTGATACCGCTGTTGGTGTTCCTTCCCATGTTGATGATGACAAAGAGAGGGCTATGAATGCTGACAAAGACCTCCCTCATGTTGAGGGGAGGGAAACACTGAGGAGAAAACAGCTGAAGAAGACCCCTCTCTTTCTGAGGGGGAGAAAGAAGATGAAAAATAACCAACTCCTCCCTCTTCTCCAATCAATATCGCTGAATTTGAAGAAGATAAAGAAGGAGAAGAGGAGGACAACGAGTTGGAGATCATAGATGAAGAACCATCCATAAACCCAAGTGGCAACGATGATGACGATGATGAGGAACCTGAATGTTGGTTCAAGCCTACAGCCACCAGGGTCCCTGAACCAAAGGGGGTGGTCCTCAAAGAAGCAGGCGAGACGACAAGGAAGTCTCATGCGAAGAAGAGCTCCAAGGGAAAACAAAAAGGAGTTGCTTCTTCAGGGAACCTGAAGATTCTTTTCACTGCTGAGAATATTCCAACTTCTCAGGTATGCCTCTCACTAGTTCCATACTCTGCTTCTACTCATCCTCTCCTCAAACACACTATATACACTTAGCCTATTTCTCTATCTTTTCTTCCTTCCATCAAAAGAATCTAACTCTTTGTTCTTTTGATTCAGCTAGTCCTCTCCCCTGCTTGAGGGACCCGCTGAAGAATCCCTGCCTCAACAACAAGTAATCCCAGCTTCCATAGCTGATGAAGTTCCAATAATCCCAGTCTCAGTGCTTGAGACTGATGATCAAGAAGAAGAAGAAGAGCTGCCCTCGCACCCAAACAAACCCTCTCAACCTCCTCAAGGGTCAGACGATGATAAATAAAGGGAGCATCTATGATCAATTAGCTAGAGAGTCAGCGCTTACGAATCATCCCTCCTTCCGGTCTTGACTTCTTGTCCCTGAAGAAATTGAAGAATCAATTAGGGCTGAAAAACTTCTTGCTGAGAACCAAAAGGTTTCCCTTAAAGACAATATTTTCCCTTAAGGTTACTCAGTAGTCAGTCGCTGATTAAAAGCTGAAGAAATTTCCACTCAGGGTTCAGGTGGAACTGCTCAAGGAAGTTGGTAAGGAGATTCAGAAGAACAAAAAGGTTTGTGACTCTATGTTGAATTGGTGCAGAGAAAGAGTAGATTTCAGATATTACCCCAGTCGAATCTACAATGTAAGCCTAAAGGGAAAAACGGTAAGGGATGTACCGATGGTGGAAGTCTTTGTCGTCAGAGAGAATGAGGAAACGCAGCGGTGCTACATGTCAAAGCTGGATCTTTATGGGTTTGATGAATGGCTAGAAGTCAGAAGTGCTATTCAGAAGTCAAAATCGAAGTTCAAGTCCTACGTTGAAAAATTCCTAAATGCTATGATCAACAGGATTACTTCTAATATTGACGTGCCTCCTCCTCCAGCTCTTCTCCAAAACCAAAGACCCGCTCCTGTTAGGGTCAAAAATCAGGTTGAATAGAAGTTCAAGGGTTAATGTGTATTTATCATTTTGAGCCTTTAATGTGTAACGGGCCATGGGCTTGAATGATGTGGGCCCATGGTATATAATGTTTTATAGCCTTAGAAAATTAGGCTAGTTGTCAATTTACACTTGTAAAGCGTATTGTAATTCTCTCTGTTGAATGAAAGTGAATTGGATGACCAATTGAAATCATACTGTCTGTTCATATCTATCGATTTCTACTGTTCGTTGCACTAATCTGGAACTCACAATTGGTATCAGAGCAAACGGACGATTCGATTCAAGGTGATTCATAGTTTCTGGTAAGTTTCTGTTCAGTCGACTATTCTTGTTGATCACGTTGTTCAGATTTTGATTCGGTAAAAATTGCCTGTTTTCGTTTATTGCATTCCGTTAGTATTATTATTATAAGCAATTCTGCAATTTTTCGTAGCCTAATTCGATCATCTTATTAGTTTTTGAGCAGATTCAAGTTCTTGGTTTTTGGTTTCTGTTCATCACAAAAATCGAATTTTTCGATCAAAAACTTGCTATTTGGCTTCAAATTCGATTTGGGTATTGTTAGTATTGTGTTTTGTCAAGTTCCTAACCTTTCAAGAACAAGTTTCAGCAACCCTAATCGATTTCCAATCAACTTGGAAACCACAGCCGCACATACCGGACACCACAGTCGTGGTTACCGGAAGTTCACTATCTTACCGGGTAAGTTTCCATATTTATCTCTTGTTACCGGGTAACTCAAAGTTACCGGGTAACCTTACACCTTACCGGCTATTTCATTACTTTTCGGACATCTATCCGGATCATTCCCTGATACCGAACATCACTCCCGGTAAGTTCAATATACCGGACAAGTTCCCGGTAAGTGCATCCGGTGACCACATCCGGTAACTGCCATTTCACCCGGTCAGTTCTCATCATCCGGTAAGTACTCCCACCCGGTAAGTTTGTTATTCGTTTTATTCACATTCGGTAAGCTTTATTATTATTATCTGATCCGGTAAACGTGGCACATCCAGTAACCTCTAGTTATCTGGTAACTTAAGTTTATCCGGACACTCCTGCTACCCGGATACTTCTGCTAATTGAACACTACACAATTTGATCTGGACACTTCCAGATCAGACATCTTATATCCGGATTCCTAACCGATAAGTTCAGTCTAGTCAATTTCTTACCTGTTTTAGCATAAACCACCATTAGAACCTGCGTTAGGACTTCACTCTTAGTGCCTTGCGTTAGGATATCACTTTGAATCGAACCCATCGTTTGACGATCACACTAGTGCAACTTAAGATGTCTTTGCGCGACGCTCTCGCTATCGGCACCGACACCAAGCCGCCTTGCCTCTACCAAGGTGAATACAGCCAGTGGCGAGATAGATTATTGATCTTCATTGAGTCAAAGGATAACTTCGAGTTCATCTGGCGAGCTCTAACTGACGGGCCAATTCCAAAACCCGTGAAGACTATACCAGCAACTGAAGAAGGTGGTCAAGTTCGTTATGGTAGCGTTTGGTACGCAGACTGGATGGGACAGGACAGGACGGGACAGGACAGGACGGGACAGGACGGGACAGGACAGGACGGGACAGAACGGGACGGGACTAATTGTCTGTCATACGTTTGGTACGACTAGAACAGGACAAGACTAATTGTCTGTTTTGCGTTTGGTAAGCTGGACAGGACAGGACAGAACTGCTAAAATGACCAGATTGCCCTTAAGCGCTGTCTAATCTTATTTTATATCATATAATTATTATAAATGACACAAATCAACCAAAATTTATATAAATAACTTTATCTATAATATTTATGCTATTTTTTAAATATATATACATGATTTATACATATTCTAACAAGCAGTGGCAAAGCAAAGAAAAAAAAAACCCATTTATTTAAGCACATCATCCAAGCAGTGGCAAACCAAAAAAAACCCCATTTATTTAAGCAATTCATCCAAGCAGTGGCAAACCAAAAAAAAAACCCCATTTATTTTAGCTAGGGTTGTATATCATCAGTGTTGTTATAAGCGTAAAATTGTAATCTTCCACTTTAGTCCCATCTTGTTCCACCTTTTTTGGTGGAACAAGAATTTCCATGTTTTGTCCCATGATTCTAAAAAATTGTCCCATGCTGTCCCATTCATTTTTGTCCCGTGGCGTACCAAACATGGTACTATTTTTTTTTGTCCCGTCCCGTCCCATCTAGTCTGCGTACCAAATGCACCCTATGAGGACAAGACATACTAAGACATGACTGCGTATGAAAGAGGCATGATTGAGGGAGAAAAGCAAGCCAAGAGGTACCTTGTTCAGGCTGTAGCTAACACGATCTACACAGCCATAGACAACTACAAAGATACAGCAAAGGGCAGGTGGGATCAGGTGGAGAAAATGATGCGCGGGAGCAGAGTCGGGAACCAACTGAAAAACAACAACTACATAACCAAGTTTGATGGGTTTAAGCAACGCACTGGTGAATCCCTCTCCCAGACCTATGAACGTTTTTGTCTCCTTCTCAACGAGCTTCACAAAAACCACATCACTCGATCAAACACTGAAAATGCGCTCAAGTTCCTCAACAACCTCTTGCCTGAATGGAAAGTATTCCCATCTCACATCAAGCACAACCACTTGATGGAGAACGTTGGCATACATGAACTCTATGAGATGCTTCTTCAGGACGAAGTTGAAGTGATGGAGATTCTGAACGAAAAGAAGTCTGTGTCCAAGTCACCTGCTGATCCACTAGCTCTTATGTCTTTAAAACGAGGCAAATCTTCCGGCCGTCGTTCCAAACGTGCCCAAGAGCCAAGTGAATCTGAGCCAGAACCTGAGGAAGAAGATGACAGTGACTCTAATCCTGAGTTAACAGCGGTGAAGAAAGCAATGGCTTTGCTCTCTAGATCCTTTCAGCAAAAGAAGTTCTTTAAGAAGCCGACGTCCAATAATCAGCGCTACTCCACCCCCTCTAACAAGCGCCATGATTATCAGGACAAATATGAAGGAAAGCAGAAAGCAGATGATCACACACAGCCTTACAAGAAGGAGAAGACCGAGAAAGAGGACCGCAAGCCCAAGACAAAGAAGGACGAACCTGTTACTTGCTACAACTGCGGGAAGTTGGGTCATTTTGCCAAAGACTGTAGACAACATGTCGTGAAGAATGCACACTATTACAAGGCAAAACTCACATTGGCAGACCAAAAGGAAGCAGAAGAAGCTCTATTTGTGGAAGATGACTACTGGCTGCGTCGTTCCGAGGTCGAAAGTGATTCTGAAGATGCCGACGCTTTCATGGGCTACCACTCTCCTCGAGAAGAAAAGACAAAGTTGTGTCAGGTATGTGAACCTATCTATCAAGATCTTTATAACCGAACGCAACCTCTTGTTGAACGAATAGATTCCTATAAGGCCATCGCTAATGAACATCTGCTTGAAATTGAGTCCTTATCTGAAAAGCTCGATGTTCAAAGGCAGTTAACCGAGAAACACAAGTCCGAAAATTCTAATTTAAAAGAAAAATGCAAAAATCTTTCAATAACACCTATGGACTTAAGGGCCAAAATATTTGAACTACAGTCACAGCTAGATCAGTGTGAGAATGAGAAAGCAAAATTTGTTTATCAATGCTCTGCTCTTCAAATTTAGCACAAGGAGTTTGTCACTAAAATAACTGATCTTGAAACCAAACTCCACAAAAGAGGCCAAACTGACCAGACCATTCACATGAATAAACCCAAAGAATTCACATATTTTAACAAGGAATGGGGAATCGGATACGATAACCCACAGTACTTGAAAAAGGGTATATTCAAAAGACCGACACATTATGACTTCGGCTGTCTCGGTATAGACAAAAAGTATCCTGAATATGGGATAAAATGGACTGGTCCTCTTGAACCTGAGAAAGAAGAGGAAACTGAGGAATACAAGCGCAAACACACGACCAAAATGCAACTTCCTTTTTGCTATGAGCCCACAAACTATTATTATGAGAAAAATCCAAAGAAATACCTCTCGAATGACTATTTTGACTGATATAAGGTTGTGACGCCCAAGGATTCCTCCAAAAAGGATGAGGTCCAAGCAACCGAATCCAAAACTTCGACAGATGAGTTCAAACTCTATGTTCCCCTTCTCCTCTTGGAAGCAAAAATAGTCGAGTTAGAAGAGTCACTCAAGAAGGAAAGGGCATGTTTGCGAAAGGAAAAGCAAGCGCTTATCACAGAACTTGGAAATCTTAAATCCGTGAAAACCGAATCTGTGTCAGTTGAAGGACAGGAAATCCTTCGGTGTGAAATCAATCGACTCACGTCAAAACTGTCTGCCTTGGCAACAAAAGTGATGAAGGAGCATACGAGAAATGGTCAACTCCAAGAGAAGGTTGACCTACTCCAATCTGAAAAGCTGATTTCACCCGAACTTTCTTCCAACTCATCTGATACATCTTCGTGTAAAGCTTTCATTGGCAAAATCTCTTCAGAAGACGGTAAAGAGTCTCAAGATAAGTGTGTTTTAAGGAATTTAAACTCTGACTTTTTCCTAGCTTCCGCACCGAATTCCTCGAAACACACAGGCACAAAGTGTTCTTCACCTCCCTCAACCAGTCCAAGTCCAGTGATTCCGGATATAGATTTTCCAGAATTTATGAATTCTGAGGGTAATTCTGAGGAAGATTTTGAATCGTTCTCCTTCGACAAACCTTTTCCAAGTCATACTGACTTTCTTTCACCAGTAGTTAATCGACCGGTCAATTTTCAAAAGGGCGAATGTTCTAAACCTAAGACCCCGGCTGTGATTAAGGTTTCTAAAACTGAGTCACATCCTCAAAAACAATCACAGCCGAGGCAGAAGATCGATCGATCAACTAATAAAAGGCTTGTTTCCTCAAAATCCACTGACCATGCCGTCAATGTTGATTCAGATAAAACCGGTCGAGCTAAACAGGACAAACAAAAGTGGATAGCTAAGGAATCTATCGACAATGCTGTCTTTTACCCTAGAATGAACAAAACTGATTGTGCTTGGAATCATAGGAATGATTTTGTTGAACAAGACATTAAATTTCCGATTAAACTTTATTCCATTCAGTAATTGATTCAATTATCGCATGATTGTTTGTGTTGTTCTAGTTGTGGTTGGAATGACTTTGATGACATTAATAACACTGATTGGTTTGGGTCATATCATATGTATAATTCTGCACCCAAACGCAAACCCCGTAAAAACAAAAAGAAACCAAATACAAAACGGGGTCTCCAATCAGAGGTTAAACCAAAGCAAGAAAGGAAACCCATTTCAAAACGGGTTCCTCCTACTGAGGTTAAACCTACACCCAAGAGGAAACCTGCCTCAAAACAGATTCCTCCGAAAGGTGTAAAACCTAACCCTCCAGGACCCATTTTCAAATGGGTACCTAAAGTCCGCTAAACTTATTTTTGCAAGACGGTCATGTGTGGTACTTAGATTCTGGATTCTCCTAGCACATGACCGGAGGAGGGAGCTGCTCATGAACTACAAGGAACAATATTGCGGAGACGTGAGATTCGGAAACGATGACAAGGCGTCGATTTTGGGCTACGACGACATTGTCCAAGACAAGATCACCATCAAGATAGTTTCATACGTCGCGGGATTGGGACACAACTTGTTCAGCATCGGCCAATTCTGCGATAAAGATCTCAAGGTCAGATTCAAAGCCAAAAGGTGTAGCGTCCGCACTGACGACGGAACCAAACTGCTGGTTGGAACGCGAAAGACCAACCTCTACACCATCGACCTCTCAGCCCTGAAGACCGATGACTCTGTTTGCCTGATGTCAAAGGCCAATTCCTAGCAAGCGTGGATTTGGCATCGACGTCTCTCACACCTGAACTTTAAGAATATCAACAAACTGGTGCTTGGCGGACACGTGAAAGGCATGCCCGACCTTCAATTTATGAAGGACCGACTATGCGGGGCATGCAAAATGGGAAGATGAATCGAGCGACGCACAAGCCGAAGGCCGCTCCGAGCACGTCCCGGTCCCTCAAACTTATCTATACGGATCTGTGTGGACCGATGCGTGTTCAGAGCATCAACAAACGCAAGTACGTCCTGGTGATGGTGGATGATTTCTCACGCTATATTTGGGTGAAGTTCCTACGCTCGAAGGACGAAACCCTGGAGCTGATTATCAACCACTTGAAGACAATACAATTGAACCTTCGACAGCAAGTTCAGACCATCAGGACCGACAACGGGACGGAATTTAAAAATCAAACGGTGAACTAATACCTCACTTCAGTCGGTATCTCACAAACCTTCTCAGCCGCACGCACTCCTCAACAAAACGGAGTGGTGGAAAGACGCAACCGTACCCTAGTCGAAGCCGCTCGCACAATGTTGTCTCAGTCCAAGCTTCCTCTATTTCTCTGGACCGAAGCGGTGTCAACTGCATGCTACACGTAAAACCGCTCTATCATCAACAAGCGGTTCAATAAGACACCGTACGAGATCATCAACAATCGTATCCCAAACATCAAGTACTTCTACGCGTTCGGATGCACGTGCTACGTCCTCAATGACAAAGATGATCTTGGCAAATTCAGTCCGAAGGTAGATGAAGGAGTTTTCATAGGATACTCCTGCAGGCTAAGGCGTATCGCGTTTACAATAAACGGACCAAAACTGTTACTGAGAGTGTAAACGTGACATTCGACAAAGCCACATAATTGGCTTCTGAACAAATCTGTTCAGAACCCGGTTTAACTGGTGTGCTAGTTTCCAAACTTTCACGTTCGGGATCTGCACAAACGGCAGTAAATCCGAATCACGCATCTACGTCGAATGCTCAACTTTCTGATTTAGATTTACTGTTTCAACACTTTTATGATGGTATGTTTAATGCTTCTACCCCTCGTGTCTCAGCGTAACCAAGACTTAAAGCGGTTCAAATCGAGGATTCGACGAATCTCTCCGGTCCGCCAACCTCGACTAGCACTCCAACAATCACTGTAGAGACACCTCAGCCCTCATCATCAACATCAACTTATACAACCATCCCCCCTTGAGGAACCAGTTCAAAATCCAGAGATCACTCCTGATGATTCGTCCTCAACTTCACTGGTAGATCAACCTCTGCCTTCCTCGGGACTAGAAGTTGCTCAACCTTCAATGAATCCACCAAAGTCTCCTCCAAGAAACCATACTGCCAAACATGAAGCCGTTCAAGACCTTCCCACTGGTGGATACGTGGATCCGGACATATCACACTCCACTCAGCAGCCGCTTCAACACACCACCAAATGGACAAGAGCTCATCCCCTGCACCAGATTATCAGTGATCCCTCCACTCCAGTCCAAACGCGAGGCGTATCGGCCAACTTCTGCCTCTTTTCTGGTTTCTTGAGTAAGATCGAGCCCACAACCGTCTCCGAAGCCTTAGAAGATCCGGACTGGGTCATGGCCATGCAAGAGGAACTCAAACAATTTGAGGCCCTCAAAGTATGACGACTTGTCCCGCGTCCCACTCACAAGACGGTGATAGGCATCAAATAGATCTTCAAGAACAAGAAGGACGAAGACGGAATCATTGTACGAAACAGGGCACATCTCGTGGCCAAGGGATACCGTCAACAAGAAGGGATCGACTATGACGAGACATACGCTCCAGTGGCGAGAATCGAAGCAATACGTATCGCATATGCCGTGCACAAAAACTTCATGGTCTTCCAAATGGATGTGAAGACCGCATTCCTCAACGGCGAGCTCAAGGAAGAGATGTACGTATCGCAACCGGACGGGTTGGTGGACGAGAAGAAGCTGAATCATGTCTACATTCTGGACAAGGCGCTTTACGGTTTGAAGCAAGCTCTACGGGCCTGATATGATACGTTATCTAAGTTTTTAATCAAATCGGGATTTTCACGAGGTAAAATTGATACCACCCTTTTTATTAAAAACAAAAAAGGTCATGTAGTTTTAGTTCAAGTGTATGTCTGTTGATCCCTATATTTCACAACAATGATATTAATATCTATTAGTTCAAATATATGAGTATGCGGAAGCGTTTTTAACGAACTAAAGAGATATTCTAGGTAGAAAACACACAATCAAATATGTGAAATAGTAACAACATAAGTGATTTATCTCAAAGATTCACTTTGTATTAATTAAAAAAGAACACCAAGAACACCGAAGGTATGAGAAATATTTTGCTCTAATAGGTGTGTATGTTGTGCAAAGTTAATAGAAGAGCTCAACATGATCCTTCTATTTATACTATTCTACAGGGACAAGCTTTAGACAAGAAGTACTAAAGGTACAAAGACACGATCGTGGGACTGCATCAGGTATAACGTTAATGTAGTGCGCTGTTTTCTGCAATGGCTGCAACCCATCAGAGGTGGACACGTGGAATGTGCAGGGCATGCCTTGTATGAATGATCTTCAGGATCTTCATACATCAGAGGCACGTGAGAGGCACGAACGTCCTTGTCTTGATCTTCATTCTTCAAAGTCTTCAATACCACAAAGGCTCTGTCAAGGGTGACAGAGGCCTTGTGGCCATGTCCTCTAAGAGCGTCTTCTGTTGGATCTTCACTCGGTGTCTTGGCAAAGGCTCTGTCGATGTTGGAGTAGAAGTTGGAGCTAACAATCTCCCCCTAAGTATTGAAAAATAAAATAATTGAAAAATGCATGGTTTTCCAAGCTAAGAACACGACAAGAGGTTTTTGACCTCTGTTGAAAGTTACTCTTCATATAAGGTTATGCCAGAGGCACTTACATTCGATTACAGTACACGATATGAAAAGTAAGCAGAGGTGAGTTATGGATGTCAGATTCTGGCGTTTGGGAAGTCATTGATTTTTCTGTTGTCGATTCCTCCATCTTTGAGTTCACGAATATATTGAAGCAGAGGTTTCTGAAGTTTATGATAGAGTCAATGACCTCTATCAATCTGTCGGTAAGAGCATGGTCCATGAACTCCGTTCCTCTATACTCCAAGAGGTTGGCTCTGAACTCTACCAGAGTACTTGTTGCGTATTTTCGGCAATCAACCTCTAGGAACAGTCTCAACTTTCCAGCAGGATCTCGATAGACGTACCCAATCTTTGGAAATGTAATTATGGAGTTTGGTCTGGCAGAGGAGGGGCAGTCGTCTTCTGGTGGTGGGAGTTTTATTTGTTTTACTCCGAGGTCGAGTCCCACTTGGAAGTCAGTCATACTGTATAGCAGAAGTCTTTCTCGCATGGCTTTCTTGATCACCCTATATGCCCTCTAAACTTCAAGTCTGGTGTTGTAGTTCTTTCTTGCCCAGCTCAGAAGATCAGGCAAGTCATAGGGGCTTAGGTTCCTCAGATCAGCATCTGAGAATTGGTTCTCGGTTCTGTCTATCCTTTTGACTTTATAAATGGTGTACTGGATCTGAGTGCCTTTGGTGTTAGAAAGCTTGCAGTATATGACCTTGTCGATTTTAGAGCTTGAGAAGACTTGTTTGATGGGTTTGGCTGATGTTCTGTTGAAGTCATCTTCGAGCTCCTTAAGGAAGTTAGGCTTCAGAATGGATGGTGGCAGAGGATCGTTGATAGCTCTACTGTACAAGTACTTGTACACCACCTCTTCCATTTGTCGTGGAGGTGCAATGGGTAGAGGCATGGGCCTGCGTAGAGCGTCCATTTTACTTTTTATTTGGGCCACTCTATCTTTTGAAGGTTTTTCCATTGGATCCAGGATAGTCTTGGTTGATAGAGGTTGAATTTCGAAGGCCCAGTCTTCTTCTTCAGGCTTAGGGGTGATGAAGGCGTCAAAAGCGCTTTTCATCAGTTTCTCTGTGGGTTGATGCTTAGGCTTTTTCTTTTTCGATTCCTCTGTCGCTATCCCCTTTCCTTTGTCTTTTGCCTTAGGCTTTTCTACTTTTTGGGTTTGGGTTGCCTCTGTTGGTTTTATCTTATGAGCTTCTGAGGGCTTAGATGGGGGTACTTCTGTTCCTTTTGGTGGGGTTGCCTCTGTAGGTTTTATTTGTTGAACCTCTGAGGTTTTTGGTGGATGTGTCTCTGTTGGTTTGTCAGAGGGCTTGGTTGGTGAAGTGGGTTTGGTTGGGGTTTTGCTCAGATACTTCCTTGGTTTTTGAGCTAAAGTTTTGGTTCTGGGTTTGGTTTTGGGCACTTCTGTTGTTTTGGGTTTGGGAGATGGAGATTTTGTCTTTTCAGCTTCTCGTGTAGGAGATGGTAGTTTGGGTTCCTCTGGTGTTTTTGGTATTGGTGAAGGGAGTTTGTCTTCTGTTGGTTTTGGTGATTGGGATGGTTCGTCTTCTTCAGATGAGGTAAGGATTTGGACATGCTCTGAGGCTGTCTTTAGCTTGGGTGAGGGTGTGTTCTCCTTTTGTTGAGTTGTTTCCACAGAGGTGGGTGTTTCCTCTGTGGTTTGTTGTTGTTTATCTTCAGTGGTTTGAGGTACTTGGGATATTGGTTCGGTGTTGAGTGGTGGTGGAGCTGGTAAACCTCTAGTGGCAGCTCTGTCTTTTCTCCTCTTCTCCCCCTCAGGATGACCTGATGATCCATTAGAATCGTCATCAGAGTCATCCTGACCCTTTTCTTTAGTACCCTCTGCCCTGCATGTCGTTTCTGGTTTCTTGGGTTGAGAGGCACTTGCGGCTAGCATTTTGGCACATAAGTCATCGCAGATGCCAAGAAGGTAGGTGACTTCTCCCTCTGAGTTGAAGCGCAACCTGCCTACGCTGTTTTGGAAATCTTTTACGTAATTGGCGTTGGCGATGGTGAATGCTTTGATGAATTCGGTCATTTCATTCAACACTCCTTGACCTAGTTCTATGAGTTTGGCTCTGGTGATATAGTCCAGCGGTTTCAGAGCCTTGGTTTGGTCGAGGGTATGCTCTTGAACTTTATCCAGGGCTTTCTGAAGGTCTTCGGTAGTGATGGCCGTGGCAGAGGTTTGTGGGAGGTTCTTTGATGCTTTTTGGGCTTTCTTTAGCTTCTTTGAAAGATTTGCAATTGAAGTTTCCAGAGCAGAAGTGGAGGCCGATTCAGTGGTTGCAGAGGTTGTTGCAGCAGGTGTCATTTTGGCCATGGCAGATTTCACCTCTGTGGACAGGTTATCCACTTTGGTGGTCAGATTTGTAATTGCCCTTGAAGAAGATTCTACAAAAGTATCGAATGAGCTTTTCAACTCATTCAATGCATTAGTCATAGAGGTGACAAGTGTTTCGAACTCATCCCTTGCGACATATGTACCGGGTGTAACCTCTGGGTGAACGGATCTATCACCAGAGTTTGTCCTTGTTCCTTGGACACCTTCTTTCACCCCTGTTGTGATGTTGAGGGTGGAAGGATTTCTTTATGATCCTTGAGCAGAAGGTTTTGAGGCCTCGTGCTCTACAGAAGTTCTGCTAAGAACATTGTCCTGATCCACTCCAGAGATGGGTATAGGAGTATCCTTAAGTTGACTTGGGGACTTGTCTAGAGTCCCTTCGTCTTTGTACACTGTAAGCTCCTTTGAAGAGCTGTTTGGACCTATGTGTGTGCGTGTAGCAGAGGAAATAAATTCCTCTACGGGAGTTGCAGTAGTGATCTGGGGCAATTGATCACGAAGGAGAGAGTCCTTTGGAGAGGACTCCCTCAGAATAGTTTCCCCGGATTGTAATGGCACAGAGGTGGAAAGAGGTACCTCTGCCCGGTTTGTTTGGGTTAGGATCGAGCTGTGCTGCTCTTTTTCAATGACACCTTCTGCCACTAGACTGGCGGTGTCAGATATGTGGGATGCACTGGGAGGGGTTTGTGGTTTTCTGCCTCTTCCATCTACGACATCTTTTTAGGTGTCACCCTCTGTCAAACACCCTAACCTAGGAGATTCTATCCTAGTCTCTACTTCTACCCGAGAGCCTTCGGCTGCTGCCATATCCTCTGGACTCTTTCTAAGTGTATCATAACAAGGATGATTGGGATAGAGTAGAGGGTTCATGTACACTTCTGGGGTTTTTCCCTGAATACGCACAGGGGTTCTGGTAAGTTCCTCTTCATCGGAGTCAATTTCAGTTGTCCATTTTGAGAGGGTTTCGGAGATTTGAGCTTGTGGCTTAGATTGTATATCTACCCAGGTATCCTCTGTTTCCAACATCTCCTCTGTGTTCTGTAGTTCCAGATCGTATCTTAGAGGAGAGGAAAATTGATCACCGTGTGCCTCTATGTCAGGGTCAACCTCTGGCACAGTAGAGTCCATTTAGGCTTGTTCAGAGTTCAACTCTAGGAGGGTTGTTGCATTCCATATAGAGGTGTCCAGAGATTCAGCAATGTCAAGCCTTTGGATGAACGCGGAGAAGTCAGTCTCCTCTACATAATTGATTGGAGTGGGAGATGGCAGAGGTTGTTCAGTGGCGGTTTCTTCTTCTGCAACTACTTCCTATGCGATAGTCTACAGAGGTGACTTGGGTTTCTTGATTTTCTTCCTCTTAGGTTTCGGGGCACCCTCCTCTGATGCTTTTGTCTTGCGTTTCTTTTTCTCTTTTGGAGGAGGGGGTGCAGAGGATTCAATGATAGTTTCTGGTGGAGGTTGGGGGATCTGTGCAGCACTCGAAGAGGTTCCTTCTGTAGATTTCTTTGCTCTAGGAGCCTTTTGTGCCTTGGAGGGGGTGGCTGTCTATGTCGAGGATACATAGGAGATCATCTTTTTCCTCTGTAGATGGACCTTGACAAGTTTTTGCCCATGTTGGTCCACAGCTTATGTGTGCTCTTCGGGGCTCATTCTTTCTACCACCATGGTTCCTATAGGGACTCCTAAATGCGGGGGTGTCGTAGGACTCGGTTCTGGAGTCCTGTGAACGCGTATATAATCTAATCTAAGTTGTTCATCAGAGGCATAGGTCAAAAGTTTGGTTGTCAGAGGTCTGCAGATCGCATACCCCTCTGCGTGTTTTGTGGTTGTCATTCTGCCCATTGGGTAAGTTTTGACATTAGGCCCTTCCATTGGCCATTTATTGATTTGTAGCAGAGGTTCCAGAATGACTCTGATAGTCCTCTGGAACTGTAGGGCAGGGAGATCTTGAACATTTGGACCCTTGGCCTTCTGTGTTGAGATGTGACGATCAAATGTGTGTACAAGCTCTTTCATCATCAGAGCTGCAAAGTCAAGGGGTAAGTCATAATAAACCCCGTACATTATGGCGAGGATTTGGTGTGAGGTTTGATCTGGACTCCCTACTTTGCCTGTGAGGCATCTGTTGAGGATTGAGAATAAGGTATTCCATAGAGGTGGGAATCGGTTTCGTCTGAAGTCATTCCTTTTGTTCAGGTGGGTATTGTATCCCAACATCTCTGCAAAGTCGCAGAGCTCTCTATCAGAGGGGATCTCTGCATATTCTTTAATCCCCAAAAGCCCTCTTGTGGGGAGGTTGAACTCTAGAGATAACATGGTTCGGTTAAACTTAAGCTCTATGTTTTCAGACTTATCAGGTTTTGAGATGTAGCCTCTGATTTCCCTTGATTCTGAATCATAATAGCAGCTCTGTCAGAACTGGTTCAGGTATCTGGCAGGGATGCAAGTGACGTTCTTGGTGAGTAGGGTGTTCAATGGGTGGTTTTCAAGAATATTCAGTAAAATGGCATGTTCAGCTCCAAAAGCTGTTCTTGATGGCACAAGGAAGTGGTTGTTGGGTTTTAGTGGTAACGAGTTCTCGAAATGCTCATTTTCGAGAAAGAATTGCAGGTGAGTGGTCGGAGTGAAATCAACATATTCACCTTGTTCATGTTCAGGGTTTGTGGTTCGGTGCTGTGAGTGCTCAGAGTGAGCAGGGGATGTCGCCGGTGAGTTTCGGGTGGAAGCCATTGCTAAAATCTTGAAGAAATGGAGTAGCAAGAAGAAAGTTGCAGGTATTTCAATGTTCGCCGGAGGTATTTGAAAGAGAATCGTAAAGGGATGAAGAAGATGGTAAATGGGGTTTTATAGGGTTTTAACGGTGGTAGAATCTGAAGAGGTTAATAGTAAACATTTGATAATCCTTTGGGGTCCGCAATCGAGTACAACAGATGGGTACAACATATCAAAGGAACGTGTGGCATGTACGTCCAAACGTGCCACGTCAGAGGTGTCAGAGCATGATTAGACGTCGTGCGCGGCCCATTAATGCTGAGCTCGTGGGCGTCTCTATACTCAAATGTCTGTCACCTTCAGAAATAACCCGCATCTTACAGAATCCCGTTTCTATGCACAAGTGTCAAATCGACAGAGGCTCTGTGGTGGAATGAGCTCTGTGATTTGAAACCTTCTTCATGACCTATGAGCTTGCACCTTTACCAAAGCATTTGAAAAGATAGTGGAAATGATCGATAGAGTCTCCGTGGCAAAATTTGAAGTTGCAGAGGCTCTGGCTTACAGAAGCTCTGTTGAGCTCGGCAGAGGCTCTATGACTGAAAATTTCTAATAACGAAGAGCTCATAAAGCTTTTTGATCATCCAAAGTTTGTAATGTTGTAAACTGGGTCTTTAGGACATATTTGGAAATTGGTGTCCTAGAAAACTGTTTTCAAAAAGGTTTTGTGCGAGACATTATCTCTATGGTTCTCCTTTGCTCGGCAAATTACCTGACTTCTGTAGATTTGGTTGACCACTACTCTTCTTTTGCTCCCCCTTGAATTAACAACTTCTGTAGATTAATTCAAGGTTTCCTTCTGCTCCCACTTGACCTATGCTTGGATCAAATGAGATAAGTAATGCATAGAACATAGGTCAAACTCACCAGAGGTTCTGTGGGAGTCGTCAGAAGCTCTGAGCAATTCCACAGAAGCTCTGCTGGGTACAGAACTTTTGAAGATAGGGAATTTACATACCAAAAGGAATTGATTATATACATATTTACAAGAGGATCAAGTCATACTCACAGAGAGGTCAACTTATGTTGAGCATACCCAACTTACCCACCAACAAAAGGAATCTGTTCTCATCGAGTGCCTTGGTAAATAAGTCTGCAAGCTGAAATTCTGTTGACACAAAGTACATCTCGATTATGCCTTGTTCAACATGATGCTTCAGAAAGTGGTAACGGATATCAATATGCTTTGTTTTGGAGTGCTGTACAGGATTGGCAGAGATTGCAATGGCACTCTTTGAATCACAGAGGATGGGTATCTTGTATATGTTGTGACCGTAGTCCTTTAGCTGAGTTGGCATCCACAGAACCTGGGAGCAACAGCTAGCAGCCGCAACACATTTAGCTTCTGTTGTTGATGTCGACACACAATTCTGCTTCTTTGAAGTCCAGCTGACTAGTTTACCACCTAGGAATTGACAACTCCCAGAGGTACTTTTTCGATCAAGTTTGCATCCTCCATAATCTGAATCTGTGTAGGCCATAAGATCAAAGCCAGAGTTCTTCGGATACCAGAGGCCAAGATTTTTGGTTCCCTTTAGGTATCTGAAGATCCTCTTTACAGCAAGAAGGTGAGATTCCTTTGGGTTAGCGTGATATCTTGCACAGAGGCATGTGGCATACATTATATCGAGTCTACTTGCTGTTAAGTATAAAAGGGTCCCAATCATGCCTCTGTAGAGCTTGCACTCTACAGATTTCCACCTGGATCTGAGTGTAACTTATTTCCAATGGACATGGGGGTCTTCATGACAGAGGCATCAGAGAGATTGAATTTTGAAAGAATGTCAGAGACATATTTAGCTTGATTTATAAAGATTCCCTCTGATGATTGTTTGACTTGGAGTCCTAGGAAGAAGTTTAATTCTCCCATCATAATCATTTCAAACTCACTATGCATGAGCTTTTCAAAATCTATGCAGTGTTTTGCATTTGTAGATCCAAAAATAATGTCGTCCACATAATTCTGTACAAGCAGAATCTCATTACCTTTTCTTTTGTAAAACAAAGTAGTATCAGTTGTACCTCTTTCGAAATTGTTAAGAAGGAGAAAGGTTGAAAGGCGTTCGTACCATGCTCTTGGAGACTGTTTCAGTCCGTACAGAGCCTTTTCAAGGTAGTACACATGCCTTGGGAACTTTGAGCTTTCAAACCCTGGTGGCTGATTTACGTAAACCTCTTCTTGAACTTTATCAAGGAAGTAAATATGGTTTGGGTACTTGGCACTTTCGAACCCTGGTGGCTGCTGAACGTATACTTCTTCTTGAATTTGACCATTCAGAAAGGCAGATTTTACATATATTTGAAAAACTTTGAAACCTCTGTGGGCTGCGAAGGCTAAGAAGATTCTTATTGCTTCTAGTCATGCGACAGGGGCAAAAGTCTCCTCGCAATCAATGCCTTCTGCTTGGCAATATCCCTTGGCCACCAATCTCGCTTTATTTCTTATGACCACCCCATCCTCATCCTTCTTGTTTCTGAAGACCCATTTTGTCCCTGTTGCTTGTTTCCCTCTTGGCAGAGGAACTGGGGTCCATACCTTGTTTCTCTCAAACTGTAGAAGCTCTTCTTGTATTGCATCTACCCAGTTTGGATCATCTAAGGCTTCAGAGATACCTTTGGGTTCGATCACACTGATAAAATTTGTAAAGAAACAAAAGTTAGCAGTGGCTGATCTTGTCTTAACTTTTTCAGAAGGATCGCCGATTATTAGGCTCTGAGGATGGATCTTCATCCACTTTGTCGTTTTTGGAAGATGGTTATTAGCATCATCTAGTTGAACCTTTGTGGTTACACACTGTGGTTCTGGTGCAACCTCTGTAGTGGAAGGTACTTCTGTGCTTGAACTTGGTTCTTCAGCTTGTGGAGGTATTGGGATAAGAGTTGGAATTGATTCCTCTGAGGATATAGAGACTGAATCCTCGTTTTCCTCTGGTATTGATTCCTCTGTTGTAGCTGGAGTTGGTATTACTAGTGCCTCTGTGGTAGAATCTTTGCTTGTATCATCTTCTGTTGGCTCCCCCTCAGCACTTGCATCTGTACGATTTACAGAAGAGGATGAAGTATTTAATGGACCAGTTAGAGATATACCTGACTCAGTCTAGTTGGCAGAAGATGTTTCTCTAGAGGCTCTGATTGCTCCAACAGAGGGAGCAATATCATCATGGAACATCTATTCAAATAGCATATTTAGGTCTTCTTCTCTTGTCTTTGAGATGCTAGAGGATTCCTTATTCAGACCGAGTTCTGAACTGATTTGTTTAGAAGTCTTTTGAAAGGAATCGTCAAAAGAGACATTGATACTCTCTATAATGGTTCGGGACCGTAGAAGGTAAACTCTGTAGGCCTTTGAGGTGGCAGAGTACCCTATGAACTTGCCTTCGCCTGCTTTCACATCAAACTTTCCTCTAGCTTCTCTGTCGTTAGGACAAAGCACTTGCATCCAAATACATGGAAGAACTTGATGTTCGGTCGCCTTTTGTTGATCAAGTGATAAGGTGTCTTGATGTGCATTTTTACTATCGTTGATCGATTTTGGGTATAGCAATCGGTTGATACTGCTTCTGCCCAGAAAGAAATAGACAATCCAGATGTTGTCAGCATAGTTCTTGCAGCCTCCACAAGCGTGCGGTTCTTTCGTTCAACCATGTCGTTCTGTTGTGGGGTGCGTGCAGCAGAGAAGTTATGAGATATGCCATTTTCTGTGAGGTAAGCTTCAATGACAGAGTTTTTGAATTTTGTGCCATTGTCGCTTCTCAACTTTTGAATCCTGCACTCATATAGAACCTGGATTCTTTTAATTAGGTTTATTAGAATGTTTGGAACATCTTATTTCTTTCTGACAAATTCCACCCATGTATATCTCAAGTATTCATCAATCAACACAAGTATATATTTCTTGCCGCCTAGGCTTTGTGTAGCGATTGGACCACAAAGGTCAACGTGTAGCATATAAAGAGGCCTAGGGCAGGACACATCAGTCTTGCCTTTATGCGAAGCTCTTTTGAGTTTACTCGTTTCGCAAGCAGAGCACAAATGATCTTTACTGAATTTGACATTTGGCAAACCTTTAACAAGATCAAGTTTAACAAGCTTATCTAGGGTATGAAAGTTTAAGTGGCAGAACCTGTTATGCCATAACCAGACTTCTTCGTTTTTACAAGCAACAAGGCAGAGCTTGTCCTTCTTGTTCTTGGCACTAAAGTTCACGAGGTACAAATCTCCCTTACGTTTGGCTCGTAGAAGTTCGACTCTTGTATCTTCACCTTGCAGAGAGCAGAAGGTTCTTTTGAACATGACGTCGAAACCCATATCACAAAGTTGGCTAACACTGAGAAGGTTATGCTTAAGGCCATCCACATATGCAACTTTGCATACGGTTATATTTTCCTTTTTTATGACTCCATAGCCTTTTATATACCCCTTCTTGTAGTCGCCAAAGGTCACAGATCCTTCATCGAGTTTATCTTTGTAAGAGGATAGTAGACCTCTGTCGCCAGTCATGTGCCGCGAGCATCCGGAGTCTAGATACCAGATCGGCACATACTGCTTCTGCAACACATTCATAGAATTTTAGGTACCAATATCCAAATGGGTCCAGCTTTTTCAGCGGTCTTCAACGTTGCCTTAGCATCTTTGGGTTAGGTTTTAACTTCTGATGAAGAACCAGTTTGTTTCTTCTTACCCTTGAATTTTGCATTCTTTTTGGGTCTAGAGAGGAAACAGTGTGGACTAGAGAAGTGTATATTCAATTGATGCATAAGTTCAAAACAATGACAGTAATGAATATGCGAAGAAATTTGCTTGATCTTTTCATTAAAAACACTGAATAGGGGTACAGAGGCTTTATTGTTACAATCTACCCTAGCATCTGACTTCCTATTACAAGAAGACCTATGTAGACTAGATTGTTGTTTTGAAAATTCTCTGTTGGGAGTAGCCATCTGTGGACCCCTTCCTCTGTGGTGAACTTCTGCAAGTTTCACTGTCACAGAAGAAAAAGATTTGTTATTTTCAATCCACTTACCCTTCTGTTGCCAGGTTAATTTTTCTTGAAATGGCCTTAAGGGTTTTGAAGTTTTTGAACTTGTTGGATTTTGAGAAGACATTTCCTTTTGTTGTTTGATTTTCTCAAGCTCAAGAGAGGTTTTGGCTTGTATAAACATGTCCAAAAAGTCTGGACAGATAGGATCCTTGTGATTTTCTCCTTAGGAGGAATGGTTCTGTTATGAATTTCAGAGGGAAGTTTAAATCCCCCTGAATCACAAGGAACTATCTCTGACTCTATTGAGTTAGTCTCAGATTCGTCAGAGGATGAATCGTCCTCATATACAGAGGTCGAGTCACTAAGATCTCTGTCGACAGAGGCTGGACTTTCAGAGCATGTGCCATACTCGCTTTCTTCCTTTTCTTTGGGACTATCTTCCAAATCAGCAGAAGTATTTATCAAGATTTCCTCAGAGAGATTTTGATCAACAGAGGATGCACAGAGGTTTTCATAAAAATTGTTTTTGCCAATTTCCATTAACTCATTTTTAGAAATGTTTTTCAGTTTTTCTTCTAAAGAAGCGGGCAAGAATTCAGGTGCCTCTGCAGATAGTTTCATCTCGGAATCTATAGTAAAGACAAAAGCAACCTGTGTTTGAGTCTCGAGGTCGCCAAACTTGAAGATTTCTATCTGATCTTGTGTTTTCAGATATCTCTTAGGTTTGGAGTCTCTTTTGACAGAGGCTGGAGGTAACAAATATGTGTTTTCAAACCACACATTTATCATCTTCAGAGGTTTCCTCTTATGAGGTTCCCCTGAGACTTTTTGCCTTTTGCTTACAGAGGTTAAGTTTGGAAAACCTGGTTTTCTTGTGCTTCCAATACAAAATAGAGAGGACAGAGACTTGTCTGTTTTGGTTCCAGTGTATAGATCTATATCACAGAAGCCAATTCCTCGTCTCCCTATTTGTGTATTCACCTTTTCATATACCATCTGTGCATCTTGATATTTTTTAATTAAGTTGTCTCTTCTGATTAGGTCTTGATGAAGGACTTCTCTTTCTTTTTGAAAATAGTGTTTAACAACAAGAATATTCATTTTGTCGCTCTCAACATCCATAAGTTCTTTATATTTAGCTTTTAAGGCATAGTTGAGTTCTGAAATCTTTTCTTTTAACGGGTTTAGATGTTTGTGCCAATTAGTTTCAATCTCTTCCTTTTCTTGAAATATTTTTGCCTTTTCTTGAATGAGAAGTCTGGCTTCTCTCTCAAAGAATGCAAGTTTTTTCTGGACATTTTCACAAGTCTTTTTAAGTTAAGTGTATTCAAAGGTCAGTTTAAGCAAATCAGCTTCTGTTTCATTTGAGGAAGAGTCAGAAGTGGATACCTCACTGTCAGAGTCGGAGGAGCTGACTTCTGCCATCCCGCAGAACAGGGCGTTTTTCGTTTCACCTTCGTCAGAGGTCTCGTCTGACTGCCAGTTTTCCTGCTCCACCATGAGCGACTTCTGAGCGTAATACTCTGCCTTCTTTTTATAGAAAGCAGAGTCCCTCTGAGGGCGATTTGGTTTGCTCCTGCAGTCTGCAGCATAGTGGCCTGGCTTGGCACAGTTGAAACAACACTGATTCTGGGGTGCATTCCCAGCTCTGTCGCCTGACCTCTGTTGGTCACCACCTCTGTCACCTATGTCATTCATGTCATTTGACCTCTGTTGGTCATTCGATCCTTCTCTTCCCTAATTCCTTGAATCACCACGATCTTCTCTCCCATTGCGTTCATAACCTGACTTCTTCTGGTATCCTCTGCTGAACTCTCTTGTCAATAGAGCAAAAGATTTAGCTATTGAGGCCATAGTTGCCTCTTCTTCTTCCACCAATTCCTCCTCTTCACTATCAACGACCAACACCTTCTTCTTCTTCTTATCTTTCTTCTCTTCCACATACTTCTCCTTCTTTGGTTTCTCCTTTACTTCTGAGGCCTTACCAACAAGTGCAAGAGGCCCACCGGTTTGAGTTTTTGCTTGTGCAATCTGAGGTTCTTGGGCAGCCAGTGTTCCGTAAAGATCTGACAGAGTCCAGGTGTCTAAGTCATGATTAGTTTGCAGTGACATACATAACTGGAGACATTCTTCATTAAAGTCTTTAGGAACATGACGTTGTTCTCTTCAGAAGTTCTGTGAATTCTGAACTTCCTACACTTGTTGATAAGAGAGTTGAACCTGTCGTATGTTGACTGCAGAGATTCTGTCGGCAGATCTTTGAATGTGTAGTATTCGTTGATGCATTGGGCTCTGCGGTTCTTCTGAGTCTTGGCCATCCCTCCAATTGTTTCTCCAGTTCCTTCCATAGATCGTATGCAGATTCACACACATCTAGGGATTGGAAGAGGTCATTGGGTATGGCCATTATCAGAAGTCGCTTGGTCTTCTGAGCAATCTCGTACTTCTCCTGTCTGTAGCGGACCATTTGTCCTTTATCTTTGGTTTTTCGTACTCAACAACCTCTGGAGTATCATCTGTGGCAGATACACGTGGTACTGTGACCATGGGAACGAACGGAGGGTTGTGGATATAGTAGACCAGTTCTTTGTCGGTACCCTCGAAGAAATGAATCATTCGTATCTTCCATTGAGGGTACTCATCTCTTAGTATAGTGGGTGGCTTGGTTAAAGAACCAGCGGTGAAGAAGTTGTTCGTGTTCGCCATTTTGAAAGAAGTTTAAAAATTACCAGAAAACAGAGTATGAGCAGCAAACTTTCAGATGATGGAATGGATTTTTCTAAATGAGTTTTTAAGCTTAAAACCTTGAACAATACACTAAAATGGAAAGATTTAACCAACGAAACAGGTTCTGTTAGTTTACTAAAGTCGAACTGTTCGAGAATAGCAGAAAAACAGAGGCTGTTTGAACGATAAAGAACATGTCAAAATCAGTCCAAGTTTCTACCAATAATAGTTAAAATCATTGTCAGAGTGGATCTCTTGATATAGAAAATCAAGGAAGGCTCTGATACCAATTGTTGATCCCTATATTTCTCAACAATGATATTAATATCTATTAGTTCAAACAGATGAGTATGCGGAAGCGTTTTTAACGAACTAAAGAGATATTCTAGGTAGAAAACACACAATCAAATACGTGAAATAGTAATAACACAAGAGATTTATCTCAAAGATTCACTTTGTATTGATTAAACAAGAACAGCAAGAACACCGAACGTATGAGAAATATTCTGCTCTAATAGGTGCGTGTGTTGTGCAAAGTTAATAGAAGAGCTCAACATGAGCCTTCTATTTATACTATTCTATAGGGGACAAGCTTTAGACAAGAAGTACTAAGGGTACAAAGACACGATCGTGGGACTGCATCAGGTACAACGTTAATGTAGTGCGCCGTTTTCTGCAAAGGCTTCAACCCATCAGAGGTGGACACGTGGAATGTGCAGAGCACGCCTTGTACGAATGATCTTCAGGATCTTCGTACAGCAGAGGCGTGTGAGAGGCACAAACGTCCTTGTCTTGATCTTCATTCTTCAAAGTCTTCAATACCACAGAGGCTCTGTCAAGGGTGACAGAGGCTCTGTGGCCTTGTCCTCTGAGAGCGTCTTCTGTTGGATCTTCACTCGGTGTCTTGGCAGAGGCTCTGTCGAGGACTTTACACTTAGCCTATATTTCAATACTTCTTTAAGTGTAGAAGTTGGAGCTAACAATGTCGATGACATAATTTTATGTTCTACTAATCCACTATATTGCAAAAACTTTGCCACCTTAATGGGATTTTTTTTAAAATGAGTATGTTATGTGAGATGAATTTCCTCCTCGGTCTTCAAGTTAAACAACTGTCGACCGGGATATTCATAAATCAGGCAAAGTACATCTGGGATATTCTTAAGAAATTCCAGATGGAATAGTCCTCACCGATGAAAACTCCCATGGCACCCGGTACAAAGTTACACGCCAATCCTAACGAAAAAAATGTGGACACTAAAACGTACCGGGGAATGATTGGTTCTTTAATGTACCTCACTGCTAGTAGACCGGACATCATGTTTTCTACATTTCTTTGCGCCCGGTTTCAGTCAAAACCAAAAGAGTCTCACTTAATCGCTGTTAAATGAATTTTTCGTTATTTGAGAGGTACTGCTGATCTTGGCTTGTGGTACCCGAAAGAGACAAGTTTTGAACTTTCGGTGTATTCTCACGCGGACCACGCGGGTAGCATGATGGATCAGAAGAGCACATCGGGTCATGTGCAGTTCTTGGGCGATAGTCTGGTGAGGTGGGCATCCAAGAAGCAGCAGTGTGTCTCTACGTTGACTGCCGAGGCAGAATACGTGGCTACCGCAAGCTGCTGTTCTCAAGTGATATGGATGTGCACGCAACTCAAGGACTACGGTTTCACATACACCAAGGTGCCCATCTACTGCGACTCGAAGAGCGCTATTGCAATATCCAGCAATCCGGTCCAGCATACCAAGACGAAGCACATAGACGTTCGGTACCATTTTATCAAGAATCACATTGAAAGAGGTACAGTTGAACTCTACTTTGTAAATACAGAACATCATCTAGCAGACCTGTTTACAAAACCCCTGGACGAAAAACGCTTTATTATCTAGTGTCCAGGTTAGGAATGCTAAATCTGAAGACCTGATCAAATTGTGTGCCCGATACAAGTTCCATACATCTACGAGAAATTGTCTAATCATCATCTGTTGTTCACACTCCAGATGATTGAGTATACACTTTCTCGCATCTATATTCTACATGTATCAGTTACATTGTTAGAATAAGTCTCTGTATTAATTAGGTAGATTTCGTTTGATTGTTTTTTTTTCAACGTGTGTTTCCTTCTATTTATTACTGTCGTCTGATTTGTTTGGTGTATATCTGTGCTTTCACGAATTTCTCATGTGTTCAGGGGGAGCACGAACAAGTATCAGGTAAGTAACTTCTAGTGTTGAGGGGGAGTGTCACACACAAGTTTTTTTTAACTGCCATAAAAGTTTTTTTGTGTGTGTGGACATTCCCGAGTGATATTCCCATCACACTACGTGCACATTCCGAGGGGGAGCACAACCCTAGTTGTTCATCATTTAAAGGGGAGCATCACACATTGTTTTTCTTAAAAGTGTCAAAGTTTTTGTGTGTGGTGTCGTCTCCTAATTCATTCAAATGCACGTTCCGAAAAGGAGCAGGGAAATACCCGTGCTAAGGTCGAGGGGGAGCAGGGCATATTTTTTAAGAAAGGGTCCAAATTGTCAAATTTTTAGGCTTTCCGGACACTTACCCGGTAAGTGACCGGGTAACCCTTGTTACCGGGTAAACTTACCGGACCGGGTAAGTGACCGGGTAACAGCATGTTACTGAGTAAGTGACCCCCTATTTAAGCTATCCGGGAACCACAGTTATCATTTTACCCGGAACCCTCTCTCAAACCTCTCATAAACCCTCTCGACTCCCTTGCGCTCGGAAACCCTCGGATCTTGCTCTCTTTCATCGATTTCGCAATCCGCCTAACCGGTATGTGTTCCTAATCACTCCTCCATTGCTTATTGCTTCTTGATTCGACTTTTCACCGCGACATTTAGTTGATTTTTGATCGACCGAGGGTTTCTAAACCCGACTTGGGTCGATTGGCTTTATTAGTCGAGTTATATGCTATATACATCAATTAATAATTGTTTGGGACACACATCTACACTTAGATCCATCTAGACCACGTAGATTTAGTTTTGGATAGTGATTTGGTTGATTCGCGCTTCACCGCCACGTCGTCCGGTAACCCTAGGTTACCCGGTAACCACCATCGCGTCCGGTAACATTCATGTTACCCGGACACATTCTTCATACCCGGTAAGCTCCATCGACCCGGTAAGCTCGCCATCCGGTAACCCAATGTCGTCCGGATACTTTTGTATCCGGTAAGTTCGACAATCCGGATGGAAAGTTATCCGGAAACCCTGTTTCATCCGGATTGGATCTCATCCGGTAACCATACGATTATCTGGACACTACATTTTACCCGGTAACCGATTTCCATCCGGTAAGTGCCCCTTCACCCGGTAACTTCTATTTTATCCGGTAAGTCCTATATGTCCTGATACCCTGTTTATCCGGACACTGCTAAAGTCATGTGCCTTTGCTATTTTTTAAACATTGGCATTACCAATGTCCTGCTCCAATCTACCGCTGATTGAGCCATTAAAATGCTAAGGTACACATCAAAGTTAGTTTTATCCCATCCAAGATCTAACACTGTGTTTTACAGATACACTTATGGCGGATCAACAAGATCAACAACAGCCGAACATTCCTCCTCCAGAGGAATTTATTGACGAAGCGGCCGACAATGCTTTGGTTCCCGAGGACCATGGCATTGAGATCTCACCGAACAATCACCATCTAGACGCTGTTGAATTCCGACCAACACACCGCGGGTCGTTGACATCATTCTCGGCCACCCGCTTCGCCGAGCTCTCACCGCCACCACTGATGTCCCGGTACTATACGTCTACCAAGTGTGGCGCACGGCCAGAGTTGTCACTGCCAACAACACTCAGACCATCAAGGCACGCATCGACAATCACCCCTTCATGCTCACGCTGGAATCACTCCGATGACTCCTATCCCTTCCGGAACCTACTGCCGGAGGCAATGCCGCCTATGCCCCCGTCGTCAATGACGCAACACTCTGCGTTGACATCCGCGCACTTGGATATCACCACGAGCTCAACCGCTCCTCCGCATTCAACCGAAAGTACATCGCACCGGTCTGGTATACCCTATTCACCATCTTGAACAGATGCTTGTCCTCCAGATGGAAGGGAATCGACCAATGCACCGTCGACTTCCTACGCTTCTTTCACGCCGTGTGTTACAACCACCATATCGACTTCGCCACAATCATCTGGCGGGAATTCGTTCAAGCAATTAGACAGGTCGGAGGATCTAAAGAAAAGAAGTTTCAAGCATTCCCTCGTTTCCTTTCTCTGGCCATCCGACAACACATGGAGGCGGATCCACTTATCCTGAGAAGTATCAATCATCCGGTATGTCCCCAGTTTAACTTGCAGTACTTAGTGATTCAAAATCCACCGACTACCCCAGCCATGCCTATCCCAGAACACCTACTGGCACACGCAGACCCCAATGCACCGAGTGTGGTAGAATACAGGCGAGCGTTAGGGAATCCCATGGTCCAGCCAGAGCCGTAGCGACCTCCCCACGGACATAGACTTGAGCGACGTGAGGCTCCAAGGACATAGAGTCAGGGTAGCTGGGGCTCCCGGATGGGGTGTGATGGGAGTACATGGGAAGGAAACAGGCGCAGGCGGTGCATTGGATCCGCATGCCGGTACTACCCAATCCAGCCAACCCGGAACAAGCCAACAACCACCCGTAAATACCACCCGTCCTACTGATGAGGCCAGACCGTCAACTAGCTTACACGAGGTCTCGGTCGTTTCTGCCACCCCATTGCTAGAGAAAGACCCCGGTACAGACAATACAGAGACAATATCTCCGTCCATCCAGGTCGAAAATGTCGAATCCGACAGCACGGACACCGATACGGACATAGCCATTCGTGCATCCCTGATTCCACATCGTATCAGCCGTCACCTTCCATTAACTGAAGATTCTCCTTCTGCCACACCCACACCCTCCACCATCCCAGCAGGTGAGCCTATTATGGGAGACATAAGGAGAGCGGAGGGAGTATTAGTTGAAAATCAAGAAGTGGTGGGACAGAGTGAAGTTAGATCGAAAAAGAATCATGAGAGAGTAAGACGTAAAAATAAAGAGGCTTCAGAGCGCATCCAGCCCAGTGTCGACCAGGTAGCCGCATCTGCTACTTCGTCTCATTTGTTGGGACGAGGTATTGAAGAAGTCGCCGTGGACCTAGCGGCACAATTGCACACCCCCCAAGCCACTCACCCATCTCTCAACAGATGGGTGTTTTACAATCACATGGGGACTTATCACAAAGTCTACCGATCTCTCACTCGAAGAGTATTGGTATTGAAACAAGAGACCAGCCTCCCCCGGTCTCGACTTCTTTGGATGCACTATTGAGTCTAGATCCATTTGCTAAAATACATTCTTTGGCTAGGACACAGGACGAGACAACGAACATTGGTGCTCTTCATGACCCGATCGGAACTTTTGTAGTATCTCTGCTTTCGGGCGGAACGCGAGGATCGGAAGGAAATCCTACCACGGTGACACCTTTCCCATCCGTGAACGTAGGTGGCACTACCTCTAAGGTAGATGTCTCAACGGGTGCTCTAAGTGACCCTGGTGTTAAATTACCCGACTTCGTGTCAAGGGAGTATATGGACGACGCCCTAAAGGTTGTCCAAGAGAAACTGACGGAGGAGTTCTGAACCGAGCTCGACAAGGTAAAATCTCTGCTTAAGGGGAAGGAAAAGCTGGTAGAACCCAAAACCGCACCGATCCCTCCACCGACACCTGCACAACCCATTTTCTCGGTGGACACTTTGAAGACCATGCTCCTAGTCCAACTTCTATAGACTACAGATATCGACTCCTTGACTGAAACAGATCTTATTGCCGTTCTTCGATCACAATCATCTGCTCAGTCGTCTTCCGTCAACACTCGTATGGATCGGCTTGACGCGACTCTCAAGGAAATTCAGCAAGCCTTAACCACTTTATCCAAGAGAGTCACCTCCATGGAAGAAACCTGCAAAAGTCAAGACGGCGGACTAAAGCGAAGGCACGATGATCAGGATAATCCTGATCACCGTGAGGGGGAGAATAAAAGACTGCGATTAGCCGAGTATGCCCCGATTCATACTGATACTACTATAACGGTTCAACCGGAACCATCAACTGTGGCAACTGCAACCGAAGACGAACCTGAAGCCCAGTTGAGCTTAGCTGAGATGGTTATCGATATGGATATCTCAGACGACGAAGACCCAACGGTTGAAAAGCCCGAGGGAGAATCACATGAATTGGTCACCTATTCTGCATCAGAAAGGCCTGCACTTGATCTGATTGATCCAGATTCCGAGATCGACCCCGAGACTGAAAATGCATGGTACGAAAAAGCCGCCAGTGCAATAATTCTCCAGGTAAATTTGATCTTTCATACTGATGAAGACGACAACGTTGATTATGACCAGTTTCTGCTGCAAAATCTGTATGGTACACCCATTCAGACTTCACAGGCTCCCGAGACATCTACTATTCCACCGACATCTCCTCAACAACCAACAGCTTCTGATCTTCCTCCTCCACCACAGCAACAAATCTGATAGGAGAAGATCATGATCCTTATTCCTGGAGGAATCACTGAAGAAGCTTTATGTTCACAGGTTACGCCCCATCGAGCCAACATTCTACCTTAGGATTTCTAAATCCGACCCGGAATACCAAAGCCAGTATATAAATGCCATGAAGCGGTGTCTGCCAGTTAGCCAAGTCCGAACCAAGCACAAAATCTCTGAAGTGCTCAACATCCAGACAGGTCGAATCCTTAGAGTCATGTTTCCAGTATTCAGCGTCCAACGCGAAGATGGTAATGAATGGAGATTTTCCGAAGCTGTCTTTAAGAACCTCAGACCGTTCGACTTCTACGCTCTACTGAAAGACCTTCGAACCAGAACCGTCTGACCACTTCATGTTACGAAAGCGCTCGAGGTTGTCCGTCGATTCCTGATTCGCACAATCATGATGTCCTACCTCACATACTTTCAAACGGGAATCGAGAACAGAGCAAAGAAGGTAAACCTGCTGAAACTGAACCTTGCACCCGAGCTGAAGATGTATCCCGAGAACGCACTACTTCTAGAACCATAATTTGGGATTGTATACCTCAATGATCAGAAAGAAAAGAGGTTTCTTTGCTTCAGCCAGGTCGACAGATTCTGCGATGGCACACTCCTCAAAGTCAGAGATGCTCTTCGTAACACCATCACTTATGAATCCGAAAATCAAAAATTGTCGTTTGTCCCCAATTCAAATGAGACAACCGCACGAGAAGCACTAGAAGTGATGGAAGACCGCATCGACTACCACCGAGCCATCCGAATGTTCGAGATCTACTTTGCGCTTCGAAAGAGATTCTTTGAGAACTGCCGCGACCTCGAACTTCAATTCAAAGGGGGAGATTGTTAGGGTCAAAATCAGGTTGAATAGAAGTTCAAGGGTTAATTTTTTATTTATCATTTTGAGCCTTTAATGTGTAACGGGCCATGGGCTTGAATGATGTGGACCCATGGTATATAATTTTTGTTAGCCTTAGAAAATTAGGCTAGTTGTCAATTTACACTTTCAAAGCGTATTGTAATTCTCTTTGTTGAATGAAAGTGAATTGGATGACCAATTGAAATCATACTGTCTGTTCATATCTATTGATTTCTACTGTTCGTTGCACTAATCTGGAACTCACAGATTTTTCTTCCTCAGGGCCTGCTATCCAAAATGAAACAGAGATCGAATTCTATAGAGAAGCAGTGCTCAGACCTCCTCCTGACTTATCAGCCCTAAACCTATCACTGCCACCTGATGGATCTTTCATCCCTGGTCAAGTGGTCAGTGATCCCTATGGAATAATCTTCTTAGACTGGAATGGTGTTATGTGCTTTCAACATTTTTCAGAACTCCCTCTATGTCCTGTCAACCAACTCAAAGATCTTGTCTACTGGTGCAACAAATCAAGACTAGGAATCTAACTAAAGACCCATGTGCTGAATGAAGCCAAGCTTAGAAGACAACAGGGTGAAGTAGTTCCTGATTGGATGATCCCAGAGACAAATGATTTTGATGAATTGCTCTTCACAAATGAACCTCAATAGCTAATAGATCCTTCTTTGTATTCTTTTGGTATTTATCAGTAGTTATCTTTTAGTACTTGTAACTTTATTTCATTGTACTTGTAATTTTCCATCTTCCCTTGTAAACTTTTTACGAAGATTTAATGAAAATTTCAATGAAGTACTTTACTCCATCAGTACTAGAAAAGATCCCTGAAAACAGTAAATGGGACACACATCTATTAGTTCTTTTTATCCTTATGTTTTTATACTTAGCAATTTTCTTATGTTTTTTTTTTGTCATCATCAAATAGGGGGAGATTGTTGATCCAAACCCTCTCAGTGATTTGATGATGACCCTTAGAATTACTTAGTGAAAATTATAAGTAACATTGTATGTATTAGTGTTTCACCATCAATGATATCATACTGAGTCTGTTCGGTATCACTGATGGGTAACCACTGTTCTTCATTTTTCATCAGTGATAAATGTATATCGGTGATAGTTGAGTTTGTTCAGCTGTACAGATGATCACGGATTAGTTCACCTATAAACAATGTTGTTTGTAATCTCTGAACACAAGTTTCGCGACAAAGAGTTCATCGCTGACATCGAAGACAAAGCTGATGAACAAGTGACAAGTCTACTAATGATCTAATGCGGATATCAGTGACACCAAGACAAGTCCACCCATGCGACGTTTCAAGAAGAAGACTTCAGCGATAGCTGACTTACATGAGATCTCACTGATGGAAGATCAACTCAGCGATCGTTGATCATGAAGCATGCTCTACAAGAAATGTTTGTCTTATCCTCTTGCACACTTTTATACGATTTGTCAGAAGGACATACCTTTGTCCAGAATCGTACAAACCACTCTGCCACTATACTGTTCACCATGCGGCCCAAAGTATGTTTGCAAAAGTCAGAAGCATGCGCCCAACCAATTGTTGACACATGTAAAGTCCTCCTAACATGCATTAAATGCATGTAGTCTAAATAAGAGGAATGCACCTTCATTTCGAAGGTGGTCATCCCTGAGTCTTCTTAGTGCCTTAAAAAAAGTATCCTTAATTTTCTTTCTTCTTTTCTCTCTATTTCTTAGAGTAGGAAACCTTTGTGATTCTCAAGTTTGTTTAAATTAGGTCTTGTACTTAGTCTTATTCTGCAACAAACTGTAAATTGTTTGATTTATGTAACACCCGTAAACTTTCGACAAGACAAGTTAGGCAAGGTGCAGCAAGTGGCTTACAAGTTTACGAGGAACCGGGAAGGACGAAGCTGCTCATGACCGAAGGAAATACCGAGGGAGTATGGGATCGGAAAACGGAGTTATTTGGCTCAAGAAGGCATGGCGCGACTATGCCCGGCGATTGTGACGTGGTCACCGTCGCCAGGGCAATGTCGCAGGGAGGCACCACCCTTCGGTACATCAGCGACGAATATGCCCACGATTGTGCCATAGGGCACTCTTGCGTGGCATTGTTGCGGGCAGAGGTTTCAGCCGTGGTACACATACGGCGATTGTGCCCGCGATTGTGCCAAGGGAAATATCGCGGGGCACTCTCGCATGCGGGGCCGGGGACGATAAAACGTGAAGTTCAGCTCTTTTTCCATTTCTCACTTCAACCAAACCCTTCCTTTTCTCTCTAAACCGAACCCTGTTGGTATTTAAGGGTTTTTACACCCTTGAAGCCTCAATCCTTGGAACCCTTGTGATACTTTGCATCTAGAAGAAGATTGAAGATCTATGAAGTGAAACTTTCCATCTCATCTCATCCCATCTTGAAGATTTCTTGATTTTAGGGTTTTATCCAACTCTCTTCAAAACCCTTTCATATTTTGGAGTTCAAGACTCATCTTGGAGCCCTAGACACATTGTTGTGTGAATTCAAGAGTTGTGGGATAAGGTAAAATGTCATCTTCCTCTTTTGAGAAACCAGGGTTTTGTGATTCTTCTTTCTCTCCTTATATTCTTAGTTAGAACTTGGTATGGCATAGAAATGTTGTGGTTAAGGATCATTGTGGAAAACGTTGACCTAGAAGGAAGGTTCAAGATCTCATCCAAGGAACTCGAGTTTGTGGGTAAAACCTAGATTTAGTCTAAATCTAGTGAGGTGAGTTTTAGTTGCTTTGATAAACTATATACATGTCAAAATGCACTTATTTTAGGGTTTTGGAAATACATCCATGAGTTTATTCTGTCTTCATGAGTTTTAAGAATATTTGCAAAGGGGTACACTTTTGGTCCATAAACTCTTGAAAACAATCATGTCATTTTATGAAGTGTTTGAGTCACCAACAATGGAAATCATAGTCCACCAAGTAAAGTTTTTGTCACTTGGAAAATTTGGGTAACGCGTCTTTTTGGTGTCAAAAGTGGGAAATTGGAGTACAAATGGTTTTAGACGGATTAACAAATGAAAGGAAGTATTTTATGGTCGATTATTGCTATATGTCTTATTTGGGGTCTTACTCACTTATGTACTTTTATATATTGGAACTTTACGTTCCTCGATTTTAAAGTGTGGACAATTGGAAATGATCATTCCTTAATCATTGAATATTTTTTGGAAAAGAGAACCTTACGGTTCGGTCCTTTGGCCATTTATACTTTGGAAAAATACTAAATTTCGGGAAAGTTGTACATCGGCCTATGTAGCCATGTTGGCTTTACACTATTTTGCCAAACGATGTATGATGCCTTATTGCTTGATTTATATTCTAATGGGTTTTGGAACGTTGTCCGATCTTAAGTGGATAAATGTGGAGCATTTTATGAGAAATACAATTATGGCATAAATGTTGCTTTATTTACATGATTTAAATGCGCTAGTTCATTTAATCGGAGTCATGTGATGTTAGACTGTAATGCAATGGATCCATAGGCATAGAAGTCAGTCGTTTATCATGGAGTGTTGATGTCCATGTCTATATCTAGTGGGTGGTCCCAAGTCATAGTTGTTTTAATGTAAGCTTGCGGTGGTGCTGATGGTAGCCAAATACGAAGCTAAGTCTTGCGGTGGTTGTCCTATGAGGGACTGTATACGAAGACTAATGACTTTTGCGGTGACACTCATCTAAAGGTCGAGTAGACGCTAGGGTCATTTAGGTATCTTGCGGTGGGGCCATGATGTGCTAGATATGGGGATCCATGACCCGACGCGAATCTCGAGAACGTTGATAAGTGGCTTAACTTTGTGTGACCGCGACATTCGATGGAATCGGGTCTCCCCCGTCATCGAAAGGTGCTATTTGTGGGTATTTCCTTACCCTTACTTTCGGTGTCAAATTTTACAACCAATATTTTCCTAATGGATATTTTGAGTAAAACATCTTGTGTGAGTATATTTGGAAAATGAAGGTATTGGACGTTTAATATTGTAGAGCATCGTTTAGGATGTTGATTTTGTGTCTTGGGCACACCTTGGGCGAATATGAAAGGTCTACTTATTTCTCAAATATTATATGAAGTTGTAACGCATACTCCACTATCAAGGTTTTATAAAGTTTATGATTTACGGCTAACTATGTTTATGGCAAACTATTGGTTTTAAACTGTTTAAAGATTTTATGTTTTAACCTGCTTTAACTCACTAGGCGTTAAGCCTAACACTTCTTCTTTTCAACATGTATATCAGGTCTTAGATGGATCTGAGTAGCGAGTGGAGCTTGGTAGAAGTTCCGGGTGGATGACTTAGAGATGCCGTCCGGGTTTTGAGAAGATAACAGATTTGGTGGTTCTAGTAACACCCGACGGTCTTGCTCCCGTATGTGGGACTAGACTAGGGTCCTATAGTACTCTGATTTTGTTGTAGTATTTCTACCCTTGTACACGGTAGATTGTTGTATTCCGGGTTTGTATTGAGGGATTTTTGGAAGTTTTAAATTTTCTGCTATTACAAATTTTTAGGGGTGTTACAAGTTGGTATCAGAGCTCTAGTTTAAGTGAACTAGGTATGACCTTAAGATGCCTAGACTTAAGCTGAGACTTTAAGTTATGATTGGTATGATATGGTTAGGATTCTTAAGTTGTAGGGAGGTTGTGGAGCCGGATAGGAATGCATTATTGGGATGTCGTGACTATGGTGACGAGAACTCTTATGTAGAGTATGTTCATAATTTCAATTACCTACTATCATTATGAATATATTTTCACATAAGCGTGCTTCATTTTACTATTATTACGATACTCGTTGTATGTTATAGAAGCCTTTGTTTTATGTTAAGTTCTAGTGTTAATTCTTAATATCGTTCTTGTATGTGTCAGACGGTAATGGAATATGCGCAAAGAGAGAAACTGTATCTCACGGAACCAAGTACACAAGAGGTAGGCCCTCAAGCGGGTTTATTGGCCAGTGTGGTGAAGATGATGGCGTCGGCTATGGAGCAACAAGAAGAAAGGTTAATAAAATTGTTGGAGGACAGGGATGCTGACGCCCTAAGGCAAAGGGAGAATGTCGAGAGTAATGGAATAGCTTGCTCATTTAAGACGTTTCTGTATAGCAAGTCGCCAGAGTTTTCAGGTACATACGACCCGATAGCATGTATGAATTGGATCCAAGAAATGGAGCAGGCGTTTGACACCAGTGAGTGCGAGGAGGGACATAAAGTAAAGTTCGCCTCCCGAATGTTGAGAGGTCGGGCTCTCACTTGGTGGAATGTCACTAAGTCCACCCACGGGAACGCCATCATCACTTCGCTGACTTGGGAAACCTTCAGGTAAAAGGTGTTAGATGAATATTGCAACGAAAGGGCGATTGATCGGATAGAAGAAGAGTTCTGCGCCCTCAAGAAAGGAGGAATGTCGGTACGAGAGTACTCGACCCTTTTCATGGAAAATTGGATCTAGTAGGACATGTCGCCCTGAGCTAGAAGGAGAGAGTCGAGGATTACCTCAATGGCCTTCCGGCTGAAATGAAAGCAATGGTCCGAAGTTCCAAGTCCTCCACCCTTCGAGAAGCAATAGAAGAGTCGCAATTCATGGAGGATGCTTATGCTCAGGGTAGAGAGGAGGCAGAGAGTAATGAAAGGAGAAGACATGAGTAGCGGTTGAGCTCACCTCAGGGACACCGTGATCTCGACGACAGAAGGGATATCATCTATCGTAGAAAGTCAAAATGGTGTCAGGGATGTCGCGTAAAGCATGTGGGGAGGTGTAATCCCAATCCCATGGCATGTCTCAAATGTGGAATAGTGGGTCACTCCCAATGAGATTGTCTAGTGAAAGGAACAATTTTCTTTGTGTACAAGGAACCGAATCATGTTAAAAGAGATTACCCGCACGTGAGGAGCGGTGAAGGATCAAGTAACCGACGAATTCTGCCAAGGCAAGAGTGACGCATCGACAACGTCAGGTATGTTTCTTTTTGCCAATCTTCTCAGAATTAGTGTCTTGGGTGTGCATGCGTCATAGTCGGGTCATGAATCGCTAGTTGGTTAATGAAAAGAGTGTGGTAAATTTTTATGACATGACTCTAGGAGGCAATTTATTTAGCAGTATGGGTAGTCGATCGACAACGTATGTGCTTGACCCTCGTGGTACCTTTGGTGATGGCACGATTCGAGAGGTGCTACCGGTCAAGTCAAAGGAGCATTGGTGAATACTCCATGGTGCAACTTCACAAGGTGAAGTGTAAGGTTCCAAGGAGGTGGAAATGGTGATGGTTGGAAACCGACCAATGTCGTGCAAGCGACGTTGTAAGAATGCCAAAGGACGGCGGCGTAGAATGAGGGATTTGGAATTTATGGCAGTCGAGAGAAGTACTAGGAAGCGTCATAAAGAAAAGCACTTGAGGCAATGTGGGTGCCGAGTTAAAGTGGGAAGGATAAGGAGATGCTTTGGCCTTTCTCAAGGTTCTGCGTGCCGGATTGGCGTGTCGTGTACCCCTTCGTACTCGGAGAAGACTTCACGGGGATCTCGTAATGGGTGCATGAGAGGACGGAGATAAACTTTGTCGTGGGTAACTGATCGACAAGGAGATTGGTGTACTGCTTAATGGATACAGTAAGGGAATGGTAAAGGATAGTAATCGTATCTTTGTACGGGAGATCGTCCTGGTGTTTTGGGAATCGCGTGGACCGAATTCTTAATAATTTGATGTTAGGTGGTGTTAGGAAAGTTCAAAGTGGTATGGTTTCGTAAGACGATCAGACTTTAAGCCTAAAATTTTGATGCACCACGGGCGGTGGACATCTTCAATGTGTCAAGTCAGGACACTTTTGAGCCTTGTGTGCTCGGTCGGTTAGGAACCCGACATGGATGGGGTGTAAGTAACCGAAGTTAAGGCAGAACGTTCAAGTCCAAAGATCTATTCGAGTGTTATTGGGGTTTGGAGCAACGCCATCACGATACGGATCTCTACCCGAGGCCTTACGGGATTAAGGAAACCGATATTGGTAAAACTTTATGCCTCGAAGATGATGCGAGTGGTAGTAATCAAGGTTGGACCGGAAGAAGGTTGGTGACGCTTGTCTACTTGTGATGAGGATCTTTCCTCAAAATCGAAGATGGAATTTCATGGTAATACCGGGGATCGTCGCGTCGCACGCATAGGGAATAATTTTGGGATGAAATCAATCGGTATACTAAGGATTAGGGTGACATGGAATCACCCGCTTAAGGGACGTTGAACTAGACAGTCTTAAAGATGTTATTCTTAGCAAGGAATACCATTAGAATACACCGCAATCACACCAATGATGGGTGGAAAGGATTCTCCAAAAGGCTGAGAAGACAAGAAGTGGTCGTAAATCTCGGTAGGATGGATAATCCGGTGAGATCTTTCGGGCAAAGGACCTTGAAAGTTGTGTACCGTAGTTGGAGTTGAATTGAATTATCTACTTGTAACCGGTAGCGCAATAAATGGTACGGATATCATTCAAAGAATAGGGGGTGATGCTCTAGATATCGGTGCTCGTTCGTTTGGGAGCGGTGGCTCGTGGCAAAAGAATCGTAAAGCTTGCTTAAGAAACTCAAGTCGCGACATGGTGGGTTAATAGTACTTTGGGATTTCGTTGGGACTCCCCTTGTTCGAGAAGTCGATGGAACACGAAATGGTGTTCTTTAGGCGATAGTTCGAGGATGAACTCATTTTCAAGGTGGCGAGGATTGTAACACCCGTAAACTTTCGACAAGACAAGTTAGGCAAGGTGCAGCACGTGGCTTACAAGTTTACGAGGAACCAGGAAGGACGAAGATGCTCACGACTGAAGGAAGTACTGAGGGAGTTTGGGATCAGAAAACGGAGTTTTCTAGCTCAAGAAGGCATGGCGCGACTATGCCCGGCGATTGTGACATGGTCATTGTCGCCAGGGCAATGTCGCGGGGAGGCACTACCCTTCGGTACATCAGCGGCGACTATACCCGCGATTGTGCCATAGGGCACTCTCGCGTGGCATTGTCGTGGGTCGAGGTTTCAGCCGTGGTACACATCCGACGATTGTGCCTGTGATTGTTCCAAGGGCAATATCGCAGGGTACTCTCGCATGAGGGGCCAGGGACAATAAAACGTAAAGTTCGGCTCTTTTTCCATTTCTCACTTCAACCAAACCCTTCCCTTTCTCTCTAAATCGAACCCTTTTGGTATTTTAGGGTTTTTACACCCTTAAAGCCTCAATCCTTGGAACCCTTGGGATACTTTGCATCTAGGAGAAGATTGAAGATCTATGGAGTGAAACTTTCCATCTCATCTCATCCCATCTTGAAGATTTCTTGATTTTAGGGTTTTATCCAACTCTCTTCAAAACCCTTTCATATTTTGGAGTTCAAGACTCATTTTGGATCCCTAGAGACATTGTTGTGTGGATTCAAGAGTTGTGTGTTAAGGTAAAATGTTATCTTCTACTTTTGAGAAACTAAGGTTTTGTGATTCTTCTTTCACTCCTTATTTTCTTGGTTAGAACTTGGTATGACTTAGAAATGTTGTGGTTAAGGATCATTGTGGAAAACTTAGAGCTAGAAGGAAGGTTCAAGTTCTCATCTAAGGAACTCAAGTTTGTGGGTAAAACCTAGATTTAGTCTAAATCTAGTGAGGTGAGTTTTAGTTGCTTTGATAAGCTATATACATGTCAAAATGCGCTTATTTTAGGGTTTTGGAAATACATCTATGAGTTTATTCTATCTTGATAAGTTTTAAGAATATTTGCGAAGGGGTACACTTTTGGTCCATAAACTCTTGAAAACAATCATGTCATTTTATGAAGAGCTTGAGTCACCAACAATGGAAATCTTAGTCCACCAAGTAAAGTTGTTGTCACTTGGAAAATTTGGGTAACGCGTCTTTTTGGTGTCAAAAGTGGGAAATTGGAGTCCAAATGGTTTTAGACGGAGTAACAAATGAAAGGAAGTATTTTATGGTCGATTATTGCTATATGTCTTATTTGGGGTCTTACTCACTTATGTACTTTTATATATTGAAACTTTACGTTCCTGGGTTTTAAAGTGTGGACAATTGGAAATGATCATTCCTTAATCATTGAATATTTTTTGGAAAAGAGAACCTTATGGTTCGGGCCTTTCGCCATTTATACTTGGGAAAAATACTAAATTTCGGGAACGTTGTACATCGGCCTATGTAGCCATGTTGGCTTTACTCTATTCTTCCAAACGATGTATGATGCCTTATGGCTTGATTTATATTCTAATGGGTTTTGGAATGTTGTCCGATCTTAAGTGGCTCAATGTGGAGCATTTTATGAGAAATACAAGTATGGCATAAATGTTGCTTTCTTTACATCATTTAAATGCGCAAGTTTATTTAATCGGAGTCATGTGATGTTAGACTGTAATGCAATGGATCCATAGGCATAGGAGTTGGTCATTTATCATGGATTGTTGATGTCCATGTCTATATCTAGTGGGTGGTCCCAAGTCATAGTTGTTTTAATGTAAGCTTGCGGTGGTGCTCATGGTAGCCAAATACGGAGCTAAGTCTTGCGGTGGTTGTCCCATGAGGGACCGTATACGGAGACTTGTGACTTTTGTGGTGACACTCATCTAGAAGTCGAGTAGACGCTAGGGTCATTTAGGTATGTTGTGGCGGGGCCGTGATGTGCTAGATACGGGGATCCATGACCCGACGTGAATCTCGAGAACGTTGATAAGTGGCTTAACTTTGTGTGACCGCCACATTCGATGGAATCGGGTCTCCCCCGTCACCGAAATGTGCTATTTGTAGGTATTCCCTTACCCTTACTTTCGGTGTTAAATTTTACAACCAATATTTTCCTAATGAATATTTTGAGTAAAACATCTTGTGTGAGTATATTTGGAAAATGAAGGTATTGGAAGTTTAATATTGTAGAGCATCGTTGTGGATGTTGATTTTGTGTCTTGGGCACACCTTAGGCGAATATGAAAGGTCTACTTATTTCTCAAATATTATATGAAGTTGTGACGCATACTCCACTATCAAGGTTTTATAAAGTTTATGATTTACGGCTAACTATGTTTATGGCAAACTCTTGGTCTTAAACTGTTTAAAGATTTTATGTTTTAAACTGCTTTAACTCACTAGGTATTAAGCCTAACACTTCTTTTCAACATGTATATCAGGTCTTAGATGGATCTAAGTAGCGAGTGGAGCTTGGTAGAAGTTCCAGGTGGATGACTTAGAGATGTCGTCCGGGTTTTGAGAAGATAGCAGATTTGGTGGTTTTAGTAACACCCGTCGGTCTTGCTCCCGTATGTGGGACTAGACTAGTTCCCTATAGTACTCTGATTTTGTTGTAGTATTTCTACCCTTGTACACCTTAGATTGTTGTATTCCGGGTTTGTATTGAGGGATTTTTGGAAGTTTTAAATTTTCTGCTATTTCAAATTATTAGGGGTGTTACAATTTATCCATAAACAATTTAGAAAACTATAATTCTTGTGTGTTTGTATTCAACCCCCCTTTTACAAACTAATACTTGCATAACCCTTCGGGACCAACAAAACTTTCTAAGGATCTCAAATATATGACTTTAAGCACTCTATATGGCACCTTGCTCAATCATGAGCAATCTTGTCAGCTTAAAATGAATATTCTAAAAGATTCTAAAAGCACACATGTTGTTTTACTCTCCTCATAGATGACACCCGCTCAACGATCCTCTATCACTATCACTGAGTTGGAATCAAACTCTGATGATTCATCAGAAAAGGACCCGTCTGAACTTGATGAATCCCTGGCACTCTTGACAAACTCCTTCAGGAGATTTGAAAGAAAGAGTAACTTCAGAAGAAATAAACCTCTCTATCACTAACAAGCCTAAATCATCTCCTATTGATAAGACAACTGCTACTTGCTATAACTGCGAAAAGAAAGGACATATTGCTACAGGTCAAAGAAAGTCTTCAAGCCTTCTTCATCTCTCAAACACTCCTCAAACTCTAAGCCCAGAGATAACAAATACCTTAAACGGAAAAATACCTGAAGTTGAAAAACTATCAGAAAAAAGTTAAAGGTCTGATCGCTTAAGAACATGATTGGGCTGAATCTAATGAAGAATCAGATTCTGATGAAGAAGATGAGGCCAATCTCTGTCTTATGGCCGAAATCCAGGAAGTGAAGGAAGAACCCGCTGCTGTTCCCTCTACATTCTCCACTTCTCAGGTATCAACCTCCCATATCCTAACTCTTATTGATGCTGATAGACTTTGTGCTATCGATTCGCTGACGATTGATTTGTATAATGCCCTGAATGGAAAAACACAAGCTGAACAAATGAATCTCGATTTAACCGAACAACTTAAGAAATGTCATTTAAAGATCCAACAACTATCTAATATAGAAGAAAGTTTAAACGATCAGGTTTATGTAAATCAAATAATCAACATTGAACGCGAAAAAGCTATCACTGGTCTGAAAGCTGAAAAAGCTACTGTTGAAGGATGGTGTAAATCCTCAAAAAGATCATTGAGATAATTGGAGCTCAGATCGCTGTTCATGACAGAAGTGGTCTTGGTTTTTGTGCTAATAAACAAGAACCAAGCAAAGATCGTTCCATGCTTATGTTTGGAATGTTCGTTTCTTCCATCCCTGACTCCTTATCATCTCAGTGCTCTTCATCTAATAATCACATCCCTGAGGAAAAATCTCCTTTGAGTCCTAAACTCAAAGATAAAGGAAAAAATGTTTTACAAAATCCTCAGAAGGGTACCAAAGTGCCAAAGCTGAAAAAGACTAAACCTTCAGCTAATCAACCTTCTGTTTCAAAAGTTAAGATCCCTGAACATGTTCAGCGATCAACCCCAGAATAAAGGTTGACGTAATAACTAAGAAATCTGAAGAACCTAAGGTTCCTCCGATCTCTGATGCTAAAGGCTTTCTTGGTACGGGCCCTGCTCATTTAGAGCTTTCAAATACCCATGACTATGGTCCTAAAGCAACTTTCAGCTATAGGAAATGATATCACTGCGGACTTACTGACCATATTGCTAATAAGTGCCCCACAGCCACCAAAGCTGAGAAATCAGCTAAGGTGAAGTTGACTGCCTTCAAGGCAAAGAAGATCACCCAAGGTGAAAATCAGGCCAAGGTGAAAAATACCACTAAGGTTAAGAAATTAACCAAAGTGAAGATTACCACTGACGCTAAATCATCAGATGCTGTGAAGACCGCTGATCCTTCCACTTCCTCTTCCACTGACAAATGTGGACCCATTGTAAAGTGGGTACCAATTCAAAATTAATCTTCCTTTTGTTTGCAGGCCTCGAAGGGTATCTGGTATCTAGATAGTGGATGCTCTCTACACATGACTGGATAAAAGAACATGCTCACTGAATTCAAGGAAGAGAAAGGTCCCTCGGTGACCTTTGGTGGAAATGGAAAAGGCTATACCCAAGGGTTTGGTGTACTTTCAAATGGTACAACTACCTTCAGAAGTGTCGCTTACGTAGAAGGAATGAAGCACAATCTTCTAAGCATCAACCAACAATGTGATAAAGACCACAAAGTATGCTTTACAAAGAAAGCATGTTTTGTCACTGACAAGAAAGAAAAGGTTGCTCTCAGCGGTTATCGTTTGGAAAATGTTTATGTCATAAACATGGACTCAACAACCACTGAGAACATTTGTTTTCTATTTAAAGCCTCATCAGATGTCAACTGGCTATGGAATAAAATGCTCTCTCATCTCAACTTCAAAATGTTGAACACTCTATCCTCAAAAGAACTAGTCACTGTCTTACCTCAGCACTTAAACGCTAAGGAATCTCTCTGTTCAACGTGTGAAAAAAGGAAAACAAACCAAGGTCAGATTCAAATCCAAAAGAGTGTCATCAGTGACAAGCCCTCTTCAACTCCTCCATATGGAATTATTTGGCCCTGTCAACATACAATTCATCGTTGGAAAGAAATATACTCTCGTCATAGTAGATGAATTCTGTCGCTATACCTGGGTAATGTTTCTCAGATCTAAGAGTGATACTCTAGAATAACTCATCTCTTTTGTCAGGAAAATGGAAGTCCTGAATAATATGAAGGTTCACTCAATAAGGAGTTATCATGGAATTGAATTCAAAAATAGTTCTCTTGATAACTTCTTTGAGAGAAAGGGAATTTCTCACAACTTCTCAATGGTGAGAACACCTCAGCAAAACAGAGTCGCTGAAAGAAGAAACAGAACGATTATCAAAGCTGCTCGATCTATGCTCAGCGATTCTCATCTTCCTACTCAATTCTGGGCAGAAGCTGTCAACACTTCATGTCTTACTCAAAATAGGGCGCTGATTGTTAATAGATTCAACAAAAATGCCTATGAACGTTTCCTTGGGAGAAAGACATCTATCAGCTTTTTTCATATCTTTGGTTGCCAGTGCTTCATTTTAAACAACAGAGATACTCTTGGAAAGTTCAATCCCAAAGCTGACGATGGAGTCTTCCTTGGATACTCCTCAGTATCTAAAGCCTTCAGAGTCTTCAATAAGAGAAGACAAACTGTCGAAGAAACCATTCATGTCACTTTTGATGAATCTTGTTCAGCAAATTCAAGACCCACTGCTGATAACGAAGAATTGAATCATTGGATATTTTCTCATTATGGGGAACCAGAAGAAAATTTCAATCCTGGCCCTCAGGTCAACAACCCAATCGCTGATGATGATTCTATCACTATTCCTAGCATGCAAACAAGTGAAGCTGAATCCTCATCTTGTGTTAAAAGTCCTATAAAATAGAAAGTGATATAAAGAAAAGAATTTCTTTATTTAATTGTTTGTAAAAGCCTTATTTATCTTAATGGGCTTATTAGAGGTTATGGGCCATGGGATTTAGAGTCTAAGCCTTTGGTATTTAGGGGGTGTTTGGGAGTGCTTATATTTTTAACTTATGCTTATTTGCTTATGTGGTGACGAAAAGCAGTTTTTAAAAAGTGTTTGTTAAAAATTGAGGGTAAAAAGGTAATTTGGATAGATTAGGAAATAAGGAGAAGTAAATAAGTAGGTATGGATTGACTTATCAAAAACAACTTATTTGTGGTGAGGAGAAGCAAATAAGCACTTTTAATTTTTTCTATCCAAACACTCCAAACTACTTATTTGCGGTGAGGAGAAGCTATAAGCAAATAAGTCAAAAATATAAGCACTCCCAAACACCCCCTTAATGTTTTGTTTTCTAATCATTAGGTTAGACTTTGAGAGAAGGGTTTAGGGAATTTGTGTGTCCCAAAATGATCAATCAACTAAGAATTCACACAATATTCTAGAGAGAGAAAGTAGAGAGAGAAAGTAGATCTCGTATTATCTATGCTCTGTATTATAAGATGAGAGTTATGAACCAAAGGTTAGTTTCTTAGTTAGTTGATTAGTCTAAAGAAAGCAATTTATACCTAAGATCTATACAAGACATTAAGCTAAGTTTGACTTTCACAAACACAAAATAATTTGACTTTGACTTTGACTTTATCATTAAATCTTGAAGACATATTTTAGACTTAACAATCTCCCCCTTGGATTCAAGATTTAATCATTTTGAGAACAACAGTCTTTGGCTTGTCAAAGTCAACTTGTCACAAAATCTTCAGACGGGGATCTGACGGAGATTTTCTTTCTTCGATTTGGAGAATTTGTTTCTTCACACAAGGCACATTGGTACTGATAAACATAAATTTAAGAAAAATAGATCACAAGATGATCAATCGATTTTTTCTTAAACTCTTGAAGAATTCTCCCCTTTTTTCTTTCTTTGAACTGAGAAATTCTTGCTTCAGTAATGATATTCACAATATAGCATAAGTTTAAGAAAAATAGATCACAGGATGATCAATCGATTTTTCTTAAACTCTTGAAAAAGAATTCTCCCCCTTTTACTAACTTGAGACGGAATCTTCTTTAAACATTTCTCCCCTTGTCATGAAATTGAATCTTTGCCTTGAAAGCTCTTTGACATGAAATTGAATTAAACATTTCTCCCCCTTTTTCGATGAAAGTGAGCATCATGATCATCGAAAACCTTCTTCAATTTCAATCGCGTCTTTGAGAATCATTAACAATCTCCTCCTTAATGAACAATCTTGCTCCCCCTCAAACTAAGAATTCTAGAGCAATTTGATTTCTCCCCCTGAAAATATGCATATATTTCACTTAGGCACAGTAGTTGAAAAAAATTTATTCAAAGAAAATAAAATTCATTGAACTACAATTTATAACTACTACCATTTGATCATTTGAAAACTTTACAAAAGAAATCCAACTTAATGAAATTTAACAGATTTTTTAATCAAATGAAATCAAATGCATGTGTTTGGATTCAAATACAAGACATCATTGCATATCAAGTTAAAAATGTTCAGTTTCAACCCCTTTATTAAATCTATTTGGTGTGCTAGCATGCGAAATATGATTTGCAACAATCAAATGTACTTCTGAAACCTATAAGAACACTTTGCTCTTACTCACACTATATGACTAAAATAAGAAATTCCCCATGTTTATAAGTTTATCGCGACATTGTTATTTCCCCAAGATATAAGAGATGTGTGCTCATTGGCATCTTTTATTTTTGTGCACATTGGCATCTTTTATTTTGTGCACATTGGCATCTTTTTATCAACAGGTTTATTAAGACTAAGATACACCGTAAACGTAACTTTCTATCTGGTTCTATAGCAGGATTTGGATCAGCCAATCCCAGACCAGTTGGCCTTAGGGGCTAGGTGACGAGCACCCCTTGGAACTTACTCTCCCAACCCAGAAAGGCTACATCGATATATCCTAATCCCATCTGTACCAGTAGGACATGGTTTTCTATCTGGTTCTATAGCAGGATTTAGGTCAGCCAATCCCAGACCAGTTGATCTTAGGGGCTAGGTATCGAGTACCCCTTGGGACTTAATCTCCCAAACCAGATAGGCCACAGGCACAAACTTTCAAACCTAATGATTTTTTTTATTTTTTTTATATATCATCTCAATCACTTGGTTATAAAACTTTGTGCTTCCCTCATATTTTCATTTCCATTCTTCATTCTGACAATTAGGCTTTGTGAGCATCGTATTCTATATAAGTCTAGATTTACACAATTTTGTGCATATATCAAAATTTCATTCATATTTTGCTGACCTTTCGATTTATTTCAGAAGCGAAAGTTGAAGCAAATAAAACGCAGATAATACAACAATACTTGTAAAATCATCTTTTAGCACACATTTAATTCATTGAATGAAAATTGAAAATTTTCATCTCATTGAATTAAATTTGTTGAGATTCAAATTTTCAAAGCAGTAGAAATGAAACATAATGCAATGTTACCTTTCACCACTTGTTCCTTGAATTGAAAGATGTGACAGTTAAGGATATCACCTGATAAGTATGAGTTCTAAACTGATTTGTTTAGAAGTTGTTGGAACCCAGATACGCTTAATCAAGATTAACAGTCTATTAGTTGAGTTTAGAGTTTGATGCGGAAGCGTATTAAACTAACAAATATGTTTGATAGATATTAGAACGCACATATATAAAGAAAACAGTAAAGAATGAAAAGGATTTCTTGAACAGTTACTGTTATTCAATATATAATAACAACACGAAGAACAGATTAAGAACTGTTGGTGTGTGAGAATATAACACTCAGATATTTGACAATAAAGTTTGAGAGTATTAGTGATTCCTTGTCTATTCGTCGTTAGGAAGATCTCAACATGAGACTTCCTTTTATACTACTCTTAGAAGACTATGAAGTTGGTCACTGTTCCTTTTACGGCATGAATAGTAAACTGGATGGTGTGAACAGTGGACTGGATGGTGTGAGCAGTTGTTTGAGCCATGCGCATTTAATGGAGCAGATGTACTATTGGTAAATGCATTAAATGGCGCAGACGTCTATTTTGTACCATGCCCTATTGAGTCCACTCAGAGCTTGACACGTGTTTTGACAGTACTTTTCCATGCAAGTTGATGAACGTATCCAGTAATATCTTCCAAGTCTTCATAGCAGACCACAGAGGCTCTGTAAGGCATTACAGAGGTTCTATGGTCTGACCTTCTGTGGAGCAGTCCACTTGTTTCCGAGTTGATCTTCTTCTTGCGCACAACAGAGGTTCTGTGATTACCTCTGTAGCTTCTGTGGCTTTCTGGACTTGATCTTCTGGAAGAAGTGGCAGAGCCTCTGTGAGAGGCTTTTCTATACTTAGCCTATTTTTCACTACTTCTAAGTATTTCTATGATTAGGAAGATTGAAGCTAACAATCTCCCCCTAAGTAGTGAAAAATAAAAATTTGACTTTGTGTTTTGTTAGGCTAAGTTAGATAAGACAAAGGTTAAACAATACCTTGAAATTTCTCATTTAGAAATATGCCAGAGGCATTTTACATTTGAGTACAATGAAAGATAAACTTTTGTTTGCAGAGATTGGAGGTCTGAGAATCAGATTTTGGCATCTTTGAAATCGTTGTAGCTTCTGTTGTCTCTGCCGACTTTTCTGATCTCTTTGTAGAATCTGATGCAGAGTTCTCTTAGGCGGATTGTTGAGTCTATTTCTCTGATGAAAGTATCTGCATCATCTATATCCATTTTCTCTGTACCTCTGTATTTTACAAGGCTTGCTCTGAATTTGCTCAGTGTACTGGTTGCGTACTTCTGACAATCCATGAGTACAAAAAGTTTAACCTGGTGTTGTGGGTTTTGAAATACTAACCCAAATCTTGGTTCTCTGATGATTGAGTTGGGCACAGCGTCTGGTGGGCAGCGATCTTCTGGTGGTCGTAGATCTAGATGTTTGAGACCAAGATCTTTTCCCAGCTGAAAATCTATCATGCTGTATAGCAGAAGCTTTTCCCTCATCGCTTTTCTCAGTACTTGATAGGCTCTGGTGTTTGCCTCTATGTTGTAGTTGTCCTTTGTCCATTGCAGAAGGTCAGGTAGATCGTATGGATTGATGTTTCTTAAGTCAGCATCAGCGAAGGTAGACTCTGAATTGTTCTCTCTTCTGACTTTGTAAAGATTGTACCTGACCCTTGGATAGGTTCTTGTGAAGGAGAATCTGCAGAAGATCACTTTTTTGATTTTGTGAATTGAGAAGACATCTGCTTTGGCTCTTGGCTTTGTTCTTGTGAAGATGTTCTCAAATTCTTCTCTGATCCTTGGATCTGTCACATGATCTATTGGATAGTTTGTCTGAAAGGATTGTTTGTAGAGGTATTTGTATACCACTTCTTCCATTTCTTCATGTGTTGGACCAGGTCGTGGAATTTGTCTTCTGAGACTCTCCATATGTTGAACAACTTCTGCTGCTCTACCAGTTAAAGGAGTTTCTGACAGAGGCTTCAATCCATGTGCCCAGTCAACTTCTTCGGGTTTTGGGGTTTGAAAGGCGTCAAACGCACTTTTCATTAGTTTCTCTGTTGGCTTTGACAATGTTTTCTTCTTCTTAGGTTCCTCTGTCAGTATCCCTTTGCCTTTATCTTTTGTTGTCGTGGCAGAACCTGTTGCTTCTGTGGGATTTGAGGTTTGTACTTCTGTAGGTTTGATGGAGGTTGCCTCTGTGGATTTTGACGATTGTGACTTAGAGGACTTTTGTGGCGATGGTTCTGTTGGCTTGACTTGCTCTGTAACCTCTGTTGGAGGTTGTTTGGTGACTTCTTCTGTGAGCTCAGTTTCTGTTGATGAAGTGTTTTCATTGAATCTTATTGCCATTCTGAAGGCTAAAGTGAACCTGTGCCTTTCTTCTTCTCTCTTCACCATACGATCACTTATTGTTGTGTGCATCCTTTTCAGAATGTCAGAAGCAGAGGTCGTTGCTCTTTTTGGTTTGGTGGCAATCGACTTTCTTCTGGGTATGGTTTGGGGTGTTTCCACAGAGGTGGGTGTTTTCTCTGTGGTTGGTTCATCTGTTTCTTCCAAAATGATTACCTCAGGGGCGGTTGTTTCCTCTGAGGTTTGCTTATCTGCTTCTGTAGTGTTGGGTTCTTCAGAGGTTGAATCCATAGAGATGGGTGTATTCTCTGTGGTTTGTTGAGTTTGTTGTTGTCGGGTCTGTTCTGGAGGTGCTTGACTCAGAGGTTCTGCGGCTATTGGTGGACCTGTAAGTTCTCTGCTTGCAGTTTTCTCTGTAGTTTTCTCCCCCTCAGGATGATCTGATGGACCAGGATGGTCATCATCATCAGAGTCATCCTGACCCTTGTCTGATGTACCCTCTGCTCTGCAGGAAGCATCGGGTTTCTTTGGCATTGTGGCTCCAGCAGCGATCAGTTTCGCGCATACATCATCACAGAGGCCAAGAAGAGTTGCTAGCTCTGCCTCTGTTTTGAATCTCATCCTTCCTACACTTTCTCTGAAATCTTTGACGAAGTTAGCATTGGCAGTGGTGAAGGAAAGGATGACTTCTGTCACTTGATTAATCACGTTCTGCCCAAGCTCTGTCAGCTGTGCTCTTGTCATGTAGTCTTTGGGTAGCATCAGCATGGTATTTCGCATGGCTTCTTCTTGAACTTTTTGTAGGGCCTTCTGTAGATCTGCAGGAGTGATGCCCGTTGACACTGAAGTCTGTTTGTTCAATTGATCAAGGAACTTGTTGATGGAGTTCTCAATCGAAGGAGTAGTTGTTGCGGCAGAAGTGGTGGATGCGGTAGCAGCAGACTTCATCTGTGAGATGGCAGTTTTCACCTCTGTGGACAGGTTGTCCATTTTGGTGTTCAGGTTTAGCAGTGCCAGTGATGTTGTCTCTGCAAAAGATTTGAAAGAGCTTTGCAACTCTTTCAAGGTTTGGTTCACAGAGGTCTCAAGGGTTTGGAACTCATCCCTTGTGACTTGTGTTCCGGTGGTAACCTCTGGAGGAACACATTCGTCTCCAGAGTGAATCCCTGTTCCTGGGATACCTTCTTTCATTCATGTTTGTATGTTGAGAATGGAAGGATTTCCTTCTGATCCTTGAGAAGAAACATGAGTTTCAATCCCTACAGAAGTTCTGAGAAGAACATTGTCCAAATCCACTCCAGAGGTGGGTATTGGAATATCCTTCTGTTGACTAGGAGACTTGTCTAGAGTCTCTTTGTCTTTGTGCTCTCTACTTCTCTCTGAAAGAAGTGTGGGTCTTAACAAGTGCGTGTCAGAGGAAACAAATTCCTCTGTAGGGTGTTCTTGTGTGATCTGGGGCGATTGATCACGAACATTAGGTGAGTCTCTTTGAGGAGACTCCCTAGGAATGGATTCCCCGGTTCCTGTGGGCACAGAGGTTGAAAGAGTAACCTCTGGCTGGATGGGTTGGGTTGGGTTCGAGCTGTGCTGCTCTTTTTCAATAACTCCTTCTGCAGCTAGACCTGCGGAGTTAGAAATGTGGGTTGCACTGGGAGGGGGTGATTGATGTGTGCCTTCTTCAACTTCGGCATCTTTTCTTGTTTCTTCTTCTGGTTCTGTGGAAGTTCCTTGCTCTGTGCGCAAGGAGTCATACATGTGATGAGATCCGTATAATCTCATGACATGAGGATGATAGAGATCTTTTCGTATCCAGATAGCTTCTTCTTCATCTGAATCTCCCTCTGAGATTTCTATCCCTGTTTCTGTGGTTTCTTCTACAACCGTTGCCTCTGTAACTTTAGTTGTATTCCACTCAGCTTCGATTTGTTCTGTTTCTTCTGAAGCTTGGTTTGGACTTCTTCTGTGGACGTCCAATCCTTGAATGAAAGGGTTTTGTAAAATCACAGGGGTTTCGGCTGGTTGATTTCTGGGTGTTGTGTCATCTTCGTGTAGATGTGTGTCAATGCCAGAAATGAAGAAATCTTGTTCTTCTGGAGTGTGGTGGTCGAGAGGTTGTGCCGTCCACCCTGCTGTATTAAGGGTGTTTGCAATTTCGGGGTTCTGTAGGAAATCATTCAGGTCTCCTTGGTGAGCAAATCTATCTGGAGATTGATAGGGTGATTGATATCCTTCTTCTGTCATTCCTACTTCTGCATCTTCTTCTTCTGCAGTTTCTCCCTCTATGATTTCCTCTTCTGCAATGGTAAACAACTTTTTAAGTGTTTTACCATGCTTCTTTTTGGTTTTCCTCTTCTTTGGTTTTGGTGCCCCTTCCTCTGTTGATTTGGATCTCTTCTTTTTCTGTTTTGTGAAAAGGGGAGGAGCAGAGGAGCCAATCTCTGTGGCATGGGGAGGTGAAGGTCGATCTTCTGTATTGCTTGTTGAGGTGCCTTCTGCAGTTTTTCTCTTCTTTGCTTTTGGAGTAGATGCAGAGGTTCTTGATGAAGACTTCTTTCCCATTATTTCTGCGCGTTTGGCTATGAAGCTGAGCTGAATAGCCATGTGTTTTGCTAACTTTTGATCCTTTTCTGCTTGAGTGGAAAGAGGTTTTGCTATCATTGTTCCTAGGGGGACACCTAAACGCGGGGGTGTCATAGGACTCGGTTTTGGAGTTCTATGATCGCGTATATACTCTTTCTTAAGGGATATGTTCGATGCGTAGCGCAGAAGTTTCTTTGACAGAGGTCTGCAGTGTGAGTAGCCATCAGCATGATCAGTGGGGGTATTTTTGTTCATCGGGAACTGTTTGGGAGTTGGCCCTTCCATTGGCCAATTTTGGATTAGCAGCAGAGGTTCGAACAGTACTCCCAATATTCTTTGGAATTGCAGAGGTGGTAGAAAGTTGGGATCGTTCTCTTTGACCCTTTTCGAGTTGTTCTTTCTGTCGATGGTGTTTATGATCTCTTGCATCATTATGGTCGCATAATCTAGTGGAAGATCATAGTATACCCCATACATGATGCTCAAGATTTGATGTGAGCTCTGGTCAATACTCCCTATCTTTCCTGTCAGACATCTGTTAAGAATAGAGAACAAAGTGTTCCACAGAGGTGGTAATCGGCCTCTGCGGAAGTCATTTCTCTTTCGTAGTTGGGTGTTGTACCCAAGCATTTCCACGAATCTACAGAGCTCTTCGTCTGTTGGTTGCTCTGCATAACTTTTCAATCCCAGAAGACCCCTTGTTGGTAGGTTGAATTCAAGCGAGAACATTGTTCTGTTGAACTTGATTTCAAGATGCTCAGTTTTATCAGGTCTTGAAATGTACCCTTTGATAAGAGAATCGTCTTTATCAAATCGGCAGCTTTGCCAAAATTGGTTCAAATAACGAACTGGTATTCTGTTAGGGGTTCTTGATAGTAGAGGGAGGAGGATATGGTTTTCCATGATGTTCAGAAGTATGGCATGGGCTTCGCCGAAAGTAGTGGGTGAGGGGACCAAATAGCAGTTGTTGGATTTGATAGGAAGAGTGGCTTCGAAATGATCCTTAGCTATGAAGTTTTGCAAGTGTGTCGTCGGAGCAAAGTCTGCGGAGTCCCCGGAATCTTGTTGTTCAATATCTCTTGCAAGGCTGGGGTTTTCAGAATGTTCTGAATGAGCAGGGGAGTTTTCCGTTGAGTTCGCCGGAGAGAGTTCAGAGGATGTAGCTCGAGAAGATGAAGCCATTTGCAAGTGTTTTGCAGGGTATCGCCGGAGAAGAAGATGAGAGTTTGTAAAAAGTTTTATGAGAGGGTAAGGTTTGTTTTTATATGATGGTAAAACGGTAGACTTCGAAAGGGTAAAATATATGGCAATGGATTAAAGTTTGGAATCCGCACTCGAGTTTGAGCGGCGGGTTCAACTTACCAAAGAAAACGTTCCATGTTTGCTCAATGAAAATGGGACACGTAGGCCATGTCAGAAGATGACAGGACGTCGTGCGCGGCCCATTAATGCTAGGCGCGTGGAGTTGTTCTTAGCCATATGAGTTTCACTCTCAGTAAAAGTAACCGTTATTACCACAGATAACAAAATGGCAGAACTTTTGTGTTTTACAGAAGCTCTGTGATTTTGAAAATCTTAGAGTTTTAACCTTCTCATATATCTCATTGTTATCATGACTTTGAAGATTCTTCTTTGAACGAAAACGTTTGTAAAGATATTGGAGAGGATTAATAGGATTTTGTCAAGAAATTTTACTCACAGAGGTTTTGTAGCTCTGATGGAACTTGCAGAAGCTCTGTGAGAGCCAGCAGAAGCTCTATGAGAGAAAAAATCTTATAACTTGAATTCTATTAATTTTCTGATCATCCAATTTTTTGATCTGTGTTAAGAGATGTTTTTCGCACATTTTTGAAGGTTGGTGTCCGATAAAACTATTTTGATAAACGTTTTGTTCGAGAAAGTCATGGTGTGTGTTGTCGGTTTTCGAGATAACATTCCAAAAGATCGACAGAGGGTTAATTTGTGATCACAGAGCATATTTCCTGCAGAAGCTCTGTTGAGCTCAGCAGAAGCTCTATGACCTTAAATTTCTCCTATTTCGAATTTTGATAAATCTTTTGAACTTTTGATTTTTGAAATGTTATTCACAGTATATTTAGGACATATTTGACAATTCTTGTCCTAGAAAACTGTTTTCTAAAAACCTTTTATGCGAGAGACATACCTTTTGGTTCTTCTGTTCTCGGCAGTTTTGTCTTTCTTCTGTCGATGGAGAATTATCGACATTCTTCTTCGGCTTTCCTTTGAGAGATTTTACCTCTGTAGATCATCTCAGGGCCCCTTTTGCTCCCCCTTGATCTAATCACTTCTGTAGATCAAGTAATTTCCTTTTGCTCCCCCTTGACCTAATCACCTCTGTAGATCAAGTAATTTCCTTTTGCTCCCCCTTGACCTAATCACCTCTGTAGATCAAGTAATTTCCTTTTGCTCCCCGTTGACCTATGCTTGGATCAAAGAATGATAAGTTTTGCATAGAACATAGGTCATGGTTTTTCAGAGGTTCTGTAGGGGTCGTCAGAGGTTCTGAGTTGACTTACAAAAGCTCTGTGATTTTAAGAACTATTTAAGATTTTAAGAATTTACATACAGAAGTAGAATCAATCAAAGCAATAAATTAAGCAATGTATTTACTTATTATTTACATAATATAAAACTATACTTATTGAGGATTTTCACACCATGTTAATCATTCCTATCTTACCCACCAAGAAGTTGAATCTTTTCTCGTCTAGTGCTTTGGTGAATAAGTCAGCGAGTTGATAGTCTGTTGGCACAAAATGCATTTCGATTGTACCGTATTCAACATGATGTTTCAAGAAGTGATACCTTATATCGATATGCTTGGTTTTTGAGTGTTGCACAGGGTTGGCAGAGATAGCAATAGCACTTTTGGAATCGCGGAAGATGGGTATTTTGAACAGAATGTGGCCGTAGTCTTTTAGCTGAGTCTTCATCCATATTACCTGAGAACAACAGCTAGCGGCAGCAACATATTCAGCTTCTGCAGTGGACGTGGAAACACAATTCTGCTTCTTGGAGGTCCAACTGACTAGTTTACCACCTAGGAATTGACAACTCCCGGAGGTACTCTTTCTGTCGAGCATGCATCCTCCATAGTCTGAATCTGTATAAGCTTTAAGACCAAAACCAGAGTTCTGTGGATACCAGAGACCAAGATTTTTGGTCCCTTTTAGGTATCTAAAGATTCTCTTTACGGCATCATAATGTGATTTCTTTGGATTAGCTTGATAGCGTGCACAGAGACATGTGGCATGCATAATGTCAGGTCTGCTTGCTGTTAAGTATAACAGAGATCCAATCATGCCTCTGTAGAGAGTGCATTCTACAGAGATGCCATCTGAATCTAAGAATAACTTGTTTCCAGTGGCCATTGGAGTTTTCATTGCAGAGGCATCAGAGAAACTATACTTGGAAAGAATGTCAGAGACATATTTAGCTTGATTTATAAAAATTCCCTCTGATGATTGTTTGACTTGGAGTCCGAGGAAGAAAGTTAATTCTCCCATCATACTCATTTCAAACTCACTCTGCATGAGTTTTTCAAATCTTTTACACTCTTCTGAATTAGTAGACCCAAAAATTATGTCATCTACGTATATTTGTACAAGCATTATCTCACTACTTTTGCGTTTATAGAATAAGGTAGTATCTGTTGTACCTCTGTTGTAACCATTGACTAGAAGAAAGGTAGAAAGTCGTTCATACCATGCTCGTGGAGCCTGTTTCAGTCCATATAAAGCTTTTTCAAGGTAGTATACATGCCTTGGAAACTTTGAGCTTTCAAATCCTGGTGGCTGATTAACGTAGACCTCTTCTTGGATCTCACCGTTGAGAAAAGCTGATTTTACGTCCATCTGATAGACTTTAAAACCTCTGTGGGCTGCGAAGGCCAAGAATATTCTTATTGCTTCGAGCCGTGCGACAGGGGCAAAAGTTTCATCGTAGTCTATGCCTTCTTCTTGTCTATATCCCTTTGCTACTAATCTTGCTTTGTTTCTGATGACCACTCCATCTTCATCCTTCTTATTTCTGTAGACCCATTTAGTCCCAATGGCCTGTTTTCCTCTTGGCAGAGGTACTAGAGTCCATACTCTGTTACGCTCAAATTGCAAAAGTTCTTCTTGCATGGCGTCTACCCAGTTTGGGTCATCTAGGGCTTCAGAAATCTTCTTTGGTTCTATCACACTAATAAAATTTGTAAAGAAACAAAAGTTAGCAGTGGCAGACCTTGTTTTTACTGTGTCAGAAGGTTCTCCGATTATTTGGCTTGGAGGATGGCTTTTTGTCCATTGAGTTGTGCGTGGAAGATGATCATCAATGTCATTCAGACTTTCTTTAGAGACTTCTTGTGTTTCTTCTTGTGTAGCCTCTGTTGTTCTTCGTGCCTTGGTAGTTGATTCTATCGTTTGTGGAATGATTTGTATGAGTGGTGGTGGAGTTTGTTCCTCTGAGGACGTATAGTCTTGGTCCTCGATTTCCTCTGTAATTGGTTCTTCTGTGGTTTGTACAACTTCTGTGGTCGTTTTCCTTGATGTTTCATCTTCTGCACTTTCTTCTGCTTCGGCAATTGCATCTGTAGTATGTATAGAGGAAGATGAAGCATTATTAGGACCAGTTAGAGACAAACCTGTAGGATTTTGTCCGACAGAGGATGGTTCTTCAGAAACCCTGATTGTTCCAACAGAAGGATCAATGTTTTCGTTGAGCATCTCTAAAAATAGAAGATCCAAGTCTTCTTTTGCTCGTGAGATGACAGAGGATTTCCCTTTAATTCCGAGTTCTGAACTGATTTGTTCAGAAGTCATTTGGAATGAATCATCAAAAGAAACATTGATGCTTTCTACAATCTTGTGAGATTTTGTAAGGAATGTTCTGTAGGCTTTGTAAGTGGCAGAGTATCCAATGAATTTGCCTTCATCTTGTTTTACATCAAACTTTCCTCTTGAATCTCTGTCGTTTAAGACGAAGCATTTGCATCCGAATACATGGAAAAATTTGATGTTTGGCCGCCGTTTGTTAATCATTTCGTAAGGCGTCTTGAGGTGTCTTTTCACAATGGTTGATCGATTTTGAGTATAACACGCAGTAGAAATTACTTCTGCCCAAAAGTTCATTGATAATCCGCATGCTGACATCATAGTTCTTGCGGCTTCCACAAGTGTTCGATTTTTTCTTTCGACAACACCGTTCTGTTGTGGAGTGCGAGCTGCAGAGAAGTTCTGTGATATTCCTTCTGTTGAAAGATAGGCTTCAATGACAGAATTTTTAAATTCTGTGCCATTGTCACTTCTTAACTTCTGTATTCTGCAATTATAAAGAACTTGGATTCTTTTCATTAGATTTATCAATATATTTGGAACATCTGATTTCTTTCTAACGAATTCAACCCATGTGAAACGCGAATACTCATCAATTAGGACAAGTATGTATTTCTTGCCACCTAGGCTCTGTATGGCAATGGGACCGCAGAGGTCGACATGAAGCATGTACAGAGGTTTAGTGCAAGATACATCTGTTTTGCCTTTGTGGGAAGCTCTTTTGAGTTTTCCCATCTCACAGGCAGAACATAAATGATCCTTATTGAATTTAACATTTGGCAAACCTTTAACTAGATCAAGTTTGACCAGTTTTTCCAATGTGTGAAAATTTAAGTGACAGAACCTGTTGTGCCATAACCAGGCTTCTTCACTTTTGCAGGCAACAAGGCAAACTTTGTCTTTGTTCTTTGAGTTGAAGCTCATTAGATATAGATCACCTATTCTTTCAGCTCGCAGAAGTTCCATACTTGTTTCTTCACTTTGTAGAGAGCAGAAAGTTCTTTTGAACAACACATTGAATCCTGTATCACAAAGTTGACTTACACTGAGTAGGTTGTGCTTATGGCCATCCACATATGCAACTTTGTATACAGAAACGTCTTCTTTCCTTATGACTCCATAGCCTTTTATGTGTCCTTTCTTGTTGTCTCCAAAAGTCACAGATCCACCATCTTGTGTTTCTTTGTACGTGGATAGTGCACTTCTGTCACCAGTCATGTGCCTTGAGCATCCGGAGTCTAGATACCAGATTGGCACATACTTCTTCTGCAGGACAATCACAGAGATTTAGGTACCCATATCCATATGGGTCCAATATTGTTAGAGTTTTTCAAGTTTGCCTTGGCATTCTTGAAATACATTTTGTTCTCTGCAGAAGAGTCAGATTGTTTCTTTGTGGGATTTGACTTTTGAATTGTCGTAGAGAGTAAACAGACTTGACTTGAAAAATGATTATTAAGTTTAGACATAAGATCAACGCAATGACAGTATTGAATATGAGATGTAATTTGCTTGAACTTTTCATTGAACTTTTTAAACTCAGCCACAGAGGCATTACATTCTTTCTTTACATTTGATTTCCTATTACTAGAAGATCTATGAATACTCGAATGTTGTTTGCAAAAGCTCTGTTTAGGACCTGCCTTCTGTGGGTTGCTTCTGTGGTGAACTTCTTTCATCACTGTCACAGAAGAAAAAGATTTATTAACCTTGGGTTTTGAAAATCTAGAACTTATAGGATCAATAGAGGTCTTCTGTAACATTTTAAGCTCAGCAGAGGTTTTGATATGTAGATTCAATTTTAGAAAATCTTGGCGGATTGGAATCTCTGTGAGTTTCTCTTTTGGAGAAATAGTTCTGTGAGGAACTTCAGAGGAGAATTTGACATCCTCTGTGTCACAGTGAATTATCCCTGATTTGAAATCAGTCTCTGAGTTGTCAGAGGATGAATCGTCCTCGTATGCAGAGGTTGAGTCAATTCTTTCAATAGAGGCTGGATTTTCTTAGCATGTATCGTACGAGCTTTCTTCCTCTGTAGAATAGTTTTCATAGATTGCAGAGGTTTCTAATAAGATTTCTTCAGTGAGAGTTTTATCTATAGAAGATGTACAGAAATTTTCTAAAACGCTTGATTTCCATATTTCCAAAATTTCTTTTTCAATTAAATTTTTAAAGTTTTCTTCTGAAAAAATAGGTTTAAACTCAGGAGCTTCTGCTGATAATTTCTTTTCAACGTTTATCAAACAGACAAAAGCAACCTGTGTTTGGGTCTCTGGTTTACCAAACTTGAAGATACCAATCTGATCTTGTGTTTTCAGATATTTCTTTGGTTTGATACCTCTATTGACAGAGGTTGAAGATGATGAGTCTGTGTTTTCAAACCACACGTTAGTCATCTTCTTATGTTTCTTCAAGTAAGGATCCACAGAGATTTTCGCCCGTTTGCTTACAGAGATTAGATTTGGAAAATCTGGTTTGTTTGTTTTTCCAATCACAAATAACGAGGACAGAGGTTTGTTTCTTTTGCCTTCAACACCTAGGGTGATATCATCATACCCTATACCTCGTCTCCCTATTTGTGAGTTTATTTTTTCATAAACTTTCTGTGCATCTTTATAGTTTTTAAGCAAAACTTCTCTTCTGAGTAAATCTTGCCATAATACCTCTCTTTCTCTTTGAAAGTATTCTTTAAGAGCTCTTATGTCAGTAGTTTCACTCCTTGAAACTGAAAGTTCTTTTGTTTTATCTTTTAAAGTATTGGTTAATTCAGAAATTTGTTTTTTTAAAGGATCTAGAGTTTTGTTCCAATTCTTTTCTATTCTCTCTTTGTCCTCAAAAATCTTTGCTTTTTCTTGAGTGAGAAGTCGTACTTCTCTCTCATTGAAAGTGAGTCTTTTCTGAATACTTTGATTTATCTCTTTCAGTTCAATTAATTCAATGTTAATTCTAAGTGCATTATCATCTACAGAGGTAATACAAGAGTTGGAATTTGAAGTGGATACCTCAGAGTCAGTGCAGGAGTCGACTTCTGCCATGCCACAGAAGAGGGCATTAGCGGTATGTTCATCGTCAGAAGTAGAGTCTGACTGGAAGTCTTCGGTGTTCTCCTCAGAATGTCCTTTTGCCATTAAGTATTTTTGAGCATAATATTAGGCTTTCTTTTTGTAGAAAGCAGAGTCCCTCTGTGGGCGATTTGATCTGCTTCTGCATTCATTCGCAAAATGGCCTGGTTTTCCGCAGTTAAAACACCCTTGAGGAGTGTTTCCTGTTCGATCATTGGACTTCTGTAGGTCTCCGCCTTTCTCTGATCTACATTCATTTGCATAGTGACCAGGTTTGCCGCACTTGTAGCATTCTTGCTGCGTGTGGCTTACCGAGTCATTTGACCTCTGTCGGTCATTCCCTCTGTAATTTCTATCGCTTGACCTCTGTCGGTCACTTGATTCTTCTCCTCTTCTGTCATCTCTTCTGTTGTCTCTTCTGTCATCCTGGTTTTCTCTATCATATCTTTCATTTCCGGAACCTCTTCTGTTTCCTCTGAACTCTTTTGTCAATAGAGCTAAAGATTTAGCTAGTGACGCAAGAGTTATTTCCTTTTCTGCTTGCTCTTCTTCTTCTTCACTGTCAATTATCACCATCTTCTTCTTCTCCTTCTTCTTCTCCTCTGTGGCTTTATCATTTCTTGGTCTCTGTGCATCCTCTTTAGTTTTACTAACCAATGCATATGGTGCAATGGTTAGTGTTTTAGCCTGTGCTATCTGAGGTTCTTGTGCGGCTAATGTTCCGTAAAGATCAGAGAGAATCCAGGTGTCTAGATCCTGATTTGTCTGTAGGGACATAGACAGCTGGAGCCATTCTTCATTTAGACTTTTTAAAAACATGACATTGTTTTCTTCAGAAGTTCTGTCAATGCCTGATTTTCTGCACTGGTTGATTAGAGAGTTGAATCTGTCGTATGTTGTTTGCAGAGATTCTGTTGCAGAGGCTTTGAATGCATGATACTCATTGATGTACTGTGCTCTTCGGTTTTTTTGTGTTTTAGCACCTCCTTCCAACTGTCTTTCCAGTTCTTTCCACAGATCATGCGCTGTTTCACATGAATCCAAGGATTGAAAGAGTTCGTTGGGTATTGCCATAATTAATGTCCTCTTGGTTTTCTGAGCAACTTCATCTTCTGCTTTATCTTCGGTTGACCACTCCCCTTTTGGCTTTGGTTTTTGATGTTCGGGGATTTCGGCAGATTCAGCAGTAGCAGGTATACGAGGTACTACTGTCATGGGAATAGGAGGAGGATTGTACAGATATTGTACTTGATTTTTTTCAGTACCCTCGAAAAAATGGACCATTCTTATTTTCCACTGAGGATACTCATCTCGAAGGAGAGTAGGAGGTTTAGTGAGAGAACCAGTAGTAAAGAAATTATTTGTATTTGTCATTTGAAGATTTTAGAAAGAAAGTATGACTAAAGAGTTACTTCGATGAGCTTGAAGATTTTCTGGGTTTAAGCAGTTTCCAGACACAATTTTAAATCTCAGTAATATCTATCAAGAGTCTTGATAAGTGGATCACTTGATATTGAAAATCAAGGAAGGCTCTGATACCAATTGTTGGAACCCAGATACGCTTAATCAAGATTAACAGTCTATTAGTTGAGTTTAGAGTTTGATGCGGAAGCGTATTAAACTAACAGATATGTTTGATAGATATTAGAACGCACATATATAAAGAAAACAGTAAAGAATGAAAAGGATTTCTTGAACAGTTACTGTTATTCAATATATAATAACAACACGAAGAACATATTAAGAACTGTTGGTGTGTGAGAATATAACACTCAGATATTTGACAATAAAGTTTGAGAGTATTAGTGATTCCTTGTCTATTCGTCGTTAGGAAGATCTCAACATGAGACTTCCTTTTATACTACTCTTAGAAGACTATGAAGTTGGTCACTGTTCCTTTTACGGCATGAATAGTAAACTGGATGGTGTGAACAGTGGACTGGATGGTGTGAGCAGTTGTTTGAGCCATGCGCATTTAATGGAGCAGATGTACTATTGGTAAATGCATTAAATGGCGCAGGCGTCTATTTTGTACCATGCCCTATTGAGTCCACTCAGAGCTTGACACGTGTTTTGACAGTACTTTTCCATGCAAGTTGATGAACGTATCCAGTAATATCTTCCAAGTCTTCATAGCAGACCACAGAGGCTCTGTAAGGCATTACATAGGTTCTATGGTCTGACCTTCTGTGGAGCAGTCCACTTGTTTCCGAGTTGATCTTCTTCTTGCGCACAACAGAGGTTCTGTGATTACCTCTGTAGCTTCTGTGGCTTTCTGGACTTGATCTTCTGGAAGAAGTGGCAGAGCCTCTGTGAGAGGCTTTTCTATACTTAGCCTATTTTTCACTACTTCTAAGTATTTCTATGATTAGGAAGATTGAAGCTAACAGAAGTCTTAGTCTTTGAAGTACGGGTCCTGAACTGAATTGTTCAGAAACAATAGCCGTTGAAGCACGGGTCCTGAACTGATTTGTCCAGAAACCATAAACTGTGAAATCCGGGTTCTAAACTGATGTGTTTAGAAACCAATTCACTTTACTCCCCCTTAATGGCACAAGTAATCTTCTTCCGCGAGTTCAACGCTTTGCTTCTAAATCTGCAAAAACAGAATAAGTAGATTTTGGTACCCAACGTGTCTTGGGTCCTGGCTTGTTAAGCGGAGCTCTATAAGAAGAAAAATGATAAGTACCGTACTAATATTGAGCATCATTATATTTAATAAAATCATTAGTTCCAAAATAAGAACAGCACAAATTCTTTTGTGCTAACCTGATTAAATGATTTGCGGAATATAATGAACCAGGTTTAGCAAAAGATTTACCTTTCAGGTTAGTGTTCTTGTTTGGAACAGATGATTTTGGTACATCTTTTTCAGGAGTCGTACCTTTTACTCTCCATTGCATGTTGACTTTCTTGTATGAAGGAAGATCAGCAGATTGAAACTTGGAAGAATTATCCACTGAGTGATCATAGAAGAGATTAGACGGACGAATTGGACATTCAGAATAGCGTTTGGATTTGTTAAGTGACTTCACTTTGTAGTATAAGTTGTTCCGTTCCTTGGTCACCAAACCAAGTGTCAGGATCGATTCTTAATAAGAATTAAACTTCTTAGAAACAGAATTTAGAGAATCTTGCGGAATAGAACTCTAAATCAATAAAGAACAATCAATAGAAATTCAATAAACTGTATATAGATCAAACAGTTATTACTCACAAGTTTTACACCAAACCTCAATCTTGTTGAACAGGCTCAACAAGACGATTTCTACTTCTCTAGAAATAGGATCTAAGACCTTGAGGTTAATTCACTCTTGAATATCGAATTCTGTACGCTAACTATCTTCTATTTTTCTCATTTTTTCAATAGCTATCTATCAATACTATTTATACAAAAGTAATTACAAGATAACCATAAAAAGTAACTTGATCTTCTGAATCTTCGTTAAGCATATCTTGATCAATTCCTTCTTTGTCTCCAAAAGTATCGCATACCAACTTTATCAACTCAGCAGTATTAATGATGATTTGACTCAGCAGCATTAACAACCTTCAGCAGTATTAATCTTCACAGTCTTCAAGCAGTAGTAACTCGGACTAGCAGCACTAACTTCAACTAGCAGCAGTAACTTTGCCCAGCAGTAGTAACGAAGAACTGGCAGTAGTAATGAAGACTTAGCAGTACTAACCATCCTTAGCATATCTTCAGTTCCCAACAATCTCCCCCTAACTTGACTTTTAGGAAAAGAAGTCAAGTTCTTCAGATGATGCTTCCAAAACTTAGTCATCATGTACACACAGATTAGGACTTAGGCCTAGACTCTGATTGAGAATCCTCTTTACCAAGAATCTACCCATTGCTGAATCCTTGTTGCAGGTCAGCTTAGTGTGTAGCATTCCCTGCAGCCTCTTCATGCTGTGATTGTATATTTCATCTACAAGATAGTATTCATGAGTTGCAGAGTCAAGGGAGATGACATATACTCCACAGTTTTCATAGAGCATCCAGTTGGTAATGACTTGAAACTGTGTGTTTAACCTATGCTGAACTGCTTCAGGTTTGAACATTTGGCACAAGAATTCAAGTACCATTTTAGAAATTGACATCCCTGGCTCAGTCAGCATGTTTCCATATATCTTCATCCCAACTTTGAACATCTCTTCTAAGTCTGATCTTGAGCAAGTTCTGACAATTTTTCCCCAAGTAGAAAATACTTCAAATTTTCCATCAGCTCTTTTTATCCTAATGAACTCCTTTCTACCATCTTTCAAAGTGTCCCAAAAGATGATTTCAGGAGCCTTAGATGATATTGGTTCAGCCTGAAGTGGAATTGGGTTAGATTCAACACTAGTAATGTACAAGTCACATTGGGCATCCGTTTGTGATTGCACATTGCCTGATTTCCCTGATGGAGTTGCCACTTCTTCTTCAGCAACTTTTCCATCAGATTTCACTGTTTCCTCCTGGGCCTTTTCTGCAGATGACTCCACCCTTGGTTTCTTTTCATTTTTCTTCTTTGTAGTTATGGGCTGGGTTCTTGGTCTTTTCTTGGACATCATCTTGGTTCTTTTAAGAGTTTTGACAGCCTCAGGAGTTGGTTCAGCTGCTTTAAGTTTTTCAGCAGCAATAACCATTTCTGCTGCTATGGCTGTTACTGCTTCTCTTAGTACCTGTAGTGATGCTGCTTCAATACAGTTCTTTACAATCCAGTAAATTTCTTCATCTATTTCAGCTTGAGTTGTAGTTACTGCTTCCTTCTCAGTTTCTGCTGCTTTGACTGTTTGGCCATCAGCAGCATTAACTGTTTCTGCTGCTTGTTCAACCTCAGCAGCATTAACAGTTTCTGCTGCTGTGGTTTCTGCTGCTGTGGTTTCTGCTGCTTTAGTTTCTGCTGCTTTAACACACTCTTCCCCCTTTTCTGTCTCACTGGTCTCCCCCTTAACCTGTGCATAGTCCATTTCCATATCAGTCTCTATGTGAGTAGTCTCCCCCTCAATTTGTGGACCCTTCAGTGTCAGTTCTGCTTCTGACTCTGACTCCCCCTTTTTGGGAGCATCATCAGTTGAGGTTCTCCTTCTTAGCACAAACCTAGCCTTTTTCCTTTTGTTCAGCAACTTGGTGACCATCTTTTTGAGCTTCTCAATTTGAGACTGTTGGTAGGTGACCACAGTCTTAAGTTGCTCAATCTCTTTCTTTTGTGCCATGACATCCAAGTTGATATTCCCTAAGGTTTCCATCAATTCCTCATAGTTATATCTATCCTCACCTTGTTTAGAAGTATTAACCTTCTTTAAAGGATCCTTGGAAGTTTCAGCAGAAGCCTTCTGCCTAGCAGAAGCACTATCTGCCCCCTTGGTTTCTTGGCACCTGGGTCCTCCTAATGATTTCTCATTTAGAGTTGCCATGGGGAAGGTCTTATTTATGTTACCACTGTCCTTCTCTGTGCTAGCAGAAGTAGTGGCAGCCTTAGCACCCATATGGTCATCCTTCTCCTTAGAGACCACCTTCTTGAGGTTGGGAGACACCCCTGTGGTTTCCCTGTTGATATTCTCAATTGGAGAATGCTCCAATTGAGGGCTTAAAGGCGTTGGGCTTTGAGTAGGTACAACAAGGGAAGGAGCCTTGTGCACCTTTCTTCTTTGAAACCTTTTGGTGATTGTGGGAGTGGGCTGTTCAAGAATGGACTGTGGGATGTCTTTTGAGATGGAAGGGTGGGATTGGTCATCAGTGGGTTGATCTAATGAGGGCCTTGATCCTGATGCCATACCTTCAGAGGGGTGGGACACAACCATCATTGTAGAGAACAATGGTGTGTCAACTCCTTCCGAGTCCCTAGGAAGCCTTTTCATATTTGAAAAAACCTTCCCTTTAGGGGATTTGGGTACATATACCTCAGTGAACTGAGGTAAGTCCATCAACTCCTTGTTAAGAACTTCTTGCACAAACCTTGGATACATGAAAAAGGTCTTTTTGGATTCCAAGTTTGATACAAGATCAGTAAAGATCATTGCTGAGAAATTGTACTTTCTGGCAGTGGATAAGCAGACCAAGGCATATGCAATGGGACTGCTGAACTCACTCCATCCAGTAGTTTTCTTGGAAATACAGTGCATCAGGGTATGAACAAGAAATCTCCATTGGTTGAAAAATTTAGACTTGTAGAATTTAAAAACACCAATGGGACCTTCATACCCCATTCTTTGTAAAGTAGAAAAGAGTTCTTCATTGGGAATAGAAGTTATACCTGAAGCATCATTCAGCTGAAGGGAGATGCGAATAACCTCTTCAGTGACTTTCAAGGGTTTATCACAAACCCTTGTTCGAATGGTCTTCTGCCCTTCTTCAACACTAACAGTGGCATTCTCCCAAAATTGTTTCTGATGTTCGATATAGATTGTTGGGCTCACCGTGAGTGCATAGGAAATGTGCGAGGATTTGAGAAAATCGACTATATCGTGGAATCCCGCAGCTTGTTTCGGCTTCTGAAGCATGGCTATTTCATTGTGCTCATCCACGAACTCCATGATGCCTGAGGATTCTTGAAAGAAAAGCACAGAGATTCTGGAGAGTCTAGGTTAGAACGAGAGAGAAGAAGTAAATGCGAAGAGTCGTTATGAACATGGGCGGGTAAACAGGGGTATTTATATGCCCTAGATTATCAGAAGCAGTATTAACTACCTCGCAGTAGTAACCACCGAGCAGTATTAACTGCCAAGCAGTATTAACTGCCAAGCAGTATTAACTACCTAGCAGTATTAACTACCGAGCAGTATTAACTACCGAGCAGTATTAACTACCGAGCAGTATTAACTGCCAAGCAGTATTAACTGCCAAGCAGTATTAACTACCTAGCAGTATTAACTACCTAGCAGTATTAACTACCGAGCAGTATTAACTACCGAGCAGTATTAACTACCGAGCAGTATTAACTGCCAAGCAGTATTAACTGCCAAGCAGTATTAAATGCACTAGCAGTATTAACTACTGAGCAGTATTAACTACTGAGCAGTATTAACGACCAAGCAGTATTAACTACACTAGCAGTATTAACTGTACTAGCAGTATTAACCGCTGAGCAGTATTAACCACTGAGCAGTAGTAACTGCACAAGCAGTAGTAACTACTAGAACACAGACAGTAGTAACTTCTGTACTGGCAGTAGTAACCACACTTACACTTTTCTTTACTTGGTAATCTGAGGAAAACAGAGGATCCTGAGAAAGAAAGTTAGTAGCACCAAATATATGAAGAAATATAGGTATAAAAACAGAAAGTCAAGAATTTATTCTAGGTTGATCATGCCCACACTTGTTACCAAAAAGGTGAATCTACCCACATCAAAAGCTTTTGTGAATAGATCAGCAAACTGGTCATTTGTATGAACTTTAGCAACCTGAATTAATTTCTTTTCATTGCAATCTCTTATAAAGTGATACCTTATCTCTATATGCTTTGTTTTTGAGTGTTTGACTGGATTATTAACAATGCTAATAGCACTGTTGTTATCAATGAAGATTGGTGTGTGAAGAAAAGTTACCCCATAGTCCAACATCTGATTCTGAATCCATAGAACCTGAGAGCAGCAGCTTGCAGCAGCTATGTACTCAGCTTCTGTGGTAGATAAGGACACTGTGGTTTGTTTCTTACACTGCCAAGATACTAGTCTTGTACCCAAAAACTGACATCCACCTGAAGTAGACTTCCTATCCATGTTGGCTCCTCCCAAATCACTATCTGAATATGCAAGCAAGTCAAAAGAGGATTCATGAGGATACCAGAGACCTAATCTAGGTTGCCCTTTTAAGTATCTGAATATTCTCTTGACAGCATGAAGGTGTGATTGCTTAGGAGAAACCTGAAATCTGGCACAAACACAGACTGAAAACATAATGTCAGGTCTAGAGGCTGTGAGATACATGAGAGATCCAATCATTGATCTGTAATGATGGACATCCACATCCTCCCCCTCAAGATCTGCAGTGATCTGTTTATGTGTTTCCATTGGAGTGCTTGCTGACTTTGAGTCTGATAAACCAAACTTGTCCAGGATGTCTTTCACATACTTGGATTGGCTAATAAAAATTCCATCTTTCCTCTGTTTTACCTCTCTTTCTCCTCTTGATGAACAGGGTCTTGTCAATGACTCCTCTTTCAAAGTCATTTATCAAGAGATAGGTAGACAAAGTGTCATACCATGCTCTTGGGGCCTGATGCAAACCATAGAGAGCCTTCTTCAGCTTGTATACTCTGTCAGGGTGCAATGGATTCTCAAATCCAGGGGGTTGACAGACATATACTTCTTCCTCAATGCTTCCATACAGAAATGCACTTTTGACATCCATTTGGTACACTTTGAACTTCATGTATGAGGCATAGGCTAGAAATAACCTGATTGCTTCAATCCTTGCCACAGGAGCAAAGACTTCCTCATAATCTATTCCTTCTTCCTGAGTGTACCCTTGTGCAACCAGTCTAGCTTTGTTTCTGATTACAATCCCTCTGTCATCCTTCTTGTTTCTGAAAATCCACTTGGTGCCAATTGCTCTTTGACCTTTTGGAAGGTCTACCAAGTCCCAAACATCCTGTAATTTGAACTGTAGCAGCTCCTCTTGCATTGCCTCTATCCAGCTTGGGTCTTTCATGGCATCATAAGCCTTTTTGGGCTCAATCTGGGACAGAAAGCAAGTAAGAACAGTGTTAACTGTATTTTGCTGCTCTTGCAACTCTTGGAGTCTGCTTTGCTTTCTAGTCATCATGGGAGATGCAATATCTCCAATTACCAACTCAGGAGGATGATTTTTCTGAGTTCTTGTTTGATGACCAGCTTCCTCTTGTAAGTCCTCATCCAGATTAGACTCATTTAATTCTGGATTTGTTTCTGCTTCTTCAGTCACCTCAGATTCTCGGGAATTTGAACCTGAAGACTGATTTTCCTCTGCTCTCCTCTCTTCTTCATTCTGAATAGGTTCAGTCTCCTCATGGTGTTCACAGAATTCCACAGGATCAATGGAAGGGATTGGAAATATCACAGATTGAATTCTGTGTTCTGATGATGGTGTATCCCTTTGTCCTGCATATACATCACCACTGAAACCCAAAGAATTAGTGAGTGAATCAATGTCAAATAGCCAATTAGGACCTGAACCAATAGGATTTGGTGTGTTCTCATTGCATTTGACATTGTCACTTTCTTCAATTATTCTAGAAGAGGTATTAAAGACTCTGTAGGCCTTACTTTGAGATGAATACCCAACAAGAAAACCATCATCTGCTTTGCTATCAAACTTGCCTAAGTGAGATTTGGTATTGAGAATAGTACAAGGACATCCAAATGGCTTGAAAAATCCAATATATGGTTTCCTTTTATGGAAAAGCTCATAAGGTGTCTTGTTTTTAGGCTTTACAACTAAAACTCTGTTTTGAACATAGCAGGCAGTATTAACTGCTTCTGCCCAAAAAGTAATTGGTAACTTTGAGTCAGCTAACAGAGATCTAGCAGCCTCAATCAGTGTCCTATTCCTTCTCTCAGCAACACCATTTTGTTGTGGAGTCCTAGGAGCACTGTATTGTCTCTCAATTCCTTTTTCTTCACAAAAGGTGTTTAGATCAGAATTTTTAAACTCAGTACCATTATCTGATCTAATGACTTTCACTCTTTGATTTGATTGGTTTTCAATTTTGAGAATGAAAGATTTGATCAGTCCACTTGTCTCATCTTTAGTTCTCAGAAAATATACCCAAGTAAATCTAGAATAATCATCAACAATAACTAAGCAGTATGATTTCTTGCCAATACTCATCACATTGGTAGGACCAAACAGATCCATATGTAACAGTTGAAGAGGATTTGATATAGTGTTTATCTCTTTGGACTTATGAGAAGTTTTGTGTTGTTTGCCTTTGAGACAAGCAACACAATGATCATCACATGAATATACTTTGGATGGCAGACCCCTTACAAGGTTATTCTTAACAAGTTTATTTATTGTTTTAAAGTTCATGTGACACATCCTTCTGTGCCATAGTGATGATTCATCTAAAGAAGCTTTTGAAACTAAACAATTTAGAGATGAATCAGATGAAACACTTTCCAAATCCAAACAATAAACATTATCCTTCCTTGGAGTTCTCAGAAGTATCATGTTTTCATCAACCACTTTGTATCCAGGAGCAAGGATAATACATTCAGAGTCTGTAAACAATATACTATGCTTCTTGTCACAAACCTGTGATACACTTAACAGGTTGTATCTCAATTGTTCAACATAGTATACATCTTCAAAGTTCATCTTACCCTTTGAAACATCACCCTTACCACTTATCTTTCCACCAGCAGGATTATCCCCAAATGCAACATGTCCTCCATCAACCTTTTTGAAATTTTTGAGGCAGGACATGTTACCTGTCATGTGCCTGGAGCAGCCACTATCAACATGCCAAATACTCTTCCCCTTGAGCTGTTGGTTGCCCTGCACATCAAGATAAATCAGTTAGTTTTATTTGGAACCCAAGCCGAAGTGGTCTTGGGTCTCCCTTGCTCATCAAAATACTTACACTTGGTTTTGATGAGATTTTTAACTTTTGGTACTGCTGTGCTGGAATACTTTGTCAAAATTATTGGTGTAGCAGCACTTGCAGCAGTACTAATAGTGCTAGCAGTACTAACAGTGCTAGCAGTATTAACCTCAGAAGTACTAACAAAGGTAGCAGTATTAACCGAGTTAACACTGCTAGAAGCAGTATTAACAGAGTTAATACTGCTAGAAGCAGTATTAACAGAGTTAATACTGCTAGCAGCAGTACTATCTGAAGAAGAAGCACTAAAAGTATTAGCAGCACTAACATTGGACTGAATACTAGCAGTATTAACACTGCTAGCAGCACTAACTTTGGAATGATTACTATCAGTATTAATATTGCTAGCAGTACTAACTTTGGAATGATTACTAGCAGTATTAATATTGCTAGCAGCACTAACTTTTGAAGCAGTACTAGCAGTGTTAGCAGTACTAACACTGCTAGCAGCAGTATTGTTTGTAGTGCTTTTTGGAACCCACATGTTATCACATTCCTTTTCAGTTGTTTTCTTTATGTGGTTTTTGGGTTTATCTTGTTTCTTTGCCACATTTTTCTTTGCAGATTTTTTATATCCATCATTCCTTCTGTAACCACCAGGTTTTTGAAACGATCTTTGAGCATTAAACCTTTGGTTAATAGGATTGAAATAACAGTGTTTGGCTAAGTGATTTAGCTTACCACAGATGAAACAAGGTTTTGGCCTGTTGATTCTGTTCAGGTCAACTCCTTGTCTCATAGCCCACTGGTTATTCCAGTTCCTCTGATTTCCCCTCTGATTATCATGTTTTTGGGGCTTGTTCTTTTTGAATTTCCTGCAGGAACACTGTTTACAAGTATTTGAGTTCACAACTTTGGGCTGTGTGTAATGAACTTCCTTTTTCTCTTCAGTCCTTTTGATCTCTGTGTTCTTGACACATGGACTCTCACATTCCTCATCAGAGTCTACTTTGTCAGTCTCATCCTCAACAACTATTTCTTTTTCACAAGGATCTATATCAATCTTTAATTCAGGTTCCTTACTATCCTTGGTCTCTAACAAATCAGACTTAGGAGGTATGTAGTTGTTATTGTAGGGTGGAGGTGTGGCATTGTACCCTATCCCTACTTTCATCTTGTCATGGATTTGTGCTTTAATGATGGTGTCCATGGTTTTAGAAGCACAGGTAAACTTTTCAACATCAAGTTTAACCTTTTTAAGCTCTTCCTTTAACTTTTCATTCTCCTCCCCAGATACTTTCAGCTTAATCTCATACTCATTCTTCTCCCACTTCCAATAGTTAGTATCATAGTGGTGTTGAAGTTCATTAGCTTGAAAAGCTCTAATCTGTTCCTCAAACCTTTCTACAATCCTAACATAATCTTTCACATCTTTCTCTAGCCTCTTAAGGTCATCACACATACCCTGATTGTGATCCCTATATCTTTTAACAGCATCAATGCAAGCTTGAGAACAGAGTTTAGATTGTACCTCAGTGGGGATATCAGACACTTCTGCCATAAGAGCTTGATTCTGACAGGCTTCTTCAGCTTGATCACTCCAATCAAATCCCATTCCTTGTTGAGAAACAAGGGCTTGAGAGGAGCTTCTGTTTTGGTTTCCATTTGGAGTCTGTGATCCTCCACTTCTGCATTCTCTGGCAAAGTGTCCCATCTTGTGACACTTATAGCATTCAACCTTTGACTTGTCAAAGCCTGCACCATCTTCTCTTCTTTGGGAAAAGTTGTTTCTCCCAGTCCTTTTGATGAATTTCTTCACCCTCATTGATAGCATAGCCATCTGCCACTTGATGTCCATCTCTTCCAGATCATCAGCATTGATCTGCTCTAAATCATCATTGATTAGAGAAGAGTGGACATGACTAGAAAAGAATGCTTCTAGTACAGAATCTGTGGTCTTCTCATGATTGGTTCCACTAGCAGAATTAACAGAACCTGCAGTATTAACAGAATCAGGATTAGCAGCAGTATCAGAGGATGAAGATAATAAAGCAGCATTATAAACAAATCCTGATGGCCTTTTCTTGGCTTCAACTTCAGCCTCAAATACTCTGAGATCATTGTAGAGGTCATCTAGCTCTTTGTCCTCCAATTGGTCATTCTGTCTGAATGAGACAGTGTACATGGTCCATTCTTCTCCCAATGATCTAAGGAACTTTCTGTTGACATCATCAGCATCCATGTGTACACCCACAGTTGCTAATTCTCCAATTAACTTGTTAAATCTGTCAAAAGTTTGAGTCATAGACTCATTCTTTGCAGACATAAAGTTTTCATATTGTTGCCTGAGAATAGCCTTTTGATTTCTCTTTGTGCTCTTTGTTCCAGTAAATCTTTTCTCCAGAGCATTCCACAGCATCTGTGCATCTGTGCAGTGTTGGAATTGATGTTGGTACTCATTAGGAATAGCCAAAAGCAGAGTGCTTAAGGCCTTCATCTCTGTTTGTCTTACTTTCTTTTCAGCATCTGTCTTGGGAGGAGGTCTCTTTCCATCTGCTCCAATCTTTCCTTCATTACATGGGCCATTTTCTATAATGTCCCATATTGCATAATCAGTAAGAAGAATGTACTGCTTGATTCTTAGTTTCCACATGTCAAATTCATTGGGTTTGAGCATGGGAACCTTTGAAACAAGAGTACTGTGAGAATCCATTGAGTTGTCCATAATTTCTAAGATACCAACGCTCTGATACCACTTGTCAGGATCGATTCTTAATAAGAATTAAACTTCTTAGAAACAGAATTTAGAGAATCTTGCGGAATAGAACTCTAAATCAATAAAGAACAATCAATAGAAATTCAATAAACTGTATATAGATCAAACAGTTATTACTCACAAGTTTTACACCAAACCTCAATCTTGTTGAACAGGCTCAACAAGACGATTTCTACTTCTCTAGAAATAGGATCTAAGACCTTGAGGTTAATTCACTCTTGAATATCGAATTCTGTACGCTAACTATCTTCTATTTTTCTCATTTTTTCAATAGCTATCTATCAATACTATTTATACAAAAGTAATTACAAGATAACCATAAAAAGTAACTTGATCTTCTGAATCTTCGTTAAGCATATCTTGATCAATTCCTTCTTTGTCTCCAAAAGTATCGCATACCAACTTTATCAACTCAGCAGTATTAATGATGATTTGACTCAGCAGCATTAACAACCTTCAGCAGTATTAATCTTCACAGTCTTCAAGCAGTAGTAACTCGGACTAGCAGCACTAACTTCAACTAGCAGCAGTAACTTTGCCCAGCAGTAGTAACGAAGAACTGGCAGTAGTAATGAAGACTTAGCAGTACTAACCATCCTTAGCATATCTTCAGTTCCCAACACCAAGTTTCTTCTGAATATCAGACTTAACCAACTTCTCTTTCATGATATCAGTTGATAACACAGCCAAATTCTTTGTCAGCTTTCGTATTTCTTGCTGAAAAATCTTCCTTTCAACATGAAATTCGTCTTTAACACTCCTGGCCTGAAAATCAGCTTTCTTCCTCTTTTCTAGCTCTTCACTTCCTTTATCTAAGTATTTTTGAAGCTCAGAAATTTTCTTTGACAATGTCGCATTCTTAGCTTCAAAGACTTTCCTTGTATTTTCATTCTCAATCCTTTCCTTCTCCAATTTTTCTTTTTCAAGAAATAAAACTTTCTCAAAATCTGAATTTTGTGTGGAAAGTTTTCCGCATCTGAGTTCAAGAGCTTTCTTTTCTTCATTTTCTTTCTTCTCCGTCTTTGAAGCTTGTTCAAGTTCAGAAACTTTCTGAGAAATAGAAAGAATTTGCTTTGCATAGCACTTTTTGTCATTCAAACGATCAGCCTTTTCTTTTCTGACATTTTCTCTTTCCACTTTTAGGAGCTTTTCCATGTCTGACAGCTTCTTTGTAAGCTCAATAACCTTTTCTTTATCCTCTTTCTCAACTTTCTTTTCTTCTTTCTTTCTCTTAAAAGCAACTTCAGATCCAAGCATTTGCTTTGTTAATTCGTTCCACATCTGCATTGGGTTGTTTTTGAAACATTCAACGCGTTTGTAAATGTGTTGCGGAAGAGCAAGTAAAAAATGGACTTTGCATCTCTATCCGCTTGAGATCTCAAATTCTCTTCAGCCGTATACTCATCGGTAGATTTAAGAACCCTTGAAGCAGGAATAGTAACAGTTGCCGGAATCTCTTTATAAGGTTTGACAAATGGACCCTCAGTAAGAGATAGCATGATATTCTCTCCGTTAGGTTGCCTCTCTATGAATTTGATGAGTTGATCTTGCCATTGAAGAAAATCGGAATCTTTACTCAGCACCGGAGGTAGATTCATTTTTGAAAATCTAATCTGAAAAAATTCAAACAATTAACAATTAGTAAAACTCGAAAAATTTTCTAAGTAAGAAACGCGCTAAAGAGGGTAGCGCAAATCTCGAAATGCGCTAATGCAGGTGGCGCAATACTCGAAATGCACCAAAGACGGTGGCGCAAAGTGGGAAATGCGCCAAAGAAGGTGGCGCAAATTATACTTAGAAAAATTCGAACTCTAAAACTCTTCACTGATGCTAGCACAAAATATGGAGCAAAATCAAATCAGATGGTAATTCTGTAAGAAGCAAGCAAGCAAGTAGCTTAAACTAATTAAGCAAGCAAGCAAGTAGCTTAAACTAATTAAGCATGCAAGCAAGTAGCTTAAACTAATTAAGCAAGCAAGCAAGTAGGTGAAACTAATTATTTGACGTTATCGAAGCAAGCATGTAGGTGGCGCATTTCTTGGCGCAATTTGATTTCAGTTGGTGGCGTAATACTGCTTCTTCAGGTGGCGCAATTCAGGTTCAGTGGGTGGCGCAATTCAAGTTCAGTGGGTGGCGCATTTTTCAGATCCTGTTAACAAGATGATCAATATCAAAGATCTCTTCAAATCTCCATCAAATCTTCGAATTAAGCAACCAAAATTTGCACATATGTTAGAAAACAAGTTTCTAACACGATGATGTAAACCAATATCGCTGAAAAACAATGAATCGAAATCTGATAGAATGATCAGACTGAGATTGATCGAACTTATCAGAAACTGAAAAATCTTCAAATTGATGATCGAATCTGTGAAATTAGCCTTCGAACCTTGAATAAGGATTGTTCCTCTATCAAAAACGAATTCAACGAGCTATAATTTCAGTAGAATGAAACTCAAAATTGCAAGAATTTGAGAAAATGAGATTTTCTTGAAAAAATCAAGAAAATCGATCGATTTTCCTCAAAAATCCAACAATTTTGATATCAAATCGTGCAAATTCTTCAGCAGATCTTCAATAACTTGCTCTGATACCAATTGTGTGTCCCAAAATGATCAATCAACTAAGAATTCACACAATATTCTAGAGAGAGAAAGTAGATCTCGTATTATCTATGCTCTGTATTATAAGATGAGAGTTATGAACCAAAGCTTAGTTTCTTAGTTAGTTGATTAGTCTAAACAAAGCTATTTATACCTAAGATCTATACAAGACATTAAGCTAAGTTTGACTTTCACAAACATAAAATACATTGACTTTGACTTTGACTTTATCATTAAATCTTGAAGACATATTTTAGACTTAACATAATTAATCAGAATATTGAGTACGGCTAATATAGAGATAGAGAGAGTGTTCTTCATTATAATCTTGTAATACTCTCCACATTCATTCAATAAAGATTAATCGTTGCGTTCATTACATTGTTACTTGATCAAACTGGGATCCACAATTGGTATCAGAGCAGAGGGACAAAGCTATCGATCAAAGGTAAAATTCTAATTCTGATCATTCAAGTTTTAGTCGACTGTTTCATTCAAAGGATTTTTCTTCGCTTTGATTTTGGTGTTAAAACCTGAAATTGAGGCATGAATAATCATCTTTATCGTGTTTCTAAAATCATATCGAGTTTTGGGTTGCTTTGATTGAGTATCAATCATCAATTTTTGAGATTTTTGGTTACTGGGTTTTTACTCCCTGTTCTTGAGAAAAACTCAAATGTTTGCAACAAAGTGCTTATCAAATCGATTTGGTTAGTTGTTTTGGTATTCCCCAGTTGCTTGTTAGTGTTCTAAAGTGATTGCAGATTTTTTCCGAGTCAAAAGGTGCAAAAAAATCGATTTCCAGGTTAGTAGTTCGACTCCAGTGTTTGTTTTCAGAACGCAGTTCTTGAGTTCCGGTACTGGTAATTTCCGGATCCCGTTGATTCTGGACCCCCAAGTACCGGATTTCAAGTTCCGGATCCCAAGTTCCGGTATTGCTTTCAATTTCAGCACTCTAATTCCGGAACCATAGATTCCGGGTCCGTCTACTTGCGGTCAACTTTTTGTTTTCGGATCTCGTTTCCGGATCCTTGGTTCGTGCATATCGGATCACCTATTCCGGTTCTTCATACCGGATCCCTCAATTCCGGTACTCAATTCCGAAACCTTTAATTCCGGTTTTGTCCAATACATCGGAACTTGCAAATTCCGGATCCACAATTGGAATTCCCGATCGTGGAATTCCGGATCTAATCCAAAGATTCCGGATCATGTTGTTGATTCCAGATCTCGTTGCCAATTCCGGATCCTTGTTTGCTGATTCCGAATCCTTACATTCTGGATCTCATCTCCCGGATCCAAATTTCCGGATTCTCTATCCGGGAAACCACACCCGGATCATAAATCCGGGAGTGTTCTGATCCAAATAGCGGGACCCCCGTGCTAAGTCACCGAAGGGGGACATTTGTGTATTATTTGATACATTGTCTGATTTCTTTTAGATCGATATCTTGTATTGTCTCACGACCATTTCGTTCAAGTAACAATGTCTTATCCAACTTACTCTGATTTCAAAGAGAAAGTTTCTCATTTAGAAGCGCAAATCTGTAAGCTAGAAGCCGATGCTAAAATAAAATATGATACCATAGGCAAACTAGCTATTGAAAAGGCTGAGGATAAATGTGTGATAGAAAATTATCAATCCGAATGCTCAGCCATTTCAAAAAGAGCCGAATCCCTAGAAACCCAATTATCTGACATCACCGAAAAGCTCAATAAGTCTCAGGAAGAGAATAATAAGATTGTCAATCTTCGCTTAACTGTTCAAAAAGAAAATGATAATTTGACTAACAAGCTTAAGGATCTTGAATCCAAACTTTACAAGCGAGGTCAAACAGACCAAACGATTCATTTAAACAAACCGAAGGAATTCAAGTATTATAACGCCCTTTGGGGACTCGGATATGACAATTTGTGTAACCTAAAGAAAATTTATCTAAGGTCCCTACACTCTATGAGTTCAACTTTTGGGCCTAGATAAGCATTATCTTGAGTATAAGATCAAGTGCACCAAACTGTCTCAGAAAGATGAGGAAGAGGAAGACCTTAAACGCAAAACAAGTATTGTTAGTGTCTATTTTATGTTGTATTCAAGTTGAGGGACTAAATATGTAAATAGTAGATCTAGGTATAAAAAGCCTATATCTCCTTGTTTTTGACTAACACTTTGACATTCATATCTTTTTACTCTCTGTGAGTTTCTCTCTACCTTTTGTATCATGTTCTTGATGATTAATGAGAGATGACCAGAGTTTATCATAGATCTTGTTCATATTACTTGTATCTTGGGATCACAAGTGGCATCAAAGCCTAGCAGATTGCGATTTGTGAAGGTCTTGAAGAAATTTGGGCAATTTTTTGAAGATTTTCGGAGTTCATCAAATTCTGGAATTTAGGAGTGTTTTGACTGAGGTTCTCACCACAGAATTGTTCGAATTGATGTATAGAATCAATTCGTGCAAAGATTCAGGATCAGAATTCGATTTTGAAAGTATTTCAGTGGATTTTTGGGCATTTTTTCGAGATTTACTGTGCTGTTCGGAAAATGGATTTCTGATGTGTTCTTAGTGATACTTTCTGAACAAAAGGTGTTCAGATTGTGTGTGCGAATCATCCTACAAAGTTTCAGATCAATTGGATTTGATTTGAGCAAGTTAGGATACTTAGAAATTTTTTGGATCTCGGCACTCATAACTGTCGTACGTTATATTGTTCATAGACTCATAACTGTCCCATGATACTAATACTCATAACTGTCGCACAATTCTTGACCGATTTCACATTTTAGTCGCACAAGACTTGTACGAGAGTTACTATTCATTGAGCCTAGTCGCACAAGGCGTGTCCGATAGTTACTGTTCAAAAGACCAAGTCGTACAAGTTTCATACGACAGTTGGTCCAAGTCGTACAAAGTTTGTCCGATAGTTACTATTCTTTGTTCTAGTCGTACACGTTCTGTCCGACTACGACTGATCATTTTTCTTTTCGTACACTTCTTATACGACAGTTGCCCGACAGTTTGTCAAGTTTCACATATTCGCTTATCTGTTTAAAGATCAAAACAAGTAAATTTTCAAGATGATGAGAAATGATATCATGAATTCTTTGAGAACTGATTCTAGACCCCCGATTCTGATTGAAAGAGAGTATGAACAGCGGAAAGAAAGGTTTCAAGACTTTCTTGAGCGACAACAACATGGAGTACATTTGTTAGATTCGCTTAGAAATGGTCCAATGAAACTTGTATATAAAGATGTTCCAGTTCCAAATGAACCAAACACCACAGTTCCTAAATTGGTTCCCGTAACGGATTATACTGTTGATTAAAAGGATAGATATGAAGCAGATAAAAAGGCAAGATCATATGTAATCATGGGGATTCCAAATGAAGTTTTCAATAAGATTGATAGCTACAAGGATACCGCAAATCATATGTGGAGACAGTTAGAGAAGATGTTGCAAGGGTCTCAGATTGGCAATCAGATGAAAATCACTTTGTGCATAAACAAGTATGAAGAGTTTAGAGCTAAGGAGGATGAGACACTATATCAGACTTATGACAGATACATGATTCTACTCAATGAGCTTAGTAAGAATAAGGTCAAAAAGGATTTGATTGAGATAAATGTCAAATTTCTTAGTATCCTACAACCCGAGTGGAAGAGTGTTTCTAGGAAAATGAAACAAAATCCTAGACTATTTACCATGCCATTACATGAGCTGTATGAGACCATGTTGCAAGACGAAGAGGAAATAGAAGAGATAAGAGAGGAAAAGAATAAGAAAAAGAAGAAAGAGATTTCTCAAGAACCAATTGCACTTAAAGTCGAGATGCAATCAACCAGTTTTATTGATGAGTTTGGAATGTATGATACTGGTTACAAGGGTAATATTTCTGATGATGGTGTCGAATTAGAGCAAGCAATGATTCTTCTCACAAGGCATTTCAGAAGAAGTTTTACAAACCACCGTCATCAAACAACAATCTGAGGTATACTTCTGGTTCACTAAAGATTGAGAACAACAGTTATGAGAGGAAACCGTTTGGAGAACCAAGGTTTGAAAATGTTGATAAGAGATCGGAAAAAGTTGATGGTAAGAAGGTATTTGAGAATGTGGAGAAAAAGTTTGAAGAAAAGAAGGGAGTGGAGATTCAAAAGTGTTATAACTGTGGAACTCCAGGTCATTATGCTAGGGATTGCCGGAAGAAAGTGGTCAAGAATACTGATTACTACAAACAGAAGTTGCTATTGGCTAAACAAAAGGAAGATGGAATACCACTTCTTGTCGAAGAGGAATATTGGCTTGATCATTCAGATGATGAGGGAGAAAAGGAAGAACATGCCAACATGTGTCAAGCAGAATTTAATTATGATGATGAGGACAATTCTGACACTACAACACAGGTAAATTCTTTTCCCTTACCTGAACCGGTAGATCACGAAGTTATAAATCTGATAAATGAACTGAACGACACACTGGATAAATTAGCATGTTCTGAAAAAGATAGTGCTAATTTATTACGTGAGCTCGAGAAAGTAGCACCAACTATTCAAGAATTTAGAGAAAATCTAGAAGATGAAAGAAAGAAGAATAATGACTTAAAACAAAAGATTGATGATGTTGAACTTGAGAAAGAAGAAAAATGTTCTGAAATTCAAATTCTCAAGGCTCAACATGATTAATTTGAATCAGAAAAGAAAAGTCTTGATTCTCAATTATCTGAGTTGAACAAACAAATCAAAGACTTAGAAACAAAGAATGTTGAAAGTGAATTATCATTGACAAATCTTTCAGATCAAAATACAGAATTTTTAAATAAAATAAAAGATTTGGAAAAGAAGTTGTATTTGAGTGGTCAAACTGACCAAACAATTTTCATGAACAAGCCAAGACTTGTCAGCAATGTCAACAAGTATTGGGGACATGGTTACGAAAACCCAAAGCATTTGGCCAAAGCTAGTTGTGCATTGCCAACAATGTATAAATTCGAATGCTTAAGATACGCAGAATATTGGCCTGAATTTGAAATTCCTTGGACTGGTGTAAAGGAAACTTTAGAAGAGGAAAAGAGAAAAAGATTCTTAACATCTCATATACAACTTCCATTTTGTTATACTCGTGAGACGTTGAAGACTCTCAACAATCTAAATGGACCACTTCCAAACTACTATTTTAACATATGTGCTACAAAGCCAATCACCGAACTAGTCTTTGAAACTAAGAAATATGTTCCTACATTGGTTCTAGAAGGGAAAATTGTTGAACTTGAAATCTCCCTTCCAGAACAAAGGATCAAATTTGAATATGAAAATGATCTACTTTCAACTGTTTATTCAAATAGTTTTAAGGAAATATCTTCTAGTTTCAAAGATGAGATACAAAAGGAGACTGTTAAAATTGAACATGCTTTGATCAAAAAGTTTTCTGTTTCATCAAAAGTCATTTTTGATGCTAAACAAAAGATTGATCATAAATGTCTCAAACTGTCTAAGAAAGTGGCGGATCTTGAAAGTATTCTTCTCTCCGAGCATACACAATTTGAATGTGAAAAGGTTAATTTCATTAATGAAACAAATTGTTTCGAGAAAAAGATTTTTGAACTCTGTCAAGAGATCATGATATTAGAATCTGAATTGGAAAATGAAAGAAATTCTTCCAATGATGAAAGAAAAATATCTGATATTAAGAAAGTTTTAAATCTTGAACGTGAACAATTTGAAAACAAGAAAGTTGTATTTGAAACTGAAAGGCAGTCACTTGAAGAGAGAATAAATATGCTTTCTCAAGATGTGACTGAATTAGAAAAGGAATTGGCAAAAGAACGACGAGAAAATGCTTTTAAAACATGGACTTCATCTGAATCTAAAATGGATTTTGAAGTTCACAATGCTGATTCTGATTCTGATTGTGATTATGAGCCTAATGATCAAGTTTTTGAAACCAAGTCAATGCCAAAGGAAAATGACAAAGGAAAAGCTTGTTTATTTGATTTCTCAAAGAAGCTTCAGGACCATACTGATTTTATCATCACTGAAAAAAACCTTCAAGTACTTTTTGTAAAGGTGAGTGTTCAAACACTAAGAAAACACCTTTAGAGAAAAGAAAAAAGAGTAAAAAGTCAAAGATAACTCAAGTTCAATGTTCTAAAGGTTCTAATTCTAAATCTTCTGTTGTTTCAGATAATCTTGTGAATCCGAAGGAGAAAGCGCAAGAAAGGAGGGTAAAGCAAACAAAGTCTGATTCAACCAAACAGAATGTTAAAAACAGTAGTTTTTCAAAGAATAAACAATTTGGTGCGAGTAATAAACAATCTTTTGTAAAGTCTTACAAAAGTTACTCCAAAGACCATTTGTTGAATTTTAAAAATGGTGAATGTTTTTGTTCTGCTTGTGGTTATAAAAGTATGTTTGCTATGCATGGTTCTTGTTGTTGGAATAATTCTTATTTTATTCCAAGTATTTCAAGAAAATCAAATTTAAGGAAAAAGAAGAAGTCACCAAATTCTAAAAATGTGACTTCACAAACTAACCAAAAAGGACCCAATTTTCAGTGGGTACCTAAAAATGTTTAAATCTATTTGATGCAGAAAAATAAGTTATGGTACTTAGATTCGGGATGTTCGAAGCATATGACAGGCCAAAGACACATGCTAACTAATTTTGTGGAAAAAGATCTTGGTCGAGTGAGATTTGGAAATAATCAAGTCGCTCCAATCAAAGGTTTTGGAGACATTGTTCAAGATAATCCCACGATAAAGAAAGTTGACTATGTTGAAGGATTGGAGCACAACCTATTCAGTATTGGACAGTTTTGTGATAAAGATTTGGAGCTAAACTTCAAATAGACGAGATGCTGTGTCAAAACTGAGGAAGGAACATAACTTCTTGTTGGCACTCGGAAGTCGAATCTTTATACAATCAACTTGTCTAATGTCAAGCCGACCAATGAAGTGTGTCTCTTATCAAAGGCTTCGGAAGAAAAAAGTTGGCTATGGCACCGACGGTTATCGCATCTGAATTTCCGATACATTCAAAAGCTGGTTTTAGGAGATTCAGTTCGGGGGCTTCCAACTTTGAAATTCAATGCCGAAAACGTATGTGATGCGTGTGAGAAAGGGAAGATGAAGAGGGTTCCTCACAAGCCTAAAACGGAACCTACAACGAAGAGTATACTTGAGCTTTTACATGTGGATTTGTGCGGTCCAATGAAAATCGAAAGCATAAGTGGGAGGAAGTATGTCTTGGTAATAGTTGATGACTTTTCAAGATACACATGGGTTAAGTTTCTACCTTCAAAAGATGAAACTTCAGAACTTCTGATTGGTGTTATCAAGGCAGCACAGAACAAAATGCAGATTTCAGTTAAAATCGTACGTTCGGATAATGGTACAGAATTCAAGAACAGAGTCCTAGGCAAATTATATGAATCAAATGGGATTATGTAACAGTTTTCGGCCGCTAGAACTCCTGAACAAAACGGTGTTGTGGAACGACGTAACAGAACGTTGTTTGAGAATATTTTGACCCGTTTCAACGATGTTTTTTTTTCCTCTCTTATCTCTTCTATTTCCTCTTTGTCTTGCAACATGGTCTCATACACCTCATGTAATGGCATGGTAGATAGTCTAGGATTTTGTTTCATTTTCCTAGAAACACTCTTCCACTCAGGTTGTAGGATACTAAGAAATTTGACATTTATCTCAATCAGATCCTTTTTGACCTTGTTCTTACTATGCTCATTGAGTAGAATCATTTATCTGTCATAAGTCTGATATAGTGTCTCATCCTCCTTAGCTCTAAACTCTTCATACTTGTTTATGCACAAAGTGATTTTCATCTGATTGCCAATCTGAGACCCTTGCAACATATTCTCTAACTGTCTCCACATATGATTTGCGGTATCCTTGTAGCTATCAATCTTATTGAAAACTTCATTTGGAACCCCCATGATTACATATGATCTTGCCTTTTTATCTGCATCATATCTAGCCTTTTGATCAATAGTATAATCCGTTACGGGAACCAATTTAGGAACTGTGGTGTTTGGTTCATTTGGAACTGGAACATCTTTATATACAGGTTTCATTGGACCATTTCTAAGCGAATCTAACAAATATACTCCGTGTTGTTGTCGCTCAAGAAAGTCTTCAAACCTTTCTTTCCACTGTTCATACTCTCTTTCAATCAGAATTGGGGGTCTAGAATCAGTTCCCAAAGAATTCATGATATCATTTCTCATCATCTTGAAAAATTACTTGTTTTGATCTTTAAACAGATAAGCGAATTTGTGAAACTTGACAAACTGTCGGGCAACTGTCGTATAAGAAGTGTACGACAAGAAAAATGAACAGTCGTAGTCGGACAGAACATGTACGACTAGAACAAAGAATAGTAACTCTCGGCAAACTTTGTACGACTTGGACCAACTGTCGTATGAAACTTGTACGACTTGGTCTTTTGAACAGTAACTGTCGGACACGCCTTGTGCGACTAGGCTCAATTGTTGGTCCCGAAGGCCTAAACAAGTTTGTAGAAGGGGGGGGGGGGGGGGAGGGGTTGAATACAAACACACAAATTTTACTTTTCTAAATTGTTTATTGATAAATCATTAACAATTTACAGCTTGTTGCGGAGACAAGATTAAGGATAAACCTAAATCTAAACAAGTTGGAACACTAAGGTTTCTTGCACTAAGAGAGATAAGGAAATTACTAATAATAACCTATCTTGAGATAAGAGATTGAACTTGTCCAGAGTTAGCAAGTTGCTTCAAATGAAGTGAGTTCATCTCTTTATATACTGCATGCATTTAATGCAATTCAGTATATACTTTACACGTGTCATCAGCTGGTTGGTTGCATGTCATTGACCTTGGTTGACAACCTTAGTAGCCGTATGGATGAATAGTGTAGTATCAGAGTGGTTGTACGATTTCAGATATTCGGAGGTTCTTTTCTGACATTTCGTACGGAGTCGTGCAAGGGTGGATAAGACAAAAGTATTTTGTACGGAGGACTTCATGATCATCTTTCGTTGATTCGGCGATCTATCATTTCATATCAGCGAATGATAGAGTTCAGCGATAGCTGAAGTCTTGTACTTGATACTTCACGTTGAGTGGACAAATCTGAGTCTTCGCTGATCCGCATCAGTTCATTAGGAGACTTGTCGCTGGTTCTTGAGCTTGATCTTCGACTTCAGCGTAGAACCTTTGTTGACGTGAAACTTGTCTTCAGGGATCATAAGTAAACAACTAACTTATCAGCGATCATCATAATGACTGAACAGACTCAGAGCATTTATGGTGAACAGTTTCACTGAATGTTTAACTTAAAGAGCGAGAGTTCCTATCAGTGGTACTGGAAGATCTTAGTACTTATCAGCGATAGTGAAACTCTGATACATATTGTTTACTTACAATTTTCACTAAGTATATAAGAGAGGGTCATTATCAAATCACTGAGGGTTTGGATCAACAATCTCCCCCTATTTGATTATGACATAGCAACAAAGAAAATTGCTATTTAATGAAAACATAAGGATAAAAAGAACTCATAAAATATTTGTCCCTTTTACTGTTTTCGGGGATCTTTTCAGTACTGATGGAGTAAAGTACGTTCGCTGAAATCTTTCTTTAAAATATTTAATCAGGTTACAATGAAGAACAGAAAGATTACAAGTACAAGCGAAATAATTTACAAGTACAGAAGGATAACTGATACAATAGAGAAAAAGGAGATTATATCAGTTTTCAAAGGGTTCTTCCTTAATGAGAAGTTCATCAAGGGTCTTTTTAGTGGGCATCATCCAGTCAAGGACATTTACTCCTTGATTCTTTAACTTCAGAGCAGCTTCAAAAATCAAGGGCTTCAGGTGTCTAGCTTTGATGTCGCGTCTGACTTCACACCAGTGTACGAGATCTCTGAGTTGTTCGATGGGAGCGATGTGGAGCTCAGAGACACGTTGAAAGTGAGGATTTCCATCATAGTCTAAGAAGAATATACCATATGGATCACTTACCACTGTTCCAGGGATGAAGGTTTCTCCAGGTGGTAGGGAGGTGTCAAGCATTGAAAGATCAGCATCAGGGCCAAGAACTTCAGCACGAGAGAAACCAATACCTGTTTCATTTCGAATGATTGGACCTGAATCAGAAACTTTCTTCTTCTTAGCAGAGGCTTTCTTCGGTTGAGGAAGAGTAGGAGGAATATCCACAACAGATGAAAGCAAGTCGATCTGTTTGTTTAAGATCATCTCAACATGGCTTTTGAATTTTGAGCGTGATCCCTGAATGGCTAATTTCGTATCTAACCATTCAGAGAGACCAAACTTTTCTAATGAAGCAGCATAGAAGGTTTGCTTGGTTTTGTCATCTCTGTAGACATCCACTTCAACAACAGGAACATCCGCGTACATTTTTCCTCTGATGTTGGCTTTGATTATTTTGGATGGTCTTGATCGATAAGTCAGCATTTGTTTAGCCCATTCCAATGTTGTATCAGAGACCTTTGTCTTTTCTCTAACGATTTCTTGAGCATCATCCCAGAGCTGACGTTGAACATCAATGGGAACTCTTTTCAGCTTGGGGTCTTTGATTGATCGTTGAGTAAGCTTGATGGCGTATTCTCTGTCTTTCTCTTCAGCTTCCTTCCTTTCAGCGATAAGGCGTTCAGCTCTAAGGTGTTCCTGGTATTCAGCTTTGGAGATTTTGAACTTTGGAGGAACTGAAGGAAGTTGATCACGCCATAGAATGATTCGCTGATCCTCGAATCGCTTTATTATTTCCTCTCTTCTCTTTTGATTCTCTTCACTCAGCTTTTGAGGAGCTGAGGAAGGTCTGTTTCTATGCGAGAGAGGTTGTTCTTCTGGTTCATCAGTCTCAGTAGCAGCTGGCTTTATTTGTGAAGTCGCAGTAGTAGAACCTTCAGCGACATCCTCAAACAGGGGAGAGGACTAGCTGAAACACAGCGATCTTACAAATAAGAACATGGGTAGAAGAACTTGGGTAGAAAGAGAAAGAGAAATATGTTCAGGTGTAGGCTAGGGTAGTAGAACTTATAGAGGAGGGATGGAGTGAGATATGATTAGTGTATCTGACAAACCGGCTTTACAAGCAAGATCGCCAGATTTTCATCTTCAGCGACGCCTTTGCCTTTGCTTTTCTCAGCGCCAGAGGCTGAGGGCTTTGTCTTTGCCCGCTCCCCTGTTGGTTCATTTATTGAAATTCCCTTACGAGCTTTGATCTTTGGGGCAGGTTTGACGACAAAGAAGTCATCATCATCTTCGTCATCATCATCATCATTCCTTGGAGAGGAGGATGGTTCATTATCAGGGATGTCGATGTCTTCATCATCTTCTGCTTCGGATTCTTCAGCTTCGTCTTCGAGTTGCTCCCCCTCAGATACAGAGGCGAGCTTCTCGGTTACCTCAGGGTTTTCATCTCCCTAAGGTCCAGCGATAAGATCTTCATTCTTCTCTCCCCTGATAGATTCATCATGGGAAAGGTCTTCAGCGCTCTTTTCAAGATCCTCAGCGCTCTTCACCTCGGTATGTTCAGCGCTCTTTTCCTCGGGATGTTCAGCGCTCTTCTCCCCCTCTTTCTCATGATTTGGGGAGGAATGGGTAGACTCAGCATTTGTATTTTCTCTGTCTTCAAGGCCAGATATAGCAGGAGTGATCTTCTTCAGCTCTTTACGATCCGCCTCTGTGAAAGTTTCCAATACAGGGGCAGGGGCAGGAGCAGGAGTATTTGCCTTGTTGACCAGCGTCTCGATCATCGTCGTCATAGAACCAACGTCGGTTTTTACAGAACCCAAGTCGGTCTTGACAGCTGACATATCCCCCTCGAGATGTTCAACCGATGTTTTCAGCTTTGTAACTTCGCTGGACACGGTCGAAACTGAGTTTTTGAGGCTGGTGTAGTCAGTGTAGATGTCAGAGAGTACTTTGGCAAAATTGTTGAGCGTCTTATCAAGGCCCTTAATGTCATCTGTGGAAGCTTTCTTCTCCACCACCGTAGTTAGCTTTGTCAAATTCTCTCCAGCGTTTGTTACGGCTGTAGAGTTGTTGGAGAGTGTGGTGGTTAGACCGGTCAGCTTTGTTTCCACGGACTTCAGAGACTCGTTGATGTCTCCCAAATTAGGACCTGTAACAGATAAAAACTTGTGAACAGAGGAAAGCTCAGAAGTTTGGGGTTTAGTCACAGTGTATAGGATTTTGTGTGTACCTGCAGGAGGGTTTACGAACTCGTCAAAATTGCGGGTTCTTGAATAATGTTCCATATCTTCCTCAAAAGTACGGTGAGGTATGGTGATCTCTGCAGGTCCTGTATTCATCATTCGTTGAGAAGCGTCAGCGGTGGCTTCTGGAATGATGGCATCTCCAGTGTTCTTTGGAGGAGTGTCCAAGTGAGTGGAGGGAGAAGCGAAGGATAAGAATGGGGTTCGGGTACTGAGTTCAGCGTTGGAATAGCTGAGAATCACTTCATCAGTCTTTTGAGAGACTGAGGGAGGTTGGGTAGGTTCCAAGTTTCTAACCTCAGCGTTCGGAGACGCTGAAGTCTGGATTGGAGGGATGGCTTGAATGGGTGTGGCAGAGCGTACCACGGAACTTTCCTTCAGCTCTTCAGAATGAGCTGAGGAGTCTTCAGCATGGGATTGCTGGGGTTGCTCTTTGGTTTTCTTGATCCTTTTGGAACCAAGTTGGGTTGAAGAGTGTTTCCTTTTCTTAGAAGGAGAGGATTGTGTGGCCGGGGCATCAGCGATGGGTATTGTCGCTGAAGGAGCCACAGAAGTCGAAGTGTTAGCTTCAATCTTCCTAATCATAGAAATACTTAGAAGTAGTGAAAAATAGGCTAAGTATAGAAAAGCCTCTCACAGAGGCTCTGCCACTTCTTCCAGAAGATCAAGTCCAGAAAGCCACAGAAGCTACAGAGGTAATCACAGAACCTCTGTAGTGCGCAAGAAGAAGATCAACTCGGAAACAAGTGGACTGCTCCACAGAAGGTCAGACCATAGAACCTCTGTAATGCCTTACAGAGCCTCTGTGGTCTGCTATGAAGACTTGGAAGATATTACTGGATACGTTCATCAACTTGCATGGAAAAGTACTGTCAAAACACGTGTCAAGCTCTGAGTGGACTCAATAGGGCATGGTACAAAATAGACGTCTGCGCCATTTAATGCATTTACCAATAGTACATCTGCTCCATTAAATGCGCATGGCTCAAACAACTGTTCACACCATCCAGTTCACTATTCATGCCGTAAAAGGAACAGGGACATTCTTCATAGTCTTCTAAGAGTAGTATAAAAGGAAGTCTCATGTTGAGATCTCCAAACAGAACGAATACACAAGGAATCACTAATACTCTCAAGCTTTATTGTCAAATATCTGAGTGTTATATTCTCACACACACCAACAGTTCTTAATCTGTTCTTCGTGTTCTTATTATATATTGAATAACAGTAACTGTTCAAGAAATCCTTTTTATTCCTTACTGTTTTCTTTATATATGTGCGTTCTAATATCTATCAAACATATCTATTAGTTTAATACGCTTCCGCATCAAACTCTAAACTCCACTAACAGATTGTTAATCTTGATTAAGTGTATCTGGGTTCCAACAATTGGTATCAGAGCCTTCCTTGATTTTCAATATCAAGTGATCCACTTATCAAGACTCTTGATAGATATTATTGAGATTTAAAATTGTGTCTGGAAACTGCTTAAACCCAGAAAATCTACAAGCTCATCGAAGTAACTCTTTAGTCATACTTTCTTTCTAAAAATCTTCAAATGACAAATACAAATAATTTCTTTACTACTGGTTCTCTCACTAAACCTCCTACTCTCCTTCGAGATGAGTATCCTCAGTGGAAAATAAGAATGGTCCATTTTTTCGAGGGCACTGAAAAAAATCAAGTACAATATCTGTACAATCCTCCTCCTATTCCCATGACAGTAGTACCTCGTATACCTGCTACTGCTGAATCTGCCGAAATCCCCGAACATCAAAAACCAAAGCCAAAAGGGGAGTAGTCAACCGAAGATAAAGCAGAAGATGAAGTTGCTCAGAAAACCAAGAGGACATTAATTATGGCAATACCCAACGAACTCTTTCAATCCTTGGATTCATGTGAAACAGCGCATGATCTGTGGAAAGAACTGGAAAGACAGTTGGAAGGAGGTGCTAAAACACAAAAAAACCGAAGAGCACAGTACATCAATGAATATCATGCATTCAAAGCCTCTGCAACAGAATCTCTGCAAACAACATACGACAGATTCAACTCTCTAATCAACCAGTGCAGAAAATCAGGCATTGACAGAACTTCTGAAGAAAACAATGTCATGTTTTTAAAAAGTCTAAATGAAGAATGGCTCCAGCTGTCTATGTCCCTACAGACAAATCAGGATCTAGACACCTGGACTCTCTCTGATCTTTACGGAACATTAGCCGCACAAGAACCTCAGATAGCACAGGCTAAAACACTAACCATTGCACCATATGCATTGGTTAGTAAAACTAAAGAGGATGCACATAGACCAAGAAATGATAAAGCAACAGAGGAGAAGAAGAAGGAGAAGAAGAAGATGGTGATAATTGACAGTGAAGAAGAAGAGCAAGCAGAAAAGGAAATAACTCTTGCGTCACTAGCTAAATCTTTAGCTCTATTGACAAAAGAGTTCAGAGGAAACAGAAGAGGTTCCGGAAATGAAAGATATGATAGAGAAAACCAGGATGACAGAAGAGACAACAGAAGAGATGACAGAAGAGGAGAAGAATCAAGTGGCCGACAGAGGTCAAACGATAGAAATTACAGAGGGAATGACCGACAGAGGTCAGATGACTCGATAAGCCACACGCAGCAAGAATGCTACAAATGCGGAAAACCTGGTCACTATGCAAATAAATGTAGATCAGAGAAAGGCGGAGACCTACAGAAGTCCAATGATCAAACAGGAAACACTCCTCAAGGATGTTTTAACTGCGGCAAACCAGGCCATTTTGCGAATGAATGCAGAAGCAGATCAAATCGCCCACAGAGGGACTCTGCTTTCTACAAAAAGAAAGCCGAATATTATGCTCAAAAATCCTTAATGGCAAAAGGACATTCTGAGGAGAACACAGAAGACTTCCAGTCAGACTCTACTTCTGACGATGAACATACCGCTAATGCCCTCTTCTGTGGCATGGCAGAAGTCGACTCCTGCACTGACTCTGAGGTATCTACTTCAAATTCCAACTCTTGTATTACCTCTGTAGATGATAATACACTTAGAATTAACATTGAATTAATTGAACTGAAAGAGATAAATCAAAGTATTCAGAAAAGACTCACTTTCAATGAGAGAGAAGTACGGCTTCTCACTCAAGAAAAAGCAAAGATTTTTGAGGAAAAAGAGAGAATAGAAAAGAATTGGAACAAAACTCTAGATCCTTTAAAAAAACAAATTTCTGAATTAACCAATACTTTAAAAGATAAAATAAAAGAACTTTCAGTTTCAAGGAGCGAAACTACTGACATAAGATCTCTTAAAGAATACTTTCAAAGAGAAAGAGAGGTATTATGGCAAGATTTACTCAGAAGAGAAGTTTTGCTTAAAAACTATAAAGATGCACAGAAAGTTTATGAAAAAATAAACTCACAAATAGGGAGACGAGGTATAGGGTATGATGATATCACCCTAGGTGTTGAAGGCAAAAGAAACAAACCTCTGTCCTCGTTATTTGTGATTGGAAAAACAAACAAACCAGATTTTCCAAATCTAATCTCTGTAAGCAAACGGGCGAAAATCTCTGTGGATCCTTACTTGAAGAAACATAAGAAGATGATTAACGTGTGGTTTGAAAACACAGACTCATCATCTTCAACCTCTGTCAATAGAGGTATCAAACCAAAGAAATATCTGAAAACACAAGATCAGATTGGTATCTTCAAGTTTGGTAAACCAGAGACCCAAACACAGGTTGCTTTTGTCTGTTTGATAAACGTTGAAAAGAAATTATCAGCAGAAGCTCCCGAGTTTAAACCCATTTTTTCAGAAGAAAACTTTAAAAATTTAATTGAAAAAGAAATTTTGGAAATATGGAAATCAAGCGTTTTAGAAAATTTTTGTACATCTTCTATAGATAAAACTCTCACTGAAGAAATCTTATTAGAAACCTCTGCAATCTATGAAAACTATTCTACAGAGAAAGAAAGCTCGTACGATACATGCTCAGAAAATCCAGCCTCTATTGAAAGAATTAACTCAACCTCTGTATACGAGGACGATTCATCCTCTGACAACTCAGAGACTGATTTCAAATCAGGGATAATTCACTGTGACACAGAGGATGTCAAATTCTCCTCTGAAGTTCCTCACAGAACTATTTCTCCAAAAGAGAAACTCACAGAGATTCCAATCTGCCAAGATTTTCTAAAATTGAATCTACATATCAAAACCTCTGCTGAGCTTAAAATGTTACAGAAGACCTCTATTGATCCTATAAGTTCTAGATTTTCAAAACCCAAGGTTAATAAATCTTTTTCTTCTGTGACAGTGATGAAAGAAGTTCACCACAGAAGCAACCCACAGAAGGCAGGTCCTAAACAGAGCTTTTGCAAACAACATTCGAATATTCATAGATCTTCTAGTCATAGGAAATCTAATGTAAAGAAAGAATGTAATGCCTCTGTGGCTGAGTTTAAAAAGTTCAATGAAAAGTTCAAGCAAATTACATCTCATATTCAATACTGTCTTGCTTTGATCTTATGTCTAAACTTAATAATCATTTTTCAAGTCAAGTCTGTTTACTCTCTATGACAATTCAAAAGTCAAATCCCACAAAGAAACAATTTGACTCTTCTGCAGAGAACAAAATGTATTTCAAGAATGCCAAGGCAAACTTGAAAAACTCTAACAATATTGGACCCATATGGATATGGGTACCTAAATCTCTGTGATTGTCCTGCAGAAGAAGTATGTGCCAATCTGGTATCTAGACTCCGGATGCTCAAGGCACATGACTGGTGACAGAAGTGCACTATCCACGTACAAAGAAACACAAGATGGTAGATCTGTGACTTTTGGAGACAACAAGAAAGGACACATAAAAGGCTATGGAGTCATAAGGAAAGAAGACGTTTCTGTATACAAAGTTGCATATGTGGATGGCCTTAAGCACAACCTACTCAGTGTAAGTCAACTTTGTGATACAGGATTCAATGTGTTGTTCAAAAGAACTTTCTGCTCTCTACAAAGTGAAGAAACAAGTATGGAACTTCTGCGAGCTGAAAGAATAGGTGATCTATATCTAATGAAATTCAACTCAAAGAACAAAGACAAAGTTTGCCTTGTTGCCTGCAAAAGTGAAGAAGCCTGGTTATGGCACAACAGGTTCTGTCACTTAAATTTTCACACATTGGAAAAACTGGTCAAACTTGATCTAGTTAAAGGTTTGCCAAATGTTAAATTCAATAAGGATCATTTATGTTCTGCCTGTGAGATGGGAAAACTCAAAAGAGCTTCCCACAAAGGCAAAACAGATGTATCTTGCACTAGACCTCTGTACATGCTTCATGTCGACCTCTGCGGTCCCATTGTCATACAGAGCCTAGGTGGCAAGAAATACATACTTGTCCTAATTGATGAGTATTCGCGTTTCACATGGGTTGAATTCGTTAGAAAGAAATCAGATGTTCCAAATATATTGATAAATCTAATGAAAAGAATCCAAGTTCTTTATAATTGCAGAATACAGAAGTTAAGAAGTGACAATGGCACAGAATTTAAAAACTCTGTCATTGAAGCCTATCTTTCAACAGAAGGAATATCACAGAACTTCTCTGCAGCTCGCACTCCACAACAGAACGGTGTTGTCGAAAGAAAAAATCGAACACTGGTGGAAGCCGCAAGAACTATGATGTCAGCATGCGGATTATCAATGAACTTTTGGGCAGAAGCAATTTCTACTGCGTGTTATACTCAAAATCGATCAACCATTGTGAAAAGACACCTCAAGACGCCTTACGAATTGCTTAACAAACGGCGGCCAAACATCAAATTTTTCCATGTATTCGGATGCAAATGCTTCGTCTTAAACGACAGAGATTCAAGAGGAAAGTTTGATGTAAAAGCAGATGAAGGCAAATTCATTGGATACTCTGCCACTTCCAAAGCCTACAGAACATTCCTTACAAAGTCTCACAAGATTGTAGAAAGCATCAATGTTTCTTTTGATGATTCATTCCAAATGACTTCTGAACAAATCAGTTCAGAACTCGGAATTAAAGGGAAATCCTCTGTCATCTCACGAGCAAAAGAAGACTTGGATCTTCTATTTTTAGAGATGCTCAACGAAAACATTGATCCTTCTGTTGGAACAATCAGGGTTTCTGAAGAACCATCCTCTGTCGGACAAAATCCTACAGGTTTGTCACTAACTGGTCCTAATAATGCTTCATCTTCTTCTGTAAATACTACAGATGCAATTGCCGAAGCAGAAGAAAGTGCAGAAGATGAAACATCAAGGAAAACGACCACAGAAGCTGAACAAACAACAGAAGAACCAATTACAGAGGAAATCGAGGACCAAGACTATACGTCCTCAGAGGAACAAACTCCACCACCACTCATACCAATCATTCCACAAACGGTAGAATCAACTACCAAGGCACGAAGAACAACAGAGGCTACACAAGAAGAAACACAAGAAGTCTCTAAAGAAAGTCTGAATGACATTGATGATCATCTTCCACGCACAACTCAATGGACAAAAAGCCATCCTCCAAGCCAAATAATCGGAGAACCTTCTGACGCAGTAAAAACAAGGTCTGCCACTGCTAACTTTTGTTTCTTTACAAATTTTATTAGTGTGATAGAACCAAAGAAGATTTCTGAAGCCCTAAATGACCCAAACTGGGTAGACGCCATGCAAGAAGAACTTTTGCAATTTGAGCGTAACAGAGTATGGACTCTAGTACCTCTGCCAAGAGGAAAACAGGCCATTGGGACTAAATGGGTCTACAGAAACAAGAAGGATGAAGATGGAGTGGTCATCAGAAACAAAGCAAGATTAGTAGCAAAGGGATATAGACAAGAAGAAGGCATAGACTACGATGAAACTTTTGCCCCTGTCGCACGGCTCGAAGCAATAAGAATATTCTTAGCCTTCGCAGCCCACAGAGGTTTTTAAGTCTATCAGATGGACGTAAAATCAGCTTTTCTCAACGGTGAAATCCAAGAAGAGGTCTACGTTAATCAGCCACCAGGATTTGAAAGCTCAAAGTTTCCAAGGCATGTATACTACCTTGAAAAAGCTCTATATGGATTGAAACAGGCTCCACGAGCATGGTATGAACGACTTTCTACCTTTCTTCTAGTCAATGGTTACAACAGAGGTACAACAGATACTACCTTATTCTATAAATGCAAAAGTAGTGAGATAATGCTTGTACAAATATACGTAGATGACATAATTTTAGGGTCTACTAATTCAGAAGAGTGTAAAAGATTTGAAAAACTCATGCAGAGTGAGTTTGAAATGAGTATGATGGGAGAATTAACTTTCTTCCTCGGACTCCAAGTCAAACAATCATCGGAGGGAATTTTTATAAATCAAGCTAAATATGTCTCTGACATTCTTACCAAGTATAGCTTCTCTGATGCCTCTGCAATGAAAACTCCAATGGCCACTGGAAACAAGTTATTCTTAGATTCAGATGGCATCTCTGTAGAATGCACTCTCTACAGAGGCATGATTGGATCTCTGTTATACTTAACAGCAAGCAGACCTGACATTATGCATGCCACATGTTTTTGTGCACGCTATCAAGCTAACCCAAAGAAATCACATTATGATGCCGTAAAGAGAATCTTTAGATACCTAAAAGGGACCAAAAATCTTGGTCTCTGGTATCCACAGAACTCTGGTTTTGGTCTTAAAGCTTATACAGATTCAGACTATGGAGGATGCATGCTCGACAGAAAGAGTACCTCTGGGAGTTGTCAATTCCTAGGTGGTAAACTAGTCAGTTGGACCTCCAAGAAGCAGAATTGTGTTTCCACATCCACTGCAGAAGCTGAATACGTTGCTGGCGCTAGCTGTTGTTCTCAGGTTCTATGGATGAAGACTCAGCTAAAAGACTACGGCCACATTCTGTTCAAAATACCCATCTTCTGCGATTCCAAAAGTGCTATTGCTATCTCTGCCAACCCTGTGCAACACTCAAAAACCAAGCATATCGATATAAGGTATCACTTCTTGAAACATCATGTTGAATACGGTACAATCGAAATGCATTTTGTGCCCACAAAATATCAACTCGCTGACTTATTCACCAAAGCACTAGACGAGAAAAGATTCAACTTCTTGGTGGGTAAGATAGGAATGATTAACATGGTGTGAAAATCCTCAGTAAGTATAGTTTTATATTCTGTAAATAATAAGTAAATACATTGCTTAATTTATTGCTTTGATTGATTCTACTTCTGTATGTAAATTCTTAAAACCTTAAATAGTTCTTAAAATCACAGAGCTTCTGTACGTCAACTCAGAACCTCTGACGACCCCTACAGAACCTCTGAAAGACCATGACCTATGTTCTATGCAAAACTTATCATTCTTTGATCCAAGCATAGGTCAAGGGGGAGCAAAAGAAAATTACTTGATCTACAGAGGTGATTAGGTCAAGGGGGAGCAAAAGGAAATTACTTGATCTACAGAAGTGATTAGGTCAAGGGGGAGCAAAAGGAAAATTCTTGATCTACAGAAGAGATTAGATCAAGGGGGAGCAAAAGGGGCCCTGAGATGATCTACAGAGGTAAATCTCTCAAAGGAAAGCCGAAGAAGAATGTCGATAATTCTCCATCGACAGAAGAAAGACAAAACTGCCGAGAACAGAAGAACCAAAAGGTATGTCTCTCGCACAAAAGGTTTTTGGAAAACAATTTTCTAGGACAAGAATTGTCAAATATGTCCTAAATATACTGTGAATAACATCTCAAAAATCAAAAGCTCAAAAAGTTTCACAAAATTCGAATTAGGAGAAATTTAAGGTCATAGAGCTTCTGCTGAGCTCAACAGAGCTTCTGCAGGAAATATGCTCTGTAATCACAAATTAACCTTCTGTCGATCTTTTGGAATGTTATCTCGAAAACCGAAAACGCAGACCATGACCTTCTCGAACAAACCGTTTTTTTTTAAACAGTTTTCTCGGACACAAACTTTCAAATATGTCCGAAAAACATCTCTTAAACCAAATCAAAAATTGGATGATCAAAAATACTAATAAAATTTTTGTTATGAGATTTTTTCTCTCATAGAGCTTCTGCTGGCCCTCACAGAACTTCTGCAAGTTCCAACAGAGCCACAAAACCTCTGCGAAGCAAATTTCTTCACAAAAATCCGATTTTATCCTCTCCAATGCTTTTACAAATGTTTTGGTTAAAGAAGAACCCCACAGAAGTCATGATAACAATGAGATATATGAAAAAGGGATAAACATCAAAGATTTTCATGATCACAGAGCCTCTGTAAACTACAGAAGCTCTGTCAATCTGATTACTTGGGCATCTCTGTAGTAATAACGGTTACTTTTTATGCGAGTGAAACTCATATGGCTAAGAACAACTCCACGCGCCTAGCATTAATGGGCCGCGCACGACGTCCTGTCATCTTCTGACATGGCCTATGTGTCCCATTTTCATTGGGCAAACATGGAACGTTTTTTTTGGTAAGTTGAAACCGCCGCTCAAACTCGAGTGCGGATTCCAAACTTTAATCCATTGCCATATATTTTACCCTTTCGAAGTCTACCGTTTTACCATCCTATAAAAACAAACCTTACTCTCTCATAAAACCTTTTACAAACTCTCATCTTCTTCTCCGGCGATACCCTGCAAAACACTTGCAAATGGCTTCATCTTCTCGAGCTACATCCTCTGAACTCTCTCCGGCGAACTCAACGGAAAACTCCCCTGCTCATTCAGAACATTCTGAAAACCCCAGCCTTGCAAGAGATATTGAACAACAAGATTCCGGGGATTCCGCAGACTTTGCTCCGACGACACACTTGCAAAACTTCATAGCTAAGGATCATTTCGAAGCCACTATTCCTATTAAATCCAACAACTGCTATTTGGTCCCCTCACCCACTACTTTCGGCGAAGCCCATGCCATACTTCTGAACATCATGGAAAACCATATCCTTTTCCCTCTACTATCAAGAACCCCTAACAGAATACCAGTCCGTTATTTGAACCAATTTTGGCAAAGCTGCCGATTTGATAAAGACGATTCTCTTATCAAAGGGTACATTTCAAGACCTGATAAAACTGAGCATCTTGAAATCAAGTTCAACAGAACAATGTTCTCACTTGAATTCAACCTACCAACAAGGGGTCTTCTGGGATTGAAAAGTTATGCAGAGCAACCAACAAGCGAAGAGCTCTGTAGATTCGTGGAAATGCTTGGGTACAACACCCAACTACGGAAGAGAAATGACTTCCGCAGAGGCCGATTACCACCTCTGTGGAACACTTTGTTCTCTATTCTTAACAGATGCTTGACAGGAAAGATAGGGAGTATTGACCAGAGCTCACATCAAATCTTGAGCATCATGTATGGGGTTTACTATGATCTTCCACTGGATTATGCGACCATAATGATGCAAGAGATCATAAACACCATCGACAGAAAGAACAACTCGAAAAGGGTCAAAGAGAACGATCCCAACTTTCTACCACCTCTGCAATTCCAAAGAATATTGGGAGTACTTTTCGAACCTCTGCTGCTAATCCAAAATTGGCCGATGGAAGGGCCAACTCCCAAACAGTTCCCGATGAACAAAAATACCCCCACTGATCATGCTGATGGCTACTCACACTGCAGACCTCTGTCAAAGAAACTTCTGCGCTACGCATCGAACATATCCCTTAAGAAAGAGTATATACGCGATCATAGAACTCCAAAACCGAGTCCTATGACACCCCCGCGTTTAGGTGTCCCCCTAGGAACAATGATAGCAAAACCTCTTTCCACTCAAGCAGAAAAGGATCAAAAGTTAGCAAAACACATGGCTATTCAGCTCAGCTTCATAGCCAAACGCGCAGAAATAATGGGAAAGAAATCTTCAGCAAAGATCTCTGCTTCTACTCCAAAAGCTAAGAAGAGAAAAACTGCAGAAGGCACATCAACTAGCACTGCAGAAGATAGACCTTCACCTCCCCATGCCACAGAGATTGGCTCCTCTGCTCCTCCCCTTTTCACAAAACAGAAAAAGAAAAGATCCAAATCAACAGAGGAAGGGGCACCAAAACCAAAAAGGAGGAAAACCAAAAAGAAGCATGGAAAATCATTTAAAAAATTGGTTACCATTGCAGAAGAGGCAATCATAGAGGGTGAAACTGCAGAAGAAGAAGATGCAGAAATAGGAATGACAGAAGAAGGATATCAATCACCCTATCAATCTCCAGATAGATTTGCTCACCAGGAAGACCTGGATGATTTCCTACAGAACCCCGAAATTGCAAACACCCTTAATACAGCAGGGTGGACGGCACAACCTCTCGACCATCACTCTCCAGAAGAACATGATTTCTTCATTTCTGGTATTGACACACATCTACAAGAAGATGACACAACACCCAGAAATCAACCAGCCGAAACCCCTGTGATTTTACAAAACCCTTTCATTCAAGGATTGGACGTCCACAGAAGAAGTCTAAACCAAGCTTTAGAAGATACAGAACAAACCGAAGCTGAGTGGAATACAACTGAAGTTACAGAGGCAACGGTTGTAGAAGAAACCACAGAAACAGGGATAGAAATCTCAGAGGAAGATTCAGATGAAGAAGAGGCTATGTGGATACGAAAAGGTCTCTATCATCCTCATGTCATGAGATTATACGGATCTCATCACATGTATGACTCCTTGCGCACAGAGCAAGGAACTTCCACAGAACCAGAAGAAGAAACAAGAAAAGATGCCGAAGTTGAAGAAGGCACACAACCAAACCAAACTCCCAGTGCAACCCACATTTCTAACTCCGCAGGTCTAGCTGCAGAAGGAGTTATTGAAAAAGAGCAGCACAGCTCGATCCCAACCCAACCCATCCAGCCAGAGGTTACTCTTTCAACCTCTGTGCCCACAGAAACCGGGGAATCCATTCCTAGGGAGTCTCCTCAAAGAGACTCACCTAATGTTCGTGATCAATCGCCCCAGATCACACAAGAACACCCTACAGAGGAATTTGTTTCCTCTGACACGCACTTATTAAGACCCACACTTCTTTCAGAGAGAAGTAGAGAGCACAAAGACAAAGAGACTCTAGACAAGTCTCCTAGTCAACAGAAGGATATTCCAATACCCACCTCTGGAGTGGATTTGGACAATGTTCTTCTCAGAACTTCTGTAGGGATTGAAACTCATGTTTCTTCTCAAGGATCAGAAGGAAATCCTTCCATTCTCAACGTACAAACAGGAATGAAAGAAGGTATCCCAGGAACAGGGATTCACTCTGGAGACGAATGTGTTCCTCCAGAGGTTACCACCGGAACACAAGTCACAAGGGATGAGTTCCAAACCCTTGAGACCTCTGTGAACCAAACCTTGAAAGAGTTGCAAAGCTCTTTCAAATCTTTTGCAGAGACAACATCACTGGCACTGCTAAACCTGAACACCAAAACGGACAACCTGTCCACAGAGGTGAAAACTGCCATCTCACAGATGAAGTCTGCTGCTACCGCATCCACCACTTCTTCCGCAACAACTACTCCTTCTTCGATTGAGAACTCCATCAACAAGTTCCTTGATCAATTGAACAAACAGACTTCAGTGTCAACGGGCATCACTCCTGCAGATCTACAGAAGGCCCTACAAAAAGTTCAAGAAGAAGCCATGCGAAATACCATGCTGATGCAACCCAAAGACTACATGACAAGAGAACAGCTGGCAGAGCTTGGGCAGAACGTGATTAATCAAGTGACAGAAGTCATCCTTTCCTTCACCACTGCCAATGCTAACTTCGTCAAAGATTTCAGAGAAAGTGTAGGAAGGATGAGATTCAAAACAGAGGCAGAGCTAGCAACTCTTCTTGGCCTCTGTGATGATGTCTGCGCGAAACTGATCGCTGCTGGAGCCATAATGCCAAAGAAACCCGATGATTCCTGCAGAGCAGAGGGTACATCAGACAAGGGTCAGGATGACTCTGATGATGATGACCATCCTGGTCCATCAGATCATCCTGAGGGGGAGAAAACTACAGAGAAAACTGCAAGCAGAGGACTTACAGGTCCACCAATAGCCGCAGAACCTCTGAGTCAAGCACCTCCAGAACAGACCCGACAACAACAAACTCAACAAACCACAGAGAATACACCCATCTCTGTGGATTCAACCTCTGAAGAACCCAACACTACAGAAGCAGATAAGCAAACCTCAGAGGCAACAACCGCCCCTGAGGTAATCATCTTGGAAGAAACAGATGAACCAACCACAGAGAAAACACCCACCTCTGTGGAAACACCCCAAACCATACCCAGAAGAAAGTCGATTGCCTCCAAACCAAAAAGAGCAACGACCTCTGCTTCTGACATTCTAAAAAGGATGCACACAACAATGAGTGATCGTATGGTGAAGAGAGAAGAAGAAAGGCACAGGTTCACTTTAGCGTTCAGAATGGCAAGAAGATTTAATGACAACACTTCATCAACAGAAACTGAGCTCACAGAATAAGTCACCAAACAACCTCCAACAGAGGTTACAGAGCAAGTCAAGCCAACAGAACCATCGCCACAAAAGTCCTCAAAGTTACAATCGTCAAAATCCACAGAGGCAACCTCCATCAAACCTACAGAAGTGCAAACCTCAAATCCCACAGAAGCAACAGGTTCTGCCACGACAAGAAAAGATAAAGGCAAAGGGATACTGACAGAAGAGCCTAAGAAGAAGAAAACATTGTCAAAGCCAACAGAGAAACTGATGAAGAGTGCGTTTGACGCCTTTCAAACCCCAAAACCCGAAGAAGTTGACTGGGCACATGGATTGAAGCCTATGTCAGAAACTCCTTTAACTAGTAGAGCTGCAGAAGTTGTTCAACAGATGGAGAGTCTCAGAAGACAAATTCCACGACCTGGTCCAACACATGAAGAAATGGAAGAAGTGGTATACAAGTACCTCTACAAACAATCCTTTCAGACAAACTATCCAATAGATCATGTGACAGATCCAAGGATCAGAGAAGAATTTGAGAACATCTTCACAAGAACAAAGCCAAGAGCCAAAGCAGATGTCTTCTCAATTCACAAAATCAAAAAAGTGATCTTCTGCAGATTCTCCTTCACTAGAACCTATCCAAGGGGCAGGTACAATCTTTACAAAGTCAGAAGAGAGAACAATTCAGAATCTACCTTCGCTGATGCTGACTTAAGAAACATCAATCCATACGATCTACCTGACCTTCTGCAATGGACAAAGGACAACTAAACACAGAGGCAAACACCAGAGCCTATCAAGTACTGAGAAAAGCGATGAGGGAAAAGCTTCTGCTGTACAGCATGATAGATTTTCAGCTGGGAAAAGATCTTGGTCTCAAACATCTAGATCTACGACCACCAGAAGATCGCTGCCCACCAGACGCTGTGCCCAACTCAATCATCAGAGAACCAAGATTTGGGTTAGTATTTCAAAACCCACAACACCAGGTTAAACTTTTTGTACTCATGGATTGTCAGAAGTACGCAACCAGTACTCTGAGCAAATTCAGAGCAAGCCTTGTAAAATACAGAGATACAGAGAAAATGGATAAAGATGATGCAGATACTTTCATCAGAGAAATAGACTCAACAATCCGCCTAAGAGAACTCTGCATCAGATTCTACAAAGAGATCAGAAAAGTCGGCAGAGACAACAGAAGCTACAACGATTTCAAAGATGCCAAAATCTGATTCTCAGACCTCCAATCTCTGCAAACAAAAGTTTATCTTTCATTGTACTCAAATGTAAAATACCTCTGGCATATTTCTAAATGAAAGAAATTTCGAGGTATTGTTTAACCTCTGTCTTATCTAACTTAGCCTAACTAAACACAAAGTCAAATTTTTATTTTTCACTACTTAGGGGGAGATTGTTAGCTTCAATCTTCCTAATCATAGAAATACTTAGAAGTAGTGAAAAATAGGCTAAGTATAGAAAAGCCTCTCACAGAGGCTCTGCCACTTCTTCCAGAAGATCAAGTCCAGAAAGCCACAGAAGCTACAGAGGTAATCACAGAACCTCTGTAGTGCGCAAGAAGAAGATCAACTCGGAAACAAGTGGACTGCTCCACAGAAGGTCAGACCATAGAACCTCTGTAATGCCTTACAGAGCCTCTGTGGTCTGCTATGAAGACTTGGAAGATATTACTGGATACGTTCATCAACTTGCATGGAAAAGTACTGTCAAAACACGTGTCAAGCTCTGAGTGGACTCAATAGGGCATGGTACAAAATAGACGTCTGTGCCATTTAATGCATTTACCAATAGTACATCTGCTCCATTAAATGCGCATGGCTCAAACAACTGTTCACACCATCCAGTTCACTATTCATGCCGTAAAAGGAACAGTGACCTTCTTCATAGTCTTCTAAGAGTAGTATAAAAGGAAGTCTCATGTTGAGATCTCCAAACAGAACGAATACACAAGGAATCACTAATACTCTCAAGCTTTATTGTCAAATATCTGAGTGTTATATTCTCACACACACCAACAGTTCTTAATCTGTTCTTCGTGTTCTTATTATATATTGAATAACAGTAACTGTTCAAGAAATCCTTTTTATTCCTTACTGTTTTCTTTATATATGTGCGTTCTAATATCTATCAAACATATCTGTTAGTTTAATACGCTTCCGCATCAAACTCTAAACTCCACTAACAGATTGTTAATCTTGATTAAGTGTATCTGGGTTCCAACACGAAGAATTAGGGTTAAGAAGAGAGAGAAGGGTAGAGAGACGTACCTCATTGTCGACAGGTTTGAAATCGAGCACCTTAGGGCCAACCTGAGAAAGTTTCAGGTCACCCTCTTGAGGATAGCTGTCCTTCAGGCCATATTGGAAGATGGCGCTGATGAAACGGGGGTAGGGAACCCATGCAGGTCTGTCAGCTGCAGAATCTACTCTTTGTACTAGGTCATCATAAATGATAGATGCCCAGTCAATATGTAGACCTTTCAGCAGTGCGTATCCCATAGCCTGCTGAGGTTGAGCGGCTTGATCAGAGGAGCCGGTCTTCGCTGTCATGCAGCTGATCAGGTGTGCGAAGATGAAATTCATCTCGCTGGGCATTTTGGACTTCTTTATCAGCGTCAGCTTCTTCTCGGGCTTCTTGTCCCTTCCAGTTTCCCAGATGTAACCCATTGTGTCGAGGAAAGCAATGATTTCTTCTCTGTCAGCATGCTTCTTATGGTCAGGGAATGGAACAAACGGTTTTTCTTTGGTAGCATTGGGAAAGTTCAGGGCTTTTCGAATGATTGCGGGGGTTATCTTAATTGGGCCATACTCAGTATCGCTGAGTATGCAATCGATGGTTTTGGATGCATCTTTGGCGGAGGGTAGCTGAGTGTGTCTGGCAGAGTACCAGAACTGGGATAGTAGTAGCTGACTTGCAGGAGGTGTGATGGTCAGGGCTGTTGAAATGCAGCAGTTTTTCAGGAAATTCACAGCATCATCCAGATGTGTGACTTGCTTTCGAGGAGGAAACTCGAGAAGCGCAGAGAGGTTGTTGACCTTGGTCCAATCTAGTTGATCCAGCTTGAACTTAACCTGAGGGGCTTTGATGATTTCCACTTCCTCATAGTAAGCGGAGATGTTCTCAGCGGTAACATTGATCTTTGAAGTTGCCATTTCTCTGTATTATCAGTTCAACCAAAGATGTTAACAAATAAGAATTGTCTTGATATGGAAAGAATTTCCATTAAGATGGTTCGAATTTTGTCCATTTCATTCAGACATAAATGTCTTAATGAAGATTAGGGTTTTTCATGATTTTTGAAACGAAATGTAAAACCCATAAAGTCTTGTATTCCAGTTTCTAAAAAAATCTGGATACGAATGAATAACAAGTTTAAGATTAAGATTTAAAACTTGAAGAACAACCATGAAATGGTTGTGTTCATAAAACCATGAAAGAAATGATTTTATTGTTAAGAAGTTCTTTTGTTTGATCTTGTTTAAAACAACGATAAGATCAGAAACAAGTTATCTGCATTTGAAAAAAAATATAAACATATTAACCTTGATGTTTTGATGAAGAAGATGATGAACAGTTCTTTGAAGATTTGAGAGCACAAATGCAACAGTAATTCTTTTCTTGCGGAGGGAGATTGATCGCGTAAAAGACAAATATAAACCAAGAGTTTGTTTATATAGGAAGTTTTAGAGAGAGAAAACCTTGAGCGGGAAAAGGTTTTTATCATGACACGGACACGTGTTTGCATTTGATTGGAAGTTTGAACGAAACGTGCAAACGTGTGTCAGAAAGAAATCGTGCATGGTGTTATCCGTTGCAATGACGTCACAACTGTCCTTTCACATTCTTTTAGGATGTCTCTAAGGTTTTGAAAGCTCAGGGACTCTTTTGAAAAAAACATGAAGCACTGAATAGAAAATATCAGTGAAGGTTTTAAGAACTTTCAAAATATCGCTGTTAAGGAAGAGATATTCAGCGATGCATTTGTTTTGAAATCTTGCATTTTCATGCGTTTGTCAGAGAGAGAAAACATACCTGGATATCAGTTTAACCAAGTTTATTCAGAGAGAAGATGATTGAATAGGTTATACTAGTTGATTTTATCCTATCGCTGATTAATGTGAACCGCTGAAGATTTTACCCTTCAAAGTTCAGCATTCCAAGCTCGCTGATGAGAAAGTTGAATCTTGTCTCATCAAGAGGTTTGGTAAATAAATCAGCTAACTGATAATCAGTTGGGATAAAATGAAGTTCTATATCACCATTCATCACATGATCTCTGATAAAATGATATCTGATTTCTACGTGTTTTGTCTTTGAGTGTAGCACTGGATTGTTTGCTATAGCGATGGCACTAGTGCTGTCGCAATAGATTGGAATTTTGGAGAGCTGAAGATCATAGTCTAGTAGCTGATTTCTCATCCACAAGACTTGAGAACAATAGCTTCCAGCGGCTACATATTCAGCTTCAGCTGTGGAAGTGGACACTGAGTTTTGCTTCTTACTTGTCCAACTTACCAGCTTTCCACCCAGGAGCTGACATCCTCGTGTGGTGCTTTTCCTATCCATTTTGCAACCTGCAAAATCACTGTCTGAATAGGCGGTTAGATCGAATCCTGAGTCTTTGGGATACCAAAGGCCTAGATTCGCTATACCCTTAAGATATCGAAATATTTGCTTTACAGCTTTCATATGAGATATCATAGGTTCAGCTTGATATCGTGCACACATACATGTTGCAAACATAATATCGGGTCGGCTAGCTGTAAGATACAATAGTGAGCCGATCATCCCACGGTACAGCGTGACATTGACAGGAACACCCTTTGTGTCCTTATCAAGTGTCAGCGGTGGTGCCATAGGGGTTTTCATAGCTGAACTTTGAGTTAAGTCGAATTTCTTCAGGATATCTTTAACATATTTTCCCTGATTAATGAAAGTTCCTTTTTCAGTTTGCTTAATCTGAAGACCAAGGAAATATGTTAGTTCACCCATCATGCTCATTTTATACTCATCTTTCATTCTATCAGCGAAACGAGTACAAAGCTCAGGGTTAGTAGAACCAAATATAATGTCGTCAACATATATTTGAACTAGAATGATATGACCTTTTACTTTTCTAAAAAATAGCGTTTTGTCAATCTTACCTCTCTCAAATTGTTCAATATGGAGATAAGTAGATAGAGTATCATACCATGCACGAGGAGCTTGCTTTAAGCCATAAAGTGCCTTGTCCAGTTTATAAACATAACCTGGACGCTTAGGATCTGAGAATCCTGGAGGTTGTTCCACATAAACTTCTTCATTCAGCTTTCTATTCAGAAACGCTGACTTAACATCCATCTGATGTACAGTGAAGTTTTTGTGTACATCATATGCTAAGAAAAGACGAATAGATTCAAGTCTTGCTACTGGAGCAAATGTTTCGTCATAATCTATGCCTTCCTCTTGTCTGTATCCCTGAGCAACAAGACGAGCTTTGTTGCGAGTTACAGTACCATGTTCGTCCAACGAGTTTCCAAACTTTGTTTCTTTCGAATTCAGTCAGCTCTTCTTGCATAGCGCTGACCCAGTTTGGATCTCTGAGGGCATCATCTATTTTCTTTGGTTCAGTTAGAGAAATAAAGTTAACAAATAACAAATATTACCTGCACTTCTACGAGTCTGAATACCAGCGTTTGGATCACCAAGAATTTGATCGATTGGGTGATTTACAGTCCATCGCTGAGCCGGAGCATACGTCGCTGACTCAGTCTGAACTGGAGAAACTGAAGATGAGGCTTCAGCTACTTCTGGATTATCAGCTAAGAGAGGAATGTTTGCATTTGTCACTTCATTTACTGATTGCTGAGAAATAGATGGAATTTCTGAGACATTTGGATTAACTGCAGGTATAGTGTTTATAGGAACAGCTGAGACCCAAGATGTTTCAACTTCACTATTCTGCATATCTGGAATGATAGTAGGACCATCATTTTCTACGGTGTGAGCATGAGGAGTGGGAACTTCTTCTGAATCACCAAGATGAGAAAACATCCATTGATTCAGTTCTTCAGTATCAGCGGACGGTTTAGAGTTCGCTGAACGGGATTCGTCAAACGTGACGTGAATAGTTTCTTCTACAGTTTGTCTTCTACGGTTGAAGACTCGGAAGGCTTTGGAGACTGAGGAGTATCCAAGAAAGATTCCATCATCGGCCTTAGGATCAAACTTTCCAAGGGCATCTATGTTGTTCAGTATGAAATACTAACATCCAAAGATGTGAAGAAAGCTGATTGAAGGCTTTCTCCCATGAAAGAGTTCATAGGCTGTCTTTTTGAATCTTTTAACTATCAGCGACCTGTTTTGCGTAAAACAAGCAGTGTTGACAGCTTCTGCCCAAAACTGAGTAGGCAGGTGAGAATCGCTGAGCATTGAACGTGCAGCTTCAATAATTGTTCTATTTCTTCTTTCAGCGACTCCATTTTGTTGCGGTGTTCTCACTGACGAGAAGTTGTGAGAAATACCCTTACTCTCAAGGAAGGAATCAAGAGAACTGTTTTTGAATTCAGTTCCATGATCACTCCTTATTGAGCGAACAGTCATATTGTTCAGAGTTTCCATCTTCCGAACAAAGGTGATGAGTTCTTCAGGGGTGTCACTCTTAGAATGGAGAAACATTACCCAAGTGAAGCGAGAGAATTCATCAACTATGACCAGCGTATATTTCTTTCCAGCGATGGATTGTTTGTTAACAGGGCCAAACAAATCCATATGGAGTAGTTGTAGAGGAGATGACACTGAGGAGACTTGCTTTGACTTGAAGCTTGCCTTGGTCTGCTTCCCTTTTTCACACACTGAACATAAAGACTCTTTGGCGTATGAATGTTGAGGTAGACCAGTGACTAACTCTTTGGAGGAAAGAGTATTCAGTGTCTTGAAATTTAGATGCGAGAGCCTCTTGTGCCATAGCCAGTTAACATCAGAAGATGCCTTTGAGAAGAAACAGGAGTTCTCAGTGGTTGTTGAGTCCATGTTTATTACATAAACATTTTTCAAACGATAACCGCTGAGAGCTATTTTCTCCTTTTTGTCAGTGACAAAGCAGGATTCCTTAGTGAAAATCACTTTGTTATCCATGTCGCAGAGCTGACTGATGCTCAGAAGATTATGTTTCAGTCCTTCAACATATGCGACTCTTCTGAAGGAGGTTGTACCATTTGAAAGTACACCATACCCTCGGGTGTGTCCTTTTCCATTTCCACCGAAAGTCACAGAGGGACCCTTCTCTTCCTTGTATTCAGCGAGCAGGTTTTTCTTTCCAGTCATGTGTCTAGAGCATCCGCTATCGAGATACCAGATACCCTTCTTAACCTGCATTTACAAATGAAGATTAGTTTTGCTTGGGTACCCACTTAACCATGTATACACATTTGTGAGTGGAGCTAGTTGGAATAGAAGGTTCAGCGGTCTTCGCAGCATTTGAAGATTCAGCTTTGTCTTTCTTCACTTTGGTTAATTTCTTAACTTCAGTGGTAGGAGTCACCTTGACCTGATTTGCATCGGGGTTGGTCTTCTTTGCCTTGGGGGCAATCTTCACCTTAGCTATCTTTTCAGCTTTGGTGGCTGTGGGGCACTTACTAGCAATATGATCGGTAAGTCCACAGTGATAACATTTCCTATAAATAAAAGTAGTTCTAGGACCACTTGTATGCTGAGCTTTTAATTTCGAATTAGAAGTGCCAGCACCAAATAAACTATTGGCTTTAGAAATGGGACGAACATTCAGTTCTTCAGATTTCTTACCAAGGACATCCACTCTGAGTCTAGGAGTAGATCGCTGAATAGATCCAGAGATCAGCTTTCTAGATCCAGAGGGGTAGGTCACTGAGGCTTTAGAAGCATTCAGCTTTGGTACTAAGGTACCCTTTTGAGGATTTTGATAAATAACAATTCCTTTACCTTTGTCTTTAGAGACAGAGGTAGGTTTTGAATAAACCATTTTCTCCTTACCTTTTGAGGAGGTAGAAGTTTCCTCAGGGATTGGTGTAAAGGACGAGGAGCACTGAGATGATGAAGTGTCAGCGACTGAGGATACGAACGTTCCAAATTTAAGCATTGAACGTTCAGTGGTTGGTTTTGGAGTATCATATTTATAACCAAGACCACGTTTATCACTCAGAGGAATCTGAGCCATAATTATCTCAGTGATCTTTGTTGAAGAATTATACCATCCTTCAACAGTAGCTTTTTGAGCCTCTAATGCAGCGATAGCTTCTGCTCGTTCGATTTTGACTAGCTGATTTAAATATACTTGATCTTTAAAATCTTCTTCAATTTTAGAAAGCTTTTCTATTTGAAGGTGGCAGTTTTTAAGCTTTTCAGCGAGATCAAGATTTTGGTTTTCAACCACAGTTTTTCCGTTCATGGCTTCGTATAAACTTCTAGTCAAGAGATCGATCTTACGGAGACTATCAGCTTCATCAATATTTGCAATATTGGTAAAGAAAGAAGGTGATACCTGAATAGCAGAGGTTGAAGTGGAGGGAATGTCTGAACTTTCTTCCTCTTCTTCAATCTTAGCCATAAGACATTGATTTGCTTCATCATCTTCAGAGTCAGATGATGATGCTTCTTCATCAGAAGCAGCCCAATCATAGTCAGCCATCAGGCCTTTTCCTTTCTTCTTAAAGCTTTTCAGCTTTGCATACTTCTCCTTCAGCTTTGAGTATTTGTCATCTTTATTCCTTGGAACAAAGTTTTTCTTTGAGAAAGCTGAAGGTCTCATGACTTTCTTTGACCTGTACTCATTAGCGAAATGACCTGTCTTTTCGCAGTTGAAACAAGTAGTAGTAGCCTTATCAACAAAAGCTGATGATTTAGGCTTGTCAGTTATGGAAAGAGGTTTGTTCTTTCTAAACATTTTCTTCTTGGCGAATCTCCTGAACTTTTTAGTTAGGAGAGCCAAGGTTTCATCATCATCTGAAGAATCAGAGTCTGATGACCTTTCAGAGTTACTTTCTAACTCAGTGATAGTGACCAAAGGTCGCTGAGTAGAAGGTTCCTCTGAGATTAAAGCAACAGGGGTGCTTTTGGAATCTTTTACAAGATTCTTCTTAAGATGGCTTGATTGCTCATGATTCAGCAATGTACCATATAAGGTTGAAAGGGTCATTGATTTAAGATCTTTTGACAGCTTGAGACACATGGAATAATTGTCCCAGCTTTCAGGTAAACATTCTAGAAACTTTGTCAGCACCTCAAAGTTAGAATATTCCTTACCAACAGTTTTCAGATCTATAATTAAACAATTAAAACGTTGGTGAACTTCAGAGAGAGTTTCATTCTTCCCAGAAATGAAGCTTTCGTATTGTCTTACCAGGTTGATCTTTCTTGAGTCCTGGACTTCAGACGTTCCTTCATACTGAACACATATTGTGTCCCACATGGATTTTGATGATTTCAGGTTCATGACGGAATGGTAGACTTCGTCAGGAAGGGCCATGGATAGTATGGATCTGGCTTTTGTATCTATAGCCACTTTCTTCTTATCTTCGTCGGTCCACATGTGTATTTCCTTAGGAATCAGCCTTTCTGGAATAACAGGTCTATTTGCAGTGGCTGGAACTAAAGGATCAATTGTTACAGGGATGTGTGGGCCGTTTTAAAGATAGTAAGTCGTAGTGGGGTCTACACCTTCTAAGAAGAGTGTCATCCTATTTTTCCACAAGTTGAAGTTGTCTCTGGAAAATCTAGGGGGTTTTGCAAGAGAACCATTGTCTATATAATGTGTGTTTGTGTTGGTGGCCATTTTCAGATAATAGCAAGGAAGAGAAATATCTTAGATTAGATCATGTTTATGAGATTAAACAAATCCGCTCTGATACCACTTGTTGGTCCCGAAGGCCTAAACAAGTTTGTAGAAGGGGGGGGGGGGGGGGGGGGGTTGAATACAAACACACAAATTTTACTTTTCTAAATTGTTTATTGATAAATCATTAACAATTTACAGCTTGTTGCGGAGACAAGATTAAGGATAAACCTAAATCTAAACAAGTTGGAACACTAAGGTTTCTTGCACTAAGAGAGATAAGGAAATTACTAATAATAACCTATCTTGAGATAAGAGATTGAACTTGTCCAGAGTTAGCAAGTTGCTTCAAATGAAGTGAGTTCATCTCTTTATATACTGCATGCATTTAATGCAATTCAGTATATACTTTACACGTGTCATCAGCTGGTTGGTTGCATGTCATTGACCTTGGTTGACAACCTTAGTAGCCGTATGGATGAATAGTGTAGTATCAGAGTGGTTGTACGATTTCAGATATTCGGAGGTTCTTTTCTGACATTTCGTATGGAGTCGTGCAAGGGTGGATAAGACAAAAGTATTTTGTACGGGGGACTTCATGATCAGCTTCCGTTGATTCAGCGATCTATCATTTCATATCAGCGAATGATAGAGTTCAGCGATAGCTGAAGTCTTGTACTTGATACTTCACGTTGAGTGGACAAATCTGAGTCTTCGCTGATCCGCATCAGTTCATTAGGAGACTTGTCGCTGGTTCTTGAGCTTGATCTTCGACTTCAGCGTAGAACCTTTGTTGACGTGAAACTTGTCTTCAGGGATCATAAGTAAACAACTAACTTATCAGCGATCATCATAATGACTGAACAGACTCAGAGAATTTATGGTGAACAGTTTCACTGAATGTTTAACTTAAAGAGCGAGAGTTCCTATCAGCGGTACTGGAAGATCTTAGTACTTATCAGCGATAGTGAAACTCTGATACATATTGTTTACTTACAATTTTCACTAAGTATATAAGAGGGGGTCATTATCAAATCACTGAGGGTTTGGATCAACATCAATGAACAGTAACTCTCGTACAAGTCTTGTGCGACTAAAATGTGAAGTCGGTCAAGAATCGTGCGACAGTTATGAGTTCCGAGATCAAAAAAATTTCTAAGTATCCTAACTTGCTCAAATCAAATCCAATTGATCTGAAACATTGTAGGATGAATCGCACACACAATCTGAACACCTTTTGTTCAGAAAGTATCACCAAGAACACATCAGGAATCCATTTTTCGAACAGCACAGTAAATCTCGAAAAAATGCCCAAAAATCCACTGAAATACTTTCCAAATCGAATTCTGATCTTGAATCTTTGCACGAATTGATTCAGTACATCAATTTGAACAGTTATGTGGTGAAAACCTCAGTCAAAACACTCCTAAATTCCAGAATTTGATGAACTCCGAAAATCTTCAAAAAATTGCCCAAATTTCTTCAAGATCTTCACAAATCACAATCTGCTAGGCTCTGATACCACTTGTGATCCCACATCTAATCAAGTAACAATGTAAGAATCATGATCTTCTATATAGAATAGAGAAAGAATACAAAGATTGGAGTTAAGATCTACTTTCTCTCTCTAAACTCTCTCTCTAGGTTGTCATCTCTCTTTACACGTATATGACTTCCACAATGACAACTTTTCAATGACAACAACAATGACTACTAACTAATTCTATTACAAGCTCACTATATATACATTTTGACTTTCACCTCTAAATACTTTGACTTTGACCTTTAAGCCTCTACTTTGACTTTTACAATGCTTTGACCATTTACAATTAAACACTAAATCTTGAATACATTTTATGCACTAACAATCTCCCTCTATGGATTCAAGATTTAAAAAATTGATGACGATAGTCTTCAGCTCTTTGTACCTTCATATCTTTCAACACTTTAAGCACTTTAAACAATCTCCCTCTTCGTTTTGAAGGAAAATCAATCTTCGAAAAATAACTCTGAAGAATCTTCAAGTAGGCGTTGTCTTCAGAAATCCAATCTGACTGTTTTAGTCTTCAACTGGATCTTCAAAATCAAATAGTCATCAAAGTCTTGAAACACAAACTTCACATCTTTGTGGTGTTGGTCAAAGTCTTCAAAGAAAATCTTCAACTTCTTGAATCGTCGTATCACTGATCTTTGTAATACGAATCTTTGCACCTTTGAGAAATATCTTCAGTCTTTGAATATGAACATGCTTTGAGCTTTAACTGGGTTTTGAGCTTTGTAAACATTCTTGAATGATCTTCGAATCTTTGTAACTTTGAGTACCTTGAACTGTGTATCTTCATCTTCTTGAACAATAACAAACTTTGAACTTTGAACTTTCGAATCATCTCGAAACATCTTGAACTTTTTAACTCGATCTTCTTGACTATAACAAAAACTTCACTTTATCTTGAAATTGAACCCTCAAATCTTCTCCCCCTTTTTGATGATTGTGAGCATCATGATCATCAAAACTTCAATATCAATTTCAGCAGTCTTTGAAAATACCAATAACAATCTCCTCCTTCTGATCTGAATAACCGTCAATTCCAAAAGTATTTATCTGAATCTTTTCAAATTCATACAAAATGAAAGTGGTAACCCTGAAACAATGGATGAATCAGTTATAATACATGTAAGTTGCACGGAGCCACTTAGTACAACGAATGCACTTTGGAAAGGAGCTTTTTAATGTTCATTCCTCCAGGGCTTCCATTCAATCATCGAAAAACCACAAAGGAAATTTCTACGAACGTTATGACAAGAAAACATATTTCTTGTGTGTATGTGCAAGTGTAGAAATGATTGAAGCAACTTATGCTTGAAAATTAGGCTCAAAGTGTGTAAACTGTTGAAACAGCAACAAGTTTTCCACGGACTCAATGTGCATGAATGAAGAGCGAAGGTGGGGCAAACTTCCTTCTTTTTCAATATCTAGACCTTCCGAGTGAAGATCAGATAGATAATATGCTGTTTCTCCAAGAAATTTTGAAACATATCTTTGTTAAGAAAGAAATGAGTAGCTGGTGGGGTTAAAGCAAGAGTTGGCATGGGCTAGTTGCCTGTTTCAACGATGGTCACCAAAGAATGTGAACCAATCAGTAATGTGGCTGCCCGGCTCAGAAAGTGGCTGGTGCAGATTTCTCTTATTCTTTTAACTCTGTTCTCACACCCTCTTTCTGTTTTTAAACCGCTCACTTCTACCCACCCTCATTTACATTTTACCTCGGCACAATGAGATACTCAACCGTATGAGTTATCTCCCCCACTCTTTGATTTTGATCCCTCACCCCTCAATCACTCAAAGGATAACTTATTGGGTAGTAAACACTGGTTAACGTAGATCCATAGAAGTTCTGTAAAATCTCACACTGATTCCCATGAAATTTTGTCCTAAAAATATGTGTTGTTCAACAGTTTAGCTTGAACAAGTATGAATATCGGCATTTGATTAACATTGCCATCAGAATGTATGCTCCTCAAAAATATCATGAATATTTGAGCATTTGATCTTTGAAGATTTCTCACAACAAGAATATTGAAAGAATGAAATGAATTCGAAAGACTTGTTTGAGAATCTGACAATGTATTAATCAGATCAAATAACATGAATGATATTTTTGAGGAGTTGATCAAGCTAGTGGTTCGGGCGTTCAAGTGCCTGAAAATGTGGAAACAAATGTTGAAACGGGTATTGGTAATGTTGGTGGTACTCAAGTGATGGAAAGTGCGAATTTAGGATTTCTGGGTGATGTCAGTCCTACGGTTGAAAAGCCTGATGGATGTGATAACAAAACTGTTGAGGAAAGAATGGCAGATGGATTCATTCAAGATGTTGTTTATGTTGAATCTGATGATGATCCAGAAATTGCTGTTGTAAAGATTAAAGAAGAGTTGGATGATGTATTCGATGGTGATAAAGTTCAACCTGATTCTGATTCCGAAAAAGAAAATGATCAACCAGATCCAGTGATACAAGTTCCGGTGATACCTGATATTCCAGAAGGCAAAATCAAAGATCCAGTCTCCGAGGCTGAAATGTGTAATCTTCAAATGTTGGTGGATAGAGAATCACTGATTGTAAGAGGAAATCATCGAACAAGGATTATTACTCTGTTCCAAGAAGATATCAGGGGTGACTTATTTGTGAAACAGATTCAGCCGATTGACAAGGTAAAGTTGTACTCAATTGAAAAGTTTCCACGCAAGAATCAGATTGAATACTTGTACATGATGAACGACAAAGATAAAGAGCTCAGATTCGTCAGAACAGATAAAAAAATTGTAAGAATTGTGAAGATAGAATCGGATAAGATTCTGAATGTATTCTACCCAAGATTCACGGTGTACAGAACAGACGGAAAGGAATGGTCATTTAGCGAGGCCGACTTCAAAGCCTTAACCTGTGAGGATTTCTTTGCCTTATATGATATTCTTGCAAGACGTCCGGACAAAGATATTACTTGGTCTGAAGCTTATCAAGCAGTCAAAAGATTCATGAAGAATTTGATCATACTTAACTGACTTTCAAATGGCTTTAGAATGAAATCAGGTCAGAGTGAATAAAAGAAGGCCAAACAGACGTCTTTTAGATATTCAAGGTATTCCTCTTTACACTATGCTAGAAAAACCAGAGTTTGGGGTTATTTATCATAATGGGCAAAAGAAGAAGAAGTTCTTGAGGCTCATTGAAGTCAACTTATACTCTGATGGGACGCTCTACATGATCAAGATTCGGCTGACTGAAAAGCTAAGACTGGATGAACAGAAAAAGGTGCCTTTGAAGGATAAGGAGAAAGTCTTGATCAACAACGCTTTGAAAGCCATGCAAGATCGACTGGATTACCGGAATTCACTAAGAAGATTTGAGATCATTTTTTGGATCAGAAAGAGATACATTCCACCAGAGCAGCTTAGAGGATAAAGCTTACTTGACTAACTTGAATACAAAGGGGGAGAATGTTAGTGTCTATTTTATGTTGTATTCAAGTTGAGGGACTAAATATGTAAATAGTAGATCTAGGTATAAAAAGCCTAGATCTCCTTGTTTTTTACTAACACTTTGACATTCATATCTTTTTACTCTCTGTGAGTTTCTCTCTACCTTTTGTATCATGTTCTTGATGATTAATGAGAGATGACCAGAGTTTATCACAGATCTTGTTCATATTACTTGTATCTTGGGATCACAGGTATTCCACTACCAAAAGTAGGGGAAAATCCTGCACATGACAAACCTGATTCGGAAGATGAGCCACCTAAGAAAAACATTAATGTACAAGTTCCTTTCGTGTATGAAACTCTTAATGCTTCATATCTGAAAAACAAAACACCTCATCACTCGAATGATTATATTGACATATGTTCCGTTGCCAAAACTGTGGAAACTCCGGTTCCGGTTCAAGCAACACCAGATGATGATTCTCATGCCAACTCAGAGTTCAAACGTTACGTTCCACCTCTGATTTTGGAAAACATAATTTTTAACCTTGAAGAATCAATTTTGAGAGATAAGATTATTTTTGAAACCGAAAGAACTGTACTCTTATCTACCATCAATAAGCTCAAAAATAATAAAACCGAGTCATTATCCGAATCTGAAAGGACGAGTTATAAGACCGAGATTGCTAAATTAAACTCCAAATTGTCTGCCCTGGCTACAGAACTTTTAACAACAAATATGGCCAAGGGATGTCCTGGGGATACCCCGATGAAGCCTATCTCTCCGGACACCATCTCGGTTAACCCATCTCCTACTAATTCGGATAACTCCTCATGTAAAGCTTTTCTAGGCGTGTCCCTTGACACAGATGACAAGCCTTTGATTTCACCAAATAAAGGTAAAGCGACTCAATCCGAATCAGTTCAAAGGAATCTTTTCCCTGATTTCAACAATCCTTTTGCGGATGATTTCTTTAACTGCTCCTCATCCGACTCAGACTGTCCAAATCCACTTGACTCTGCTCACCGATATTATGAGTTCATGAATTCCTCAGCTTGTCAAGATGATGATATTTATAAGATCGACTCTACTCCAAAGCTTGTGAGTCATGTTCAATTTCTTAACAAAATTCCTTCACCGGTTAACTTTCAAAGAGGGGAGTGTTCCACTTCTGCCCCCAAAAACGTTTCTCAACCAAAATCGTCAAAATCTAAGTTGAAAATACGGTCAAAGAAACGCTCGAAAACAGGTAATTCTCACAAAAGACAATCTTACTACTCTAGTTCCTCTGACAGTGAGCTTAATGATTCTTAAGAAAATCATGTTTTTAGAAGAGTAAAAATGGTTTGGAGAAAGAAATCAACTACAGAAGACTATAATGGAAACACGTCTCATAATTCTCCTGTAGTTGATACAAAGTCATTTGTTTCCAAGATTGGTTCACCTGCTCATGTTTACCCTATAGCTAAATTGATTAGTTTAAACCGAGCAAAGCTCTGCTGCACTTATTGTGGAAAGAGTGACTTTGTGCATCCAAGGTATGTCAATAACTGGTATGGTACTTATAGTATCCCCAATCCCCATTTTAATGTTAAGGCATCTAACCATCAAGGATCCATCAAAACATGGATACCAAAATCTTTCTGATCTGTTTTTGCAGGAATGTCATGTGTAACACAATTCAGAATAGTCCTTTCACATGACAACAATAAAAGGTTACGCCAATTTTGAGGGGGTCATCAAGTATTTGACATATACATGAATGTTTCAGTGAATTCAAAGACTGTGGTGATTCATTCCGAATAACTTACATGTGTTTGTTATTCTCTGATTTTAACTTCCATGTTTGCCACGTCCAATATTTTCTTGCCTTAGTTATTTCCATGTCTCATATATCTTGTTGATTTTTCGATGGAAATACACTCGCTTAAATTCCAATTTTGTTTCTATAGTACGTCATTTCTATTAATGATTCCATTCTTATCTGATATACTAGTTATGACTTGTTCTTCACAATTAAACTCTTTATTCTTTGTTTGATTTTTGACCATAAGGTGCTCAATGAGTCATTCTAGTTCGAACTTGACTTTGTTTTGTGATATTCCTTATCATTTTTTATGACTTCTGATTACCTCAGATCAGAACTCGAACTTCATTTTTATGACTTCTGAACAAATCAGTTCAGGACTCGTATTTCACTGTTTACTAAACTGTTCTACTAGATGCATGAAAGTGAGTGTTAAGAATTACATCGTTTCTATGGTCTATCCAGAACCGGAAGGACCTACCCAAGAAACACATCTACTTATAGACATCAGTAAGGGTCTAGTTTGATAGATGAGTTTGGAGAGAAAGGAAAAATGGTGAGGATGTGACAGGACTTACAAGAATTATTGGTCCTTACCAAATCGAGTCAGTTATCCGGGTAACCACACAATCTATTCATTCTCGTTCTTTGGAGATGGATGTTGAAACAGACATGGACCCAGTGTCGATACCTCGTGTCACCCCACCCAGCCACTCAAGTATCTCACAACAGATGCTTGTTTCATATATTCACGGAGAATTAGCACATAATCTATCTACTCCTCACTCGGAGGTCTTAGATATTGAACAAGGAATACATCAGCTCCGGTCTCCAAACTTCATATTCTAATCACTGTGTCAATTGATTTTAACTTGAGTCCCAAGTTAAATCAATATTTTGAGCCAAACAGATAAAATTTAATTCTTTCACACATGCACGAGTCTTTGTGATTCCAATTGCATATCTTCGTGATATTGCCGGAACAGTTTGAGAGGTAATTTTTAATATTTTACTTCGGTGATAACTGGAAGTCCTATCAGAGATACCCCAATGCCAACTCTGAACATAGGCCGCACAATTATTTTAATTGTTGTGATAACAGTTACTATGTGTTTCTGTGTTAGGTGATTACCTCATTTTGGTTACTTAACGTTTTATGTGGAATTTTGCTACTCATCAGTGTTGTCTTTGAAGTTACATGATGCTCAAGATGCTCCTAATCATCAAGAGGGGGAGAACTGATACAGATTCAAAGACACGTATCATCATCATGAGGGGAGAAACGTTTTAAATGTTCAAAGACCCAGATTATCAAGTTGAGGGGGAGTAAGCAAAAGTTTAAGGGAAGTAACTGTTATGATCTGGGCAGAAAAGAGTACAAGTGCATGATTCTTCTATGCCTTACCAAGCAGTGTTCGCTACATGTTCTCAAGCTGAAAGCCAATTCAACTCGTGGCTCAACTCATGATACTATGAAGAGTAAGAGCATAATTCAAGGGGGAGTGTGAAAGACATGAAGTCAAGCAACGCCAACATCTGTCAAAGACTCAAGACAAAGAGAAGACCAAGACCTGAAGAGTTCAAGATCGTATTTTTTCTTTATATAACTTTAGGGGAGATTGTTAGGACTAAAAGTCCTATAAAATAGAAAGTGATACAGAGAAAAGAATTGCTTTATTTAATTGTTTGTAAAAGCCTTATTTATGTTAATGGGCTTATTAGAGGTTATGGGCCATGGGCTTTAGAGTCGAAGCCTTTGGTATTTAATGTTTTGTTTTCTAATCATTAGGTTAGACTTTGAGAGAAGGGTTTAGGGAATTAATCAGAATATTGAGTACGGCTAATAGAGATATAGAGAGTGTTCTTTATTCCAATCTTGTAATACTCTCCACATTCATTCAATAAAGATTAATCATTGCGTTCATTACATTGTTACTTGATCAAACTGGGATCCACATCTTGGGTATCAGTTGTTCTCATAAACACTTTGCCTCCTTCTGAACCCTCAACCTCTGAAAACCCCATTCACTTCTAATCAACAATCAGTGAACGAAACAATATCCGAACCCCAACAATTATTACCTGACATACCTGAAGATATCGCTGCTGAAGCCTCTTCTTCAGCACCTACAGAACTTCATTCTGAGCCAGCGATTCATGCTCCAGCTCAAGATGGACAGTAAATCACCCAATTGATCAAATTCTAGGTGATCTAAATGAAGGTATTCAAACACGACGAAGTTCAGATAACATTTGTCTTTTTGTTAATTTTGTTTCGCTGATTGAACCAGAAAGAACCGATGATGCCCTCAGAGATCCAAACTGGGTCAGTGCTATGCAAGAAGAGCTGACTGGGTTTGAAAGAAACAAAGTTTGGAATCTTGTTCCCAGACCATCTGATAAAACTGTAATTGGCACCAAGTGGGTGTATCGAAATAAGTTAGATGAATTTGGAACTGTGACTCGCAATAAAGCTCGACTAGTTGCTCAGGGATACAGACAAGAGGAAGGTATAGACTATAATGAAACCTTTGCCCCAGTGGCAAGACTCAAAGCAATTCGAGGACTTTACACTTAGCCTATTTTTCAATACTTCTTTAAGCGTAGAAGTTGGAGCTAACAATGTCGATGACATAATTTTCTGTTCTACTAATCCACTATATTGCAAAAACTTTGCCACCTTAATGGGATTTTTTTTTAAAATGAGTATGTTATGTGAGATGAATTTCTTCCTCGGTCTTCAAGTTAAACAACTGTCGACCGGGATATTCATAAATCAGGCCAAGTACATCTGGGATATTCTTAAGAAATTCCTGGAACAGTCCTCACCGATGAAAACTCCCATGGCACCCGATACAAAGTTACACACCAATCCTAACGAAAAAGATGTGGACACTAAAACGTACCGGGGAATGATTGGTTCTTTAATGTACCTCACTGCTAGTAGACCGGACATCATGTTTTCTACATTTCTTTGCGCCCGATTTCAGTCAAAACCAAAAGAGTCTCACTTAATCGCTGTTAAACGAATTTTTCGTTATTTGAGAGGTACTGCTGATCTTGGCTTGTGGTACCCGAAAGAGACAGGTTTTGAACTTTCGGTGTATTCTGATGCAGACCACGCGGGTAGCATGATGGATCGGAAGAGCACATCGGGTCATGTGCAGTTCTTGGGCTATAGTCTGGTGAGGTGGGCATCCAAGAAGCAGCAGTGTGTCTCTACGTCGACTGCCGAGGCGGAATACGTGGCTACCGCAAGCTGCTGTTCTCAAGTGATATGGATGCGCACGCAACTCAAGAACTACGGTTTCACATACACCAAGGTTCCCATCTACTGCGACTCGAAGAGTGTTATTGCAATATCCAGCAATCCGGTCCAGCATACCAAGACGAAGCACATAGACGTTCGGTACCATTTTATCAAGAATCACGTTGAAAGAGGTACAGTCGAACTCTACTTTGTAAATACAGAACATCAGCTAGCAGACCTGTTTACAAAACCCCTGGATGAAAAACGCTTTAATTATCTAGTGTCCAGGTTAGGTATGCTAAATCTGAAGACCTGATCTGATTGTGTGCCCGATACAAGTTCAATACATCTACGAGAAACTGTCTAATCATCATCTGTTGTTCACACTCCAGATGATTGAGTATACACTTTCTCGCATCTATATTCTACTTGTATCAGTTACATTGTTAGAATAAGTCTCTGTATTAATTAGGTAGATTTCGTTTGATTGTTTTTTTTTCAACGTGTGTTTCCTTCTATTTATTACTGTCGTCTGATTTGTTTGGTGTATATCTGTGCTTTCACGAATTTCTCATGTGTTCAGGGGGAGCACGAACAAGTATCAGGTAAGTAACTTCTAGTGTTGAGGGGGAGTGTCACACACAAGTTTTTTTTAACTGCCATAAAAGTTTTTTTGTGTGTGTGGACATTCCCGAGTGATATTCCCATCAGACTACGTGCACATTCCGAGGGGGAGCACAACCCTAGTTGTTCATCATTTAAGGGGGAGCATCACACATTGTTTTTCTTAAAAGTGTCAAAGTTTTTGTGTGTGGTGTCGTCTCCCAATTCATTCAAATGCACGTTCCGAGGGGGAGCAGGGAAATACCCGTGCTAAGGTCGAGGGGAAGCAGGGCATATTTTTTAAGAAAGGGTCCAAATTGTCAAATTTTTAGGCTTTCCGGACACTTACCCGGTAAGTGACCGGGTAACCCTTGTTACCGGGTAAACTTACCGGACCGGGTAAGTGACCGGGTAACAGCATGTTACCGGGTAAGTGACCCGCTATTTAAGCTATCCGGGAACCACAGTTATCATTTTACCCGGAACCCTCTCTCAAACCTCTCATAAACCCTCTCGACTCCCTTGCGCTCGGAAACCCTCGGATCTTGCTCTCTTTCATTGATTTCGCAATCCACCTAACCGGTATGTGTTCCTAATCACTCCTCCATTGCTTATTGCTTCTTGATTCGACTTTTCACCGCGACATGTAGTTGATTTTTGATCGACCGAGGGTTTCTAAACCCGACTTGGGTCGATTGGCTTTATTAGTCGAGTTATATGCTATATACATCAATTAATAATTGTTTGGGACACACATCTACACTTAGATCCATCTAGACCACGTAGATTTAGTTTTGGATAGTGATTTGGTTGATTCGCGCTTCACCGCCACGTCGTCCGGTAACCCTAGGTTACCCGGTAACCACCATCGCGTCTGGTAACATTCATGTTACCCGGACACATTCTTCATACCCGGTAAGCTCCATCGACCCGGTAAACTCGCCATCCGGTAACCCAATGTCGTCCGGATACTTTTGTATCCGGTAAGTTCGACAATCCGGATGGAAAGTTATCTGGAAACCCTGTTTCATCCGGATTGGATCTCATCCAGTAACCATACGATTATCTGGACACTACATTTTACCCGGTAACCGATTTCCATCCGGTAAGTGCCCCTTAACCCGGTAACTTCTATTTTATCCGGTAAGTCCTATATGTCCTGATACCCTGTTTATCCAGACACTGCTAAAGTCCTGTACCTTTGCTATTTTTTAAACATTGGCATTCCCAATGTCATGCTCCAACTGGCAGTCCTCAATCTACCGCTGATTGAGCCATTCAAATGCTAAGGTACGCATCAAAGTTAGTTTTATCCCATCCAAGATCTAACACTGTGTTTTACAGGTACACTTATGGCGGATCAACAAGATCAACAACAGCCGAACATTCCTCCTCCAGAGGAACTTATTGACGAAGCGGCCGACAATGCTTTGGTTCCCGAGGACCATGGCATTGAGATCTCACCGAACAATCACCATCTAGACGCTGTTGAATTCCGACCAACACACCGCGTGGTCGTTGACATCATGCTTGGCCACCCGCTTCGCCGAGCTCTCACCGCCACCACTGATATCCGGGTACTATACGTCTACCAAGTGTGGCGCACGGCCAGAGTTGTCACTGCCAACAACACTCAGACCATCACGACACGCATCGACAGTCACCCCTTCATGCTCACGCTGGAATCACTCCGACGACTCCTATCCCTTCCGGAACCTACTGCCGGAGGCAATGCCGCCTATGCCCCCGTCGTTAATGACGCAACACTCTGCATTGACATCCGCGCACTCGGATATCACCACGAGCTCAACCGCTCCTCCGCATTCAACCAAAAGTACATCGCACCGGTCTGGTATACCCTATTCACCATCTTGAATAGATGCGTGTCCTCCAGATGGAAGGGAATCGACCAATGCACCGTCGACTTCCTACACTTCTTTCACGCCGTGTGTTACAACCACCATATCAACTTCGCCACAATCATCTGGCGGGAACTCGTTCAAGCAATTAGACAGGTCGGAGGATCTAAAGAAAAGAAGTTTCAAGCATTCCCTCGTTTCCTTTCTCTGGCCATCCGACAACACATGGAGGCGAATCCACTTATCCTGAGACGTATCAATCATCCAGTATGTCCCCAGTTTAACTTGCAGTACTTAGTGATTCACAATCCACCGACTACCCCACCATGCCTATCCCAGAACACCTACTGGCACACGCAGACCCCAATGCACCGAGTGTGGTAGAATACAGGCGAGCGTTAGGGAATCCCATGGTCCAGCCAGAGCCGGAGGGACCTCCCCACGGACATAGACCTGAGCGACGTGAGGCTCCAAGGACGAGAGGAGGTAGAGTCCGGGTAGCTGGGGCTCCCGGACGGGGTGTGTTGGGAGTACATGGGAGGGAAACAGGCGCAGGCGGTGCATTGGATCCGCATGCCGGTACTACCCAATCCAGCCAACCCAGAACAAGCCAATAACCACCCGTAAATACCACCCGTCCTACTGATGAGGCCAGACTGTCGACTAGCTTACATGAGGTCTCGGTCGTTTCTGCCACCCCATTGCTAGAGGAAGACCCCGGTACGGACACCACAGAGCCAATATCTCCGTCCATCCAGGTCAAAAATGTCGAATCCGACAGCACGGACACCGATACGCGCATCCCTGATTCCACATCGTATCGGCCGTCACCCTCCATTAACTGAAGATTCTCCTTCTGCCTCACCCACACCCTCCACCATCCCACCAGGTGAGCCTATTATGGGAGTCACAAGGAGAGAGGAGGGATTATTAGTTGAAAATCAAGAAGTGGTGAGACAGAGTGAAGTTAGATCGAAAAAGAATCATGAGAGAGTAAGACGTAAAAATAAAGAGGCTTCAGAGCGCATCCAGCCCAGTGTCGACCAGGTAGCCGCATCTGCTACTTCGTCTCATTTGTTGGGACGAGGTATTGAAGAAGTCGCCGTGGACCTAGCGGCGCAATTGCACACCCCCAAGCCACTCACCCATCTCTCAACAGATGGGTGTTTTACAATCACATGGGGACTTATCACAAAGTCTACCGATCTCTCACTCGGAGAGTATTGGTATTGAAACAAGAGACCAGCCTCCCCCGGTCTCGACTTCTTTGGATGCACTATTGAGTCTAGAGCCATTTGCTAAAATACATTCTTCGGCTAGGACACAGGACGAGACAACGAACATCGGTGCTCTTCATGACCCGATCGGAACTTTTGTAGTGTCTCTACTTTCGGGCGGAACGCGAGGATCGGAAGGAAATCCTACCACGCCCACACCTTTGCCATCCGTGAACGTAGGTGGCACTACCTCTAAGGTAGATGTCTCAACGGGTGCTCTAAGTGACCCTGGTGTTAAATTACCCGACTTCGTGTCAAGGGAGTATCTGGACGACGCCCTAAAGGTTGTCCAAGAGAAACTGACGGAGGAGTTCCGAACCGAGCTCGACAAGGTAAAATCTCTGCTTAAGGGGAAGGAAAAGCTGGTAGAACCCGAAACCGCACCGATCCCTCCACCGACACCCGCATAACCCACTTTCTCGGTGGACACTTTGAAGACCATGCTCCTAGCCCAACTTCTACAGACTACAGATATCGACTCCTTGACTGAAACAGATCTTATTGCCGTTCTTCGATCACAATCATCTGCTCAGTCGTCTTCCGTCAACACTCGTATGGATCGGGTTGACGCGACTCTCAAGGAAATTCAGCAAGCCTTAACCACTTTATCCGAGAGAGTCGCCTCCATGGAAGAAACCTGCAAAAGTCAAGCCGGTGGACTAAAGCGAAGGCACGATGATCAGGATAATCCTGATCACCGTGAGGGGGAGAATAAAAGACTGCGATTAGCCGAGTATGCCCCGATTCTTACTAATACTACTATAACGGTTCAACCGGAACCATCAACTGTGGCAACTGCAACCGAAGACGAACCTGAAGCCCAGTTGAGCTTAGCTGAGATGGTTATCGATATGAATATCTCAGACGACGAAGACCCAACGGTTGAAAAGCCTGAAGGAGAATCACATGAATTGGTCACCTATTCTGCATCAGAAGGGCCTGCACTTGATCTGATTGATCCAGATTCCGAGATCGACCCCGAGACTGAAAATGCATGGTACGAAAAAACCGCCAGTGCAATAATTCTCCAGGTAAATTTGATCTTTCATACTGATGAAGACGACAACGTTGATTATGACCAGTTTCTACTGCAAAATCTGTATGGTACACCCATTCAGACTTCACAGGCTCCCGAGACTTCTACTATTCCACCGACATCTCCTCAACAACCAACAGCTTCTGATCTTCCTCCTCCACCACAGCAACAAATCTGATGGGAGAAGATCATGATCCTTATTCCTGGAGGAATCACTGAAGAAGCTTTATGTTCACAGGTTACGCCCCATCGAGCCAACATTCTACCTTAGGATTTCTAAATCCGACCCGGAATACCAAAGCCAGTACATAAATGCCATGAAGCGGTGTCTGCCAGTTAGCCAAGTCCGAACCAAGCACAAAATCTCTGAAGTGCTCAACATCCAGACAGGTCGAATCCTTAGAGTCATGTTTCCAGTATTCAGCGTCTAACGCGAAGATAGTAATGAATGGAGATTTTCCGAAGCTGAAAGACCTTCGAACCAGAACCGTCCGACCACTTCATGTTACTAAAGTGCTCGAGGCTGTCCGTCGATTCCTGATTCGCACAATCAGGATGTCCTACCTCACAGACTTTCAAATGGGAATCGAGAACAGAGCAAAGAAGGTAAACCTGCTGAAACTGAACCTTGCACCCGAGCTGAAGATGTATCCCGAGAACGCACTACTTCTAGAACCATAATTTGGGATTGTATACCTCAATGATCAGAAAGAAAAGAGGTTTCTCTGCTTCAGCCAGGTCGACAGATTCTGCGATGGCACACTCCTCAAAGTCAGAGATGCTCTTCGTAACACCATCACTTATGAATCCGAAAATCAAAAATCGTCGTTTGTCCCCAATTCAAATGAGACAACCGCACGAGAAGCACTAGAAGTGATAGAATACCGCATCGACTACCACCGAGCCATCCGAATGTTCGAGATCTACTTTGCGCTTCGAAAGAGATTCGTCGAGAACTGTCGCGAACTCGAACTTCAATTCAAAGGGGGAGATTGTTAGGGTCAAAATCAGGTTGAATAGAAGTTCAAGGGTTAATTTTTTATTTATCATTTTGAGCCTTTAATGTGTAACGGGCCATGGGATTGAATGATGTGGACCCATGGTATATAATGTTTGTTAGCCTTAGAAAATTAGGCTAGTTGTCAATTTACACTTTCAAAGCGTATTGTAATTCTCTTTGTTGAATGAAAGTGAATTGGATGACCAATTGAAATCATACTGTCTGTTCATATCTATTGATTTCTACTGTTCGTTGCATTAATCTGGAACTCACGGATTTTTCTTCCTCAGGGCCTGCTATCCAAAATGAAACAGAGATCGAATTCTCTAGAGAAGCAGTGCTCAGACCTCCTCCTGACTTATCAGCCCTAAACCTATCACTGCTACCTGATGGACCTTTCATCCCTGGTCAAGTGGTCAGTGATCCCTATGGAAAAATCTTCTTACACTGGAATGGTGTTATGTGCTTTCAACATTTTTCAGAACTCCCTATATGTCCTGTCAACCAATTCAGAGATCTTGTCTACGGGTGCAACAAATCAAGACTAGGAATCTACCTAAAGACCCATGTGCTGAATGAAGCCAAGCTTAGAAGACAACAGGGTGAAGTAGTTCCTGATTGGATGGTCCCAGAGACAAATGATTTTGATGAATTGCTCTTCACAAATGAACCTCAATAGCAAATAGATCCTTCTTTGTATTCTTCTGGTATTTATCAGTAGTTATCTTTTAGTACTTGTAACTTTATTTCATTGTACTTGTAATTTTCCATCTTCCCTTTTAGTACTTGTAACTTTATTTCATTGTACTTTATTTCATTGTACTTGTAATTTATCAGTAGTTATCTTTTAGTACTTGTAATTTTCCATCTTCCCTGAAAACAGTAAATGGGACACACATCTATTAGTTCTTTTTATCCTTATGTTTTTATACTTAGCAATTTTCTTATGTTTTTTTGTCATCATCAAATAGGGGGAGATTGTTGATCCAAACCCTCTCAGTGATTTGATGATGACCCTTAGAATTACTTAGTGAAAATTATAAGTAACATTGTATGTATTAGTGTTTCACCATCAATGATATCATACTGAGTCTGTTCGGTATCACTGATGGGTAACCACTGTTCTTCTTTTTCATCAGTGATAAATGTATATCGGTGATAGTTGAGTGTGTTCAGCAGTACAGATGATCACGGATTAGTTCACCTATAAACAATGTTGTTTGTAATCTCTGAAGACAAGTTTCGCGACAAAGAGTTCATCGCTGACATCGAAGACAAAGCTGATGAACAAGTGACAAGTCTACTAATGATCTAATGCGGATATCAGTGAAACCAAGACAAGTCCACCCATGCGACGTTTCAAGAAGAAGACTTCAGCGATAGCTGACTTACATGAGATCTCACTGATGGAATATCAACTCAGCGATCGTTGATCATGAAGCATGCTCTACAAGAAATGTTTGTCTTATCCTCTTGCACACTTTTGTACGATTTGTCAGAAGGACATACCTTTGTCCAGAATCGTACAAACCACTCTGCCACTATACTGTTCACCAGGCGGCCCAAAGTATGTTTGCAAAAGTCAGAAGCATGCGCCCAACCAATTGTTGACACATGTAAAGTCCTCCTAACATGCATTAAATGCATGTAGTATAAATAAGAGGAATGCACCTTCATTTCGAAGGTGGTCATCCCTGAGTCTTCTTAGTGCCTTAAAAAAAGTATCCTTAATTTTCTTTCTTCTTTTCTCTCTATTTCTTAGAGCATGAAACCTTTGTGATTCTCAAGTTTGTTTAAATTAGGTCTTGTACTTAGTCTTATTCTGCAACAAACTGTAAATTGTTTGATTTATGTAACACCCGTAAACTTTCGACAACACAAGTTAGGCAAGGTGCAGCAAGTGGCTTACAAGTTTACGAGGAACCGGGAAGGACGAAGTTGCTCATGACCGAAGGAAATACCGAAGGAGTATAGGATCGGAAAACGGAGTTTTTTGGCTCAAGAGGGCATGGCGCGACTATGCCCGGCGATTGTGACGTGGTCACTGTCGTCAGGGAGGCACCACCCTTCGGTACATCAGCGACGAATATGCCCGCGATTGTGCCATAGGGCACTCTCGCGTGGCATTGTTGCGGGCCGAGGTTTCAGCCGTGGTACACATCCGGCTATTGTGCCCGCGATTGTGCCAAGGGCAATATCGCGGGGCACTCTCGCATGCGGGGCCGGGGACGATAAAACGTGAAGTTCAGCTCTTTTTCCATTTCTCACTTCAACCAAACCCTTCCTTTTCTCTCTAAACCGAACCCTCTTGGTATTTAAGGGTTTTTACACCCTTGAAGCCTCAATCCTTGGAACCCTTGTGATACTTTGCATCTAGAAGAAGATTGAAGATCTATGAAGTGAAACTTTCCATCTCATCTCATCCCATCTTGAAGATTTCTTGATTTTAGGGTTTTATCCAACTCTCTTCAAAACCCTTTCATATTTTGGAGTTCAAGACTCATCTTGGAGCCCTAGACACATTGTTGTGTGAATTCAAGAGTTGTGGGATAAGGTAAAATGTCATCTTCCTCTTTTGAGAAACCAGGGTTTTGTGATTCTTCTTTCTCTCCTTATATTCTTAGTTGGAACTTGGTATGACATAGAAATGTTGTGGTTAAGGATCATTGTGGAAAACTTGGACCTAGAAGGAAGGTTCAAGATCTCATCCAAGGAACTCGAGTTTGTGGGTAAAACCTAGATTTAGTCTAAATCTAGTGAGGTGAGTTTTAGTTGCTTTGATAAACTATATACATGTCAAAATGCACTTATTTTAGGGTTTTGGAAATACATCCATGAGTTTATTCTATCTTCATGAGTTTTAAGAATATTTGCAAAGGGGTACACTTTTGGTCCATAAACTCTTGAAAACAATCATGTCATTTTATGAAGTGTTTGAGTCACCAACAATGGAAATCATAGTCCACCAAGTAAAGTTTTTGTCACTTGGAAAAATTGGGTAACGCGTCTTTTTGGTGTCAAAAGTGGGAAATTGGAGTACAAATGGTTTTAGACGGATTAACAAATGAAAGGAAGTATTTTATGGTCGATTATTGCTATATGTCTTATTTGGGGTCTTACTCACTTATGTACTTTTATATATTGGAACTTTACGTTCCTCGGTTTTAAAGTGTGGACAATTGGAAATGATCATTCCTTAATCATTTGTTAGGACTAAAAGTCCTATAAAATAGAAAGTGATATAAATAAATATTTAGTGTTATTTATTGGTTTGTAAAGCCTCTCAAGATAATGGGCTTTATGGCTAATGGGCTTGGGCCTGTCAAGCCCTTGGTATTTATTGTGTGATTAGAGTGGTAATTAGGTTAGTAGTGATGAGATTAGCCGTGCGCTTAACAGAGTTTAGAGAGAGAGTTTGTTCATCATTATAATCTTGTAACTCTCTGCATTCAATCAATAAAGGATTAATCGTTTCATATTCATTGTTACTTGTTAATCTGGGATCTAAAATTGGTATCAGAGCAGAAGGACGTTGATTCAAAGGTATTTTTTATTTTTCTTGATCATTCATCGCACGCACTGTGTTCATCTCAAGAATTTGATTGCTTCGATTTTGGTGTTAAAACCTAAAATTGAGGCTAGATAAATTCTTCTTATAAGTTTTCTAAGATATACATGTGTTTTCAAATCGTCTGGTTGAGTAAAAATCCTTGATTTTTAAAATTCTTGATCTGTTTGGTGTTTGCTCCCTGTTCGTGAGAAGTATTAATTTTTCTGGTCAAAAATGCTAGTTGATTCGTTTCTAGTATTGTTTTCGTGAGTTTTTGTGTTAGTTTCCGTGTTAGTACTAAGTACATGCAGATTATCTCTGTTCAAGACTGCAGAAATTCATCGAACCGGGTAAGTTTTTCTTGTTTCTATTTGGTTTCGAAGTCCCGGTATTTATATCTCCAGGTAGTAATAACTCCCGGTAGTAAATATTCCCGATACTAATATCTCCCGGTAGTGTGTAACTCCCGGTGTAGTCATCTCCCGGTAGTGATAACTCCCGGTGCTGATATCTCCCGGTAGTATTAACTCCCGGTGTAGTCATCTCCCGGTAGAGATAACTCCCGGAACTATTTTCTCCCGGTACTTCAACTTCCGGTACTTTAACTTCCGGTACTATTTTCTCTCGGTACTTCAACTTCCGGTACTGCCATCTCCCAGTACTATTCTGTGTCATCCAGTAGAACTGTCTTAGGCTACACTCTGTTAGAATTTGCGTTAGGTTTCTCAAAATCCTTTGAATCACACCACGTCCTACGATCACCACTGCAATCTCAATGGCTTCACAAGACGCACTCGCTATCGGATCTGAGTTCAAGCCTCCTGTTCTATATCGCGGGGAATACAATGAATGGAAAGACAGATTTTTGTGCTTCATTCAAACCAAGCCACTTTACGAGGAGATTCTTCGCTCGCTCAAGGAGGGCCCTGTTGTTCCACAATTAATGGATGTTCCAGCTATTGAAGGTGGACCTCCTGCCCACAAAGTGCCTAAACCGTATGACAAACTGACGGTAGAAGAGAAACGTAAAGCCGATGGTGACATATTGGCTAAAACCTATCTGGTATATAGTCTTCCTAACAACATCTATTGTAGCATCGACAGCCACAAGGACACGGCCAAAGGAATGTGGGATCAGCTAGCCAAGATAATGCAAGGCAGTCGAGAAGGAAATCAGATGAAGATCACTAATTGCTTCACTAGGTATGAATCCTTCAAAGCTAAAAGAGGTGAATCCCTCACTGAGACATATGAACGCTTCTGTACACTTCTGAATGATTTGCACAAGAACAATATCTTCAAGTCCAATCTAGAATGCAACATCAAGTTTCTCAAAAACCTTCAACCTGAATGGAAGGGCTTTGTTCAACACGTCCGCCACAACCGTTCGCTAGAGAATGTTCCGCTGCACGAGATATACGAGATGTTACTTCAAGATGAAGATGATGTTGCCGAATTGATAGGAGATAACAAGTCTAAAGAGAAGATAAAGGAAGATCCTCTTTCCTTAATGTCACACAAGAAGGAAAAACAGTCTTCACGCAGTTCTCATCGAGAAGACGCTCCGAGTGAATCCGAACATGAAGATGACGAACCAGAAAGTGATTCTGATCCTGACCTTGATAGCATCAAGAAAGCTGTCGCCTTGTTAACACGGGAGTACGCACGGAAAAAGTTCTTCAAGAAGCCAACGAATAACAACCAGCGATACTCCACTAACTCCAAGCGACGGGATTACAAGGACAAAAACGATGGGAAACGCAAGAATGATGATGGAAGAAAGAGAAATGACGATGGGAAGCGCACTGAAGGAAAGTCTGATGATCGAGATGACGATGAACCCGTGAAATGCTACAACTGCGGGAGGCGAGGTCATTTCGCCAAAGATTACCGGAAGCCTGTAGTACGTAATGCTGAGTACTACAAGAACAAAATGCTTCTAGCAAGACAGAAAGAGGCAGGTCAAACATTGATGGCGGAAGACGATCACTGGCTGCTCAAGACTGATGATGAGCATGAAGATGCGGAAGCTCATATGTGTTACACTGGTTTGAATCCGGAAGATACTGATTCCGAAGATGATTCTTCCGATGAAAAGAAGGACAAACACGAGTGCCAGGTATGTGGTTCTTCCAATGCTAACTTGTTAAATCAAATGCATGAAATGGTGCGCACTTTGGATTCGTTTAAAATTAAGGTTAAGACCAAAGACGCCCACATCTCTAAGCTAGAAGCCGAGGTTAAGTTAAAATATGATACCATAGGCAGACTAGCGATTGAAAAGGCTGAGGACAAATGTGTGATAGATAATTATCAAACTGAGTGCTCGGCCTATTCAGAAAGAGCTAAACTTCTCGAGACCCAAATATCTGAATATACTCAAAAGTTAGAGAAATCTCAAGAGGAATTTTCTAAAAGCATTTTAGTTCAAGATAATGTTTTGAAATAGAATGAAAAATTGACCACTAAGCTTAAAGATCTTGAATCCAAACTTTATAAACTTGGTCAATCTGAACAAACCATTCACTTGAACAAGCCCAAGGAGTTCAAATATTACAACTCACTTTGGGGACTCGGATATGATAATCCGTGCTACCTAAAGAAGGTCTTGTCAAAGGTTCCCACTCTTTATGAATTTGATTTCATGGGATTAGACAAGATATATCCAGAGTACAAAATCAAGTGGACTAAGGCATCTAAGGAAGATGAGGAGTTTGAGGATTTTAAAAGACAAACCGCCATACCTCTACCTCCAATAGAGGCAAAATCTAAAACGGATACTTCCTCTTCGGAAAATAACACGAAATCGGATGATGCGCCGCTTAGGAAGAACATAAATGTACAAATTCCTTTCGTGTACGAAACGCTTAATGCATCGTATTTAAAAAGCAAAATTCCTTATCTCTCAAATGACTATTTTGACATCTGCTCTCTCGCCAAAACGGTTGAGACTTCACCTCCTGTTCCGGCAACCGCAGATGAAGACTCTAATGATCATTATTATTGTTTTGCAAAAACCTTTGTACGGCTACAGTCTGCCACTGAATCTTATTCATTCGATCTATCAATACAAGTGAGATTTATGGCTGGCTATTACTGATTGTGTTGGTTAATTGTTGATTGCTTATGTATCTGGGATCCACAATTGGTATCAGAGCCCTTGGTATTTAATGTGTGATTAGAGTGGTAATTAGGTGAGACTTGGTGAGATTAGCCGTGCGCTTAACAGAGTTTAGAGAGAGAGTTTGTTCATCATTATAATCTTGTAACTCTCTGCATTCAATCAATAAAGGATTAATCGTTTCATATTCATTGTTACTTGTTAATCTGGGATCCACAATTGGTATCAGAGCAGAGGGACAAAGCTATCGATTCAAATGTATTTTTCTGGTTTTTCTTGATCATTCAAAGTACATACTGTGTTCATCTCAAGAATTTTTGATTGCTTTGATTTTGGTGTTAAAACCCAAAATTGAGGCTTGATACATTCTTCTCATAGGTTTTCTAAGATCTCTCTGTGTTTTCAAATCGTTTGGTTGAGTAAAAATCACTGATTTTTTAAGTTCTTGATTTATTTGGTTTTTGCTCCCTGTTCGTGAAAATTATCAATTTTTCTTGTCAAAAGTGCTATTTGATTCGTTTTAGTAGTGTTTTCGTGTGTTTTTGGGCTAGTTTTCGTGTTAGTACTAAGTTCTTGCAGATTAATTCTCAGCAAGAGTGCAGAAAGTCATCGAACCGGGTAAGTTTTTCTTGTTTCTGAATTGGTTTCGAAGTCCCGGTACTGATATCTCCCGGTAGTAATAACTCCCGGTGCTGATATCTCCCGGTAGTGTCTACTCCCGATATCTCCCGGTAGTAATAACTCCCGGTGCTGATATCTACCGGTACTTCAACTCCCGGTATTCCATCTCCCGGTACTCCATCTCCCGGTATTACATCTCCCGGTACCTAACTTAGTCCCGGTATTACTCAGTTGTGGGACTCGGTTTGCCAGTCCCGGTATCACAACTCCCGGTATTTCTCTGTGACTTCCCAGTTGCGGGACTTCTCAATTGCGGGACTTTCCATTTGCGGGACTTGCTTCTAATACCGGAAGCTGTAAATTTCGGATTTTTAGGTTTTGTGATTTTTGAACTTTCATAACTTCAAATCGTCATAACTCGCTCAAAAATCAGTATTTTGCAATGAAATTTTACAGGGTTACTCAAAATGTGATTCTGAACATATTCTCTGGAATGTTTTCTGCTAAAAACATCTACAACTATGAGTTCGATCACACCACAGTAAACTGAACAGGCTTTCAATTTCGGATCTGTAAACCCTGTCTGCTTTTGATCGATATCTTGAATTGTCTCACGATCACTTCTGTCAAGTAACAATGTCTTATCCGACTTACTTTGAGCTCAAAGAGAAAGTTTCTCTTTTAGAAGCGCATATCTCTAAGCTAGAAGCCGAGGCTGAGATCAAATATGATGCCGTAGGCAGGCTAGCGATTGAAAAGGCTGAGGACAAATGTGTGATAGAAAACTATCAAACTGAGTGCTCGGCCTATTCAGAAAGAGCTAAACTCCTCGAGACCCAAATATCTGAATATACTCAAAAGTTAGAGAAGTTTCAGGAGGAGTATTCTAAAAGTATCTTAGTTCAAGATAATGTCTTAAAAGAAAATGAAAAATTGACCACTAAGCTTAAGGAACTTGAATCCAAACTTTATAAACTTGGTCAATCTGAACAAACCATCCACTTGAACAAGCCCAAGGAGTTCAAATATTACAACTCACTTTGGGGACTCGGATATGATAATCCGTGCTACCTAAAGAAAGTCCTGTCAAAGGTCCCCACTCTTTATGAATTTGATTTCCTGGGCTTAGACAAGATATATCCAGAGTACAAAATCAAGTGGACTAAGGCATCTAAGGAAGATGAGGAGTTTGAGGATTTTAAAAGACAAACCGCCATACCTCTACCTCCAATAGAGGCAAAACCTAAAACGGATAATCCCTCTTCGGAAAATAACACGAAATCGGATGATGCGCCGCCTAGGAAGAACATAAATGTACAAATTCCTTTCGTGTACGAAACGCTTAATGCATTGTATTTAAAAAGCAAAATTCCTTATCTCCCCAATAACTATTTTGACATCTGCTCTCTTGCCAAAACGGTTGAGACTCCGCCTCCTGTTCCGGCAACCGCAGATGAAGACTCTAATGATCAAACAGAGTTGAAACGTTATGTTCCACCTCTGATTTTGGAAAACATTATTTTTAAACTGGAAGAGTCAATTATAATAGATAAGGTCACTTATGAAACCGAAAGGATTGTACTTTTAGATTCTATTGACAAGCTCAAACAGAATAAACCCGACTCACTATCCGAATCTGAAAGAGAGTCCTATCGAACCGAGATTGACAAGTTGACATCTCAACTGGCTGTTTTGGCATCTGAAGCCTTAACGCTGAGAATGGCTAAGGGGAATTCTGTGGATACCCCAATGACGCCGGTCACTCCTGAAACAATCTCGTTTGATGATGCTCAGATCTTTTCGGATAGTTCGTCGTGCAAAGCCTTTATGGGAGTGTCTGATGACACCACTACTACAGATTTGAGCTTTAAGGATAAAGGTAAGGCCATCGAACCCGATTCTGTTCAAAATAATCTTTTTCCGGTTTTTTATAATCCTTTTGCGAATGACTCCTCGTCTGACTCTGATGGCGACACTCCACCTGATTCTGCAAGAAGATTTTCTGAGTTTATGAATTCCACTCCTTGTCATGAAGATGATTTTTCTAAGATTGATGTTGCTCCTAAGCTTGCAAGTCACATTCAACTTCTTGAGAAAATGCCTTTACCGGTTAATTTTAAAAAGGGAGAATGTTCCAACTCCAAATATGTTTCTAAGACCAATTCTTCAAATTCAAAATCTAAAAGACGGTCAAAGAAACGCCCGAAAACCGGTAAGTCTCACAAAAGACAATCTTATTACTCTAGTTCTTCTAACAGTGAGCTTCATGATTCTTCAGATAATCATGTTCTAAGAAAAGTAAAAATGGTTTGGAGAAAGAAATCAACTACAGAAGATAGTGATGGAAACAAGTCTCATAATTCTCCTGTAGTTGATACAAAGTCATTTACTTCCAAGACTGGCTCACGTGCTCATGTTTACCCTATAGCTAAGCTAATCAGTCTAAATCGAGCAAAGATCTGTTGCACTTATTGTGGAAAAAGTGACTTTGTACATCCAAGGTATGTGAACAACTGATATGGTACCTATAGCATCCCCAATCCCCATAATAAAGTCAAGACATCTAACCACCAAGGATCCATCAAAGCATGGATACCAAAATCTTTTTGATCTGTTTTTGCAGGGATTTCATGTGTGATAATATACAGAATTTTATTTTCACATCATTGAATATTTTTTTGGAAAAGAGAACCTTACGGTTCGGTCCTTTGGCCATTTATACTTTGGAAAAATACTAAATTTCGGGAAAGTTGTACATCGGCCTATGTAGCCATGTTGGATTTACTCTATTTTGCCAAACGATGTATGATGCCTTATTGCTTGATTTATATTCTAATGGGTTTTGGAACGTTGTCCGATCTTAAGTGGATAAATGTGGAGCATTTTATGAGAAATACAATTATGGCATAAATGTTGCTTTATTTACATGATTTAAATGTGCTAGTTCATTTAATCGGAGTCATGTGATGTTAGACTGTAATGCAATGGATCCATAGGCATAGGAGTCAGTCGTTTATCATGGAGTGTTGATGTCCATGTCTATATCTAGTGGGTGGTCCCAAGTCATAGTTGTTTTAATGTAAGCTTGCGGTGGTGCTGATGGTAGCCAAATACGAAGCTATATCTTGCGGTGGTTGTCCCATGAGGGACTGTATACGGGGACTAGTGACTTTTGTGGTGACACTCATCTAAAGGTCGAGTAGACGCTAGGGTCATTTAGGTATCTTTCGGTGGGGCCATGATGTGCTAGATACGGGGATCCATGACCCGACGCGAATCTCGAGAACGTTGATAAGTGGCTTAACTTTGTGTGACCGCGACATTAGATGGAATCGGGTCTCCCCCGTCATCAAAAGGTGCTATTTGTGGGTATTTCCTTACCCTTACTTTCGGTGTTAAATTGTACAACCAATATTTTCCTAATGAATATTTTGAGTAAGTGTGAGTATATTTGGAAAATGAAGGTATTGGACGTTTAATATTGTAGAGCATCGTTTAGGATGTTGATTTTGTGTCTTGGGCACACCTTGGACGAATATGAAAGGTCTACTTATTTCTCAAATATTATATGAAGTTGTGACGCATACTCCACTATCAAGGTTTTATAAAGTTTATGATTTACGGCTAACTATGTTTATGGCAAACTATTGGTTTTAAACTGTTTAAAGATTTTATGTTTTAACCTGCTTTAACTCACTAGGCGTTAAGCCTAACACTTCTTCTTTTCAACATGTATATCAGGTCTTAGATGGATCTGAGTAGCGAGTGGAGCTTGGTAGAAGTTCCGGGTGGATGACTTAGAGATGCCGTCCGGGTTTTGAGAAGATAACAGATTTGGTGGTTCTAGTAACACCCGTCGGTCTTGCTCCCGTATGTGGGACTAGACTAGAGTCCTATAGTACTCTGATTTTGTTGTAGTATTTCTACCCTTGTACACGTTAGATTGTTGTATTCCGGGTTTGTATTGAGGGATTTTTGGAAGTTTTAAATTTTCTGCTATTACAAATTTTTAGGGGTGTTACAAGTTGGTATCAGAACTCTAGTTTAAGTGAACTAGGTATGACCTTAAGATGCCTAGACTTAAGTTGAGACTTTAAGTTATGATTGGTATGATATGGTTAGGATTCTTAAGTTGTGGGGAGGTTGTGGAGCCGGATAGGAATGCATTATTGGGATGTCGTGACTATGGTGACGTGAACCCTTATGTAGAGTATGTTCATAATTTCAATTACCTACTGTCATTATGAATATATTTTCACATAAGCGTGCTTCATTTTACTATTATTACGATACTCGGTGTATGTTATAGAAGCCTTTGTTTTATGTTAAGTTCTAGTGTTAATTCTTAATATTGTTCTTGTATGTGTCAGACGGTAATGGAAAATGCGCAAAGAGAGAAACTGGATCTCACGGAACCAAGTACACAAGAGGTAGGCCCTCAAGCGGGTTTATTGGCCAGTGTGGTGCAGATGATGGCGTCGGCTATGGAGCAACAAGAAGAAAGGTAAATAAATTTGTTGGAGGACAGGGATGCTGACGCCCTAAGGCAAAGGGAGAATGTCGAGAGTAATGGAATAGCTTGCTCATTTAAGACGTTTCTGTATAGCAAGCCGCCAGAGTTTTCAGGTACATACGACCCGATAGCATGTATGAATTGGATCCAAGAAATGGAGCAGGCGTTTGACACCAGTGAGTGCGAGGAGGGACATAAAGTAAAGTTCGCCTCCCGAATGTTGAGAGGTCGGGCTCTCACTTGGTGGAATGTCACTAAGTCCACCCACGGGAACGCCATCATTACTTCGCTGACTTGGGAAACCTTCAGGTAAAAGGTGTTAGATGAATATTGCAACGAAAGGGCGATTGATCGGATAGAAGAAGAGTTTTGCGCCCTCAAGAAAGGAGGAATGTCGGTACGAGAGTACTCGACCCTTTTCATGGAAAATTGGATCTAGTAGGCCATGTCGCCCTGAGCGAGAAGGAGAGAGTCGAGGATTACCTCAATGGCCTTCCGGCTGAAATGAAAGCAATGGTCCGAAGTTCCAAGTCCTCCACCCTTCGAGAAGCAATAGAAGAGTCGCAATTCATGGAGGATGCTTATGCTCAGGGTAGAGAGGAGGCAGAGAGTAAGGAAAGGAGAAGACAGGAGTAGCGGTTGAGCTCACCTCAGGGACACCGTGACCTCGACGACAGAAGGGATATCATCTATCGTAGAAAGTCAAAATGGTGTCAGGGATGTCGGGTAAAGCATGTGGGGAGGTGTAATCCCAATCCCATGGCATGTCTCAAATGTGGAATAGTGGGTCACTCCCAATGAGATTGTCCAGTGAAAGGAATAATTTGCTTTGTGTACAAGGAACCGAATCATGTTAAAAGAGATTGCCCGCACGTGAGGAGCGGTGAAGGATCAAGTAACCGACGAATTCTGCCAAGGCAAGAGTGACGCATCGACAACGTCAGGTATGTTTCTTTTTGCCAATCTTCTCAGAATTAGTGTCTTGGGTGTGCATGCGTCATAGTCGGGTCATGAATTGCTAGTTGGTTAATGAAAAGAGTGTGGTAAATTTTTATGACATGACTCTATGAGGCAATTTATTTAGAAGTATGGGTAGTCGATCGACAACGTATGTGCTTGACCCTCGTGGTACCTTTGGTGATGGCACGATTCGAGAGGTGCTACTGGTCAAGTCAAAGGAGCATTGGTGAATACTCCATGGTGCAACTTCACAAGGTAAAGTGTCAGGTTCCAAGGAGGTGGAAATGGTGATGGTTGGAAACCGACCAATGTCGTGCAAGCGACGTTGTAAGAGTGCCAAAGGACGGCGGCGTAGAATGAGGGATTTGGAATTTATGGCAGTCGAGAGAAGTACTAGGAAGCGTCATAAGGAAAAGCACTTGAGGCAATGCGGGTGCCGAGTTAAAGTGGGAAGGATAAGGAGATGCTTTGGCCTTTCTAAAGGTTCTGCATGCCGGATTGGCGTGTCGTGTACCCCTTCGTACTCGGAGAAGACTTCACGGGGATCTCGTAATGGGTGCATGAGAGGATGGAGATAAACTTTGTCGTGGGTAACTGATCGACAAGGAGATTGGTGTACTGCTTAATGGATACAGTAAGGGAATGGTAAAGGATAGTAATCGTATCTTTGTACGGGAGATCGGCCTGGTGTTTTGGGAATCGCGTGGACCGAATTCTTAATAATTTGATGTTAGGTGGTGTTAGGAAAGTTCAAAGTGGTATGGTTTCGTAAGACGATCAGACTTTAAGCCTAAAATTTTGATGCACCACGGGCGGTGGACATCTTCAATGTGTCAAGTCGGGACACTTTTGAGCCTTGTGTCCTCGGTCGGTTAGGAAGCCGACATGGATGGGGGGTAAGTAACCGAAGTTAAGGCAGAACATTCAAGTCCAAAGATCTATTCGAGTGTTATTGGGGTTTGGAGCAACGCCATCACGATACGGATCTCTACCCGAGGCCTTACGGGATTAAGGAAACCGATATTGGTAAAAGTTTAAGCCTCGAAGATGATGCGAGTGGTAGTAATCAAGGTTGGACCAGAAGAAGGTTGGTGACGCTTGTCAACTTGTGATGAGGATCTTTCCTCAAAATCGAAGATGGAATTTCATGGTAATACCGGGGATCGTCGCGTCACACGCGTAGGGAATAATTTTGGGATGAAATCAATCGGTATACTAAGGATTAGGGTGACATGGAATCACCCGGTTAAGGGGCGTTGAACCAGACAGTCTTAAAGATGTTATTCTTAGCAAGGAATACCATTAGAATACACCGCAAGCACACCAATGATGGGTGGAAAGGATTCTCCAAAAGGCTGAGAAGACAAGAAGTGGTCGTAAATCTCGGTAGGATGGATAATCCGGTGAGATCTTTCGGGAAAAGGACCTTGAAAGTTGTGTACCGTAGTTGGAGTTGAATTGAATTATCTACTTGTAACCGGTAGCGCAATAAATGGTAGGGATATCATTCAAAGAATAGGGGGTGATGCTCTAGATATCGGTGCTCGTTCGTTTGGGAACGGTGGCTCGTGGCAAAAGAATCGTAAAGCTTGCTTAAGAAACTCAAGTCGCGACATGGTGGGTTAATAGTACTTTGGGATTTCGTTGGGACTCCCCTTGTTCGAGAATTCGATGCAACACAAAATGGTGTTCTTTAGGCGATAGTTCGAGGATGAACTCATTTTCAAGGTGGCGAGGATTGTAACACCCGTAAACTTTCGACAAGACAAGTTAGGCAAGGTGCAGCATGTGGCTTACAAGTTTACGAGGAACCAGGAAGGACGAAGATGCTCACGACTGAAGGAAGTACCGAGGGAGTTTGGGATCAGAAAACGGAGTTTTCTAGCTCAAGAAGGCATGGCGCGACTATGCCCGGCGATTGTGACATGGTTACTGTCGCCAGGGCAATGTCGCGGGGAGGCACTACCCTTCGGTACATCAGCGGTGACTATACCCGCGATTGTGCCATAGGGCACTCTCGCGTGGCATTGTCGCGGGTCGAGGTTTCAGCCGTGGTACACATCCGACGATTGTGCCTGTGATTGTTCCAAGGGAAATATCGCAGGGTACTCTCGCATGCGGGGCCAGGGACAATAAAACGTAAAGTTCAGCTCTTTTTCCATTTCTCACTTCAACCAAACCCTTCCCTTTCTCTCTAAATCGAACCCTTTTAGTATTTTAGGGTTTTTACACCCTTAAAGCCTCAATCCTTGGAACCCTTGGGATACTTTGCATCTAGGAGAAGATTGAAGATCTATGGAGTGAAACTTTCCATCTCATCTCATCCCATCTTGAAGATTTCTTGATTTTAGGGTTTTATCCAACTCTCTTCAAAACCCTTTCATATTTTGGAGTTCAAGACTCATTTTGGATCCCTAGAGACATTGTTGTGTGGATTCAAGAGTTGTGTGTTAAGGTAAAATGTTATCTTCCACTTTTGAGAAACTAAGGTTTTGTGATCCTTCTTTCTCTCCTTATTTTCTTGGTTAGAACTTGGTATGACTTAGAAATGTTGTGGTTAAGGATCATTGTGGAAAACTTAGAGCTAGAAGGAAGGTTCAAGTTCTCATCCAAGGAACTCAAGTTTGTGGGTAAAACCTAGATTTAGTCTAAATCTAGTGAGGTGAGTTTTAGTTGCTTTGATAAGCTATATACATGTCAAAATGCGCTTATTTTAGGGTTTTGGAAATACATCTATGAGTTTATTCTATCTTGATGAGTTTTAAGAATATTTGCGAAGGGGTACACTTTTGGTCCATAAACTCTTGAAAACAATCATGTCATTTTATGAAGAGCTTGAGTCACCAACAATGGAAATCTTAGTCCACCAAGTAAAGTTGTTGTCACTTGGAAAATTTGGGTAACGCGTCTTTTTGGTGTCAAAAGTGGGAAATTGGAGTCCAAATGGTTTTAGACGGATTAACAAATGAAAGGAAGTATTTTATGGTCGATTATTGCTATATGTCTTATTTGGGGTCTTACTCACTTATGTACTTTTATATATTGGAACTTTACATTCCTCGGTTTTAAAGTGTGGACAATTGGAAATGATCATTCCTTAATCATTGAATATTTTTGGGAAAAGAGAACCTTATGGTTCGGGCCTTTCGCCATTTATACTTGGGAAAAATACTAAATTTCGGGAACGTTGTACATCGGCCTATGTAGCCATGTTGGCTTTACTCTATTTTTTCAAACGATGTATGATGCCTTATGGCTTGATTTATATTCTAATGGGTTTTGGAATGTTGTCCGATCTTAAGTGGCTCAATGTGGAGCATTTTATGAGAAATACAAGTATGGCATAAATGTTGCTTTCTTTACATCATTTAAATGCGCAAGTTCATTTAATCGGAGTCATGTGATGTTAGACTGTAATGCAATGGATCCATAGGCATAGGAGTTGGTCATTTATCATGGATTGTTGATGTCCATGTCTATATCTAGTGGGCGGTCCCAAGTCATAGTTGTTTTAATGTAAGCTTGCGGTGGTGCTCATGGTAGCCAAATACGGAGCTAAGTCTTGCGGTGGTTGTCCCATGAGGGACCGTATACGGAGACTTGTGACTTTTGTGGTGACACTCATCTAGAAGTCGAGTAGATGTTAGGGTCATTTAGGTATGTTGTGGTGGGACCGTGATGTGCCAGATACGGGGATCCATGACCCGACGTGAATCTCGAGAACGTTGATAAGTGGCTTAACTTTGTGTGACCGCCACATTCGATGGAATCGGGTCTCCCCCGTCACCGAAAGGTGCTATTTGTAGGTATTCCCTTACCCTTACTTTCGGTGTTAAATTTTACAACCAATATTTTCCTAATGAATATTTTGAGTAAAACATCTTGTGTGAGTATATTTGGAAAATGAAGGTATTGGAAGTTTAATATTGTAGAGCATCGTTGTGGATGTTGATTTTGTGTCTTGGGCACACCTTAGGCGAATATGAAAGGTCTACTTATTTTTCAAATATTATATGAAGTTGTGACGCATACTTCACTATCAAGGTTTTATAAAGTTTATGATTTACGGCTAACTATGTTTATGGCAAACTCTTGGTCTTAAACTGTTTAAAGATTTTATGTTTTAAACTGCTTTAACTCACTAGGCGTTAAGCCTAACACTTCTTTTCAACATGTATATCAGGTCTTAGATGGATCTAAGTAGCGAGTGGAGCTTGGTAGAAGTTCCAGGTGGATGACTTAGAGATGTCGTCCGGGTTTTGAGAAGATAGCAGATTTGGTGGTTTTAGTAACACCCGTCGATCTTGCTCCCGTATGTGGGACTAGACTAGTTCCCTATAGTACTCTAATTTTGTTGTAGTATTTCTACCCTTGTACACCTTAGATTGTTGTATTCCGGGTTTGTATTGAGGGATTTTTGGAAGTTTTAAATTTTCTGCTATTTCAAATTGTTAGGGGTGTTACAATTTATCCATAAACAATTTAGAAAACTATAATTCTTGTGTGTTTGTATTCAACCCCCCTTTTACAAACTAATACTTGCATAACCCTTCAGGACCAACAAAACTTTCTAAGGATCTCAAATATATGACCTTAAGCACTCTATATGGCACCTTGCTCAATCATGAGCAATCTTGTCAGCTTAAGATGAATATTCTAAAAGATTCTAAAAGCACACCTGTTGTTTTACTCTCCTCGTAGATGACACCCGCTCAACGATCCTCTATCACTATCACTGAGTTGGAATCAAACTCTGATGATTCATCAGAAAAGGACCCGTCTGAACTTGATGAATCCCTGGCACTCTTGACAAACTCCTTCAAGAGATTTGCAAGAAAGAGTAACTTCAGAAGAAATAAACCTCTCTCTATCACTAACAAGCCTAAATCATCTCCTATTGATAAGACAACTGCTACTTGCTATAACTGCGAAAAGAAAGGACATATTGCTACAGGTCAAAGAAAGTCTTCAAGCCTTCTTCATCTCTCAAACACTCCTCAAACTCTAAGCCCAGAGATAACAAATACCTTAAACGGAAAAATACCTGAAGTTGAAAAACTATCAGAAAAAAGGTAAAGGTCTGATCGCTTAAGAACATGATTGGGCTGAATCTAATGAAGAATCAGATTCTGATGAAGAAGATGAGGCCAATCTCTGTCTTATGGCCGAAATCCAGGAAGTGAAGGAAGAACCCGCTGCTGTTCCCTCTGCATCCTCCACTTCTCAGGTATCAACCTCCCATATCCTAACTCTTATTGATGCTGATAGACTTTGTGCTATCGATTCGCTGACGATTGATTTGTATAATGCCCTGAATGGCAAAACACAAGCTGAACAAATGAATCTCGATTTAACCGAACAACTTAAGAAATGTCATTTAAAGATCCAACAACTATCTAATATAGAAGAAAGTTTAAACGATCAGGTTTATGTAAATCAAATAATCAACATTGAACGCGAAAAAGCTATCACTGGTCTGAAAGCTAAAAAAGCTACTGTTGAAGGATGGTGTAAATCCTCAACAAAGATCAATGAGATAATTGGTGCTCAGATCCCTGTTCATGACAGAAGTGGTCTTGGTTTTTGTGCTAACAAACAAGAACCAAGCAAAGATCGTTCCATGCTTATGTTTGGAATGTCCGTTTCTTCCATCCCTGACTCCTCATCATCTCAGTGCTCTTCATCTAATAATCCCATCCTTGAGGAAAAATCTCCTTTGAGTCCTAAACTCAAAGATAAAGGAAAAAATGTTTTACAAAATCCTCATAAGGGTACCAAAGTGCCAAAGCTGAAAAAGACTAAACCTTCAGCTAATCAACCTTCTGTTTCAAAAGTTAAGATCCCTGAACATGTTCAGCGATCAACCCCAGAATAAAGGTTGACGTAATAACTAAGAAATATGAAGAACCTAAGGTTCCTCCGATCTCTGATGCTAAAGGCATTCTTGGTACGGGCCCTGCTCATTTAGAGCTTTCAAATACCCATGCCTATGGTCCTAAAGCAACTTTCAGCTATAGGAAATGATATCACTACGGACTTACTGACCATATTGCTAATAAGTGCCCCACAGCCACCAAAGCTGAGAAATCAGCTAAGGTGAAGATGACTGCCTTCAAGGCAAAGAAGATCACCCCAGGTGAAAATCAGGCCAAGGTGAAAAATACCACTAAGGTTAAGAAATTAACCAAAGTGAAGGTTACCACTGACGCTAAATCATCAGATGCTGTGAAGACCGCTGATCATATCACTTCCTCTTCCATTGACAAATGTGGACCCATTGTAAAGTGGGTACCAATTCAAAATAATCTTCCTTTTGTTTGCAGGCCTCGAAGGGTATCTGGTATCTAGATAGTGGATGCTCTCTACACATGACTGGATAAAAGAACCTGCTCACTGAATTCAAGGAAGAGAAAGGTCCCTCGGTGACCTTTGGTGGAAATGGAAAAGGCTATACCCAAGGGTTTGGTGTACTTTCAAATGGTACAACTACCTTCAGAAGTGTCGCTTACGTAGAAGGACTGAAGCACAATCTTCTAAGCATCAACCAACAATGTGATAAAGACCACAAAGTATGCTTTACAAAGAAAGCATGTTTTGTCACTGACAAGAAAGAAAAGGTTGCTCTCAACGGTTATCGTTTGGAAAATGTTTATGTCATAAACATGGACTCAACAACCACTGAGAACATTTGTTTTCTATTTAAAGCCTCATCAGATGTCAACTGGCTATGGAATAAAATGCTCTCTCATCTCAACTTCAAAACGTTGAACAATCTATCCTCAAAAGAACTAGTCACTGTCTTACTTCAGCACTCAAACGCTAAGGAATCTCTCTGTTCAACGTGTGAAAAAAGGAAAACAAACCAAAGTCAGATTCAAATCCAAAAGAGTGTCATCAGTGACAAGCCCTCTTCAACTCCTCTATATGGAATTATTTGGCTCTGTCAACATACAATTCATCGTTGGAAAGAAATATACTCTCGTCATAGTAGATGAATTCTGTCGCTATTCATGGGTAATGTTTCTCAGATCTAAGAGTGATACTCTAGAAGAACTCATCTCTTTTGTCAGGAAAATGGAAGTCCTGAATATTATGAAGGTTCACTCAATAAGGAGTTATCATGGAATTGAATTCAAAAATAGTTCTCTTGATAACTTCTTTGAGAGAAAGGGAATTTCTCACAACTTCTCAGTGGTGAGAACACCTCAGCAAAACAGAGTCGCTGAAAGAAGAAACATAACGATTATCAAAGCTGCTCGATCTATGCTCAACGATTCTCATCTTCCTACTCAATTCTGGGTAGAAGCTGTCAACACTTCCTGTCTTACTCAAAATAGGGCGCTGATTGTTAATAGATTCAACAAAAAATGCCTATGAACGTTTCCTTGGGAGAAAGACATCTATCAGCTTTTTTCATATCTTTGGTTGCCAGTGCTTCATTTTAAACAACAGAGATACTCTTGGAAAGTTCAATCCCAAAGCTGACGATGGAGTCTTCCTTGGATACTCCTCAGTATCTAAAGCCTTCAGAGTCTTCAATAAGAGAAGACAAACTGTCGAAGAAACCATTCATGTCACTTTTGATGAATCTGGTTCAGCAAATTCAAGACCCACTGCTGATAACGAAGAATTGAATCATTGGATGTTTTCTCATTATGGGGAACCAGAAGCAAATTTCAATCTTGGCCCTCAGGTCAACAACCCAATCGCTGATGATGATTCTATCACTATTCCTAGCATGCAAACAAGTGAAGCTGAATTTAAGAAAAAGAGATCACAAGATGATCAATCGATTTTTCTTAAACTCTTGAAGAATTCTCCCCTTTTTTCTTTCTTTGAATTGAGAAATTCTTGCTTCAGTAATGATATTCACAATATAGCACAAGTTTAAGAAAAAGAGATCACAGGATGATCAATCGATTTTTCTTAAACTCTTGAAAAAGAATTCTCCCCCTTTTACTATCTTGAGACAGAATCTTCTTTAAACATTTCTCCCCCTGTCATGAAATTGAATCTTTGCCTTGAAAGCTCTTTGACATGAAATTGAATTAAACATTTCTCCCCCTTTTTCGATGAAAGTGAGCATCATGATCATCGAAAACCTTCTTCAATTTCAGTCGCGTCTTTGAGAATCATTAACAATCTCTTCCTTAATGAACAATCTTGCTCCCCCTCAAACTAAGAATTCTAGAGCAATTTGATTTCTCCCCCTGAAAATATGCATATATTTCATTTAGGCACAGTAGTTGAAAAAAAATTAATCAAAGAAAATAAAATTCATTGAACTACAATTTATAACTACTATCATTTGATCATTTGAAAACTTTACAAAAGAAATCCAACTGAATGAAATTTAACAGATTTTTCAATCAAATGAAATCAAATGCATGTGTTTGGATTCAAATACAAGACATCATTGCATATCAAGTTAAAAATGTTCAATTTCAACCCCTTTATTAAATCTATTTGGTGTGCTAGCATGCGAAATATGATTTGCAACAAACAAATGTACTTCTGAAACCTATAAGAATACTTTGCTCTTACTCACACTATATGACTGAAATCAGAATTTCCACAAGTTTATAAGTTTATCGCGACATTGTTATTTCCCCAAGATATAAGAGATGTGTGCTCATTGGCATCTTTTATTTTTGTGCACATTGGCATCTTTTATTTTGTGCACATTGGCATCTTTTTATCAACAGGTTTATTAAGACTAAGATACACCGTAAACGTAACTTTCTATCTGGTTCTAGAGCAGGATTTGGATCAGCCAATCCCAGACCAGTTGGCCTTAGGGGCTAGGTGACGAGCACCCCTTGGAACTTACTCTCCCAAACCAGAAAGGCTACATCGATATATCCTAATTCCATCTGTACCAGTAGGACATGGTTTTCTATCTGGTTCTATAGCAGGATTTGGGTCAGCCAATCCCAGACCAGTTGATCTTAGGGGCTAGGTATCGAGTACCCCTTGGGACTTAATCTCCCAAACCAGATAGGCCACAGGCACAAACTTTCAAACCTAATGATTTTTTTTTTTTTTTTATATCATCTCAATCACTTGGTTATAAAACTTTGTGCTTCCCTCATAATTTCATTTCCATTCTTCATTCTGACAATTAGGCTTTGTGAGCATCGTATTCTATATAAGTCTAGATTTACACAATTTTGCGCATATATCAAAATTTCATTCATGTTTTGCTGACCTTTCGATTTATTTCAGAAGCGAAAGTTGAAGCAAATAAAACGCAGATAATACAACAATACTTGTAAAATCCTCTTTTAGCACACATTTAATTCATTGAATGAAAATTGAAAATTTTCATCTCATTGAATTAAATTTGTTGAGATTCAAATTTTCAAAGCAGTAGAAATGAAACATAATGCAATGTTACCTTTCACCACTTGTTCCTTGAATTGAAAGATGTGACAGTTAAGGATATCACCTGATAAGTATGAGTTCTAAACTGATTTGTTTAGAAGTCTTATTCTTTGAAGTACGGGTCCTGAACTGAATTGTTCAGAAGCCATAGCCGTTGAAGCACGGGTCCTGAACTGATTTGTCCAGAAACCATAAACTGTGAAATCCGGGTTCTAAACTGATGTGTTTAGAAACCAATTCACTTTACTCCCCCTTAATGGCACAAGTAATCTTCTTCCGAGAGTTCAACGCTTTGCTTCTAAATCTGCAAAAACAGATTAAGTAGATTTTGGTACCCAACGTGTCTTGGGTCCTGGCTTGTTAAGCGGAGCTCTATAAGAAGAAAAATGATAAGTACCGTACCAATATTGAGCATCATTATTTTTAATAAAATCATTAGTTCCACAATAAGAACAACACAAATTCTTTTGTGCTAACCTGATTAAATGATTTGCGGAATATAATGAACCAGGTTTAGCAAAAGATTTACCTTTCAGGTTAGTGTTCTTGTTTGGAACAGATGATTTTGGTACATCTTTTTCAGGAGTCGTACCTTTTACTCTCCATTGCATGTTGACTTTCTTGTATGAAGGAAGATCAGCAGATTGAAACTTGGAAGAATTATCCACTGAGTGATCATAGAAGAGATTAGACGGACAAATTGGACATTCAGAATAGCGTTTGGATTTGTTAAGTGACTTCACTTTATAGTATAAGTTGTTCCATTCCTTGGTCACCAAATCAAGTTTCTTCTGAATATCAGACTTAACCAACTTCTCTTTCATGATATCAGTTGATAACACAGCCAAATTCTTTGTCAGCTTTCGTATTTCTTGCTGAAAAATCTTCCTTTCAATATGAAATTCGTCTTTAACACTCCTGGCCTGAAAATCATCTTTCTTCCTCTTTTCTAGCTCTTCACTTCCTTTATCTAAGTATTTTTGAAGCTCAGAAATTTTCTTTGACAATGTCGCATTCTTAGCTTCAAAGACTTTCCTTGTATTTTCATTCTCAATCCTTTCCTTCTCCAATTTTTCTTTTTCAAGAAATAAAACTTTCTCAAAATCTGAATTTTGTGTGGAAAGTTTTCTGCATCTGAGTTCAAGAGCTTTCTTTTCTTCATTTTCTTTCTTCTCCGTCTTTGAAGCTTGTTCAAGTTCATAAACTTTCTGAGAAAGAGAAAGAATTTGCTTTGCATAGCACTTTTTGTCATTCAAACGATCAGCCTTTTCTTTTCTGACATTTTCTCTTTCCACTTTTAGGAGCTTTTCCATGTCTGACATCTTCTTTGTAAGCTCAATAACCTTTTCTTTATCCTCTTTCTCAACTTTCTTTTCTTCTTTCTTTCTCTTAAAAGCAACTTCAGATCCAAGCATTTGCTTTGTTAATTCGTTCCACATCTGCATTGGGTTGTTTTTGAAACATTCAACGCGTTTGTAAATGTGTTGCAGAAGAGAAAGTATAAAAATGGACTTTGCATCTCTATCCGCTTGAGATCTCAAATTCTCTTCAGCCGTATACTCATCGGTAGATTTAAGAACCCTTGAAGCAGGAATAGTAACAGTTGCCGGAATCTCTTTATAAGGTTTGACAAATTGACCCTCAGTAAGAGATAGCATGATATTCTCTCCGTTAGGTTGCCTCTCTATGAAGTTGATGAGTTGATCTTGCCATTGAAGAAAATCAGAATCTTTACTCAGCACCGGAGGTAGATTCATTTTTGAAAATCTAATCTGAAAAAATTCAAACAATTAACAATTAGTAAAACTCGAAAAAATTTCTAAGTAAGAAACGCGCTAAAGAGGGTAGCGCAAATCTCGAAATGCGCTAATGCAGGTGGCGCAATACTCGAAATGCACCAAAGACGATGGCGCAAAGTGGGAAATGCGCCAAAGAAGGTGGCGCAAATTATACTTAGAAAAATTCGAACTCTAAAACTCTTCACTGATGCTAGCACAAAATATGGAGCAAAATCAAATCAGATGGTAATTCTGTAAGAAGCAAGCAAGCAAGTAGCTTAAACTAATTAAGCATGCAAGCAAGTAGCTTAAACTAATTAAGCAAGCAAGCAAGTAGGTGAAACTAATTATTTGACGTTATCGAAGCAAGCATGTAGGTGGCGCATTTCTTGGTGCAATTTGATTTCAGTAGGTGGCGTAATACTGCTTCTTCAGGTGGCGCAATTCAGGTTCAGTGGGTGGCGCATTTTTCAGATCTTGTTAACAAGATGATCAATATCAAAGATCTCTTCAAATCTCCATCAAATCTTCGAATTAAGCAACCAAAATTTGCAGATATGTTAGAAAACAAGTTTCTAACACGATGATGTAAACCAATTTCGCTGAAAAACACTGAATCGAAATCTGATAGAATGATCAGACTGAGATTGATCGAACTTATCAGAAACTGAAAAATCTTCAAATTGATGATCGAATCTGTGAAATTAACCTTCGAATCTTGAATAAGGATTGTTCCTCTATCAAAAACGAATTCAACGAGCTATAATTCCAGTAGAATGAAACTCAAAATTGCAAGAATTTGAGAAAATGAGATTTTCTTGAAAAAATCAAGAAAATCGATCGATTTTCCTCAAAAATCCAACAATTTTGATATCAAATCATGCAAATTCTTCAGCAGATCTTCAATAACTTGCTCTGATACCAATTGTGTGTCCCAAAATGATCAATCAACTAAGAATTCACACAATATTCTAGAGAGAGAAAGTAGATCTCGTATTATCTATGCTCTGTATTATAAGATGAGAGTTATGAACCAAAGCTTAGTTTCTTAGTTAGTTGATTAGTCTAAACAAAGCTATTTATACCTAAGATCTATACAAGACATTAAGCTAAGTTTGACTTTCACAAACATAAAATACATTGACTTTGACTTTGACTTTATCATTAAATCTTGAAGACATATTTTAGACTTAACAGAATTAATCAGAATATTGAGTATGGCTAATAGAGATAGAGAGAGTGTTCTTCATTCTAATCTTGTAATACTCTCCACATTCATTCAATAAAGATTAATCGTTGCGTTCATTACATTGTTACTTGATCAAACTGGGATCCACAATTGGTATCAGAGCAGAGGGACAAAGCTATTGATCAAAGGTAATATTCTAATTCTGATCATTCAAGTTTTAGTCGACTGTTTCATTCAAAGGATTTTTCTTCGCTTTGATTTTGGTGTTAAAACCTGAAATTGAAGCATGAATAATCATCTTTATCGTGTTTCTAAAATCATATCGAGTTTTGGGTTGCTTTGATTGAGTATCAATCATCAATTTTTGAGATTTTTGGTTACTGGGTTTTTACTCCCTGTTCTTGAGAAAAACTCAAATGTTTGCAACAAAGTGCTTATTAAATCGATTTGGTTAGTTGTTTTGGTATTCCCCGGTTGCTTGTTTGTGTTCTAAAGTGATTGCAGATTTTTTCCGAGTTAAAAGGTGCAAAAAAATCGATTTCCAGGTTAGTAGTTCGACTCAAGTGTTTGTTTTCAGAACGCAGTTCTTGAGTTCCGGTACTGGTAATTTCCGGATCCCATTGATTCTGGACCCCCAAGTACCGGATTTCAAGTTCCGGATCCCAAGTTCCGGTATTGCTTTCAATTTCAGCACTCTAATTCCGGAACCATAGATTCCGGATCCGTCTACTTGCGGTCAGCTTTTTGTTTTCGGATCTCGTTTCCGGATCCTTGGTTCGTGCATACCGGATCACCTATTCCGGTTCTTCATACCGGATCCCTCAATTCCGGTACTCAATTCTAAAACCTTTAATTCCGATTCTTGTCCAATACATCGGAACTTGCAAATTCCGGATCCACAATTGGAATTCCCGATCGTGGAATTCCGGATCTAATCCAAAGACGGTGGCGCAAAGTGGGAAATGCGCCAAAGAAGGTGGCGCAAATTATACTTATAAAAATTCGAACTCTAAAACTCTTCACTGATGCTAGCGCAAAATATGGAGCAAAATCAAATCAGATGGTAATTCTGTAAGAAGCAAGCAAGCAAGTAGCGTAAACTAATTAAGCAAGCAAGCAAGTAGCTTAAACTAATTAAGCATGCAAGCAAGTAGCTTAAACTAATTAAGCAAGCAAGCAAGTAGGTGAAACTAATTATTTGACGTTATCGAAGCAAGCATGTAGGTGGCGCATTTCTTGGTGCAATTTGATTTCAGTTGGTGGCGTAATACTGCTTCTTCAGGTGGCGCAATTCAGGTTCAGTGGGTGGCGCAATTCAAGTTCAGTGGGTGGCGCATTTTATAGATCTTGTTAACAAGATGATCAATATCAAAGATCTGTTCAAATCTCCATCAAATCTTCGAATTAAGCAACCAAAATTTGCAGATATGTAGAATCCAGATCCGTGCAACGATTATGTTTGTGAAATCAATAATAATAAACAGTAAGAATACGATTTCAACTGGTCATCTCTGATTAATGCTTTCAATGTAGAGAGAATTACAATACGAATAGAAAGAAAGCAAATGAGACAACTAGCTAATTTTCTAAGCTAATTGCACTTTATATATGCTGGGCCCGTGGTAACAAGCCCACGGCCCGTTCACTATGGACTAAGTTTGAACAATTACAATTCAAACCCTTGAACTTAAAATCAACATAACTTCTACCCTAACAATCTCCCCCTTTGATTTGAAGTTCGAGTTCGCGCTCTATCTCTTGCCAGTTGAATACGTATCGTTTGCGCAACGCGAAGTGAACCTCAAAGAATCTGATGGCGCGGCGGTAGTCGAGACGTTCTTCAACCATATCCAAAGCAGTCTGAGCAGTTCTTTCATTCAGATTGGGTACATAGGATACCTTTGGATTTTCGGATTCGTGTTGATGATCTTCCGAAGAGCGTCTTGAACTTTGAGCAGTGTGCCGTCGCAAAATCGATCTACCTGACTGAACCTCATAAACTTCTTTTCTTTCTGAGCGTTGAGGAAGACGATCCCAAATTCCGGTTGAAGCAGCATTGCATTCTCGGGATACATTGACAGTTCAGGAGCTTTCACATTCGGTTTGAGCAGATTTACCTTCTTCGCTCGGTTCTCGATTGCCATTTGAAATTCCGTAAGATAAGAGATCATAATAGAACGGACGAGGAATCGACGAACTGCTTCGAGCGCCTTTGTTACAGCAAGCGGTCGGATGGTTCTGGTGCGAAGGTCTCTCAGAATAACCAGGAGGTCGAACGGATGGAGATGCTTAAAGTCAGCTTCAGAAAAAATCCATTCTTTTCCGTCTTCACGTCGAACAGTGAACACGGGAAAGACGATCTTCATAATTCGGTTTGACAGAATCTTTAGCACCTCTGAAATTTTATGTTTGGTTCGAACCTGGTCTCTCGGGAGACACCGCTTCATGGCTTCTATGTATCGGAGTTGGCGTGCTGGATCAGGACTGTAGATGCCAAGACAGAAGGTCGGCTCAATCGGGTGAATTCTATGTACAAACAGCTTCTTCAGAGATTCCTCCAGATGAGGAATGAGGACCTTGATCTTCTCCCAACGGTTTTGTTGCTGAGGAGGGGGAGGAAGATCAGGAGCTGTCGTTTGCTGAGGAGATGTCGGGATTTCTGTATTTGATCTTTCGGGTTGATCTGTAGTCTTAGCGGGTTGAGTCGAGTGAACGAGAGTCGTACCATAGAAATTCTGAAGCAGAAACTGGTCGTAATCAACGTTGTCGTCTTCATCAGTGGGAAACACCAAGTTTACCTCGAAGTTTATGGCTCTGGCAACTTTTTCGTACCATGCGTCTTCGTTTTCCGGGTTGGTTTCACATACTGGATCAATCATGGTGAGCATTGGCATGTCTGATGGTTCTTGTGCGACCAATTCCTGTGTTGTACCCTCGGGCTTTTCAACCGTTGGGGCTTCATCATCTGAAATATCCATGTCGATGACCATCTGTGCTAATGGCAACTCGGCTTCAGGTGTTTCTGTTGAAGTTGCCGCAGTTGGGGGTTCCTGTTGAACCACTGTTGTAGTTTCGGCAGTCACGATCTGGACGGTCTCGGTTTGGCGTAGACGCTTCTCCCCCTTACGGTGATCAGGATCATCCTGGTCATCGTGCTTGCGTTTGAGACCGCCGACTTGACTCTTACAAGTGTCTTCTAGTGAGCGGACCCTCTCAGACAGCGTGGCAAGCGCTTTGTTGTAGTCGTTGAGGGTCGAGTCAATGGCGTCAAGGCGTGAGGTGATGGACGAAGATGGAGCAGTGACCTGGGATCGAAGAACTGAGATCAGGTCTGCTTCGGTAGATGCGGTTGTGTCGGATTCCTGGAGCAGTTGGGCTAAGAGCATCGTCTTTAAGGTATCCACCGAATAAATAGGTTGAGCAAATGTCGGTGGATGTGGTGGTGCGGTTTCGGCTTCAACGAATTTTGCTTTACCTTTGATGGCTTTGGCGATCTCGTCGGTGACATGCTGTTCCAGTGCCTCGCGGACAGCCTTGAGGGTGATGTCCAATGACCCTTCCGACACAAAGTCTGGGTGAATAACTATGGGTTCACTTAGATTATCCGTTAAGACATCTACCGCAGAGGTAGAACCACCTACGTTCACAGCTGGCGTGATATTAACTGTGGTAGGATTTCCGTCCAATCCTCGTGTTCCGGAAGTCGGAGACACTATAGACGTTCCGTTCGGGTCACTAAGAGACGCGACTTGGTGTTGTTCCGCATCAAGTGTCCTAGGCGAAGAATGTTCAGTAACAATAGGCTCTAGACTCGATGGTGCACGCAAAGAAGTCGAGACCGGGGGCTGCTGGTCTCTTATTTCAACACCAACACTCTCCGAATGAGAGGCCGGTGGAAGTTGTGCTGAATCCCCGTGTAAGACTGAAACACCCGTCTTTTGAGAGACGGATGAGTTGCTGTGGGGGTCGTGCAATTGCTCCGCTAGGTCCACGGAGTCTGTTTCAATACCCCGTCCCAACGGATGAGACGGGATAGTAGATATGGTGACCTGGATATCACTCGGCTGGGGTCGCTTTTGAGCCTCGTTATCTTTACGGCTCGATCTTTCCTGGTTCTACTTTGAACGCAGTTCTCTCCGTCTCGCATGATCTAACTCCTCTACGTTTTCTCCCTCAGATGTCCTAGTGATAGGTCTGGTTCCAGTATGTGGAGGTGATTCAAGTGGGATGCCAACGGTAAAATCAGGGTTGGGTCCGATACCGTGAGGTATTTGTCTCAGGCGTATGTTTCGGTCGGTATCGGAGTCCGTGGAGTCAGATTCCACGTCTTCAACATCATGAGATGGAGACGGGGGTTCGGTGATATAAGGCTCGGTCGAGTGATGTAGAATTGGTCTGGAGGATTGACCGGCTTGGGCTGAGCTGGAATCGGGTCGCGATTCCACTGTACCACCTACTCTCGGTCCCCTTCCTCTCACAACTAACGTTCCCCGCCCGACAGCACCCACTTGTCGGGCCCTTCCTCCTCTCGTCCTAGGACCCTCACGTCCCTCAGGCCTATTTCCCTGGGCAGGTCCCTCCGGCTCTGGCTGGACAATGGGAATTCCTAACTCTCCCCTATAAGCAACTACCCCTGGTGCAGCGGGATCGACGATGGCTAGTAGGGCGGTAGGAATGGGCGAGGCGACCGCATCGGATGGGATGCGGATCACCATGAATTGGAGGTGTCTGATGAGGCATACCGGATGTGTAATACGTCTTGGAATGGCTGGATTCGCATTCATGTGCTGACGAACTGCAGGCGATAGGAAACGCGGGTATGGGAGGAACTTCTTCTGTTTGGTTCCGCCGATGTGACGAATAGTGGTCACAAGTTCACACCAGATTATCATGGCGAAGTCGACGTGGCGGTGGTAGCACACGGCGTGAACAAGTCGCAGGAAGTCGCCGGTACATTGATCAATACCTTTCCATTGGACGGATAGGCAGCGGTTGAGTATGGTGAAGAGCGTGTACCAAATTGGTGCCAGGAACTTGCGATTGAAGACTGATGGTCGTTGAAGGTCGGAGTTGTAACCAAGGGCACGCATTTGTGCGCACAGTGTGGCATCGTTAACGGCAGGATCGTACCGTTCATGGTTGTTGGCAGTGGCTTCCGGTAGAGACAGTAGTCGGCGAAAGGAATCGGGCGTCAGAGTAAATGGGTGGTTGTCTATCTGTGCCGTGATGGTTTGTGTGTTGCCAATCGTACGGACTTGTGCTGTCAGCCAGACTTGTAGAACGTAGATCAAGGGAACGTCGGCGGTGCGAGTGAGTGCCTCGTGGATGGGATGGCGCATCAGAATGTCTAGAATGACCTGATGTTGCGGGTTAGGTCTGAACAGCGCCGGGTCCAAGTAATGATTGTTGGCCTCCAACTCGATGCCATGATCAGGATGAACCAAGGAAGCATCTGCTACTTCGTCGATGATTTCCTCCTCCTGAGGAATTTGGTCTTCCGGATTTTGTTGTTCCGCCATGTATAAATCTGTCAAAATGGCACACAGTTAGGAACTTAACCAGAAGAACAAGTGTCGGTGCGTACCTTTGCGTTGAATGGCTCAATCTGAGACAGATCGAGGACTGCTAGGGAGAAAACAGGTACCGACTGAACACAACAGCAGGGGAATCCGGATGAAAACCAGGTTGTCCGGACAACTCAAAGAGTCCGGATAACAGAGTTGTTCGGATGAACCTAAGCAAGTGTCCGGATACAAAGGGACTTTTTGGAAAGAGGTTCCCGGATACGCTAGTTTACCGGATAAGATTGTGTCCGGACACTCAAAATTACCCGGTAGTTGAACTTACCGGAAACCATAAGGTTTCCGGACAACTAGGTTTCCGGGAGTTGAGTATGTCCGGATGAAAGTCATATACTTGAATGTGTCCGGATAAAACGTCATATGTTTGAATGTGTCCGGACACGATGAATGTGTCCGGACGAAACGCTTTAGCGACTAATCAAACAAACTATGATGCAATGCTAGTGTGAGTGCACCTAGAAGTGACAAATAGCAATCTAGACTACAAGGAGAGCATTTCCTATCAAGATTACGACTAAATAACCACAAATCTAGCGAAAACCAAACCTGTGTTTCGGATCCAAATATTTTGACCAAATCTGGGTCTGTTTGGTATGTAATGCGAACAAAAAACATATTTGAAATGATTGAGAAGGAAGTGCGAACAACATACCTAAAGTTGTGAGTGAAAAGAGTTCAAATCGTGAGTTCGTGAGTTGTCCGAGAGAGAGAGAGAGAGAGGGGGTTATAGGGTTTTAGGTGAAAATGTTCGGATGTGGAATGGCAGCGGCCCGGGTGTCTTATATAACCCGGGTGTTTTTCGGGTTCATGTCCGACTCGGATATACCCGACCCGGATACTGTCCGGATAACAGGAGATTTCGGATACTGTCCGGATAACCCTGGTGAGGCCCTTTTCGGGAATTTTCAGAAAAACGGAACTTTTTAAGAGACCTTTCTCTCGCTCCCCCTCAAACTGAGCATGGGAATACCATTGCTCCCCCTCGAATCGTGTAGCAGGGTGCAATAGAGGGGTCCGACACAAAAACTTTAAGCTTTTGAGAGAGTACCGGTGTCGCTCCCCCTCAAGTGATGACCAATTTAGGAGTGCCCACACACACAAAAACTTTTGATACGTAAGAGAAAATTGTGTGTGACGCTCCCCCTCAAAGTATGAGTAAACCTTCCTGATGTCGCAGTGTGCTCCCCCTGAACATAATGGTAAATGATGAAAGCACAGAGATTATGAAGTAATCAAAACAAACGATGGTATGAAGTAATCAAAACAAACGATGGTATGAAGTAAAGGAAACGCACGAAGAAAGAGTTAACCAGAGAAACAGACGAAATCTACCTAAACAATACAGAGACTAAATCTAACTAAGTAACCGAGACAAGTAGAATACCAGTACGAGGAAGTGTATGCTCAATCATAAAGAGTGTTAACTCCGGATGATGAGTGGACAGTTACTCGTAGAGGTATGGAACTTGTAAAGGTACACAGTCGGATTAAGTCTTCAGATTTAGCATACCGAGCTTGAACACAAGAGTTTTAAAGCGGTTTTCGTCCAAGGCTTTGGTAAATAGGTCTGCTAGCTGATGTTCTGTATTGACGAAGTAGAGCTCGATTGTACCTCTTTCGACGTGATCCTTAATGAAATGATACCGAACGTCGATGTGCTTCGTCTTGGTATGTTGGACCGGATTGCTGGATATGGCAATTGCGCTCTTTGAGTCACAGTAGATTGGGACTTTGACATAGGTGAATCCGTAGTCTTTGAGTTGTGTCCGCATCCAGATTACTTGGGAACAGCAGCTTGCGGCGGCCACATACTCCGCTTCGGCAGTTGACGTTGACACGCACTGTTGTTTCTTTGATGCCCAGCTTACCAGGCTGTCTCCCAAGAACTGAATGTGTCCCGAGGTGCTCTTGCGGTCCAACATGCATCCCGCGTGATCCGCATCCGAGTAAGCGGAAAGTCCAAAACCTGTCTCTTTCGGGTACCAAAGGCCAAGATCAGCAGTACCACGTAAATAACGAAAAATACGTTTAACAGCATTGTAATGAGACTCTTTAGGGTTGGACTGATAACGGGCGCAGAGAAATTTCGAGAACATGATGTCTGGTCTACTGGCAGTTAGGTACATTAAAGAACCGATAATTCCCCGATACAATTTGGCGTTGACAGCCTTTCCGTTAGGATCGGTGTCAAGCTTTGTATTAGTTGCCATGGGAGTTTTCATTGGTGAGGACTGGTCCAATTGGAATTTCCGAAGAATATCCCTAATGTATTTGGACGGGTTAATGAAGATTCCGGTCGACAGTTGTTTAACTTGAAGACCAAGGAAAAAATTCATCTCACAAAGCATACTCATTTTAAAAAAAATTCCCATGAGTTTGGCAAACTTCTTTGCATATAATGGATTAGTAGAACCAAAAATGATGTCATCGACATATACCTGGACTAGAATGATGTGACCTTTTTCGTTCTTTATAAATAGAGTAGAATCAATAGTACCTCGTGTAAATTTGGATTCTAACAGGAACTTTGATAGGGTGTTGTACCATGCTCGCGGGGCCTGCTTTAGACCGTATGGTGCCTTGTCCAAGATGTAGACATGATCAGGTTTTGAGTCATCCACAAATCCGTCGGGTTGCGACACGTAAACTTCTTCTTGGAGGTCACCGTAAAGAAAAGTTGTCTTCACATCCATCTGGAAGACTGTGAAGTTCTTGTGCGCTGCATAAGCGAGAAACATACGGATTGCTTCAATGCGAGCGACCGGAGCATAGGTCTCATCATAGTCGATCCCCTCTTGTTGTTGGTATCCTTTGGCCACGAGACGCGCCTTGTTGCGAACAACGATGCCGTCTTCGTCCTTCTTATTCTTAAAAATCCATTTGGTGCCGATTACCGTCTTGTGCGTAGGACGTGGAACCAGTCACCATACCTTTAGAGCTTCGAATTGATTCAGCTCCTCTTGCATGGCTATGATCCATTCTGGATCTTCGAGTGCTTCGCGAACGTTCGTCGGCTCGATCTTGCTTAAGAATCCAGAAAATAGGCAGAAGTTGGCAGAAGCGCCTCGTGTACGTACAGGAGTGGAAGGATCACCGATGATCTAATGCAGGGGATGTGCCTTTGTCCATTTGGTGGTGTGCGGAAGCGGCTGTTGGGTAGAGTGAGATGCGTTCGGATCCACATATGCACCAGATGGAAGGTCTTGAACTTGTTCAAGTGTAGCAGTCGTGTTTCATGGAGGAAGTGGGGGAGGATTCGTCGATGGTTGAACAACCTCTGGTTCCGAGGAGTTCAGAGGTTGAACATCGGTTGTAGCAGAAGACGAATCATTAGGAGCGATCTCTGAGAGTATAGGTTCCTCCGGGGGGTTACATTACCAGGTGTACTCGTATCAGAGGAGGATGGTTGAGCTGTCTCCACAGATGTTGACGGCGTACTCGTAGACGGTGGTGGACCAGTTAAGTCGTCCGAATCCGCATTGCGAGCAACTTCAAGTTGCGGGTGCGCTGAGACAGATGTGGAAGAGTGAACAGTGTCATCATAAAAGAATTGAAATAGTAAATCTAAATCAGTAAGATTATCATTCGATGAAGATGCATGATTCGGATTTACTGATGCTGGTGTAGATCCCGAACTTGGAGGTCCGGAAGCTAACACGCCAGTTAAACCGGGTTCTGAACTGAGGTGTTCAGAAGCCAAATCTGCGGCTTCGTCGAATGTCACGTTTATGCTTTCAACAACGGTTTTGGTCCGTTTGTTGTAAACGCGATACGCCTTAGCCTGCATGGAGTATCCAATAAAAACTCCTTCGTCCGCTTTGGGGCTGAATTTCCCGAGATCATCCTTGTCGTTTAGTACATAGCAAGTGCATCCAAATGCATGGAAGTAGCCAACGGTTGGAACGTGATTATTCATGATCTCGTACGGTGTCTTGTTGAACCGCTTGAGAAGGATAGAGCGGTTTTGCGTGTAGCAAGCCGTAGATACCGCCTCAGCCCATAGATATAGCGGTAGATTTGCCTGGGATAGCATTGTTCGTGCAGCTTCAACTAGGGTACGGTTTCGTCTTTCCACCACTCCGTTTTGTTGAGGAGTGTGTGTGATGCCCACCGATCGCAGATAGTCATCCACCTTCTGATTCTTGAACTCCGTCCCATTATCAGTTCTGATAGACTGAACGTGTTGAAGCTTGTTCTGCTGGACAGTCTTCAGGTGATCAATGATGAGCTCCAGAGTTTCGTCCTTCGAGCGTAAGAACATCACCCAAGTGTAGCGTGAGTAGTCGTCCACCATCACGAGCACGTATTTGCGTTTGTTGATGCTCGGAACACGCATTGGACCACACAAATCCATATGAATGAGTTCGAGGGTCCGGATCATGCTCGGAGTTGCCTTCGGCGGATGTGATGCATGCGTCATCTTTCCCTTTTCGCATGCTCCACAAAGACAGTCTTTCACGAACGGAAGTTGTGGCACGCCTCTGACATGTTTGCCTAGCACCAGTTGATTGATACTTCTGAAGTTGAGGTGCGAAAGACGTCTATGCCAGAGCCAAACTTGGTCAGAATCTGCTTTGGACAAGAGGCAGACAGGTTTTTCGGTTTTCATTGCCGCGAGGTCGATGGTGTAGAGATTGGTCTTTCGAGTCCCAACCAGTAGCTCGTCTCCGTTGTTGTTGAGGATTCGACACCGTGTGGCTTTAAAGCTGACCTCGAGATCCTTGTCGCAGAATTGACCAATGTTGAAGAGGTTGTGTCCTACTCCTGCAACGTGGGATGCCTTCTTGATTGTTATCTTGTATTGTACGATGTCGCCGTAGCCTACGATCGGCGACTTCTCGTTATTTCCAAATCTCACGTCTCCGCAGTATTCTTCCTTGTAATTCGTGAGAAGCTCCCTTCTTCCGGTCATGTGCTTGGAGCATCCAGAGTCTAATTACCACACATGACCGTTCTGATTTGTTTTTGTCTTGTCTTCATCAGTAGACGATTGATATCCCGTGAAAGCATCAGTACCTTCATAATCGTCCTCATCATCAGATCTCCCTAGCCAGTACTCATTTTCAGCGAACATTACCTCTCCAGCCTCTTTCTGTCTGGCCAGTGCAAGTTTGGCCTCATAATAGTGAGAGTTCTTCACTGTGGGTTGACGGCAGTCTTTAGCGAAGTGACCGAGTTTCCCGCAGTTGTAGCATTTCACAGGTTCATCTCTCTTCTTGCGGTCACTTTTCTCTGTCTTCTCCTTCTTCTCAGATCTATCTTGCTCTTCTACCTTCTTCTTTCCTTCATACCGATCCTTATAGTCGTGACGCTTATTGGAGGCGGTGGAGAAGCGTTGACTATTGGAGGACGGCTTCTTGTAGAACTTTTGTTATTGAAAGGATTTAGTCAGAAGGGCAATAGATTTCATTAATTCCGATGCTTCATCATCATCATCGTCACCGTCTTTCTCGTCCTCAGATTCTGACTCGGAAGAACTATGTTGTGGACCGCGTCTGGATTGGCTGCTTGAAGATTTCCCCATTTTGGAAGTCATGAGGGCAATAGGATCCGCAGATTGTTTTGGCTCATTCTTCTTCTCTCCCAAAAGCTCATTTACTTCATCTTCATCTTGGAGAAGTGTCTCATATAGTTCATTGATGCTGATGTTCTCTATCAAGTTGTTGTGTTTGACATGAGAAGCATACACTTTCCATTCAGGTAACAAGTTGTTGAGGAACTTTAGTGCGTTCTCAGTATTGGAACGAACAATTTTATTCTTGTTCAGTTCATTGAGAAGTAGACAAAAACGTTCATAGGTCTGGGTAAGGGATTCACTGTTACGCTGCTTGAACCCATCGAACTTGGTTATCGCACTATTTATCTTCAGCTGATTTCCTACAACACTCCCTCGCATCATTTTGGCTACTTGGTCCCACATGCCCTTAGCCGTGTCTTTGTAACTGTCTATGGCAGTGTAGATAGAATTAGGAAGGGCTTGTATAAGATATCTCTTTGCATGTTTTTCTCCTTCAGTCATGCCTCTTTCAAATTCTGTCATCTCAGCAAGAGTCTTCGCCTCACTTCGAGCTTCTGCAGTTGCAGTTGCAGATATGTCCTTCATTGGCTTGTCAATTGGTCCATGTTCCAGGGCTCTCTTGATATACTCATAGTTGTCCTTGGACTCTATGAAGATCATGAACATGTCTCGCCATTGGTTGTACTCGTTCGGGTAGAGACATGGTGGTTTGGTGTCCGTGCCAATTGCGAGAGCATCACGAGAAGTAGACATCTTCGGTTGCAACGGAGTGATCGTCAGACGTGTAGATTGATTCACAGTGTAAAACCTAACGCAAGGCACTAAGAGTGGAGTCCTAACGCAGGTTCTATGAGTGGTCAGACACTAACTTAGCTTACTGGAAAGAAATCCAACTAAGTGATCTGATCTGGAAGTGTCCGGACCAGAATTATGAAAAACAGTTCAAAATTGCAGAGTTGTCCGGATAGGTAAGAGAGTCCGGATAACTTGAGTTTACCGGATGGACTAAAGATACCGGATAGAATCAACAGGATAAACAAAGTTTACCGGATGCAATAGAGTCCGGAAAGTATGAGTTTTCCGGGTACTTTGAAGTTTCCGGAAACTGTGATGTGTCCGGATACTACGAAGATTCCGGGTAAAACGAGGATTTCCGGATAAAATGAATTCCGGATACTTTGAATTATCCGGACCAAAATTACCCGGAAAGTTGAGATTAAAGAGAACTTACCCGGATGACTGACTTACCAAGATGATTGACTTGTCCGGAAGAATTGAACTAGTCCGGATGGAACCACAAACGTCCGGACACCTTGATCTGTCCGGAAAACGCGGCTGTTTTATCCGGACACCGCGGCTGTTTTGCTAAAATCGATCAAAAACTCAACTGGGGTTACTCTAATGTGTTCCTGAAAGGTTAGAAACAATACCAAGCACAAAACAACACTAATCCAATCGATTTTAGAGCAAAAATAACACCTTTTGATGTCAAAAATCCGATTTTTAAATAAGAACACAACTAAAAGTTTCTTAACTTATTATGCGAAATTGACCAATCAAACGAACGAATTTGGATGTGAAAATTTCCAGAAACACTTATAATGATAATGCTAACACAACCCAATAAGCAAAAACAATCAATTTACGCAGAATCACAGAATCAAAAATTCAAGAAAAGTCAGACGTGAAAAAGTCAAACTAACCAGAAATCAAAGAATGATACTTTGAATCGAAACCGTCTGTCTGCTCTGATACCAATTATAGAATCCAGATCCGTGCAACGATTATGTTTGTGAAATCAATAATAATAAACAGTAAGAATACGATTTCAACTGGTCATCTCTGATTAATGCTTTCAATGTAGAGAGAATTACAATACGAATAGAAAGAAAGCAAATGAGACAACTAGCTAATTTTCTAAGCTAATTGCACTTTATATATGCTGGGGCCGTGGTAACAAGCCCACGGCCCGTTCACTATGGACTAAGTTTGAACAATTACAATTCAAACCCTTGAACTTAAAATCAACATAAATTCTACCCTAACAAGATATGTTAGAAAACATGTTTCTAACACGATGATGTAAACCAATTTCGCTGAAAAACACTGAATCGAAATCTGATAGATTGATCAGACTGAGATTGATCGAACTTATCAGAAACTGAAAAATCTTCAAATTGATGATCGAATCTGTGAAATTAGCCTTCGAATCTTGAATAAGGATTGTTCCTCTATCAAAAACGAATTCAACGAGCTATAATTCCAGTAGAATGAAACTCAAAATTGCAAGAATTTGAGAAAATGAGATTTTCTTGAAAAAATCAAGAAAATCGATCGATTTTCCTCAAAAATCCAACAACTTTGATATCAAATCGTGCAAATTCTTCAGCAGATCTTCAATAACTTGCTCTGATACCAATTGTGTGTCCCAAAATGATCAATCAACTAAGAATTCACACAATATTCTAGAGAGAGAAAGTAGAGAGAGAAAGTAGATCTCGTATTATCTATGCTCTGTATTATAAGATGAGAGTTATGAACCAAAGCTTAGTTTCTTAGTTAGTTGATTAGTCTAAACAAAGCTATTCATACCTAAGATCTATACAAGACATTAAGCTAAGTTTGACTTTCACAAACATAAAATACATTGACTTTGACTTTGACTTTATCATTAAATCTTGAAGACATATTTTAGACTTAACAGAATTAATCAGAATATTGAGTACGGCTAATAGAGATAGAAGGAGTGTTCTTCATTCTAATCTTGTAATACTCTCCACATTCATTCAATAAAGATTAATCGTTGCGTTCATTACATTGTTACTTGATCAAACTGGGATCCACAATTGGTATCAGAGCAGAGGGACAAAGCTATTGATCAAAGGTAATATTCTTATTGTGATCATTCAAGTTTTAGTCGACTGTTTCATTCAAAGGATTTTTCTTCGCTTTGATTTTGGTGTTAAAACCTGAAATTGAGGCATGAATAATCATCTTTATCGTGTTTCTAAAATCATATCGAGTTTTGGGTTGCTTTGATTGAGTATCAATCATCAATTTTTGAGATTTTTGGTTACTGGGTTTTTACTCCCTGTTCTTGAGAAAAACTCAAATTTTTGCAACAAAGTGCTTATCAAATCGATTTGGTTAGTTGTTTTGGTATTCCCCAGTTGCTTGTTTGTGTTCTAAAGTGATTGCAGATTTTTTCCAAGTCAAAAGGTGCAAAAAAATCGATTTCCAGGTTAGTAGTTCGACTCCAGTGTTTGTTTTCAGAACGCAGTTCGTGAGTTCCGGTACTGGTAATTTCCGGATCCCATTGATTCTAGACCCCCAAGTACCGGATTTCAAGTTCCGGATCCCAAGTTCCAGTATTGCTTTCAATTTCAGCACTATAATTCCGGAACCATAGATTCCGGATCCGTCTACTTGCGGTCAGCTTTTTGTTTTCGGATCTCGTTTCCGGATCCTTGGTTCGTGCATACCGGATCACCTATTCCGGTTCTCCATACCGGATCCCTCAATTCCGGTACTCAATTCTGAAACCTTTAATTCTGGTTCTTGTCCAATACATCGGAACTTGCAAATTCCGGATCCACAATTGGAATTCCCGATCGTGGATTTCCGGATCTAATCCAAAGATTCCGGATCATGTTGTTGATTCCAGATCTCGTTGCCAATTCCGGATCCTTGTTTGCTGATTCCGAATCCTTACATTCTGGATCTCATCTCCCGGATCCAAATTTCCGGATTCTCTATCCGGGAAACCACACCCGGATCATAAATCCGGGAGTGTTCTGATCCAAATAGCGGGACCCCCGTGCTAAGTCGCCGAAGGGGGACATTTGTGTATTCTTTGATACACTGTCTGGTTTCCTTTAGATCGATATCTTGTATTATCTCACGACCATTTCGTTCAAGTAACAATGTCTTATCCAACTTACTCTGAGCTCAAAGAGAAAGTTTCTCATTTAGAAGCGCAAATCCCTAAGCTAGAAGCCGATGCTAAAATAAATTATGATACCATAGGCAAACTAGCTATTGAAAAGGCTAAGGATAAATGTGTGATAGAAAATTATCAATCCGAATGCTCAGCCATTTCAAAAAGAGCCGAATCCCTAGAAACCCAATTATCTGACATCACCGAAAAGCTCAATAAGTCTCAGGAAGAGAATAATAAGATTGTCAATCTTCGCTTAACTGTTCAAAAAGAAAATGATAATTTGACTAACAAGCTTAAGGATCTTGAATCCAAACTTTACAAGCGAGGTCAAACAGACCAAACGATTCATTTGAACAAACCGAAGGAATTCAAGTATTATAACGCCCTTTGGGGACTCGGATATGACAATTTGTGTAACCTAAAGAAAATTTTATCTAAGGTCCCTACACTCTATGAGTTCAACTTTTTGGGCCTAGATAAGCATTATCTTGAGTATAAGATCAAGTGGACCAAACTGTCTCAGAAAGATGAGGAAGAGGAAGACCTTAAACGCAAAACAGGTATTGTTAGTGTCTATTTTATGTTGTATTCAAGTTGAGGGACTAAATATGTAAATAGTAGATCTAGGTATAAAAAGCCTAGATCTCCTTGTTTTTGACTAACACTTTGACATTCATATCTTTTTACTCTCTGTGAGTTTCTCTCTACCTTTTGTATCATGTTCTTGATGATTAATGAGAGATGACCAGAGTTTATCACAGATCTTGTTCATATTACTTGTATCTTGGGATCACAAGTGGTATCAAAGCCTAGCAGATTGCGATTTGTGAAGGTCTTGAAGAAATTTGTGCAATTTTTTGAAGATTTTCGGAGTTCATCAAATTCTGGAATTTAGGAGTGTTTTGACTGAGGTTTTCACCACAGAATTGTTCGAATTGATGTACTGAATCAATTCGTGCAAAGATTCAGGACCAGAATTCGATTTTGAAAGTATTTCAGTGGATTTTTGGGCATTTTTTCGAGATTTACTGTGCTGTTCGGAAAATGGATTTCTGATGTGTTCTTAGTGATACTTTCTGAACAAAAGGTGTTCAGATTGTGTGTGCGAATCATCCTAAAAAGTTTCAGATCAATTGGATTTGATTTGAGCAAGTTAGGATACTTAGAAATTTTTTGGATCTCGGCACTCATAACTGTCGTACGTTATATTGTTCATAGACTCATAATTGTCCCATGATACTAATACTCACAACTGTCGCACGATTCTTGACCGATTTCACATTTTAGTCGCACAAGACTTGTACGAGAGTTACTGTTCATTAAGCCTAGTCGCACAAGGCGTGTCCAACAGTTACTGTTCAAAATACCAAGTCGTACAAGTTTCATACGATAGTTGGTCCAAGTCGTACAAAGTTTGTCCGAGAGTTACTATTCTTTGTTCTAGTCGTACACGTTCTGTCCGACTACGACTGATCATTTTTCTTGTCGTACACTTCTTATACGACAGTTGCCCGACAGTTTGTCAAGTTTCACATATTCGCTTATCTGTTTAAAGATCAAAACAAGTAAATTTTCAAGATGATGAGAAATGATATCATGAATTCTTTGAGAACTAATTCTAGACCCCCGATTCTGATTGAAAGAGAGTATGAACAGCGGAAAGAAAGGTTTCAAGACTTTCTTGAGCGACAACAACATGGAGTACATTTGTTAGATTCGCTTAGAAATGGTCCAATGAAACTTGTATATAAAGATGTTCCAGTTCCAAATGAACCAAACACCACAGTTCCTAAATTGGTTCCCGTAACGGATTATACTGTTGATTAAAAGGCTAGATATGATGCAGATAAAAAGGCAAGATCATATGTAATCATGGGGATTCCAAATGAAGTTTTCAATAAGATTGATAGCTACAAGGATACCGCAAATCATATGTGGAGACAGTTAGAGAAGATGTTGCAAGGGTCTCAGATTGGCAATCAGATGAAAATCACTTTGTGCATAAACAAGTATGAAGAGTTTAGAGCTAAGGAGGATGAGACACTATATCAGACTTATGATAGATACATGATTCTACTCAATGAGCTTAGTAAGAACAAGGTCAAAAAGGATTTGATTGAGATAAATGTCAAATTTCTTAGTATCCTACGACCCGAGTGGAAGAGTGTTTCTAGGAAAATGAAACAAAATTCTAGACTATCTACCATGCCATTACATGAGCTGTATGAGACCATGTTGCAAGACGAAGAGGAAATAGAAGAGATAATAGAGGAAAAGAATAAGAAAAAGAAGAAAGAGATTTCTCAAGAACCAATTGCACTTAAAGTCGAGATGCAATCAACCAGTTTTATTGATGAGTTTGGAATGTATGATACTGGTTACAAGGGTAATATTTCTGATGATGGTGTCGAATTAGAGCAAGCAATGATTCTTCTCACAAGGCACTTTCAGAAGAAGTTTTACAAACCACCGTCATCAAACAACAATCTCAGGTATACTTCTGGTTCACGAAAGATTGAGAACAACAGTTATGAGAGGAAACTGTTTGGAGAACAAAGGTTTGAAAATGTTGATAAGAGATCGGAAAAAGTTGATGGTAAGAAGGTATTTGAGAATGTGGAGAAAAAGTTTGAAGAAAAGAAGGGAGTGGAGATTCAAAAGTGTTATAACTGTGGAACTCCAGGTCATTATGCTAGGGATTGCCGGAAGAAAGTGGTCAAGAATACTGATTACTACAAACAGAAGTTGCTATTGGCTAAACAAAAGGAAGATGGAATAGCACTTCTTGTCGAAGAGGAATATTGGCTTGATCATTCAGATGATGAGGGAGAAAAGGAAGAACATGCCAACATGTGTCAAGCAGAATTTAATTATGATGATGAGGAAAATTCTGACACTACAACACAGCTAAATTCTTTTCCCTTACCTGAACCGGTAGATCACGAAGTTATAAATCTGATAAATGAACTGAACGACACACTGGATAAATTAGCCTGTTCTGAAAAAGATAGTGCTAATTTATTACGTGAGCTCGAGAAAGTAGCACCAACTATTCAAGAATTTAGAGAAAATCTAGAAGATGAAAGAAAGAAGAATAATGACTTAAAACAAAAGATTGATGATGTTGAACTTGAGAAAGAAGAAAAATGTTCTGAAATTCAAATTCTCAAGGCTCAACATGATCAATTTGAATCAGAAAAGAAAAGTCTTGATTCTCAATTATCTGAGTTGAACAAACAAATCAAAGACTTAGAAACAAAGAATGTTGAAAGTGAATTATCATTGACAAATCTTTCAGATCAAAATACAGAATTTTTAAATAAAATAAAAGATTTGGAAAAGAAGCTGTATTTGAGTGGTCAAACTGACCAAACAATTTTCATGAACAAGCCAAGACTTGTCAGCAATGTCAACAAGTATTGGGGACTTGGTTACGAAAACCCAAAGCATTTGGCCAAAGCTAGTTGTGCATTGCCAACAATGTATAAATTCGAATGCTTAAGATACGCAGAATATTGGCCTGAATTTGAAATTCCTTGGACTGGTGTAAAGGAAACTTTAGAAGAGGAAAACAGAAAACGATTCTTAACATCTCATATACAACTTCCATTTTGTTATACTCGTGAGACGTTGAAGACTCTAAACAATCTAAATGGGCCACTTCCAAACTACTATTTTGACATATGTGCTACAAAGCCAATCACCGAACAAGTCTTTGAAACTAAGAAATATGTTCCTACATTGGTTCTAGAAGGGAAAATTGTTGAACTTGAAATCTCCCTTCCAGAACAAAGGATCAAATTTGAATATGAAAATGATCTCCTTTCAACTGTTTATTCAAATAGTTTTAAGGAAATATCTTCTAGTTTCAAAGATGAGATACAAAAGGAGACTGTTAAAATTGAACATGCTTTGATCAAAAAGTTTTCTGTTTCATCAAAAGTCATTTTTGATGCTAAACAAAAGATTGATCATAAATGTCTCAAACTGTCTAAGAAAGTGGCGGATCTTGAAAGTATTCTTCTCTCCGAGCATACACAATTTGAATGTGAAAAGGTTAATTTCATTAATGAAACAAACTGTTTCGAGAAAAAGATTTTTGAACTCTGTCAAAAGATCATGGTATTAGAATCTGAATTGGAAAATGAAAGAAATTCTTCCAATGATGAAAGAAAAATATCTGATATTAAGAAAGTTTTAAATCTTGAACGTGAACAATTTGAAAACAAGAAAGTTGTATTTGAAACTGAAAGGCAGTCACTTGAAGAGAGAATAAATATGCTTTCTCAAGATGTGACTGAATTAGAAAAGGAATTGGCAAAAGAACGACGAGAAAATGCTTTTAAAACATGGACTTCATCTGAATCTAAAATGGATTTTGAAGTTCACAATGCCGATTCTGATTCTGATTGTGATTATGAGCCTAATGATCAAGTTTTTGAAACCAAGTCAATGCCAAAGGAAAATGACAAAGGAAAAGCTTGTTTATTTGATTTCTCAAAGAAGCTTCAGGACCATACTGATTTTATCATCACTGAAGAAAAACCTTCAAGTACTTTTTGTAAAGGTGAGTGTTCAAACACTAAGAAAACACCTTTAGAGAAAAGAAAAAAGAGTAAAAAGTCAAAGATAACTCAAGTTCAATGTTCTAAAGGTTCTAATTCTAAATCTTCTGTTGTTTCAGATAATCTTGTGAATCCGAAGGAGAAAGCGCAAGAATGGCGGGTAAAGCAAACAAAGTCTGATTCAACCAAACAGAATGTTAAAAACAGTAGTTTTTCAAAGAATAAACAATTTGGTGCGAGTAATAAATGCCTTAAACCTTTCCAAGCAAAACTCAGATTTTCAGAAAGAAGAAACAGATATAACTCCGACGATACAAAAAATGCTCGTAAATTCATCCTTAACACACATTTTATTCATTGAATGAAAAATTGAAGAATTTCACTTCATTGAATTAAATTTGTGAAGGTTCAAACTTTCAACGTTAGTAGACATAAAATATAACACAATGTTACCTTTAAGCACATGTCCTAAAAATAGAAAGATATGACAGTGAAAGGATATCACCAGATAAGTACGAGTTCTAAACTGATATGTTTAGAAGTCATAGCCTTTGAAGTACGGGTCCTGAATTGATGTATTCAGAAGCCATTACCGTTGAAGTGCGGGTTTTGAACTGATGTGTTCAAAAGCCATTATCTTTTAAGTGCGGGTTTTGAACTGATGTGTTCAAAAACCATTATCTTTTATCTTACTCCCCCTACAAAATACCAAAAGATTTGTCATTAATCACATGTATATAAAAAAAATAATAAACTCCCTACAAATATGTGATGTTCAATATCTTCTTGAATGCACAAGTACTTCATCTTTCGAGAGTTCAACACTTGTCTCTAAATCTCCAAAACAGATTAAGTAGATTTTGGTACCCAACGAGTCTTGGGTCCTGACACGTTAAGTGGAGCTCTATAAGAAGGAAAATGGTAAGTACCATACCAATATTGAACACTATTATTATTAACAAAATCATAATTTCCGCAATAAGAATGAACAAAAGAATTAACTTTCGTTGTAAAATTCTTATTTGGAAATGATGATTTTGGTACATCTTTTCCAGGAAATTTACCTTTTACCTTCCATTGCATGTTGACTCTTTTGTAGGAAGGAAGATCAGCATAGTATTTGGAAGACATATCCACAGAATGCTCGTAGAAAATGTTAGAATGACGCATCGGACATTCTGAAAAATACTCGGAGTTGTTGAACGACCTCACTTTGTCTTTTAAGGCATTTCAATCCTTTGTCATCAACTCGAGCTTCTTCCGAATATCACAATTCACCCTCTTTTCCTTCATTATATCTGTAGATAAACCCGCCAAATTCTTCGTGAGTTTCTGAATTTCTTGTTGAAATATCTTCCGTTCTACAGAAAAATCATCCTTTACGCTCCTTGCTTGAAACTCAGCTTTCTTTCTCTTTTCTAACTCACTTCTTTCCAAATCCAACTCCTTTTGCAGTTCAGAAATTTTCTCCGAAAGCTTCCCATTCTTCACTTCAAACTCTTTCCTTTTAACCTCAAACTCGGCTCCTTCCTTCTCCACCTTTTGCTTTTCTAAAAATAATACTTTCTGAAAATCTGAGTTCTGCTTGGAAAGTCTTTGGAATTGGAGTTCAAAAGCTTTGTTATCTTCACAAGCTTTAGTCTTCATCTTCAATTCCTTTTCAAGATCCGAAATTCTTAGAGCTAGACCCTCTCTTTCTTTCTTATGTTCTTCTCTTTCATCTTTTATTAACTTTTCTAAATCTGATAGTCTCTTTGTAAGCTCAGTGATCTTCTCAAAATCTTCTATCACATCCTTCATGTCTTCCTTTTTCTCTAAATCAACTTTCTTTTCTTCCACTTTTGACGGTTCCTCTATGTGAATTTCTGATGTTGTCTGATTTGTATCCTCCTTATCAGCATTCTTCACTTTCTTTACCCTGAAATCAACATACGATCCATGCATTAGCTTCATTAATTCATTCCACAACAACATAGGATTATTTTTGAAAGCATTTAATCGAGCACAAGTGTATTGTGGAAGTTTGGAAATAACAAGGATCAAATATATTGTTGCATCTTTATCAGCTCTCTTCCGATATATCTCTTCTTCAGTAAAATCTTCTTCCCGTTTATAAAGGATCAACGGGCCTTCGGTGAAAGATTTTATCATTAAATCTCCATTTTCTCTTCTCGAAATGAAATCCATGAAGTCGACCGTCCATTTCACAAAATCCGAATCCTTGTTAAGCATCGGAGGACGATTACCTGAAGCTTGATAATTCATCTTGAAAAAATTATATAAAACTTTTTCTTGAAAAACTCTTAAAATGTATGAAATACACTATAGAAAAAATTTCAGTATAAAAAATCTTAGAGACAAGTGTTGAACTCTCGGAAGATGAAGTACTTGTGCATTCAAGAAGATATTGAACATCACATATTTTCAGGGAGTTTATTATTTTTTTATATACATGTGATTAATGACAAATCTTTTGGTATTTTGTAGGGGGAGAAAGATAAAAGACTATGGCTTTTGAACAAATCAGTTCAAAACCCGCACTTCAACGGTAATGGCTTTTGAACAAATCAGTTCAAAACCCGCACTTCAACGGTAATGGCTTCTGAATACATCAATTCAGGACCCGTACTTCAAAGGCTATGACTTCTAAACATATCAGTTTAGAACTCGTACTTATCAGGTGATATCCTTTCACTGTCATATCTTTCTATTTTTAGGACATGTGCTTAAAGGTAACATTGTGTTATATTTTATGTCTACTAACGTTGAAAATTTGAACCTTCACAAATTTAATTCAATGAAGAGAAAAATTCTTCAATTTTTCATTCAATGAATAAAATGTGTGTTAAGGATGATTTTACGAGCATTTTTGTATAGTCAGAGTTATATTTGTTTCTACTTTCGCTTCTGAAACAAGTCGAAAGGTCAGCGAAACATGTTTGAGATTTTGATATAAGCGCAAAATTGTGTAAATCTAGACTTATTTAGAATACAATGCTCACAAAGCCTATTCGTCTTAATCATGAATGGAAACGAAAATATGGGGGAAGCACTACGTTTTTTTGAACCAAGTGATTGAGATGCTATAATAAAAAAAATTATATATATACATATATAATAAAATCATTCAGTTTGATAGTTTGTGCCTGTGGCCTATCTGGTTTGGGAGATTAAGTCCCAAGGGGTACTCGTTACCTAGCCCCTAAGATCAACTGATCTAGGATTGGCTGACCCAAATCCTGCTATAGAACCAGGTAGAAAGTCATGTTCTACTGGTACAGATGGGATTAAGGTATATCGATGTAGCCTTTCTGGTTCGGGAGAGTAAGTTCCAAGGGGTGCTTGTCACCTAGCCCCTAAGACCATCTGGTATGGGATCGGCTGACCCAAATCCTGCTATAGGACCAGTTAGAAAGTTACGTTTTCGGTGTATCTTAGTCTTAATAAACTGTTTGATGATAAAAGATGCCAATGAGCACATAATAAAAGTTGCCAATGTGCACAATATGAAAAGATGCCTAAGAGCACACATCTCTTGAAACTTGGAAAATACAATGTCGCGATAAACCTGTAAATTTGTGAAAATTCTGGTTTTGGACAAATAGTGTGAGTAAGAGCAAAGTATTCTTATAGGTTTTAGAGGTGCATTTGCTTGTTGCTAATCATATTTCGCATGCTAGTCCACCAAATAGATTTTATAAAGGGGTTGAAATTGAACTTTTGTAACTCGATATGCGATGATGTCTTGTTTTTGAATCCAAACGCATGCATTTAATTTCACTTGATGGAAATATCTGTTACATTTCATAAAGTTGAATTTCTTTTGTTTGGTGTTCAAATGATTAAATGTTAGTAGTAATAAAATGTTGTTCAATGAATTCTATTTTCTTTATATAAGTTTGTTAAAATGTGCGTTTATATGCTTTTTATGCAAATTTTCAGGGGGAGAAAATCAACTTGCTCTACAATTCTTATTTTTAGGGGGAGCAAGATCTTTCGCTTATGGGGAGATTGTTCGTGTTTTTCAAGGGGAATAAATGTTTTTGAAGAGGGAGATTGTCCGTGACTGAAATTGAAAAGATTTTCGATGCTCGTGATGCTCACTTTCATCGAAAAAGGGGGAGAATGTCTACATCAATTTCATGTCAAAGAAAGTTTAAAATCAAAGATTCGTTTTAATGTCAACGGGGAGATTTGTAGAAAGAAGACGTCGTTTCAAGAAATGATAGGAGGAGTTTTATTCTTCAAGAGTTTTTAAGAAATCGATTGATCATTTCTGTGATCTCTTTCTTTTGAACTCGCGCGTTTATGAAGATCGACACTGAAGAATGAAATTCTCAAGTCAATGGAAATGGGGAGAATTCTTCAAGAGTTTGAGGAAAATCGATTGATCCTTTCAGTGATCTCTTTTTCTTGAACTTGTGCTTCTTGTATTAAAAAGCTTTGTGTGAAGATTCATATTCTCCTGTTCGAAGAAAGAAGTTTGTTTTTTTGCCGTTTGAAGATTGGATGACGTTTTTGACTTTGACAAGCTTTGATGAAGTCCGAAGATTCAAGAAAGTTAAAGCCTGCTGATCGCATTTGTTTAAACCTTGAATCCAAGGGGGAGATTGTTAGTGCAATATGTCTTCAAGGTTTAAATATAGAAAGGTCAAAGTCAAAGTCAATGTATTGAGTTGTATTGTGTTGTTTACACCTTGTATTGTGTTTAGTATAAATAGGTTTTGTTGTGTGTTAGTTTAGAGGACTCTTAGAAACATTCTCATAATTCACATTCATATCTTAGAGAGAGAAAGGGCAAAACTCATATCTTGTATACAATGTTCTTGATGAATGAGATGACGACTTCATATCTTCTCTATCTTGATTAGATATTGGTTTAACAATTGGTATCAGAGCACGTTATTGAAGATCTTGGATTAACAATAAACAATCTTTTGTAAAGTCTTACAAAAGTTACTCCAAAGACCATTTGTTGAATTTTAAAAATGGTGAATGTTTTTGTTCTGTTTGTGGTTATAAAAGTATGTTTGCTATGCCTGGTTCTTGTTGTTGGGATAATTCTTATTTTATTCCAAGTATTTCAAGAAAATCAAATTTAAGGAAAAAGAAGAAGTCACCAAATTCTAAAAATGTGACTTCACAAACTAACCAGAAAGGACCCAATTTTCAGTGGGTACCTAAAAATGTTTAAATCTGGTTGATGCAGAAAAATAAGTTATGGTACTTAGATTCGGGATGTTCGAAGCATATGACAGGCCAAAGACACATGCTAACTAATTTTGTGGAAAAAGATCTTAGTCGAGTGAGATTTGGAAATAATCAAGTCGCTCCAATCAAAGGTTTTGGAGACATTGTTCAAGATAATCCCACGATAAAGAAAGTCAACTATGTTGAAGGATTGGAGCACAACCTATTCAGTATTGGACAGTTTTGTGATAAAGATTTGGAGCTAAACTTCAAATAGACGAGATGCTGTGTCAAAACTGAGGAAGGAACATAACTTCTTGTTGGCACTCGGAAGTCGAATCTTTATACAATCAACTTGTCTAATGTCAAGCCGACCAATGAAGTGTGTCTCTTATCAAAGGCTTCGGAAGAACAAATTTGGCTATGGCACCGACGGTTATCGCATCTGAATTTCCGATACATTCAAAAGCTGGTTTTAGGAGATTCAGTTCGGGGGCTTCCAACTTTGAAATTCAATTCCGAAAACGTATGTGATGCGTGTGAGAAAGGGAAGATGAAGAGGGTTCCTCACAAGCCTAAAACGGAACCTACAACGAAAGTATACTTGAGCTTTTACACGTGGAATTGTGCGGTCCAATGAAAATCGAAAGCATAAGTGGGAGGAAGTATGTCTTGGTAATAGTTGATGACTTTTCAAGATACACATGGGTTAAGTTTCTACGTTCAAATGATGAAACTTCAGAACTTCTGATTGGTGTTATCAAGGCAGCACAGAACAACATGCAGATTTCAGTTAAAATCGTACGTTCGGATAATGGTACAGAATTCAAGAACAGAGTTCTAGGCAAATTATATTAATCAAATGGGATTATGTAACAGTTTTCTGCAGCTAGAACTCCTGAACAAAACGGTGTTGTGGAACGACGTAACAGAACGTTGTTTGAGAATATTTTTGACCCGTTTTAACGATGTTTTTTTTCCTCTCTTATCTCTTCTATTTCCTCTTCGTCTTGCAACATGGTCTCATACAGCTCATGTAATGGCATGGTAGATAGTCTAGGATTTTGTTTCATTTTCCTAGAAACACTCTTCCACTCGGGTTGTAGGATACTAAGATATTTGAAATTTATCTCAATCAAATCCTTTTTGACCTTGTTCTTACTAAGCTCATTGAGTAGAATCATTTATCTGTCATAAGTCTGATATAGTGTCTCATCCTCCTTAGCTGTAAACTCTTCATACTTGTTTATGCACAAAGTGATTTTCATCTGATTGCCAATCTGAGACCCTTGCAACATATTCTCTAACTGTCTCCACATATGATTTGCGGTATCCTTGTAGCTATCAATCTTATTGAAAACTTCATTTGGAACCCCCATGATTACATATGATCTTGCCTTTTTATCTGCATCATATCTAGCCTTTTGATCAATAGTATAATCCGTTACGGGAACCAATTTAGGAACTGTGGTGTTTGGTTCATTTGGAACTGGAACATCTTTATATACAGGTTTCATTGGACCATTTCTAAGCGAATCTAACAAATGTACTCCATGTTGTTGTTGCTCAAGAAAGTCTTCAAACCTTTCTTTCCACTGTTCATACTCTCTTTCAATCAGAATCGGGGGTCTAGAATCAGTTCCCAAAGAATTCATGATATCATTTCTCATCATCTTGAAAAATTACTTGTTTTGATCTTTAAACAGATAAGCGAATTTGTGAAACTTGACAAACTGTCGGGCAACTGTCGTATAAGAAGTGTACGACAAGAAAAATGAACAGTCGTAGTCGGACAGAACATGTACGACTAGAACAAAGAATAGTAACTCTCGGCAAACTTTGTACGACTTGGACCAACTGTCGTATGAAACTTGTACGACTTGGTCTTTTGAACAGTAACTGTCGGACACGCCTTGTGCGACTAGGCTCAATGAACAGTAACTCTCGTACAAGTCTTGTGCGACTAAAATGTGAAGTCGGTCAAGAATCATGCGACAGTTATGAGTTCCGAGATCAAAAAAATTTCTAAGTATCCTAACTTGCTCAAATCAAATCCAATTGATCTGAAATATTGTAGGATGATTCGCACACACAATCTGAACACCTTTTGTTCAGAAAGTATCACCAAGAACACATCAGAAATCCTTTTTTCGAACAGCACAGTAAATCTCGAAAAAATGCCCAAAAATCCACTGAAATACTTTCCAGATCGAATTCTGATCCTGAATCTTTGCACGAATTGATTCAGTACATCAATTTGAACAATTATGTGGTGAAAACCTCAGTCAAAACACTCCTAAATTCCAGAATTTGATGAACTCCGAAAATCTTCAAAAAATTGCCCAAATTTCTTCAAGATCTTCACAAATCGCAATCTGCTAGGCTCTGATACCACTTGTTATCCCACATCTAATCAAGTAACAATGTAAGAATCATGATCTTCTTCATAGAATAGAGAAAGAATACAAAGATTGGAGTTAAGATCTACTTTCTCTCTCTAAACTCTCTCTCTAGGTTGTCATCTCTCTTTACACGTATATGACTTCCACAATGACAACTTTACAATGACAACAACAATGACTACTAACTAATTCTATTACAAGCTCACTATATATACATCTTGACTTTCACCTCTAAATACTTTGACTTTGACCTTTAAGCCTCTACTTTGACTTTTACAATGCTTTGACCATTTACAATTAAACACTAAATCTTGAATACATTTTATGCACTAACAATCTCCCTCTATGGATTCAAGATTTAAAAAATTGATGACGATAGTCTTCAGCTCTTTGTACCTTCATATCTTTCAACACTTTAAGCACTTTAAACAATCTCCCTCTTCGTTTTGAAGGAAAATCAATCTTCGAAAAATAACTCTGAAGAATCTTCAAGTAGGCGTTGTCTTCAGAAATCCAATCTGACTGTTTTAGTCTTCAACTGGATCTTCAAAATCAAATAGTCATCAAAGTCTTGAAACACAAACTTCACATCTGTGTGGTGTTGGTCAAAGTCTTCAAAGAAAATCTTCAACTTCTTGAATCGTCGTATCACTGATCTTTGTAATACGAATCTTTGCACCTTTGAGAAATATCTTCAGTCTTTGAATATGAACATGCTTTGAGCTTTAACTGGGTTTTGAGCTTTGTAAACATTCTTGAATGAGCTTCGAATCTTTGTATCTTTGAGTACCTTGAACTGTGTATCTTCATCTTCTTGAACAATAACAAACTTTGAACTTTGAACTTTCGAATCATCTCGAAAAATCTTGAACTTTTTAACTCGATCTTCTTGACTATAACAAAAACTTCACTTTATCTTGAAATAGAAACCCTCAAATCTTCTCCCCCTTTTTGATGATTGTGAGCATCATGATCATCAAAACTTCAATATCAATTTCAGCAGTCTTTGAAAATACCAATAACAATCTCCTCCTTCTGATCTGAATAACCGTCAATTCCAAAAGTATTTATCATAATCTTTTCAAATTCAGACAAAATGAAAGTGGTAACCCTGAAACACCGGATGAATAAGTTATAGTACCTGTAAGTTGCACGGAGCCACTTAGTACAACGAATGCACTTTGGAAAGGAGCTTTTTAATGTTCATTCCTCCAGGGCTTCCATTCAATCATCGAAAAACCACAAAGGAAATTTCTATGAACATTATGACAAGAAAACATATTTCTTGTGTGTATGTGCAAGTGTAGAAATGATTGAAGCAACTTATGCTTGAAAATTAGGCTCAAAGTGTGTAAACTGTTGAGACAGCAACAAGTTTTCCACGGACTCAATGTGCATGAATGAAGAGCGAAGGTGGGGCAAACTTCCTTCTTTTTCAATATCTAGACCTTCCGAGTGAAGATCAGATAGATAATATGCTGTTTCCCCAAGAAATTTTGAAACATATCTTTGTTAAGAAAGAAATGAGTAGCTGGTGGGGTTAAAGCAAGAGTTGGCATGGGCTAGTTGCCTGTTTCAACGATGGTCACCAAAGAATGTGAACCAATCAGTAATGTGGCTGCCCGGCTCAGAAAGTAGCTGGTGCAAATTTCTCTTATTCTTTTAACTCTGTTCTCACACCCTATTTCTGTTTTTAAACCGCTCACTTCTACCCACTCTCATTTACATTTTACCTCGGCACAATGAGATACTCAACCGTATGAGTTATCTCCCACACTCTTTGATTTTGATCCCTCACCCCTCAATCACTCAAAGGATAACTTCTTGGGTAGTAAACACTGATTAACGTAGATCCATAGAAGTTCTGTAAAATCTCACACTGATTCCCATGAAATTTTGTCCTAAAAAGATGTGTTATTCAACAGTTTAGCTTGAACAAGTATGAATATCGGCATTTGATTAACATTGCCATCAGAATGTATGCTCCTCAAAAATATCATGAATATTTGAGCATTTGATCTTTGAAGATTTCTCACAACAAGAATATTGAAAGAATGAAATGAATTCGAAAGACTTGTTTGAGAATCTGACAATGTATTAATCAGATCAAATAACATGAATGATATTTTTTAGGAGTTGATCAAGCTAGTGGTTCGGGCGTTCAAGTGCCTGAAAATGTGGAAACAAATGTTGAAACGGGTACTGGTAATGTTGGTGGTACTCAAGTGATGGAAAGTGCGAATTTAGGATTTCTGGGTCATGTCAGTCCTACGGTTGAAAAGCCTGATGGATGTGATAACAAAACTGTTGAGGAAAGAATGGCAGATGGATTCATTCAAGATGTTGTTTATGTTGAATCTGATGATGATCCAGAAATTGTTGTTGTAAAGATTAAAGAAGAGTTGGATGATGTATTCGATGGTGATAAAGTTCAACCTGATTCTGATTCCGAAAAAGAAAATGATCAACCAGATCCAGTGATACAAGTTCCGGTGATACCTGATATTCCTGAAGGCAAAATCAAAGATCCAGTCCATGAGGCTGAAATGCGTAATCTTCAAATGTTGGTGGATAGAGAATCACTGATTGTAAGAGGAAATCATCGAACACGGATTATTACTCTGTTCCAAGAAGATATCATGGGTGACTTATTTGTGAAACAGATTCAGCCGATTGACAAGGTAAAGTTGTACTCAATCGAAAAGTTTCCACGCAAGAATCAGATTGAATACTTGTACATGATGAACGACAAAGATAAAGAGCTCTGATTTGTCAGAACAGATAAAAAAATTGTAAGAATTGTGAAGATAGAATCGGATAAGATTCTGAATGTATTCTACCCAAGGTTCACGGTGTACAGAACAGACGGAAAGGAATGGTCATTCAGTGAGGCCGACTTCAAAGCCTTAACCTGTGAGGATTTCTTTGCCTTATATGATATTCTTGCAAGACGTCCGGACAAAGATATTACTTGGTCTGAAGCTTATCAAGCAGTCAAAAGAGTCATGAAGAATTTGATCAAGCTTGCATACTTAACTGACTTTCAAATGGCTTTAGAAGGAAATCAGGTCAGAGTGAATAAAAGAAGGCCAAACAGACGTCTTTCAGATATTCAAGGTATTCCTCTTTACACTATGCTAGAAAAACCAGAGTTTGGGGTTATTTATCATAATGGGCAAAAGAAGAAGAAGTTCTTGAGGCTCATTGAAGTCAACTTATATTCTGATGGGACGCTCTACATGATCAAGATTCGGCTGACTGAAAAGCTAAGACTGGATGAACAGAAAAGGTGCCTTTGAAGGATAAGGAGAAAGTCTTGATCAACAACGCTTTGAAAGCCATGCACGATCGACTGGATTACCGGAATTCACTAAGAAGATTTGAGATCATTTTTTGGATCAGAAAGAGATACATTCCACCAGAGCAGCTTAGAGGATAAAGCTTACTTGACTAACTTGAATACAAAGGGGGAGAATGTTAGTGTCTATTTTATGTTGTATTCAAGTTGAGGGACTAAATATGTAAATAGTAGATCTAGGTATAAAAAGCCTAGATCTCCTTGTTTTTTACTAACACTTTGACATTCATATCTTTTTACTCTCTGTGAGTTTCTCTCTACCTTTTGTATCATGTTCTTGATGATTAATGAGAGATGACCAGAGTTTATCACAGATCTTGTTCATATTACTTGTATCTTGGGATCACAGGTATTCCACTACCAAAAGTAGGGGAAAATCCTGCACATGACAAACCTGATTCGGAAGATGAGCCACCTAAGAAAAACATTAATGTACAAGTTCCTTTCGTGTATGAAACTCTTAATGCTTCATATCTGAAAAACAAAACACCTCATCACTCGAATGATTATATTGACATATGTTCCGTTGCCAAAACTGTGGAAACTCCGGTTCCGGTTCAAGCAACACCAGATGATGATTCTCATGCCAACTCAGAGTTCAAACGTTACGTTCCACCTCTGATTTTGGAAAACATAATTTTTAAACTTGAAGAATCAATTTTGAGAGATAAGATTATTTTTGAAACCGAAAGAACTGTACTCTTATCTACCATCAATGAGCTCAAAAATAATAAAACCGAGTCATTATCCGAATCTGAAAGGACGAGTTATAAGACCGAGATTGCTAAATTAAACTCCAAATTGTCTGCCCTGGCGACAGAACTTTTAACAACAAAGATGGCCAAGGGATGTCTTGAGGATACCTCGATGAAGCCTATCTCTCCGGACACCATCTCGGTTGACCCATCTCCTACTAATTCGGATAAATCCTCATGTAAAGCTTTTCTAGGCGTGTCCCTTGACACAGATGACAAGCCTTTGTTTTCACCAAATAAAGGTAAAGCGACTCAATCCGAATCAGTTCAAAGGGATCTTTTCCCTGATTTCAACAATCCTTTTGCGGATGATTCCTTTAACTGCTTCTCATCCGACTCAGACTGTCCAAATCCACTTGACTCTGCCCACCGATATTCTGAGTTCATGAATTCCTCAGCTTGTCAAGATGATGATATTTCTAAGATCGACTCTACTCCAAAGCTTGTGAGTCATGTTCAATTTCTTAACAAAATGCCATCACCGGTTAACTTTCAAAGAGGGGAGTGTTCCACTTCTGCCCCCAAAAACGTTTCTCAACCAAAATCGTCAAAATCTAAGTTGAAAATAAAGTCAAAGAAACGCTCGAAAACAGGTAATTCTCACAAAAGACAATCTTACTACTCTAGTTCCTCTGACAGTGAGCTTAATGATTCTTCAGAAAATCATGTTTTTAGAAGAGTAAAAATGGTTTGGAGAAAGAAATCAACTACAGAAGACTGTAATGGAAACACGTCTCATAATTCTCCTGTAGTTAATACAAAGTCATTTGTTTCCAAGATTGGTTCACCTGCTCATGTTTACCCTATAGCTAAACTGATTAGTTTAAACCGAGCAAAGCTCTGCTGCACTTATTGTGGAAAGAGTGACTTTGTGCATCCAAGGTATGTCAATAACTGGTATGGTACTTATAGTATCCCCAATCCCCATTTTAATGTTAAGGCATCTAACCATCAAGGATCCATCAAAACATGGATACCAAAATCTTTCTGATCTGTTTTTGTAGGAATGTCATGTGTAACACAATTCAGAATAGTCCTTTCACATGACAACAATAAAAGGTTACGCCAATTTTGAGGGGGGTCATCAAGTATTTGACATATACATGAATGTTTCAGTGAATTCAAATACTGTGGCGATTCATTCCGAATAACTTACATGTGTTTGTTATTCTCTGATTTTAACTTCCATGATTGCCACGTCCAATATTTTCTTGCCTTAGTTATTTCCATGTCTCATATATCTTGTTGATTTTTCGATGGAAATACACTCGCTTAAATTCCAATTTTGTTTCTATAGTACGTCATTTCTATTAATGATTCCCTTCTTGTCTGATATATTAGTTATGACTTGTTCTTCACAATTAAACTCTCTATTCTTTGTTTGATTTTTGACCATAACGTGCTCAATGAGTCATTCTAGTTCAAACTTGACTTTGTTCTGTGATATTCCTTATCATTTTTTATGACTTCTGATTACCTCAGATCAGAACTCGAACTTCATTTTTATGACTTCTGAACAAATCAGTTTAGGACTCGTATTTCACTGTTTACTAAATTGTTCTACTAGATGCATGAAAGTGAGTGTTAAGAATTACATCGTTTCTATGGTCTATCCAGAACCGGAAGGACCTACCCAAGAAACACATCTACTTATAGACATCAGTGAGGGTCTAGTTTGATAGATGAGTTTGGAGAGAAAAGAAAAATGGTGAGGATGTGACAGGACTTACAAGAATTATTGGTCCTTACCAAACCGAGTCAGTTATCCGGGTAACCATACAATCTATTCATTCTCGTTCTTTGGAGATGGATATTGAAACAAACATGGACCCAGTGTCGATAACTCGTGTCACCCCACCCAGCCACTCAAGTATCTCACAACAGATGCTTGTTTCATATATTCACGGAGAATTAGCACATAATCTATCTACTCCTCACTCGGAGGTCTTAGATATTGAACAAGGAATACATCAGCTCCGGTCTCCAAACTTCATATTCTAATCACTGTGTCAATTGATTTTAACTTGAGTCCCAAGTTAAATCAATATTTTGAGCCAAACAGATAAAATTTAATTCTTTCACACATGCACGAGTCTTTGTGATTCCAATTGCATATCTTCGTGATATTGCCAGAACAGTTTGAGAGGTATTTTTTAATATTTTACTTCGGTGATAACTGGAAGTCCTATCAGAGATACCCCAATGCCAACTCTGAACATAGGCCACAGAATTATTTTAATTGTTGTGATAATAGTTACTATGTGTTTCTGTGTTAGGTGATTACCCCATTTTGGTTACTAAACGTTTTATGTGGAATTTTGCTACTCATCAGTGTTGTCTTTGAAGTTACATGATGCTCAAGATGCTCCTAATCATCATGAGGGGGAGAACTGATACAGATTCAAAGACACATATCATCATCATGAGGGGAGAAACGTTTTAAAAGTTCAAAGACCCAGATTATCAAGTTGAGGGGGAGTAAGCAAAAGTTTAGGGGAAGTAACTGTTATGATCTGGGCAGAAAAGAGTACAAGTGCATGATTCTTCTATCCCTTACCAAGCAGTGTTCGCTACATGTTCTCAAGCTGAAAGCCAATTCAACTCGTGGCTCAACTCGTGATACTATGAAGAGTAAGAGCATAATTCAAGGGGGAGTGTGAAAGACATGAAGTCAAGCAACGCCAGCATCTGTCAAAGACTCAAGACGAAGAGAAGACCAAGACCTGAAGAGTTCAAGATCGTATTTTTTTCTTTATATAACTTTAGGGGGAGATTGTTAGGACTAAAAGTCCTATAAAATAGAAAGTGATATAAAGAAAAGAATTGCTTTATTTAATTGTTTGTAAAATCCTTATTTATGTTAATGGGCTTATTAGAGGTTATGGGCCATGGGCTTTAGAGTCTAAGCCTTTGGTATTTAATGTTTTGTTTTCTAATCATTAGGTTAGACTTTGAGAGAAGGGTTTAGGGAATTAATCAGAATATTGAGTATGGCTAATAGAGATAGAGAGAGTGTTCTTTATTCCAATCTTGTAATACTCTCCACATTCATTCAATAAAGATTAATCGTTGCGTTCATTACATTGTTACTTGATCAAACTGGGATCCACATCTTGGGTATCAGTTGTTCTCATAAACACTTTGCCTCCTTCTGAACCCTCAACCTCTGAAAACCCCATTCACTTCTAATCAACAATCAGTGAACGAAACAATATCCGAACCCCAACAATTATTACCTGACATACCTGAAGATATCGCTGCTGAAGCCTCTTCTTCAGCACCTCCAAAACTTCATTCTGAGCCAGCGATTCATGCTCCAGCTCAAGATGGACAGTAAATCACCCAATTGATCAAATTCTAGGTGATCTAAATGAAGGTATTCAAACACGACGAAGTTCAGATAACATTTGTCTTTTTGTTAATTTTGTTTCGCTGATTGAACCAGAAAGAACCAATGATGCCCTCAGAGATCCAAACTGGGTCAGTGCTACGCAAGAAGAGCTGACTGAGTTTGAAAGAAACAAAGTTTGGAATCTTGTTCCCAGACCATCTGATAAAACTGTAATTGGCACCAAGTGGGTGTATCGAAATAAGTTAGATGAATTTGGAACTGTGACTCGCAATAAAGCTCGACTAGTTGCTCAGGGATACAGACAAGAGGAAGGTATACACTATAATGAAACCTTTGCCCCAGTGGCAAGACTCGAAGCAATTCGACTTTTTTAGCCTATGCAGTTCACAAAGACTTCAAAGTTCACCAAATGGATGTTAAATCAGCATTTCTAAATAGAAAGCTGAATGGAGAAATTTATGTTGAACAACCACCGGGGTTCGCTGATCCTAAGCATCCATAATATGTCTATAAGTTGGATAAGGCCCTCTATGGTTTAAAACAAGCACCTCGTGCATGGTATGACACTTTATCCTCTTTTCTTATCGCTGAAAAATTTGAACGTGGTAAAATTGATAACACTTTATTTTTCAGAAAGGTTAAAGGTCATATTATTCTTGTTCAAATATATGTTGATGATATATATTTGGTTCTACTAACCCATCACTGTGTACTCGATTCGCTGAACGAATGAAGAATGAATATAAGATGAGTATGATAGGTGAACTAACATACTGCCTTGGCATTTAGATCAAATAGAGCGATAAAGGTACATTTATCCACCAAGGTAAATATGTTAAAGATATGCTGAAAATTTTTGATCTTACTCAAAGCTCAGCTATGAAAAGTCCTATGGCACCTCCGCTGACACTTAACAAGGATCCCTCTGAAAAACAGTTAATGTCACTCCCTATAGAGAAATGATCGGTTCTCTTCTCTATCTTACAGCGAGTCGACCTGATATCATGTATTCCACTTGTCTTTGTGCACGATATCATCTGATCGCTGTAAAACGAATTTTCAGATATCTGAAGGGTACACCCATCCTAGGTCGTTGGTATCCCAAAGGCTCAGGGTTCGATCTAACTGCCTATTTAGATAGTGATTTTGCAGGTTGCAAACTGGATAGAAAAAGCACCACAGAAGGCTGTCAGCTCCTGGGTAGAAAGCTGGTGAGTTGGACAAGTAAAAACCAAAACTCAATGTCTACTTCCACCGCTGAAGCTGACTATGTAGCTGCTCAGGTCTTATGGATGAGAAATCAGCTATTAGACTGTAACATCTCGTTTTTTATATAAAGTGTTACGTTTAGTTTATTGAAAAATTTGAGTATAATTATTTGATAGAATAATTTTAGAGTTTATCCCCGAGTAAGTTTTGTTATTTAGTTTAATGGAATTATAAGTTAAGGGGTAAGCTTTAAATTTAATTTGTAAGTCGAAGGGTGTAATTTGCCAATGGATGATTATTTGGGGGCTGAATTGGTTAAGTGATGAAAGTTAATTTCATCACCACCGCCTCATTTAATTATATAGATAGATGAAATGGTTTTGTTCTTTTTTTTCTATCGTGGGTTACTCTCGGCAATAAGAGAAAAAGAAGAAGAAGAAAGCATATTTCAACAGTAAAATTAAGAGTACATATTGGTGAAAACAAAGGTATGTCTTCACATAAATTACTTCTCTTATGCTTTTATAACTTTCTATTGGTTTAGAATTGGGTTAAAATTTGGGTTATAGTGTTTTTGAATGATATGAGAAATCTAGGTTTATGAGTATTTTCTGTTAATAGTCTTAAGCATATCTGCAAATTTATAGATTCAGATATGGCTTAAAAGTATCAGTTTTGGCTTAAATACGTTTAACTGTTAGTTGAGATAAGTACGAACATGATAGTTGCGATAAAGATGATGGTTGCGATAATGATGATTGTCGCAATAGTTGGTTGCGATAAAGTGAGTATATCGCAAATAGTTGGTTGCAATAAGGATTTATGTCGCAACAGTTGGTTGCGATAACATGTGTATGTCGCAACAGTTGGTTGCGATAACATAGGTATGTCGCAACAGTTGGTTGCGATAAGGGTGCTTGTCGCAAGCTTTGGGTTGCGACAAAGTAACTCTGAGGTGTATTGAGTTGAGACAAAGGTTGTCGCAAACAGTAGTTTGCGACAAAGTGAAGATGTGTTTCCTTTGGGTTGCGATAAGTGACGAGATTTTGGGTTATTTAGGACTTTTAGTCTTTTAAGAGTCCTATTCAGTAGATTGATACAAGTACAATATGTATTTGGATATTTCAGACTTTTGGAAGTTTGGTGGCGGAAATCAATACAAACTTAAGGAGTTACGTTATTGCTATCAGGTGAGTTCATTCTTACCTTACCCTTTTATAACGTATTTAAATTATGGTAAGGTACATTTTTATAATGAAATGTTTTCTGGATGAATTTTGATGGATGATTATACGAAGTAAAATTGGTTATTCTTAAACTAATGGTTTTGCTTAATTTCATTAACGTTATTTGAAAATGATTTATATTAAGCAATAACTTGAACGAGTACGGTTAAGTGTAATGGATCCATAGGCACTAGTTTTATATGAACACATGGAATAGGAGTGGATTAATCGTAATTCCAGTGTGTATAATAAACGTGGAATAGGCATGGACAAATCGTAATTCTCGTTTAGGTGAAATGAGGAATAGGCGTGGACTAATCGCAATTCCCATTTCACATTGATGAGAAATCGTGGAATAGGCGTGGAATAACCGTAATTCCCGATTTCTATAGGAATGAAAGAGATAGGCATGGTTTAATTGTAATCTCTACTTCCTTTCCAAGAAATAGGCATGGATTAATTGTAATTTCTTGGACATGTGCATTAATCTAGAATCCGTGGAGATTCGTAGTGGGCTCTGGAACATGATATCATGATTGACTTGGTGTTGGTCATATTCATGGAATCGGGTATAATCCCGTCATCGCAAGATGTTTATACGTATGGTAAGAAAGAGGGTAAACCAGGTTTGTTATGCCTTGTTTACATTGATTTTTAAAAGTATTATTTTGAAACTGAATGTTCTCACTAGGCATTAGCCTAATCGTTTCAAAATATGTTTTCTTACCAGGTACTAGCTCGGTAAAATAATGGGATGTGGGACGAGAGCTTTTGAAACATTCAACTTTTGAGATAGCGGAGAAGTTAGCTAATGCAATGAGGCTTTTGATGGATTGCTTAGATAACCTAGTTAATCTAATTAGAGTTTACATGATTATATTAATAGGTTATTTGGAGAATTCAATATTTGTAAATATGACTCCTTATAGTTGATTCTCTGCTTATGTATAAAGTTTGGAAGGTTTTATGTTTAATCTTGTTAAACAATTTGAGGTTCAAAATGGCCCTGATTTTAGGGTGTTACAATATGGTATCAGAACTGAAGTTTAAGCGAACTAGGTATGATAATGAGATACCTAGACTTAAGCTGAGATGAATTAAGTTATTATCTGCGTGATATGGGTAGAAGTACTAAGACGGGATAGTCTTAGATTCGAAAGAAATACGTGAAATTAGTACTGTAACGATGGTAACGAGGATTCTCATGTATAGTATGTTCACAATTTCAATTAGCTACTGTTATTATAAATATGTTGTTACACAAGCATACTTGTTTCTAAATTGTTACAGTGACTAATGAACGGTAAAATACGTTTCGTGTGTCTGGATATGTGTAACCATTTCTTATGGTTATTTCTTTGTGCTATATCAGAACGATGGTGAATACGCCAACAAGATCCCCTAATTCTTCGGAGGATGGGGAGGTAATTGATTGGGGGTTAGAGGGACAACCTGGAATGGGTGGAACTCATGAAAGTCCGTCGAGGCCACCTCTAATAGGAGGATTAGAAAGTCAAACGCACAGAACGAGTACCGGTACCTCTAATCCGGTGACGACTGAGTCTACGATGGAATCTCGCATGATGGAGAATATGATGCAAATGATGAATACATCAATGGCGCAACAATCAGAAATGTTCATGAAAGCATTAAATGATCGAAGTTCTGAGCTACGAAGAACGGAGACAGATACTGGTGTAATAAATCCAATTCGTAATCCTGTGATGAATGTAAACAGGAGGGTGGAAAGAGTCTGCTCATATCAACCATTTCTAAGATGTAAACCGCCAGAGTTTACCAGAGCCGACAATCCAATAGCATGTATGAATTGGCTCAGAGAATGGAACAAGCTTTCCGAGCTTGTGAATGTGATGAAGAATCGAAGGTCAGATTCGGTTCTCAAATGTTACGAGGCAACGCGTTGACTTGGTGGAATATAGTGATGTCTACTATGACGGCTCCAGTCTTAGCTGCTATGACATGGGAGTCGTTCAAGAAAAAGATTTTAGAATAATATTGCAATGAAAACGAAATGGATAAGATTGAAGAAGAGTTTCGGACTCTTAAGAAGGGTATTTCATATGTTCGGAAGTGCACTGAATCTTTCATGGAAAAACTGAATTTAGTGGGGCATGTGGCTCCAACTGAGAAAGAAAAGATTAAAGCTTATTTGAAAGGTTTACCAGCGGACATGATGTCCCGGGTACGAAATTCCAAAGCTTCGACTTTAAGAGAAACAGTTAAAGAAGCAAAACTGATAGAGGAAGTGTATGTTAAAGACAAAGAGGAAAAGGTTCAAGGAGGAGAGAAACGAAAATGGGAAGGCCAGTCAGAGTCTTCTTAGAAATCTAAATCATTCGGTAAAAATGTTCGCTATGAATCTCGTCGGGAGCCGAATTGGTGCCTGAAGTGTCGAAATAAGCATTATGGTCCGTGTCGGGTGACCACACTGGAATGTTATAAGTGTGGTAAAAGTGGACATACTTTGAGTAATTGTCCTATTCAAGGATCAACGTGCTACGAGTGTAAACAACCAGGTCATTTCCACAGAGATTGCCCAAAGTTGAAGAAGGGTGGAGACCAAGGAAAGAAACCGAATGCTCCCAAGCCAACGGGTCGGCCATTCCACACGACGGCTGACGAAGCCAAAGAATCAAAAGATGTTGTCTGGTACATTTTTCGTTAATTCTATTCCTGCACGTATATTATTTTATTGTGGCGCCAATCTATCGTTTGTGTCAAAATCGTCCTATCACAAGTTAGCTATGTCTGTCACTACCTTGGAAGATGCCTTAGTAGTCGAGATAGCTAACGTAGGTCAAGTCTAAGTTCGTGAAAGACTTGAGGGTTGCTTGATTTTGTTTGGGGAAAAGAAATTTCTAATTGACTTGTTATTGAAGGAAATTGGGGGATTCGATGTAGTTGTGGGTATGGATTGGTTGACAATCAACCAGGCAGAAATTCTTTGTGCAAAGAAATTAATTCGGATCCCTATACCTGACAACGATGAGATATTCATCTTTGGGGAGAAGAGAAAAGGGGAAGTTCTGTTGATTTCTGTTGCAAAGGCGCGTAAATGTTTGGTAAAAGGATGTTCATCCTACTTAGCATATGTTTTAGATGTGAAGGCAGAAAAGAAACAAGTGGACGACATAAGGGTAGTATGAGAATTCCCAGATGTATTCCCTAATGATCTTCCAGGTCTTCCGTCTGAACGACAAGTAGAGTTTCGAATCGATCTTGTCCCTGGATCGGCACCGATAGCGCGTGTGCCGTACCGTTTAGCACTGGTCGAAATGAAAGAGATGATGTATCAGTTACAAGAACTGCTTGACAAGGGATTTGTTAGTCCAAGTTATTCACCTTGGGGAGCTCCGGTATTGTTTGTTAAGAAAAAGGATGGCACTATGAGAATGTGCATCGACTATCGGGAGCTAAATAAGGTGACTATTAAGAACAAGTATCCGCTTCCAAGGATCGATGATTTGTTCGATCAACTCCAAGGAGAGGGATGCTTTTCAAAGATTGATCTGAGGTCGGGATATCATCAAGTGCGAGTAAGAGATGAAGATGTTCCTAAGACGGCGTTCAAAATGAGGTATGGGCATTATGAATTTCTTGTGATGCCATTCAGGTTGACAAACGCTCCAGCCGTGTTCATGGATCTGAAGAACAGAGTATGTCGACCATTCTTAGACAAGTCTGTCATTGTATTCATTGATGACATACTTGTTTATTCGAAGAAATGAAGATGATCATGAATGCCATTTTCGTGAAGTCTTAGAAGTTCCGAGGAAGGAGAAATTGTACGCGAAATTTTCAAAGTGTGAATTCCGGTTAAAAAAGGTACAATTTCTAGGGCATGTGATTACTTCGGAAGGAGTCAAAGTAGATCCGATAAAGATAGAAGCAATGACGAATTGGGAAACGCCGAAGAGCGCGTCTGAAATAAGAAGTTTCTTGGGTCTAGCAGGTTACTATCAGAGGTTTATCAAAGACTTCTCAAAGATTGCTTCTGCTTTGACCGTGTTGACTCGGAAGAATGTAAAGTTTGTCTGGACTTAAAAGCAAGAGTCATCTTTCAGAACTTTACATCAGAAGTTGTGTGAAGCTCCTATTCTTGCACTACAGGAAGGAACGGAAGATTTGGTCGTATATAGTGACGCGTCAAAGATGGGTTTAGGGTGTGTGTTGATGCAACGAGGCAAGGTGATTGCTTACGCATCAAGATAACTCAAAGAACATGAGAAGAATTACTCTACCCATGATTTAGAACTTGTAGCGGTTGTGTTTGCATTGAAACTATGGCGACATTATATGTATGGAACGAAGTGCACTCTTTACACTGATCACAAGAGCTTGAAGCATGTCTTTGATCAGAAGGAGTTGAATATGAGGCAGCGGCGTTGGTTAGAACTACTTAAAGATTATGATTGTGAATTGCATTACCATCCCGGTAAAGCAAATGTTGTAGCTGATGCTTTAAGTAGAAAAGAATATAGTGGGTGCTTGAAAACGACTAACGCCAGAATTGATGTAACGTCATGTTTGGTTGAAAAGATAAAAGAGGCACAAGAGGAAGCGTTATTGGAAGAAAATCTGAAAGATGAAGTCATGAGCAAGCAACATCTTCAACTGACTGAAGATAGTCGTGGGGTCAAGCTGTTCCAAGGCCGCGTTTGGGTGCCAAAAGTGGGAGGAAATCGAGAGTTAATCCTCGAAGACGCCCACAATTCTAAGTATTCTATACACCCTGGAAGTACTAAGATGTATAGGGATCTAAAGTTATACTATTGGTGGCCAGCTATGAAGTTAGATGTGGCACGGATAGTAGAAAAGTGTGTGGCATGTTCGTTACTAAAAGCTGAACATCAAAAGCCTTACAGAAGCTTTCAATCTTTGGAGATTCCGGAATGGAAGTGGGAGAAGATTACCATGGATTTTGTGACAAAGTTACCGAGGACGCAAAAGGGTAACGACACTAAATGGGTAATCGTGGATCGATTGACCAATAGTGCTCACTTTCTGGCTATGAAAGAAGCATAACCAATAGATAAATTGGCGAAGCTGTATATTGATGAAGTGGTGTCAAGGCATGGTATACTGGTGTCTATAGTATCGGATCGTGATAGTCGGTTTACCTCGAGGTTTTGGCAGTCACTACAAGAAGAATTGGGTACGAGAGTCAATTTGAGCACTGCTTACCATCCACAAACGGACGGGCAAAGTGAAAGAACCATTCAAACTTTGGAATATATGCTCAGGTCGTGTGTGTTAGACTTTGGAGGTAACTGGGATACACATTTACCTGTGGTAGAGTTTGCGTATAACAATAGTTATCATTCCAGTATCGGAAGAGCACCTTTCGAAGCTTTGTATGGTCGTAAATGTAGAACTCCAATGTGTTGGTTAGAAGCTGGAGAAAAGCAGTTTGTTGGTCCTGAACTGGTGCAACAAACGACTGATAAAGTGAAAGAAATTCGAAATCATATGAAAGCGGCTCAAAGATCGACAAAAGAGTTATGCTAGTCTAAAGAGAAGACCGAAAGAGTTCCAACTTGGGGAGCGTGTGATGCTTAAGGTATCCCCATGGAAAGGTGTGATAAGGTTTGGTAAACGTGGATAGTTGAGTCCTCGTTTTCTAGGACCTTTCACTATAACTAAGGGAGTTGGACTGCAAGCTTATCAGTTGGACCTTCCACCTGAATTGGAAGGCATCCACAATACCTTCCATGTCTGTTATCTTCGGAAATGTTTAGCCGAAGAGAATGATGTAATTTCGCTTAATGATGTAAGAGTGGATGAAAAGTGTCGATGTGTGGAAGAACCAGAAGTGATTTTAGAGAGATCGGTTAAGAAACTACGACATAAGGATGTGGTTATGTTGAAAGTACAATGGAAACATCACCGAGGTGCTAACGTGACGTTAGAATCGGAAGAGGATATGAAGTTTAGATATCCTCATTTATTTACCTAGCCTTGATTTTGGGGACGAAATCATTTTCAAGTTGGGGAGTATTGTAACATCTCGTTTTTTATATAAAGTGTTACGTTTAGTTTATTGAATAATTTGAGTATAATTATTTGATAGAATAATTTTAGAGTTTATCCCCGAGTAAGTTTTGTTATTTAGTTTAATGGAATTATAAGTTAAGGGCTAAGCTTTAAATTTAATTTGTTAGCCGGAGGGTGTAATTTGCCAATGGATGATTATTTGGGGGCTGAATTGGTTAAGTGATGAAAGTTTATTTCATCACCACCGCCTCATTTAATTATATAGATAGATGAAATGGTTTTGTTCATTTTTTTTCTATCTTGGGTTACTCTCGGCAATAAGAGAAAAAGAAGAAGAAGAAAGCAGATTTCAACAGTAAAATTAAGAGTACATATTGGTGAAAACAAAGGTATGTCTTCACATAAATTACTTCTCTTATGCTTTTATAACTTTCAATTGGTTTCGAATTGGGTTAAAATTTGGGTTATGAAAGAAGCGTCACCAATAGATAAATTAGGGAAGCTGTATATTGATGAAGTGGTGTCAAGTCATGGTATACCGGTGTCTATAGTATCGGATCGTGATAGTCGGTTTACCTCGAGGTTTTGGCAGTCACTACAAGAAGAATTGGGTACAAGAGTCAATTTGAGCATTGCTTACCATCTACAAACGGACGGGCAAAGTGAAAGAACCATTCAAACTTTGTAATATATGCTCAGGTCGTGTGTGTTAGACTTTGGAGGTAACTGGGATACACATTTATCTTTGGTAGAGTTTGCGTATAACAATAGTTATCATTCCAGTATCGGAAGAGCACCTTTCGAAGCTTTGTATGGTCGTAAATGTAGAACTCCAATGTGTTGGTTAGAAGCTGGAGAAAAGCAGTTTGCTGGTCCTGAACTTGTGCAACAAACGGCTGATAAAGTGAAAGAAATTCGAAATCATATGAAAGCGGCTCAAGATCGACAAAAGAGTTATGCTAATCTAAAGAGAAGACCGAAAGAGTTCCAAGTTGGGGAGCGTGTGATGCTTAAGGTATCCCCATGGAAAGGTGTGATAAGGTTTGGTAAACGTGGAAAGTTGAGTCCTCGTTTTCTAGGACCTTTCACTATAACTAAGAGAGTTGGACTGCAAGCTTATCAGTTGGACCTTCCACCTGAATTGGAAGGCATCCACAATACCTTCCATGTCTGCTATCTTCGGAAATGTTTAGCCGAAGAGAATGATGTAATTCCGCTTAATGATGTAAGAGTGGATGAAAAGTGTCGCTGTGTGGAAGAACCGGAAGCGAATTTATAGAGATCGGTTAAGAAACTACGACACAAGGATGTGGTTATGTTGAATGTACAATGGAAACATCACTGAGGTTCTAACGTGACGTTAGAATCGGAAAAGGGTATGAAGATTAGATATCCTCATTTATTTACCTAGCTTTGATTTCGGGGACAAAATCATTTTCAAGTTGGGGAGTATTGTAACATCTCGTTTTTTATATAAAGTGTTACGTTTAGTTTATTGAATAATTTGAGTATAATTATTTGATAGAATAATTTTAGAGTTTATCCCCGAATAAGTTTTGTTATTTAGTTTAATGGAATTATAAGTTAAGGGGTAAGCTTTAAATTTAATTTGTAAGTCGGAGGGTGTAATTTGCCAATGGATGATTATTTAGGGGCTGAATTGGTTAAGTGATGAAAGTTAATTTCATCACCACCGCCTCATTTAATTATATAGATAGATGAAATGGTTTTGTTCATTTTTTTTGCTATCTTGGGTTACTCTCGGCAATAAGAGAAAAAGAAGAAGAAGAAGAAAGCAGATTTCAACAGTAAAATTAAGAGTACATATTGGTGAAAACAAAGGTATGTCTTCACATAAATTACTTCTCTTATGCTTTTATAACTTTCAATTGGTTTAGAATTGGTTTAAAATTTGGGTTATAGTGTTTTTGAATGATATGAGAAATCTGGGTTTATGTGTATTTTCTATTAATAGTCTTAAGCATATCTGCAAATTTATAGATTCAGATATGGCTTAAAAGTATCAGTTTTGGCTTAAATACGTTGTAACAACCCACTCCAACCATACCAAAATAAGATGCAAATTAATATAAATATCGCCAAAACATGGCCCAAGTTCACACCATCAAAATTCCAAAATTTGGGTTTTGCGGAAATAACCCTAGTTACAACTGAGAGTTTCTAAGCAAGAAAAGTAAGGAAAAGTCTACTAAGTTAATCCTCGCCCGTTCACGCTTTCTCCTTCCCACTAGTGGAGCCGCCTCTAACCTGCTTACCTGAAAAAGGTTCAGTTTGAAAATGCGAGGGTTAGACCATAAGGTCTAGTGAGGTCCCTCAGCTACAACCACACCACAACATTCACATAAAGGAGTTTTTAGATATATAAATAAACAAGTTGGGCGAATAACATCCCCCAGATAGTCCACGTTCAAACACGTCATATGGGACACACCCCCCATAAATATAAATCATGCTATATCATATGGATCACACCCCCCATATATAGCATACCCCGCCGCATGGGACACACCCCCCATGTACATCGTATCATCTCACATGGGACACACCCCCCATGTATAACACATCGTGCATATGGGACACCCCCCCCCATGTATAACACACCGTGCATATGGGACACCCCCCCCCCCCCCATGTATAGCACCTCATGCATATGGGACACACCCCCCATAAATATATATATATATATATATATATATATATATATCACATCATGCATAAGAAATTCATATGCAACATACCTTAAATAAGCATGCATGTACGAGTAACAACAAGTACCATCAAGCTTAGTTAGAAAAACTCACCTGATGCTCTTACTTCTCTCCTCTAAGCTGGTTTCGACTCCTAAACGTCTTCCCTGAACGTACAGGCAAAATATAAGCTAAATCATCCAATTATCCGGACACGACAATTGTCCGGACAACTCGCCTATCCGGACAACCTACCCATCCGGACAACACTTCTATCCGGACAACTCGCCTATCCGGACAACCTACCCATCTGGACAACACACTCACCCGGACAACACACTCATCCGGACAACCCTCCTATCCGGACAACACACTCATCCGGACAACCCTCCTATCCGGACAACAAAATCTCTGGGTGCTTACCCGGACACCTTCTTCTATTGAAGGTGTCCGGACGGGGCGCTGTTCGAGTTTTTCACTCAAAAATCCCGTCCTGAGCTCCGCCAAAACGACGATTAGGCAATAACAACTACCAAAAACGTACTAGAACCAAACTCCACAATATACATCCATAAAAACATATAGAAGAGGAGCTTAAACCTTCCACAAGAGTTTTGGCATTACTTTTATCAAACTAAACTTCTCAATACTCTACAATCAACAACCTCATTAAATGGAGTAATGGATTGAGAGTTTACCTGCTCAAATGCTTGCCAGAAACGAATTCCACAACAATCCTTCTTCTGATTTCCAAAGTTTGATTACTTCTTTCTCCAATGCACCAAAACCTTCAAGAGCTCATTTCTCTCTTTCTTTCACAAAATCAGCCGACTCACACACCAATATCAGGAGAATATGGTGTCTCCTAGGGTTTTGAGCCCATTTTATACCTTATCCCACATTTACAAAATACCCCCTTCAACTTCCATTTTATTACATTTCCACCACAAGGCTTGAAACTCTTATTATTTGGACACGGTTACTACAACACTCCCCCCTCAAAAGAATTCCGTCCCCGGAATTCCATTCTCGAAAAGATGAGGATATCTGGACATCATATCCGATTCCACCTCCCACGTAGCCTCTCTCCCTTTATGGTATCTCCACTGAACCTTTACTAGACGAACCTCTTTATTCCTCGTCTTCCGGACCTTACTGTCCACGATCTCTATTGGTTCCTCCACGAACGTCAATTTCTCGTCAATACTGACATCTTCCAACGGAATGGCCACATCGGACTCGGCCAAACATTTCTTCAAATTCGACACATGAAACGTCGAATGAATTCTGCTTAGTTCCTCCGGCAACTCCAACCTGTACGCCACCTCTCCCACACGCTTGGTGATGGCGAAAGGTCCGACGTACCTCGGTTTTAGTTTCCCCTTCTTTCCAAATCGGACTACTCCCTTCCACGGTGATACTTTGAGCATCACCTTATCCCCTACCGCGAATTCGATTGGTTTTCTTCTCTTATTCGCGTACGCTCTTTGACGATCCTGAGCCACCTTCAATCTTTCCCTGATCACACCGATCTTGTCAGCCGTTATTTGCACGATTTCTGGCCCTACCAACTGCTTCTCTCCCACTTCATTCCAACACAACGGCGTCTTGCACTTACGCCCATACAACGCTTCAAACGGTGCCGCTTGAAGACTGGCGTGATAACTGTTGTTATACGAGAACTCAATCAACGGTAGGTGGGATTCCCACGAACCCTTGAAGTCTATCACGCACGCACGTAACATATCCTCCAAAGTCTGAATAGTTCTCTCGCTTTGTCCATCCGTCTGAGGGTGATAGGCGGTGCTCAAACAAAGTCGCGTGCCTAACTCCCTTTGCAGACTCCTCTGAAACGACGACGTGAAACGACTATCACGATCGGAGACAATGGACGACGGCACTCCATGCCTCGTCACTACTTCATTGACATACAACCTCGCCAGCTTCTCCAACGAGTCGCTCTCCCGAATGGGTAGGAAGTGAGCCGACTTGGTGAGACGGTCAACAATCACCCATATAGCATCATGCCCCTTCGGGGTTCTAGGCAACTTCGTAACGAAGTCCATTGTAATACAGTCCCACTTCCACACCGGTATCTCCAAGGGCTGCATCTCTCCGTAAGGTCGTTGGTGCTCTGCTTTGACCTTCAGACAGGTCGCACATCGCTCCACGAAGTACGCAACATCTTTCTTCAATCCCGGCCACCAATACAGATGCCTCAGGTCTCGATACATCTTATTTGTACCCGGATGAACCGAATATCGCGACTTATGCGCTTCCTCCAATATTCGTTCACGCAGACCTCCCAACTTAGGGACCCACACTCGGTCCTCAAAACGCTTCACCCCACTCTGGTCACACTTCAAGGATGTCACATAGCCGACAATCCTCTCGCTTTTCCACATCTCTTCTACTAGGGCTTCCTCTTGAAACTTCCTAACCTCGTCTAAAAGACTAGGAACCACTTCTATTCGAAAGGCCACCACCTTCGTCGGTTCCCTTCTTTCCTTCCGACTCAGGGCGTCGGCCACGACATTCGCTTTACCAGGATGGTAAAGGATCTCGCAGTCGTAGTCACTTAGCAACTCCACGCAACGACGCTGTCTCATATTCAGCTCCTTTTGGTCAAACAGATGTTGGAGACTCTTATGATCAGAATAAATCTGACACTTAACCCCGTAGAGGTAGTGTCTCCAAATCTTTAGCGCGAAAACCACCGCCGCTAACTCCATATCGTGCGTTGGATAATTCTTCTCGTGCTCTTTCAACTGTCGAGATGCATAGGCGATCACCCTTCCATCTTGCATCAAAACACACCCTAGCCCCAACTTGGACGCATCACTGTAGATTACAAATCCTTCGGTTCCATTAGGCAAGGATAGAACCGGAGCACTACTCAACTTGTCTTTCAACTTACTGAACGCTTCTTCCTGGGCCTTCGTCCATTCAAACTTAGAATTCTTCTTGGTCAGAGCGGTCAACGGCGTAGCTATCCGGGAAAAATCCTGAATGAACTTCCGGTAGTAACCCGCTAAACCAAGAAAACTTCTTACTTCGGATGGCGACCTCGGGGTCTCCCATCCCTTAGTGGCCTCCACCTTGGTCGGGTCCACCTTGACACCATCTTCCGACACCACGTGTCCTAAGAATTGAACTTCTTTAAGCCAGAACTCACACTTTGAGAATTTGGCAAACAACTTTTCCCGTCGAAGCAGGTCTAGCACCAAGCGAAGATGCTCTTCATGCTCGCTCTGAGATTTGGAGTAAATGAGGATGTCATCGATGAATACAATCACACACTTGTCTAGTAGTGCGCTGCACACCCTATTCATCAGATCCATGAATACCGCCGGAGCATTCGTCAATCCGAAGGACATGACTAGGAATTCGTAATGCCCATACCTTGTACGGAAAGCCGTCTTCGGCACATCCTCTTCTCTCACTCTCAGCTGATGATAGCCAGACCTCAAGTCTATCTTTGAGAAGAATTTTGCCCCTTGCAACTGATCAAACAAGTCGTCGATCCTCGGAAGCGGATACTTATTCTTGATCGTCACTTTGTTGAGCTCACGGTAATCAATACACATTCGCATCGATCCGTCTTTCTTCTTGACAAACAGTACCGGCGCTCCCCAGGGTGATGAACTAGGACGTATAAATCCCTTGTCCAACAACTCCTGCAATTGCGACATCATTTCCTTCATCTCTGCCGGTGCCAACCGATACGGTGCACGAGCTATCGGCGAAGCACCCGGCATAAGATCGATCCTGAACTCGACCTGGCGATCCGGGGGTAAACCCGTCAGGTCATCCGGAAATACCTCCGGAAATTCACTCACCACCGGTACATCCTCCAACCCCTTCTTCTCCTTCTTAGCGTCTAATACATACGCTAGGAAACCCCGACACCCCTTTTCTAAACACTGCCTCGCCTTCATCACCGTGATAAGGCAAGACTTACGCTCTCGTCTATCCTCATAGATCACGACTTCTGACTTATCTGGCAAAGCAATACGAATCATCTTCTTATTGCACACAATGCTGGCATCATTACTAGCCAACCAGTCCATCCCCACTACCACATCAAACTCCCCCATACCCATCGGGTATAGACGCAAAGGGAAAGTATGACCCTCTACTTCGATGCTACACCCCTCGAACACTTCCCTCACCACGACACAACTATCGTCGGCAATTTCTACCTCAATTCCACGCTCCAACTGCTTCGGCGTCACAGACAGACACCGAGCAAAGATCGGCGATACGAACGAACGGTTCGCACCCGAATCAAACAACACTTTAGCAAACTTCGAATTAACAAGAAATGTACCTGATACCACATCAGGCTCATCAACCGCCTCTTCCGCAGACATCTGAAAGGCTCTAGCTCTTACTCGACCCGGTTCCACCTTCTTTTCCCCACCTTTTCCTCCTTGACCTCCTCCAGATCCACCAGCAAACCCCTTCCTCAACTGTGGGCAATCAGATTTGATGTGATCCGGAGAGCCACACAGGTAGCACACTCTCGGGCTAGAACAATCACGCGCCATGTGCCCCTGTTTTCCACACTTATAACAACCATCAGGTTCGAAGCAATCTCCACGGTGCACTCTGTTACATTTTCCACACGGCCTGTCACTGAACCTATGCCCCACCCACAACTCGGGTTTAGAGGGCTTCGACCTTTTCACATCCAGAACTGGTCCATCCCACTTCCTCTTATCAACGCTCCTCTCCGACAGCTGACGATTCTTTTCTTTCTCATTTAGTTCTGCCACGTCAACCGCCGCTTGAAACGTTGCAGGGCCACGGTTCTGTACCAGTTCCCTTATGCTGCTCTTCAGACCCCAAATGTACCTTTCAACTCGTCTTTCTTCAGTAGGCACATATATCTCAGCGAAACGTGCCTTTTCGATAAACTTAGCAGTGTACTCCTGCACGGTCATCGATCCCTGCACGAGCCCCAAAAACTCTTCTTCCAACTTCTTTCTTGCCGCCAGCGGACAAAACTGTGCTTTAAACCTCCCAATGAACGTCTCCCACGAGGTTACCTTCGCCACTTCCGAACCCTTTCCTCCTGTTTCTACATCCCACCAAAAGATCGCATCCGCCTTTAACATTGACATAGCAAACAACACTTTATCCCCTTCAGCACACTTACTAGTGTCAAACGCTAGTTCCATCTCTCGGATCCACCTCATCGCCAATATCGGGTCCCGCTCTCCACTGAAGGATGGAGGCTTGCAAGACACGAAAGTTTTGAAGGTACACCCTTTTACTGACTTCGACTCTCCCGCCACAAATGGATTTGCATGAGAGTGGCTCTCAGTCTCCGTTGTTGGTAATTTGGATGCTTCCGCCTCGGTCTCTTTCACACTTTCAGTCTTCCCTTCCGATGCCGACCCAATTCGCTGCTTCAGTAAAGCCTGCAAGGTCTCCTGCAGTTTGCCCATCTCAGCAGTGAATCTTTCTTCAGTCACAAAAGCCTGGTTGTGGTTCGAACTCAAGCTCTTTGACGGACTATCATTCCCGGAAGCAGTGCTCTCGGTTTGGGTTGGTTCGCTTACCACAGGCACTTCCCCACTCTTAGCCTGACGGACAGTCGGCGCCTTCTTCTTACCTCTAGTCACCATACCCGTTCCTCCAGTCTGAGCGACAGCTTGTCGGGGTGCTCTTCCCCGGCCCCTTCCATGACCTCCGCCTCTCCCGCGGGTAGCCGTTTGTCTCGGAGGATGCACTGGTTCATTCTCCACAATCTCTTCCACCCGGATTTCCCCCACTTCCGGGACAGGCTCCACATCCGGCACAGATCTGCTCCTCAAACTTCGTTCCGACATTCTCAACTACTGAAACATTACACAAAATAAAGCTTAACAACAATCCCAAAATAACAAGGCAAGAATGATCACAGTCATGTACCTGTAAATTCACAATTACACTGGCCAGGTGTAATCCTGAGCTTACCTTACATGATAGTTTTCACCACCCTATTATTTACTCTCCCCAGTGCGGTCTCCCTAGGCCTTCCTATTTCTCAGTTGTACTTCCACAGTTTAAGTTTAGGCCCATCCGGTCACCTAAATCCCTTAAACTACGGCTCTGATACCAACTGTAACAACCCACTCCAACCATACCAAAATAAGATGCAAATTAATATAAATATCGCCAAAACATGGCCCAAGTTCACACCATCAAAATTCCAAAATTTGGGTTTTGCGGAAATAACCCTAGTTACAACTGAGAGTTTCTAAGCAAGAAAAGTAAGGAAAAGTCTACTAAGTTAATCCTCGCCCGTTCACGCTTTCTCCTTCCCACTAGTGGAGCCGCCTCTAACCTGCTTACCTGAAAAAGGTTCAGTTTGAAAATGCGAGGGTTAGACCATAAGGTCTAGTGAGGTCCCTCAGCTACAACCACACCACAACATTCACATAAAGGAGTTTTTAGATATATAAATAAACAAGTTGGGCGAATAACATCCCCCAGATAGTCCACGTTCAAACACGTCATATGGGACACACCCCCCATAAATATAAATCATGCTATATCATATGGGTCACACCCCCCATATATAGCATACCCCGCCGCATGGGACACCCCCCCCCCCCCCCCATGTACATCGTATCATCTCACATGGGACACACCCCCCATGTATAACACATCGTGCATATGGGACACACCCCCCATGTATAACACACCGTGCATATGGGACACCCCCCCATGTATAGCACCTCATGCATATGGGACACACCCCCCATAAATATATATATATATATATATATATATATCACATCATGCATAAGAAATTCATATGCAACATACCTTAAATAAGCATGCATGTACGAGTAACAACAAGTACCATCAAGCTTAGTTAGAAAAACTCACCTGATGCTCTTACTTCTCTCCTCTAAGCTGGTTTCGACTCCCAAACGTCTTCCCTGAACGTACAGGCAAAATATAAGCTAAATCATCCAATTATCCGGACACAGCAATTGTCCGGAAAACTCGCCTATCCGGACAACCTACCCATCCGGACAACACTTCTATCCGGACAACTCGCCTATCCGGACAACCTACCCATCCGAACAACACACTCATCCAAACAACACACTCATCCGGACAACCCTCCTATCCGGACAACACACTCATCCGGACAACCCTCCTATCCGGACAACAAAATCTCTGGGTGCTTACCCGGACACCTTCTTCTATTGAAGGTGTCCGGACGGGGCGCTGTTCGAGTTTTTCACTCAAAAATCCCGTCCTGAGCTCCGCCAAAACGACGATTAGGCAATAACAACTACCAAAAACGTACTAGAACCAAACTCCACAATATACATCCATAAAAACATATACAAGAGGAGCTTAAACCTTCCACAAGAGTTTTGGCATTACTTTTATCAAACTAAACTTCTCAATACTCTACAATCAACAACCTCATTAAATGGAGTAATGGATTGAGAGTTTACCTGCTCAAATGCTTGCCAGAAACGAATTCCACAACAATCCTTCTTCTGATTTCCAAAGATTGATTACTTCTTTCTACAATGCACCAAAACCTTCAAGAGCTCATTTCTCTCTTTCTTTCACAAAATCAGCCGACTCACACACCAAAATCAGGAGAATATGGTGTCTCCTAGGGTTTTGAGCCCATTTTATACCTTATCCCACATTTACAAAATACCCCTTCAACTTCCATTTTATTACATTTCCACCACAAGGCTTGAAACTCTTATTATTTGGACACGGTTACTACATACGTTTAACTGTTAGTTGAGATAAGTATGAACATGATAGTTGCGATAATGATGATTGTCGCAACAGTTGGTTGCGATAAAGTGAGTATATCACAAATAGTTGGTTGCGATAAGGATTTATGTCGCAACATTTGGTTGCGATAACATGGGTATGTCGCAACATTTGGTTGCGATAACATGGGTATGTCGCAACAGTTGGTTGCGATAAGGGTGCTTGTCGTAAGCTTTGGGTTGCGACAAAGTAACTCTGAGGTGTATTGAGTTGAGCCAAGGGTTGTCGTAAACAGTTGGTTGCGACAAAGTGAAGATGTGTTTCCTTTGGGTTGCGATAAGTGACGAGATTTTGGGTTATTTAGGACTTTTAGTCTTTTAAGAGACCTTTTCAGTAGATTGATACAAGTACAATATGTATTTCGATATTTCAGACTTTTGGAAGTTTGGTGGTGGAAATCAATACAAACTTAAGGAGTGACGTTGTTGCTATCAGGTGAGTTCATTCTTACCTTACCCTTTTATAACGTATTTAAATTATGGTAAGGTACATTTTTATAATGAAATGTTTTCTAGATGAATTTTGATGGATGATTATACGAAGTAAAATTGGTTATTCTTAAACTAATGGCTTTGCTTAATTTCATTAACGTTATTTGAAAATGATTTATATTAAGTAATAACTTGCACAAGTACGGTTAAGTGTAATGGATACATAGGCACTAGTTTTATATGAACACATGGAATAGGCGTGGATTAATCGTAATTCCAGTGTGTATAATAAACGTGGAATAGGCGTGGACAAATCGTAATTCCCGTTTAGGTGAAATGAGGAATAGGCGTGAACTAATCGTAATTCCCATTTCACATTGATGAGAAATCGTGGAATAGGCGTGGACTAATCGTGATTCCCGATTTCTATAGGAATGAAAGAGATATGCATGGTTTAATTGTAATCTCTACTTCCTTTCCAAGAAATAGGCATGAATTAATTGTAATTTCTTGGACATGAGCATTAATCTAGAATCCGTGGAGATTCGTAGTGGGCTCTGGAACATGATATCATGATTGATTTGGTGTTGGTCATATTCATGGAATCGGGTATAATCCCGTCATCGCAAGATGTTTATACGTATGGTAAGAAAGAGGGTAAACCAGGTTTGTTATGCCTTGTTTACATTGATTTTTAAAAGTATTATTTTGAAACTGAATGTTCTCACTAGGCATTAGCCTAATCATTTCAAAATTTGTTTTCTTACCAGGTACTAGCGAGGGAAAATAATGGGATGTGGGACGAGAGCTTTTGAAACATTCAACTTTTGAGATAGCGGAGAAGTTAGCTAATGCAATGAGGCTTTTGATGGATTGCTTAGATAACACAGTTAATCTGATTGTAGTTGACATGATTTGATTAATAGGTTATTTGCAGAATTAAATATTTGTAAATATGACTCCTTATAGTTAATTCTCTGCTTATGTATAAAGTTTGGAAGGTTTTATGTTTAATCTTGTTAAATAATTTGAGGTTCAAAATGGCCCTGATTTTAGGGTGTTACATAGACTATGACCTCCAACTATCAAAGATTCCTATCTATTGCGACAGCACTAGTGCCATCGCTATAGCAAATAACCCAGTGCTACACTCAAAGACCAAACACATCGAAACCAGATATTATTTTATCAGAGATCATGTGATGAATGGACACATGGAACTTCGTTTTATTGCAACTGACTATCAGTTAGCTGATCTATTTAACAAAACTCTTGATAGACAAAATTCAACTTTCTCATCAGTGAGCTTGGAATGCTAAACCTTGAAGAATAACTCTTCAACGGTCAAGCATTTTGTCAATTATAAGGTTCTATCTATGATACTCATCTTTTAATCTCTGAGTAAAGGTTCTCCGATACTAAGGTATGTTCTCTATCTTAAACTCACTGAAGTTCTATTCAGCGAGTTGTCTTTCAAAAGAAAAACTTATCACTGACATTTTTTATCAGTGATATGTTTTTTGAAAAAGAAAAACTCATCACTGGTATTTCTCATCAGTGAATCTTCGAAAAACAAAATCCAATCCTGATACTTTTCACTATCAGGGATGCTTTTTGAAAACGAAAAGACAACTTATATTGTGACGTCATCCAAGAGGATAAACCACGGCACGCCTTTTTGTCTGACACGTTCGTCCGCTACACTTCCTGTCCAATCACCTTCGTAGGACGTGTCCGTGTCATGATGAGTGTTTTCCTGCTCATCAACATTTCTCTCTCCTCTCTCATTCCTATATAAACAACCCTTGTTTATAATTTCTCTCTTTACGTGCACAAAATTCAGGTTCACATTCTTACACTTATGCCATTATTTGAAACAAAAACTTATTTTTGATCTTAAATCTTTGCTAACAAAGATCAAAACCATGTTTTTTTTTCTTAAAAATCATCTTCCTTCATGATTTTATTACGAAAATCTTAAAAGATTCTGAAAGTTTAAAATGTTCTTTAAATTTTCTCTTTCTTCTTAAATATGTTTTCTAGATTCTTTCCTGAAAAGGAAACTGGTAAACATAGTTTCATACCTCTTTCAATAACTTTTTAACTGGAAAAACCTCTTTACAAGTTTCTTTCCTTAAAAAGAAACTGGTAAAAACCCTAAATCTTATTTTTAGAAACTCTTTCCATACTAAGAAATCCATTGTTCTTCTTTTTCTCTTTTCTTTGTTTCTTAGAAATGGCCACCCAAGCAGCTACTCTTTTCAAGTCTAAGAACGTTAAATTTGACCTCAACGCTGTCCAATTCGTAGGCAACAACCATTTGGCCCTCCTAACATTCCCTGAAAAGAAGCCATGCCTGCACCTGGCAGACGCATTAACCTTTCTAAGGAACTCTCCTATTTTCTACGCTCTGACCGTAGCTCCTCCTGCTCACAAAGCCTTACTTCAGCAATTCTAGTATACTGCTGAACGTGCTGAAGTAACCCTGCAGAAGTCAAAGACGACAATGACCGTGATCTCCTTCTACACCTAGCTTGGGGTTGGTAGGATCACTGCCAATGGAATCCGCTCAGCTCTCCACCTACCCACTGGACGACCATTCGTTGAACCACCCACCGATGAAGAACTGATCGCCTTCCTGGATCACATGGGATACGAATGGGACACCAAGCCCAGGACTCAGATGGAGGTGTCACATATTTCTCCTTTGGCTCTTTCTGATCAACAATATCATTAGAAGTACCAGCTTTCAGTCCAACATTTTCAGCCTTGATCCGCTCCATCTCTACATGCTCATTCTCTTATTTATCGATAACTGGCTCGTGAGTTCAATCTTTTATCAATTCCGTACCACTCCTCAGATGAATGGCATTACAATCCTCTCTTGATTTCCTTTTGGTCTGACTAGGAAATTGACCTTGATTTCGGGATTGTAGGGTTGTCCCACTTGTCTCTCTAAGATCTTGATTGAGACAGTGTTTTGGTTAGTTGTCGCCTTTACCGTACCCACTGTGTTCGCTAGTCCCTCAACCATGTTGTTCATCTTTGAAATGAACTTCATCATCATATCTTCTAGTCCCGTTTTCTTTTCTCCAGATTGTCCTTCTTCAAACTTTTTTCTGATGATAACCTGGAGGACGATAAACACTATTAGGTTGGGAAGATGATGAAAAGTTAGAGTTACTACCGTATTGTTGTTTTTATTGTCCCATAGTCTCCCTGGACTGGTTCTGTTGCAGACTGCATGAAAAGTTAGTATGTTTCTTCCATCCCTCATTATACGTATTAGAAAACGGGTCATTTAGAGGACGATTGTTCCTACTTTGTAGGAATTGAACGTTTTCGAGTTCATGAGAAGCTGGGAACAAGTCTGGAATGCCTTACTCATTTGGATGCGAAGGATGGACGAAGATTCTTTTCAGTTGATTAGTAATGGCGGCCAATTGAGCTTTTATTACCTTAAGCTCTTCATATTTTTGAACTTTAGCTACTCGTCTGATAGAAGATCGTGGAGTGGCATAGTTGTGTTCGGCCAAGTTCTTGATCAATTCAACCGCCTCTTCGTATGTTTTGTTCATCAACGCACCATCCGTTGCAGTCGTGATGCCATTCTTTTACTGCAGATTAAGACCACCAAAGAAGGTCTGTATGATCACCTAACCATGTAGACCATGATGTGGACACTTTTTCAGCATATCCTTGTACCTTTCCCATGCCTCATAGAGTGTCTCTTGGTCCCATTGAGCGAACTGAGTGATTTCAGCCATTAGTTGAGTTGTCCTACCCGGTGGGAAGAATTTATGAAGAAAGACAACTGTCATATCTGCCCATGTTCTGATCTGATCGGGAGGGGGGGTAGACTCTCTTCCCAGATTTGTGCTCTTCCCTTCAGTGAGAAGTTGAACAACCTCAGTTTGATTGCATCATTGGACACTCTATTTATCTTAAATGTATTGCAAATTTTTTCGAATGTACGGAGATGCCCATGAAGATCTTCTGTCGGTGCTCCTCCAAACTGATTTTATTATACCATCACGATCGTACTCGGCTATATCTCGAAGTAATTTGCTGCTGTCGTGGGAGGTTGCACACCTCTTCGGACGGCCCCGATGTTGGGATTGGCAAATGACCTCATCGACACCCTCTCCGGAGGAGGAGGAGGTGGTGGTACTTCACGATTTTCTGGAATTTCGTCACCCATCTTCAATCTCTTTTTGGCTTTTGTTGCTTTCTTAACTAACGAGCGGTTCGTTCGATTTCTAGGTCGATTGGCTCTATACTTATCCCTCGAGTTCCTCTGGGCATAAACCAATTAGTACCTGAAAGTGAAAGTATGAAAATTAGTAACCCAAAAACTGAATAATGATAAATAAAAAATATATAAATAAAAATGTCCAATGTAATAATGCTTATCAATGCAAACTAGTTCCCCGGCAACGGCGCCAAAAACTTGATATGCGGGTTTACACCCTCCTAATCTAACCGCAAGTGTACGGGTCGAATCAAGTAATATGTACTTGGAAGTACGAGTATCGAACCAAGAGAACTAGGAACTGAGTATCACAATGACTATACTCACTATTAACTCGACTATCCGATTGGTGAAGTGTTGATAAACGATTAATAACGAAATTAAATAAATAAACTTTAGAGTAAAAGCAAAGAACAAATTTGGATTTTTCGGGAGAAAAGTATTTGGGGATTGGAATCCCAATGGTTTCACAAAGAACACTCCACTTATGATAATTATCAAACTAAACCAATCAAATGAATAAACAATCACGTAATTAACGATTATTCTCTCTCGAGCAACAACAAAGTTATTTCTATAAAACGCAGGTTTTATCTCTCGATCTCAACCCAGGACTTCATAAATTTATTAAGAACAAGATTGTAAAAACAAGTACTAAGGTTTACTTGGTATATCTCTATCCAATTTCTTACCCTAGACATACAAATTCAAGCCAAGTTATGGAATCGTTCTCTCGAATCGGATTCCTAACAACTAAATCAATTTGCAAGGTGATCAAACTCACAAAAGCATTAAAACCAAATTCATATGCTTCATTGATTAGAAAAACTGATAAGAATCACAAGGTTTCATGTTCATATGCTTACAAACCAAAGTTCATCCAACCCCAACAATCTAAGATTAGTTCATCGTTCTTGAACAAGAAATCAATGTATGAACAAACTCCCTTTTGTTGAATCACAATACCCACGAACAAGGAATTGATCTTCGTTAATCCAGCGTTCCTCGAAGATTTCGTTGCGTCAATCGGCGTTAAAATCTATGGAAAATCGACCTAAGTTGCCCCCAAATCGTACCTTGCCTCTCTCTAGTCGATATGGTGAAGAATGTCCCAAACCCTAAGTGAAAAGGGGGTTAAAAACGTATCAATTCGTCGTCGGTACTTACACCGACAGTTAAGTACTGATAGAAGCACCGATGGCCACTATTTTCCAGAATTTTGGAGTGCCAGGAGTTACAGCAAGACTTAAGTACCGGTACACGTACTGGTAGGCACTGTTTTGCAAAAATTGAGATTTTTTATTTGCTTGACGACCCAACTTGACAAGTCTCGGTGACACCTTTTTGAATCTCTTTGACGCATTTCTCTAAGCTTTGACCCAAGAATTGACTCGTACATCCTCCATTTGCCATCAATTTGTCGGATGCTTCTTTCTCGTCTATAATTAGCTTCGTTCGAACCAAATTCTTCGTTTATTCTCAAAACATGGATTCCTGAAAAACCCATGAATAAACCATGAAATACGCTTCGTTTGTTTGGAATTCAAGCAATTTAACACGGAAAGTGGTGCTAAAATAATGCCAAAAAATGGCGTTATCAGTTTAGAAATAGAAACATGCAATGTCTACGGTATCAAAAGCAACGGTCCTGCAATGCTTGTTCTAATCCTTTGGATAGTGTTTGTTCCAATCATTTGACAAGAGAAAAGAAGTATAAGGAACTTGACGAGACTGAAAAGTCTCAAGTTCGTTTGGGAGATAACAAATATAGAATGTATATTATGCACCGGGATTGGCACATAAGTTATTAAGTGTGGGATATACCTTGCTAATTAGTAACACATTCTTCACCTAATCATTTGGATCTTTTGTTTATGCAACACCAAATATGCTCACATATATGCATTAGAATCTGAAGATGAAATTGTTACAGAAACCGACAGAATGTGTCAAATGCACACATGTAATTCATTTGCTATCATTAATTAATTAGGCGTAAATTGGGGATGAAGATGTCTTCATTCTTGAAGCTTAAAAATAATGATTTGGTATATTTATAATCTAACTAAAGAGACTATTCTTAGCGAACGGCTAGCGCTAACTAACAATAGCAACCAGTGTTGTACCGTCTAACTAAGTATGCCTTGACGCGAGAGGAGTGCAGAACCTCCGCGGCAAGATTGCGACGGAGGAACTTCCAAGTAGGTCGTATGTGGCTGAGGAGATGTTTTGCACGACCAAGGTTTGAGGGCGGTCAAAAAAGATGGCACCTTTCTAGGTGAGAACTTGGTGGAAGAGAATGGTCGCCTACAAAGATGGAAGGACAAGAACCTATGGAAAGAGTGATGAGTGATCCATACTTGGACTTGAGAGTTTTGAGGATGGGTTCGGGCTCATATAGAGAATTGGATAGTAGGAGGAGGTTAGAGGAAAGGAACGACAACCATGGTGATAGGTTCTTGGCGGTTTTCCGGCGGAGTAGGAGGAATCTGATAAGGGCAGCGACGCAAAGTGAAACTCATTAAATGGTTTTATAGGTCATAAGGATGTATGTAATAGGTATTAGAAAGTTCAAAGATTTATTTAACAGATTTTGAAAAGTCCAATGACTTATTTGTTCTAAAAGTTTATCCAAACACTTAATCATTTTAAATACTAATGTCCATTGGTTTTTTTTTTACTTTTTCCTAAGAAAATCATAGCAAAAATCCATTATAATCCTTATAGCAGATGTTGTTATGGGTGTTTTTTCGTTTAAATTTCGGTTTCATTGTTTTCGGGTCGGGTTGCAAACCGATGCACAAACACTGCTTTTATACCCCAATCACTTCGAACTATAAACCCATATCAATTCAATTATTTCTTCTTCTTTCCGCTGATCATTCGAATCCAACTCTAGATCATTAAAGATTTAAGGTAAGCTTTTTGTTCTCGTTGAATTTTTATTCGAGTCTCTAAAACTACGTATATATGTGTGTATACGCACAGATTAAGTTTGGGCGCCTATGAATTGGAGTTCAATTCAATAATCATAGACCTAAATACCTCAATTGCGTCTACAGGTGTTGGATATTTTCGCCCTATTGAATTTACCGAAGGAGATCTTACACAAAAACAATCATGTTTACGCGAGTTTTTGGAAAACCTAAGCAAGAAGCTAATGCTGTAACAACATTAGACAAATTAAATGAGGTATCTTTTCGGAAAGTTGATTTTTTCTTTGATTAAATAGATGTATATGTACTACTTTTGTGTGTTGTTACCTGATGTCGATTGTATCAATTCGAATATCTGATCTATTTTGACCGGTTTGTAGTATTTTGATACCTATTTTAGCTGAATTTATCTTGAAATTTTTATGATTTCCATTCCTTAGTCCATTGAAATTTTTGTATGACTTTTAAATTGACTTGGAGCTCGTACTATGAAGTGTTGACTGTTGACTTAGGGTGTTTGTGTTTCTCCAACATTCGCTTGGATGGAATAAGAGCATTCTACTGAAAAAAAGATGATGACATTATACTTGGGGGCATTATCATTATGTGGCTAATCTAAAAAGTGGTTCCTAAGCCAAGGGATAGAATTGTAGATTTGCTAGGTGGAAAATCAACCTTGTGCAAGTATCACTTCATAAATGATACTCAACTTCAGAGCTAGATATATGCTTTCCATTTCAATATTAACATTAAAACCAAACCAAACCAAACCAAACCAAACGAACCCAAGATATCACACTTGGAGGTGGGGTCCTGGAGAGTTGAGATGTATGCAAACTTGACCCCTACATCAGAGAGTAGAGTAGCGTTTCCGTGAATATCTGCGGCTTGTAAAAAAGTGTGTGTGAAAAGAAAGCTAGCCCGAAAAGGCTAAACAAGTAGGAAAAAAGGAGCAATGAAAGGTAAAAAAACAAATATCAAGGCTAGGACAAACTAAGATAAGGACATTGCATGGGAGAAATCAGTTGCACCAAAGGAACAAAGAAACATAGGCAGGTACAAAGGAGCATAACGTATGAAAGACAACAAACCAACCCGACAACCCCTAATCTTTCCTACCCCCACCTACTACCTCTCGAGCGCCCTTCCTTTCGCTTAGCCTAGCTACATCCTACAGGTCACACTATTTAGGCCATTAACATGGACATACACTATTGAAATCAGAAAAATCAAGTAAATCATCAATTAGAAAAAGTCAGTTTTTTGTGAAGTGTATATGTTGAAAGACATTTAATACTTGAATTTCGTTGAACGAGTTTTTTTAAGTCGCTCGAAAAATAAACTTGTGTCTTTCTTCAACGAATCTCACATGTTGTGTCATACACCTTGTGCCTTAAAGCGCTAGGCCTGTGTAAGGGGTATAATTCCCTTAGCAGTTAGTATAACCCACACTACACAAAGTAAACTAAAGAAAGCTCAAAAGTTTCATATTTGCTGAAAATTTAATAAGTATAAGGGATTTACAATACATCAACACTTGGGGAAATGAGAAGATGGATACATAATCCTTTGGGAAATATAAAAGGCTACCGAAAGAAATTGATAGATGGAAAATTTAGAGAAAAAGAAGATGACATCGGGAGGAGAAATTTGAGAATATAATTCATTCCATGGCCTGCATCACTCACCAAACTCCCCTGTATAAAGCTTAACCAAGAGAATATTTCTTGTTATAAACTCTTTCCCTCTTGCTCCTCCTTGTCCCGCGAGTGTTTTTTCTGTTTTATCTCATCCAGTTCCATTACGCCAGGTGTTGGTTCTAGAATGTCGTGAGCTGGCCTCACATTACTTCCCTCATTGAAAACAACCTTGTCCTCAAGGTTAAGTGAAGGGAAAGTACTTTGTAAAGGTAGCCAATCTTCCCACGATGCATCTTCAAGAGGTAAACCGTCCCAATGGACTAGTACTTGAGCTACTTTTTGACCAATGCGCAACAAAAAACGTTGCTGCAGAATTGTCTTACGTAGCATAAATGTTCCTTGTTTCGTGGTAGTTAGGCGTAATGGAAGGTATGCATCTTGGTGCTAACCGTGACACCGCTTAAGATGTGATACATGAAAACTGGATTGGATTTTTGCAGCATGGGGTAATTGTAGCTTGTAAGCGACCAGTCTGACCCGTTCAACTACCCGAAAAGGACCAGAATCTCGCAAGCCCAGTTTTTGGTTCTAGCGTAAAGCGACCGATTGTTGACGATAAGGCTCTAGTTTGACCTTTAAGATGTCTCCGATGTTAAATTCCACGTTTCTTCTCTTCTTATCAGCATACTTTTTCATATATGCTTCGGCCTTGAAAAGATTGGACCCAAGTTGATTTAGCACCTCATCCCGTTCATGCAACAATTCTTGTAATGCTGGTGGATCTTTTGCAAAGCATTTCATACTTAACTAAGACGGGAGGTTCACGACCATAAACCGCCTTGAAAGGTGTCATGCCCAAGCTATTATGGAAAGATGTTTTCTACCAATATTCCGCCTTGGAAGAAACTTTGACCATACACGAGGTTGGCAGCAAAGCAACAAGTTGTTCCAAACATTTGTTTAGCGCCTCCCACTGTCCGTTAGTTTGTGAGTGATGAGAAGAATCCGTAGCCAATATTGTACCTTGCGGGTGATAAGAAGGGTCAAAATTTGCTTGTGAACACCTTGTCTTTCGATCAAAAATCGACTTCGGAAAATCATGAAGTTTGACGACGTAGGCCAAGAAGGTTCAACAACTTTGAGACTTGAAAAATCGGATCTTAACAAGGCAAAGTATCCATAGTTGGACACGGACACGCGGTCAACAACCACCAAGATGACAGAGTACCCAATAGAGGGAGGTAAATCGGTGATGAAATCCATCGCTACATCCTCCTATATTTGTAGCGGAACATGCAAGGGTTGCAACAACAGACATGTTGGAAGAGAGGGGTCTTGTTTGGCTTGTTGGCAAGTTAGACACTCTCTAATAAAGTTGGTAATGTCCTTCGACATTGAAGGCCAAAAAAATTGTGCAACAATTCGAGCCTTGGTGCGTTTGACCCCGGAGTGACCACCGATTGGGGATGAATGATGTTCAGATAGAATGTCGTGAATTAGTTTGAACCGCATTGGCACGACTAGCCTGGATTTCCAAAATAGCAATCAAGCTTAAGCTGATTTTTTTTTGGTTCTCTTGAACCCCTTGAGAACATTCATTTTGAAGTTTTCTTAGAGTTGGATCTGTTTCCGTAGCTTGATGGATAAGTTGTACCAAAGAAGACTGAGGTGTATAAATAGCCGAACAAAAGGATCTTGATAAGGCATCTGCAACCACATTATCTTTTCCAGTTTTGTACTCAATGGAAAAGTTATAGCCCAAAAACTTATGTAACCACATTTGCTGTTCAGGGTTTGAATGGCTTGATTTGTGAGTGAACATAGACTTCTATGATTCGTAGGTATAACAAATTGATGGCCCAATAGATCGTGTCGAAATTTCAAGATGGCCTCAAATATTGCAAACAATTTGCGTACATAGGTAGACTCTTTCTGCATTCATGTCAATGCGATAGGATGTTTTTCTTGACTTAGGAGAGCACCAATACCAATTCTTCATGCATCTGTTTCCAAAATTGATTTTTAGGGAAATCGGGTAACCTCAATACCGGAGCTCGGGTGATGTTGCAAATCACGGAAAACAATAGCAGCCTTCTCAGCCCATGTAAAGCCATCCTTCTTTCGGAGAGACGTTAATGGAAAAGCAATTGTAGCATATCCTTTTATAAACCGTCGTTAACATCCAATGAGGCCAAGAAATCCCTGTAGTTGCTTGATAGAAGTTGGGTAAGGCCCATCCAAAATAGCTTTGACTTTGGTCTTATCCATCTCGACTCCTCTCCCCGAAACAATGCAACCCAAATAATCAACTTGTGTTAACCCAAAACTACATTAGGACAACTTCACAAATAATCTGTGTGTGGGCTGACCAAGAGTGGTTGTAAACAAGAATGTCATCAAAGATCAACACACATTTACGCAATTGTTGCTTAAACACGTGATTCATGAAACTTTGAAAAGAGGAAGGGTATTTGTAAGGCCGAAAGGTTTTACTAGCTATTCGTAGAGCCCTTGATCAGTACGAAAAGTGGTTTTGTGGCGATCAGTAGGAGTGACCAAAATTTGATGATACCGAGAGCGGAGGTCCAACTTGGAAAAATAGGCAGCTTTAAACAATTCATCTAGAAGTTCATCGATGGTGGGTATCGGAAAACGGTCTTTGGTGGTTACCGCCTTCAGCGCTCTATAATCAATATAGAACCACCTAGAGCCATCCTTCATACGACGTACTAGTAAGACCGGAGAAGAAAAAGGGCTCGTGCTTGGCTGAATAATACCTTCAGAAAGCATATCTTGAAGCATTTTCTCTATTTGAGTCTTCTGGGTATGGGGGTACGGTCTGACTTTGATTGGATTGCTACCCTTCAACAATGTTTGGTATGGAATCATGAAGCGGTGACGGTGGTAAGCCGGTCGTAGTACTAAAAACATCCTGGAAGTGCATTAGCAAGGAGTAGAGTTCTTGTGGTAACTGGGGAGGGGGAAAACACATCTTGTCGTGAACCGACCATTATGTGAAATTCCAAGGCATGTGATTCCACAATAGCCTGTGTGTTGGTTATTCTGCGAATGTGGTGGAATTGAGCCGGTTGCGGTAACATAGTTGTCGTGCCATAGAAGGTGACAAACGTATCCTTCAAATAAAATTTGAAGGATAAGGCACTAAAATCAGCAATGTGCGGGCCTAAAGTTGCCAACCAGGATGCTCCCAAAACGAAGTTAGTCCCTATTATAGGTAACAAGTGAACAGGTAGTTGCAAACTGTGACCTTGTACCTGTAAATCTAGAATAAAAATCAACAGTGGTAAGACTACTACCAACCTACCGTAACCTCGAAATTTGGGGATGGTTCAATTGGCAATTTTAAGCACTTTGCCACTCGAGGTTGTAGAAAATTATCGGAGGTACCACAATCGCTTAGGATCTGGATTACCGGTCCTCTAATCGAGCCCTGAAATCGAAAGCCCATCCTGTGAGAGCCCTTAAGGGCGTTAAAGGATAAATGATGATCCGGTGGTGGGGAACCGACAGGTGGTGCACTTCCTTCCGGTTGGACCATCATCATGAAGAACTGAATAGAAAACTCATCATCGCAAGTGTAGCACAATCCTTTTTCTAGATGTAGTTGAATCTCAGCTGGAGAGATTCATTTGACATTGTGAGGTCGATTGGTTAAGGCAAGTGGTTTCTATGGCGGTGTAGGAAATAGTCAGTAACGTGCGTAAAGGAGTAGGCTGGTAAGGGGTGGAGAACGTGGTATCTAAAAACTAGGTTTCTAGAAAACAACTTTTTGCTGTGGTATCTAAAAACTAGGTTTCTGTTGATTTATTGCCATGCATACAAAGAAATCTTTCATCTTTGTTATCCCTTCTGCTTTTTAATCATCCTTATTTCTCGAAAAACTGAAATATGATTTATGTTGCATCTTTAGACATGTGCCATACTTGTTTTTGCAGACACTTGAAATGCTGGAGAAGAAAGAAAAAGTACTTTTGAAGAAGGCTTCTCAGGAGGTGGAGAAGGCTAAAGACTATACTAGAGCGAAGAACAAAAGGGGTATGATCTTGGAGTTTTTTTAGTAGTGTTGGAAGTGTTGATATTTTTGATTTTTAATTTTTAATTTTTAATTTTTAATTTTGGCTATATTGTTCAGCGGCAATACAATGTTTAAAGAGGAAGAAGCTCTATGAACAACAAATTGAACAGCTTGGGAACTTCCAATTACGTATTCATGACCAGGTGATATTTAATGATTTATGGATCATGCATGTACAACGACTGAGACTTTTGAGTACTGTTTGAACTTGAATTTTAGATGATTATGCTAGAAGGTGCAAAAGCTACCACGGAGACTGTTGATGCTTTGAGAACTGGTGCAGCAGCAATGAAGGCCATGCAGAAGGCAACGTAAGTTTACCTTCTATTTTCCCTGCTTATCTTCCACTAAGGGGCTGTTTGTTTACCTCTTAATAGTTCCATTAAGAGGAAACCTCTGAATCGTTCAGAGGTGAATCTTGTTTGGCAAAAAAATGTCTGCCTCTTAACTCTTAAGGGTGCGTTTGGTACGCAGACAGTGACAGTATAGAACAAGACATGACAGAACAACTGTTCTTTGATTAATTATGTAAGTTATTAAATCATAATGAAATAAATATTTTTATAACAAATGCATTATTAAAAAAAATTAAAGACGATAAAAGTGACACTAACATAAAAAGAATTATATAGTTTCCAATTTTTATTTTCTAACATTTTCTATAATTTTTGCTATTAATATTTAATCATTTACATAAATTAATCAAAACACATAAACCATATAAAAAAAATATTTTGAGGAAAGTAAAGTGAAACTTTAAATAGCATAAAATACAATAAATAAAATTTAAAGAATGAATAAAATATAAAATAGAATGTGTATTTGATGTTTTAGAAGAGAATTAGATTTTATTTTGAAGTTATATTGATAAAACATAAGTCTGTTCCACCTTGTTCCATGGGGTGGGGGTGGAACAGTCCTGTTCCACTTTGTTCCTGTCTGTTCCACATAAAAGTTCTGCCAAACGTGGGACAGTGATCCTTGTTCTGTCCAATCCAGTGTACCAAACGCACCCTAATGGTTCTAAAAACCTCTGAATGATTTTGTATATTGGGCCTCCCTTAACCATTCAACACCCTAATTTCATTATGAACAATTATCAAACAACTATATTTCATTTTGCACTATATTATAAGAGCCTCTTAATCATTCTGGCCATTTAATTATTCTGCACCAAACCATTTAGCAACTGCCAAAGAGCCCCTAAGCTTTAACTATTTTCCCCGTGGTTCCAATGGTCTCTTGAGACAAGAGTAAGGTTTGTTTACATTTTATTCGTCCCAAACCCTACCTTTGGGTGGGATATAGTGAGTTTGTTTGGTTTGGTTCCCCATTATTTCAATACTTCTGTCTATAACATAATTTTGTTTTAGAGGACGTAAAAAATGAGTGTCCTAATAGACTGCTTTATATGACTAAAATTTATAGGACCAAACAATCGTTCGTCCTCTACTCCTCTCTAAAAGTGTTGCAATAAGTTCATAGGATGCTTTTGGGTGTCTTAACAAGTTCTTTTAGGACATTCTTAAAATAAAGTGTCGTATTAGGTTTATTTATAGGACACTTCTTATAAATACATCATTTTATTGGACATTTGGGGGCTTTTCGGTTCATTTTCTATTAAGTCTTGTATGGTTAAAGTTGTCTGTATCGATATAGTTGTTTGTTACCTAATACTCCATCCGTCCCAAATTAAGTGTCTACATTTCTATTATAACTTGTTTCAAAATAAGTATATACTTTCAAAAGTAAGATTCCACTTTCCAATGCCCTTGATTATGAGAATGGATTTAACTAAATTGGTGTTTGGTTGTTGTGCTGAACAATCTGAATGGTATTAATGACTATTTTACCGTTTTAGTTTATATTTAAACAATCTTTGTAGATAAAATTTTACTAAATAACAACAATATTTGAGCAAATATCTTCGAAAGTAGTAGATCAAATAAAAACAAGAAAATTGTAAGAACTTTGCACACAAATCATCGAACAACAAAAAATTTGGTCTTAAGTCGTATAAAGCAGTCTATTAGAACACGTAGACATTTTTGGCTTCCTATAAACCTGGTTTTGTTGTAGTGTCTATACCACGAAGTAAACAAAGTGATTCTTGATCATCGTAAATCAAAGTGTAATGATCAGAATGATGCTCCTAAACGTTATAAAAGCCTGTGTTTGTGTTGTGTTATTCTTCAGTAACACGAGTTTTGATTTTGTTAGCAATACAGATTAGCTTTCATGTTTATAATTTAATTGGAATATAATATCGGATTTGAAAATTGTGATGATGCAGGAATATTGATGATGTTGACAAGACTATGGATGAGATAAATGAACAAACTGAAAATATGAAACAAATTCAGGAGGCACTGGCAACCCCCATTGGTGCAGCTGCTGATTTTGACGAGGTACCGTCCCTACTTTTTGTTACTTTCCTGTTTCCAAGTCACAAATACATTGATTAAATGAGCATATTATTCTAGGGATGCTAAATTTTTAAACTCCTAAAAACATATATTATTATTACATAATTGTTAACATTAATTAATCCTCAGGATGAACTGGAAGCCGAACTTGAAGAACTAGAAGGAGCGGAGTTAGAGGAACAGCTTCTCCAACCTGCCACAACTGCCCCTGCTGCTCCAGTGCAGGTTCCAGCTGGCAGGCAACCAATCCGTCCAGCTCCTCGCCAAAACACTGCTGAGGAGGATGAACTTGCTGCATTGCAAGCAGAAATGGCACTTTGAAAAACAGGTTAGTTGACTTCAATTTCTATTTCAATATATGTTGGAATCTCCATTCACTTCTATATATATCACATGTATATGAAGGCATGGGATCATGTGAGAAGTGCCATTTTTGGTGAGAAGTACTTTTAAACCGTTGATCACTTTTAATCAAATACCCTCCCATGAATTGTGGCTTAAAACGGAATTGGTCTGGTACATCTCAGTGCGTCTTATCTCGGTGCATCTCATCCTAATGTTCGTCCATTTCTCATCCAACGGTTGATAACCACTTCTCAGGCTTCTCACCAAGCTTTGCACTTCTCACCGGAACCCAACCCTGTATATGAAACCAAGGTCTACTTCTGGGACATCTGTCTATCCTCCATTGGAGGGGGCGTGTTAGAGCATCTCCAACAGAGTTCGTTACAATAGAGAATCTCTTTAACAATTTATGTATTTTGAGGATATTAATTATATTATTCAAATGTTCTATGAATTTATAATGCCAATGAACTTTTAATTTTTTTATATAAAATGGAAATACATTCAACCTTATTGGTGAAAATGATTAAAAAACAAATTATCTCTTAAAACATCTAATCTAGAGACTTTGCCAAACTTGGATATTTTTATTCTCTCTCCTATTTCCCCATTTTTCGGTTTTAAGAGAATCTATTGGAACGAAAAAACTAGCATAAAATCCTCCTAAGTGATAAAAGAAAGAAGAACTCTTCTTTCTTTTTTGATTACCTTCCTCTTTTTGGGTTTCCATACCTTGGGACTTTATGTTCATAATGATGTCATGCTTGCCTTTGGTGCTCCGGAGCCCTAAATTATCCGTTTTTTAGATTATGTTGGAGATGCTCTTAGGACCGGTTTGCTTTGTTGGATTTGGTGGGATTTGGAATTGAATTCTATTCCAATTCCATGTATGGTTCAAAGGAAAGTTCGGAACTGAAATCTAAGGATTTTAATGAAATGCCATAAATATTAGATTTAAAAATCCCACATGGTAAGATGGTATTTTTCACGAGATTTTATAGGGTTTGTTTGTAATAGTATTTTAAAATATGTTAAAAATCTTCTTTTAATAATCAATTAAAATGGTAATTTAATTATTTTATAATTTGTTTCTATAAATTATCAAAATGGAACGCAAAGATTTCTAATCCTTCCACGAAATCCAAATCCCTTAAAAACATTAATCGGCCTAGAGTCTCAAGTTGGACTTGGATCTTTCTACTGCAATATATGTTGAAACCCCTTTTCATACATGAACAACTTTTTTAGAGAGTAATCGAATGGGGTTCCAAATATCTCACAACATCGTCTCAAGTGTTATTGATTTAATAACTGTTTTGAGTGTTATTGATTTCTGTTATTTAAGAACTCTGTATTTGCAGATCACTGGAGATGTATTCCATACACCATGAAAAGAACTGAAGAAGTGTGTTGTTATATTTTCTCATGTACAGAGTACAGTCGTGATTGTAAACTAAATAACAAGTTGGGAATTTGGAGTACGTAATGGAATGTTGTATTATACATTAAAGGTCATAAAGAAGCTTTTCAGACGGATTTTTTTTTTCAAACACGTACATTTAAAATATGTACGTACATATACATCACCCATACGAAAACCTATGTACGGATAGAGCACCAAACTATTACTTCTAAAAGTTTGCATACACTTTTTTGCTACTCGTCGTAAAACCTGTCTCTTGCTTCTTTTAAAATTTGAATTACAAGCAGGAAGGTTTTACTTAAACAGGGGGTATCAGTGCTTTGGTGGAGAATTCTCTATAACTTTCAGATCTTCCCTTTAAATAGGATATTACGGTAAACTTAATGAGCTCAATGAGACTCACAGCTTATTAGGTTTGTTATATGTGTCTCTTTAATGATATCGAAAGAGGATCATTTAATAAGCTTTTAAGGGAGCTTTATGAAGAAAACTAAATGTTTTTTTCAAATCTATCATTTCCAATTAAAAAACAGGCTTCTTTCATCTATAGAAAAAACTCTTCCAAATAAAAACCTTGTCAATCTATACAGATAAATTAACTTACATAGATAGTGTTATCCATATAGGATTTAATGGAAAACCACCCAAACAATCCATAAATATGCTTTATTTTGGTTGCTTTGGTTTATATCATGTCGAGCATTTGTATAGAAAAGTATTTGCTATAGTAACATGTATGTTAAAATTGGGTTGATGGATATAAAAATGGGCAAATTGCTAAAAGGGGAATACACTTTACTCTAATTTCTGTTTTGGGTAACCTACTTTTAAAGTACACATTTAAGGGTCCATAACAAAACTTTACAACAAAAAAGGGACTGTAATAATTACAAATCAACATTAATATGCCATGTCACTTAAATAATGTCCATGTCATTAAAAGAAATTCCACATCAATAATGTTTTATCACATTTTTCCAAATCCCAATCACTCCTCTCCTCTAGCTATTGTCGTTTTGAATTTCCTTTCAAGTCTTACTCCATTTCAATTTTGCTTCTCTTTTTAAGTCTCACTCCATTTCAATTTTGCTTCTCTATTTAAGTCTCACCCCATTCCAATTTTACTTCTCCTTTTAAGTCTCGTGCTCTAAGAACATAGCCATAAAAATCAAGAAAAACATGTGAAAGCTTGGAATTTCATGCATTTGTCCTCATAACAATAACTTGTAACTTCATGCATTTGACACCAAAATAATGTATCATCAGAGCCAACTTTTTCAAAAAAAATAAGAAAACGACCAATCTTTTTACGTTGCTATTGTTCACAATAACTAACACTACATCTTCAATCTGTTAGTCCTCTTAAATGGAGTTACAGATGGCATGTCTTGTCCATTTGTTAGTGTTGCATCAAGTTAAACATGATCTTTTGTGAACTATGACAATAATATATCTACAAACTTTGACCATAATATACATGTCGCATCTGCTAGTTCATTAACTGATGGTGCACCCTCATCAACCAATACTTGTACATCTTTATCAAAAATAACTTGTGAACTCTGCAAAATAAACCAAAATATACTTAATTAACAATTTGGACATATTACTTGAAAACAATGTCAACACAAACTTTTACACTTATGACTTACGCCATCCATAGCCTCCCCTACTTCAAGTTGAGGCCTCTTACTACCCATTGAACCCCTTCCTCTTGAACCCCTACCACTTGAACTCCTTCCTCTAAAACCGCTTTCACTTACCGATTCTGGAACTTGTGAAATTCTTTCCTTAGGCCTACCTATCAGATTTCATTGCTTGATTGGTGCATCCCATTTCTGATTTTTACATCCCCTTGAATTGTGTCCAACTTCCCAACAATTTTTGCATGTCATTTGCCCCCTACTTTGGTTACCTCTTCATTCCCATATTTGTTACTCTTACTTTGATAACCACTTTCACTTGGTGGCAACGGTTTCAAATAATTAGTCTTTGACCAAAGTTTAAATCCTTTCAATGGGTTTACCTTGTGATTATATGTGCCTATAAAATATGACCTTGAAAGAAGTCAGAAACAAACAACGCGTTGCAACTGCATGAGGACAAGGATCCCAGATAGTTGCCAACTTTTGCAAGTGCATTTTCTCTCTCTCTCTCTCTCTCTCTCTCTCTCTCTCTCTCTCTCTCTCTCTCTCTCTCTCTCTCTCTCTCTCTCTCTCTCTCTCTCTCTCTCGTGTGTCAACGACATACCCTTCTAGTCCTTGTCTTACTTCAAACATATCACACCATTTGGAACAACACGCCAAAACACGTTCATATATTATATCGATCATATTAGCATAATAGTGTATAATCATATTAGCAAAATAGTGTATTAAATGTATGAAACACATTATTACACAACATACCTCATTTGCTCCTTATTTTTCTCTACTTTCTTTATGATAGCCGGACAAATCTCATCATTCCATTTGCAAGCTTTCTTGTTCATGTTTTCAATTCTTTCCATAATAGACACTCTTATTTCCTCAAGCATTGTGATTATAGGCTTTCTTCAAGACGAAATTAGCAAAACAAGTTCAAATTTTTTTAGCAAAACAAGTCTTTATATTACCTTATGTTGACCTTACATAATAGTTACCCAAAAACCAGCGGTAAGCCAATGTCGTCCATCAAATACTCTAAAAACCACTTCCAACTATATTTACTTTCAACTTCTACAAAAGCCCATGCAAGTGGGTAGATTTGGTTGGCATCCCTTCCAACGACACTTAACAATTCCCCTTGCATATTGTTTTAAGAAAACATCCATCTAACCCGATGAATTTCTACATCCTGACAACCAACCTTCTTTTACACCCTTCAAACAAACATAAAATCTTTGAAAATAATGTTTTTGATCCGGACCTACTTCTACGCTCAATTTAAGTGTTGATCCTAGATTACTTCTCATAGTTTCTTCTCCATAGTCCCACAACTTCCCATAATGTTCAATTAAGGTTGTTTCCACTTCCCCTAAAGCCTTTGCCTTGGCCCGACTACACTGACCTATTGTAACCATGCACTTGTATTTCTTTAAAATTGATCCTTGCAAATCAACTAACTTCATTGAAGGGTTTTGTCTAATTTTCCTGCCATATTTCCAATTTGAATTGACAAGTGAACTTAACCTATAATTCCTATGCTCATCATGTGATGTTTTCAGTTGGAATGATTTTTCCTTAAACATCCAAGATGCCCATAATCTCCATATGGACAACTTCGTTCTTCTCCTGGTTTTGATGGCCCACATACAACATGTAATTTATTCATAAGATTGTGCCTCTAAAACATCTTCTTCGGATAAGTGATCAACACTAGAAATATCATCATCATCAACATCAGAATACCTATAGTTCACCCATTCTTTGTTCAAGTCTAATCCTCGTCCAATGTTATCATCACTTGAACAATAATGGCGCAAGTATACACCACGTATTGCGTTCGCTCACAAGTAATATAATGGTAATAACCCAATATCGTATCCACGGGGATTGGACTACCAAGAATCGGAGATTTCTACGAACTTCCGGTGCAAAGTTGAGGTTTTTAATAATTTGTTTGGAGTTGGTTTTGAGCAAATAATTAATTATAAAATTAACGCGATTAATTAAAAAGCGGGTACGGGTGTAAGTTTTCCCCTCGAGAGTATTTATTTAATAACTTAAATGGTTAATAAAATCGGTCACAATTTGTCCCACACGATTTCCTCCTCTCGAAGCTACGTCGTAAAGGTTGTAATAACGATTTTATTATAAAGTTTCTACATAAGCTATCTTTCGGTTTACCAACCTTACTAAGTAGATCTAGAAAATCTTAGTCTTGCCGGATATAAAGAGATGCGCATATCTCTATGTCACACTTATTCGACCGACGTTTTGACCTTAGCTCGGTTATGCAACAACCTATATCTCTATGTGATTATTGAAGATTTTCTCAAACCTCCTTGCATCATTCAAGCCGTATTTCGGATCCGCCCCTCTCGAGGTCTAAGATCTAATATTAACACATACACGTGATCAGCTTTTCCGCGTTTGATTTATGTTCCAACTCGAATGACTAAACCGAAAAAATAACTAAATGTAGTAACACCCAAGTGTTACATTTTTACCCTCTCGGGTTTGGCTTACACCCGCACCCAAAGGGGGGTTTAGCTACTCATAAGAACAGAAAACATATTGTAGTAAAAGAAATAAGTAAACTGGAATTGCATTAAACGTAAACGAGAACGTACCACTGTGGCCACAAGTGTTCCACAGTGGGTAACAGAAAGTAAATACTTGGAAACAAATTACAAGAACTAAAATACTGAAATGTAAATGCTACAACTATTTTTCCACTGAGTTTTTAAGAGCTTTGGATGATAAGATGTTCTCTCAAATGCCAAGGCAAGCTTCCTTTATATAGTGGAGGAGAGGAGAAAAGGTTGAAAGGGACTTGAGAGGAGAAAGTGACCTCTCATGGTTGTCTTCTTCCCACCTTTTGGCACCATCTCCCTTGTCCATATTATGTCTCTAAACTTGATCAAAACTCAGCATTGACCCCAACATGCAGATCTGCAACTTGCACAAAAATGCTCTCCAAATCTACAGAAAATCGGCTTTACCCAGCACTCGCCACAGTACTGACGCTGTGGCCACAATGGTACACCAAACGCAACATTTTGATCTTTTTGGTTATTTTCAACATTTTGGAACAACTTAGACCAAGAGAAGTAGAAAGGCTCAAATGGGTACGAAAAAGGTTAAAATGGGTTTAAAATTGATGACAAATAACTCTAAAAATTGAGGGATATCACCGGTGTTAGTAAATTGGATTAAGGAAATGATTTCCACTCCTTCCTTCTCGATCTCGATCAATGGTGATGTGCATGGTTTTTTAAGGGTGGAAGGGGCCTTCGTCAAGGGGATCCCTTATCACCTTATCTTTTTACCATCGTCATGGAAGGTTTTTCTATGATCTTCACGCAGTGTATTGATGAAGCGAGGGGATTTGGTTACCATAAAGGATGTGATGATCTTCTTTTGACACACTTGTGTTTCGCGGACGATTTATTTGTTTTCACGAGGGGGGATGTTTACTCTGTTGAGGTCCTGAAGAAGGCGTTGCACTTATTTAAAAGGCGTTCGGGTCTCTCGCCTAGTCTTCAGAAAAGTGAGGTTTTCTTTGGAAATGTACCGAGGGATACGCAAGAGGCAATCTTGGAGTGTTTACCATTTCGTATGGGGGCCTTCCCAATTCGGTACCTTGGGGGGCCTCTCTCTCCTAAACGATTGAAAGTTGCGGATTTTGGTGGCTTGATCACTAAGGTGAGACTTCGTATTAACAATTGGAAGTCTAAATTCCTTTCTTTTGGGGGACGCACTCAACTTGTCAAGTCAGTGTTGCAATCCTTGCAACTCTTTTGGATGGCTGTTTTTACTATCCCGTCGGGAGTGATCCATGAATTAGAATCATTATTTCAGGACTTTTTGTGGGCACATGGGGACAGTTCGAAGGGCCGATGTAAAATTGCTTGGACGGAGGTTTGTCATCCGGTATGTAATGGTGGTTTGGGATTCCGTCGTTTAGCCACTTGGAATCGTGCTCTCCTAGCCAGACATTGTTGGGACTTGTTACGAAAGAGAGACTCTCTATGGGTGCGATGGGTTTATAACCATTGTTTTCGATCATCACAGTTTTGGCTCGTGAGACGTACTTCTACGTGGTCTTGGCTCCTTTCGAAGATCATGGATCTGCGTTCCCATATCCGAAGGTTCCTTTGGTTTCATATTGGAAATGGAGTGGATGTCAATGCATGGGAGGATAATTGGTTACAATGCGGCCCGTTGTCGGCGATTATTACTTATCGGGTGGCTAGCTCCTTGGACATTTCAGATACGTCGTCGGTTAAAGACCTCATTACGATTACTGATGGTGTGTGGCCAACCGAATGGTTGGAACGCTATGACGAACTTCCCCTGAACCCTCTTCCCACGTTGAATAATGAAAGCGATAAACTTTTTTGGAGGAATACAAGTTCGGTTGATGGGGATTTCACGGTACGGGAGGCGTATCATTCTCTTGATGGGCCTCGTGTGGAGGTGCCTTGGCATGCGTCGGTATGGTTCAAGGGCCATATTCCGAACCATGGGTTCTGTTTGTGGATTGCTTGTCATCGACGCCATCAAACGCAGGATAGAGTTATCCTTTGGAAGCATGATCCACCGGACTTGAAGTGTGTGTTCTGCAAGATTTGTTTGGACTCTCATAACCACCTCTTCTTTCAATGTGCTTTTTCAATGGAGGTATGGAGTTCGGTTTTGAGGGAGGTGGCGTGGACGGGATTCCCTAATACTTGGGACGATATTTTGCTTGCTCTTGGGAATGATGGGACCGCTCCCAAGCGGCTGATTCATAAGCTAGCTCTTGCGGCGGCTGTGTATTACGTTTGGCAAGAACGGAATAGACGGATTTTCTCAAATGTTGCACGGTCTGTTTCTCAAGTGGTGCGGGAAATTATGGAGACTATTATGGCTAGAGAAGCGTGGAAGACTCGGAAGAGGAAAAATCATCATGATGGGAGCTGAGTTTGTGTTCGTCAGTTGTTGGCAGGAAGAGTTTTGGAGTTTTTTCCGGAGGGTCTTTTTGGCTATTACCTTCAGTAGTTTGTTTAGGTCGGTTAGCTTGTCTTTATTTTGGTTGATTGTTGCTTGGTATGGTGTTGTCACCAAGTTTCTTTGTTTTGCCGTTTGGCTTGGATTTTGGCTTTTGCTGGTTGTATTGTTTCCTTTTCATTTATAAAATTGCCTTGATTATTCCTCCTAAAAAAATTTCATAAAGAAGATTCAAGTCCTTCTGCAACGTCCTGTTCAAAAGTTACAAAGTGACAATGGCACGGAGTTCAAGAATGATACTCTTCAATCTTTTCTTTAGTCCGTTGGTATTTCACACAATTTTTCTGCGCCAATGACTCAACAAAATGGAGTAGTTAAACGCAGGAACAGAACTCTTGTAGAAGCGGCTAGAACGATGTTGGCTTATTCTGTCTTACCTCCAAGTCTATGGGCTGAAGCAGTAGCAACAGTGTGTTTCACACAAAACATGACTATCATTAATAAACGCTTAAATAAAACTGCTTATGAGATTATCAATAACCGTAAACCTAATGTTAAATTTTTACGTGTTTTTGGATGCAGATGCTTTGTACTCAAAGATAGAGAATCTCTTACAAAGTTTCAGACAAAAGCAGACGAAGGCGTATTCATTGGCTATTCACTGAGATCTAACGTATACATAATCTACAACAAAAGAACAAGATCAGTCGTTGAAAGCATTAACGTGTCTTTTGATGAGAATGTCGTATTGACTTCTGGAGAATCCAGTTCAGGACTCGTACTTCAGTTTGAAGCTTCTACTCAATCCGGAGTGAAACCTATACCAAACTAGACTAAGACGTCTGAATTAAATAAATATAAAAATAATTCAGAACTTGATATATTATTTTATGACGCATTTATGGATTTTTGTGCAGATATGGAAGCTCCTATCATATCCAACAATGCTGACACACTAGAGATAAGTGATGAAATGTCCGGTCCATCTGAAGAAGTTGGTGCCATCTCTACAAGTGCAACAGATGTGAATCAAGAATCTTCTACCCCTGAAAATGCCTTTGACCCAGTTATTCAACAAACTGATTCAGTTTTAGAAGACACACCTTCCGGAGATTCTACATCTGATTTACAACTACCTGAGGTTGAGCAACCAGCACCTGCTATAAACATTCTAGAAGAGTCGACCTTAGACATGCCTGCAATAACAGACGAAAATGATGAGTCTGACACTCAGATGGAAATTCAGACTCTTCCAAGAACTCACAAATGGACAAGAGCACATCCTCCTGCCAATATAATTGGTGATGCCAAAGACGGTGTTCAGACAATATATGCAACAACGAATGAATGCTTATATGTGAATTTTCTGAGTTGCATTGAACCCAAGAAAACTTCAGAGGCGTTAACAGATCCAGATTGGATAAACGCGATGCAAGAAGAGCTTCTTGAGTTCAAGCGAAATGAGGTGTGGCGTTTAGTGAAGAAACCCAAAAATAAGACGATTATCGGAACAAAATGGGTTTTCAGAAACAAGAAAGATGAAGCTGGGATAATTGGTAGAAATAAAGAAAGACTGGTCGTCAAGGGTTATAATCAACAAGAAGGAATCGATTATGATGAGACCTACGTGCCAGTGGCTAGGATTGAGGCCATCCACATCTTTTTGGCTTACTCGACTCACAAGAATTCGAAGGTATTCCAAATGGACATCAAGTCGGCGTTTCTCAACGGAGTACTACATGCAGAAGTATATGTAAGTCAACCGGAAGGCTTTGTCGATCCAAAGCACCCAGATCATGTCCATGTCTTGGATAAAGCACTATACGGCTTAAAGCAAGCACCCAGGGCATGGTATGAAACTCTAATAACTTATCTTACTGAGTCTGGCTTCACTAAAGGTACTATCGACACAACTCTTTTCCTCAGAAAACAAGGTGCAGATTTAATACTAGTACAAATATATGTTGACGATATTATATTTGGGTCTACTAATCCAGAAATGTGTGTTGATTTTGAAAACACCATGAAAAGTAGATTTCAAATGAACATGATGGGGGAATTAAACTTTTTCCTTGGTTTATAAGTCAAACAATCACCGGAATGAATTTTCATAAATCAATCAAAATATATAACTGACATGTTGAAGAAGTTTTATTTGACAACAACCTCCACCATGAAAACACCGATGGCTACTGGTAGACTTTTGGATGCCGATTTATCTGGTAAATGGGTAGATCAAAAGACCTATCGTAGCAGGATTGGTTCTTTATTATATCTAACTGCTAGCAGACCCGATATAATGTTTGCCACATCATTTTGTGCCAGATTTCAAGCTAATCCTATGGAATCTCACCTTATTGCAGTTAAGCGGATCCTTCGGTATCTCAAAGGCACAAAGAATTTTGGCCTTTGGTATCCAAAAAGATTCGGGTTTTGAACTAACAACATTTACAGATGCAGATTTGCTGGTAATCGACTTGACCGGAAAAGCACTTCGGGCGCATGTCAGTTCTTAGGGGACAAGCTAGTTAGTTGGTCTTCCAAGAAGCAAAACTGCGTGTCAATTTCTACTGTTGAGGCGGAATATATCGATGCGGCAAGCTGTTGTTCACAAGTCCTGTGGATCCCAATATCAAGTGCACTCAATGAAATCAACACAAATAGATTGAATCTTGAATTGAATGCAGAAATCGTATAAACACAGTTTAGCCGTACAAGGTAATTAGCAAAGCAAATTAGGTCATTAACCCTAAATCCTATTATGTCATCCATATTTATACCCCCTAAGGGATATTTACAAGAGTTGGCACTTTTGGTCCCCGAACTTCTATTTAAATCAAAATTGAGGCCTAACAATCTCCCCCTTTGAAATAAAGTTCAATCTCGCGCCAGTTTGGGACGTATCTCTTGAGGATGACAATTATTATCTCAAAGTGCCGAATGGAGTTTCTGTACTCGAGCCTTTCTTCGATCTTTTTCAGCATTTCTTTGGCAAGGTACTTCCTCAGATTGACGATCTTTTCTGTTGAGTCCATCTCTTCTTCCGCAACTATGCTTCTAAGCACTGTACGGATTTCCATCAACATTCCTTCGCTAAACTTATGAAGCTCGCTGACTCTCATGAAGCGCTTCTCTTCTTTATCATTCAGATACACTATTCCAGTTTCGGGTTTTGACAAAAGAGTGTGTAACTGCATATCTTCCAAGTCGGGTAAGGTCAGATTGGGCTTGAGCACATTGACTTTCTTCTGATTGCTTTCAATCCCCATCTGAAAATCATTTATGTACGAGAGGGTGATGGTGCACTTCATGAAGCGTTTAATCGTTTCGAGAGCTTTGGTGTAAGGAAGTGGTCTGATGGTCCGAGTTCTTAGCTCATGTAGGATAACTGAAAAATCTTTCAGATTCATATTTCTGAAATCAGCCTCTAAGAAGACCCATTCTTTTCCATCTTCTCTTTTGACTGTGAACATGGGGAACCATACCTTCAGAACTTCGTCAGACACAATTTCAACGATCTCGGTAATTCTTTAATTAGTTCTGACTTCGCTCACCATTCAATTTCTCTTCATTACTCCCAGATACTGAGTTCGAATCGGTTCATCCAAGTCTGATACCCCATAACACATGACTGGGTCGAGCGACCTGATCTAGTGAACAAAAATTTCATTCTGAGACTCTTCAAGGTACGGTACCAAGATCTGTACTCTCTTCCAACGCACGGGTTGATTAGGTTGAGGTTGAGTCATTTTTGGTTCTGGAATCGGTACCTCAGAAGATGTTCCTGCAGTATCATGTTCCGTATGCTGAGCTTCGGTTACCTGTTCACTCTGAAGAAGGAACTGGTCATAATCATTTTCATCCATTCTTTCGTCACCTGAGTAGTGCCACAGTGAATCTGTCTCAGACTGAATGGCTACCATGGATTTTTCACTCCATATCCGTTCGGTTTCTGGATCAATTTCTGATTTGTCGTCTATGAATTCCAGATCCACTTTTTCAGGAACTGTCAGCATCAAAATCTCATCTGTTTCTCCCTCGGGCTTTTCAACCGTCGGGTTTGCTGACTCGTGCACTTGTTCTTTTCTGACCGGTGACGATAACTCCATGTCCTGAACCATGTTCTGATCTTCACTTTGGTTAATTGGTTCGGTATTAGCTGGAGTTTCGGTGATTGGCGCTGTCGTTGAGGTTGTCAACTCGGTCAATCTTAGGCGCTTCTCCCCCTCATGCTGATCAAGATCATCTTGATCATCATGCTTTCGTTTCAAACCCTGAGCTTGACCCTTACACGTTGTTTCAAGGCCGAGAACCCTGTCTGATAGAGTGGAAAGGGTGCGCTGAACATCGGTTAGTGTGGTGGTAAGGTTGTCAACTTTTGTGTGTATTTGGGCTTGGGATTCTGGTTGAGTGTGTGGATCCCAGATTAGTGCATACAATAAGAAATCAACAGTAATAATCAACAATCAGTATGATTTCCATTCGTCATCCATATAACTTCAATAAACCTTTTCAGATAGTTTACAAAGTGTTTTCAATAAGCGTAATGATGATTAAACGATTATGAACGATTTATCTGGCTAACCTTATTTCTAAGGCTAAGCTATCTATTTATACCAAGGCCTAAGGCCCAAGGCCCATTAAGCCTAATCTAAGCCCATTAAACAATTAAAGGCTTTTAAAAATAATAATCTTTTCTAACCTTTTCTTTATATCACTTTCTATATTATAGGACATTTATGGTCCTAACAATCTCCCCCTAAAGTTATATAAAGAAAAAATGGTCTTGAAAACTTTAGGTCTTGATCTTCTCTTCCTCTTGAATCTTTGAAATGCTATGGTGTTGCTTGTCTTCATGTCTTTCAACGCTCCCCCTTGAATTAAGCTCTTATCTTCATATCTTCAACTTTATCACCAGATTTGGTGACATTTCACAATACATCTTCAGTAAAGAATCTGTCTTTGAACCACGAGTTGAAATTGCTTTCAGCTTCAGCTTTAAGAACTTGTAGAACCAATATGCTCGAAGGAGGAAATACTGATTTGTAGCGAACACCACTTGATAAGGAATGAGAATAATTGATCACTTGAAATTTATTTGAACTCTTTTCAGAACTGATCAATCTCGGAACTTGGTTAAAAACAGTTACTCCCCCTCGGCTTTTGCTAACTCCCCCTCAAATTGATAATCTGTGTCTTTGAATCTGTATCATTTCTCCCCCTCATGATGAGAAGGAGCATCCGAAGCATCATGTACGTAATTTCAAAGACGAAACCGATGAGGAGCAAAGTATCGATAAAATGTTAAGTAACCAAGATGGGGTAAAAATATAACACATAAACACACTAGTAACTGTTATCACAACAATTAAAATAATTGTGTGGCCTATGTTCAGAGTTGGCATCTGGGTATCTCTGATAGGACTTCCAGTTATCACTGAAGTAAAATTTTAAAAATTACTCCTCAAACTGTTCCGGCAGTATCACGAAGACATGCAAATGGAATCACAAAGACTCGTGCTTGTGTGAAAGAAATAAATTATATATGTTTGGCTCAAATATTGATTTAACTTGGGACTTAAGTTAAAAATCAATAGACGTAGTGAATAGAATATGATGTTCGGAGACCGGAGCTGATGTCTTCCTTTTTCAATATCTAAGACATCCGAGTGAGGAATAGATAGATTATATGCTGAATCTCCGTGCATTTATGAAACAAGCATCTAATGTGAGATACTTGAGTGGATGGGTGGGGTGACACGAGTTATCGACATTGGGTCCATGTCTGATTCAATATTCATCTCCAAAAAATGAGAATGAATAGATTGTGTGGTTACCCGGATAACTAACTCGGTTTGGTAAGGACCAATATATTCTTTTAAGTCCTGTCACATCCTCACCATTTTTCTTTTCACTCCGAACTCATCTATCAATCTAGACCCCTCACTGTTGTCTATAATTGGATGTGTTTCTTGGGTAGGTCCTTTCGGTTCTGGATAGACCATAGAAACGATGTAATTCCTAACACTCTTTTCATGCATCGAGTAGAGCAGTTTAGTGAACAGTGAAGTACAAGTTCTAAAATGAATTGTTTAGAAGTCAAAGCATTTAAGAACGAGTCATGATCCGAGATGATCAGAAGTCATCAAAATGAATTTGAAATATAGAATTTCAATAAACAAAATCAAGCGCTAAACAGAATGACTCACTAGGCACATTATGTTCAAAAATGAAACAATGATTAGTAAGTTTAATTGTGAAGAACAAGTCACAATTAATATATCAGAAAAGAATTGAATCATTAACATGAAATGACGAACTTTGAAAAACAAATAGGAATTCAAACGAGTGTATTTCCATCGAAAAATCAACGAATATGTGAGACATGGAAATAACTAAGTCAAGAAAACATAACACGTGGCAATCATGGAAGTTAAAATTGGAGAATAACAAACACAAGTTAGTTATTCAGAATGAATTACCACGGTCTTTGAATTCAGTTAAAGTTCACTTACCTTTCATAAAATAGTACCCCCCCCCCCCCTAAAAATTGGCATAACCTTTGAATGCAGTCATGTAAAAATAATGTTCTGAACTAAGCACACATGACATTCCTGCAAAATAAATTAGAAGGATTTTGGTATCCATCCATTGATGGATCCTTGACGGTTAGATGCCCTATTATAGTGAGGGCTGGGGATACTATAAGTACCATACCAATGAGATAAATATTTACGGTGAACAAAGTTATTCAAACCACATGCAGAACAACAAATACAATCATGAGAAAGTTGAAGCAACTGTTGAACTTAATAAAGTCTTAAAGGAAAATTCACACTTTGTTCACCAGAAGTTCGAGATTAAAAGCATCATGATTGTGATTGTATGTCCTAGCATGCGAAACTGGCTTAAATGACTTTGTATTCGTTTTGCTTTCATTAGACTTGTTCACTACCCAAACTTGTTTGAACCTTATTCTCCGACCATTTTTATCTGAAAAGCTATTAAAGGTATGATCAGTAGAGCGTGAGTGGGTAGGATGTCTATCATTTGGTCGGCCGGTCTGTTTCCGTGTCTGTGAATGCTTTTGAGAATTTGAACCGTTTTTGGAAACTTCGTTCACATATCGGTTTTTGAGTTTTGTAGAACATTCGCCTTTCAGAAATTTGAGCGGTCGATTAACTGCTTTTGAAAGAAAGTCGGTGTGATTTGGAAAGGGTTTGTCGAATTCAAACTTTTGAAACTCATCATCTGAACAACTTTCGGAATTCATATATGTTGAATAATCAATATCAGGGATGGATGGACCAGGATTGGTTGAGGGAGGTGAGGAACACTTTAAGTCTGTGTTTTTAGAAGAATCTGGTGCGGAAGCTTTTTGAAATTCAGAGTTAAGATCCTTTTTAACACAGTTATCTTGAGACTCTTTTCCTTTTCTTGAAGATGTTTTGCCAATAAAGGCCTTACACGAAGATGTATCGGAGGAGTCCGAGGAAGGTTCGGGTGAAATCATCTTTTCGTTTTGGAGTAGATCAAGTTTCTCTTGGAGTTGAAACTTACTCACTTGCTCTTGGATAACTTCTGTTGCCAAAGCAGACAGTTTTGATGTGAGCCGATTGATTTCATTCCGAAGGATTTCCTATCCCTCACCCGACACAGATTCGGTTTTGGAGGATTTGAGTTTCTCAAGTTCGTTTAGAAGCGTTTGCTTTTCCTTTTGAAAATCAGTCCTTTTCTTTTCGAGTGTCTCCTCTAACTCTACTATTTTTTATTCCAAAATGAGAGGAGGAACATAGAGTTTATACTTGTTCGTCTCAGTTTTGGATTCAGGTGCTGGGGCCTCATCCTTTTTTGAGGAATCCTTGGGCTTTGCAACCTTATAGCCGTCAAAGTAGTCATTCGAAAGGTACTTGGATTTGTTTTTCTTGTATGAATAGTTAAGAGGTTCATACGCAAACGACAGCTGCATTTTAGTGGTGTGTGCGCGTTTGTATTCCTCAGTTTCCTCTTCCTTTTCCTTTTCAAGAGGTCCAGTCCAATCGATTTTGTATTCGGGATACTTTTTGTCGAGACCAAGAAAATTAAAGTGATAGAGAGTCGGTCTCTTTGTCAAAATATTTTGCAAGTAATGTGGGTTATCGTACCCAATTCCCCATTCCTTGTTAAAGTACGTGAATTCCTTAGGTTTGTTCATGTGAATTGTCTGATCAGTTTGACCTCTTTTGTGAAGTTTAGTTTCAAGATAAGTTATTTTCGAAACAAACTCTTTGTGTTGGATTTGAAGAGAGGAGCATTGATAAATAATCTCTGCTTTCTCATTCTCACACTGATCAAGCATTGCAGTTATTTCAGATATCTTAGCTCGAAGATCTTTTGGTGCTATCGAAAGATTTGCACACTTTTCCTTTAAGTAAGTGTTGTCAGACTTAAGCTTTTTTGTGATCTTTGTTTGAACATCTAACTTTTCTTTTAGCGAATTAATTTCAAGTAGTTGTTCATTAGATGTAAACATATAGGATTCTACCTTTTGACCAAGCAGTTGAGTCTTATCAACTAAAGCATTATGAGTTGGTAGACATACCTGACAAGCTGCTGCAGATTGAGATGAGCAAGACATCTTTATTGCACTTAGATGATCGTCAGACAATTGAAAATATCGATTCAAGGAAAAATCAGACAATCTCAAGAATACTCAAATGTTTTCGGATAGAGAATCCGGAAAAGTGAAGTGTCCGGATAACCTTAGGTTTACCGGATAACACAAGGTTACCGGATAACCCAAAAGAAACCGGAAAAATAGGTTACCGAATAAAATAGCTTACCGGATGAGATGTCCGGGAAGCTGGACTTTCCGGGTAAAATAAACTGACCGGATAAAGGGGGTAACCGGGAACTAGAGTAATCCGGATACAAATGTTACCCGGTCAAGTACCGGAAACCGGGTACTTCCGGGAACTTCCGGAAATACGATTTTACCGGAAACAAATGAGCAATCCGGACACAAGGCGTCCGGAAAGTGTCTTACCGGGAAACTTACCGGGAAACTTAAAAACTTTCGGAAACTGCGACTGTGTTCAAAAATTGAACTCTGATGCGATTAGGGTTGCGAAAGTTTACTCCTGAAAGATTAGATATCGACCAAAAACAACTAACCAACAAAAACCTAATCGATTTATAGCAGAATAACAAGATTTTGAAGAGAAAAGTTGAACTTTTACCAAGAACAAAGACAAAAACGTGTTGAAGCAATTTTGCTCAAAACACACTCAAACGATCGAATTAAACTGTACAAAATTGTAGAAACGCTAATAACCCCAATGCTAAATGAATGGAATAAGCAGAAACATGCAATTTTGTCAGAATCAATAGATGATAATATAGAACTCAAGAACACAGTCGACAAAATCTCAAGAACACTTACCAGAAACCTTTTGAATACCTTGAATCGAATCGTCTGTATGCTCTGATACCAATTGTGGATCCCAGATTAGTGCATACAATAAGAAATCAACAGTAATAATCAACAATCAGTATGATTTCCATTCGTCATCCATATAACTTCAATAAACCTTTTCAGAGAGTTTACAAAGTGTTTGCAATAAGCGTAATGACGATTAAACAATTATGAACGATTTATCTGGCTAACCTAATTTCTAAGGCTAAGCTATCTATTTATACCAAGGCCTAAAGCCTAAGGCCTAAGTTCCATTAAGCCTAATCTAAGCCCATTAAACAATTAAAGGCTTTTACAAATAATAATCTTTTCTAACCTTTTCTTTATATCACTTTCTATATTATAGGACATTTATGGTCCTAACAGAGTGCTTGGGGGTGATGTTTGTGAGCAGAGGAGACTCACGAGGTCAACTTCGATGGATGTATAAGTGTTGGTTTGGGACAAGGTCTTGTCTAGAAGGGCGGCTTTTAGGGCGTTGATGCTCATGTCCGTTGTCGAAGCTTTATTTTGCGGCGATGGAGTTGGTGCTTGGACTGGTGGTTCGGCCATCACTTCCTTCCCTTTGATGGACCTTTTGATGAAGTCCATTTCCTCCGATAATGTAACAACCCACACCAAACTATCATGCCAAAAACTACCACTATAAATAAAAACGCCAAAATAGCCCAAGAGAGTCACACTGTCAAAAGTTTACAAAACTGAATTCGTGGAAATAACTCTAACTACAGCTGAGAGCATATCTACAAAATAAAAGGAAAGTCTTCTAATCCTTCTATACGCAAGCTCCAACTCGCATCTTGCCATTTCCTCTAAACGAGCTCTTGGCTACCTGCTTACCTAAAAAGGTTTTAGGTGTTGTTCGGTTCATTTTCTGTTAAGACCTGAATGAATATAGTTGTCTGTATGGATATAGTTGTCTGTATACTAACAGATAAATTGTTGTTCGGTTGTTGTGCTGAATAAACAGTATGAATGTCAGAAATGACAATTTTACCCTCAGAAATGTTTTAATCAAACTGTCCCATTTCTAAGTATAATAATATTAAAAATTGAGAAAATAACGAATAAAATAGCATTACTTTGGTCTTCATATTATTAAGAAATAAGTAAAAAATATTATTTAGAGAAAAAAAATCCATGAAATGTTTTGTATTTGGCCAAATGGATATCAACAAAACCATAAAAAATAAAAGTGAAAAATCAAATCAAATTTTTGCTAGGTCATCTCCAACACACCACATATCTTTTTCTACCAATACCATCGCCGCCATTTGCAATTTCAGATACCTTTCTCTCCCATTCTACTTACATCTTTCTCACATGTATCTGAGTTCAATTTTTGCGTGTTTTCTTCAATTACATCGTCTGGTTAGTTCAATTGGAAACAAATATTCACTAATTATAGTTCGAATTCACCGATTATCACCGTTATCTCCCTTTTCGTCTGTTAATTTGTGGCTTATGTCTTCCCATCGTCTTTCCTCCAAGAATCGATGGCTTTGAAATCGATATACACAACTTTGAAATCGCTGGTATTGAAGCAGTAGAGAAATTTGATGGAGAGAAGACGATGGAGAGAAAGATACATGTGGGTTTCTTTTATCGATGGGGAGAAATGATGGATGAAATCGATTCACAGTAGCGTTTCTTCAGTCTATAGATGAAGAATGAAGTTGAAAAAAGGGGGATGGGAGGAATAAGAGAAAGGTAAAAGAGGAATAAATGAGTTGATTAATGGCTGAGTCTATATGACTCTATTTTTTGGGCTGACCGATTCAGTCATGGGCTGACCGAATAAGCCCATATACCGAACACCCAAATATGGCTGTGCAAATCAGCCATATCCCTCATTCAGCCCATTAAGCTGCTACCGAACACCCCCTTAGTTTTGAAAAGCGAGGGTTAGACCATGAGGTCTAGTGAGATCCCTCTTGCTACCAACACCACGCCGCAATTATCAACTAAAGAGAGTTTATAAGCATTTATAAACGGTCACACTTATATCAGTTTAAGTACACACAGAACACATAATAATGGATCACACTTAGTCACATACACACCTGTGACAACGTGTTAGGGCACACACCCGCCCTTAGTGATCATATGAAACGAATTCATATATCTTTCATTGGATACACTCCCCATATATCCATATTAAGTCATCACACGTCCCGCACATATCCACAATATAACTTACACACCTTGATCATGCATATTTAAAACAACGTAAATCTAGCAATTCAATATATCGGTACAAGTAATAAATTCGAGTATCGATAAAGCTTCAGTTTAGAAAGACTCACCTGAAGTCCACGCTAAATATTCTCACTTAAAACTGCTATCCTCTATCCGTACCTACATTTACACCAACACACAAGAGTAGATAGATCACTCAACTACTCACGTAAGTACTGACCCTCTAAGCACTCATTTTGGATTACTACAGACAACACAGAGTCCCGGCCACAAACAACTTCGGATTCTGGATTGCTTCCTGGACTCCCTCTTCCGGATTCTGATAACCACTTCCGGAATCTCTCTTCCGGTATCCGGTACCACTTTCAGACTCCTCTCTTCCGGTATCCGTTACCACTTTCGGACTCCTCTCTTCCGGTATCCGGTAACACTTTCGGAATCCTCTCTTCCTGCATCCGGTACCACTTCCGGACTCTCGAAGGTTCCGAATTGGGCGAGTTCTGGACAACCACTCTGGTTTCCGGATAAGTTCTAGATCTCACACTCCCGGACAACATAAATTTCCGAGAACGAGTCCGGCTTCCGGATCCTACTCGACTCCAGATAATCCCGACTTCCAGGCCTCATCCGGGAAAGTACCTGGGCGATTCTGCACACATAGGCTTTTATCGACCCACTCAGTCCGGCAACCCCCAACCAAAACCTCCTAACTTCCTTCTATTTTGGGTTTCTAAGCCAAACAAACAAGGAATCAATATCTATGATATCAATGGAAGGTAATCAAATTTCCATACCACATTGAAATCAGTCGATTTCTCCCAGACTATCACACTTTCCTCTATAGTCCCACACTCAAAGCATTCTCATGAAGAAACACCATTGCAGAATACGAAAGCATACATTTCAGGAGAGGATGATTACCTTGAAGAAGAGGATACTTCACACACACTGGAAAATCTCGAATGCTTACATTTCTTGATGATCCTTGGAGGTTTTGTGGATCCCAGATTAACAAGTAACAATGAATATGAAACGATTAATCCTTTATTGATTGAATGCAGAGAGTTACAAGATTAGAATGATGAACAAACTCTCTCTCTAAACTCTGTTAAGCGCACTGCTAATCTCACCAATCCTAACCTAATTACCACTCAAATCACACAATAAATACCAAGGGCTTGACAGGCCCAAGCCCATTAGCCATAAAGCCCATTATCTTGAGAGGCTTTACAAACAAATAAAGAAAACAATTCTTTTCTTTATATCACTTTCTATTTTATAGGACTTTTAGTCCTAACAATCTCCCCCTAAAGTTATATAAAGAAAAAATACGAACTTGAACTCTTCCGATCTTGATCTTCTCTTCGTCTTGAAACTTTGAAGCACTTTAGTGTTGCTTGTCTTCATATCTTTCACGCCCCCCTTGAAATATGCTCTTGGTCTTCTTAGTATCACGAGTTGAACCACGAGTTGAATTAGATTTGAAAACTTCAGCACTTTGTTAAACGGATAGAAGAACCATGCACGTTGTAATATTTTCAGCACAGGTTATAACAGTTACTCCCCCTCAACTTTTGCTTACTCCCCCTCAAATTGATAATCTGGATCTTTGAACTTTTAAAACGTTTCTCTCCTCATGATGATGATCCGTGTCTTTGAACCTGTATCAGTTCTCCCCCTCATGATGATTGGGAGCCTCCTGAACATCATGTAACTTCAAAGACAACACTGATGAGTAGCAAGATACCAGATAAAACAAATATAGGGTAATCAACTAACACATAAATACATAGTAACTGTTATCACAACAATTAAAAGAATTGTGTGGCCTATGTTCAGAGTTGGCATCGGGGTATCTCTGATAGGACTTCCAGTTATCACTGAAGTAAAATATTAAAAATTACCTCTCAAACTGTTCCGGAAATATCACGAAGATATGCGATTGGAGTCACAAAGACTCGTGCATGTGTGAAAGAAATAATTTATATCTGATTGGCTCAAAAATTGATTTAACTTGGGAATCAAGTTAAGAAGCAACTGACACAGTGATTAGGAATGAAGTTCGGAGACCGGAGCTGATGTCTTCCTTTTTCAATATCTAAGACCTCCAAGCGAGGAATAGATAGATTATGTGATACTTCTCCGTGCATTTATGAAACAAACATCTTTTGTGAGATGCTTAAGTGGCTAGGTGGGGTGACACGAGTTGTCGACACTGGGTGCATGTCTGTTTCAATATTCATCTCCAAAGAACGAGAATGAATAGATTGTGTGGTTACCCGGCTAACTGACTCGGTTTGGTAAGGACCAATATGTCTTTGAAGTCCTATCACATCCTCACCATTTTTTTTCACTCCAAACTCGTCTATACATCTAGACCCCTCACTGTTATCTAAAAAGGATGTGTTTCTTGGGTAGGTCCTTCCTGTTCTGGATAGACTATAGAAACGATGTAATTCCTAACACTCTTTGAATGAACCAATAAAACATTAAGCACACATTGAAGTACGAGTTCTAAATTGGCATGTTTAGAAGTCAATCTTTTAAGAACGAGTCCTGATCTGAGTTGATCAGAAGTCATTATAAAATGTGAACGAAGATCAAAGAACAAGTTCAAGCGCGACTAGGATGACTCAGTAAGCACAGTGTTTGCAACAAATGAAACAATTGATCAGAAAGTTTAATTGTGAAAAACAAGTCACAATTAATTTACCAGAGAAGAACTGAATCATTAGTAAGTACGGACATACTATGAGAACAAAATTGGAATTCAAGCGGGTGTATTTCCATCGAAAAATCAACAAAATATGTGAGACATGGAAATAACTAAATCAAAGAAAATATAACACGTGGCAATTCTGGAATTTAAAAACGGAGAAAAACAAACTCAAGTAAGTTTTTCAGGATGAATTGCCACGGTTCTTTGAATTCACAAAAAATTCATGTATATGTCAAATACTTGATGCTCCCCCTCAAATGTGGCACAACCTTCGAACGCAGACATGTGAAAATAAAATTTTGTATATTATCACACATGAAATCCCTGCAAAAACAAATCAAAAAGATTTTGGTATCCATGCTTTGATGGATCCTTGGTGGTTAGATGTTTTGACTTTAAAATGGTGATTTGGGATACTATAAGTACCATACCAGTTATTGACGTACCTTGGATGTACAAAGTCACTCTTTCCACAATACGTGCAACAGACCTTTGCTCGGTTTAAACTGATCAGCTTAGCTATAGGGTAAACATGAGCACGTGAACCAGTCTTGGAAATAAAAGACTTTGTATCAACTACAGGGGAATCATGAAACGTGTTTCCATTACATTCTTCTGTAGTTGATTTCTTTCTCCAAACCATTTTTACTTTTCTAAAAACATGATTATCTGAAGAATCATGAGGCTCACTGTCAGTAGAACTAGAGTAATAAGATTGTCTTTTGTGAGACTTACCGGTTTTCGGGCATTTCTTTGACCGTATTTTAGATTTTGAATTTGAAGAATTGGTCTTAGAAACATATTTGGAGTTGGAACATTCTCCCTTTTTAAAATTAACCGGTGAAGGCATTTTCTCAAGAAGTTGAATGTGACTTGCAAGCTTAGGAGCAACATCAATCTTAGAAAAATCATCTTCATGACAAGGAGTGGAATTCATAAACTCAGAAAATCTTCTTGCAGAATCAGGTGGAGTGTCGCCATCAGAGTCAGACGAGGAGTCATCTGCAAAGGGATTGTCAAAAATTGGCAAAAGATCCTTTTGAACAAAATCGGGTTCGATGGCCTTATCTTTATCCTTAACGCTCAAATCTTTAGTGATGGTGTCATCAGACACTCCCATAAAGGCTTTGCACGACGAACTATCCGAAAAGATCTGAGCATCATCAAACGAGATTGTTTCAGGAGTGACAGGCGTCATTGGGGTATCCACAGAGTTCCCCTTAGCCATTCTCAGCGTTAAGGCTTCAGATGCCAAAACAGCCAGTTGAGACGTCAACTTATCAATCTCGGTTCGATAGGACTCTCTTTCATATTCGGGTAGTGTGTCGGGTTTAGTCTGTTTGAGCTTTTCAATAGAATCTAAAAGTACAATCCTTTCGGTTTCATAACTGACCTTATCTCTCGCAATTGACTCTTCCAGTTTAAAAATAATGTTTTCCAAAATCAGAGGTGGAACATAACGTTTCAACTCTGTTTGGTCATTAGAGTCTTCATCTGCGGTTGCCGGAACAGGAGGCGGAGTCTCAACCGTTTTGGCAAGAGAGCAGATGTCAAAATAGTCATTGGGGAGATAAGGAATTTTGCTTTTTAAATACGAAGCATTAAGCGTTTCGTACACGAAAGGAATTTGTACATTTATGTTTTTCCTAGGCGGCTCATCTTCCGATTTAGGTTCAATATTTTCAGGCTTTTCCCCTACTTTAGGTAGAGGAATTCCTGTTTTTCTTTTAAGGTCTTCCTTTTCCTCATCCTCCTGTGACGGTTTAGTCCACTTGATCTTATACTCAGGGTATGTCTTATCTAGTCCCAAAAAGTTGAACTCATAAAGGGTGGGAACCTTAGATAAGATTTTCTTAAGGTAACACGGATTATCATATCCGAGTCCCCAAAGAGAGTTGTAGTATTTGAATTCCTTAGGTTTGTTCAAGTGAATCGTTTGGTCTGATTGTCCTTGCTTGTAAAGTTTGGATTCAAGATCCTTAAGCTTGTTAGTCAACTTATCATTTTCTTTTTGAACGGTTAAGCGAAGATTAACAATCTTATTATTCTCTTCCTGAGACTTACTGAGCTTTTCGGTGATTTCAGATAATTGAGTCTCTAGGGATTCAGCTCTTTTTGAAATGGCTGAGCATTCAGATTGATAGTTCTCTATCACACATTTATCCTCAACCTTTTCAATAGCTAGCTTGCCTATGGAATCATACTTGATTTTAGCTTCGGCTTCTAGCTTAGAGATTTTGGCTTCTAATTGGGAAACTTTCTCTTTGAGCTCAGAGTAGGTTGGATAAGACATTGTTACTTGAAAGAAATGATCGTGAGACAATTCAAGGTATCGATCCAGAATTTAAACAAAAAAAAAATCTCAGATCCGGAATTGAAAGTCTGTCCATTTATTGTGGTGTGATCGAACTCATAGTTGTAGATGTTTTTAGCAGAAAACATTACCAGAGAATATGTTCAGAATCACATTCTGAGTAACCCTGTAAATTTTCATTGCAAAATACTGATTTTTGAGCGAGTTATGATGATTTGAAGTTATGAAAGTTCAAAAATCACAAAACCTAAAAATCCGAAATTTACAGCTTCCGGTATTAGAAGCAAGTCCCGCAAATGGAAAGTCCCGCAACTGGGAAGTCACAGAGAAATACCGGGAGTTGTGATACCGGGACTGGCAAACCGAGTCCCACAACTGAGTAATACCGGGACTAAGTTAGGTACCGGGAGATGTAATACCGGGAGATGGAGTACCGGGAGATGGAATACCGGGAGATGGAGTACCGGGAGTTGAAGTACCGGGAGATGGAATACCGAGAGATGGAGTACCGGGAGTTGAAGTACCGGGAGATATCAGAATCGGGAGTAGTCACTACCGGGAGATATTAGCACCGGGAGTTATTTACTACCATGAGATATCAATACCGGGAGTTGTGATACCGGGACTGGCAAACCAAGTCCCACAACTGAGTAATACCGGGACTAAGTTAGGTACCGGGAGATGTAATACCGGGAGATGGAGTACCGGGAGATGGAATACCGGGAGATGGAGTACCGGGAGATGGAGTACCGGGAGTTATTTACTACCGGGAGATATCAATACCGGGAGTAGTCACTACCGGGAGTTATCACTACCGGGAGATGACTACACCGGGAGTTAATACTACCGGAGATATCTGCACCGGGAGTTATCACTACCGGGAGATAACTACACCGGGAGTTAATACTACCGGGAGATATCAGTATCGGGAATAGTCACTACCGGGAGTTATCAGCACCGGGACTTCGAAACCAAATCAGAAACAAGAAAAACTTACCCGGTTCGATGAATTTCTGCAGTCTTGAAGAGAGATAATCTGCAACAACTTAGTACTAACACGGAAACTAACCCAAAAACTCACGAAAACAATACTAAAACGAATCAACTAGCACTTTTGACAAGAAAAATTAATAATTCTCACGAACAGGGAGCAAACACCAAACAGATCAAGAATTTTAAAAATCAGGGATTTTTACTCAACCAAACAATTTGAAAACACAGATATTTCTTAGAAAACGTATGAGAAGAAATTGTCAAACTTCAATTGTGGGTTTTAACACCAAAATCGAAGCAATCAAATTCTTGATATGAACACAGTGTGTGCGATGAATGATCAAGAAAAATAAAAAATACCTTTTTGAATCGATAGTTTTGTCCCTTTGCTCTGATACCAATTGTGGATCCCAGTTTGATCAAGTAACAATGAATATGAAACGATTAATCCTTTATTGATTGAATGCAGAGAGTTACAAGATTAGAATGATGAACAAACTCTCTCTCTAAACTCTGTTAAGCGCACGACTAATCTCACCAATCCTAACCTAATTACCACTCAAATCACACAATAAATACCAAGGGCTTGACAGGCCCAAGCCCATTAGCCATAAAGCCCATTATCTTGAGAGGCTTTACAAACAAATAAAGAAAACAATTCTTTTCTTTATATCACTTTCTATTTTATAGGACTTTTAGTCCTAACAGGTTTCCAATTGATTTCTCCAGCCGCCTCCAAAATGCTCACCAAATGAAATGAGAGGGTTTCAGGAGTTTTAACCCTAATTATCTTATTCTCACATTTGCCACCAAAGTTTCATTCTTCAAAACCACACACCCCATTATGCTTTAATTACAAAATAAACTTGGTTCTTACAAATAACTTTCTCAAGATCTCAGTTTGGACATCCTTTAAGGCGTCATCCAGGGTTTCCTTGGAGACGAACCCTGGGACACTAATGCCTGTCTCACGTAGAGCGCTAGTTGTAGTAACAGTGGTGGAGTGCACCGTTGTACCGCCTGCGCTCACGGTTGGCTTAATGATAGCCGTGGCAGGAATTCCACTCTGTCCTCGTTATCCACCAAGAGGTAGACTTACTCTGGGTGTTCCGGTCGAGTCACGATGAAGCTCGACATTAGCCGTACTGAGTTGAAGAGGTTAAGGACCTCCAGAGTTGTTGCACGTAAACCTTCGGAACCTCAGCAGCTGCCGTCAGTGCATAGTTAAAGGAATTGCCCTTCAAGATCTGTATTATGATGGGACACTAGCAGAGGATCGATGCCGTGTCCAGATGGTAGTTGTTCGGTGTTATCGGTAGGTTTGGTCCGCCTGGCAGGAGGGTGGTATCAGCGCTGTGATCCGGGTTGTTTTGATAAGCCATTTGAATACCTGTAAGTGTTACACATGTGAGACACACACCGGAAATCGAAAACGAACCAACCCTGTCAAGACAGAGTCTAAACCAGTTTGGACAAGTTTCCCATGATTTAGATATTCTCGGATTTGGATTGGAACCGGGAAACTGAAGGAACCCGGAAGACCCTCCTACCCGGGAGTCAGGTTAACCCGGGGTCGGGAAACAATACAAGTAATTTAATAAACAAGGGTGGCCAGGGAATGACTAAACCCGGATGTAAATCTGGGACCGGTCATAGCCTGGGACTGGGAAAGAGGTCGGGACCCGATACAATGCCGACCAGGAGTCTTAACCGGGATATGATCCGGTAAAGTGACATCTCGAAACCGGATGCAAGAAACAATGTCAAGCCAGGAGACAACGAACCCGGGATACGCAACCCCAGTCCCCGGGAGATGGCGAATCCCGAGATTCCATAGAATCCGAGAAACGCAACCCCGGGGTGGAGCCGGGATTCGGCATACCGGGTATCGATCGGATAAACCTCAAATTGATGCTCGAATTTACGAAGTAAACAACTTCAAAGCATTGATACGATGTCGATATACACCTAATTGGTCGAATTCGAGGCCGATTTGCAAAGACGAAAGGCGGTCGTTGGGTTTCTAAAACCCTAGTCTATCGACTGTGGGGTCGAATCGGTCGCTCAAACGATTGATTTTCTAGAGAACTCGGTCGTAGGGAGATCAATTACATCATACGAGATTAGAAAACATACATGTGTGGAGTTGGAGCAAGAATCAAAGTCAAATCTGAGCACAAACCACGATTGGGAGCAAAACTTGGTCAGGGAGAGGTTTGGGCGCGAAGAGTTTTGAAAAAATGTAAGTGAAAACGATTGAAATCTGGTATTTATATGGTCCGGACCCGGGAGTGAGTTTCCCGGATCCGGATGGTTCCCTCCTCCGGTCCCGACTTCTCTCAAGTTTGGAAATTTGTTAAAAGTAGTCCCTTAAGATTGGAAAACGTTCACTTCTCCCCCTCAACATTTGAAACTAAGAATTCTCCCCCTTAAGTTTTCAAAATTACATTTCTCCCCCTCAACTTTGCAAAAATACATTTCTCCCCCTCAACTTTGCAAAAATACATTTCTCCCCATCAACTTTCCAAAATAAGCATTGCTCCCCCTTACCTTTTGAAAATTTCATTTCTCCCCCTTAACTTGAGAAAGAATATGAAGACTTACCTTGTTGTCTTGGACTTTGGTGTTGACCCTTCAGGAGTAGGTTTTAGTTGTACCAGAAAGATAAACGGAAAAACGAAGACTAACATAGAAATAAACAATGAGGAAACATGCAGAAAAATGAAATATAACCGAAATCTATTTAGAAAAATACAGAAGTATATACGACTATGTACTCGAGACACCTTGAATACACGGAGAGACAAGTGTACCTTATACATATCGTTGTGAAGTCGGGATATGAGGAAGGGACAGTTACATCTTAGTGTAGAGAAGGTGTTCCTAGTGCAAGGTTGTGTTAAACTTTTAGATTTAGCATACCCAGCTTGGACACAAGTTCATTAAATCGTTTTTCATCCAAGGCTTTGGGAAAAAGGTCTGCTAGTTGGTTTTTTGTACTTACAAAATAGAGTTCGATCGTACCTCGTTCAACATGATCCTTGATAAAGTGGTATCGAACGTCTATGTGTTTGGTCTTCGTGTGTTGGACCGGGTTACTTGTGATGGCGATGGCGCTCTTCGAGTCACAGTAGATCGGGATCTGCGAGTAGTGGAACCCGTAGTCATTCAGTTGTGTGCACATCCATATAACTCGGGAACAGCAACTAGCCGCGGCCACGTACTCCGCTTCCGCAGTGGATGTGGAGACACATGTTTGCTTCTTGGAGGCCCAGCTAACCAACTTTTCGCCAAGGAATTTGACATGACACGTTGTACTTTTCCGGTCTAGCATACTTCCCGCATGATCAGCATCAGAAAATGCCGTTAGTTCGAAACCTGTATCCTTTGGGTACCAAAGACCAAGATCAGCAGTACCTTTCAAATAATGTAAAATTCGTTTGACCGTAGAAAGGTGTGACCTTTTGGTTTGGACTGAAACCGAGCATACAAAAAGGTGGAAAACATAATGTCCGGTCTACTTGCCGTCAAATATATCAAAGAACCGATCATTCCTCTATAGGTACTAGTATCCACGTCCTTTCCATTAGGATCGGCGTGTAACTTGGTACCCGGAGACATCGGAGTCTTCATGGGTGTACAATTTTCCATCTGGAATTTCCGAAGAATGTCCATGATGTACTTAGATTGATAGATGAATATCCCGGTCGACAGTTGTTTAACTTGTAGACCGAGAAAGAAATTCATCTGACCCATCATACTCATTTTAAAATGAGATTTCATGAGGACTGAAAAGTTATGACAATATTTGGGGTTTGTTGAACCGAAAATTATGTCATCGACATACATTTGAATCAGAATGATGTCTTTACCTTCTCCCTTGATAAAGAGAGAGTTGTATCGATTTTACATTTGTGAAAAATGTGGATAGGGCATCATACCAAGCTCGTGGCGCTTGCTTCAGACCATAAAGGGCTTTGTCGAGTAGGTACACGTGGTTTAAATGAGAAGCACTTACAAAACCGTCAGGTTGAGAGACATACACTTCTTCCTTGAGTTTGCTATTGAAGAACACCGTCTTCACGTCCATCTAGAAGACGGTGAAGTTCTTGTGAGCGGCGTATGCAAGAAACACGCGTATGGCTTATATACGAGCGACAAGTGCAAATATCTATTCATAGTCAATCCCTTCTTGTTGTCTATACCCTTTTGCTACAAACCTGGCCTTGTTCCAAACGATGATCCCGTTTTTGTCCTTTTTGTTCTTGAATATCCATTTGGTGCCGATGACCATCTTGTTCTTTGGACGCGGGACTAGACGTCATACCCTGAGACTTTTGAACTCATTCAGTTCCTCTTGCACGGCTGTCACCCATTCAGTGTCGTTCAAGGTTTCTTTGACTGACGACGGTTCGATATTGCTTAGTAAGATGGAGAAGAGGCACTTATTGCCCATGGCTGCCCGTTTCTGGATGCTGCTTAGTAGTGTCGGGGTGGTGTCTTCGGATTCCACGGTGGATCTAGTTTGAACAAGAGCGGATGGGTCACCAATGATCTGGTCGGTCGGATGTTCTCGATTCCACTTCCGTGTACGTGGTAGTGGGTCTGTGGACGGTTAAGAATTGTCCGAATCGATGTATGAGCCTGTAGGAAGGTCTTGTACCGCTTCTAGAGATGGAGTCGAATGTAGAGAGGTGACTGCCATTGATTGTTCAGGCACAGTGTTTGATGATGAAGCTTCATCCGTGTCGTCATTGGATACACTGTTACTTGTCGCTCGGGAAGATGTAGGTGATGGAACAGTCGGGGAGTCGGTTGTTGAGTCCGTATTCGTGCTTGACGACGGTGATGAATTGACCACCGGTGTTGGGGGTGAATCCTCTAAAGATGTTGAGTTGGGGGATGTAGAAGGACCAGTGATCTGTGAAGATACCACAACAGTTCCATCTACAATTAAAGAGTCATCATTAGAGGTAGTAGGAATATAAAAATCATTGTAAAAATGTTCAAACAGTAGATCTAAGGCAGAACGATGTGTCTTCGGCGAAGTGGATGAAGAAGAATCTACTGTGATTTATGCGAATCCCAATCGAGAATGATCGAAAGCCAGCACTCTGGTTAACGCGGTTTCTGAACTGAGGTGTTCAGAAGCCAAATCGACCAATTCGTCGAAGGACACATTTTTGCTTTCTATAACGGTCTTCGTGGTCTTGTTGTAGACTCGGAACGCCTTTGACGAAGTAGAGTAGTCGATGAAGATCACTTCGTCTACCTTTGGGTTAAACTTGTCGAGATCATCCTTGTCGTTCTTCATGAAACATTTGCATCCGAACGCGTGGAAATAGTTGATGTTTGGGATGCGATTGTTGATGATCTCATACGGCGTCTTGTTAAAGAGCTTGTTGAGGATGTATCGATTTTGAGTGTAGCATGTAGTGGCGATTGCTTCGGCCCACAAGAACATAGGTAGCTTGTACTGGGTCAGCATAGTGCGTGCCGCTTCCACCAACATGCGATTGCGACGCTCCACTATGCCGTTTTGTTGAGGAGTCCGAGCAGCTGAGAAGGTGTGTGAAATCCCAACCGATGTGAGATAGTCACCAAAGGTTCGGTTCTTGAACTCAGTGCCGTTATCTGTGCGAATCGATCGAACGACGAGCTACATGTTGTTCTAGACACTCTTCAGGTGGTTGATGATCAACCCTGGAGTCTCATCCTTAGAACGAGGGAAATTTGACCCAGGTGTATCGTGAGAAGTCGTCCACCATCACCAGTACGTATTTCTTGTGGTTGATGTTGTGTACCCTCATTGGACCGCAGAGATCCACGTGTATGAACTCTAATGGTTTGGATGTACTTGGAATCGCTTTCGGTTTGTGAGTCGCCTTCTTCATTTTGCCCATCTCGCAGGCCGAGCATAAATGCTCTTTCTCGAACTTCAGTTCAGGCATTCCTTTAACTAGACCGCCTAGCACCAGCTTGTTTATGTTCTTGAAGTTAAGATGAGATAGTCGTCAGTTCCATAGCCAATTCTGTTGAGTTGTAGCTTTGGACATAAGGCACACAACTTTGTCGGTCTTCAAAGAGGCGAGATTGATCGTGTACAGATTCGTTCGCCGAGTACCGGCGAGATGCTCTGTCCCGTCTTCAGTTCGAATACTGCACCGCTTCGCCTTGAAGTTGACTTCAAGATTCTTGTTGCAGAACTGTCCGATGCTAAAGAGGTTGTGCCCAAGGCCTTCGACGTAGGACACTCGCTTGATAGTTATGTTGTCCGTGACTAGGTCACCGTAACCCATGATCGGGGCTACATTGTCATTCCCAAATTGTACATCACCACAGTATTTCTCCTTGAAGTTGGTGAGAAGCTCCCTTTTACCAGTCATGTGTTTGGAGCATCCTGAGTCTAGAAACCACACATGATCGGGCTGCAAATTATAGATTAAGGGTTCTTAGGTACCCATTTGTAAATGGGTCCTGATGAGTTAGGCGCAACACCTTTTCTAGGAGCCCGTCTAGATTTGGGTCCTTTTCGAGATTTAGAATAAGGCAAACGAGAATTATAAACATGATACATGTCAAACCAATCAGATGTATGTTATTATCCACAAAATCATTCAATCCACACACAGAGCAACAAACACAATCACGAGAAAGTTGAATTAATTGCTGGATGGAATAAAGTTTTAACAAAAATTGAAAATTGTATTCAACAGACTTATTAAAACCAAAACCATGATTGTCATTGTTCATCCTAGAATGCGAAAATGAATTAAATGATTGTGTCTTCTCTTGGCGTATCTTAGGCTTCTTTTCTACCCACACTTGTCGGACAGCTTTCCCCCGACCCGTTTTATCTGCAATAGCATTAAAGTCATTATCAGAGGAACTGGAGTAGTAAGATTGCCGTTTAGTCTTTTTACCGATTTTAGATCGTTTCTTTGACCGACGTTTAGATTTAGACTTTGAAGAAGTGGTATGAGAAACGTTTTTGGAGTTAGAACACTCTTCTTTTTAAAAAATTACCGGTGTGGGCATTTTATCAAGAAGTTGAAGATGGCTTACAAGCTTTGACACAAAGTCAATTTTCGAAATGTCTTCATCGTGACAGACCGTGGAATTCATGAACGCAGAGAACCGTAGTTCAGAGTCAGATGGATAATCATTGTCCGAGTCGGATGAGAATCAGTTAATGTTTTGGAAGGAATCTGCAGCGAAAGGATTTTCAAAATCAAAGAAAAGATTCATTTTTACCAAATCGGCTTGAACCTCCTTACCTTTATTAGAAAAGCTCAAAGCCTTTTCATTTGTGTCGAGTGACACGCCTAAGAAGGCTTTGCACGAGGAACTATCTGAATTTATAGTGGACGGTTCAACTGAGATTGGGTCGCGGTTGCCAATTTTTATCGGAGTACCATCATTATCAGCCTTAGCAACCCGTTCCTTTAGTGCTTTTGCCGCCAAAGCAGATAGATTAGATGTTAGTCTAGCAATCTCGGTTTTAAAATTCATTCTTTCAGATTCAGATAAGGTGTCGGTTTTGTTTTGTTTAAGCTCTTGAATGTGGATAAAAGTATGGTCCTTTCGAAGTCAAAAGCAGCCTTGTCCCTTTCAATTGATTCTTCGCGTTGGAAAATGATGTTTTCCAATATCAGAGGCGGAACATATTTTTTAAACTCTGATTGATCATAATATCCTACATCTGGTGTTGCCTCAACCGGAACAGGAGTTTCTGTGGCTTTGGCAAGTGAACAAATGTCGAAATAATCATTTGAAAGATAAGGTGTTTTGTTTTCAAATAAGAGGCATTAGCTTTTCAAAAACAAAAGGAACCCGCACATTAATGTTTTTGCAAGGTTGTTCATCTTCCTTATTAGAATCTACATTATCAGACTTTTCCCCTACTTTTGGTAGAGGAATAACAGTTTGTATTTTGATGGTTTCTTTTTCCTCATCCTCCGGAGACAATTTGGTCCATTTGATCTTGTACTCCGGGTATCTCTTATCGAGTCCCAAAAAGTTAAATTCACAAAGAGTGGGGACTCTTGATAAGATTTTCTTTAGGTAACACGGATTGTCATATCCGAGACCCAAAGGGCGTTGTAATATTTGAATTCCTTCGGTTTGTTCAAATGAATCATTTGGTCCGATTGACCTCGCTTATAGAGTTTGGATTCAAGATCCTTAAGCTTGTTAGTCAAATCATCGTTTTCTTTTTGAACGTTTTACCGAAGATTAACAATCTTATTATACTCCTCCTGAGACTTATTTAACTTTTCTGTGAATTCAGATAATTGAGTCTCTAAGGATTTTGTCCTTTTGGAAATAGCTGTGCATTCAGTCTTATAGTTTTCAATTCTGCACTTATGTTCAGCTTTTTTAATCGCTAGTTTGCCTATGGTGTCATATTTGCGTTTGACATCGGCTTCTAGTTCAGTTATTATGGCGTCTTTGGTTTTAACCTTTTGTTTAAAAAAGTCTAATGTACGGACCATAATTTGCATCTGATCGATAAGTTTATCATGAGTGGAAGTACATACCTGACATTCCGCCTTATCATTGGGCTTGTTTGGAGATTCATCCTCAGATTCAAAATGTTTTGGTTAAGTTCCAGTGTAGCACATCTGAGCTTCAGCATCTTCCTCTTCATCCTCGGTAAGAACGAGCCGGTGATCGTCTTCAGCCATCAAAGCTTTTCCAGCTTCTTTCTGCCTAGCTAGAAGCATCTTGTTCTTGTAGTACTCAGCGTTCCGTACTACAGGTTTTCGGCAGTCTCTTGCAAAATGGCCAAGTCTTCCGCAGTTATAACATTTGAGTGATTTGACTGGTTCATCTTCTTCCTTCTCTTCAGACTTTCCCTCAGACTTCTTCCCTTCATCATTCCTCTTTCTTCCTTCAACGATCTTTCTCTTGCCTTCAACGATCTTTCTCTTGCCTTCAAACTTGTCTCTGTAGTCACATCGCTTAGTATTGGTGGAGTACCTCTGGTTGTTGTTGGATGGTTTCTTGAAAAACTTATTTTTCGCGTACTCCCTAGACAGTAATGCGACAACTTTCTTGATTCTGTCAAGTTCTGGATCGGAGTCACTTTCATCGTCATCGTCCTCATGCTTGGTCTCACTCTGAGCTTCTTCTCGGTAAGAACTACGCTAGGCATGTTTGTCCCTCTTGTGAGAAATGAGAGCTAGAGGGGCTTCTTTGAGTTTCTAAGTAGATTTCTGATCTCCCATAAGTTCGCGGACCTCGTCTTCATCTTGGAGAAGCATCTCGTAAAGTTCGTGCAGAGGTACATTCTCGAGGATGTGATTGTGTTGAACATGAGATACGAACCCTTCCACTCATGTTGAAGGTTGTTCATAAACTTAATGTTGTTCTATGTGTTCGTCTTGGAGATGTTTTTCTTCTGGAGGTCGTTGATGAGAGTACATAATCTTTCGTACGTTTCTGTCAGTGTTTCTCCTCTCCGGGCCTTGAAAGCTTCATACCGAGTAAGACAGTTGGTAACCTTCAGTTGATTCCCCACATGACTGCCTTGCATGATTTTCGCCAGTTGATCCCACATTCCTTTAGCAGTAGCCTTTTGGCTGTCAATGCTGCAGTAGATGTTGTTCGGAAGGCTGTAGATTAGATATGTCTTAGCAAGTCTGTCATCGTCCGCTCTTCTCTTCTCTTTGGAAGTCATTGCGTCGTAGGGTTTGGGTACTCTCTGACTTGGGGGTCCACCAGCTTGTTCTGGAACGTCCATCATTGGTGTTGCAGCTGGTTCGTCAGCCAAAGATGGCAGGATCTCGTGGTAGAGAGGCTTCGAGTCGATGAAGCACCTGAAGCGGTCTTTCCATAAGTTGTACTGTCCTCTATATAGGATCTGGTGTTTCAGGTCTGACCCTATGGCTAGCGCGTCTTGAGTATTCATGGTTAAAGCACTTGAGTGATCGTAAGATGAGTAAGGTGATCCAAAGGTAATGGTGAGTTCTAACGCGAAAAACCTATGAGGAGTGATTAACATAACGCAACACTATGTTTGAGCTAGGCAATTCGACAAACTTACGAAAGCAGAATGAAGGTAGCAGAGAAATATCAAACAGGAAAAAAATGACAGTTGAAATAAAGCCACACAGACCCCGGAACCCGGTAGTGACCCCGGGAGGAACCGGAACCCGGGACAGGGAAAGTCCGGGGGGATGTCCGAAACCCAGTATTGGATTGATCCGGGTGTCGAAAGCCGGATCCGGGATTTATCCGGGAACCGGTACAGGAATTGGGAGCAGGGACCCGAAAGAGATTGGGAAAGCGGCTCGGTAATGCACCGGTATACTCAAATATCCGGAAGATAGCGGAACCGTGAAACTTTAGTTCCCGAATTCAAGCAGGTCGGGAAAGTTATCGGGAATACGTACCTGGGTATCCAATCGCACGATTTTGGAGTGATTTCTTTGAAAAAAAAACATTCCTGTAAACAACTTGAACAAAGCAAAACACCAAAGTAGCACGAAATAGAGATTGAATCGATCCTAAGCACACTTTTGATCAAGAAACCAAGAAATTTTGAAAAACAGAGGCTTTCAAACCATGTTAATCGATTTTATCAAATTGATGACCAAAAACTTCAAGATTAGCTCCAGAAATTTGTGAGACACACTAAAAGAACAATACCAATAAGATCTTAAACACCAATTTCGTTTTTAACCTGGAAATCGCAGATTAAAATTTTAAGCTTTTAAGAAACAGTCGATAAACAAGAAACCTAGAATGACTCAAAATCAAAAGATTACCTTTGGATCGTTCGTCTTTCTACTCTGATACCAACTGTGGATCCCAATATGAAGTGCACTCAATGAAATCAACACACTAGAATCAACACAAATAGATTGAATCTTGAATTGAATGCATAAATCGTAAGAACACAGTTTAGCCGTACAAGGTAATTAGCAAAAGAAAATTAGGTCATTAACCCTAAATACTATTATGTCATCCATATTTATACCCCCTAAGGGATATTTACAAGAGTTGACTGTTAGGCCTCATTTAATTGTTGAATAGAAGTTCAGGGACCATTATCGCCATTTCTTGTAAATATCCCTTAGGGGGTATAAATATGGATGACAACCTAGAATTAGGGTTTAATGACCTAATTACTTTTCCAATTTCCTTGTACGACTACTCTTTGTTTTCAAACGATTTCTGCATTCAATCAATAATTCTTATTGTTGTGTTGATTGCACTTGATATTTGGGATCCATAATTGGTACCAGAGCAGAAAGACGAACGATCTAAAGTTAATATTCTTGATTCTGAGTCATTCATCAAGTATCTAGTTTATCGACTGTGTACTTAAAAGCTTGAAATTGTAATCTTGATATCTGGGTCAAAAACGAAATTGGTGTTTTAGATCTTATTGGTATTATTCTCCTAGTGCTTCTCACGAATTTTTGGAACTATTCTTTAAGTTTTGGTCATCAATTCATTAAAATTAATTTCTTGGGTTTGAAAGCCTCAGTTTTGTTGATTTTTCTTGATTTCTTGCTCAAAAGTGAGTTTAGATTCAATTGGATCTCTATTTCGTGAGTCTTTGGTATTGTGCTTTGTGAAAGTTGCATACAGGAAACCTTTCTTGTAGATACCACTCCAAAATCGTGCAATTAAGAAACCCAAGTACGTTTCTCGACCTGCTTGAATCCGGGAAAAAAAGTCTCCCGGTTCCAGTTCCTTCCGAATCCTTGTGTTTCCCGGTACATTTACCGGATCGTTTACTCGGTCTCGTACCGGTTCTCGATCCCATCCCGGCTCTTGTCCCATAGCGGTTCCCAGACAAAACCGAATCCGGTATCTCGACACCTAGATCACCCCACTACCGGGTTCCGGGCTTTCCCTTTCCCGAGCTACACACCGGGTTCCGGTTTCTCTCGGTCTCAATACCGGGTTTCGGTTCCTCCCGGTTTGGCTATCGGATTCTGGACTTATCTAGCACTGGATCTGTTTTTTTAACTGTCATTTTCTTTTCCTGTTTAATATTACTCTGCTACTGTTAGTCTATGTTCGTAAGTTTTTCGAATCCACCTAGCTCAAACTTAGTGTAGCGTTAGGTTGATCACTCCTCGTAGGTTTTTCGCGTTAGATCACTCCTTTACCTTTGTATCACTTTACTCGTCTTACGATCACTCAAGTGCTTTAACCATGAACACTCAAGACGCACTAGCCATAGGGTCAGAGTTGAAACCTCCGATCCTATATAGAAGAGAGTATAACTTATGGAAAGACCTCTTCACGTGCTTCATCGAGTCGAAGCCTCTCTACCACGAGATCCTGCGATCTTTGACTGACGGGCCAGCTGCAACACCAATGATGGACGTTCCAGAACAAGTTGGTGGACCTCCAGGACAACGAGTACCCAAACCATACGACGCAATGACTGCCGAAGAGAAGAGACGAGCGGACGGCGACAGACTTTCTAAGACATACCTGATCTACAGCCTTTCGAACAATATTTTCTCTTGACACACCTTGTCCGGGACCGCCCGCGTCTGTTCCCCTCACAATATTTTCTCTCGACAGACCCTGTCCGGGAGCCCCTGCTCTCCGGACTCTACCTCCTCTAGTTCGGGGACCCTCACGTCGCTTGGGTCGCGCTCCTTGGGTAGGTCCTACCGGATCTAGCTGGGACATCAGAGCGACTAAGTTGTTCTCTCGCCTATATGTCTCTACACTCGGTGCTAATTGATTCGCGAGAGCTAGCAAGCCTTCAGGTATGAGCATTGGAACTACGCCTGGGATTTTCTGCTTGTTTTGCACTCTAGTCATACGAGTAGAAAGGAATACCTCGTGTGCAGAGCGCCTTGGGATTGTTGGATAGGCGTTGAGAAAATAGTCGACGAGAAGTTGGAGAAAGTATGGGAACAGGAGGCAGGTCAATCGTTTGTTGCCTTCCTTCAGTTGAACTTTCTGGACTAACTCATTCCGGAGGATCGATGCGTAGTCTGTGTGATGGTTGTATGCCACACCATGAATGAGTCGCAACATGTTGGTGCTAGTCTGGTCGATGCCTTTTTTGATAGCCGATAGGCAACGGTTCAGTACGGTATAGAGCGTGTACCAACCGGCGTCACGTGAGCTCGAGTGAAGTGAGATGGATGATTGACCTCCCTTGCATATCCTACTGCATGCATCTCCTGGCAGACCAGAGCATCAGAGACTGGGTTGTCGAAACTGACTCTGTCAGGAATGGACATCGCATCTGGTAACTATAGAACTTGGCAGAATAAGTCCCTCGTGATGACAACCAGAGTTACATCAATTTGGCTTTCAAGTACAGTCTCGGGCCCACGAGCAAAAGAGGTGAAGGACCTCCGGAGTTGTTGCACGTAAACCTTCGGAACCTCAGTAGTTGCCGTCAATGCATAGTTAAAGGAATTTCCCTTCAAGATCTCTGTTATGATGGGACACTGGCAGAGGATTGATGCCGTGTCCATATGGTAGTTGTTCGGTGTTATCGGTAGGTTTGGTCCGCCTGGCAGGAGGGTGGCATCACCGCTATGATCCGGGTTGTTTTGATCAGCCATTTGAATACCTGTAAGTGTTACACATGTGAGACACACACCGGAAATCGAAAACGAACCAACCCTGGCAAGACAGAGTCTAAACCAGTTTGGATAAGTTTCCCGAGATTTAGATATTCTTGGATTTAGATTGGAACCGGGAAACTGAATAGACCCGGAAGACCCTCCTACCCGGGAGTCAGGTTAACCCGAGGTCGGGAAACAATACATGTAAGTTATCGAACAAGGGTGGCCAGGGAATGACCAAACGCGAATGTAAATCTGGGACCAGTCATAGCCCGGGATTGGAAAAGAGGTCGGGACCCGATACAATGCCGACCAGGAGTCCTAACCGGGATATGATCCGGGAAAGTGACATCCCGGAACTAGATGCAAGAAACTATGTCGAGCCGAGAGACAACGAACCCGGGATACGCAACCCTGGTCCCCGGGAGATGGGGAATCCCGAGATTCCGTAGAATCCGGGAAACGCAACCCCGGGGTGGAGCCGGGAGTCGACGTACCGGGTATCGATCGAATAAACCTCAAATTGATGCTCCAATTGATGAAGTAAACAACTACAAAACATTGAGACGATGTCGATATACACCTCATTGGTCGAATTCGAGGCCGATTTGCGAAGACGAAAGGCGGTCGTAGGGTTTCTAAAACCCTAGTCGATCGACTGTAGGGTCGAATCGTTCGATCAAACGATCGATTTTCTAGTAGAACTCGGTCGTAGGGAGATCGATTACATCATAGGAGATTAGAAAACATACATGTGTGGAGTTGGAGCAAGAATCAAAGTCAAATCTGAGCACAAACCACGATTGGGAGCAAAACTTGGTCAGGGAGAGGTTTGGGCGCGAAGAGTTTTGAAAAAATGTAAGTGAAAACGATTGAAATCTGGTATTTATATGGTCCGGACCCGGGAGTGAGTTTCCCGGATCCGGATGGTTCCCTCCTCCGGTCCCGACTTCTCTCAAGTTTGGAAATTTGTTAAAAGTAGTCCCTTAAGATTGGAAAACGTTCACTTCTCCCCCTCAACATTTGAAACTAAGAATTCTCCCCCTTAAGTTTTCAAAATTACATTTCTCCCCCTCAACTTTGCAAAAATACATTTCTCCCCCTCAACTTTGCAAAAATACATTTCTCCCCATCAACTTTCCAAAATAAGCATTGCTCCCCCTTACCTTTTGAAAATTTCATTTCTCCCCCTTAACTTGAGAAAGAATATGAAGACTTACCTTGTTGTCTTGGACTTTGGTGTTGAACCTTCAGGAGTAGGTTTTAGTTGTACCAGAAAGATAAACGGAAAAACGAAGACTAACATAGAAATAAACAATGAGGAAACACGCAGAAAAATGAAATATAACCGAAATCTATTTAGAAAAATACAGAAGTATATACGACTATGTACTCGAGACACCTTGAATACACGGAGAGACAAGTGTACCTTATACATATCGTTGTGAAGTCGGGATATGAGGAAGGGACAATTACATCTTAGTGTAGAGAAGGTGTTCCTAGTGCAAGGTTGTGTTAAACTTTTAGATTTAGCATACCCAGCTTGGACACAAGTTCATTAAATCGTTTTTCATCCAAGGCTTTGGGAAAAAGGTCTGCTAGTTGGTTTTTTGTACTTACAAAATAGAGTTCGATCGTACCTCGTTCAACATGATCCTTGATAAAGTGGTATCGAACGTCTATGTGTTTGGTCTTCGTGTGTTGGACCGGGTTAATTGTGATGGCGATGGCGCTCTTCGAGGCACAGTAGATCGGGATCTGCAAGTAGTGGAACTCGTAGTCCTTCAGTTGTGTGCGCATCCATATAACTCAGGAACAACAACTAGCCACAACCAGGTACTCCGCTTCCGCAATGGATGTGGAGACACATGTTTGCTTCTTGGAGGCCCAGCTAACCAACTTGTCGCCAAGGAATTGGACTTGACCCATTGTACTTTTCTGGTCTAGCATACTTCCCGCATGATTAGCTTCAGAAAATTCCGTTAGTTCGAAACCTGTATCTTTTGGGTACCAAAGACCAAGATCAGCAGTACCTTTCAAATAACGTAAAATTCGTTTGACCGCAGAAAGGTGTGACTCTTTTGGTTTGGACTTAAACTGAGCACACAAAAAGGTGGAAAACATAATGTCCGGTCTACTTGCCGCCAGTTACATCAAAGAACCGATCATTCCTCTATAGGTACTAGTATACACGTCCTTTCCGTTAGGATCGACGTGTAACTTGGTACCCGGAGACATGGGAGTCTTCATGGGTGTACAATTTTCCATCTGGAATTTCTGAATAATGTCCATGATGTACTTAGATTGATAGATGAATATCCCGGTCAAGAGTTGTTTAACTTTTAGACCGAGAAAGAATTTCATCTGACCCATCATACTCATTTTAAAATGTGATTTCATGAGGACTGAAAAGTTATGACAATATTTGGGGTTTGTTGAACCGAAAATTACGACATACATTTGAATCAGAATGATGTCCTTACCTTCTCTCTTGATAAAGAGAGTTGTATCGATTTTACCTTTCGAGAACCCTGCCTTTGTGAGAAATATGGATAGGGCATCTTACCAAACTCGTGGCGCTTGCTTCAGACCATAAAGGGCTTTGTCGACTAGGTACACGTTGTTTGGATGCGAAGCACTTACAAAACCGTCAGGTTGAGAGACATACACTTCTTCTTTGAGTTTGCCATTGAGGAACGCCGTCTTCACATCTATCTAGAAGACGGTGAAGTTCTTGTGAGCGGCGTATGCAAGAAACATGCGTATGGCTTCTATACGAGCAGACAGGTGCAAATGTCTCTTCATAGTCGATCCCTTCTTTTTGTCTATACCCTTTTGCTACCAACCTGGCCTTTTTCTGAACGACGATTCCGTGTTCGTCCTTCTTGTTCTTGAATATCCATTTGGTGCTAATAACCGTCTTGTTCTTCGGACGCGGGACTAGACGACATACCTTGAGACTTTCGAACTCATCCTGTTCCTCTTGCATGACTGTCACCCAATCAGTGGCGTTCAAGGCTTCTTTGACTGGCGACGGTTTGATATTGCTTAGGAAGATGGAGAAGAGGCACTCGTTTCCCGTGGCTGCCCATTTCTGGATGCTGCTTAGTAGTGCCGGGGTGGTGTCTTCGGATTCCACGGTGGCTCTAGTCTGAATGGGAGCAGATGGGTCACCAACGATCTGGTCGGTCGGATGTGCTCGAGTCCACTTCCGTGTATGTGGTAGTGGGTCTGTGGACGGTTGAGAATTGTCCGGATCGATGTATGAGCCTGGAGGAAGGTCTTGTACCGCTTCTATAGATGGAGTCGAATGTAGAGAGGTAACTGCCGTTGATTTTTCATGCACAATGTTTGATGAGGAAGCTTCGGCCGTGTCGTCATTGGATACACTGTTACTTGTCGCTGGGGAAGATGTAGGTGATGGAACATCTGGGGAGTCGGTTGTTGAATCTGTATTTGTGCTGGACGACAGTGATGAATTGACCACCGGTGTTGGGGATGACTCCTCTGAAGATGTTGAGTTGGGGGATGTAGGAGGACCACTGATCTGTGAAGATAACAAAATAGCCCCATCTACATTTAAAGAGTCATCATTAGAGGTAGTAGGAATATAAAAATCATTGTAAAAATGTTCAAACAGTAGATCTAAGGCAGAACGATGTGTCTTCGATGAAGAAGAATCTACTGTGAATTGTGCGGCTCCCGATCGAGAATGATCGGAAGCCAGCACTCCGGTTAACGCGGGTTCTGAACTGAGGTGTTCAGAAGCCAAATCGACCAATTCGTCGAAGGATACATTTATGCTTTCTATAACGGTCTTCGTGGTCTTGTTGTAGACTCGGAACGCCTTTGACGAAGTAGAGTAGCCAGCGAAGATCCCCTCTTCTGCCTTTGGGTTAAACTTGTTGAGATCATCCTTGTTATTCTTCACGAAACACTTGCATCCGAACGCATGGAAATAGTTGATGTTTGGGATGTAATTATTGATGATCTCATACGGCGTCTTGTTAAGGCACTTGTTGAGGATGGATCGATTTTGAGTCTAGCATGCAGTGGAGACTGCTTCGGCCCACAAGAACATAGGTAGCTTGTATTGGGTCAGCATAGTGCGTGCCGCTTCAACCAACGTGCGATTGCGACGCTCCACTACGCCGTTTTGTTGAGGACTCCGGGCAGCTGAGAAGGTGCGTGAAATCCCAACCGATGTGAGATAGTCACCCAAGGTTCGGTTCTTGAACTCAGTGCCGTTATCTGTGCGAATCGATCGAACGGTGAGCTGCATGTTGTTCTAGACACTCTTCAGGTGGTTGATGATTAACCCTGGAGTCTCATCCTTAGAACGAAGGAATTAGACCCAGGTGTATCGTTAGAAGTCGTCCACCATCACCAGTACGTATTTCTTGTGGTTGATGCTTTGTACCCTCATTGGACCGCAGAGATCCATGTGTATGACCTCTAATGGTTTGGATGTACTTGGAACCGCTTTCGGTTTGTGAGTCACCTTCTTCATTTTGCCCATCTCGCAGGCCGAGTATAAATGCTCTTTCTCGAACTTCAGTTCGGGCATTCCTTTAACTAGACCGCCTAGCACCAGCTTGTTTATGTTCTTGAAGTTAAGATGAGATAGTCGTCGGTTCCATAGCCAATTCTGTTGAGTGGTAGCTTTGGACATAAGGCACACAACTTTGTCGGCCTTCAAAGAGGCGACATTGGTCGTGTTCAGATTCGTTCGGCGAGTATCGGCGAGATGCTCTGTCCCGTCTTCAGTTCGAATACTGCACCGCTTCGCCTTGAAGTTGACTTCAAGATTCTTGTCGCAGAACTGTTCGATATTAAAGAGGTTGTGCCCAAGGCCTTCGACGTAGGACACCCGCTTGATAGTTATGTTGTTTAGGACTAGGTCACCGTAACCCATGATCGGGGCTACATTGTCATTCCCAAATCATACATCACCACAGTTTTTCTCCTTGAAGATGGTGAGAAGCTCCCTTTTACTAGTCATGTGTTTGGAGCATCCTGAGTCTAGAAACCACACATGATCGGGCTGCAAAATAGAGATTAAGGGTTCTTAGGTACCCATTTGTAAATGGGTACTGATGAGTTAGGTGCAGCACCTTTTCTAGGAGCCCGTCTAGATTTGGGTCCTTTTCGAGATTTAGAATAAGACAAATGAGAATTATAAACATGATACGTGCCAAACCAATCAGATGCATGTTTATTATCCACAAAAGCATTCAATCCACACACATAGCAACAAACACAATCACGAGAAAGTTGAATTAATTGGTGGACGGAATAACGTTTTAACAAAAATTGAAAATTGTGTTCAACACACTTATTAAAACCAAAACCATGATTGTCATTGTTCATCCTATAATGCGAAAATGTATTAAATGATTGTGTCTTCTCTTGGCGTATCTTAGGCTTTCTTTCTACCCACACTTGTCGGACAACTTTCCCCCGACCCGTTTTATCTGAAATAGCATTAAAGTCATTGTCAGAGGAACTTGAGTAGTAAAATTGCCATTTAGTCTTTTTACCGATTTTAGATCATTTCTTTGACCGACGTTTAGATTTAGACTTTGAAGAAGTGGTATGAGAAACGTTTTTGGAGTTAGAACACCCTCCTTTTTCAAAACTTACCGGTGTGGGCATTTTATCAAGAAGTTGAAGATGGCTAACATGCTTTGGGGCAAAGTCAATTTTTGAAATGTCTTCATCGGCATAGACCGTGGATCTCATGAACGTAGAGAACCGTAGTTCAGAGTCAGATGGATAATCATTGTCCGAGTCAATGAGAAATAGTTAAATTTTTGGAAGGAATCAGCAGCGAAAGGATTTTCAAAATCAAAGAAAATATTCCTTTTTACCAAATCGGCTTGAACCTCCTTACCTTTATTAGAAAAACTCAAAGCCTTGTCATTTGTGTCGAGTGACACGCCTAAGAAGCCTTTGCACGAGGAACTATCTGAATTTGTAGTGGACAGTTCAACTGAGATTTGGTCGTGGTTGCCAATTTTTATCAGAGTACCATCATTATCAGCCTTAGCAACCCGATCCTTTAGTGCTTTTGCCGCCAAAGCAGACAGATTAGATGTTAGTCTAGCAATCTCGGTTTTAAAAGTCGTTCTTTCAGATTCAGATAAGGTGTCGGTTTTGTTTTGTTTAAGCTCTTGAAAGTGGATAAAAGTATGGTCCTTTCGAAGTCAAAAGCAGCCTTGTCCCTTTCAATTTATTCTTCGAGTTAGAAAATGATGTTTTACAATATCAGAGGCGGAACATATTGTTTAAACTCTGATTGATCATACGATCCTACATTTGGTGTTGCCTCAACCAGAACAGGAGTTTCTGTGGCTTTGGCAAGTGAACAGATGTCGAAATAATCATTTGAAAGATAAGGTGTTTTGTTTTTCAAATAAGAGGCATTAAGCTTTTCAAAAACCAAAGGAACCCGCACATTAATGTTTTTGCAAGGTTGTTCATCTTCCTTATTAGAATCGACATCATCAGACTTTTCCCCTACTTTAGGTAGAGGAATACCAGTTTGTCTTTTGATGGTTTCTTTTTCCTCATCCTCCGGAGACAATTTGGTCCATTTGATCTTGTACTCCGGGTATCTCTTATCGAGTCCCAAAAAGTTAAATTCATAAAGATTGGGGACTCTTGATAAGATTTTCTTTAGGTAACACGGATTGTCATATCCGAGTCTCCAAAGGGAGTTGTAATATTTGAATTCCTTCGGTTTGTTCAAATGAATCAATTGGTCCGATTGACCTCGCTTATAGAGTTTGGATTCAAGATCCTTAAGCTTGTTAGTCAAATCATCGTTTTCTTTTTGAGCGTTTGACCGAAGATTAACAATCTTATTATACTCCTTCTGAGACTTATTTAACTTTTATGTGAATTCAGATAATTGAGTCTCTAAGGATTTTGTCCTTTTGGAAATAGTTGTGCATTCACTCTTATAGTTTTCAATTAGGCACTTATGTTCAGCCTTTTCAATCGCTAGTTTGCCTATGGTGTCATATTTGCGTTTGACATCGGCTTCTAGTTCAGTTATTATGGCGTCTTTGGGTTTAACCTTTTGTTTAAAAGAGTCTAATGTACGGACCATAATTTGCATCTGATCGATAAGTTTATCATGAGTGGAAGCACATACTTGACATTCCGTCTTATCATTGGGCTTGTTTGGAGATTCATCCTCAGATTTGGAATGTTCTGGTTGAGTTCCAGTGTAGCACATGTAAGCTTCAGCATCTTCCTCTTCATCCTCGGTAAGAACGAGGCAGTGATCGTCTTCAGCCATCAAAGCTTTTCCAGCTTTTTTCTTCCTAGCTAGAAGCATCTTGTTCTTGTAGTACTCAACATTCCGTACTACAGATTTTCGGCAGTCTCTTGCAAAATGGCCAAGTTTTCCGCAGTTATAACATTTGACTGGTTCGTCTTCTTCCTTCTCTTCAGATTTTCCCTCAGTCTTCTTCCCTTCACCATTCCTCTTTCTTCCTTCATCGATCTTTCTCTTGCCTTCAAACTTGTCTCTGTAGTCACGTCGCTTAGTATTGGTGGAGTACCTCTGGTTGTTGTTGGATGGTTTCTTGAAAAACTTCTTTTTCACGTACTCCCTAGACGGTAATGCGATAGCTTTCTTGATTCCGTCAAGTTCTGGATCGGAGTCACTTTCAGCGTCATCGTCCTCATGCTCGGTCTCACTCTGAGCTTCTTCTCGGTAAGAACTGCGTTGGGCATGTTTGTCTCCTCTTGTGAGAAATGAGAGCTAGAGGGTCTTCTTTGAGTTTCTAAGTAGATTTTTGATCTCCCATCAGTTTGCGGACCTCGTCTTCATCTTGGAGAAGCATCTCGTAAAGTTCGTGCAGAGGTACATTCTCAAGGATGTGATTGTGTTGAACATGAGATACGAACCCCTTCCACTCATGTTGAAGGTTGTTCATAAACTTGTTGTTGTTCCCCGTGTTCGTCTTGGAGATGATGTTCTTCTGGAGGTCGTTGTGAGAGTACAAAAACTTTTGTACCGGCTCTCGGTCCCGTCCTGGCTCCTGTCCCGTACCGGTTCCCAGACAAAACCGAATCCGGCATCTCGACACCCGGATCACCCCTCTACCGGGTTCCGGGCTTGCCCTTTCCCGAGCTACACACCGGGTTCCGGTTTCTCCCGGTCTCAATACCAGGTTCCGGTTCCTCCCGGTTTGGCTACCGGGTTCTGGACCTATCTAGCACCGGATCTGTTTACTTAACTGTCATTTTCTTTTCCTGTTTAATATTACTCTGCTACTGTCAGTGTGTGTTCGTAAGTTTTTCGAATCCACCTAGCTCAAACTTAGTGTAGAGTTAGGTTGATCACTCCTCGTAGGTTTTTCACGTTAGATCACTCCTTTACCTTTGTATCACTTTACTCGTCTTATGATCACTCAAGTGCTTTAACCATGAACACTCAAGACGCGCTAGCCATAGGGTCAGACTTGAAACCTCCGAGCCTATATAGAGGAGAGTACAACTTATGGAAAGACCGCTTCATGTGCTTCATCGAGTCGAAGCCTCTCTACCACGAGATCCTGCGATCTTTGATTGGCGGGCCAACTGCAACACCAATGATGGACGTTCCAGAACGTGGACCTCCAGGCTAACGATTACCCAAACCATACAACGCAATGACTGCTGAAGAGAAGAGACGAGCGGACGACAACAAACTTGCTAAGACATACCTGATCTACAACCTTCTGAACAACATCTACTGCAGCATTCACAGCCAAAAGGCTACTGCTAAAGGAATGTGGGATCAAGTGGCGAAGATCATGCAAGGCAGTCGTGTGGGGAACTGAACGTCACCAACTGTCTTACTCGGTATGAAGCCTTCAAGGCCCGGAGAGGAGAAACATTGACTGAAACATACGAAAGATTTTGTACTCTCATCAACGACCTCTAGATGAACAACATCTTCAAGACAAACACGGAGAACAACATCAAGTTTATGAACAACCTTCAGCCTGAGTGGAAGGGGTTCGTATCACATGTTTGACACAATCACATTCTAGAGAAAGTTCCTCTGCACGAATTCTACGAGATGCTGCTACAAGATGAAGACGAGGTCCGCGAACTAATGGTAGATCAGAAATCTACTGAGAAACTCAAAGAAGATCCGCTAGCTCTCATGTCTCACAAGAGGGACAAACATGTCCAGCGCAGTTCTTATCGAGAAAAAGCTCAGAGTGAGACTGAGCATGAGGACGATGAAGCTGAAAATGACTCTGATCCAGAACTTGAAGAAATCAAGAAATTTGTCGCATTACTGTCTAGGGAATACACAAAAAAAAAGTTTTTCAAGAAACCATCCAACAACAACCAGAGGTACTCCACCAACACCAAGTGACGTGACTACAGAGACAAGTTTAAAGGGAAGAGAAAGATCGATGAAGGAAGAAAGAGGAATGAGGAAGGGAAGAAGTGTGAGGGAAACTCTGAAGAAAAGGAAGAAGACGAACCAGCTAAATGTTATAACTGCGAAAGACTTGGCCATTTTTCAAGAGACTGCCGGAAACCTGTAGTACGGAACGCTGAGTACTACAAGAACAAGATGCTTCTAGCTAGGCAGAAAGAAGCTGGAAAAGATTTGATGGCTGAAGACGATCACGGGCTCGTTCTTACCGAGGATGAAGAGGAAGATGTTTGTTGGTCCCGAAGGCCTATACAAGTTTGTAGAAGGGGGGGGGGGGGGGGGGTTGAATACAAACACACAGATTTTACTTTTCTAAATTGTTTATTGATAAATCATTAACAATTTACAGCTTGTTGCGGAGACAAGATTAAGGATAAACCTAAATCTAAACAAGTTGGAACACTAAGGTTTCTTGCACTAAGAAAGATAAGGAAATTACTAATAATAACCTATCTTGAGATAAGAGATATGAACTTGTCCAGAGTTAGCAAGTTACTTCAAAATGAAGTGAGTTCATCTCTTTATATACTGCAAGCATTTAATGCAAGTCAGTATATACTTTACACGTGTCATCAGCTGGTTGGTTGCATGTCATTGACCTTGGTTGACAACCTTAGTAGTCGTAAGGATGAACAGTGTAGTATCAGAGTGGTTGTACGATTTCAGACAGTCGGAGGTTCTTTTCTGACATTTCGTACGGAGGCGTGCAAGGGTGGTTAAGACAAAAGTACTTTGTACGGAGGACTTCATGATCAGCTTTCGTTGATTCAGCGATTATCATTTACTATTCAGCAGATGATAAAGTTCATCGATAGCTGAAGTCTTGTACTTGATACTTCACGTTGAGTGGACAAATCTGAGTCTTCGCTGATCCGCATCAGTTCATTAGGAGACTTGTCGCTGGTTCTTGAGCTTGATCTTCGACTTCAGTGTAGAACCTTTGTTGACGTGAAACTTGTCTTCAGGGATCATAAGTAAACAACTAACTTATCAGCGATCATCATAATGACTGAACAGACTCAGCGCATTAATGATGAACAGTGTTCGCTGAATGTTTAATCTAAAGAGCGAGAGTTCCTATCAGCGGTACTGTAAGATCTTAGTACTTATCAGCGATAGTGAAACTCTGATACATATTGTTTACTTACAATTTTCACTAAGTATTTAAGAGAGGGTCATTATCAAATCACTGAGGGTTTGGATCAACAATCTCCCCCTATTTGATTATGACATAGCAACAAAGAAAATTGCTATTTAATGAAAACATAAGGATAAAAAGAACTCATAAAATATTTGTCCCTTTTACTGTTTTCTGGGATCTTTTCAGTACTGATGGAGTAAAGTACGTTCGCTGAAATCTTTCTTTAAAGTATTGAATCTGGTTACAATGAAGAACAGAAAGATTATAAGTACAAGCGAAATAATTTACAAGTACAGAAGGATAACTGATACAATTGAGAAAAAGGAGATTATATCAGTTTTCAAAAGGTTCTTCCTTAATGAGAAGTTCATCAAGGGTCGTCTTTTCAGTGGGGATCATCCAGTCAGGAACCGTTACGCCTTGTTTTCTTTTGTTCAACGGTTCTTCAAAGATCAAGGGTCTTAGGTGTCGTGCCTGAATGTCTTTTCTGAAGTCACACCAGTAGATAAGATCTCTGAGCTGTTCGATTGGAGTGATTGGAAGCTCAGCGATCCGTTGAAAACATTTACGTCCGTCGTAGTCAAGAAAGAATATTCCATAAGGATTACTGATGACTTTACCAGGGACGAAAAGTTCACATTGTGGCAAAGAAATGTCAAGGGCAGATAGATCAGGATCAGGACCAAGCACTTCAGCGCGAGAGAAACCAATTCCAGTTTCATTTCGTATGACAGGACCTGAGTTTGAATCTTGACGTTTCTTCTTTGGAGAGCCCTTTTTTCTTTTCAGCTTTAGATCAGGAAGAGGAGGAATGTCCACACAAGAAGATATCAAATCGATCTGTCTGTTTATCAGCTTTTCGAAATGATCCTTGTACTTAGATTGTGACGATTGGATAGCTAACCTCATCTCCAACCATTCAGAGAGACCATACCTTTTTACAGTGTCAGCGCGAAAGGCTTCGGATTGGCCATCTTCTCTGAAAAGTTTGATGTCAACAATAGGTACTCCGATAGATGTTCTTCCAGAGATGAATACCTTGTTGATCTTCGCTGGACGATATCTGAAGTGGATTTTCTCTTTACACCAGATCAGGGTGGTCTGAGAAACTTCAGTTTTCTTTTCCACGATCTTCTGGGCTTCTTCCCAAAGCTTTCGTTGGATTTGAATGGGAACACGTTTCAGCTTGGGGTCTTTGACATATTCTTGAGTAAGCTTGATGGCGTATTCTCTGTCTTTTTCTTCAGCTTCCTTTCTATCAACGATGAGGCGTTCAACTCTGAGGTGTTCCTTGTATTCAACTTTTGAAATTCTGAACTTAGGAGGAACTGAAGGCAGTTGATCACGCCTTAGAATGATTCGCTGATCCTCGAATCGCTTTATTATTTCTTCTCTTTTCTTCTGTTCTTCTTCTCTTAGCTTTTGAGGAGCCAAGAAAGGTCTGTTTCTGTGTGAGAGAGTTTGTTCTTCAGGTTCATCAGTCTCAGAGATCAAATCCAAGACTGGGATTATTTCTTCAGTGGCAGCTGGAATTATTGGTGAAGTCGCAGTTGAGGAGCCTTCAGCGATATCCTCAAACAGGGGAGAGGACTAGCTGAAACGCAGCGATCTTACAAATAAGAACTGGGTAGAAGAACTTGGGTAGAAAAGATAGAAAAAGAATGTGGATGTGTAGAGAGGTTTGTGGAGTAGAGAACTGATTGTGTATAGAGATGTTCAGGGAAGGAATATAAGTAAAGTTTAGTGTACCTGACAAACCGGCTTTTCAAGCAAGATCGCCAGATTTTCATCTTCAACGAGGCCTTTGCCTTTGCCTTTGCCTTTCTCAGCGCCAGAGGCTGAGGGCTTTGTCTTTGTCTTCTCCCCTGAAGGTTCATTTATCAAGATTCCCTTAAGAGATTTGATCCTTGGGGCAGGTTTGACGATAAAGAAATCATCGTCATCATCATCATCATCATCATCCTTCCTTGGAGAGGAGGATGGTTCATCTTCAGGAATGTCGATATCTTCATCTTCTTCTGCTTCGGATTCCTCAGCATCTTCTTCGAGTTGCTCCCCCTCAGATACAGAGGCGAGCTTCTCGGTTCCCTCAGGGTTGTCATCTCCCTGAGGTTTTTCAGCGATCAGATCTTCATTCCTCTCTCCCCTGATAGATTCATCATGGGAAAGGTCTTCAGAGCTCTTGTTCAGATCTTCAGCGCTTTTGTTTAGATCTTCAGCGCTCTTCTCAGCGGTATGTTCAGCGCTCTTCTCCCCCTCTTTCTCATGATGACTGGGGGAGGAATGGGTAGACATATCACCTTCTAGTGCTCCAACCGATGTCTTCAGCGTTGTTACTTCGCCGGACATGGAGGAAACTGATTGTTTGAGTGAGGTGTAGTCTGTGTAGATGTCAGCGAACACTTTGGCGAAATCGCTGAGAGTCTTATCAATAATCTTGATGTTGTCTGTGGAAGCCTTCTTCTCCACCACCGTAGTCAGCTTCGTCAGATTCTCTCCAGCGTTTGTTACAGCTGTAGAGTTGTTGGAGAGTGTGGTGGTGAGATCAGTCAGCTTAGTTTCCACGGATTTCAGAGACTCGTTGATGTCTCCCAAATTAGGACCTGTAACACATAAGTACTTGTGAACAAAGGAAAGCTCAGAAGTTTCAGGTTTAGTTACAGTGTATATGGGTTGATTTGTACCTGCAGGAGGATTGATGAAATCGTCAAAGTTGCGGACTCCTGAATAATGTTCCATATCCTCTTCGAAAGTACGGTGAGGTATGGTGATCTCTGCAGGTCCTGTATTCATCATTTGTTGAGAAGCGTCAGCGGTGGCTTCTGGAATGATGGCATCTCCAGTGTTAGCTGGAGGTGTGTCCAAAGAAGTTGAGGGAGGAGCGAAGGATAAGAATGGGATTCGGGTACTGAGTTCAGCGTTGGAATCGCTGACAATCACTTCATCAGTCTTTTGAGAGACTGAGGGAGGTTGGGTAGTTTCCAAGTTTCTAACCTCAGCGTTTGGAGACGCTGAAGTCTGGATTGGAGGGATGGCTTGAACGGGTGTGGCAGAGCGTACCACAGAACTTTTCTTCAGCTCGTTAGAATGAGCTGAGGAGTCTTCAGCATGGGATTGCTGGGGTTGCTCCTTGGTTTTCTTGATCCTTTTGGAATCAAGTTGGGTGTGAGAGGGTTTCCTTTTCTTAGAAGGAGAGGATTGTGTGGCCGGGGTATCAGCGATGGGTATTGTCGCTGAAGGAGCCACAGAAAGCGGAGAATTTAGAAGAGTGAGAAGAGTAGAGAGACGTACCTCGTTGGCGACAGGTTTGAAATCGAGCACCTTAGGGCCAACCTGAGAAAGTTTCAGGTCACCCTCTTCAGGATAGCTGTCCTTCAGGCCATATTGGAAGATGGCGCTGATGAATCTTGGGTAAGGAACCCATGCTGGTCGGTCAGCGGCAGAATCCACGCGTTGTACTAGGTCATCATATATAATAGAGGCCCAGTCAATGTTTAGACCTTTCAGCAGTGCGTATCCCATAGCTTGCGTAGGTTGTGCGGCTTGATCAGAAGAGCCGGACTTCGCTGTCATGCAGCTGATCAGGTGAGCGAAGATGAAATTCATCTCTCTGGGCATTTTGGACTTCTTTATCAGCGTCAGCTTCTTCTCGGGCTTCTTGTCCCTTCCAATGTCCCAGATGTAACCCATTGTGTCGAGAAAAGCAATGATGGCATCTTTGTCAGCTTGCTTCTTATGGTCAGGGAATGGAACGAAGGGTTTTTCTTTGGTGGCATTGGGAAAGTTCAGGGCTTTTCGAATGATTGCGGGGGTTATCTTAATTGTGCCATACTCAGTATCGCTGAGTATGCAATCGATGGTTTTGGAGGGGTCTTTGGCGGAGGGTAGCTGAGAGTGTCTGGCAGAGTACCAGAACTGGGATAGTAGTAGCTGACTTGCGGGAGGTGTGATGGTCAGGGCTGTTGAAATGCAGCAGTTTTTCAGGAAATTCACAGCATCATCCAGATGTGTGACTTGCTTTCGAAGAGGAAACTCGAGAAGCGCAGAGAGGTTGTTCACCTTAGTCCAATCTAGTTGATCCAGCTTGAACTTTACCTGAGGGGCTTTGATGATGTCCACTTCCTCAGAGTCAGCGGAGATGGACTCAGCGGTGACATTGATCTTTGAAGATGCCATTTCTCTGTATTATCAGTTCAACCAAAGATGTTAACAAATAAGAATTGTCTTAGTATGGAAAGAATTTCCATTAAGATTGTTCGAATTTTGTCCATTTCAATCAGACATAAATGTCTTAATGAAGATTAGGGTTTTTCATGATTTTGAAATGTAAAACCCATAAATTCTTGTATTCCAGTTTCAAAAAAAAACTGGATACGAATGAAGAACAAGTTTAAGATTTAGATTTAAAACTTGAAGAACAACCATGAAATGGTTGTGTTCATAAAACCATGAAAGAAATGATTTTATTTTACAAAGTTCTTTTGTTTGATCTTGTTAAAACAAAGAGAAGATCGAAAACAAGTTATACACATTTGATAATAGATAAGAACATATTAACCTTGATGTTTTGATGAAGAAGATGATGAACAGTTCTTGAGATTTTTGAGAGCACAAATGCAACAGAGGATTCTTTCTTGCGGAGGAAGATTGTTCGCGTAAAAGACAAATATAAACCAAGAGTTGTTTATATAGGGAGTTTTAGAGAGAGAAAACCTTGAGCGGGAAAAGGTTTTCATCATGACACGGACACGTGTTTGCATTTGATTGGAACTTTGAACGAAACGTGCAAACGTGTGTCAGAAAGAAATCGTGCCTAGTGTTATCCGTTGAAATGACGTCACAACTGTCCTTTCACATTCTTTTAGGATGTCTCTGAGGTTTTAAAAGCTCAGGGACTCTTTTGAAAAACATGAAGCACTGAATAGAAAATATCAGTGAAGGTTTAAAGAACTTTCAAAATATCGCTGTTAAGGAAGAGATATTCAGCGATGCAATTTATTTTGAAATCTTGCATTTACATGCGATTGTCAGAGAGAGAAAACATACCTGGATATCAGTTTTACCAAGTTTATTCAGAGAGAAGATGATGAAATGGATTATATAAGTTGATTTTATCCCGAAGGCTATACAAGTTTGTATAAACGTATCGCTGATCAAATGTGAACCGCTGAAGATTTTACCCTTCAAGGTTCAGCATTCCAAGCTCGCTGATGAGAAAGTTAAATCTTGTCTCATCAAGAGGTTTGGTAAACAAATCAGCTAACTGATAATCAGTTAGGATAAAATGAAGTTCTATATCACCATTCATCACATGATCTCTGATAAAATGATATCTGATTTCTATGTGTTTTGTCTTTGAGTGTAGCACTGGATTGTTTGCTATAGCGATGGCACTTGTGCTGTCGCAATAGATTGGAATTTTGGAGAGCTGAAGATCATAGTCTAGTAGCTGATTTCTCATCCACAAGACTTGAGAACAACAGCTTCCAGCGGCTACATATTCAGCTTCAGCTGTGGAAGTGGACACTGAGTTTTGCTTCTTACTTGTCCAACTTACCAGCTTTCCACCCAGGAGCTGACATCCTCCTGTGGTGCTTTTCCTATCCATTTTGCAACCTGCAAAATCACTGTCTGAATAGGCGGTTAGATCGAATCCTGAGTCTTTGGGATACCAAAGGCCTAGATTCGCTGTACCCTTAAGATATCGAAAGATTCGCTTTACAGCTTTCATATGAGATATCTTAGGTTCAGCTTGATATCGTGCACACAAGCATGTTGCAAACATAATATCGGGTCGGCTAGCTGTAAGATACAATAGTGAGCCGATCATCCCACAGTACAGCGTGACATTGACAGGAACACCCTTTGTGTCCTTAGCAAGTGTCAGCGGTGGTGCCATAGGGGTTTTCATAGCTGAACTTTCAGTTAAGTCGAATTTCTTCAGCATATCTTTAACATATTTTCCCTGATTAATGAAAGTTCCTTTTTCAGTTTGCTTAATCTGAAGACCAAGGAAATATGTTAGTTCACCCATCATGCTCATTTTATACTCATCTTTCATTCTATCAGCGAAACGAGTACAAAGCTCAGGGTTAGTAGAACCAAATATAATGTCATCAACATATATTTGAACTAAAATGATATGACCTTTCACTTTTCAAAAAAATAGAGTTTTGTCAATCTTACCTCTCTCAAATTTTTCAATATGGAGATAAGTAGAGAGAGTATCATACCATGCACGAGGAGCTTGCTTTAAGCCATAAAGTGCCTTGTCCAGTTTATAAACATAACCTGGACGCTTAGGATCTGACAATCCTGGAGGTTGTTCCACATACATTTCTTCATTCAGCTTTCCATTCAGAAACGCTGACTTAACATCCATCTGATGTACAGTGAAGTTTTTGTGTACAGCATATGCTAAGAAAAGACGAATAGATCCGAGTCTTGCTACTGGAGCAAAAGTTTCGTCATAATCTATGCCTTCCTCTTGTCTGTATCCCTGAGCAACAAGACGAGCTTTGTTGCGAGTTACAGTACCATGTTCGTCCAACTTGTTTCGATAGACCCATTTAGTGCCTATCACCGTTTTGTCAGTTGGTCTACGAACGAGTTTCCAAACTTTGTTTCTTTCGAATTCAGTCAGCTCTTCTTGCATAGCGCTGACCCAGTTTGGATCTCTGAGGGCATCATCTATTTTCTTTGGTTCAGTTAGAGAAATAAAGTTAACAAATAAACAAATATTACCTGCACTTCTACGAGTCTGAATACCAGCGTTAGGATCACCAAGAATTTGATCGATTGGGTGATTTACAGTCCATCGCTGAGCCGGAGCATACGTCGCTGATTCAGTCTGAACTGGAGAAACTAAAGATGAGGCTTCAGCTACTTCTGGATTATCAGCTAAGAGAGGAATGTTTGCATTTGTCACTTCATTCACTGATTGCTGAGAAATAGACGGAATTTCTGAGACATTTGGATCAACTGCAGGTATAGTGTTTATAGGAACAGCTGAGACCCATGATGTTTCAGCTTCACTATTCTGCATGTTTGGAATGATAGTGGGACTATCATCTTCTACTGGATGAGCATGAGGAGTGGGAATATCTTCTGAATCACCAAGATGAGAAAACATCCATTGATTCAGTTCTTCTGTATCAGTGTTCGGTTTAGAGTTCGCTGAACGGGATTCGTCAAACGTGACGTGAATAGTTTCTTCTACAGTTTGTCTTCTACGGTTGAAGACTCTGAAGGCTTTGGAGACTGAGGAGTATCCAAGAAAGATTCCATCATCAGCCTTAGGATCAAACTTTCCAAGGGCATCTCTGTTGTTCAGTATGAAACACTGACATCCAAAGATGTGAAGAAAGCTGATTGAAGGCTTTCTCCCATGAAAAAGTTCATAGGCTGTCTTTTTGAATCTTTTAACTATCAGCGACCTGTTTTGCATAAAACAAGCAGTGTTGACAGCTTCTGCCCAAAACTGAGTAGGCAGGTGAGAATCGCTGAGCATTGAACGTGCAGCTTCAATAATTGTTCTATTTCTTCTTTCAGCGACTCCATTTTGCTGCGGTGTTCTCACTGACGAAAAGTTGTGAGAAATACCCTTACTCTCAAGGAAGGAATCAAGAGAACTGTTTTTGAATTCAGTTCCATGATCACTCCTTATTGAGCGAACAGTCATATTGTTCAGAGTTTCCATCTTCCGAACAAAGGTGATGAGTTCTTCAGGGGTGTCACTCTTAGAACGGAGAAACATTACCCATGTGTAACGAGAGAATTCATCAACTATGACCAGCGTATATTTCTTTCCAGCGATGGATTATTTGTTAACGGGTCCAAACAAATCCATATGGAGTAGTTGTAGAGGAGATGACACTGAGGAGACGACACTGAGGAGACTTGCTTTGACTTGAAGCTTGCCTTGGTCTGCTTCCCTTTTTCACACGCTGAACATAACGACTCTTTGGCGTATGAATGCTGAGGTAGACCAGTGACTAACTCTTTGGAGGAAAGAGTATTCAGTGTCTTGAAATTTAAATGTGAGAGCCTCTTGTGCCATAGCCAGTTGACATCAGAAGATGCCTTTGAGAAGAAACAGGAGTTCTCAGTGGTTGTTGAGTCCATGTTTATTACATAAACATTTTCCAAACGATAACCGCTGAGAGCTATCTTCTCCTTTTGGTCAGAGACAAAGCAGGATTCCTTAGTGAAAATCACTTTGTTATCCATTTCGCAAAGCTGACTGATGCTCAGAAGATTATGTTTCAGCCCTTCAACATATGCGACTCTTCTGAAGGAGGTTGTACCATTTGAAAGTACACCATACCCTCGGGTATGTCCTTTTCCATTTCCACCGAAAGTCACAGAGGGACCTTTCTCTTCCTTGTATTCAGCGAGCAGGCTTTTCTTACCAGTCATGTGTCTAGAGCATCCGCTATCGAGATACCAGATACCCTTCTTGACCTGCAATACAAAGGAAGATTAGTTTTTCTTAGGTACCCACTTAACCATGTATACACGTTTGTCAGTGGAAGTAGTTGGAATGGAAGGTTCAGCGGTCTTCGCAGCATTTGAAGATTCAGCTTTGTCTTTCTTCACTTTGGTTAATTTCTTAACCTCAGTGGTAGAATTCACCTTGACCTGATTTGCACCAGGGTTGGTCTTCTTTGCCTTGGGGGCAATCTTCACCTTAGCTATCTTTTCAGCTTTGGTGGCTGTAGGGCACTTACTAGCAATATGATCGGTAAGTCCACAGTGATAACATTTCCTATAACTAAAGGTAGTTCTAGGACCACTTGTATGTTGAGCTTTTAATTTTGAATTAGAAGTGCCAGCACCAAGTAAACTATTGGCTTTAGAAATGGGACGAACATTCAGTTCTTCAGATTTCTTACCAAGGACATCCACTCTGAGTCTAGGAGTAGATCGCTGAATAGATCCAGAGATCAGCTTTCTAGATCCAGAGGGGTTGGTCACTGAGGCTTTAGAAGCATTCAACTTTGGTACTAAGGTACCCTTCTGAGGATTTTGATAAATAACAATTCCTTTACCTTTGTCTTTAGAGACAGAGGTAGGTTTTGAATAAACCATTTTCTCCTTACCTTTTGAGGAGGTAGGAGTTTCCTCAGGGATTGGTGTAATGGACGAGGAGCACTGAGATGATGAAGTGTCAGCGACTGAGGATACGAACGTTCCAAATTTAAGCATTGAACGTTCAGTGGTTGGGTTTGGAGTATCATATTTATAACCCAGACCACGTTTATCACTCAGAGGAATCTGAGCCTTAATTATCTCAGTGATCTTTGTTGAAGAATTACACCATCCTTCAACAGTAGCTTGTTCAGCTTTTAATGCAGCGATAGCTTCTGCTCGTTCGATTTTGACTAGCTGATTTAAATAGACTTGATCTTTAAAATCATCTTCAATTTTAGAAAGCTTTTCTATTTGAAGGTGGCAGTTTTTAAGCTTTTCAGCGAGATCAAGATTTTGGTTTTCAACCACAGTTTTGCGGTTCATGGCTTCGTATAAACTTCTAGTCAAGAGATCGATCTTACGGAGACTATCAGCTTCATCAATATTTGCAATATTGGTAAAGAAAGAAGGTGATACCTGAATGGCAGATGTTGAAGTGGAGGGAATGTCTGAACTTTCTTCCTCTTCTTCAATCTTGGCCATGAGACATTGATTTGCTTCATTATCTTCAGAGTCAGATGATGATGCTTCTTCATCAGAAGCAGCCCAATCATAGTCAGCCATCAGGCCTTTTCCTTTCTTCTTAAAACTTTTCAGCTTTGCATACTTCTCCTTCAGCTTTGAGTATTTGTCATCTTTATTCCTTGGAACAAAGGATTTCTTTGTAAAAGCTGAAGGTCTCATGATTTTCTTTGACCTGCACTCATTAGAGAAATGACCTGTCTTTTCGCAGTTGAAACAAGTAGCAGTAGCCTTATCAACAAAAGCTGATGTTTTAGGCTTGTCAGCTATGGAAAGAGTTTTGTTCTTTTTAAACATTTTCTTCTTGGCGAATCTCCTGAACTTTTTAGTTAGGAGAGCCAAGGATTCATCATCATCTGAAGAATCAGAATCTGATGATCTTTCAGAGTTACTCTCTAACTCAGTGATAGTGACCGAGGGTCGCTGAGTAGAAGGTTCCTCTGAGAATAAAGCAACAGGGGTGCTTTTGGAATCTTTTACAAGATTCTTCTTAAGATGGCTAGATTGCTCATGATTCAGCAACGTGCCATATAAGGTAGCAAGGGTCATTGATCTTAGATCCTTTGATAGCTTGAGACACATGGAATAATTGTCCCAGCTTTCAGGTAAACATTCTAGAAACTTTGTCAGCACTTCAAAGTTAGAATATTCCTTACCAACATTTTTAGATCTATAATTAAACAATTAAAACGTTGGTGAACTTCAGAGAGAGTTTCATTCTTACTAGAAATGAAGCTTTCGTATTGTCTTACCAGGTTGATCTTTCTTGAGTCCTGGACTTCAGACGTTCCTTCATACTGAACACATATTGTGTCCCACATGGCTTTTGATGATTTCAGGTTCATGATGGAATGGTAGACTTCGTCAGGAAAGGCCATGGATAGTATGGATCTGGCTTTTGTATCTATAGCCACTTTCTTCTTATCTTCGTCGGTCCACTGATGGATTTCTTTAGGAATCAGCCTTTCTGGAATAGCAGGTCTATTTGCAGTGGCTGGAACTAAATGATCAATTGTTACAGGGATGTGTGGGCCGTTCTAAAGATAGTAAGGTATAGTAGGGTCTACACCTTCTAAGAAGAGTGTCATCCTATTTTTCCACAAGTTGAAGTTGTCTCTGGAAAATCTAGGGGGTTTTGCAAGAGAACCATTGTCTATATAATGTGTGTTTGAGTTGGTGGCCATTTTCAGATAATAGCAAGGAAGAGAAATATCTTAGATTAGATCTTGTTTATGAGATTAAACAAATCTGCTCTGATACCACTTGTTGGTCCCGAAGGCCTATACAAGTTTGTAGAAGGGGGGGTGGGGGGTTGAATACAAACACACAGATTTTACTTTTCTAAATTGTTTATTGATAAATCATTAACAATTTACAGCTTGTTGCGGAGACAAGATTAAGGATAAACCTAAATCTAAACAAGTTGGAACACTAAGGTTTCTTGCACTAAGAAAGATAAGGAAATTACTAATAATAACCTATCTTGAGATAAGAGATATGAACTTGTCCAGAGTTAGCAAGTTACTTCAAAATGAAGTGAGTTCATCTCTTTATATACTGCATGCATTTAATGCAAGTCAGTATATACTTTACACGTGTCATCAGCTGGTTGGTTGCATGTCATTGACCTTGGTTGACAACCTTAGTAGCCGTAAGGATGAACAGTGTAGTATCAGAGTGGTTGTACGATTTCAGACAGTCGAAGGTTCTTTTCTGACATTTCGTATGGAGGCGTGCAAGGGTGGTTAAGACAAAAGTACTTTGTACGGAGGACTTCATGATCATCTTTCGTTGATTCAGCGATTATCATTTACTATTCAGCAGATGATAAAGTTCAGCGATAGCTGAAGTCTTGTACTTGATACTTCACGTTGAGTGGACAAATCTGAGTCTTCGTTGATCCGCATCAGTTCATTAGGAGACTTGTCGCTGGTTCTTGAGCTTGATCTTCGACTTCAGCGTAGAACATTTGTTGACGTGAAACTTGTCTTCAGGGATCATAAGTAAACAACTAACTTATCAGCGATCATCATAATGACTGAACAGACTCAGCGCATTAATGATGAACAGTGTTCGCTGAATGTTTAATCTAAAGAGCGAGAGTTCCTATCAGCGGTACTGTAAGATCTTAGTACTTATCAGCGATAGTGAAACTCTGATACATATTGTTTACTTACAATTTTCACTAAGTATTTAAGAGAGGGTCATTATCAAATCACTGAGGGTTTGGATCAACAATGTTGAAGCTCACATGTGCTACACTGGAACTCAACCAGAACATTCCGAATCTGAGGATAAATCTCCAAACAAGCCCAATGATAAGGCCGGATGTCAGGTATGTGCTTCCACTCATGATAAACTTATCGATCAGATGCAAATTATGGTGCGTACCTTAGACTCTTTTAAACAAAAGGTTAAAACCAAAATGATAGAGTTAATTTATTAACCCTATTTTAGCCGTTTTTAGTAGATTTTTAGTCTGTTTTATTTGCCCAAAGTCAGTAATTGAGTCATTTTTATTAGCTTTTTAGCATTTTCTGTGTTTTAGGTGTCATGCATGATTTAATGGTATAATCGCTGTTTTTGGATCTCATTGGGACTGTTTTGAATAAATTGCAGAATTTGGCTGGGCACTACTGCGAGAATGCTATCGGAATGGATACTGCAGGAGTGCCGCAGGAGTAAGCTGTTGGGCCTTTTTGCGAATCTTTGGGCCGAAGCTATCTTTTGAAGCCCAAGGCTGGAGTTGACTTTTGGAAGGGACAAGAAGTACACTAGGACAGCAGTCTTAATCACCTTTTGATTTCTTTGTCTCCACACAACTCCCCTATAAATAGATGTCTTCTATGTTTGTTTTAACATATATTCTTTTGGAACTAAAAACACCTAGATTCTCCACAAATGCTTAGCTTTTCTCTCTAGTTTTATTTACCTCTTAATTATTGTCTAGATACCTCTTAATATTCAGATCTGTGGTTACGATTCCAGTGTGTACTAAGGCTCTCGGTTTCAAGTTTTAATCCAAGTGGTTCGAAGTTAATTTTTTTTGTGTTTTACTTTCCGATTCTTGAAAGCTTCCAAGTTCTCGATATTGTTATATTTGCTTACTTAAATTCTCAAAGATTCGTGATTTTTAATTTAGAGTTACTTCCTTCTAAAAACCGTAATCTTGGGTTATTTAAGTTAGTGTTTCAAAGTTCCAACGTTTTCAAGGCAAGTAGTAGTTTTGTGACGTAACTTGTACGACAAGTTTCCATAACTTGGTGACCAAGTTACCACGTTAGTTGGTAATTCTTGTTTCCTTACATTTTTAGTTCTTATTTCTGTCTTTACTTTCTTGTTATTACAATTCCTGCATTTTAATTTCTGTCTTTCCATTTCTGTAATTTCTTTTCTTGCAATTTCTTTTCAGTACTTTCCATTTATGTCATTTACATTTCTTACACCTTTCGAAAGAAAAAATCAAGCCACGATGGGCTAATAGCCTGAGCTTGGGGTGTAAAGCAAAGTTTAGATGTAGAATCTGTGTTAAAGTGAAGAGGTGTATTGAATATAACATTGTATCTAACTATTCGTTTCAGGTGATTAATCTTACATTGAAGATTGCATTTAATTAATTGACAACTAATTGTATGTATGAAAATGCATTAACATTCAGTGTTAAGGTTAAGATTAATTAACTGAAATGATAAGAGAAGACTATAAATAGTTTTAATACCTGACAAGTATTATACTCTTACGGTGTAGGATGGTAACATTGTGTTGTGCTAGGATTCACGAAGTCTAACATAAATGATATTGTATCGATAGCACGTTGACCAGTGTGTACTCTTGGGAGGCCGTTTGAACCGATAGTTAGTACTGTGGCAGTCCTAAGACTGGCTGGATGGTATAATATCTCTTAACTGGATCACTTGTTTTCATCTTTATGGAGCTTTGCACCATGTGCTTCTTCTCTAGAATTGATTTTTAGCTGATAACTCAAACCAACCAATCAAACAATCTGTTTTCGAAATCGCCATCTGAAATCGGTTTTTAAAGACTGGACTTTTGAAAAGCTTTCACAAGTTTTCCCTGTGGATCGATATCTGGTACTTTTACCATTATTACTTGTTACGAGACGATAATAGTTCAAGGTGTATACTTGCACTGAGTTCTATTTTAAGTGAATCTCTAAGGTTGCATAAATCTTACAACACAAAGGCGCCCTAAAAACTGAACTAGAAGCCGATGTCAAACGCAAGTATGACACTATAGGCAAACTAGCGATTGAAAAGGATGGACATAAGTGTAAAATTGAAAACTATAAAACTGAATGTACAACTATTTCCAAAAAGACAGAATCCTTAGAGACTAAATTATCTGAATTCTCAGGAAAGCTAAATAAGTCTCAGGAGGAGTATAATAAGATTGTCAATGTTCGGTCAAACGTTCAAAAAGAAAACGATGATTTGACTAACAAGCTTAAAGATCTTGAATCCAAACTCAATAAGCGAGGCCATTCAGACCAAACGATTCAATTGAACAAACCGAAGGAATTCAAATATTACAACGCCCTTTGGGGACTCGGATATGACAATCCGTGTTACCTAAAGAAAATCTTATCAAGAGTCCCCACTCTTTATGATTTTAACTTTTTGGGATTCGATAAGAGATACCCAGAGTACACGATCAAATGCACCAAATTGTCTCCGGAGGATGAGGAAAAATAAACCATCAAAAGACAAACCGGTATTCCTCTACCAAAAGTAGGGGAAAAGCCTGATAATGTCGATTCTAATAAGGAAGATGAACAACCTCGCAAGAACATTAATGTTCATGTTCCTTTTTGATAGGGTTAATTTATTAACCCTATTTTAGCCGTTTTTAGTAGATTTTTAGTCTGTTTTATTTGCCCAAAGTCAGTAATTGAGTCATTTTTATTAGCTTTTTAGCATTTTATGTGTTTTAGGTGTCATGCATGATTTAATGGTATAATCTCTGTTTTTGGATCTCATTGGGACTGTTTTGAATAAATTGCAGAATTTGGCTGGGCAATACTGCGAGAATGCTATAGGAATGGATACTGCAGGAGTGCCGCAGGAGTAAACAGCTGGGCCTTTTTGCAAATCTTTGGGCCGAAGCTATCTTTTGAAGCCCAAGGCTGGAGCTGACTTTTGGAAGGGACAAGAAGTACACTAGGACAGCAGTCTTAATCACCTTTTGATTTCTTTGTCTCCACACAACTCCCCTATAAATAGATGGCTTCTATGTTTGTTTTAACATATATGCTTTTGGAACTAAAAACACTTAGATTCTCCACAAATGCTTAGCTTTTCTCTCTAGTTTTATTTACCTCTTAATTATTGTCTAGATACCTCTTAATATTCAGATCCGTGGTTACGATTCCAGTGTGTACTAAGGCTCTCGGTTTCAAGTTTTAATCCAAGTGGTTCGAAGTTAATTTTTTTTGTGTTTTACTTTCTGATTCTTGCAAGCTTCCAAGTTCTCGATATTGTTATATTTGCTTACTTAAATTCTCAAAGATTTGTGATTTTTAATTTAGAGTTACTTCCTTCTAAAAACCGTAATCTTGGGTTATTTAAGTTAGTGTTTCAAAGTTCCAACGTTTTCAAGGCAAGTAGTAGTTTTGTGACGTAACTTGTACGACAAGTTTCCATAACTTGGTGACCAAGTTACCACGTTAGTTGGTAATTCTTGTTTCCTTACATTTTTAGTTCTTATTTCTGTCTTTACTTTCTTGTTATTACAATTCCTGCATTTTAATTTATGTCTTTCCATTTCTGTAATTTCTTTTCTTGCAATTTCTTTTCAGTACTTTCCATTTATGTCATTTACATTTCTTACACCTTTCGAAAGAAGAAATCAAGCCATGATGGGCTAATAGCCTGAGCTTGGGGTGTAAAACAAAGTTTAGATGTAGAATCTGTGTTAAAGTGAAGAGGTGTATTGAATATAACATTGTATCTAACTATTCGTTTCAGGTGATTAATCTTACATTGAAGATTGCATTTAATTAATTGACAACTAATTTTATGTATGAAAATGCATTAACATTCATTGTTAAGGTTAAGATTAATTAACTGAAATGATAAGAGAAGACTATAAATAGTTTTAATACCTGACAAGTATTATACTCTTACGGTGTAGGATGGTAACACTGTGTTGTGCTAGGATTCACGAAGTCTAACATAAATGATATTGTATCGATAGCACGTTGACCAGTGTGTACTCTTGGGAGGCCGTTTGAACCGATAGTTAGTATTGTGGCAGTCCTAGGACTAGCTGGATGTTATAATATCTCTTTACTGGATCACTTGTTTTCATCTTTATGGAGCTTTGCACCCTGTGCTTCTTCTCTAGAATTGATTTTTAGCTGATAACTCAAACCAACCAATCAAACAATCTGTTTTCGAAATCGCCATCTGAAATCGGTTTTTAAAGACTGGACTTTTGAAAAGCTTTCACAAGTTTTCCCTGTAGATCGATATCTGGTACTTTTACCATTATTACTTGTTACGAGACGATAGTAGTTCAAGGTGTATACTTGCACTGAGTTCTATTTTAGGTGAATCTCTAAGGTTGCATAAATCTTACAATAGGTTTTTGGCGCCGTTGCCGGGGAATACTTCGCTGAAAGATTTTCATTCCAATGTAAAGTTTGTAAAAATTGATTTTTCTACCATCTTTGTTGCTTGTCATACGTCTCCATGTGTGCACAAGTAATAAATCTTTAAGTATATCTTTCTGTGGATATGGATTCAATGGGACATTCGTTTGGGCCATATGAAACTGTTTTTTGTGACTACTGTGGTGGAAGTCATTTCTCATACAGTTGCCCTTCGACCCCCAAATCCCGTTATTTCATGGGAGATAGTAATTGGGATACCTCGCACTTCAATGGTTACACTCAATCATGGGAGGATCATCCTAATTTGTTTTTAAATGGTCAAGATCATGACACTTTCACATCACCAATACCTCCCTATCAAGATTGGAGCAACACTTATTCAAACACTTTTGACCAATCTTGGGAGGAACAAGTTGATTTTTCCGGGAATTTTGAAGGGGGTGATTTTAACAACTCACTTTTACCCCCTACGCCCCCTTTAGAACAAGTTGAAAATTTTGAATCTCTTGAAACGTTGATGAATGATTTCTTATAGAACATACAAGGATCTGTTATTAACATAACAACTTGTGTTGGAGAAATTATTAGTGAGCATAAAAGACAAAGCCAAATCCCTATACCAAGTGATATTGAAAAATCTGAGTGTATTGGTAAGGATGAGGGTGAGGCTAATACTTTGGAAATTCAAGAGATAGAGAGTTCCAAGGAAACACCTGAGCATTTGAGCAACCCCTCTTCACTTCAAAATAGTGAAGATGTGCAACAAAGTGCTAAGATTGTCATTAACCCATACTTTAAACCTGTGCAGAAAGAACATATTGTTGCAGATACCATAATATCCCTACAACAAATTTCTGTAGAAAATCTTCAAGTTGTTGTAAAAAGGGGACGTGATGATCAATCCAAGGACTTGGGAAACTTCATAAAATCAAGTTATATTGTTGGCGAGGTGATGAATCGTTCGCCCATTTGTGCAATCGATGTTTTGTGTCGTGATCATGTAGTAAAACGAGTGGTGAGAAAAGTATTTAAGCATAAGTGGAAAGAGAAACACCAAGCTTGGAGATATCAAAAAGCAAGACTCTTGAAGAACCACCCACCATTTCCGATCCAAAGAGGAAGGCAGACTGATACTTCACCTACTCATCATGAGTAGGGCAGGTTCTATCATTTTTTTATTTGCTGAATTATTTTCTTCCATTTATTTGTTGGTTTGTGTGCATGTCTTAGTCTGTTAAGCCCTTTTGGGGTTGTTTGGACCTGTTCTGCCACTTTGGCAATGAACAAGTTTGAGGTGTGCACTTTGTTGCACACCAATTTCAATTTTTATTCCCTTTTTGCTGGTTTACTATTTTGAGTTCAAGTTTGAGGTGTGCATTCTTTTGCACACCAAGTCATTTTTGTGGGATTCTGCCATTTGGCAGTTTATCTGTTTAACACGGGCTTTTGCTGTCTTTTAGCTTTTACTGTGGATCTTGCATGAATGATCAACATGTCTTGACTTCACCTTGTTAATTGAGTCAATTCTTATGAGTATTGTGTGTTCTTATTCCATGATCAGTACCTAAAAGTCTGATTGGTTTGGATAATTTGCTGATTTGAGTCCAGAAACTGTCTTTTGACAGTTTGTGTCTGAATCATTAAGTCATGATAGTAGTGTTTGAGTCCTGTTTCTTTTCATTCTCATCTTTTGCTTTTCTGTTTCAATTTGTTGGGTACTGATTTTATGAACTTGTTTCCCTCATAATATGTATGCATGTATCACAGTTTCATCACAAGTGTTCTTTTTGCATGCTTAGTTGATCTTATAGCCACAGTAATCTTATGCTTTGTTCTTTAAGACTAAATTGCCGTTATAGCCTACCCAACAGTTTTCCAAACTGTTAAGTTGAGTCATCATGGGCAGCTTCCCCATTAAAGCCATAATCAAATCCCAAACAGTACTTTGTCTGCTCTTATCTTCGTGACAATGGGGACATTGTCCATTTCAAGTTTGAGGTTGGGGTAAGATTTGCCTCACACATCTTGAGGCAAACCTCACAGATCTTTCAGGAGCAAAGTGCTCTTTTGTGCTTAAAGAGTGTCAAAGACACCAAAATATTAAAAGAGACCAATGAGTCCACTCTATTCCTCAATATGAGATGAATGGCAGTAAAATTGTGCTTTGCCATCCGTAAGCGATACGTCCCAAACTGGCGCGAGATTGAGCTTCAATTTAAAGGGGGAGATTGTTAGGCCTCATTTAATTGTTGAATAGAAGTTCAAGGACCATTATCGCCACTTCTTGTAAATATCCCTTAGGGGTATAAATATGGATGACAACCTGGAATTAGGGTTTAATGACCTAATTACTTTTCTAATTACCTTTTACGGCTACTCTTTGTTTTCAAACGATTTCTGCATTCAATCAATAATTCTTATTGTTGTGTCGATATTTTTGTGTTGATTCATTGATTGCACTTGATATTTGGGATCCACATTGACACTTTTGGTCCCTGAACTTCTATTCAACTCTAAATTGAGGCCTAACAAGTCCTTTGGATGAAGACGCAACTTCGAGACTATGGCTACACCGTGAACAAGATCCCAATATATTGCGATTCAAAAAGTGCGATTGCCATTACGGCAAATCCGGTTCAATACTCTAAGACCAAACACATTGACATCAGGTACCAATTTATTAAAGACCAATTGGAAAAAGGAACCATTGAGATGCATTTTGTTCCAACAGAATTTGAACTTGTTGATCTTTTCACAAAACCTTTAGATGAGAAAAGGTTTAATTTTCTAATTAGCAAGCTCGGTATGTTGAACACATCTGCATAACAATACTTTCCTTTCTCATATTGAGGGGAAGTGTGTGTATCTATTTATACTGTATTTTTTAGGGGAGTGTGTTTTTCTAAGAGTGATACATCTAACAACTCAGGACTCATGTTCAATGAGTACCAAAACTTATCGGTGTTTGCAGTTATTTCTGAAGTTGAAATTCTTCCAAACTATGCATTCTTCAAGGGGGAGTAAGAATCATCAAGTCTGTAAGTGTGTTCTTTTTCTATTCATGTGTGCACATTTTTGTTCCTAAAAAAAGGTGTGCATACATGTTTAAAATGTTTTCAAAAATGGGTTTGTGCTTAAAATGTTTTAAACTGATGTGAGATTTTTCAGTGTTAGAATTTTTTTCCGAAAAAGTTGGGATTTTTTTGGAAAAATAGCTAAGTTTTTGCAACCTATTGGCTACGAAAAGTTAGTTTTCGCAACCCGTATGTTACGAAAACCAAAGTTTTCGCAACTAGTTGCTTGCGAAAACAATGGTTTTCGCAACTAGTTGCTTGCGAAACGTTTTGTTTTCGTATCCATTGCTTGCGAAACGTTTTTGCCCATTCTGTGTTGCTTACGAAAACTTTTCCACTCTGAAATTTTTCGCAACTTGCTCCTTGCGAAAAGTTTGATGAACAGTGCCCTGTCATTTTTCAAGACAGGTTTTCTTCTTTTGTTTGCGAAAAGTGGGGTGGTCCTCTCTCGTGCCATGTGTCAATTATTTTTGGGTATAAACACAAATTTTTCAAAATAACTCAGTTCCCACTTTCTTTTGGCAAACACTCTCAAACTTGCAACTGTTCATCTTCTTCGATTCCAGACTTTGTTCAACTCTCGAAGCACTCGATTTTCTTCATCAGGTATCCATTTAATCCCATTTTGATTTCATCACTTTCGATTTCATGTTTCCAATAGATCTGTTCTATCGATTTCATCATTTTTATGCTTAATGTGTGTCTATTTGATCGATTTGTGTATTGTGACTGTTCATCTTCGAACATGGTCAAATCTGTATTTTAAGAGTTGATTCTTGCATGTTTATTGAAATTGCTTGTTCCTTGTTGTTGATTTTAGTGTTTAGAACTAATCTGAGGCTGTATCTTGTGTTTAGAATGATTCTATTATCGATTATATGTCTTTTTCGAATGTCTCTTTTCGGTTTGATTCAAAAACTGAATTTTAGGGTTGAAAATGTAATCTTGATGGTTAATTCTTGTTGGGTTTTTGTTATCGAACATGTTTGTGTGATTATCTTGGGTTATAACTCGATTGTTCATCGATTTGAGTTTCTGTGTTGATGAACTTGCGAAAACTTTTTGCCCAAGCTCTTTGCGAAAAGTTTAGGTGTTGGTCAAATTTCTCTAAGTCAAATTTCTCTAAGTCAAGTTTTCGCAACAGTCTCTTGCGAAAACTTTCTATTGAGTTGCTTATGAAAACTTTTTGGGACTCATTTTGTCTAAGTAAAGTTTTCTCAACCTTAGCTTGGAAAAAGTTTTGCTCCTTTGAATTGCGAGAAGTTCAAGTTTTCGTAACCCATTGTCTGCGAAAACTTTGTCCTTTTTGCTCTATGGTTTGCGCAAACTTTGGTTTCTGTATCTTTCATGTTGCTTGCGAAAACCGTACTTAGAAAAAAAATTCAAAAGTTTTCAAAAGTGAAATTTTTTCGAATCTGATTTTTGGGAAGTGTTCACTTAAGCAGTTCAGATGGCATCAAATACTCAACAAGAACAACAAAGTTTGATCCAAGGTTATGGTGAACAAATTCCTGAGGCTACACCTGAAGTAGTGTTAGCTCCAACTTCTGTTTTAAGAAGTATTGAAAAGGCTAAGTGAAGATTATCGACAGAGCCTCTGCCGGACACCAAGAGCAACCTTCTATTGGAACTTTCACCAGAAGACTTTCAGAGGACAAGGCCATAGAGCCTCTGTCACCCTTGACAGAGCCTCTGTGGTATGAAGACTTAGAAGACTCAGAGATTGACGATCAAAGACAAAGACAAAGACAAACGTGCTTCTCATGTGCCTCTGCTGTACGAAGATTCTGAATATCATTCGTACAAGGCGTGCCATGCACTTTCCACGTGTCATCCTCTGATGGGCGGCAGCTTTTACAGTAGGCGGCGCACTACATCAACGTGTACCAGGATCTGTCCCACGATGTTGTCTTTTGTACCTTAGTACTTCTTTTCTACTATTTGTCCCCTGTAAAGTAGTATAAATAGAGGGTCTCTACCAGACCTTTTCTGGTAACTCTTGCACTACACACACACACCAGCTTAGAGCGTATAATCTGTATCACACACTTAACAGTGTTCTTGGTGTTCTTGAAAGAATCAATTGAAGTTGAATCATTGAACTAAACTCTTGTTTTATTGTTGTTTCACTTGCTTGATTCTGTGTGTGTAATCTACTGTTAGCTTCAATCTTCCTAATCATAGAAGTATTTAGAAGTAGTGAAAAATAGGCTAAGTGAAGAAAGCCTCTTACAGAGGCTCTGTCGGAATTACCGAGGGCTCAAGATCAAGAATCTACAGAAGCTAAAGAGGCGCGCTACAGAAGCTCTGTCATACGCGCAAAGAAGATCAATAACTCGGAATCCGGGGAAGACTGCTCCACAGAGGACCAGACCGCAGAACCTCTGTAACTCATTACAGAGCCTCTGTGGTCCTCACAATCAGACTTGAAGATATTTACAATATCTTGCTACTGTTACAGGACCTGTTCATCAACTTGCATGGTAGCATGCTCTGTCCAACGTCGACGTGTCAAACTCTGATTGGATTCAATAGGCCTTAGTACATAATAGACGTCTGCTGCATTAAATGCAATACAACACGTCTTACTGTTCATGCCGTTCTTGCAACTGTTCATGACATTCGTTCAACTATTCATCAGTACCGTCTGAATAGTAGCATATGCTTTATGGTCCCCTTTAGAGTAGTATATAAGGAAGACTCATGTTGAGTTCTTCCTTATCAAACACATATAAATCGACCATCATAAGAACACAAAAAAGCTTATTCACCTTAAGAGTCATATCTATTTTGAAGCTTTTCTTACTCATTGTTCTTAAATCTGTTCTTAATATATATTCAGTAAACTTTGAAATATTATTTCCTGTTCATTGTTTATTTATATTTTGGTCTAAATCTATCAAACTTATCTGTTAGTTCTTCAAATACGCTTCCGCATCAAACATTAACTTGAACTAATAGATCTGATAATCTTGTTTAAAGCAAAACGGGAACCAACAATTGGTATCAGAGCTAAGCTTGATTTTCAATATCAAGTGATCCTCGTTTTACAACTTTTTTTGATAGATTATTTTCTCTCTTCATCACCAGATTTCTGGATATTAGTTGTACCAAAAAAAACTTTCAGATCTTCATACTCATAAAATCCTCCATCAGGTTATCCTTTTCTCAAAATGACAAATACCAATAACTTTTTTACTGCTGGCTCATTAAATAAACCTCCTACTCTTCTTAGAGATGAGTATCCTCAATGGAAAATAAGAATGGTTCATTTTTTTGAGGGTACTGAAAAAAATCTCAAACAATATCTTTATAATCTTCCTCCGGTTCCTATGATAACTATGCCACGTGTACCAGATACTGACGAATCTCTTGAAATCCCTGAACATAAGAAACCTAAGCCGAAAGTAGACTGGTCAGATGAAGATAAGGCAGAAGATGAAGTTGCACAGAAAACGAAAAGAATATTAATCATGGCTATCCCCAACCAAATATTTCAATCTTTAGATGCATGCGAAACAGCGCACGATCTTTGGAAAGAATTAGAAAGACAACTGGAAGGGGGTGCTAAAACACAGAAGAACCGAAGGGCACAATACATAAACGAGTATCATGCCTTCAGAGCCTCTGCAACAGAATCGCTGCAAACAACATACGATCGGTTCAACTCTCTCATAAACAAATGCAGAAAGTCTGGTATTCACAGAACCACGGAAGAAAATAACGTCATGTTTCTAAAGAGCCTGAACGATGAGTGGCTTCAGTTGTCTATGTCTTTACAAACAAATCAAGATCTAGACTCCTGGACACTCTCTGATCTCTATGGAACACTAGCCGCACAAGAGCCTCAAATAGCTCAAGCTAAAACACTAACCATTGTACCATACGCATTGGTTAGTAAATCTACAGAGGCTACGGACAGACCAAGAAATGAGAGATCTACATAGGAGAAAAAGAAGGAGAAAAAGAAGGAGAAAAAGAAGATGGTAATGATTGATAGCGAAGAAGACGAGCTGAAAGAGGAAGAAATAACTCTTGCGTCATTAGCTAAATCAATGGCTCTATTGACAAGAGAGTTTAGAAATAACCAAAGGAATTCTGGTAGAAGAGATGATGGTAGAAGAGATGAAGGAACAAGAGAAGAATCAAGTGACCGACAGAGGCCAGACTACATAAATGATGACCAATAGAGGTCTAGCGAAAGAAGCTACAGAGGAAATGACCGACAGATATCAGATGACAAGGTAGGCCACACACAAGAATGCTACAAATGTGGTAAGCCTGGTCATTACGCAAACGAATGCAGAACAGAGAAAGGTGGAGACCAACAGAAGTCCGAAGATCGAACTGAAAACACCTCCCAAGGTTGTTTCAACTGCGGCAAGCCAGGTCATTTCGCTAAAGAATGCAGAAGTAGACAAAATCGCCCACAGAAGGACTCAGCTTTTTACAAAAAGAAGGCCGAGTATTATGCGCAAAAATCCCTAATGGCGAACAAAGGGCATTCTGAGGCAAACAAGGAGGACTTCGAGTCAGACTCTACCTCTGACGATGAATTTCCCACAAATGCCCTGTTCTGTGGCATGGCAGAAGTTGACTCCGGCACTGACACTGAGGTATCCATTTCAAACTCTACCTCAAATATTAATACTATAGATGATGATTTATTTGAACTTGACAATGAACTGAAAGAAGTAAATAAAAGCATTCAAAAAAGGTTGACCTTTAATGAGAGAGAAGTAAGGCTTCTCACTCAAGAAAAGGCCAAAATCTTTGAAGAAAAAGAAAAAATCGAAAAATATTGGAGCAAAAACGTAGATCCTTTAAAAAGACAAATTTCTGATCTAACCTATGCTTTAAACATCAAAACAAAAGAACTTTCAGTTTCAAGAAGTGAAACAACAGACATAAGAGCTCTCAAAGAATACTTTCAAAAGGAAAGAGAGGTACTTTGGCAAGATCTTTTAAGAAGAGAAGTTTTACTTAAAAACTATAAAGATGCACAGAAGGTGTATGAAAAAAGTAAACTCTCAAATAGCAAGACGAGGTATAGGGTATAGTGATATTACCTTAGGAGTTGAAAATAAACAACTAAAACCTCTGTCTTCTCTATTTGTTTTGGGAAAAACTAACAAACCAAACTTTCCAAACTTACTTTCTGTAAGTAAAAGGGTTAAAATCTCTGCAGAACCTCACTTGAGGAAACATACGAAGATGATCAATGTATGGTTTGAAAACACAGATTCATCATCTTCAACCTCTGTCAATAGAGGAATCAAACCAAAGAAATATCTGAAAACACAAGATCAGATTGGTATCTTTAAGTTTGGTAAACCAGAGACTCAAACACGGGTCGCTTTTGTCTGCATAATGAACGATGAAAAGAAATTATCAGCAGAAGCTCCTGAGTTTAAACCCATCTTTTCAGAAGAAAAACTTAAAAAATCTATTGAAGAAGAAATTTTGGAAGTTTTGAAATCAAATGTTTTAGAAAATCTCAGTACATCTTCTATAAATCAAATTCTCGCTGAAAAGATCTCATCAGATACCTCTGCCTTCTATGAAAGTCATTCTACAGAGGAAGAAAGCTCGTACGATACATGCTCAGAAAATCCAGCCTCTGTCGAAAGAGATGACTTAACCTCTGTATATGAGGACGATTCATCCTCCAAAGACTCGGAGACTGATTCTAAATCAGGGATAGTTCACTGTGACACAGAGGATGTTAAATTCTTCTCTGAGGTTCTTAACAGAACAATTTCTCCAAAAGAGAAAATCACAGAGATACCTATCTGTCCAGATTTTCTCAAAATGTGTATAAAAGTCAAAACCTCTGCTGAGCTTGATATGTTAAAAAAGACCTCTGTAGATCCTAAAATTTCAAAATTTTCAAAACCTTTAAGGAAAATTAAAGAAAATCTCACTTGGCAACAAAAGGGAAAATGGCCTGAAGCTAACAAATACTTTTCCTCTGTGACAGTGAAGAAAGATGTTCACCACAGAAGAGAGTCACAGAAGGCAGGAACTAAACAAGACTTTTGCAAACAACATTCTAGTATTCATAGATCTTCTTGTAATAGGAAATCTAATGTAAAGAAAGATTGTAATGCCTCTGTGGCTCAGTTCAATGAATTCAATGAAAAGTTCAAACGAATCACGTCTCATATTCAATACTGTCATTGTTTTGATCTAATGTTCAAATTAAATAAACACTTCTCAAGTCCAGATTGCTTACTCTCCACTAAAATTCAAACTCCAAAGTCAAAACCTCGAGAGAAACAATCTGATCTTTCTACAAAGGATAAAATGTATTTCAAGAATGCTAAGGCAAACTTGAAAAATTCTAACAATATTGGACCCATATGGTTATGGGTACCTAAGTCTCTGTGATTGTCTTGCAGAAGCAACATGTGCCAATTTGGTATCTTGACTCCGGATGCTCAAGGCACATGACTGGCGACAGAAGATTACTATCCACATACAAAGAAACACACGATGGTGGATCTGTAACTTTTGGAGATAACAAGAAGGGACACATCAAAGGCTATGGAGTCATACAGAAAGAAAATATCTCTGTATACAAAGTTGCATATGTGAATGGCCTCAAACACATCCTACTAAGTGTAAGTCAACTCTGTGATACAGGATTCGATGTGTTATTCAAAAGAACTTTCTGCTCTCTACAAAGTGAAAACACAGGAATGGAACTTCTGCGAGCTGAAAGAAGAGGTGATCTATATCTAATGAATTTTACTTCAAAATCCAAGGACAAAGTTTGCCTAGTAGCCTGCAAAAGTGAAGAAGCGTGGTTATGGCACAACAGGTTCTGTCACTTAAACTTTCACACCCTGGATAAACTAGTAAAACTCGATCTAGTTAAAGGTTTGCCAAATGTTAAATTCAATAAGGATCACTTGTGTTCGGCCTGTGAAATGGGAAAACACAAAAGGACTTCCCACAATGGCAAAACAGACGTGTCTTGCACTAGGCCTCTGTACATGCTTCATGTCGACCTCTGCGGTCCCATTGCTATACAGAGCCTAGGTGGCAAGAAATACATACTTGTCCTAATTGATGAGTATTCACGTTTCACATGGGTTGAATTTATTAGAAAGAAATCAGATGTTCCAATTATACTGATAAATCTAATGAAAAGAATTCAAGTTCTTTATGACTGCAGAATACATAAGTTAAGAAGTGACAATGGCACAGAATTTAAAAATTGTGTCATTGAAGCCTATCTTTCTACAGAAGGAATATCACAGAACTTCTCTGCCGCTCGAACTCCACAACAGAACGGTGTAGTCGAAAGAAAGAATCGAACACTTGTGGAGGCCGCAAGAACTATGCTATCTGCATGCGGATTATCAATGAACTTTTGGGCAGAAGCAATTTCTACTGCGTGTTATACACAGAATCGTTCAACCATTGTGAAAAGACAACTCAAGACGCCTTACGAATTACTTCACAAAAGGCGGCCAAACATCAAGTTTTTTCATGTATTCGGATGCAAATGCTTTGTTTTAAACGACAGAGATTCGAGAGGAAAATTTGAAGTAAAAGCTGATGAAGGCAAATTCATTGGATACTCTGCCACTTCCAAAGCCTACAGAACCTTCCTTACAAAGTCTCGCAAGATTGTAGAAAGCATTAATGTTTCTTTTGATGATTCATTCCAAATGACTTCTGAACAAATCAGTTCAGAACTCGGAATTAAAGGGAAATCCTCTGAAATCTCAAAAACAAAAGAAGATTTGGATCTTCTATTTTTAGAGATGTTCAACAATGACATTGATCCTTCTGTTGGAACCATCAGAATTTCTGAAGAACCATCCTCTGTCGGACAAAATCCTACAGGTATGACTCTAATCGGTCCAAATAATGCTTCATCTTCTTCTATAAATACTACAGATGCAATTGCCGAAGAAGAACATGCAGAGGATGAAACATCAAGAAAAACGACCACAGAAGTTGCTGAAAAACAAACTCCACAATCCACAGAAGAACCAATTACAGAGGAAATCGAGGACTAAGACTATACGTCCTCAGAGGAACAAACCCCACCACCACTCATACCAATATTTCCACAAACGGTAGAATCAACTACCAAGGCACGAAGAACGACAGAGGCTACATAAGAAGAAACACAAGAAGCCGCTGACGAAAGGTTCGAGGACATTGATGATCATCTTCCACGCACAACTCAGTGGACAAAAAGCCATCCTCCAAGCCAAATAATCGGAGAACCTTCTGACTCAGTAAAAACCAGGTCTGCCACTGCTAATTTTTGTTTTTTTACTAACTTTATCAGTGTGATAGAACCAAAGAAGATTTCTGAAGCCCTAGATGACCCAAATTGGGTAGACGCCATGCAAGAAGAACTTCTGCAGTTTGAGCGTAACAAAGTATGGACTTTAGTACCTCTGCCACGAGGGAAACAGGCCATTGGGACTAAATGGGTCTACAGAAACAAGAAGGATGAAGATGGAGTGGTCATCAGAAACAAAGCAAGATTAGTAGCAAAGGGATATAGACCAGAAGAAGGCATAGACTACGATGAGACTTTTGCCCCTGTCGCACGACTCGAAGCAATAAGAATATTCTTAGCCTTCGCAGCCCACAGAGGTTTTAAAGTCTATCAGATGGACGTAAAATCAGCTTTTCTAAATGGTGAAATCCAAGAAGAGGTTTACGTAAATCAGCCACCAGGGTTTGAAAGCTCAAAGTTTCCAAGGCATGTATACTACCTTGAAAAGGCTTTATACGGACTGAAACAGGCTCCAAGAGCATGGTACGAACGACTTTCTACCTTCCTTCTATTCAATGGCTACAACAGAGGTACAACAGATACTACCTTATTCTATAAACATAAAAAGGGTGAGATAATGCTTGTACAAATCTATGTGGATGACATAATTTTCGGGTCTACTAATTCAGAAGAGTGTAAAAGTTTTGAAAAACTCATGCAGAGTGAGTTTGAAATGAGTATGATGGGAGAATTAACATTCTTCCTCGGACTTCAAGTCAAACAAACTTCAGAGGGAATTTTTATAAATCAAGCCAAATATGTCTCTGACATTCTTTTCAAGTATAGCCTCTCTGATACCTCTGCAATGAAAACTCCAATGGCCACTGGAAATAAGTTATCCTTAGATCCAGATGGCATCTCTGTAGAATGCACTCTCTATAGAGGCATGATTGGATCTCTGTTATACTTAACAGCAAGCAGACCTGACATCATGCATGCCACATGTCTTTGTGCACGTTATCAAGCTAATCCTAAGAAATCACATTATGATGCGGTGAAGAGAATCTTTAGATACCTAAAGGGGACCAAAAATCTCGGTCTCTGGTATCCACAGAACTCTGGTTTTAGTCTTAAAACTTATACAGATTCAGACTATGGAGGATGCATGCTCGACAGAAAGAGTACCTCTGGGAGTTGCCAATTCCTAGGTGGTAAACTAGTCAGTTAGACCTCCAAGAAGCAGAATTGTGTCTCAACATCCACTGCAGAAGCTGAATACGTTGCTGCTGCTAGCTGTTGTTCTCAGGTTCTATGGATGAAAACTCAACTAAAAGACTACGGCCATATCCTATTCAAAATACCCATCTTCTGTGATTCCAAAAGTGCCATTGCTATCTCTGCCAACCCTGTGCAATACTCGAAAACCAAGCATATCGATATAAGGTACCATTTCTTGAAACATCATGTTGAATACGGTAGAATTGAAATGCATTTCGTACCAACAGAATATCAACTCGCTGACTTATTCACCAAAGCACTAGACGAGAAAAGATTCAATTTCTTGGTGGGTAAGTTAGGAATGATAAACATGGTGTGACAATCCTCTGTAAGTATAGCTTTATCTTCTGTAAATATGTACAAATTTCCTTTATTTTTGCTTTAAGTTAATTTATTTATGTTTGTAAGTTCTCAATCTTAAATAGTTCATAAAATCATAGAGCTTCTGTAAGTCAACTCAGAACCTCTGACGACCCCTACAGAACCTCTGGAAAACATGACCTATGTTCTATGCAAAACTTATCATTCTTTGATCCAAACATAGGTCAAGGGGGAGCAAAAGGAAATTACTTGATCTACAGAGGTGATTAGATCAAGGGGGAGCAGAAGGGAACCCTGAAATGATCTACAGAGGTAAATCTTTCAAAGGGAAGCCAAAGAAGAATGTCGATAATTCTCCATCGACAGAAGTCAGACAAACTGCCGAGAACAGAAGAACCAAAAGGTATGTCTCTCGCACAAAAGGTTTTTGGAAAATAGTTTTCTAGGACAAGAATTGTCAAATATGTCCTAAATATACTGTGAATAACATTTCAAAAATCAAAAGCTCAAAAAGTTTCACAAAATTCGAATTAGGAGAAATTTAAGGTCATAGAGCTTCTGTTGAGCTCAACAGAGGTTCTGCAAGAAATATGCTCTGTGATCGCAAATTAACCCTCTGTCGATCTTTTGGAATGTTATCTCAGAAACCGAAAACACAAACCATGACCTTCTCGAACAAACCGTTTTTTTTAACAGTTTTCTCGGACACAAACTTTCAAATATGTCCGAAAAACATCTCTTAAACCAAATCAAAAATTGGATGATCAAAAATTTTAATAAAATTTTTGTTATGAGATTTTTTCCCTCATAGAGCTTCTGCTGGCCCTCACATAACTTCTGCAAGTTCCAACAGAGCCACAAAACCTCTACGAAGCAAATTTCTTGACAAAAATCCGATTTTATCCTCTCCAATGCCTTTACAAATGTTTTGGTTAAAGAAGAACCCCACAGAAGTCATGATAACAATGAGATATATGAAAGGGATAAACAACAAAGATTTTCAAGATCACAGAGCTTCTGTAAGGTACAGAAGTTCTGGAGTAATAACGGTTACTTTTACTGAGAATGAATTACATATGGCTAATAATAACCCCACGCGCCTAGCATTAATGGGCCGCGCACGACGTCCTGTCATCTTCTGACATGGCCTAAGTGTCCCATTTTCATTGGGCTTACATGAAACGTTTTCTTTGGAAAGTTGAACCCGCCGTTCTAACTAGAGTACGGATTCCAAATTTTAATCCATTGCCATATATTTTACTCTTTCGAATTCTACCGTTTTACCCTCCTATAAAAACCAAGCTTACCCTCTCATAAACCTTTTACAAACTCTCATTCTTCTCCGGCGAAACCCTGCAAAAACCTGCAAGTTTCTTATTCTCAGTATCAAATGGCTTCATCTTCTCAAGCTATCTCCCCTGCACACTCTCCGGCGACCTCACCAGAACATTCACCGGCTCATTCTGAACATTCAGAAAACCCCAACCCTGCCCAGAACATTGAACTAGAAGATTCCGGCGACTCAGCAGACTTTGCTCCGACAACACATCTGCAAAACTTCATAGCTAAGGATCACTTCGAAAAGGTACTACCAATCAAATCCAACAACTGCTATTTGGTCCCCTCACCCACTGCTTTCGGCGAAGCCCACGCCATTCTTCTGAACATAATGGAAAATCACATCCTCTTCCCTCTACTCTCAAGAACCCCAAAGAAAATACCAGTCAGATATCTGAACCAGTTTTGGCAGAGCTGCCGATTTGATAAAGACGACTCTATTATCAAAGGGTACATTTCAAGATCTGACAAATCTGAACATCTTGAAATCAAGTTCAACAGAACAATGTTCTCACTTGAGTTCAACCTACCCACGAGGGGTCTTCTTGGTTTGAAGAAATATGCAGAGCAACCAACAGACGACGAGCTCTGTCGCTTCGTAGAAATGCTTGGGTACAACACACAACTACGGAAGAGAAATGACTTCCGCAGAGGCAGATTACCACCTCTGTGGAACACCTTGTTCTCTATTCTTAACAGATGCCTGACAGGGAAGATAGGCAGCATTGACCAGACCTCGCATCAGATCTTAACCATCATGTATGGGGTGTACTATGATCTTCCACTCGATTACGCGACGATAATGATGCAAGAGATCATCAACACCATCGACAGAAAGAACAACACCAAACGGGTCAAAGAGAACGATCCCAACTTTCTACCACCTCTGCAATTCCAAATAATATTGGGAGTATTGTTCGAACCTCTGTTGCTGATACAGAAATGGCCAATGGAAGGGCCAATTCCCAAACAGTTCCCAATGAATAAAAATGTCCCCACTGATCATATAGATGGTTACTCACACTGCAGACCTCTGTCAAAGAAGCTTCTAAAGTATGCCTCAAATAAAACCCTTAAGAAAGAGTATATACGCGAACATAGAACTCCTAAACCGAGTCCTATGACACCCCCGCGTTTAGGTGTCCCCCTAGGAACAATAGTTGCAGAACCTCTTTCCACTCAAGAAGAAAAAGATCAGAAATTGGAAAAACACATGGCTATACAACTAAGCTTCATAGCCAAACGTGCAGAACTCATGGGAAAGAAGTCCTCTTCAAAAACCTCTGCATCTACTCCAACAGCAAAGAAAAGAAAAACTGCAGAAGGCACCTCTACAAGCGCTGCAAAAGATCAACCATCACCTCCTCATGCCACAGAAATTGGCTCCTCTGTTCCTCCATCTTCCCCAAAACAGAGGAAGAAAAGAAAATCGAAAATCACAGAGGAAGGGGCACCAAAACCCAAGAGGAGGAAAACCAAAAAGAAGCATGGTAAATCACTTGAAAAGTTGGTTACCATTGCAGAAGAAGAAGAAATCGCAGAAGAAAGAACTGCAGAAGAAGATGCAGAAGAAGGGATGGCAACAGAAGAATATCAATCACCGTATCAATCTCCAGATAGATTTGCTCACCAAGGAGACCTAAACGACTTCCTACAGAACCCTGACATTGCCAACACCTTAAATACAGCAGGGTGGATGGCACAACCTCTCGACCACCACTCCCCAGAAGAACAATATTTCTCCATTTCTGGCATTGACACACATCTGCAAGAAGATGACACAACACCCAAAGATCAACCAGCTAACACACCTATTATCCTACAGAACCCCTTCATTCAACAAGGATTGGACGTCCACAGAAAGAGTCCAAGCACAGATACAGAAGAAGAAATAGAGGAAATAGACATGTCAGAAGAAGCTATCAAAGAACGGAATCAAAAGAACGCAACAGAGTGGAATAGAGAAAAGGTAAAGGAAATCATAGAGAAAATGGGAGAAAAAGAAAAGGGAAAAGAAAAAGATGCCGAAGTTGAAGAAGGCACAAATCCCTCACCCCCTCCCAGTGCAACCCACATATCTAACTCCGCAGGTCTAGCTGTAGAAGGAGTTATTGAAATAGAGCAGCACAGCTCGATCCAAACCCAACCCAACCAGCCAGAAGTCACTCTTTCGACTTCTGCGCCCACAGAAACCGGGGAATCCATTCCTAGGGAGTCTCCTCAGAGAGACTCACCTATAGTTCGTGATCTATCGCCCCGGATCACAACAGAACACCCTACAGAGGAATTCGTTTCCTCTGCCACACACACACAACTAGGGCCAACACTTCTTTCAGAGAGAAGTAGTGAGCACAACGACGAAGAGACTCTAGACAAGTCTCCGAGTCAACAGAAGGATAATCTAGTACCCACCTCTGAAGTGGATCTAGACAATGTCATTCACAGAACTTCTGTAGAGTCTGAAGCACTAGATGCTTCTGCTCAAGGATCAGATGGAAATCCTTCCACCCCCATCGTACAAACAAGGGTGAACGAAGGTGTCCCAGGAACAGGGACTCACTCTGGAGACGAATGTGTTCCTCCAGAGGTTACACAAGGAACACAAGTATCAAGGGATGAGTTCCAAACCCTTGTCACCTCTGTGAACCAAACAATGAAAGAGTTGCAAAGCTCTTTCAAATCTTTTACAGAGACAACATCGACGGCTATCCTGAAACTAAACACCAAAATGGACAATCTGTCCACAGAGGTGAAATCTGCCATCTCAGCGATGAAGTCTTCTGCCGAAACTATTGCCAAAGCTACAGCCACCTCTGCCGCTCAAGAAATCGGAACAAATGCAACTTCTGCATTCAAGGACTCTGTCAAATATTTCCTTGAACAAATGAATACGCAATCCAACAGAACAGAGGGCATTACTCCTGCAGATCTACAGAATGCCCTAAAACAAGTACAAGCAGAGGCAATGCGCAACACGACAATGATGCAGCCAAAAGACTACATGACCAGAGCACAGCTAACAGAGCTAGGACAGAACGTCATAAACCAGGTCACAGAACTCATTGTCTCCTTCACAACAGCAAATGCCAACTTTGTCAAGGATTTCAGAAAAAGTGTTGGCAGAATGCGTTTTAAAACAGAGGCAGAGCTTGCGACTCTACTTGGCCTCTGTGATGACGTATGTGCAAAGTTGATAGCAGCAGGAGCAGAATTACCGAAGAAAACCAAAGCTTCTTGCAGAGCAGAGGGCAGTTCTGATAAGAGTCAGGATGATTCTGATGATGACCATCCTGGTCCATCAGATAATCCTGAGGGGGAGAATACAAGGGAGAAAGCTACGAGCAGAGGAATACAAACTCCACCAATCGCAGCAGAACCAATCAGTCAAGCTCCTCCAGAACAAACCCAAGATCAACAACAAACTCAACAGCCCACAGAGACAACACCCATCTCTGTGGAATCAAGTCCTGAAGAAACAAATATTCCAGAAGCTGATCAGCAACCCACAGAGGCAACAACCACCACTGTGGTAATCATTTTGGAAGAAAGTCCTTCAACAGAAAAACCCCCAACCATACCAAGAAGAAAGTCAATTGCCACCAAACCAAAAAGAGCAACGACCTCTGCTTCTGATATTCTGAAAAAGATGCACAATACAATGACTGATCGAATGTCACAGAGAGAAGAAGAAAGGCACAGGTTCACACTAGCTTTCAAAATGGTAAGAAGATTCGACATACCTCAATCCACAGAAACCGAGCTTACAGAAGTCACCAAAGAACCTCCTACAGAGGTTACAGAGCAAAGAAAGCCAACAGAACCAACGCCACAAAAGTCCTCTCAAAAACAAGTGTCAAAACCTACAGAGGCAACCCCCATCAAGCCAACAGAAGCACCAACCTCCAAACCTACAGAAGAAACAGGTTCTGCACCTCCAAAAGCCAAAGATAAGGGCAAAGCAATACTGACAGAAGAGCCCAAGAAAAAAAAGTCATTGCCCAAGCCTACAGAAAAATTAATGAAAAGCGCGTTTGATACCTTTCAAACTCCAAAGCCTGAAGAAGTTGACTGGGCATATGGATTGAAGCCTCTGTCAGACATTCTTCTAACTGGTAGAGCTGCAGAAGTTGTTCAAAAGATGGAGAGTCTCAGAAGACAAGTACCACAACTTGGTCCAACACATGAAGAGATGGAAGAAGTGGTATACAAATACCTCTATAAACAATCCTTTCAGACCAATCATCCTACAGATCATGTGACAGATCTAAGGATCAGAGAAGAATTTGAGAACATCTTCACAAGGACAAAGCCAAGAACCAAAGCAGATGTCTTCTCAATCCACATAATCAAAAAGGTAATCTTCTGCAAATTCTCCTTTACAAGAACCTATCCAAGGGTCAGGTACAATCTTTACAAAGTCAAAAGAGAAGACAATTCAGAAACCACCTTCGCTGATGCTGACCTAAGAAATATCAATCCTTATGATCTACCTTATCTTCTGCAATGGACAAAAGACAACTACAACACAGAGGCAAACACCAGAGCCTATCAAGTGTTGAGAAAAGCGATGAGGGAAAAGCTTATGCTCTACAGCATGATAGATTTCCAGCTGGGAAAGGATCTTGGTCTCAAGCATCTGGATTTACGACCACCAGAGGATCGCTGCCCACCGGACGCCGTACCTAACTCAATCATCATAGAACCACGATTTGGGTTAGTATTTCAAAACCCACAAGGCGAAATTAAACTGTTTGTATGTATGGACTGTCAGAAGTACGCAACTAGTACTCTGAACAAGTTCAGAACAAGCCTTGTAAAATACAGAGGTACAGAGAAAATGGATAGAGATGCTGCAGATACTTTCATCAGAGAGATTGATGCCACAATCCGCCTAAGAGAACTATGCATCAGTTTCTACAAAGAGATCAGAAGAGTCGGAAGAGACAACAGAAGCTACAATGATTTCAAAGATGCCAAAATCTGATTCTCAGACCTTCAATCTCTGCAAACCAAATCAAAGTATTATCTTTCATTGTACTCAAATGTAAAATGCCTCTGGCATATTTTCTAAATGAAAGAACTTTCGAGGTATTGTTTAACCTCTGTCTTATCTAACTTAGCCTAACTAAATTCAAGTTCAATTTTTTATTTTTCACTACTTAGGGGGAGATTGTTAGCTTCAATCATCCTAATCATAGAAGTATTTAGAAGTAGTGAAAAATAGGCTAAGTGAAGAAAGCCTCTTACAGAGGCTCTGCCGGAATTACCGAGGGCTCAAGATCAAGAATCTACAGAAGCTAAAGAGGCGCGCTACAGAAGCTCTGTCATACGCGCAAAGAAGATCAATAACTCGGAATCCGAGGAAGACTGCTCCACAGAGGACCAGACCGCAGAACCTCTGTAACTCATTACAGAGCCTCTGTGGTCCTCACAATCAGACTTGAAGATACTTACAATATCTTGCTACTGTTACAGGACCTGTTCATCAACTTGCATGGTAGCATGCCCTGTCCAACGTCGACGTGTCAAACTCTGATTGGATTCAATAGGGCTTAGTACATAATAGACGTCTGCTGCATTAAATGAAATACAACACGTCTTACTGTTCATGCCGTTCTTGCAACTGTTCACGACATCCGTTCAACTATTCATCAGTACCGTCTGAATAGTAGCATATGCTTTATGGTCCCCTTTAGAGTAGTATATAAGGAAGACTCATGTTGAGTTCTTCCTTATCAAACACATATAAATCGACCATCATAAGAACACAAAAAAGCTTATTCACCTTAAGAGTCATATCTATTTTGAAGCTTTTCTTACTCATTGTTCTTAAATCTGTTCTTAATATATATTCAGTAAACTTTGAAATATTATTTCCTGTTCATTGTTTATTTATATTTTGGTCTAAATCTATCAAACTTATCTGTTAGTTCTTCAAATACGTCTCCGCATCAAACATTAACTTGAACTAATAGATCTGATAATCTTGTTTAAAGCAAAACGGGAACCAACATCTACCATCGACATCAACATATTTTGCTTATAATACGCTTCTGCATCTACATCATTATATTCTGTTTTAAGCATTTATCGTTGATATATCATTGTTGAGTCTTATCGTGGGATCAACAATTGGTATCAGAGCGAACTTTGATTTTCAATATCAAAGGATCCACTCTAACAATGATCTCGACTCTTTTTGGTAGATATATGGACTGATTTTGACCTGTTTTTCACTCATTACAAAACAGCCCCTGTTTTTCTGCAATCTTCGACCTGTTCGACTTTAGCAAACTAATAGGCACTGTTTCTTTGGTTAAAACTTTCCATTAAGTGCATTGTTCAAGTTTTTAAAGATATAAACTCATCTCAACAAGTCTATCCCATCATCTAAATATTTTCTCGTAATACTCTGTTTTCTGTAACTTTCAAAAACTGTTCAAAGATGGCGAACGCAGCTAATTTCATCACTGCGGGTTCATTAACCAAGCCCCCAACTCTGCACATAGATGAGTACCCCCAGTGGAAAATCCGCATGATCCACTTCTTTGAGGGCACTGATATAGAACTCATCACATATATCCACAATCCTCCTTATGTTCCCATGGTCACTGTGCCAAGAGTACCCGCCACAGATGACACTCCAGAGGTTCCTGAGTATGACAAACCAAAGGCGATGGATAAATGGTCTGCAACAGACTGGGAGAAATACGAACTTGCACAGAAAGCCAAGCGACTTCTGATAATGGCCATTCCAAATGACCTCTTTCAGTCTTTGGACGCATGTGAATCTGCCTACGATCTGTGGAAGGAACTAGAAAAACAGTTAGAAGGTGGTGCTAAGACTCAGAAGAACAGAAGAGCTCAATGTATCAATGAGTACTATGCTTTTAAAGCTCTGCCGTCAGAATCTCTGCAGTCAACCTACGACAGATTCAACTCGCTGATCAACAAGTGCAAGAAGTTCGGGTTCCACAGAACCTCTGAGAAGAACAACGTTATGTTCCTTAAAGGCCTAAACGACGAATGGCTCCAGCTGTCCATGTCCCTACAAACAAATCAGGATTGGGACACCTGGACTCTGTCGGACCTGTATGGCACGTTAGCCACACAAGAAACCCATATTGCTCAGATGAAAACCCAAACGGGTGGACCTCTGGCACTGGTTGGCAAGGCTACAGAGACGAAGGAAAAGCCCAAGAAGGAGAAGGCCGTGGAAGAGAAGAAGGAGAAAAAGAAGAAGGTGCTGGTTGTGGATAGTGAGGAAGAAGAGCTGGTTGATGAAGAGGAGGCAATGATGGCCTCGATAGCTAAATATTTGGCTTTATTGACGAGGGAATTTGAGAGCAGAGGCTACCGGAAGAAGACCGGGTATGAACGAGATGGAAGAGATGATCGGGGTGAGAAGTATAAACAGAGGAACCGGGGAAGAGAAGGTTCAAATGACCAACAGAGGTCAAATGACAGAAGTGGTGATAACCAGCAGAGACAGAGTGACAAAGTTGGAAATGCACCACAGAACCAGGGATGTTTTAACTGTGGCAAGCTAGGCCACTATGCAGCAGACTGCAGGAGCAAACCCAATCGGCCACATAGAGACTCTGACTTTTATAAAAAGAAAGCAGAGTACTACGCTCAAAAGTCTCTCATGGTTGAGCAAGAAAACTGGTTGTTCGATGAATCTTCTGACGAAGGAGAGAAAAAGAAGGCCCTGTTCTGTGGGATGGCAGAAGTCAGCTCTTCAGACTCTGATAGTGAGGTATCCACTTCTAACTCTCCCTCTAATGAAACTGAAGCTAATCTGCTTAAACTAACAGAAGACCACACTGAACTTAAAAGACTTGTGCTGATATTCAGAAAAAGCTTGCATTCTTTGAGTGAGAAGCCATACTTCTCACTCAAGAAAAGGAAAAAATATCTTTAGAAAAGGAAGAGCTTGAAACTAATTGGCATAAAACTCTAAATCCTTTAAAAGAAAAGATCACAGATCTCAACTCTACCTTAAAAGCCAAAACAAAGGAACTTATGGATAATGAGAGTGATAGACTTAATATACTTGCTCTTAAGAACTTCTTTCAAAGAGAAAGAGAAGTCATTTACCAAGACCTACTCAACAGAGATCTTTTAATCAAAAAGTATCAAGATACACAAAAGGTGTACGAAAAAATAAACACACAAATGGGAATTGGCTTCTGTGATATAGATCCCTATACAGGAACCAAAAGAGACAAGTCCCTGTCTTCTCTATTTTGTGTAGGAGACACTGTTAGGACCATAAATGTCCTACATATTAGAAAGATATATAAATAATCATATAGAGCTTAATTAGATTAATTAATTATTGTAAATGTCTTAATTGTTATTTGGGCTTTGTTTAGCTTGATGGGTCGTGGGCTTGAAGTCTAATGGCCTTGGTATATAAGGTTATGTTTAGCCTTGGAATTAGGTTAGTGATTTCATATAGACAAAATCAGTTTAGAGCAATTGATAGAGTTTTCATAAGCAATTGATTTGCCATCCAAGAGATTCATTAGAGAGAGAGATAGTTGTGTTCTTCATTCTAACCTTTGTAACTATCTTGATTTATGAATACGAGAGGGATGACAGATTGAAATAATCAATTGTTCGTGTTATTGTTTATTGATTCGTTGTTACCTGATCAAACTGGGATTCTCAATTGGTATCAGAGCAGAATCGGTGATTTGAAGATACGAAAGAAATCGAACGAAAGCAAGAAAAATGCAAGAATTTTCGTATTGAATTTTTCTGGAAAACGCAGCGAGCCGTTTCGCCTATTCCCGGAGATTGAACCGTCGGATCGTCACGATTTTTGGACAGTAGCTCCACGACATCTTGTTTTACATTCTGACCGGTTGGATTGATCGGTTCGGTTCAGAAGGCACCCAGAATAATTTCGTAACAGTGCAGTTTTCTTTTTGAAGAAAATCGTTCTTCAATCGGGTTTGCAAAGCTTTTCATTGATTTAATAATTCGTTTGTTAGATCTCGATTGTTTACTCGTTTTTATCTGATGTTTTTCTGTGCTTATATCGATTCCCAAAAGGTTTTAATCTTTCAATTGAAAAATCAATTCTTGAATCTTTTGGTGTTCTTAAGTTATTGTGGTGGTTATTGAAAAATAGGATATATTTTGCTTAAAAATCGATTTGGGTGTGTTTATTTTTGTGTTTTTTGGTCAAAATCTAACCCTACAGGAGTGAAATCAAGCAACCCTGTCGATCCTAATCCAAATTTTTTTCATCAGCCGCAGTTACCGGGTAAGTCCTCTGATTTATTTTGGGTTACCGGATGATATTTAATCAATTGTTCCCGGACACCTAGAGCTTTCCGGTTGAAACTCAATTTCCCGGACACTTTGTCTTACCGGAAACCACCTTTCCGGTTAACCCATAACTTTCCGGGTGATCCAAATTATTCCCGGATACCTCACTTTGCTATAGATTTCAATTTTTTTTATTAATTAAATGAAGTGCATCGTGGGTCGGTGGATTTAAATTCTAGGTGAACCTTTGAAAGTTTAGTTTTAATTCCCAAAATCTACTACGTCGTCGTGTGTGGATTAATAAAACTTTAACCATTGAAAGTTTGCATTGTACTCCATTACATACTATCCGGTAAGTTGTGTTTGGCAAGAATTTGTCCGGTAAACCATATTCACCCGGTAAGGTCACACATCATCCGGTAAGCGCATCGCATCCGGATAAGTTCCCGGTAAGTTTTTGATTTGTCGTCCGGTAAGTACAATCTCATTTATCCGGTAACCGCACGTATCCGGTAAATCCACGTTATTTCTGTCCAGTAAGCTTTTATACGCGAATCAAGTAACTTTCATCCGGTAAGTTGTGTTTAGGTTAGTTCTCGTCGGTACCCGAGTTACCGCACGTTTCGTGATTAAAAGTTTTAAAGGAAGTTGCGATTTTTCTTAACGATCGACTTGAATTTTTTTGTGACGTTTTGAGATTATTTGCGACGATTTGCATTTATTAGCGACTATTATTATTTTTGTGACTTATCTTCGTCGTTCTTGATCTAACTTGGTTTGTTTCTCGCAGGTTTCACCATCGAAGCTTGATTTCGTTCGTACCGTCAATCATCAAATTTTAAATTTTGGAAACGAATTTATTTTATAAATTGGTTTTTCTGATTTAATCTTTTGATTTTTCTTCCGCAAATTTTTCTTCAAAATAACACCGATTAACGATCATAATTTTTCAGGTAACAATGTCGATGTATTGCTTCAATCCTGCGTGTAAAGACATTATAAGAATGCATGAAGAGAATTGGATGCGAGCAAATGAAACGTACAAAAAGCACATCAAAGAACTGAAGGAACAAAAAATGCAAATATCTGAAGGTTCTGAGAAACTTCTTAAATATGAAGAAAAAGCAAACATTTTAGGATCTGAAAACACTGAGCTGAAAAAGAAGCTATCTGATTTATCATCACGAGATGATATCAATGAGACTGAGACTAAGCAAGCAAGGCTACATGAACAGAACATCAAGCGATCAGATGATTTGATCAGCAAGTACGTCAAAGAACTAAAGGAACTGAAATCTCAAATCTGGAATAGTTCTGAGAAGCTGGCTGAAGAAGAAGAGAAAGGTAAACTCCTGCACTGTGAAAACCTTGAGCTTAAAAGTAAACTAAATACTCTTGAAAAGGTTTTTGAAAAGGAAAAAGAAAGCTTTGCAAAGGAAACACAATTGCTTACACAAAAGCAATCTGGGTTTTCAACCAAATCTCTTGAAGAGAAGAAGAGTCTTGAACTTATGTGTCTAAAACTTTCAAAACAAATCTCCGACTTTGAAAAAGTTTTAATTTTAGAAAGAGAGAAGTTTGAAACTGAACGCAAATATTTTTCTAAAAAGAATGGAGAACTTTCTTTGAAAATATCCGATCTGGAGAAAGAATTAGACATTCTAAGCAAAGAGACTGAGAAAAAGAAGGTTGAAGGCTTTAGAACTAAATGTTTGAAAGATGATTTTGCAAAAGAGAGAAAGTTTTTTCAGTCCGAGATTACTAAACTTACAAAGAGATTATCTGGATTAGCAACCGAGATTTTGAAAGAACAAATGGTTAAATCTGATTTACAAAAGAAATTTGATTTAATTCTCAAAGAACGAAATGCTTTATCCGTTAAGGTCAAGAAACTTAAAGAAAGCAATTTCAAAGGTGTTCAAACTTCTTACGCTTCAAGTTCATTTTCTTCAATTCGTTCTTCAAAGAATTTTGTCAAATCAAAAGATTTTTCAAAAGATCAGATTCGACCTTACAATCTTTTCTATAATTCTCGTGTTGACAATAAAGATAATCCATTTTTCAAGAAAGTAATCATGGTTTGGAGAGTTAAAGGATCCGCTCCTACTCCAAAGCCATCTGTCCCTGTTAAGAGTGAAAAGAACAACACAGCTTTCCACGCTAAACCTTTTGTGAAAACTGATCGAGTTTACTCTGTTAATAAACTGATCAGCTTATCTACACAGAAGCTGTGTTGCTCTTATTGTGGAACAAGTGAGTTTGTGAATAAAGATCGTGCCAACTATTGGTATGGTACTTATAGTTTCCCAGGTCCTCATAGGGCATCTAACCAACAAGGATCCATCAAAAGATGGATACCAAAATCTGTCTAATCTGTTTTGCAGGAATGTCATGTGCATTTAAATTAGAAGATTTTTTTCACATGACGAACATTCAGAGGTTATGCCAATTTTGAGGGGGAGTGCTATCTTATGAAAGGTAAGTGAACTTCAACTGAATTCGAAGACCGTGGTAATTCATTCTGGATAACTTACTTGTGTTTGTTATTCTCCAATTTTAAATTCTATGATTGCCATGTGTCAATTTTTCTTGACTTAGTTATTTCCATGTCTCACATATTCGTTGATTTTTCGATGGAAATACACTCGTTTGAATTCCTAGTTGTTTTTCCAAGTTCGCTATTTCTTGCAAATGATTCCATTCTTATCTGATATATTAATTGTGACTTGTTCCTCACAATTAAACTTTCTGATCATTGTCTCATTTCTTGCAAAATACTGTGCTTACTGAGTCAATCTGTTTTGCGCTTGATCTTGTTTCTTGAATTTCCATATTTCAAATGTTTTTTATGACTTCTGATCATCTCAGATCAGGACTCGTTCTAAAAAGTATGACTTCTAAACATTTCAGTTTAGAACTCGTACTTCACTGTTTTACTAAAACTGTTCAACTCGTTGCATGAAAGGAGTGTTAGGAATTACATTGTTTCTATGGTCTATCCAGCATCGGAAGGACCTACCCAAGAAACACATACCTTATAGATATCAGTGAGGGGTCTAGATTGATAGATGAGTTTGGAGAGAAAAGAATATGGTGAGGCTGTGACAGGACTTAAAAGAATAAATGGGTCCTTACCAAACCAAGTCAGTTATCCGGGTAACCACACAATCTATTCATTCTCGTTCTTTGGAGATGAATATTGAAACAGACATGGACCCAGTGTCGATAACTCGTGTCACCCCACCCAGCTACTCAAGTATCTCTCAACAGATGCTTGTTTCATATATTCACGGAGAATTAGCACATACTCTATCTATTCCTCACTCGGAGGTCTTAGATATTGAAAAAGGAAGACATCATTTCCGGTCTCCAAACTTCATATTCTATTCATTGTGTCAATTGATTTTTAACTTGCGTCCCGAGTTAAATCAATTTTTTGAGCCAAACAGATATAATTCATTTCTTTCACACATGCACGAGTCTTTGTGATTCCCATTGCATATCTTCCTGATATTGCCAGAACAGATTGAGAAGTAATTTTTAAAATTTTACTTCAGTGATATCTGGAAGTCCTATCAGAGATACCCCATTGCCAACTCTGAACATAGGCCACACAATTTTTTAAATTGTTGTGATAACAGTTACTAACGTGTTTCTGTGTTAGTTGATTACCCCATTCTGGATACTTAATGTTTTGATCTGGATTTTTTGCTACTCGTCACTATTGTCTTTGCACATGCATGATGCTCTGGATGCTCCTACTCATTATTAGGGGGAGAAAGGGTACAGATTCAAAGACACCGAATATCAAGTTGAGGGGGAGTTAGAAAAAGCCGAGGGGGAGTAAAGAAGTCCCCATGCAAAATGCAAGGGGGAGTAACAGTTCTGTTATTTGATCTGTTCCGAGATCCAAAGAGTTTCAAAGTGCTTACAAGTAATCAATTCTTCTCATTCCTTATCAAGTGGTGTTCGCTTCAAATTATTTCCTCCATCGAGCATACTGGTTCTACAAGTTATTAAAGTTGAAGATTTGAAGACTAAGAGCTTTACTCAAGGGGGAGCGGTAAAAGACATGAAGATAAGCAACGCCGAAGTGTTTCAAAGATTCAAGAAGAAGAGAAGATCAAGACCTGAAGGTTTCAAGACGGATTTTTATTTATATATCTTTAGGGGGAGATTGTTAGGACGATAAATGTCCTACATATTAGAAAGATATATAAATAATCATATAGAGCTTAATTAGATTAAATAATTATTGTAAATGCCTTAATTGTTATATAGGCTTTGTTTAGCTTGATGGGCCGTGGGCTTGAAGTCTAATGGCCTTGGTATATAAGGTTATGTTTAGCCTTGGAATTAGGTTAGTGATTTCATATAGACAAAATCAGTTTAGAGCAATTGATAGAGTTTTCATAAGCAATTGATTAGCCATCCAAGAGATTCATTAGAGAGAGAGATAGTTGTGTTCTTCATTCTAACCTTTGTAACTATCTTGATTTATGAATACGAGAGGGATGACAGACTGAAATAATCAATTGTTCGTGTTATTGTTTATTGATTCGTTGTTACCTGATCAAACTGGGATATAAAACCAGGATTTCCAAATCTACTCTCTGTAAGCAAAAGGCAGAAAATCTCTGGGGAACCTCACAAGAGGAAACCTGTAACACCTCGAAATTCCATTATATTATTTTAATATGGATGGGATCGATTTGTAATTTAGTCTAAGTTGTGGAGTAATTGTAAGTGTAAACTCCAGGGTTGAATTTGTATCTTGACCAAAGTTTAAGTTGTTGGGAACTGAAGATTTGCCAAGTATGGTTAGTACTGCCAGAACAACAATACTACTGCCAGAACAACAATACTACTGCCAGAACAAAGTTAGTACTGCAAGTAAAAGTTAATGCTGCTGGAACAATGTTAGTACTGCTTGTGCATAACGATGTTAATACTGCTTGTGATCATAATTATGGAATGCGAGAATGTTGGAGATAAAGATGGAATGATTGAAGATAAGCAAGAAAGAATATTCTGAAGATCAATTTTGTTTTGATAGTTATCTTGTAATTATTTAGTATAAATAGATGTTGATAGATAGCTATTCGAAGAGAAGTTTTAAGAATTCGTTTTTGTTTTTAGAGAGAATTAACCTCAAGGTTTAGAACCCTATTTCTAGAGAAGTAGAAGTCGTCTTGTTGAGCCTGTTCAACAAGATTGAGGTTTGGTTGTAAACTTGTGAGTTGAAGTATTGAATACAAACAGATTGTGTTTTCTGATTAGTTGTTCATTGAGTGTGTTTGAATTAAAGTTCTATTCCGCAAGATTCTTTAATTCTGATTTCTAAGTATAATTATTCTTGTTTGGAATCGATCCTGACAGGTGGTATCAGAGCTTGGTTTCTTAGAAATCTACAATCATTATGGACAACACAGTTGAATCAAACAGTACTCTTGTTTCAAAGGTTCCCATGCTCAGGCCTAATGAGTTTGACATGTGGAAGATTAGAATCAAGCAGTATATTTTGCTTACTGATTATTCCATCTGGGATATTATAGAGAATGGTCCATGTGCTGAAGGAAGGGTTGGACCAGATGGCAAAAGACCCCCTCCAAAGACTGATGCAGAAAGAAAGGTTAGACAAACAGAGATGAAAGCCTTAAGCACTCTGCTTTTGGCTATTCCCAATGAGTATCAGCACCAATTTCATCACTGCACTGATGCTCAGATTTTATGGAATGCATTGGAAAAGAGATTCACTGGTACCAAGAGCACCAAGAGGAACCATAAGGCAATTCTTAAGCAACAATATGAAAATTTTACTTCTACAAAGAATGAGTCTATGACTCAAACTTTTGATAGATTTAATAAGTTGATTGGAGAATTGGCTACAGTTGGAGTTAGTATGGAGGCTGATGATGTAAACAGGAAGTTTCTAAGATCATTAGGTGAGGAATGGACAATGTATACTGTGTCTTTCAGACAGAATGACCAGTTAGAAGATAAAGAGCTTGATGATCTTTACAATGATCTTAGGGTATTTGAAGCAGAGGTTGAAGCCAAGAAGAAGCCCTCAGGATATGTGTATAATGCTGCACTCCTATCAGCATCAACTGATTCTACTGCTAACCCTGAATCAGTTAGTACTGCTGGTGGAGTCAATCAGGAGAAGGCCAATGATTCTGTACTAGAAGCTTTCTTTTCTAGTCATGTTAACTCCTCATTAATTAATGATGACTTAGAACAGATTAATGCTGATGATCTTGAGGAGATGGATATCAAGTGGCAGATGGCTATGCTTTCTATGAGGGTGAAGAAGTTTATAAAGAGGACTGGGAGAAACAACTTTTCTCAAAGAAGAGAAGATGGTGCTGGGTTTGACAAGTCTAAGGTAGAATGCTACAAGTGTCATAAGATGGGACACTTTGCCAGAGAATGCAGAGGTGGAGTATCTCAAAACAACCATCAACAAGCTCAGACTGGAAGCTTCAACCAGAACAGAAACTCTGTTCAAGCCCTTGTTTCTCAACAAGGAATGGGATTTGATTGGAGTGATCAAGCAGAAGAGGCAATTCAGAATCATGCACTCATGGCAGAAGTCTCAGATATTCCTACTGAGGTAAAATCTAATCTCTGTTCTCAAGCTTGTATAGACACTGTGAAAAAAGTATAGAGATCACAACCAGGGAATGTGTGATGACCTTAAGAGATTAGAAAAGGATAGAAGAGATTATGTAGTGATTGTTGAGAGGTTTGAAGAACAAATTAAGGCTTTTCAAGCCAATGAACTTCAACACTCATATGATACAAACTACTGGAAGTGGGAAAAGAATGGTCTGGAGTTCCAACTGAAAGAGTCTAGGGAGGAATGTGAGAAATTAAAAGGAGAACTTGAGAAAGTAAAACTTGATGTTGAAAAGTTTTCATGTGCTTCTAAAGTCATGGACACCATAATAAATGCTCAAATCCACAGTAAGATGAAACCAGACCTAGGGTACAATGCCACACCCCCACCCTACAACAACACATACATCCCTCCTAGGTCAGACCTGTTAGAAACCAAGGATAGGAAGGACTTACCTGAAGGAGCTACTAAAGTAGATCCATTATATGAAGTTGTTGTTGAGGATAAAACTGAAAAAGAAGAGTCTAAGAAAAGGAACAAGAATGTCAGTGGTGAGATCCCCTTAGAGAATTACATCAAGACTAATGAGGAAGGTGGAAGTCCCTGGGATAAGAACAATGAGATGAAAAGATCTGAAAAAGGAAAGGGAGTTCATTATACACAGACCACTGTTGTGAATTCCAATACTTGTGAACATTGTTCTTGCAAGAATTCTCAAAAGAATGAACCCCAAAAACATGATAAAAAGAGGGGAAATCAAAGAAACTGGAATAATCAGTGGGCTCAAAAACAAGGAGTTGATCTGCAAAGGATTAACAGACCAAAACCTTGTTTTATCTGTGGCAAATTGAATCACCTTGCCAAACACTGTTATTTCAATCCTATTAACCAAAGGATAAATTTTCAAAGAACTTTTTCAAATGGTTATAGGAAGCCTGTAAGAAACCATGTGGCTAAGAAACAAGCTAAATCCAAAAGCCACATGAGGAAAAAGACTGAAAAAGAATGTGTCACAATGTGGGTTCCTAAAAGCACTAGTGTTAGTACTGCTGCCTCAGATAGTACTGCTGCTAGCAGTGTTAGTGCTTCTAACACTGTTAGTACTTCTTCTGGAAGCAATACTGCTGCTAGCAGTGTTAGTACTGCTAACACTATTAGTACTTCTTCTAAAGATAATACTGCTTCTAGTGTTTGTGCTGCTAGACCAATCATCTTGACAAAGTACTCCAGTACTGAAGTTCCTCAGGTTGAAAAACTTATCCAAACTGAATGTAAGTACTTTGATGAGCAAGGGAGACCCAAGACCACTTTGGCTTGGGTTTCCAATAAAAACTAATTGATTTATCTTATGTGCAGGGCAACCAACAGCTCAAGGGGAAGAGCATCTGGCATGTTGATAGTGGTTGGTCCAGGCACATGACAGGTAACATGGCCTGCCTCAAGAATTTCAAAAGAATTGATGGAGGACATGTTGCTTTTGGAAATAATCCTGCAGGAGGTAAGATAAGTGGTAAAGGTGATGTATCAAAAGGTAAGATGACATTTGAGGATGTTTACTATGTTGAGCAATTGAGATACAACCTGTTAAGTGTATCACAGGTCTGTGACAAGAAACATAGTATAAATACCCAACTACTGCCAGTGCATAGTTACTACTGCCAGTGCATAGTTACTACTGCCAGTGCATAGTTACTACTGCCAGTGCATAGTTACTACTGCCAGTGCATAGTTACTACTACTTCGTACTTAATATTGCATGTGTCGTTAATACTGCTTTAAAAGAAAAATTAGGGCTAATACTGCTATAAATACCTCTTTCAGCCCGCCAAAGTTCATAACGTCTCTTTAAATTCTATTCATCTCTCTCTCTTTCTAACTATTCTCTCCCAAGAATCTCTGTTTTCTGTCAAGAATCCTCAGGTACAATGGAGTTTATCGACGAACACAACGAGATTGCCATGCTCCAGAAGCCAAAACAGTCCGCAGGTTTTCACGACATTGTGGATTTCCTCAAGTCCACGCATATATCCTATGCCCTAACGGTGACCCCGACAATCTACACCGAGCATCAGAAGCAGTTCTGGAAAAATGCCACCGTGGTGTCTGAAGATGGGCAGAAAATCATCAAAACAAGGGTGTGTGACAAACCCTTGAATGTTACAGAGGAGCTTATTCGCATCACTCTTCGATTAGATGATGCCTCAGGTATGACGTCTATTCCTAATGACGATCTATACTCAACTTTAACGAGAATGGGGTATGAAGGTCCCATTGGAATCTTTAAGTTTTTCAAGTCTAAATTTTCTACACAATGGCGATTCTTTGTTCATACCTTAATGCATTGCATTTCAAAGAAAACTACTGGATGGAGTGAGTTTAGCAGTACCATTGCTTATGCCCTGGTCTGCTTGGCCACTGCCAGGAAGTTTAATTTTTCACAAATGATTTTCAATGATCTTGTGTCAAACCTGGAATCCAAAAAGAGTTTTTATATGTACCCAAGGTTTGTCCAAGCAGTGATTACTCGGGAATTGATGGATTTGCCTCAATTTACTGAGGTATATGTACCTAAACCCCCTAAAGGAAAGGTCTTCTCAAATATGAGAAGAACTTCCAGGGACTCGGAAGGAGTTGACACTCCATTGTTCTCTACAATGATGGGTGTATCCCACACACAAGAAGGTATGGCATCAGGGTCAAGGCCCTCATTAGACCAACCCACTGATAGCCGAACCCCACCTTCAATCACCAAAGAAATTCCTCAGTCCATTCTTCAAAGACCCACTCCTCACATAACCAAAAAGTTTACAAGAAGAATGGTACACAAGGCTCCTTCCCTTGATGTACCTCCTACAAGCCCAAAGCCTTTAAGCCCTCTATTGGAGCATTCTCCAATAGAGAATATCGAAAGGGAAACCACAGGGGTGTCTCCCAACCCCAAGAAGGTGCTCACTAAGGAGAAGGTTGAGCATGTGAGTAGCAAGGCTGCCACTACTTCTGCTAGCACAGAGAAGGACAGTGGTAACATAACTAAGACCTTCCTCACGGCAACTCAGAATGAGAAATCATTCAGAGGTCCCAGGTGCCAAGAAACCACGGGGGTAGGCAGTGCTTTTGCTAGGCAAAAGACACCTACTAAAATTTCCAGTGATCCTTTAAAGGAAGTAAAAACTCCTAAACAAGGTGAGGATAGATATACATATGAGGAATTGATGGAAACCATTGCCAATATCAACACAGATGTTGTAAGTCAGCAAAAGGAGATAGATGGACTCAAGAAAGTGGTCCTATATCAACAAACACAGCTTGAGAAGCATAAGAAGCTGATTACAAAGTTGATGCACAGGAAGAAGAAAGCTCAGTATGTTCTTAAAAGAAGAAGCCCCAACAATGATGCTCCCAAAAAGGGGGAGTCAGAAGCTGAATTCAACACAGAGAGTGCACAGGAAAAGGGGGAGAATGAGTGTGTTGAAGAAATTGCAAAAGAAGCAGAAACTGATCATGCAGCAGAAACGGTTAATGCTGCTGAAATTCAGAAAGAAGCAGAAACTGATCATGCAGCAGAAACGGTTAATGCTGCTGAAATTCAGAAAGAAGCAGAAACTGATCATGCAGCAGAAACGGTTAATGCTGCTGAAATTCAGAAAGAAGCAGAAACTGAACCAACAGCAGAAACGGTTAATGCTGCTGAAATTCAGAAAGAAGCAGAAACTGAACCAACAGCAGAAACGGTTAATACTGATGAAACCATTCCAGAGGCAGCAGAAACAAAAGAAGCAGTAGAAACCATGCAAGAAGCAGTATCTACAAAGGAAGAAGCAGCAGAAACAAAGGAAGCAACAGAAACTAAAAAGCCTACTTTGGAAGAAGTTGAAGTTGCAGAGGCTTTGATTAAAGCCAAACATGACACCCCTAAAAAGCAAGAAGAAACGTTGGGTGAAAAGCTGGAGTCACTAAAAAGAACAAGAACCAAGTCTATAGCTACCAAGAGGAAAGTTGTCAAGAAACCTAGGGTAGAACCAGTGGTAGAAGAAGAAAAAGAAGAGGATGTTCCAGAAAAGAAAGATGATACAAAGGTTGCTGAAGAAGAAGTAGCAACTCCATCAGGTCAACCAAGTAATGCTCAATGTGATATGTATATCACTATGGTTGATACTGATCCAATCAAAGTTGACCCATTATCTTCCATGCCTCCTGAGATCATCTTCTGGGATACCTTGGTAGATCAGAGAAAGGAGTACATTAGAGTCAAAAGAGCAGATGGGAAGTTTGAGGTCTGTTCTACATGGGGAAGACTTATCAGAATGTGCTCTAGATCTGACGTAGAGGAGATGTACAAGGTTGGAATGAAGCTGTATGGAAATATGCTGAATGAGAAAGGGATGTCTATCACCAAATTGGTTCTTGAATACCTGTGCCTAATGTTCAAACCAGAAGCAGTTCAGTATATGATAGAAAGAAATTTTCAAGCCATTACCAACTGGATGCTCATTGAAAAATGTGGAGTGTATGTCATCACACTAGACTATACATATCATGAGTATTATTTGGTGGATGTTGCATACAAGCACAGCAAGAAAAGGTTGAATGGAATGCTACATGCTAAGTTGGCTTGCAACAAGGATTCTGAAATGGGAAGATACTTGGTGAGAAGGATTATCAATCAAAGCCTGGGTTTGAATCCTGATTTATGTGTTCATGATTAGGTTTTGGAAGCATCATCTGAAGAACTTGACTTCTCAACCTAAAAAGTCAAGTTAGGGGGAGATTGTTGGGAACTGAAGATTTGCCAAGTATGGTTAGTACTGCCAGAACAACAATACTACTGCCAGAACAACAATACTACTGCCAGAGCAAAGTTAGTACTGCAAGTAAAAGTTAATGCTGCTGGAACAATGTTAGTACTGCTTGTGCATAACGATGTTAATACTGCTTGTGATCATAATTATGGAATGCGAGAATGTTGGAGATAAAGATGGAATGATTGAAGATAAGCAAGAAAGAATATTCTGAAGATCAATTTTGTTTTGATAGTTATCTTGTAATTATTTAGTATAAATAGATGTTGATAGATAGCTATTCGAAGAGAAGTTTTAAGAATTCGTTTTTGTTTTTAGAGAGAATTAACCTCAAGGTTTAGAACCCTATTTCTAGAGAAGTAGAAGTCGTCTTGTTGAGCCTGTTCAGCAAGTTTGAGGTTTGGTTGTAAACTTGTGAGTTGAAGTATTGAATACAAACAGATTGTGTTTTCTGATTAGTTGTTCATTGAGTGTGTTTGAATTAAAGTTCTATTCCGCAAGATTCTTTAATTCTGATTTCTAAGTATAATTATTCTTGTTTGGAATCGATCCTGACATAAGTTAATGTTGAAAATTAGAACTTGAGGGTCTATTTAGTCATTATTGGAAAGTTAAGAATACTTTACCAGAGGGTAAGCTTAATTGAGATAATATCTCAAATCTTATCATTGAAGTCGGTCCAGAGTTAGATCAGGGAGAGAAAGAGAAAGCGAGAAGAAGAAAATCAGGAACTGTGATTTTGTGGAAAGGGTTTAATCATCTTTGTTTATTTTGTTAATCAGTTGGTAACATCAAGATCGAATCATCTTTTTATAGATTGTTGAATCAAAGAAAAGAAGATTTTGGGTTGCTGGGTTGAAACTGCAATCAGGTGAGTTCATCTATTTTATTTTAAAGATTAGCAGTTGAAATTGAAATAGATTATGCATATAAAATGTCTCAATGATTTGGTATATTGGTATGGAATGAAAGTTGAGCAACCATCTGAATATATATGAGTTTTAGAGCAGTTTTGACGTGAATCGAATAAAACAGTATCGTAGTCCCGGTATTAGATAAATTCCGGAACCGGGTATTGAATTCCGGAAATGGACCGGATCCGAAATTGGTTTGGGTTCCGGAAATGGGATCCGGAATTGGGCTTGTACCGGAATTGAATTTATGTACCGGAACTGGGCTTAGTACCGGAATTGAGTTTAGTACCGAAAGTGGGCCGTAAGTTGGGATCCAGAATTAAATTCCGGAAGATGGGCCGAGGAATTTGGATCCGGTATCAATTTCCGGAAGTGGGCTTTGATTCTAGATCTGATATTAATTTCTGGAAATGGTCTTGAGTGTTGGGCCGATATTAAGTTACGGAAGTTGGGCTTGGGCCGGCATAAATTAATTCTGGAAATTGGGTTTAGGATCCAATTTAGTTTTTAATTTTAGGATACGAATTCAAATAAAGTTATTGTCTCCTCTTGGATCGAGGTTTCAGAATATTTTTCTAAATATAATTTTAGTAGAAGAACATTTGAGGGTACAATAGGTTATCCGGTGTTGTTTAATTCCGGGAGAATGGGCCGAGTTCGGTATTGTTTTAAAATCCGAAAGTTTGGGCCGATACGGTATCATTTTATTTTTGTAAAATCGGGCTTGGACAGGAATAGCGTAATCCCGGAAATGGATTGGGTCCGAGTTGGATTTAATTTTTTTATTCTAGGATATGAATTTGATTTAAGTTACGATCTCAATTTGAGTATCGGTTTCGAATAATTCTGTGAATTGAGTTCGGAATACTTCTGATTATAGTAATTAGAAGGGAAACAATTGAGAATGAAAAAGCGATGAATGGTTTAATATTGTTAGAGTTAAGAATATATTACGAGAGGTAGTGTGATATGTTTGTTGATCCAAACCCTCAGTGATTTGATAATGACCCTCTCTTATATACTTAGTGAAAATTGTAAGTAAACAATATGTATCAGAGTTTCACTATCGCTGATAAGTACTAAGATCTTACAGTACCGCTGATAGGAACTCTCGCTCTTTAGATTAAACATTCAGCGAACACTATTCACCATAATACTCTGAGTCTGTTCAGTCTTTATGGTGATCGCTGATAAGTTAGTTGTTTACTTATGATCTCTAAAGACAAGTTTCACGTCAACATAGGTTCTACGCTGAAGTCGAAGATCAAGCTCAAGAACCAGCGACAAGTCTCCTAATGAATTGATGCGGATCAGCGAAGACTCAGATTTGTCCACTCAACGTGAAGTATCAAGTACAAGACTTCAGCTATCGCTGAACTTTATCATTCGCTGATATAGAATGATAAACCGCTAAATCAACGAAAGGCTGATCATGAAGTCCTCCGTACAAAGTACTTTTGTCTTAACCACCCTTGCACGTCTCCGTACGATATGTCAGAAAAAGAACCTCCTTATTGTCTGAAATCGTACAACCACTCTGATACTACACTGTTCAAACATGCGGCTATTAAGGTTGTCAACAAAGGTCAATGACATGCAACCAATCAGATGCTAGCACGTGTAAAGTGTAAACTGCAATGCATTAAATGCATGCAGTATATAAGAAGAAGAACTCACTTCATTTTGAAGTAACTTGCTAACTCTGGACAAGTTCATCCTTCTTATCTTGAGATAGGTTATTATTAGTAATTTCCTTCTCTTTCTTAGTGCAAGAAACTTAGTGTTCCAACTTGTTTAGATTTAGGTTTATCCTTAATCTTGTTTCCGCAACAAGCTGTAAATTGTTAATGATTTATCAATAAACAATTTAGAAAAGTAAAATCTGTGTTTGTATTCAACCCCCCCCCCCCTTCTACAAACTTGTATAGCCCTTCGGGACCAACTATGTTATTATACATATACACTAGTAAGTGTAATGGATCCATAGGCACTAGTAGTATGTGATCATGTGGAATAGACCGGGCTCTAAAGGTAATTCCCATTTTGTTTTATAATTAGATAAACGTGGAATAGGCAGGGCGCTAATCATAATTCCCGTTGACCTAAAATGTGGAATAGACATAAAGTAAATCGCAATTCCCATTTCGAGAGGTGATTAGTAATGTGGAATATACATAAAGTAATTTGTATTTCCCGTTGATTCGATAAATGCGGAATAAGGCCGGGCTCTAAAGGTAATTCCTATTTTGTGTTATAATGTGATAAACGTGGAATCGACCGGGCTCTTAATGGTAATTCTGTTGATTGAAATAAGGACTAGACCAGGCACTTAATGGTAAATCCCATTTCATATTGTGATGTGGAATCGTGGAATAGACGGGGCACTAATCGTAATTCCCGGTTTTTGTTGGAAGGTAAGGGGTCGGCCGGGCACTTAATGGTAATTCCTACTTCCACTTCAAGAAATAGACATGGCGCTAACTGTAATTTCTTGATAAGAGCAATGATCTAGAATCTGCAATGATTTGTAGTAGGCTCTTGATTGTGATGATATGACTTACTGAATGTTAGTCATATTCATGGGATTGGGTATGTTCCCGTCATTGAGATGAGCACGTGTACGGTAAGAATGGTGGTAAACCAGGTTTGTTTATATGCTTTGGATATCTGAGTTTTCAAGTTGTTAGTGTTTTAATTTAAATTTGGATGTTCTCACTAGGCGTAAGCCTAATCGTTCAAATTAAATTTTCTTACCAGGTATGAGCTCAAGGGAGTAATAGGATGTGGGACGAGTGCTTTTGGGTATTCGACTTTTGATGATAAGCGGAGAAGTTAGCAGATACGAGGAGGCTTTGGATGGATTTCTTAGATAACCCCTTTAATCTAATTATAATTGACATGATTAGATTAATATGTTATTTAGTGTATTTGATTTGTGTAATTATGAACCCTCATAGTTAATTCTCTGCTTACATATATAAAAGTTTTGATGACATTCTGATATACCTTGTTAATTTTAAGGTTCAAATTGGCCCTGATTTTAGGGTGTTACAATATGGTATCAGAGCTGATGTTTAAGTGAACTAGGTATGATAATGAGATACCTAGACTTAAGCTGAGATGAATTAAGTTATGATTTGTGAGATATGGGTAGAAGTACTAAGACGGGATAGTCTTAGAGTCGACGGAAATATGTGAATTAAGCGATGTAACGATGGTAGCGAGGATACTTATGTATAGTATGTTCATAATTTCAATTAGCTACTGTCATTATGGATATATTGTTACACAAGCATACTTGTTTCTAAATTGTTACAGTGACTAATGAACGCTAAAGTACGTTTCTGGTATTTGGGTACGTGTAACCATTTCTTATGGTTATTTCTTTGTGCTATATCAGAACGATGGTGAATACGCCAACAAGATCCCATAATTCTTCGGAGAATAGGGCAGTAATTGATTGGAGTTTGGAAAGACAACCTGAAATGGGCGGAACACATAAAAGTCCGTCGAGGCCACCTCTAATAGGAGGAATGGATAATCAAACACAAAGAACAAGTACCGGTACCTCTAATCCGGTGACAACTGAGTCTACCATGGAATCTCGCATGATGTAGAATATGATGCAAATGATGAATACAGCAATGGCACAACAATCAGAGATGTTCATGAAAGCGTTGAATGATCGAAGTACTGAGCTACGACGAACGGAGACGGGTACTGGTGTAGTAACTCCACTCCATAATCCTGTAGTGAATGTAAACAGGAGGGTGGATCGAGTTTGGTCATATAAAACATTTCTAAGTTGCAAACCGCTAAAGTTTACTGGAGCAGGCAATCCAGTAGCATGTATGAAGTGGCTTAGAGAAATGGAATAGGCGTTTCGAGCTTGTGAATGCGACGAGGAATCGAAGGTCAGGTTCGGTTCTCAAATGTTACGAGGCAACGCCTTAACCTGGTGGAATATTTTGACGTCGACAGTAACAGCCCCGATTTTGGTTGTTATGACGTGGGAGTCTTTTAAGAAAAAGATTCTGGAAGAGTATTGTAATGAAAATGAAATGGATCGAATTGAAGAAGAGTTTCGGACTCTTAAGAAGGGTACTTCGTCTGTTCGGAAGTACACAAAATTATTCTTGGAAAAGCTGAATTTAGTGGGGCATGTGGCTCCAACGGAAAAGGAGAAGATTAAAGCCTACCTAAAGGGCTTACCAGCCGATATGATGTCTAGAGTCAGAAGTTCTAAGGCCTTGACTCTGAGAGAGACAATTGAGGAAGCAAAGATCATGGAGGAGGTGTATGCAAAAGATAAAGCTGAGAAAGTTCAAGTAGGAGAGAAAAGAAAGGGGGGAGGGCGATCGAAATCTTCTCATGGGTTGAAACCCTTTATTGAGAAAACGTATTTTGAGCCCCGTCAGGAGCTGAATTGGTGCCAAAAATGTAAAAGTAAGCATTATGGTCCTTGTCAGGTGACTTGGCTAAAATGTTTTAAGTGTGGTGAGAGTGGTCACACCATAGGGAAGTGTCCCATACAAGGACCGACATTTTTTGAGTGCAAACAGCCGGTCATTATCGAAGGGATTGTCCAAAGCTCAAGAAAAGCAGAAATCAAGAGAAGAAAACAAATACCCTAAGACCAACGGGCTAAACATTTTACTTGATGGCGGACGAAACTGAGGAATCGGCGGCTGTACTTTTTGATACATTCCTTGTTAGTTCTGTACATAAGTATATTATGTGAGTAGTGCTAACTTGTCTTTTGTATTTCAATTTGTGGTAAAAGTTAGCTATGCCAGCTATTATTTTTTTAAAGATGTGTTATGGTAAAAATGATTAAAATAAGATCAAGTTATAGTTGGGTAAAGATTGATGATTGTACAGTTGCTCCAAGGAGATCTGCAGAGTTTTAAGTTGGGGAGCGGGTAATATTGAAGGTTATAAGATTGAGAAAACGTGGAAAGTTAAGTCCTTGTTTTTCTTAGACTTTTAACTGTGATTAAGTATGCGGGACTTGAAATTGAAGGGACACACAGCATATTGCATGTTGGTTATTCTTAAAAAGGAAGAATACATATCCACGTTTGTTTATATAGTTCCGATTTCGAGGACGAAATCATTTTCAAGTTGGGGAGATTTGTAACACCTCGAAATTCCATTATATTATTTTAATATGGATGGGATCGATTTGTAATTTAGTCTAAGTTGTGGAGTAATTGTAAGTGTAAACTCCAGGGTTGAATTTGTATCTTGACCAAAGTTTAAGTTAATGTTGAAAATTAGAACTTGAGGGTCTATTTGGTCATTATTGGAAAGTTGAGAATACTTAATCAGAGGGTAAGCTTAATTGAGATAATATCTCAAATCTTATCATTGAAGTCGGTCCAGAGTTAGATCAGGGAGAGAAAGAAGAAAGCGAGAAGAAGAAAATCAGGAACTGTGATTTTGTGGTAAGGGTTTAAATCATCTTTGTTTATTTTGTTAATCAGTTGGTAACATCAAGATCGAATCATCTTTTCATAGATTGTTGAATCAAAGAAAAGAAGATTTGGGGTTGTTGGGTTGAAACTGCAATCAGATGAAATCATCTATTTTATTTTAAAGATTAGTAGTTGAAATTGAATTAGATTATGGATATAAAATGTCTCAATGATTTGGTATATTGGTATGGAATGAAAGTTGAGCAACCATCTGAATTTATATGAGTTTTAGAGAAGTTTTGACGTGAATCGAATAAAACAGTATCGTGGTCCCGGTATTAGATAAATTTCGGAACCGGTTATTGAAGTCCGGAAATGGACCGGATCCGGAATTGGATTGGATTCCGAAAGTGGACCGGATCCGGAATTGGTTTGGGTTCCGAAAATGGGATCCGGAATTGGGCTTGTACCGGAATTGAATTTGTGTACCGGAACTGGGCTTAGTATCGGAATTGAGTTTAGTACCGGAAGTGGGCCGTAAGTTGGGATCCAGAATTAAATTCCATAAGATGGGCCGAGGAATTTGGATCCGGTATCAATTTCTAGAAGTGGGCTTTGATTCTAGATCCGGTATTAATTTCCGGAAATGGTCTTAAGTGTTGGGCCGGTATTAAGTTACGGAAGTTGGGCTTGGGCCGGCATAAATTAATTCTAGAAATAGGGTTTAGGATCCAATTTAGTTTTTAATTTTAGGATACGAATTCAAATAAAGTTATTGTCTCCTCTTGGATCGAGGTTTCAGAATATTTTTCTAAATATAATTTTAGAAGAAGAAAATTTGAGGGTACAATAGATTATCCGGTGTTGTTTAATTCCGGGAGAATGGGCCGAGTTCGGTATTGTTTTAAAATCCGAAAGTTTAGGCCGATACGGTATCATTTTATTTCCATAAAATCGGGCTTGGACAGGAATAGCGTAATCCCGGAAATGGATTGGGTTCGAGTTGGATTTAATTTATTTATTCTAGGATATGAATTTGATTTAAGTTATGATCTCAATTTGAGTATCGGTTTCGAATAATTCCGTGAATTGAGTTCGGAATACTTCTGATTATAGTAATTGGAAGGGAAACAATTGAGAATGAAGAAGCGATGAATGATTTAATATTGTTAGAGTTAAGAATATATTAAGAGAGGTAGTGTGATATGTTATTATACATATACACTAGTAAGTGTAATGGATCCATAGGCACTAGTAGTATGTTATCATGTGGAATAGACCGGGCTCAAAAGGTAATTCCCATTTTGTTTTATAATTAGATAAACGTGGAATAGGCGGGGCGCTAATCGTAATTCCCGTTGACCTAAAATGTGGAATAGACATAAAGTAAATTGCAATTCCCATTTCGAGAATTGATTAGTAATGTGGAATATACATAAAGTAATTTGTATTTCCCGTTGATTCGATAAATGCGGAATAAGGCCGGGCTCTAAAGGTAATTCCCATTTTGTGTTATAATGTGATAAACGTGGAATCGACCGGGCTCTTAATGGTAATTCCGTTGATTGAAGTGAGGACTAGACCGGGCACTTAATGGTAAATCCCATTTCATATTGTGATGTGGAATCGTGGAATAGACAGGGCACTAATCGTAATTCCCGGTTTTTGTTGGAAGGTAAGGGGTCGGCCGGGCACTTAATGGTAATTCCTACTTCCACTTCAAGAAATAGACATGGCGCTAATTGTAATTTCTTGATAAGAGCAATGATCTAGAATCTGCAATGATTTGTAGTAGGCTCTTGATTGTGATGATATGACTTACTGAATGTTAGTCATATTCATGGGATTGGGTATGTTCCCATCATTGAGATGAGCACGTGTACGGTAAGAATGGTGGTAAACCAGGTTTGTTTATATGCTTTGGATATCTGAGTTTTCAAGCTGTTAGTGTTTTAATTTGAATTTCGATGTTCTCACTAGGCGTAAGCCTAATCGTTCAAATTAATTTTTTTACCAGGTATGAGCTCAAGGGAGTAATAGGATGTGGGACGAGTGCTTTTGGGTATTCGACTTTTGATGATAAGAGGATAAGTTAGCAGATACGAGGAGGCTTTGGATGGATTGCTTAGATAACCCCTTTAATCTAATTATAATTGACATGATTAGATTATTAGGTTATTTAGAGAATTCGATTTGTGTAATTATGAACCCTCATAGTTAATTCTCTGCTTACATATATAAAAGTTTGGATGACATTCTGATATACCTTGTTAATTTTAAGGTTCAAATTGGCCCTGATTTTAGGGTGTTACAAAACCTCTGAAGATGATAAATGTGTGGTATCAAAACACAGATTTGTCACGCTCAGCCTCTGTCAAAAGAGACTCCAAACTAAAGAAATATCTGAAAACTCAGGATCAGATAGGAATCTTCAAGTTTGGTGACCCTGAGACTCAGACCCAGGTTGCTTTTGTCTGCATAATAGACTCTGAAAAGAAACTATCGGCAGAGGCACCTGAGTTTATGCTTGCTTCTTCAGAAGAAAAACCACAACACATTTCTGAAAACGTGTTGATGGAAATTGGTAAAAACAACTTTTATGAAAACCTTGGTACACCCTCTGTCAAACAAAATCTCTGTGAGGAAATCTTGATGAACACTTCTGTTGCTTTAGAAGATATTCCCAAAAGAAAGGAAGAAAGCGAGTATGGCACATGCTCAGAAAGTCCTGCCTCTATCGACAGAGATCTCTATGACTCAACCTCTGTATACGAGGATGACTCATCCTCTGACGAATCTGAGACTGACTCTAGTAAGTCAGAGATAGGTCCTTGTGAATCAGAGGGATTTAAACTTCCCTCTGGAATTCTTAACAGAACCATTCCTCCAAAGGAGAAAATCACAAGTGTTCCTATCTGCCCGGACTTTTTGGACATGTGTATACAAGCAAAAACCTCTCTTGAGCTTAAGAAAATAAAACAACAAAAAGAAAAGTCCTTTCATTGTTCAAAAGCTCCAAACCCTTTTAGTCATTTTCAAGAAAAATTAACTTGGCAACAAAAAGGTAAATGGGTTGAAAATAACAAGTCTTTTTCTTATGTGACAGTGAAATCGACAGAAGTTCACCACAGAGGATGGGCACAACAGAAGGCTACTCCCAAGAGAGAATTTTCAAAAAAATCAATCTAGCCTAGATAGGTCTTCTTGTAATAGGAATTCTAATGCTAGGAAAGATTGTAATAATAAAGCCTCTGTGCCCATATTCAGCGATTTCAATGAAAAGTTTAAGCAAATTTATTCGCATATCAATTATTGTCATTGCTTCGATCTTATGTATCAACTGAACCAACACTTCTCCAGCCCTCACTGTTTCCTCTCTAAACCCAAAAAGAATGCAAAATTCAAGGGTAAGAAGAAACAAGATGGTTCTTCGAAAGAAGTTAAACCCAATCCTAAGGATGCTACGGCAACCTTAAAGACCCCTAACAAAACTGGACCCATTTGGAAATGGGTACCTAAAAATCTCTGATTATGTTGCAGAAGCAGTATGTGCCGATATGGTACCTAGACTCCGGGTGCTCAAGGCACATGACTGGCAACAGAGGTCTACTATCCTCATATAAAGACAAACTTGGAGGAGGATCAATTACCTTTGGAGATAACAAGAAGGGGTACATAAAAGGCTATGGAGTCATAAAGAAAGAAAATATAACCGTATGCAAAGTTGCATATGTGGATGGCCTTAAGCATAATCTTCTCAGTGTAAGCCAACTTTGCGATACGGGTTTTGATGTTATGTTTAAAAGAACCTTTTGCTCTCTGCAAGGGGAAGACACAGGCGTAGAACTTCTGCGTTCCGAAAGAAAAGGTGATCTGTACCTTATGAACTTCAGTGTCAAGAACAAAAATGACAAGCTCTGTCTTGTCGCTTGCAAGAACGAAGAAGCTTGGTTATGGCACAACAGGTTCTGCCATCTAAACTTCCATACTCTAGATAAACTTGTTAAACTTGATCTGGTTAAAGGTTTTCCCAATGTCAAATTTAACAAAGATCATTTGTGTTCTGCCTGCGAAATGGGAAAACTCAAGAGAGCTTCCCATAAAGGAAAGACTGATGTGTCTTGCCCTAGGCCTATGTACATGCTTCATGTTGACCTCTGCGGTCCCATTGCTACACAGAGCCTAGGTGGCAAGAAATATATACTAGTGTTGATTGATGAATACTCAGGGTATACATGGGTGGAATTTGTCCGAAAGAAATCAGATGTTCCAAACATTCTGATTAATCTAATGAAAGAATCCAGGTTCTTTATGAGTGCAGGATACAGAAGCTAAGAAGCGACAATGGCACAGAATTCAAAAACTCTGTCATTGAAGCTTTCCTTACAGAAGAAGGCATCTCGCAGAACTTCTCTGCTTCACGCACCCCACAACAGAATGGCGTGGTCGAATGCAAAAATCGCACGCTTGTGGAGGTTGCAAGAACAATGCTAACAGCATCTGGATTGCCCACATCTTTCTGGGCCGAAGTCGTTTCAACTGCGTGTTTCACCCAGAATCGATCAACAATAGTGAAGAGACACATCAAAACACCATACCATTTGATCAACCAGAGGAGACCAAATATCAAGTTCTTTCACGTTTTCGAGTGTAAATGCTTTGTCCTCAACGACAGAGAAGCTAGAGGGAAGTTTGATGTGAAGGAAGATGAAGGCAAATACATCGGGTACTCTGCCACTTCTAAGGCATACAGAGTCTATGTTCTGAGGACCCGATCAATTGTGGAGAGTATCAATATTTCTTTTGACGATTCTTTTCAGAAGACTTCTGAACAAATCAGTTCACAACTCGGTCTGAAAAAGGAATCCTCTGGCATTTCCAAGACAAGAGAAGCAGAACTTAATCTGCTGTTTGAAGAAATGTTCCATGATGATATTGATCCCTCTGCTGGAGCCACCAAAGCCTCTGGAGAGACATCCTCTGCCGACCAGACTGATTCAGGTATATCTCTAACTGGTCCCTCAAATACTTCACCCTCTTCCATTAATCATGCAGATACAAGTGTCGAGGGGGAGCAAGCAGAGGATGATGTGAGCAAGGATACCACTACAGAGGCACTGGAAATACCAACTCCAGTAACAACAGAGGAAGCAATACCAGAAGAGAATGAGGATTCAGTCTATATCCTCAGAGGAATCAATACCATCCCTCATTGAAATACCACCTCAAGCTGAGACACCATGTTCTAGCACAGAAGTACCATCTACAACAGAGGTTGCACCAGAACCATCATGTGCAACCACAGAAGTTCAACTCAATGATGCAAATGACCATCTCCCAAGGATGACAAAGTGGACAAAGAGCCATCCTCAGAGCCAAATCATCGGCAGTCCTTCCGACAAAGTGAAGACGAGATCAGCCACTGCTAACTTTTGTTTCTTTACAAACTTTTTCAGTATGATCGAGCCAAAAAGAGTTTCTGAAGCCCTAAATGACCCAAATTGGGTAGAATCTATGCAAGAAGAGCTTCTCCAATTTGAGAGAAACAAAGTATGGACCTTAGTTCCTCTGCCAAGAGGGAAACAAGTTATAGGGACAACATGGGTCTTTAGAAAAAAGAAGGACGAGGATGGGGTGGTCATCAGAAACAAGGCAAGATTGGTGGCTAAGGGATACTGTTAGGCAGAAGGAATTGACTACGATGAGACCTTTGACCATGTTGCACGGCTCGAAGCGATAAGAATCTTCTTAGCCTTCGCAGCCCACAGAGGTTTTAAGGTTTTTCAAATGGATGTCAAATCCGCCTTTCTGAATGGACAGATTCAAGAGGAAGTATACGTCCAACAGCCACCAGGGTTTGAAAGTGCCAAGTACCCAAACCATGTCTATTACCTCAATAAGGCTCTGTATGGACTAAAACAGGCCCCAAGAGCATTGTACGAGCGACTTTCAACCTTTCTCCTTGTAAATGATTTCGAAAGAGGTACTACCGACACTACTTTGTTCTATAAGAGAAAAGGTGAAGAGATTCTGCTTGTACAGATATATGTGGACGTATTATATTTGGCTCTACCAATGCACAATATTGCACTGATTTTGAGAAACTCATGCCGAGTGAGTTTGAAAAGAGTATGATGGGAGAACTAAACTTCTTCCTAGGACTTCAAGTCAAACAATCATCAGAGGGAATTTTCATAAACCAATCAAAATATGTCTCTGACATACTTTCTAAATTCAAACTCTCTAATGCCTCTGTCATGAAGTCCCCCATGGCCACTGGATCTAAGTTACACTCAGACCTAGAGGGAAAGTCTGTAGAGTGCAAGCTCTACAGAGGCATGATCAGGTCTCTTTTATACTTAACTGCCAGTAGACCAGATATAATGTATGCCACATGTCTCTGTTCAAGATATCAAGCTAACCCTAAAGAATCCCACCTATTTGCTGTCAAGCGGATCTTTAGATACCTAAAAGGAGCCAAGAATCTTGCCCTCTGGTATCCAAAGATTTCTGGCTTTGATCTCATGGCTTATACAGACTCAGACTACGGAGGATGTAAGCTTGACTGAAAGAGTACCTCTGGGAGTTGCCAATTTCTGGGTGGTAAGTTAGTCAGTTGGACTTCAAAGAAGCAGAATTGTGTGTCAACATCTACAGCAGAAGCCGAATACATTGCTGCTACTAGCTCTTGCTCCCAAGTTCCGTGGATGAGAACTCAGCTAAAGGACTATGGTCTAGACATCCAGAAGATCCCCATCCTCTGTGGCTCAAAAAGTGCCATTGCGATCTCTGCCAATCCTGTGCAGCACTCTAAGACAAAGCACATAGATATCCGGTACCACTTCTTGAAGCATCATGTTGAACAGGGCACATAAGAGATGTACTTTATGTCAACAGAATATCAACTTGCGGACTTATTCACCAAGGCACTTGATGAGAAAAGATTCCTTTTCTTGGTGGGTAAGTTAGGTATGTTAAACATGAGTTGATCCCTCTGTAAGTGAGACTTCATCCTCCTGTACATATGTATATATTTCACTCTTTCCGTATGTAAATTCTCTACCCGACAGAGCTTCTGTGGAATTGGTCAGAGCCTCTGTCAATTCCCACAGAATCTCTGGAGAGTTTGACCTATGTTTCATGCTCTACTTATCACATCTGATCCAAGCATAGGTCAAGGGGGAGCAGAAGGAGACCTTGAATGGTCTACAGAGGTTAATCATTCAAGGGGGAGCCAAAGAAGAGTATTGGTCGAACAAATCAACAGAGGTTGCAGACTTTGCCGAACAAAGGGGAATCTATGAGTGAGTTCCTCGCACAAAACCTTTTTCCAAAACATTTTTCTAGGACACCAATTTCCAAATATGTCGTAGAAACACAGTTTAAAGCAGTCAAAACTTTGGATGATCAAAAAGTTTTATGAGCTCTCCGTAATTAGAAATTTTCGGTCATAGAGCCTCTGCTGAACTCAACAGAGCCTCTGTAAGCCAGAGCCTCTGTAACTGCAAATTTTGTACAGAAACTCTATCGATCACTTCCACTGTCTTTTCAAATGTTTTTGGTTAAGGTGTAAGCACAGAGTTAATGGGAGAAGGTTTCAGGTCACGGAGCTTCTGTCAATTTGATACTTGTGCACAGAAAAGGGTTCTGTAAGTGCGGGTTATTTATGAAAGTGACTGACATCTGCATATAGAGACGCCCACGCGCCTAGCATTAATGGGCGCCACACGACGTCTTGTCGTACTATGACACCTCTGACGTGGCACGATTTCATTGGACGTGCGTGCCACACTTCCTCTGAAACGTTTAACCCAGCTGTGGTACTCAAGTAAGGACCCCAAAGAATTATCCATTTTTCACTATTTACCGTTTCAGATTCTGCCGATTTAACCCCCTATAAAATCCCCATTTACCATTCTTCTTCACTTCTATGATTATCTCTCTCTCTCTAAACTCTCTGGTGAACCGTGCAAGAAACTGCAACTTCTCTATTTCCTACTCTTTTCTTCAAGAAATCACCCATGGCAACCACAAATACTCCGACGAACTCCCCTGCTCAAGCTGAGCACTCTCAACATCCTTCAATGGCCAGAAGTCAAGAACAAGACAACAGTGGCAGCTCAGTCGACTTTGGTCCGACGACCCATCTACAAGACTTTCTGGACCATGACCAATTTGAAAACATCCTCCCTCTTAAACCCAATAACCACTACTTGGTACCTTCTAGAACTACTTTTGGGGAAGAAAATGCAATCCTTTTGAACATACTGGAAAATCACCCTTTGAACACACTGTTGACCAAAAATGTAACCATAATCCCTGCCAGATACGTGAACCAGTTCTAACAGAGCTGCTATTACAATGCCGAGAACAGACAAATCACCGGGTATGTTTCCAAACCCGACAGATCATAGAACCTTGAGCTAAGGTTCAACAGAACCATGCTCTCCATGGAATTCGACCTTCCAACCAGAGGGCTTCTGGGTATCAAAGACTACGCAGAAACCCCTTCTGACACCGAGCTCTGCGCCTTTGCAGAAATGTTGGGGTACAACACCCATCTCACCAAGAGAAATGACTTCAGGAGGAACCGCTTCCCTCCTCTGTGGAACACTTTGTTCTCAATACTTAATAGGTGCCTAACGGGCAAGGTGGGTAGTCCAGACCAGAGCTCTCACCAGATATTGGCTATCATGTACGGAGTGTACTATGATTTGCCTCTGGACTACGCATCTCTGATAATGCAAGAGCTCATAGCCACAATTGACCACAGAATCTCTACACAGAAGGCAAAGGGCCCAAAAAGCAAAGAACTGCCTGCTCTACAATTGCAGAGGACCCTAGGAGTCATCTTAGAACCTCTGTTGATCCTGAATGATTGGCCAATGGAAGGGCCAGTTGTGAAAACTTACCCTCTAACCAGAATGGCCCCTACCAAACACGCAGATGGATACAGGTTCTGTAGGCCTTTGTCAGCCAAGATGCTCACTTATGCAACAGATGAAGACCTTAGGACATAGTACATACGCGGACACCGGACTCTAGAACCGAGTCCTGTGACCCCATGTAGTGTAAGGATGAGTGCAGAAGAATGGGAAGCAGCCTTAGAAAAGCATGAACTAAAACAACAAAAGATCCAACTGCAGAGAAACAAAGCTGGAACCTCTGCACCTCAAAGAAAAACCACAGAGCCACCCTCCAAACCACAGAAGGCTTCCAAAGCCAAGAAAGCACCAGAAGGCACCTTTGCCAGCGCAGAACAAACCCAGCAACCACAAACAGAAGCAACGGTGGTTGAATCCTCTGCACCCCCTCCTCCAAAAGAAAAGGAAAGCAAAAACTTCTGAGGAGGGAGTCCCCAAGATTAAAAGGAAGAAAACCAAAAAGCCCAAAACTCCTCTGCAGAGCATCGCAGAGGAAGCAGTAGCAGAAGAAGTCATCCCTGAACACACTCGGCAATCCCCCACTCCCAAAACGACAGAAGAAATTCAAATCCTTACATCAACTTCTGAAGACGACCTTCCCTTCCCAACACCAAAACAAAGAACAGAGGAAACCAAACTGCCATCACCCACACCTATAACAAAAGAACAACCCACACCCATAACAACAGAAGAGCAACCCAAATCGAAACCCCGAACGAAAACCTTAGCTCAAAAACAACGAATATATCTGAGCAAAACCCACAACCCAATCACCAACCAAAACCAAAACGCCATCACCAACAAAACCAACTGCATAGGCACCCCCAACAAAGACCTCAGAAGCTCAACTGACAAAACCAACAGAGGCATCTCAACCCAAACCAATAGAGGAATCTCAGCCTAAGGCGAAGGACAAAGGAAAGTCCATACTTGTCGAGGAACCGAAGCCCAAGAAACCAAAGCATCAACCTTCTGAGAAACTAATGAAAAGTGCATCCGATGCCTTTGTCACTCCAAAGCCAGAAGAAGAAGACTGGGCTTTCGGAACTCCTCTGTCAGCCAAACCTATTCTACATCCCAAGGCGAAGCCAACAGAAGACAGAGTAGCCAAAATGATCAGCGACCTGGAAGCTCTACGCAAACCCATGCCTCCACCCTCTGTGCCTCAACGCCAAATGGAAGACGTTGTGTACAAGTACCTCTACAGTAGAGCCGTCAATGATCCTCTGCCACCTCCTATTCTGAAACGTGACATGCTTCAGCAGATAAGGGAAGACTTCTACAGAGATAAAGCCAAACTTGTCCATCAAGTCTTCTCGAACTCAAAGATCACACAAGTCATCTACTGCAAGCTCTCACACACCAAAGGCGGACAATTTCACTACAACCTCTACCATCTCAAAAGGGCGGACAGATCTGAGAACAAGTTCTCAGATGCAGATCTAAGAAACCTCAGCCCTTATGATCTACCTGATCTTCTAAGCTGGGCAAGGAAAAACTATGGTCACAGGCTTGAGATCCAGAGGGCATACGATGAAATCAAAAGGGCCATGCGAGAGAAGCTTCTGCTCTACAGCATGACTGACTTCCAAGTGAGACTTGATCTTAGAGTAAAGAAGATAAGTCTCCCACCTCCAGAAGACTAATGCCCCTCCTCTGCTGACATTAAACCAAACACCATCATCTGCAGTCCAAGGGTCAGGTAGGTCTTCCATGATCCTGAAGGAAAGTTGAAGTTATTCATGGAGGTAGACTTCCAGAAGTATGCAACGAATGTAACGACCCGGTTTCCCAAAACATACATAATATACGTCATTTAACATGTCATACATAACGTCGTTACTTTCATAACAAAATACATAATAATTCACATCCGGTCCCAAAGTCTCAAAACTATACAATACAAAAACGTAAACATATCCTAATCTTCATCAGCTATCAACCGCCTCCTACGCTTTATTCTTCCCTTTGCTAACAAAAGATCCTCGACCTGGAATACATATTTTTGAAAGGAAAATGAGGGTTAGACCAAAAGGTCTAGTGAGATAATCCATGTTAGTTTATAAATCCTTTTTATAAAACACACATATACCATAAATAATTAAATACCAAGTAAGACTCGTGCATCGTGTTCATCTCCTCATTCCCATGGCCAAATTAGCTGGTTGCGAGCCAACTAATCAATTAACTTCACTGTACAACAATTACAGCCAACAACACCGTACGACAATTACAGCCAAAACTCCACCGACTATTAGTTCCGCTAACGTATACTCGTGTAGTGCAATATACATATAAATACAATATATATCTCAATATATCATATTGTCATTTATAAACACTTAATCACACTATTTATCACATTCTCAAACCACACATATATGTATTCCAGTTGAAAACATTTTAAAGTAAAACTCACCTTGAATGCTTAAAAATACGCTTCCAAGCCTTTCTTCGAGTTATCCGATCCTTTATCCAAAATTCTCAGAATCTGAAACCATTTACATACAAATATCTCCTTACCAACTTATGTATAAGACTTACTAGCAGGCTAAGGACTCTAGATAACTCAAACCCTAAAAAATAACCAAACAGCTAAACTATCCGGACAACACAAAACAATCCGGACAACAGATCTTTCCGGACAGCATAACCTTTCCGGACGGCATAAACAATCCGGACGACACCCGGAAACCAAAGTAACCCGGATACCATCCGGTATCTTATATCATCCGGAAACTTAAAGAAAAGGGGTACTTACCGGGTAGATGAATCGTCCGGACACCAGCAATCAAAAGTACCGGACACTACCAATGAACTATCCGGACATATTCAATCTATCCGGAAACCACTGACTGTTCATCCAATTTCCACCCAGAATCCGACTGAATCACTACCAGATGTGTAATTGACTATTCTAATCCAATAGAAACCTTCTAATAACAATTACAAACACAAAATACAAAGGAACTTACCTTATTTTCACTTCCAAGTACTCCAAATTGAATCCCTAGCCTTCTTATCTTCTTTTGCTTCTTTTCTCCCCAAAACACTTACACACACACACTTTCAATATCTGGATGAATTCTGCTGAATTGAAATATCTAAATATCCTAAGGGATAATATCCATTCCATATTTAACATTTAGACCTTTAACTATCCACTAATGACCAAATACCCTTAAACTTATAAATTCACCCTATCTTACCCTAAACATCAATTATACAGTCAACTTTATTTAATGGAAAGGGATTTTAACTAACGAACTTACCCGGGGTATTACAACGAAAACCCTTCTTGAGTTCATATCCAATCTTTTGGAACACAGAGGATCTGAATTCATGAACCTCACCTTCGCAAACAGACTAATCGAGGTCATTGATTCGGTCATCAGCTTCAGAAACCTCTGCATGAACATGTTCCGTGAACTCAGAGATGGAGGACTCACCAAGTCAATCAATGACTTCCCAAACGCAAGAGTCTGACCTCTGCAATTATCCTACTTTTGTCTACCTTTCAAACTCTGTAATTCATTTCAAATCATGTAAATGCCTCTGCCATAATAGTAATGAAAAGTAAATTTCTTACAGCGGTCAAATGTTTCACCTCTTGTTGTTCTTAGCCTAGAAATCATGCAACTTTCAAATTTTTTATTTTTCAATACTTAGGGGGAGATTGTTAGCTCCAACTTCTGTTCTAAGAAGTATTGAAAAATAGGCTAAGTGAAGATCATCGACAGAGCCTCTGGCGGACACCAAGAGCAACCTTCTATTGGAACTTTCACCAGAAGACTTTCAGAGGACAAGGCCACAGAGCCTCTATGGTATGAAGACTTTGAAGACTCAGAGATTGAAGATCAAAGACAAAGACAAACGTGCTTCTCACGTGCCTATGTTGTACGAAGATTCTGAAGATCATTCGTACAAGGCGTGCCCTGTACTTTCCACGTGTCATCCTCTGATGGGCAGCAGCTTTTACAGTAGGCGGCGTACTACATCAACGTGTACCAGGATCTGTCCCACGATGTTGTCTTTTGTACCTTAGTACTTCTTGTCTACTATTTGTACCCTGTAAGTAGTATAAATAGAGGGTCTCTACCAGACCTTTTCTGGTAACTCTTACACTACACACACACCAGCTTAGAGTATATAATCTGTATCACACACTTAACAGTGTTCTTGGTGTTCTTGAAAGAATCAATTGAAGTTGAATCATTGAACTAAACTCTTGTTTTATTGTTGTTTCACTTGCTTGATTCTATGTGTGTAATCTACCATCGACATCAACATATTTTGCTTATAATACGCTTCCGCATCTACATCATTATATTCTGTTTTAAGCATTTATCGTTGATATATCATTGTTGATTCTTATTGTGGGATCAACAAGTACCATTACCTTCAGCCAGATCAGTTAATCCATCAATCACTACCGATGGAAACCCAGATCATGCAGTCATCCACCCGAGTGATTACATGCCTATCAAGTTCAACAACCATCATATTGACTTTGACCATATCAACATCAACTATGCTGTCAAAGAATTTTTGAAGGGGCATCCTCTTTACTATGCCTTGAATCATATAGTTAATGTACTGATGCTTTATGTTCAGCAAGCATGGAAGACCATAACCTTCGTCTATGAAAACAATCATCCACGTTTTGATATTCAGATTGATGATTTCATAACCTCTCTGGATTATCACAGACTGAGGCTTGTGCTGAAGCTGCCAGAACCAAATTCTAGACCGGGCAGAGTATCTTTTGATCCTTTCCCATCAGAAGCAGAGGTCCTTGATGGTATTCGGGCACTTAGATATGTGGGTGAACTTACCCAGATCAGTGAGTTCTATAAGGGGAATCTCCCTCCGGTGTGGTACACACTTTTATCCGTCATTAACCGATGTTTGACGTCACAACACTCGGGAATGGATAATGCCAGCATTGGAATTCTGAAGTTGTTTCACACGGTAGTCTATCACCTACATGAAGACTACTCAGTGAAATTCTGGAATGAGCTTCAAGAAATAGTCGAAGCCAAGCCTAACAACAAAACCAAGACGTTTCTTCCATATATGAGGTTCTTACAACTCATTGTTCACGATATGCTATGTTCAAATAGAGAAATTCCCATACGTCTCTGACATCCATCAGTACCAGAGAAGGCAATGAAATACCTTCAGAATAAGAAACAACGGTTCTCTTATGAAATGCCTATTCCTGAAGGCTTACTCTGATAAGCTGATCTAGACGCTGAGTGTATTAGGGAGTATAGGGAGTCTATGGTCCAGCCAGAGTCGGATGGACCTACCCCAGACTCAAACCCTAATAGAGAGGTGTTTGTGAGGGTTCAGGATGCAAGGGCTACTGAACGGGGTGAGCAGAGGGAAAATTTCAAGAGGGGAACTGGTGGGGTTCAGACTTTTGTACCTGAAGACATACGGTCATCGTCTTCGGACACGCAATCTGATGATCGTATGGTTCAAGCCGACTCAGCACTGATTCCACCTCATATTGGAATAGTTGCTTCAGCCGGGGTACTAACAATCTGATGATGGTTCATAATCTGATAATGCGTCGGATTCAGCTTCTGAAATGAACATGGATGGTGACAACAATGATGATGGAAATGATAATGATGATGATTTTGGCCCTGACAACCAAGGTAGTGCATCATTCTTTTGTGATGTTGCTGATTTCCTGGAGTTCTCTAATGTTGTTGTGGATACTGTTGTATCTAATGTATTGGGAGATATAAGGAGATTCGAGGGAGATTTATTTGAAAATATATCAGTGAGTCTGCGTGTGATGGGCGAGATAGAAGATGCGAGTGTGAGTGCTACCTTAACTTTCTATACCAGACGGGCAGCCACATCTGCTACTAGATTTCATTTGTTGGGATTTGGTATTGAAAAAGACGTTAGTAGCCCACTAACGCACTTGCACACCCAAGCCATCCGGCCACTCAGCTTCCTCTCAACATGAAACTGTTTCATTTTCACACGGGAATGAAGCACAACTGCTATCTAGCTCTGACTTGGAGAGTCTAGGTATTGAAACAGAAAGACTTTTTCCCCAGTCTTCAACTTCTATTCGTGCACAATCGAGTCTAGATCATATTGCTGATTTATTAAATTCTTTGACTCGGACACTGCCACATTTTTCTGCTATTGTCGAAAGTCTTTGTGACCCGACTGGAACACTCCGAGTAGATCCTACTTTAGGACTACAAGGACAGAGTGGAAGTCCTACCAATGTTAACGCTATTCCAGCATTGAACGTAGGCAACACAGCTGTTAATCCAACTGTCATGTCAACAGGTAATCTAAGTGAACCTGGTGTTACATTACCCAACTTCGTGTCAAGGTAAATTGTCAACGATGCCCTAAAGGCTGTTGAAGAGCGAATGATGAAGGAGCTAGGAAATATTAAGAGGATGTTGAAAGGAAAGGATCCAGTGGTTGATAACGAGCCTGAGCAAATACTTGTATAACCTCCACCTGTACTGTCTAATCCAAGTATTGATGAGCTTAAAGATATCCTTTTTGCCAAACTCTAATCCATTTCACCTGATGAACCACAAAACAAAACCCTTATCTCTCTGCTATAAAACTTTCAACCTAACCCACGTACTCAACCTTCCCAATCAACCTCTACATCAGTGACATCTTCAGAGTTCTCTGCTTTCAAATCTGAAGTTCTATCCAGTTTATCAGACATGAAGAATTCCATTGATACTCTAGCTGAAAGGGTAGCATCCTTGGAGAAATCTTGCAAGTCTTAAGTTCAAGGGATTACATGATCATGATGATGATAATGATGATCATAATGATCATGACGGGGAGATGAGCAAGAGACAGAAAACTTCTGAAGTTGAGACAAATAATTTGGTGAATACACTGAGCACATAAGAGGAAGTTGTAAAGATGTTTGAGTCTAGTGCTCAGGGTGAGGAAAGTGGCAGGCAGATTGTTTTGTATATAGATCCTGATGCAGAACCAACGGTTGAAAAGCCCGAGGTTAATTTGGAGGAAATAAGGGATATTGCTGATATGTATGTGGAAGTGTGATAACGCCACTTTTTGGCGTTATTTTCGGTCCTAAAACCAATAAGATTGGCTTGTATTTAAGCAAAGAAGCGGAATTTTACGGTTTATTTAGTGAAATGTGCAGGTTATTTAAAAGGCAGTAACCATCGAGAAAAGAAGCTAAAAAGAGCCCAAAAGGAGCGCAAACGAAGCCCAACGGAAGCCCGAGATCCAAGCCCAAGACCCGCACCCGAACCAGGACCCAAAGCTGACCCACCAGCTCAGAAAAGCGCGTGACTTGCCACGCGACTTGCAAGTCGCGCAGCAAGTCGCCTAACCCTCTGTTCCAGCCAATAAGTTTGGCGTTTTTCCAATTTTTAGGTCATTCTCGACACAACCTGGACACGACGAACGACAGACGACTTGGGGCGATTTTGGGAATTTTTTCGGAGCTTTTGGAGCCACGATAGAGGATCGATTGGAGTCAGATTCATCATGCGAAGTAGATACGAGCACACGAGAAGGGAGTCACCATTACATTCATCGTTTCCACTTTCATCATGTTTACATACACGTTTTCATCCTTTTTCTTTGTGTTTGAATCCACCACCAACATGAACTAATTTCTATATGTTGGGGGTTGGAATGAATTTGATTTAAGCATATAAACATGTAACTTGAGACTTTTATCAGTTTTTCCTATATTAATGAAGCATGTGATTTGGATTTTAATGCTTTTGTGAATTTGGCCAATTTACAATTGATTTGTTGTTTCTAATTAAGTTCGAGAGAATTAATTGTGACTAGAACTAGAAATTGCATGCCTAAGGTGAGAAAGGGGATAGAGATATACCGAGTAAGCCTTAGTCCCGTTAAAATCTTGAGCTTAATGTATTTTGAATTCCATAGGTGAGATCGAGAGATAAACTTGTGGTTTTCAAGATAAAACTCGTAGTTGCTCGAAAGAGAACAACGGAGATTTTTACAAGATTGGGTATTCATTATACGGAATAACTGGTAACTGTTTTGAGTCAATTGTTTGTATGTGGAAGTCTTAGGATTTCCAACCCTCAACTGTTTTCTCTATCTGAAGTTCTTAAGATGTTTACTGTTTGTGTGTTGATTTAGTTTTGTTTGCAATTAAGTAAGTTATAAACCAACCACTCCAATTTCGATAGTTCAGTTAATAGAGTTTATAGTAATTGTAATACTCAATTCCTAGTTCCTGTGGATTCGATACTCGTACTTCCGTACGTATTACTTGATTTCGACACCGTACACTTGCGGTTAGATTTAAGGGGGTGATACCCGCCTATCAAGTTTTTGGCGCCGTTGTCGGGGAACTAGTTGCAACTGATAGCACTACCAGCTATAAGCGCTATTAGATTGAACATTTTTTTATTGCTTTGTACCTTCACTTTCAGTTTTTGGATTGCTAATTTTGTTTGTTTCTCGTTTCAGGTACTAATTGGTTTATGCCAAGGAAAACCCGAGGGGAGAAACTCGAACCGGTCGATCCGGAGATTGAGAGAACCGCCCGTCGATTACGCAAGGAAGCAAAAGCTAAAGAACACGTCAAGATCGAGATGGCTGACGAAGTACCTCCGGAAAGATATCCTATGCGGTCGTTTTCCAATCCTAATGTGGCAGCCGCACGAATAGGCGTCCAACCGCCCGCCACTGCAGCAAATTACTTTGAGATTAAGCCGAGTACCATTATCATGGTACAACAGAATCAGTTTGGGGGAGCACCTACTGAAGATCCCCATGCCCACCTTCGTACATTTGAATGGATTTGCAATACGTTCAAGATCAATGGGATAGAGGAAAATGCCATCAAGCTAAGACTGTTCAGCTTCTCACTCAAGGGTAGAGCTGAAATTTGGATAGAAGGCTTACCAGCGGATCAGATCACCACCTGGGCAGACCTGAAGGCCGCATTCCTCCAGAAATTCTTCCCACCGGGAAGAACCGCTCAACTAATGGCCGACATTACTCACTTCGCGCAATGGGACCAGGATACCCTATATGAAGCATGGGAGTGATACAAGGATATGTTGAAGAAGTGTCCACATCATGGGTTACACGGTTGGGTTATTATCTAAACCTTCTTCGGAGGACTTCACCCGCAGTTCAAAAATGATATCACTGCTGCAGCGGGTGGAGCCCTAATGTAAAAGACGTATGAAGAAGCGGTCGCCTTGATCGAGAACCTAGCAGAACATAGCTTTTCTACTCCAAGATCAGCTGTTAGAAGAGTTGCGAGTGTTCAAGAGTCGGATGAGCTAAAAGAAATAAAAGCTCAATTAGCTACGATCACGAACCACCTGAAAGGAGGAAGTCCACAAGAACCTGAGCAAGTTCAGTTCTAACAGAACCGGAACAACCAACCGAGGAATGATCCTTTCACGAATACCTATAATGAGGGGTGGAAGAAGCACCCGAACTTCTCTTGGAGTCAACCCGGTCAACAACAGCAAGGTAATTTTTTTAACTTTTCTAATTCTTCCAATACTAACAATGCTTATCGTCCTCCAGGTTTCAACCAAAGGGATTTTAATGAGGGACCATCTATGGAGAAGAAACTGGGGCTGGAGGATATGATGATGAAGTTCATGACCAAGATGGACAACACGGTTGGAGAGTTAGCGAGCACGGTCAATACGGTAAAAGCCGCAACCGATCAGAACACTGCATCCATCAAGATTCTCGAGAGGCAAGTGGGGCAAATTTCGGAAGCCCTACAAAACCGACCTTCCGGGACCTTTCCGAGTCAAACCGAAAGGAAAAACCAGGAAGAATGTAATGCCATCTATTTGAGAAGTGGCAAGGAGCTGATCAAGGAGACTACACGAGAACCGCCATCAAAAGAAACCGATCCTAAAGAGAAATAGGTTGAGGCTGTAGACATGGATGAGTTGGAAGCTGATGAAGAGGTGGTAATTGAAGAAAACCCGGAGGATGAAGAGAAGAAGAAGAAGCAATCAAGGGTCCCAAAGCAACTACCGGTCAAGCCGGTAGTCAAACCGTTCGTGCCACCGCTACCATTTCCGAATCGGGTGAGGGCGCATAAAGATGAGGAACAGTTCAAGAAGTTCCTCAATGTCTTCAAGAAGCTACACATCAACATTCCCTTCGCAGAGGCACTGGCACAAATGCCAACCTACCTCAAGTTTATGAAGGAGATTCTATCCAAGAAGAGGGCGATCGATCACCAGTCCACCGTTGCACTTACTGAAGAGTGTAGCGCGATCATCCAGAACAAGCTTCCCCCGAAGCTTAAAGATCCAGGGAGTTTTTCAATCCCTATTCAAATTGGGAAGTTTAATTTTGATAAAGTGTTGTGTGATCTAGGAGCGAGTATTAACTTAATGCCTTTATCTATTTTCAGGAAACTCGGATTGGGAGAGGTGAAGCCGACATATATGACGCTTAAACTCGCGGATCGATCGATCGTGTACCCGTATGGAGTGGTAGAGGATGTACTAATCAAGGTCGGCAAGTTCTACTTCCCGGTGGACTTCGTGGTGCTAGACATAGATGAAGATGTAGAAGCTCCGCTGATACTGGGAAGATCCATCTTGGCCACGAGTAGAGCATTGATAGACATGGAAGAAGGAGAGATGACCCTGAGGGTTGGAGACGAGAAGGCGGTATTCAAGATGTTTGAGAGTGGAAAGCATAGAGACGGAGCTGGTCAAGGAAAGCCAGCTATGGAAGAATCCGCGAAGAACCGCAAGTGTCGGCGATTCGAGTCCGCGGATACCGAGCCGGGTTGAGAACCACATAGTCGTGCCACGACTTTAACTACGGCGCTGGGTGGGAGGCAACCCACCAAGGGTTGCGTTTTCTTTTACTTTCTGCGTTTTGAGTGTTTTTATTTACAAAAAAAATAAAAAAAAATAAATACATAAATAAATAAAAATAAAGTAATTCTGAAACAGAGACTTACGCGACTTGTGCCGCGGTTTACAAGCCGCGTGCCAAGTCGCGGGGGGCCCTGAGTTTTTTTTAAGTTTTTTGTTTTCTTTGCTTTGTTTCGTTTGTTTTTGAATTCCCCTTCTCCGTCTTCTCCGATGTCTTCCAACTGGGCGTTCCAATCTTTCAAGAGAATCTCTCCGGGCAAACAGGTATGTTCTAACCCTCTGTATTAATGAGTGGTTTATGATGTTCGTCTCATTATTAAGTCAAACGAGATGCAACAAACCTAAGTTTCACTTAGGTTTGGGGTGCCTCGCTTTTTAAACACCTACACACTCACTTTTACCCCTGTGCAAACCTCGGTTTCACCGAGGTTTGGGGTTGGCTTATTTGACAAACCTAGGCCACGGCCTAGGTTTGGGGTGGCCAGTTTTTTTTTAATGAGATTGTGCTTTAATGTTATGTCTGCCTGTCTGTACATGTAATAACCGCACAACGATACTTGTTTTAGTATCGCCTACACCGACACTCGCACATTGGGGACAATGTGTGGGTAAGGTTTGGGGTTGCCCAGTCGGGCCCACGTTTATGCACGTAGATTTCCCGCACCTCTGCATGCTTAGATCACATTAGCTAAAATTGTTGTTTTGAATGATTGAGGCCAACCATTGTGGGAAGAATCTTATGATAGTGACGTGACCATTAGGGAAAGACCGGGAAAGGACATGACTAGGGACATTAGTGGAGACCACCCATTAGTGAGATTTGAGCCTAAAAGACGCTTTTCATTTCGAGGGATTCATACACGAAAATCGTATACACTTTTTCGAGTTCCTTGTCGTGAATATAGAATGATCTCGCTATATTATTGCATTGGGTAGCAAAGACAACCATCGGGATATTGGGAAAGGGTATAGTAGACCAAATCGTGTGGACCTTAAGATGTGATTCCAGGCAATGTGTGATTTGTTTTAACCTGTGTTTAGCTATCGTACCTTTTTACCCATTTGTGTGTATCCATAACCCTTTTTGTAGCCAAACACTCACCTTGCTCGTTTCTAAACCCACCTTTAAACCCGAACAGAAAGCCTTAGCCAACCTTATCCGAAAGTGTGTCAATCAGAAACAGTACAGGCCAGTTATGTAAATAGATAGAAAAGAGGGCCAATGCAGCCCCAATTTGAATAAAGAGGACCAATGAAGTCCCAACTAAAAAAAATGTTAAAAAAATCAGTTCTTTAGATAGCTTGACAACAGCTCAATAAGAGAGTCAAAGCGACTCCAGTAGTGATAAAGAGTGCCAAAAGATAGAATGTGAAGAAAGTTCATAACTGCTAATGTTTGACACACCAAGGATCTTTGAACCGTTTTACCCTTCATTTCTTAGCAGATACCCTAGCCCCGTTACAACCCTTGTAAAGACCTGGATGATCTTCTGGAAAACGTGATTACGGTATGCTACCACTTTTGCCAATATTCCTTGTCTTTCTACTTGATTCCCTTCTGAGATCGACTTTTTGGACAATTGTGCGTCTTTCATTAGAGTTGTCATGGGATTTTAGAGTATTCTTGTACATAACCTCCCTATACATGACAACATGTGCGATAACCTAGGTTCGAGCGAAATAAGAGAATCCCGTGAGGTAGGGTCGAGGCGAAATGTTTTCCCTAGTGTGTTTGGACCTAGTACAACCTTAATGGAATCGAAGCAGTCACGAGTTCAACTTACAATGGAAGGTCATAGATCAAACGGAATAAGAATGAGGCGAGAGTGAGATAGGCATTCACGGGTATGGGAAATCACCAGTGCATTACATGGTACCGATTGAGAGTTGTGCAGTTATTATATTTCACTGATGTGTGCTTTTATTCTATTTTATCGCTAATTTGCTTGGGGACAAGCAACGCTCGGTTTGGGGTTGTTGATAACGCCACTTTTGGCGTTATTTTCGGTCCTAAAACCAATAAGATTGACTTGTATTTAAGCAAAGAAGCGGAATTTTATGGTTTATTTAGTGAAATGTGCAGTTTATTTAAAAGGCAGTAACCATCGAGAAAAGAAGCTAAAAAGAGCCCAAAAAGAGCCAAAACGAAACCCAACGAAAGCCCGAGATCCAAGCCCAAGACCCGCACCCGAACCAGGACCCAAAGTTGTCCCACCAGCTCAGAAAAGCGCGCGACTTGCCACGCGACTTGCAAGTCGCGCAGCAAGTCGCCTAACCCTCTGTTCCAGCCAATAAGTTTGGTGTTTTTCCGATTTTTAGGTCATTCTCGACACAGCCTGGACACGACGAACGGCAGACGACTTGGGGCGATTTTGGGAGTTTTTTCGGAGCTTTTGGAGCCACGATAGAGGATCGAATGGAGTCAGATTCATCACGCAAAGTAGATACGTGCACACGAGAAGGGAGTCACCATTACATTCATCGTTTCCACTTTCATCATGTTTACATACACGTTTTCATCCTTTTTCTTTGTGTTTGAATCCACCACCAACATGAACTAATTTCTATATGTTGGGGGTTGGAATGAATTTGATTTAAGCATATGAACATGTAACTTGAGACTTTTATCATTTTTTCCGATATTAATGAAGCATGTTATTTGGATTTTAATGCTTTTGTGAATTTGGCCAATTTACAATTGATTTGTTGTTTCTAATTAAGTTCGAGAGAATTAATTGTGACTAGAACTAGAAATTGCATGCCTAAGGTGAGAAAGGGGATAGAGATATACCGAGTAAGCCTTAGTCCCGTTAAAATCTTGAGCTTAATGTATTTTGAATTCCATAGGTGAGATCGAGAGATAAACTTGTGGTTTTCAAGATAAAACCCGTAGTTGCTCTAAAGAGAACAACGGTGATTTTTACAAGATTGGGTATTCATTATACGGAATAACTGGTAACTGTTTTGAGTCAATTGTTTGTATGTGAAAGTCTTAGGATTTCCAACCCTCAATTGTTTTCTCTATCTGAAGTTCTTAAGCTGTTTACTGTTTGTGTGTTGATTTAGTTTTGTTTGCAATTAAGTAAGTTATAAACCAACCACTCCAATTTCGATAGTTCAGTTAATAGAGTTTATAGTAATTGTGATACTCAGTTTCAAGTTCCTGTTGATTCGATACTCGTACTTCCGTACGTATTACTTGATTTCGACACCGTACACTTGCGGTTAGATTTAAGGGGGTGATACCCGCCTATCAAAGTGGTGATAGTCAGTTCTGATGATGAGGATGATACATAGAATGACTATGATAAGCTTTGGAAAGTAAAGGAGGAGTTAGATGATTTGCTAATGATAACTGTTGCTGAGGATGTGCCTGAGTTCAATGAGAAAGAAGTTGAATTTCTACAACAATTCTATGGGCCAGTTACACCAGATGATATTACAGTCAGCCCAATCAACACTCATGATCTTACTGTAAGTTCTATCCCTCTACTTTAATCTACACATGTATCTAATATTCAAGTTTCTAAAATCCCAGTTAGCCAACCTGAAACCACTCAACCAGAAACCATACATCCTGAAATGCCAAAATGCACTGAAGTCAAACCTGAAGAACCTGAAATCCCACCTGTAATTCCATCAACCATACCACATCCTGATCAAGTAGAACCTTCAAACCCTTCAAGTTCACAACTCAGCCTCTCTACATCCAGACAACCCCCGATCAATAAAGTTGGAGAGAAACTAAGACAATTGAAGATGAGAACACCTTTCTTGGAAGATTCAGAAAGAAGGTTGTTTGCTCATTATATTAGAAGACTGAAACCTTATGCGGTGTTGGGGGTAAATGATCTGTCAGACGCTTTCAAGTTTGAGTATATGTACATGATGAAAGCAAAGTGTTAGCCAATTCATTATGTAAGATCTAAGAAATTGATAGTATCTGTGAAGGAGGATTATGCCAAAAAGTGTTACAGATTGTGGTATCATGTGTTTGTTGTGCAAAGGCAAGACTGCAAGACTTATACGTTCTCTGAAGCTGATTTCTATCATCGATTGATAGAAGACTTTGAATTCATGTATCACTATTTTAGATACTTAACTATCAGAAGGGAAGCCATAATACTTGCACTAATGCCATCAAGAGGTTTCTGAACAGACATATCCTCTACATTCATTGTTATGACTTTCAGCTTGGATTGGAAAGTGATCAACCAATAGTGAACATGATAAGGCCAAATTAGAGGATACCTGATATAGAGAACCTGCCTTTGTATATGATTTTGGAGGAACCGGAGTTCAGGGTGATATACAAGAATGAAAGGGGTGAAGAGAGGTTTCTAAGGTTCAATGAGATAGCAAAGTATTCAGATGGTTCATTGAAAGTTATAAGACTTCAGTTGGGGAACATACTTCAAATGAATGATAGAGAACGTAGAGAAAACAGAATGCCTACAACTGAAAGAACTTTGCTGTCCAGAGCACTGAATAAGATTGATGAAAAAATTAATTTCAGAAGAACTATGAGGAGGATAGAAACTTATCTTGGAGTCAGAAGAAGGAAAAGACCACTGCTGCCTTGATTCCAAAGGGGGAGAATATTAGAGTACTTTTATGTTGTAATCAAGTTTAGCAGTTGGTTATGTTTAAACTGTTATGATTTATCTGTGTGCTTAGTAGGGTCAAGGGAATGCCTTGACCTACTATAAATAACACTTGTTCTTACTTCATTTGTAACTATGAGAATCCTGTAACACTTTTGAGAATATATGGATGACAAGTTTTCTCTCTCTAGATTTTGATCTTATTTGCTTATTCTCTCACTAGAATCCGTGACTTACAAAAGTGACGTTTATTTGTCGAAACCGTCACCACAACATGACATACGTTGATGTTTATCTGTCAAAATCGTCCCTGTAGTATGACATACGGTGACGTTATTTTTCAGAATGTGACACTTAAATTTCAAAGACCGTCACTATAACATGACATACAGTGACGTTTATTTTTCAGGATCGTCACTGTAGCATGACGTACTATGACGTTTATTTACTAGACCATCACCATAGCATGATGTATCGTGACATTTATTTTTAAAAAACGTCACAGTAGCACGATGTATGGGGATGTTTATTTCTAAAAACCGTCACAATAGCACGATGTACAGTCACCTTTATTTATGAAAATCGTCACAGTAGCAAGACATACAATGACATTTATTTATAAAAACCATCACTATAGCACGACGTACAATGACGTTTATTATTAAAAATCGTCACTGTTACATGACATACAGTGACGTTTATTTTTCAAAACCGACACTCTAACATGACATACAATAACGTTTATTTTTCAAAATCGTTACTGTAGCATGACATGTTGTGATTTTGTCATAAACATGGATAAATTATTATTTTTATTCCATGTAAATTTGGATTGTTTCCATGATTAGAAAAAATAAGCATCTAAAAACATAAATATAAAATGGTTGTTTTGTAGTTGCTGATATTTAGCATGTAATTGTTGGACTACCTGTGTTTTCTCGAATTACGTAAAGCAAATATTGTGATTTTATTGAAGTTGGACAAAAAGACCTAAACAAATACTCAGACCAACCCGAAACAATCTTGATCAGCTAAATACCAGGTGTCCATGTTTAGATCCGAATATTTGAGTCGGGCAAGATTTATTCGGACCGGTCGAAAACTAGGCTAGGCTTTGTGGCGAAATAGATCAGATCACACTGGTTCGAGTCCTAGTTCTTTTTCTTTTGATATTTTGTCGACCAAAGTTAAGTTATAAACATTAAAGTTACGTACCAAAAACAAAAAACTTGAAACATTGGTTTCTTTAGAAACAAAAATGTATCCAAAATGAGATGTCAACCCGAGGCTTGGACCGACTGTTTTTTTTATCGGTTTGTGCCTACCAATACTATATATGACATTCAGTGACGTAAATTTCTGAATCGTTACCGTATCATGACATACAACTGTTGGTGCTAAAATGTTAATTGTATCCAAGTTAAAGGACTTGTTTTGTAACTTTATAGTCTAGGTATAAATAGCCTAGATTCCGTCTTTGTTCATAACTCTTGTAACTCTTGCAACTCAATCACTTGTAATATTCTCTCTACATTTTGTAACTGAATCCTTGATGTTAATGAGAAATGACCAGTGATTCTTGATCATATCTTTATATACTTGTTTTTGGGATCACAAGTGGTATCACAGCAAGCAGATTCAAGCAAGATTTGAACAGATTTGAGGATTTTTTGGGGTATTTTTGAAGTTTTCGGACCTAGGATCGAAATTAGTGATTTAGGATGTTTTGAGTTTGGTTGTTGATTCAGAGGTGTTCGTTTTGATTGTGTGAAGAAATCTGTGCAAGAAATTTGATCGAAAGAACTGATTACAGTGGATTTTGATGGATTTTTAGTATTTTTTGGTGACTTGCTGTTTTGGATCGAAAGGTCTGGATTTTGTTAGTTTTTGGTGTTGTTTTCTTCACAAGAACTACTCAGAATAGCATTGCGATCCTTCGTTCAAAGTTTGGTATCAATTGGAGGAGTTTAGAGTGATAATTCGGACTTAGCAGAAAGTTTGGTTCGAAGTTCATAGAAGTCGCACAAAGCTATTCTTCAAGTCTTCAAAGTTCTCGCATAAAACTGATATTCATCCTTATCGCACAGAACTTGAGCGATAAGAATTTTTCATCGCACACGGGTTGAGTGACAAGTACTGTTCATCAAGTTTGATTGCACAAGTAGTGACCGATAACTACTGTTCATTGTCTTTTGTTGACCGACAACTTTACCTCATCGCACAGTTTGGTGACCGAGAACCTCTTTGATCGCATAAGTATCACCCGAGAACTACTGTACACGATCCTCATCGCACAAGTATCGTGCGACTACCACTGTTCATCGCATACTTGTTGTGCGATAACTTTTTACTGTTCACTGATTTTGCTTGTTTGTCTGTTTAAAGATCATTAACAGGTAAATTGTAAAGATGATGAAAAACGAAGTGATGATGTCACTTGGAACCGAATCTCGTCGTATGAGCAATGGAAGGATAGATTCTTGGACTTTATTGAAAGACAACAAAATGGAGAAAATCTACTATTGTCTCTGGAACATGGACCGATGAAACCAATAATGTCTCCTGTTCTTGCTCCTAATGCACAAGAAGGAACTCTAAAGGTGAAACCTATTGGGGAATACACAATTGAAGAAAAGGCATGATTCGATGCAGATAAGAAAGCCAGATCTTACTTAATCATGGGCATACCGATTGAAATCTACAACAAGATAGATAGCTATAAGGATAATGCTCATGAGATGTGGGTTCAATTACAGAAGAAGTTATAAGGCTCTCAAATAGGAAACCGAATGAAAATAACTCTGTGTATTAATAGATATGAGGAGTTCAAGGCAAAAGAATATGAGAGTTTGTCTCAGACTTATGACAGATTTATCTTTCTTCTAAACGAGCTGAGCAAGAACAAGACAAGGAAAGATACAATTGAGGTCAATGTTAAATTTCTAAGTATATTACAACCTGAATGGAAGAGTGTGTGTCGAAGAATGAAACAGAACCCAAGACTATCCACAATGCTTTTACATGAGTTATTCGAAACCATACAACAAGATGAAGAAGAAGTGGAAGAAGTCAAAGAGAAAAGGAATAAGAAGAAGAAGAAAGAAATTCATGATCCGGTGGCACTCAAGGTTGATACGCATTCAAACAGTTATCTGAATGAGAGTTCTGATACTTTTGAGACTTGTTATAAGGAAAATATCTCTGATGACGGAGCTGAGTTAGAACAAGCTATGCTTTTACTAACCAGGCATTTTCAGAAAAGATTTTATAAGACGCCGTCTTCTAACAATCTGAGATACACATCTGGTTCGAGGAAGTTTGAGAACAAGAATAGATTTGAAGGAAAGCCGTCTGAGGAAAAGAAGTATGAGGAAGTTGAGAAAAAGTTTGAGGAAAGGAATAGAGGTGATGGTAAGAAAAGGTTTGATGAGAAAAAGGCAACTGACGTTCCAAAGTGTTACAATTGTGGCACACCCGGTCATTATGCTAAGGATTGTAGGAAGAAGGTCGTTAAGAATTCTGACTACTACAAAACAAAGATGATGTTAGCCAAACAAAAGGAAGTGGGGAAGGCTTTACTTGTTGAAGATGAATACTGGCTAGACATGACCGACGATGAGGCTGAAAATGAAGAGGAAGCCAATATGTGCCAAGCAGAAGTTGATTCAGATGAAGAGAACACTTCCAACAGTGACTCTAAGGTAAATCCAATTCCTATACCTCCTTCTGTTGATCGTGAAATAGCTACTTTACGCCATGAATTAGCAAATTCACGTAGTGAATTAGCTACTTTATACCGTGAATTAGAAATCATGACACCGGCTGTTCAAGATTTAAGAGCCAAGTTGGAAAAGCAAAGAGAAAAAAACAAAGATCTAAGTCAAACTATTCTTGATGGTAATCTTGAGAGAGAAAAGAAAAATGATGAAATTAAAACTCTCAAAGATCAACAAGAAAAGCTTGAAAAGGATAAGACATTTTCTGATTCTCAAATATCTGATCTAACAAAGAAAATCAAAGAGCTAGAAGATAAGAACAGTGAAAGTGAAGTTTCTTTGAAAGATATTACCACTCAAAATACATAGTTTTTAGACAAAATTAAAGATTTGGAAAAGAAGCTTTATTTGAGAGATCAAACTGAGCAAACTATTCATATGAACAAACCAAGGTTAGTGAGTTCTCTCAACAAATATTGGGGACTTGGTTATGAAAATCCTAAACGTTTGGCAAAGGTAAGTAATTGTCTACCAACGTTATATGATTTTAAATACTTAAGATATGCTAGATATTTTCCTGAATTTGTTCTCCAGTGGACGAACGAAGAAGAAATAAGAGAAGAGGAAGTAACGAAAAGATTAACCACAACAAAAATGCAACTTCCATTTTGTTATACTAAAGAGACTGCAAAATATCAAAAGAATCTGAAAGGAACACTTTCAAATGATTATTTTGACATCTATGTTGTTTAACCTAATTGTGAAAAACCTTTTGAAGCAAAACGATATGTTCCACCTTTGATTCTGGAAGGAAGAATTTGCGAACTTGAAAATTCTATTCTGGAACAAAGAATAAAATTTGATTTAGAAAAGGATTTTCTTTTTGCTATTTTTACAAATAATGTTAAAGAATTATCTTCTGAGTTCGAGAAAAAGGTTGACAAAGAAAACGACATTCTTGAAAAATCTCTAGTTAAAAGGTTTTCAGATTCCTTCAAGAAATCTTTTGATGAAAAGCAGAAAATTAATCAGAAGTGTTTCCATCTTTCAAAGAAAGTTTCGGATCTTGAGCAAATTTTGATCTCTGAGCATAATCAATTTGAAAGTGAAAAAGCAAATTTTGCAAATGAAAGCAAATATTTTGAAGAAAATATTAGTGAGCTTTCACATGAAGTAACTGATTTAGAAAGTGCTTTGGAAAAGGAGAGAAAATAATTTGCTTCAAAAGCGTGGTGTAATCCTGAAAATTCTTCTTCTAAAAAGGGTTTTGAAGTTCATCTATTGATTCTGATTCTGATGAGGATTTTCAATCTAACTCTGTTTCCAAGGAGAATTCAAAGCCTGAGGTTCATGATAAAGGAAAAGCCTGTGAATTTGATTTCTCCAAGAAGCTTCCGGACCATAATGATTTTATTTTGAAAAATGAAATACCTTCTAGTACTTTCTGTATGGGTGTGTGTTTAAATACAAAGAATGATTCTTTTTATGAAAAACCCTTAAAGAAAAGAAAGAAGAACAGAAAATCAAAGAAAAACACTTCTCATCATTCTAAGACTTCTGACTCTAGATTTTCTGACTTTTCAGATAAGTTTGTGAATCCGAAGAATGTGAATAGAGAATGGCGGATGAAGCAAAAGACTACTTTACCAACCAAACAGAATGTCAAAAATACTTGTTTTTCAAATAAGAAACAACATGTTGCGAATGATAAACGACAACTTGTAAATTCTTACAAGCGTTACTCAAACAAGCAATTGTTGAGTTTTTCAAATCATGAATGTTTTTGTTCTGCTTGTGGTCGTAACAATCTTTTTGCCAAACCTGGTTCATGTTGTTGGTTTAATTCTTACTATGTTCCAAATGCTAATACTCAAACCAATGTTTCAAAGAAAAAAACCACCAGTTTTCAAAAAGATGTCTCGCACAACTAACCAAAAAGGACCCATTTTCAAATGGGTACCTAAATCTGGTTGATTGCAGAAAAATAATTTATGGAATCTCGACTCAGCGTGTTACAAAGACAAAGACAACACACGAAGATGAAGCACATTGATATTCGATATCACTTCATAAAAGATGTTAGGTCTTAATATGTGTGGAATTAGAAGTTCAGGGTCTTGTCTTGTCACTTCTTGTAAATACCCTTTGGGTATAAGTAGTTTGTGTTTAACCTAGTTTTAGGTTAATGATCATTATTATTGTTAGCAAAACCTTTGTACGGCTACACAGTCTGCCACTGAATCTTGTTCATTCAATTCATCAATACAAGTGAGATTTATGGCTGATTATTGCTGATTGTGTTGATTGCTTATGTATCTGGGATCCACAATTGGTATCAGAGCAGAAGGACGTTGATTCAAATGTATTTTTTTTGTATTTTTCTTGATCATTCATCGCTCGCACTGTGTTCATATAAAGGATTTGATTGCTTCGATTTTGGTGTTAAAACCTAAAATTGAGGCTTGATCAATTCTTCTCATAAGTTTTCTAAGATATATATGTGTTTTCAAATCATCTGGTTGAGTAAAAATTCCTGATTTTTAAAATTCTTGATCTTTTTGGTGTTTGCTCCCTGTTCGTGAAAATTACTAATTTTTCTTGACAAAAGTGCTAGTTGATTCGTTTTAGTAATGTTTTTGTGAGTTTTTGGGTTAGTTTCTTTGTCAGTACTAAGTTCTTGCAGATTACATCTCATCAACTCTGCAGAAATTCAACGAACCGGGTAAGTTTTTCTTGTTTCTGATTTGGTTTCGAAGTCCCGGTAGTAATAACTCCCGGTAGTAATAACTCCCGGTGCTAATATCTCCCGGTAGTGTCTATTCCGATATCTCCCGGTAGTGATAACTCCCGGTATAGGTATCTCCCGGTAGTGATAACTCCCGGTATAGTAATAACTCCCGGTAGTAATAACTCCCGGTAGTAATAACTCCCGGTATTGTCATCTCCCGGTACTTCAACTCCCGGTACTTCAACTCCTGGTACTTCAACTCCCGGTACTTCAACTCCCGGTACTGTGTCATCCGGTAGAACTGTCTTAGGCTGTATTCTGTTAGACTTTGCATTAGTAAGTGTGTTTCGTGTCTTAAAATCCTTTGAATCATCTCACGTCCTACGATCACCACTGCAATCTCAATGGCTTCACAAGACGCACTCGCTATCGGATCTGAGTTCAAGCCTCCTGTACTATATCGTGGGGAATACAATGTCTGGAAAGACAGATTTCTGTGCTTCATTCAAACCAAACCTCTTTATGAGGAGATACTTCGTTCGCTCAAGGAGGGCCCCACTGTTCAACCGTTAATGGATGTTCCTGCTATTGAAGGTGGACCTCCTACCCACAAAGTGCCAAAACCATATGACAAACTGACAGTTGACGAGAAACGTAGAGCTGATGGTGACACGTTAGCAAAAACCTATATGGTTTGCAGTCTTCCAAACAACATCTATTGTAGCATAGACGGCTACAAGGAGACTGCAAAAGGAATGTGGGATCAGTTGGCTAAGATAATGCAAGGCAGTCGAGAGGGAAATCAGATGAAGATCACAAACTGTTTCACTAGGTATGAATCTTTCAAAGCTAAGCGGGGCGAATCTCTAACTGATACATATGAACGCTTCTGTACTCTTCTAAATGATTTGCACAAGAACAATATCTTCAAGTCAAACTTAGAGTGCAACATCAAGTTTCTCAAGAATCTTCAACCTGAATGGAAGGGTTTTGTACTTCATGTCCGCCACAACCGTTCTCTCGAAAATGTTCCGCTGCACGAGATATACGAGATGTTGCTTCAAGATGAAGAAGAAGTTATTGAGCTGATGGGAGATAGCAAATCTAAGGAGAAGGTACATGAAGATCCTCTCGCGTTAATTTCTCACAAGAAGGATAAACAGTAGTCACGAAGTTCTCATCGTGAAAAAGCTCCGAGTGAATCCGAACATGAAGATGATGCACCAGAAAGTGATTCCGATCCTGAGCTAGATAGCATTACGAAAGCTGTCGCCTTATTAACTCGGGAATATGCTCGGAAAAAGTTTTTCAAGAAGCCGACGAATAACAACCAAAGATACTCCACTAATGCTAAGCGTCGGGATTACAAGGACAAGCACGATGAGAAACGCAAGAAGGATGGTGGTAGAAAGAGCAATGATGGGAAGCGAAGTGAAGGAAAGTCTGAAAATCGAGATGATGATGAACCTGTAAAATGCTACAACTACGGGAAGAGAGTTCATTTCGCCAAAGATTGCCGAAAGTCTGTAGTACGTAATGCTGAGTACTACAAGAACAAAATGCTTCTCGCAAGGCAGAAAGAGGCTGGTCAAGCTTTAATGGCGGAAGACGATCACTGGCTGCTCAATACGGATGATGAAAATGAGGAAGAAGAAGCTCATATGTGCTACACTGGTCTGAATCCGGAAGATACTGACTCCGAAAATGACTCCTCCGACGAGCAGAAAGACAAACATGAGTGCCAGGTATGTGGTTCTTCCAATGCTAGCTTGTTAAATCAAATGCATGAAATGGTGCGCACTTTAGATTCTTTTAAAAACAAGGTTAAGACCAAAGACGCCCACATCTCTAAACTAGAAGCCGAGGTTAAGTTAAAATATGATACCATAGGCAAACTAGCTATTGAAAAGGCTGAGGACAAATGTGTGATAGATAATTATCAAACTGAGTGCTCGGCCTATTCAGAATGAGCTAAACTCCTCGAGACCCAACTATCTGAATACACCCAAAAGTTAGAGAAATCTCAAGAGGAATTTTCAAAAACTATCTTGGTTCAAGACAATGTCTTAAAGGAAAATGAAAAATTGACCACAAAGCTTAAGGATCTTGAATCCAAACTTTATAAACTTGGTCAATCAGAACAAACCATCCACTTGAACAAGCCGAAGGAGTTCAAATATTACAACTCACTTTGGGGCCTCGGATACGATAATCCGTGCTACCTAAAGAAGGTCTTGTCTAAGGTTCCCACACTCTATGAATTTGATTTCATGGGCTTAGATAAGATATATGAGGAGTTTGAGGATTTTAAAAGACAAACAGCCATACCTCTACCACCAATAGAGGCAAAACCTAAAACGGATAATCCCTCTTCGGAAAATAACACGAAATCGGATGATGCGCCGCCTAGAAAGAACATAAATGTACAAATCCCTTTTGTGTATGAAACGCTTAATGCATTGTATTTAAAAAGAAAAATTCCTTATCTCCCCAATGACTACTTTGACATCTGCTCTCTTGCTAAAACGGTTGAGACTCCGCCTCCTGTTCCAGCAACCTCAGATGAAGACTCTAATGACCAAACAGAGTTGAAACGGTATGTTCCACCTCTGATTTTGGAAAACATTATTTTTAAACTTGAAGAGTCAATTGTGAGAGATAAGGTGAAATATGAAACCGAAAGGATTGTTCTTTTGGATTCTATTGAAACGCTCAAACAGAATAGACCCGACACGCTACCCGAATTTGAAAGAGAGTCTTATCGAACTGAGATTGCTAAGTTGACGTCTCAACTGGCTGTTTTGGCATCTGAATCCTTAACACTGAGAATGGCTAAGGGGAACTCTATGGATACCCCAATGACGCCGGTCACTACTGAAACAATCTCGTTTGATGATGCTCAGATCTTTTCGGATAGTTCGTCGTGCAAGGCTTTTATCGGAGTGTCTGACGACACTATCCCTAAGCAGTTGAACGTTAAAGATAAAGGTAAGGCCATCCAGTCCGATTTTGTTCAAAAGGATCTTTTACAAATTTTTGACAATCCGTTTGCGAATAACTCCTTATCTGACTCTGATGGAGACACTTCACCTGATTCTGCAAGAAGATTTTCTGAGTTTATGAACTCCACTCCTTGTCATGACGATGATTTTTCTAAATTTGACTTCGATCCGAAGCTTCCTAGTCACTCTAAATTTTTAGATAAATTGCCAGAACCGGTTAATTTTGAGACGGGCGAATGTTCGAATTCGAAAACCGTTTCCAAGACCACTTCAAAAACCAAATCTAAACGTCGGTCTAAAAAACGTGGTACAACCGGTAAAGGCTCCTCTAAATAACCCATTTTCTCAAACTTCTCTAACGCTCAAACTAATGTAATTTCAGATAGTACGGGTCGGGGGAATGCGGCTCGAAGAGAGTGGGTAGAGAAAAATGCTAAGATGCGCCCTGAGAAGAACAAGTCATTTACTTCTGTTTTGAATAATAGGAATAACAACGACAAACATGAATTTGGTTGGAACAATTCTGTTGAACATGGTTTTAAATTTCCTGTTAAACTTGACAATGTTCATCAATTGATTGGTTTTTCGCGTAAATATGTTTGTTGTTCTGTTTGGGGTGTGAATGAATTGATTGACTCTAGATATGCAAATGATTGGGTTGGCTCATATCATATTTTTAATTCTCATGGTTCACGCAAATCCAAACCCAAAAGACCCACCTCTAAACGGGTCTCAAACAATGGTGCTGCACCTAACACCCAAGGACCCACTACCAGATGGGTACCTAAACGCGCTTAATCTCTGTTTTGCAGCCCGGTCATGTGTGGTTTCTCGATTCTGGTTGCTCCAAGCACATGACTGGTAGAAGGGAGCTACTCACCAACTTCAAGGGGAAGTACTGCGGTGATGTTCGGTTTGGGAATGATAATGTGGCCCCGATCATGGGCTACGGCGATCTAGTTCAGGACAAACTCACGATCAAGCGGGTGTCCTATGTAGAAGGCCATGGTCACAATCTTTTCAGCATCGGCCAGTTTTGTGACAAGGATCTTGAGGTGCGATTCAAGGCGAAGAGATGCAGTATTCTAGCTGACGATGGGACGGAAATTCTCGCCGGTACTCGACGGACGAACTTGTACACCATCAACCTCGCCACAATCAAGACTGATAAAGCGGTGTGCCTGATGTCCAAAGCTACTACTCAACAGAAATGGCTATGGCATCGACGGCTATCGCATCTCAACTTCAAGAACATCAATAGGCTGGTGCTGGGAGGACTCGTCAAGGGTATGCCAGAGCTGAAATTCGCGAAAGAACATCTTTGCTCTGCATGCGAAATGGGCAAGATGAAGAAGGTGTCTCACAAACCGAAACCGGTGCCAAGCACGTCTCGACCATTAGAGCTGATCCATATGGATCTATGCGGCCCTATGCGCGTTCAAAGCATGAGTCACAAGAAGTACGTATTAGTGATGGTGGATGACTTCTCAAGGTACACCTGGGTCAAGTTTCTTCGTTCAAAGGACGAGACGCCCAATGTTATCATCAATCACTTAAAGGGAGTTCAAAACAACCTTCAGCTGACCGTAATCACGATTCGCACGGACAACGGAACGGAATTCAAGAATCGTACCATCAGTGACTTCCTCACTTCTCAGGGAATCTCACACACATTCTCGGCAGCCAGGACCCCATAACAAAATGGCGTGGTGGAACGGCGTAACCGCACTTTAGTGGAAGCGGCGCGCACCATGTTGTCACAGTACGAACTTCCTCTGTTTCTATGGGCCGAGGCTATCGCGACGGCGTGCTACACTCAAAATAGATCCATCATCCACAAGCGCTTCAACAAGACGCCTTATGAGGTCATCAATAAGCGCACTCCCAACATCGGATACTTTCATGCGTTTGGGTGCAAATGCTTCATTCTGAACGATAAGGATGATCTCGGCAAGCTCAAGCCGAAGGCGGACGAGGGGATCTTCATTGGCTACTCGACATCTTCCAAAGCATACCGCGTCTATAATAAAAGGACCAAGAGTGTGATCGAGAGTATTAACGTGACCTTCGACGAATTGGTCGACCTGGCTTCTGGACATAACAGTTCGGAACCCGTACTTACTGGAGTGCTGGCTTCTGATTTCTCTCGATCGGAACCCAAGCACACAACAGTTGATCCTTCGTCGTCCAATCCGTCGAAGTCACAACCTTCTGAGTTAGATCTTCTGTTTCAAGATTTTTATAATGATTTATTTTTCCCCCAGTTTCTACTGATGCTTCTTTGAATGCAGATGTAACTATAGTGGTGTCGACCGACATGTCCGGTCCCCCTCCAACCCCCAATGATACTTCCACGGAGGACTCACCGACTTCACCAGTAATTGCGACGACTGCACCTCCCTCATCAGTGGTTCCTACCACTCCTTCCTCTGGAGCGAGCAATGGCTCGGACGCCACTGCCACATCTTCGTCCACCGCTGTTGTATCTCCACCTGTGGCCGTTCCAAGACTACATCCAGTTCCATCCCTTGAAGCTGTTCAGAATCTACCCCTTGGGTCCTATGTCGATGCGGATAATTCAGAACCTCTTTCGGAGCCTCTTCCCCATACGAGGAAATGGACTCGTGCACATCCTCTAGAACAAATCATCGGTGATCCGAATGCCCCCGTTCAGACTCGGACTACCACGGAAGCTGGAGACGACGTCGCACCTGCATTGCTGAGTAATACTAAAAAACGTGCGGCAACCGGAAATGAATGTCTATTCTCTGTTTTCCTGAGCAACGTCGAACCTGCCTCCGTGAAAGATGCCCTACACGACCCGGACTGGATAATAGCCATGCAAGATGAGCTCAACGAGTTCGAGAGTCTCAAAGTATGGCGTCTGGTCCCTCGCCCGAAGAATCGAACCATCATTGGAACGAAGTGGATCTTCAAGAACAAAAAGGACGAGAATGGTGTCGTGGTTCGAAACAAGGCACGTTTGGTCGCTAAGGGGTATCGACAACAAGAGGGGATCGACAACGAAGAGACGTTTGCACCAGTGGCCCGAATCGAAGCCATTCGGATGTTTCTCGCGTACGCCGCCCACAAAAACTTCACGGTCTATCAAATGGATGTGAAGACGGCGTTTCTGAATGGAGATCTAAAAGAAGAGGTATACATCTCTCAGCCAGAGGGTTTCATAGATCCGGATCACCCGAACCATGTGTATCGACTCGACAAAGCATTATACGGACTAAAACAAGCACCGAGAGCCTGGTACGATAAACTGTCAACTTTTCTTCTAATTTCCGGCTTCTCGAAAGGTAAGATCGACACAACTCTTTTTATAAAGAGGGAAGGTGAGCACATTCTTTTAGTTCAAGTCTATGTCGATGACATCATCTTCGGTTCCTCTTGCCCACAATATTGTCGCAACTTTTCGTTCCTCATGAAAAAGCATTTTAAAATGAGTATGATGGGTCAGATGAATTTCTTTCTCGGTCTTCAAGTTCAACAACTGTCGACCGGAATATTCATCAATCAATCTAAGTACATCGCGGATATTCTTCGGAAATTCCAGATGGAACAGTGCTCACCCATGCGTACTCCTATGTCCCCCGGTACGAAGTTACACGCTGATCCTAACGGAAAGGCTGTTAACCCTACTACCTATCGAGGAATGATTGGTTCGCTGATGTATTTGACGGCAAGTCGACCGGACATAATGTTTTCTACTTTTCTGTGTGCTAGATTTCAGTCTAATCCTAAAGAGTCTCACATGATAGCAGTTAAGCGTATAATTCGTTACTTGAAAGGTACTGCTAATCTTGGCCTTTGGTACCCGAAGGACACAGGATTCGAGCTTACAGCGTATTCTGATGCTGATCATGCGGGAAGCATGCTTGACCGGAAAAGCACGACGGGACACGTTCAGTTCCTAGGCGACAAGCTGGTTAGCTGGGCCTCAAAGAAGCAGGCTTGCGTCTCCACCTCCACGGCGGAAGCGGAGTAGGTAGCCGCGGCCAGCTGCTGTTCCCAAGTGATTTGGATGCGGACTCAACTGAAGGATTACGGGTACAACTACTCGAACATCCCCATCTATTGTGACTCCAAAAGTGCTATCGCCATCACGAGCAATCCGGTGCAGCATACAAAGACGAAACATATAGACGTGCGCTATCACTTCATCAAAGATCATGTGGAGAAAGGTACCGTGCAACTCTACTTTGTGTGTACGGAAAATCAACTGGCAGATTTGTTTACCAAGGCATTGGACGAAACACGTTTTTTCGCTCTAGTGTCCAAGCTTGGTATGCTTAATCTGAAAGTTTGAGTCTCAGTTGTACTTGTCTCACCTTTTCCACACAACGGGATACCTATATCTCTTACAGATATACTTATCACGCCGCGTGGCTTGGGTGTTTCAAGCACATCGTCACTCGTTTTCTGTACATTCAAGGGTAGTGTTTCCTTTCGTTTTTCCAGTTTTACATCTGTCTTTATGTTATTCGTATTGTCTTTGTTATTCCCGTGCTTCTAAATGTGTGTTTTCAAGATGATTCCTCGAATGCCTAGTTCCGAAGGTACGTATTCTATCTCTGCGAGGAAAAGCTATAATTTTTGAGAAATCAAGGGGGAGAAATATCAGTCTGATATGTCTAGGGGGAGTTTTGTCAGTTTTTCAAAGTTATTTGTTAAGTTAGTCTTTTCTTTCACTTGTGTGTTTTGTTTCTTTATTAATAAAAAAAATTTAAAAAAAAAACGGCTGCTATATTTGAAAAGTTCAGGGGGGGGCGATGTCAGGTTGAAAATCTGAGGGGGAGAAAAGATTTTTTTTTTTGGTGTGTCATTTTTTTTAGAATTAACAGTTGGAATGTATGACACCGGGAGAGTTACGGGACCCGGTACCAACCTCAACCGGTATCGGGACCGGAGTATATAAACAAGGTTTTTCTTAAACCTTTTCATAATTTTCTTAACTCCCGCACCCAAAAACTCCCGGTCCAATACTCCTCTGGCTTGCGATTTCTTCCACAATCAGACTCCAATCCTCACCAATCTTCAGGTATGCATCCTAATCTCTATTATTATTGCGTTTAATCACTTAGATCGAGCCTTAGAACACAACACACGATCGATTTCATCGATTTTAAATCGCGCGACTGTTAGGGTTTTTAAGACTCCCGGTAGTCTCGACTCCCGGTAGTCTCGACTCCCGGTGGTCTCGACTCCCGGTAGTCTCGTCGTCTCGACTCCCGGTAGTCTCGATCCCGGTAGTCTCGATCCCGGTAGTCTCGACTCCCGGTAGTCTCGAATCCCGGTAAGTACCGGTAGTTCCAAGTACCGGTAGTTCCAAGTACCGGTAGTTCCAAGTACCGATAGTTCCATGTACCGGTAGTTCTAAGTCCCGGTAGTCCTAAGTCCCATAGTTCCATGTACCGGTAGTTCCAAGTCCCGGTACCTTAAGTTTTTGAAACTCCCGGGGCTCTTGGCCCTGGTATTTCCAATTTTCGAGTACTGCTCTTTGCAATCTCCGTAAGATTCGAGATTTGCCTATATGCACCTCAACTGTTCTTTCTTGCTTTCATTAAACTCGGATCCTCCAAGACTCGAGTTGTGAACGGTCTTGCACTGCACCGACTCTCGGTGTTCCAAATCCGAGAATACGGGCCTCGAGACTGGGGTATATGTCACTCAATGGGCTCGTAACTAACAATCCGGATGCTCTTACAGGTACATGGCGCAGCCAAATCCGAATCCACCTCAAGTCGACGCTCAATTACTCCATGCGGGTCCAAACCTTCCTCTAGTTGCAAACAACTATCACCTTGTCCCGACGAATTTCAACTGCCAATGCCCTGTTATAGTGGAGATTCTGAAGCGCCATGCGCTTAACCAGGCGTTAACAGCTCATCCTTCGGTTCCGGCTGTTTACGTACATCAACTTTGGCGGTCTCTCGAACTTATAGCTCACGGCCAACACTATGAACTCCGCGCTCGTATCGGCGACTCAGCGTTCACGATCACGGTCCAGATCTTCCGCACCATCTTTGGTCTTGAGGCCGCAAATGCAGCTCCAGCTCCAGAAGCTTTCGACGGGCATGTAACTGATGTAGACCTGTGCCGAGACATTCAGGCTCTCGGATATCGAGGTGGCCTTCATCAACCTTCGAGCTTCACTCGAACTAACCTCCAGCCTGTATGGTACACTCTGTTCACCATCCTGAACAGGTGTCTCTCTGCAGTGACGAAAGGCATTGACCGTACGTCAGTCAACATGCTTCGCTTATTTCATGCTATTATCTACAGTCGCAATGTTGACTTCGCGGCGATGCTTTGGACGGAACTCGTGGCACAAGTGCAGAAGAAGATCGAAGGCAATAGACGACTCTCATTTCTTCCGTATCCACGCTTTCTTCAAATGCTTGTCGCACATTTCATGGAATCCGATCTCACCATTCCTTGACGCGCTGATCACGAGGTACTTGTTGCTACTCGTATGACTCGTATTCAAAATATTCAAGTCTTAGAAGGTATAGTTCCTATGGTTATTCCTGCTGCCTTACTAGCTATCGCGGACCAATCGGCACTAAGTGTGTTAGCATATAGGACAGCGAACAACATAGTCGCTCCTATGGTCCAGCCAAATCCGGCTGGACCTGCCCAAGGAGCGCGAGCCGAGCGACGTGAGGGTCCACGTATGCGAGGACGAGGGGTTCGACCAGCAGGGGCTGTCGGACGGGGCGTGCGGAGAGAAAATGTAGCGAGGGGTTCAGGCGTGGGTAGTGCCGGGCGGTCATCACGCGATGCTAGTACGTCTCGATATATTTGACGGCAAGTCGACCGGACATAATGTTTTCTACTTTTCTGTGTGCTAGATTTCAGTCTAATCCTAAAGAGACTCACATGATAGCAGTTAAGCGTATAATTCGTTACTTGAAAGGTACTGCTAATCTTGGCCTTTGGTACCCGAAGGACACAGGATTCGAGCTTACAGCGTATTCTGATGCTGATCATGCGGGAAGCATGCTTGACCGGAAAAGCACGACGGGACACGTTCAGTTCCTAGGCGACAAGCTGGTTAGCTGGGCCTCAAAGAAGCAGGCTTGCGTCTCCACCTCCACGGCGGAAGCGAAGTAGGTAGCCGCGGCCAGCTGCTGTTCCCAAGTGATTTGGATGCGGACTCAACTGAAGGATTACGGGTACAACTACTCAAACATCCCCATCTATTGTGACTCCAAAAGTGCTATCGCCATCACGAGCAATCCGGTGCAGCATACAAAGACGAAACATATAGACGTGCGCTATCACTTCATCAAAGATCATGTGGAGAAAGGTACCGTGGAACTCTACTTTGTGTGTACGGAAAATCAACTGGCAGATTTGTTTACCAAGGCATTGGACGAAACACGTTTTTTCGCTCTAGTGTCCAAGCTTGGTATGCTTAATCTGAAAGTTTGAGTCTCAGTTGTACTTGTCTCACCTTTTCCACACAACGGGATACCTATATCTCTTACAGATATACTTATCACGCCGCGTGGCTTGGGTGTTTCAAGCACATCGTCACTCGTTTTCTGTACATTCAAGGGTAGTGTTTCCTTTCGTTTTTCCAGTTTTACATCTGTCTTTATGTTATTCGTATTGTCTTTGTTATTCCCGTGCTTCTAAATGTGTGTTTTCAAGATGATTCCTCGAATGCCTAGTTCCGAAGGTACGTATTCTATCTCTGCGAGGAAAAGCTATAATTTTTGAGAAATCAAGGGGGAGAAATATCAGTCTGATATGTCTAGGGGGAGTTTTGTCAGTTTTTCAAAGTTATTTGTTAAGTTAGTCTTTTCTTTCACTTGTGTGTTTTGTTTCTTTATTAATAAAAAAAAATAAAAATAAAACGGCTGCTATTTTTGAAAAGTTGAGGGGGAGCGATGTCAGGTTGAAAATCTGAGGAGGAGAAGAGAATTTTTTTTTTGGTGTGTCATTTTTTTTAGAATTAGCAGTTGGAATGTATGGAACCGGGAGAGTTACGGGACTCGGTACCAACCTCAACCGGTATCGGGACCGGAGTATATAAACAAGGTTTTTCTTAAACCTTTTCATAATTTTCTTAACTCCCGCACCCAAAAACTCCCGGTCCAATACTCCTCTGGCTTGCGATTTCTTCCACAATCAGACTCCAATCCTCACCAATCTTCAGGTATGCATCCTAATCTCTATTATTATTGCGTTTAATCACTTAGATCGAGCCTTAGAACACAACACACGATCGATTTCATCGATTTTAAATCGCGCGACTGTTAGGGTTTTTAAGACTCCCGGTAGTCTCGACTCCCGGTAGTCTCGACTCCCGGTGGTCTCGACTCCCGGTAGTCTTGTCGTCTCGACTCCCGGTAGTCTCGATCCCGGTAGTCTCGATCCCGGTAGTCTCGACTCCCGGTAGTCTCGAATCCCGGTAAGTACCGGTAGTTCCAAGTACCGGTAGTTCCAAGTACCGGTAGTTCCAAGTACCGGTAGTTCCATGTACCGGTAGTTCTAAGTCCCGGTAGTCCTAAGTCCCATAGTTCCATGTACCGGTAGTTCCAAGTCCCGGTACCTTAAGTTTTTGAAACTCCCGGGGCTCTTGGCCCTGGTATTTCCAATTTTCGAGTACTGCTCTTTGCAAGCTCCGTAAGATTCGAGATTTGCCTATATGCACCTTAACTGTTCTTTCTTGCTTTCATTAAACTCGGATCCTCCAAGACTCGAGTTGTGAACGGTCTTGCACTGCACCGACTCTCGGTGTTCCAAATCCGAGAATACGGGCCTCGAGACTGGGGTATATGTCACTCAATGGGCTCGTAACTAACAATCCGGATGCTCTTACAAGTACATGGCGCAGCCAAATCCGAATCCACCTCAAGCCGACGCTCAATTACTCCCTGCGGGTCCAAACCTTCCTCTAGTTGCAAACAACTATCACCTTGTCCCGACGAATTTCAACTGCCAATGCCCTGTTATAGTGGAGATTCTGAAGCGCCATGCGCTTAACCAGGCGTTAACAGCTCATCCTTCGGTTCCGGCTGTTTACGTACATGAACTTTGGCGGTCTCTCGAACTTATAGCTCACGGCCAACACTATGAACTTCGCGCTCGTATCGGCGACTCAGCGTTCACGATCACGGTGCAGACCTTCCGCACCATCCTTGGTCTTCAGGCCGCAAATGCAGCTCCAGCTCCAGAAGCTTTCGACGGGCATGTAACTGATGTAGACCTGTGCCGAGACATTCAGGCTCTCGGATATCGAGGTGGCCTTCATCAACCTTCGAGCTTCACTCGAACTAACCTCCAGCCTATATGGTACACTCTGTTCACCATCCTGAACAGGTGTCTCTCTGCAGTGACGAAAGGCATTGACCGTACGTCAGTCAACATGCTTCGCTTATTTCATGCTGTTATCTACAGTCGCAATGTTGACTTCGCGGCGATGCTTTGGGCGGAACTCGTGGCACAAGTGCAGAAGAAGATCGAAGGCAATAGACGACTCTCATTTCTTCCGTATCCACGCTTTCTTCAAATGCTTGTCGCACATTTCATGGAATCCGATCTCACCATTCCTCGACGCGCTGATCACGAGGTACTTGTTGCTACTCGTATGACTCGTATTCAAAATATTCAAGTCTTATAAGGTATAGTTCCTATGGTTATTCCTGCTGCCTTACTAGCTATCGCGGACCAATCGCACTAAGTGTGTTAGCATATAGGACAGCGAACAACATAGTCGCTCCTATGGTCCAGCCAAATCCGGCTGGACCTGCCCAAGGAGCGCGAGCCGAGCGACGTGAGGGTCCACGTATGCGAGGACGAGGGGTTCGACCAGCAGGGGCTGTCGGACGGGGCGCGCAGAGAGAAAATGTAGTGAGGGGTTCAGGCGTGGGTAGTGCCGGGCTGTCATCACGCGATGCTAGTACGTCTCGATATATTTGACGGCAAGTCGACCGGACATAATGTTTTCTACTTTTCTGTGTGCTAGATTTCAGTCTAATCCTAAAGAGACTCACATGATAGCAGTTAAGCGTATAATTCGTTACTTGAAAGGTACTGCTAATCTTGGCCTTTGGTACCCGAAGGACACAGGATTCGAGCTTACAGCGTATTCTGATGCTGATCATGCGGGAAGCATGCTTGACCGGAAAAGCACGACGGGACACGTTCAGTTCCTAGGCGACAAGCTGGTTAGCTGGGCCTCAAAGAAGCAGGCTTGCGTCTCCACCTCCACGGCGGAAGCGAAGTAGGTAGCCGCGGCCAGCTGCTGTTCCCAACTGATTTGGATGCGGACTCAACTGAAGGATTACGGGTACAACTACTCGAACATCCCCATCTATTGTGACTCCAAAAGGGCTATCGCCATCACGAGCAATCCGGTGCAGCATACAAAGACGAAACATATAGACGTACGCTATCACTTCATCAAAGATCATGTGGAGAAAGGTATCGTGGAACTCTACTTTGTGTGTACGGAAAATCAACTGGCAGATTTGTTTACCAAGGCGTTGGACGAAACACGTTTTTTCGCTCTAGTGTCCAAGCTTGGTATGCTTAATCTGAAAGTTTGAGTCTCAGTTGTACTTGTCTCACCTTTTCCACACAACGGGATACCTATATCTCTTACAGATATACTTATCACGCCGCGTGGCTTGGGTGTTTCAAGCACATCGTCACTCGTTTTCTGTACATTCAAGGGTAGTGTTTCCTTTCGTTTTTCCAGTTTTACATCTGTCTTTATGTTATTCGTATTGTCTTTGTTATTCCCGTGCTTCTAAATGTGTGTTTTCAAGATGATTCCTCGAATGCCTAGTTCCGAAGGTACGTATTCTATCTCTGCGAGGAAAAGCTATAATTTTTGAGAAATCAAGGGGGAGAAATATCAGTCTGATATGTCTAGGGGGAGTTTTGTCAGTTTTTCAAAGTTATTTGTTAAGTTAGTCTTTTCTTTCACTTGTGTGTTTTGTTTCTTTATTAATAAAAAAAATTTTAAAAAAAAACGGCTGCTATATTTGAAAAGTTCAGGGGGGGCGATGTCAGGTTGAAAATCTGAGGGGAAGAAAAGAATTTTTTTTTTGGTGTGTCATTTTTTTTAGAATTAGCAGTTGGAATGTATGGAACCGGGAGTTACGGGACCCGGTACCAACCTCAACCGGTATCGGGACCGGAGTATATAAACAAGGTTTTTCTTAAACCTTTTCATAATTTTCGTAACTCCCGCACCGAAAAACTCCCGGTCCAATACTCCTCTGGCTTGCGATTTCTTCCACAATCAGACTCCAATCCTCACCAATCTTCAGGTATGCATCCTAATCTCTATTATTATTGCGTTTAATCACTTAGATCGAGCCTTAGAACACAACACACGATCGATTTCATCGATTTTAAATCGCGCGACTGTTAGGGTTTTTAAGACTCCCGGTAGTCTCGACTCCCGGTAGTCTCGACTCCCGGTGGTCTCGACTCCCGGTAGTCTCGTCGTCTCGACTCCCGGTAGTCTCGATCCCGGTAGTCTCGAATCCCGGTAAGTACCGGTAGTTCCAAGTACCGGTAGTTCCAAGTACCGGTAGTTCCATGTACCGGTAGTTCTAAGTCCCGGTAGTCCTAAGTCCCGTAGTTCCATGTACCGGTAGTTCCAAGTCCCGGTACCTTAAGTTTTTGAAACTCCCGGTGCTCTTGGCCCTGGTATTTCCAATTTTCGAGTACTGCTCTTTGCAAGCTCCGTAAGATTCGAGATTTGCCTATATGCACCTTTTGTTCTTTCTTGCTTTCATTAAACTCGGATCCTCCAAGACTCGAGTTGTGAACGGTCTTGCACTGCACCGACTCTCGGTGTTCCAAATCCGAGAATACGGGCCTCGAGACTGGGGTATATGTCACTCAATGGGCTCGTAACTAACAATCCGGATGCTCTTACAGGTACATGGCGCAGCCAAATCCGAATCCACCTCAAGCCGACGCTCAATTACTCCCTGCGGGTCCAAACCTTCCTCTAGTTGCAAACAACTATCACCTTGTCCCGACGAATTTCAACTGCCAATGCCCTGTTATAGTGGAGATTCTGAAGCGCCATGCGCTTAACCAGGCGTTAACAGCTCATCCTTCGGTTCCGGCTGTTTACGTACATCAACTTTGGCGGTCTCTCGAACTTATAGCTCACGGCCAACACTATGAACTCCGCGCTCGTATCGGCGACTCAGCGTTCACGATCACGGTCCAGACCTTCCGCACCATCCTTGGTCTTCAGGCCGCAAATGCAGCTCCAGCTCCAGAAGCTTTCGACGGGCATGTAACTGATGTAGACCTGTGCCGAGACATTCAGGCTCTCGGATATCGAGGTGGCCTTCATCAACCTTCGAGCTTCACTCGAACTAACCTCCAGCCTGTATGGTACACTCTGTTCACCATCCTGAACAGGTGTCTCTCTGCAGTGACGAAAGGCATTGACCGTACGTCAGTCAACATGCTTCGCTTATTTCATGCTGTTATCTACAGTCGCAATGTTGACTTCGCGGCGATGCTTTGGGCGGAACTCGTGGCACAAGTGCAGAAGAAGATCGAAGGCAATAGACGACTCTCATTTCTTCCGTATCCACGCTTTCTTCAAATGCTTGTCGCACATTTCATGGAATCCGATCTCACCATTCCTCGACGCGCTGATCACGAGGTACTTGTTGCTACTCGTATGACTCGTATTCAAAATATTCAAGTCTTAGAAGGTATAGTTCCTATGGTTATTCCTGCTGCCTTACTAGCTATCGCGGACCAATCGGCACTAAGTGTGTTAGCATATAGGACAGCGAACAACATAGTCGCTCCTATGGTCCAGCCAAATCCGGCTGGACCTGCCCAAGGAGCGCGAGCCGAGCGACGTGAGGGTCCACGTATGCGAGGACGAGGGGTTCGACCAGCAGGGGCTGTCGGACGGGGCGCGCAGAGAGAAAATGTAGTGAGGGGTTCAGGCGTGGGTAGTGTCGGGCGGTCATCACGCGATGCTAGTACGTCTCGACCTAGACCTCATTCACCGCCTGCTGAAGGCTCCGCCCTACACGATGTGGAGGTGGAAGGAGTTTCCCTAGTACACACAGCCAAAGAGGCAGCCTCCTCTTCCAACTCCGAATCGGTATCCGGATCCGAGTCTCAATCAGGCTCGGCCTCTGGTGACGAAGAAGGGTCTGAGGAATCCGACAGTGAGGAAACCGAATCTGACGACGATGATGATGATGCAACTAACCCCCAAGCCTTTACTGGAGACATAAGGAGAGCGGAGGGAGTTTTAGTTGAAAAAGAAATTGAAAGTGAGCCTGTGCGTGAAAGGAGAAGTAAGTTAAAAAATGACTGAGAGCGAGTGATGGGGAAATCTTCACAGGTTACCCCCAACCAGCCTTCATCTGACCGAGCAGCCACATCTACTATTCCTTTGCATTTGTTGCATCGGGATATTGAAGAAGACGTCGTGGGCCCAGCGACGCACTTGCACAACCCCCCTAGCCACTCCGTTTCCTCTCAAAAGGATCCGGTTTCAACTTCTCACGGGGATCAAGCACAACTTCCACCGGTCTCTCACTTGGAGAGTTCTGGTGTTGAAACTAGAGACCAGCCTCCCTCGGTCTCGCCTTCTTTGGATGCACAATTGAGTCTAGATCCCTTTGATTCTGACATTTCTTTGGCTAGGACATGGGTCATTGATTTTGCTAACGTCGAGAGTCTTCGTGCCTCGATCGGAACGCCCGGAGCGACTCTACCTTTTGTTAGTTCGCAAGGACAGGGCGGAAGTCCTACCACGGCTATCATCACGCCAACCGTGAACGTAGGCGGTACTGCGGTGCAATCCACTGCAGCTACTACAACGGAAGGGCTAAGTGTCGCCGGAGTTAGTTTCCCGGAGTTCGTCTCCAAGGAATATGTGGACGGTGCCTTAAAGGCTGTCCAATCGGATATTATGAAGCAGGTTTCCGAGGACTTGGCGTTCATTCGTCGATCTATCACTGGTTCCTCATCCGACTCCCCAACTCCACCTATCCCGACCGTCAACCGCTCCGGCTGTCCAGCACATGTCCGTTGATGATCTCAAAGCCGCCTTACTGGACAAGTTGTTGACCGACTCCAACATTTCCGCCTCCGCTGATGCAGATTTAGTGAGCATTCTCCGCTTGCAAACCCAACCACCGCCCCCTATCGCACCGACCGACTCAATTACGGCCCAACTATCCGATGTCAGGCAGGCCCTCGACAGGCTAACCGAGAGGGTCGCCAGCCTTGAAGACACCTGTAAGGGTCAGGTCCAAAGTACCAAATGAAGACATGATGATCCGGATGACCGTGATCAACATGAGGGGGAGAAAAGAATAAGATTGACCGAGCTGTCATCCGCGGCGGCAGAAACTTCAACGGTAACTCCAACTGAACCACAGCAACAACAACCGTCAGAGTCCGAAATGGTTCAGGACATGGAGATTTCTTCACCGGTCAGAGACAACTTAGAAGAGTCAGCAGACCCGACGGTTGAAAAGCCCGAAGGTCCATCGGAAGACACGTTAATGCCAACAGTTTCGGAGCGGCCCGTCCTAGAACTTATTGATGAGGACTCGGTCGGCGATCCGAAACTTGAAACCGATTGGAGGCAAAGAGCGATTGTTGCTATTCAGACAGAAACTAATGCCTTGTGGGAAATACAGGGCGATGACGAATTGATGACAGAGTTTGATTATGACCAACTTCTTCTTCTGGGTGAACAGGTATCTACCGCTTCGGCTGATCTTACTGATAATGCAGGTTCATCTGAAACTATTGTGTCAATTCCAGAAGCGGTTCCACCCCAACATCCTCTACCAGCTCGTTGGGAAAGGTTTCGAATCTTAGTACCGTATCTGGAAGAATCTCAGAAGAAAATCTTCGCTCACTGGATAAGACCTCTTGACCCTGTACAATGTCATGGGGCCACGTTCCTTGATGAGCCGATCAGATCGCAGTATGTGGAAGTTATGAAAAGAGGCAGAATGAGACATCAGGTTTACTCTAAGCACAGAATCACCGAAATCGTGAGTATTGAATAAGACAGAATCGTAAAAGTCGTCTTCCCGACCTTTACAGTAAAAAGGGATGACGGAAATATTTGGACCTTCTCAGAATCCGATTTCAAACATCTTTTCCTGAGAGATTTTCCAGTTCTACTCAGATTTTTGAGGACTCTTACTATTCGGCCTCTACCTTATACCAAAGCCCTCGAAGCTATCAAAAGATTCATGAAGTGCACGATCACATTATCCTACATTGAAGACTTTCAGTTGGGACTCGAAAGTAATCAGAAAAAGATCAACATCTTAAAGCCCAATCTGAACCTCCCTGAAGACGCACAGGTACACTCTTTACTTTCTAAACCAGAAACAGGGTTCGTGTATCTGAACGGAAAAGGGGAGAAACGGTTCATCAGAAAAAGTGAAGTGCATAAAATTAGCGAGGGAACATTGGTGAAAATTAGTCTGATCTGAAGAAGATTTTAGAAGAAGAAGTCAAGAATGCTCCTCCAGAGCAGTATGTCAATCTTCGCGAGTTCCTTGCCGAAGATCTTCTCAAAGCCATTGAAGACCGGCTTGAATTCAGAAGCAGCATCAGATATTTTGAAGTGCTCTTTGCCATCCGAAAGCGCTATGTTCCAGACTGGCGTGAATGCGAACTTCTATTCCACGGGGGAGATTGTTAGGTCTTAATATGTGTGGAATTAGAAGTTCAGGGTCTTGTCTTGTCACTTCTTGTAAATACCCTTTGGGTATAAGTAGTTTCTGTTTAACCTAGTTTTAGGTTAATGATCATTATTATTGTTAGCAAAACCTTTGTACGGCTACACAGTCTGCCACTGAATCTTGTTCATTCAATTCATCAATACAAGTGAGATTTATGGCTGATTATTGCTGATTGTGTTGATTGCTTATGTATCTGGGATCCACAAAAGACCATGTGGAGAAAGGGGGAGAAAAGAAAAGTTTTGATCATTTGTCTAGGGGGAGCATGATATCTTTCTAGTTGATCACATTCATTAACGAGAAAAGTAACTTTTCTAATCTGTATTTTGTACAAACTCTACTTGATGAAAAATTATTTTGCAAAATCTATGCATCAATGTAGGGGGAGCAAAATGTTTTTTGAAAAAAGAAGATTTGGAAAGAACCAGTTAAAAGTTGGACATCTTTTAACTTGGAAAATCATTTTACGGAAAAGTTGATTTTTTTCTTGAAAAATGTCTAAGTGAGAAGAGTTGTCGCTCAAAGCTTCATGCGATCAAGAATTTTATCGCCCAAGCTTTGACCGAGCACTTTCCTCATCGCACAAGTGTTATGCGATTAACACTGTTCATCGCATAAGCTTCATGCGATCAAAAGTCTAAGCGCACATGTGTCATGCGATTAAACACTGTTTATCTGTGCTCTTCGCTCATGTTTTGGTCGATTACTTTGAATCCTTCATCGCATATGCTTCATGCGATGAAGATGAACTACTCGCATATTGTTCATGCGACTAGTTTGACGCGTGGAAGGTCAACCGTTGGACCAATCAGCTTGTGCCATGTGTCACTAAACCCTAAGTCGTATATATAGAGAGGTTCTTCAAATTTTTTAACATTTTCACGACTTCTTGCAAACCCATCCTCTCCCGGCTGAATTTCTGGATTCTCATCATTTGTTGCTGTTTTTGTTGCTATCGATTCGTAATCACTACAGGTTAGTGATTATCCAACTTTCATTTCAGCTTATCCAGTATCTTGCCAATGATTTGTTGACTTGTATGCGAAAGGTCGAATGAAAAGAAACTGTTCATATTCTCGATTTAAATCGATCTTTGTGTTAGTTTTTATGTGAAAACATGATAAGATAGGGATAATCTAAGAAACACGACACTAGGGATTTGATTTTTAGGCGATTTTATTGAGTTTCATAGAATCTGGGTTGAATACTAAGTTTAGTTTCCAGGTATTCATAGTTGTCGCACGAGACTTGTATTCAAAAACTCAATGTTGTCGCACCGTACTATCATTCATCCAAATCGCACAAGCTTCATGCGATAACTTCTTTCATCGCACAAGCTTTATGCGATTAACTGTGTCATGCGACTACCTTGTTGTTTTGTGCGATAACTTCCCAGACTTAGGAAATTTTGAGATTTTTCTCAAAAGTGGTTACTTGCGAATTTTATCCCGGTGATCTAATTTGTTCCCAAACAGATCCAATGGCACGTGTTCATGAGCATGGTGATGGAAATTCTTCTGACGAAAACACCGTTATTCCATCACATCGGTCATCACATCCTTCAGTTAATGCCAGAAACCTTGATGATGCTCTGATCCGGCCTGCTGATTACCTAAAAATTCAGCACAACAATTTTACCTTCGATATGAATGTGAGAATGGATTATCACATCATTGTCGAAATTTTGAAAGGTCATCCGCTCAGAACTGTTTTGGAGAAGACAGAGCTTGTTCCACGAATCTACTTACAACAAGCATGGTTTACCATTCAGTTTGTACCAGTTTCAGACACCAACCAGTTTTTCACACTCAAAGTTGATCATTTTGATGCAAAGCTTACACTAAAGAGACTCAGAACTGTTCTGGATCTACCTATGTCAAACAACTTTGTTGATATGATTTCTAAAAAGGATATGTGTCGGGATATCATGGCGTTGGGATACAATGATACTGTTGATGGTGTTTTAGTCCGTGCTTTGAAATTCAAAAGAAAGTATCTACCACCAATCTGGTATACCTTGTTCAGTATAGTCAACAAATGTCTGACCTCCAAACATACAGGACTTGATAGATGTAGCATCTCTGTTCTGAGGATGTTTCATGCTATCGCATTTGACAAGAAGGTCGATTTTGCTATGCTCATTTGGAATGAACTGATCGCGGTGGTCACGAATAAAGCTAAACCATCCAAAGCAAGGAATTTTATACCATTTCAGAGATTCCTACAGATAGTTATTCAATACATCATGAATGCAAATCCGGAGATTCCGAGACGACAAGGAGTCGTACTTGGTCCAGCCCAATGGATGCATTATATTCGCATTCCAACCAACTTGGTATTTCCTCATATCATGGTCATACCTGAATCTGTACTTGCTTACGCTGGTCAGGAGTCACCATTTGTGAGTGAGTATAGAGAAGAAAATGCACTTATGGTCCGGCCAGATCCGGAGGGACCTACCCAAAGTGCCATCCAACTAGGAGAGAGGAGTGAGGGTATAGATCTTAGAGAGAGAGTTCAGGATACCGGGGTACCTGAACATGGCGTGTTGAGAGGTAAAAATACTATAAGGGGAACTGGAGAAGGGGGTGCTCCTGGTCAGTCGTCCCGTGCTCTTGATGAAGAAAGTCTTGGTTCTTCAGATTCTGAGGACGAAAATGGTGATGTTTTTGCAGATATAGATGATCCTGCCAATGTTTATTCTGCAAGCACAAGTTCTGACGAGGCAGATGATGAGGCAAAAGATGATAGTTCTGATGATGATGATGATCAACCTGATGATCATAATGATTTTGAGATTGTTGTAAATACCGAGACCAACTCTGGTGCTCGAGGAGATATAAGGTGTTCTGAGGGAGAATTAGTTGAAACAGAAAATGAAGTGAGGTTAAGTGAGAAGGAAAGAAAAAAATGGTGAGTGTGAGACAGGATCAACAAAAGTTTTAACTACTGATCCTATCCAAACCGAGTGAACCCGGGTAGCCACATCTACTGTCAATGAGCGTTCGTCGCCATTAGACATTGAAACAGACATAGTGGACCCAGCTATGCGTTGCACAACCCCACTCAGCCACTCATCCACTCATCGACTTCTCAACAAGTTGATATTTCAATTTCTCACAAGGGATTAGCACAAAATCTATCGGCAACACAATCAGTGTTTGCTGGTAATTGCCCCGGCCACCGACTTCAATTCTAAGCACTTTGAGTCTAGGACCCTTTGGAAAAACTTCATTTCCTAGGACACTTATGACGCCAGTCACGACACCATTGGTGACACCAAACATTGGAATTATTCGTGATCCAATCGGAACGCCTAAAGTATTGCCACCATTTGTTGGTGCTTTACGAGGACCGAGTGGAAGTCATGTCAACGTTAACACCATGCCAGCGTTGAACACAGTCTATGCAGCCTCTTCGACTGTCATGCAATCAAGAAACCTAAGTGGTCTGGGTGTTACCCCGGTTCAGGCTCAAAATATCATATCTTTGAGGGGTCCTCCACCCCATAATTTTGTATCGGTGAAATTGCTAGAGTTAGCAATCGGTTTGTTGAATAATTCTTACAAAGCTCAGTCTGCAGAATTGAAAGAGATTGTTGGGAAACTGTCTGACGAAGTGAGTCGAGCAGTGAAAGAGAAATATGTTATTGAAACACCAGCTGCTAAATCCGAAGCTCAACCTGATCCAAAATCTCAGCCTACACCTCAAAGCAAGGTACCTCATAACCTTTCTTTACATGAATTTAAATCTCAACTGTTAACCCGATTGTTAGAACAAGGTGATAATAACTCCGCAGAAGAGTTGGAGTTAGTTGGTTTATTGAGAAGACAAACCAAGATACAAAACTAGTTACCTACCCAAGCTGATATCCATACCTTAAACAAATCCATTTCTGATATGACCGCAGCCATTTCCTTTGGTTTCAAAACCCTTTCTGATCGTATCACCGTTTTAGATCAAACTTGCGGTGTTCAAGCCCAATCTAGTAAGAGAAAGCATGATGATCAAGATCCTTATCCTGATCACCATGAGGGGGAGATGAGTAAGAGGCAGAAAGTTGGGGAAGCAAGTGGTTCTGGTACTCAAATTGAAATAATTGATGCGGATATTGGTACAAGTGGTGGTGGTGGTGATAATGTACAACAAGGTGATGTACATGGAGTTCTTAATGATATCATTCCTACGGTTGAAAAGCCTGAAGGAAGTGATAAAAGAACGGAAGAGGATAAATTAGCTGATGATCTTATTCAGGATATCGTTTATGTGGATTCTGAAGATGAACCTTGTTAATGCCAAGAATCAGCCAAAGGATAACTTAAGATTGATGTGGAGCTTTAACAACTAAAGAAAGGGATCTCAAGACAAACAACACAATCGCAAACAGAAAGTAAATAAGACGAGAGAATTGGTGATGCGAAAAACCCAAACGAGGAAAAAAATCGCGGCCGACTTGGGGAAGTTGACGGTGCACTATGATCGCCAAACAGGGGCGAAATCCTTTGGTAACAAGTGTCGTGAGTACAATAGATTACAATAAGAATAATAGTAAACTTATTCGTAAGCTAAAGCAGTGGATCGTGCGAAACAGCGTTTGGGTCGTGTGAAATGAACTGCTTGTCGTGCGAAACTTGCGTAAGCGATATTTGTTCAAATGCTCTTATGATCAATGTTGTATTGCGTAGAATTGTAGAATGTGTGGTATTGAATGCATAGTTGTTTGTTGAGTGCGTAGTTGTTTGTTGAGTGCGTAGTTTTCTTCTGGAAATGTGGCGTTGGCCTTTATATAGCTTATGGTAGCATTGAATGCGTCTTGTTGATTTGTTTGTAACCGCTGTCGGGTCTTTAATTGTCATTAAGAGCTCGTCCGTTATGACCATTGTGCAATGATTGTTGTTGGACCTGCATTAATGAAACAAAGAAAAATGGATGTTGACTGTTAACGGTTAATATAGTCATACGACCGTCTTAAGTCACGGTTGTCGATCGTAAGAATCTTACGACAATCGTCGAAATATACGACGGAAGATATGGTCGTAACTATTCTGTAGGACCTCATCTTAATACAAGAATGGTCTTACATAAATGTCATGTTTATTTTCTTCGTCGGTAGTGAGGTGTGGATTTGTACCCAAACAGTTTGCCCCCAAAATTTGAATTTAGGCGTGAAATTCAAATTTTAAATCTAAGTGCCTTGGACGACACATGTCGCGCGGGGAAAGGATCCAGTGGAATTCCAATCGTTCTGGTCCGATTTGAACTGAATAGACGTAGGGGTTTGTGACGTCAGAGAGACGTGGACGAGGTGTAGAGCCGTTGCATGACAAGTGTCGTTCATCTGGACGTTGCATGTGAAAAGGTGGTGGACAGCTGTCATCCATCGGCTAGAACGATCTGACACGTATTTACCATATAAATAACCCGGTTCTGGGGATGATTTCCTCTTACGCCTTTGATAAATTCTAGAGAGATTTTTCGAGCGATTTAGCTTGCTTTTCTCACCAGAATCCGCGTTCCTGCCCATCTTTCAGTCGAGGTTTTTAGAGATTTAAGGTACGATCTCTGTCATTTCTTTTCACCGTGCGTAAGAAAACATTAGCGAAAAAGCCCATTAAGAATAGAGATGTTAGGGACCTAAACATTGCTCAGGTCACTGCCCCCGATTTCTTGATGTCCTCTGAACCCGTAAGTGTGTTTCAGGACGGGGATGACCTAGAAGTTTTTAGGTCTTTAGCTCAAATGCCTTCTGTTGTAGGGTTATACTCACCCGACCAGCTTCGGTCGGCGGAATGTTTGAGGGGTTTCTTCGTGTTATACGAGTACCCTTTTAGGATAGGAATTAGATGGCCTTTTCCCCTTCTCTCCAGGTCTTTCCTTAATACGTTCGATCTGTCTCCTAGTCAAGTCTTGCCTCAATTCTGGCGGATTGTCCAGTAGATCGATCGGGTTACTGCCGAATGGGAGGTGTCGTTCACGGTGAACGATCTCTTGGCGGCGTACCATGTGAAGGCAGATGGTTATCACCGATACGGTCTGTCTTCGAAGCTCAGAGGCGGACGCACTCTGGTCCAAGATACCCAGGTCCACGACCACGGGTGGAAGCCCATATATGTACTTGGTCGGGTGCAAACGCTCGACCATCTTGATGAGAATGCCTCCTGGGTCGTACCCGGGTGGAACACTGATGGTATATACTTCTTTTATTTTGGCGTGCATTTTATAGCTTATGTTTTGTTGTTGCTAAACTTTGTCGTATGTTCCAATGATCGACTTTTCTAGTGTCGAACCTTCTCCTGATTCAGAGGAGAAGATGGCAAGGTTCCTCTCTTGTAGTGTTGAAGAGGTATTTCATTCTCTAAGTCGTACGACTGTTGGAGTTTTAGCTGCAGAGGAGAGAAGTCAAAAGAAAACTTCGATAAGTAAGCCTTGTAGGTCTTAAGTTGTGATTTAGTTTGACGTACGACAACTTCTGACATTTTTTGACTTTTTCTTAGGTGGTTCAGAGATGCAGTCTACTCCCAACAAGTCGACGAGGGAGGCGCAGCTGGCTTTGGCTCGTAGGGACAAAGAGCTGAAAACAAAAGATCCTCCGACTTTTGAGTCGGAGGTGTCGAAGAAGACGTGGTCGACTCTCCTGAGGGAACCGTCTCCGATGGGTGGAGATCCTGAAAAGGTCTCCACTCCTAAGAGGGTGAAGACGCCTTCGGGCATGCCAGGTGCGACGCCGACGCCATATGTGTCATCCGCTGCAAGGGATCGGGGTAAAAGTCCTCAAGTCGAGGGAACCCCTGAAGTTATGACGGTCAACTTTCCGTTGCCGTCTAACTTCTTGGTGGATGGCGTCCTTGAAAGGGCAAAGATTTTTCCAGAATAAGGGAAATTCCTTCTGCCATCCTTTGCTGAACGTTATCAGGACGTTTTTGTGGATGAGACAGGGTCTCATGTCGTGGGACTGTCCTTTCTGGTGAGTCCCTTTTATTTTTTATCGTAAGATCTTCCTCATTGTATAAGTTTGACTTATTGTTTGTTCGTGCGACTGCAGGCGTTTCAGGCGTCTTTATGCCTCTTTGGCCAAATGGAGGAGCTCTAGAAGCCCAATCCTTCCATCGTTGGGGAGCTTCAACAAGCGCAGAAGGGTGAGCGTCTAGCTCAAGAGGAAGAACAGACGGCAAAGACCAAGGCGGAGGCTCTCTCCGTTCAGCTAGGCGATCTCTGGAGTAATCTGTAGACGTCGTCTTGGGAGAAGGAGGAGCTCCGAAGTCACCTGAAGGAGGCATTGGAAAGGGCCTCTGCCTATGAGGCAGAGGTGACAGCGACAAAAGCCTTCCTCACCGTGCGCGAAAAACAGGTGGGAGAGCTTAAGTCGTCGGTTAAGGCCGTTGAGGCCAAGACGGCGGCTCTCGAGGATAAGCTCCTCTCTTTTGAGTCGCTTACCTGTCTTAAGGTCAGGGCGGCAATCATGCGTCGGCACCTGCAGGGGAGAAATCCCATGGCTGACGCCGAGGCCGAAGTCGCGTCTTACCTCGAGAATGTCGGGACTGTTGAAGACCTCGACCAAGAGGATAAGATTGACGACGGTGATTCTGCGGAGGCGGGAGACAAGGATGTAGGCGATGATGCAGGGGTCGCCCAAGGCCCTCGGTAGGCATTTCCTTTTGTTTTTCCTTTGTACTTTGTCTTTTTCAAGGGAGGCCGTTAGTGGTCGTGCCTTTGCACTGTATCTCTTAACTTCTAATATAAGTATGTTTTCGATGAATGAGCGTTGTCGTTATGCATTGATTTTGTTGAATGAGACTTGGCGTCGTATATTTACTTTGTCGTAAGTAAACAAAATAAACGAAAGACAGTATGACTTAAGGAACGAGCGTTTAAAGCAAATGAACATGCGTAAAGCTGTATGACAATGGTATTTGTAATTTTCATAATGATCGGGCGACTAAGGCCAACGAAATAAGTATGGAACCAAAGTCATAAGACTTATACTCCCAGACTTAGATCACAGGATGCTTGTTATAACATAGTTGTAATCGTAATGTTCACGATATAGATCGTAAAATATCGATCATGACGTAGCGGTCGAGACATAACAGTCGAGATATATTAGTCGTGATATACTTAGTCGTGAAGACTTTGCCTTATACGATACATATCGTAAGTCTGGCATTCGTGCGATTCTGCGATCCTGCAATGTAAAATTCAGGGGTGGCCGTTGGTAAGACCAACGACCCTCCGATGCTTAAGTTAGTAATCGCTGAGGATGATAAATCATAGAAAAAAATTCAAAAGAAATATTTCTTTAGATGTACTGCGTTCCAACTACGTGGGATGTCTTGATTGTCAAGGGTCTGGAGCCTGTAAGCACCTTTCCCCACGACTTCGGATATGCGATAAGGTCCTTCCCACTTAGTGGATAACTTACGTGTGTTTGGTTCTTTGGTGTTTTGGAAGACTCGTCGTAAGACGAAGTCACCTTCCCGAAAGACTTTGACCTTGACATTTTTGTTAAAATGTCGTTCGACGACCTGTTTCTGTGATGCCATTTTTATTAAGGCAGATTCTCTTAGCTCTTCGAGAGCGTCGAGATCGTAACTTAGGTGCACCGAATTATGGTCGAAAGACGTATGTCTCGATGTTGGGAGTTGCGTCTCAATAGGTAAGACGGTCTCGCAGTCGTAGACCAATGAGAACGACGTTAGTCCTGTTGATGTCCGAGGTGTCGTACGATTGGCCCATAGGACCGACGGGAGTTCTTCGACCCATCTTCCTTTTGCAGCCTTGAGTCTTTTCTTTATAGAATTGATGATCACTTTGTTGCTAGACTCTGCAAAACCGTTAGATTGAGGGTAACGCGGAGTCGAGGTCGTAAGTTTGATATTACGATCCTCACAGAACTGTTGCATACGATCACTTATGAATTGTGAGGCATTGTCACATACGATCTCGGAAGGAATTATGAACCTGCATATAATGTTAGTCTGGATAAAAGAGATGACCTCTTTGTCCCGAACCTGGGAGTAGGCAGCTGCTTCTATCCATTTTGAAAAGTAGTCTATAAGGACTAACAAAAAAACTTTATGCCCAGGGGCCGGAGGTAGTTTACCGACGATGTCCATTCCCCATCTCATGAAGGGCCATGGGATTAATGTCGTATGTAAAGGTTCATAAGGCTGGTGTATCATACCTGAGTGTCGTTGACATGAGTCGCAGCTTTGGACGTACCTGGTGGCGTCTTGCCTTAAGGTCGGCCAATAATAGCCTTTTCGGGATATCCAACTTGCAAGACTACGACCACCGGAGTGGTTACCACATTCGCCATCGTGCATATCTGTCAGAATGTTTTGCACCTGTTTGATTATCGATACATCTTAGGTTCAGGCCTGTTGATGATCGTTGATAGAGCCTGTTTCCAATTATAACATATCTTGAAGCTCTGAACCGAATCTTTCGAGCTTCCATCTTGTCTTTGGGTAGTTGGTCGTGCATAAGATAACTCTTGATGTCGTGCGACCAACCATTCTCTACGTCGAGAGCATGAATCTTTTCGGAGTCCTCGATGGACGAGGTAACTAGGTAGATCATGGGGATGGCGTCAAACGATGGCTTATTAAGTGCTGATCCAAGATTCGCTAGCGCATCGGCTTGAGTGTTTTGATCTCTAGGGATCTGTTCGATCGAGAATAGATCAAACATTTTCGATTTTTCTTTTGCCACTTTGAGATAAGCTGTCATCTTGCCGCGAATTCCCCGTTCATTTGGTTTACGACCAATAGGGAATTGCTTCTGACGTGAAGTCTGGTTGCCCCCAAATCGTGAGCCATGCTCATGCCCATGATCAGGGCTTCGTACTCTGCTTCGTTGTTAGTGGATTTGAAGTCGCATCGTATGGAGTACACCATCTTGTCCCCCTGTGGCGACTTTAAGATGACGTCAAGGCCTGCTCCTCTGGAATTTGAAGAATCGTCGACGTGGAGTACCCAAGTCGTGTCGTTTGTAGTCGCCACAATATAAGTTTCTTCTTGCGCCTTTGTCTCTAACTCATGGCTGAAATCGACGACGAAGTTATCTAGGACTTGCAATTTAACTGTCGTACGAGGCCTAAAATCTATGTCATAACTGTTGAGGTAGATGCTCCATTATGCTAGTCGTCGTGTCAGTTCATGTTTTCTAGACATGAGGGGAAAGTTAGTTACGACAGTAATGGGATGAGATTCGAAGTAGTGTCGTAACTTTTTGGCGGCTGTAACTAGCGATAATAGCAATTTTTCATAGACGTATATCGTGTCTCTGCATCTAGCAAGGATTTACTAACGTAGTAAATCGGCAATTGTTGCCCGTCGTCCTCGCTAATTAAGACTGCGCTTACGGAGTGAGGACTTACGGCGAGGTACAATTATAGGACCTCATTGTCTCTCGGCTTCGAAAGCAAGGGTGGAGCTCCCGTGTATTCTTTCAGTTTCTGTAGCGCTCGTTCATGATCGTCTGTCCAATCGAAGCCCTTGTTCTTTCTTAAGACATTGTAGAACAAATGGCATTTATCAACGATCGGGAGATAAACCGATTCAGCGCTGCCACACGACCTGTGAGTCGTTGGACTTCTTTGAAGTTTCTTGGCAATTTGATGTTGACCAGAGCATTGATTTGATCAGGATTTGCCTCTATTCCTCGTCGTGTGACCATGTATCCCAGAAATTTCCCGGCACTGACTTTGAAGGAACATTTCGTAGGATTCAGTTTCATCTGATACTCCCGAAGGATGTCGAAAGACTTTTTCAGATGGTCGACGTGATCGATCGCTTGCCTGGACTTGACAAGCATGTCGTCGATGTATACTTCCATTGTGTCGCCAAGGTGTTCCTTGAACATCTTGTTGACCAGCCTTTGATACGTCGATCCTGCGTTTTTTAAGCCGAAAGGCATGACTTTATAGCAGTAGATGCCTTTATCTGTCATAAAAAGCAGTTTTCTCCTGCTCATCGCTATGCATTAAGATCTGATTGTATCCGGAGTAAGCATCCATGAATGGTAAGAGTTCATGTCCTACGGTTGCGTCGACCATAGCCGATGTGGGGTAGTGGGAATTGATCTTAGGGACATGCCTTATTAAGGTCCGTAAAATCGATGCACACTCGCCACTTCCCATTTTTCTTCTGTACGACTGTTAATGCCAAAAATCGCACCAAAGGGACAACTTAAGGTCGATGTGGACTTAAACAACTAAAGAAAGAATCTTTCGACGAGACGTGCGACGATAAATAAAATAAAGAAACAAGGGATTTGATGACGCAGGAAAAACCTCAAACGAGGAAAAAACCTGCGGACGACAGTGGGTGTCGTCGCTATACTATGGTCGCCAATCAGGGGCGATGTCCTTGGATATTGGTGTCGATTGTACAGTGATTACAATACAAATGAAGAAAATGCTTCAAAATGTAAAGTACAAGTGTTTGAATGTAAAAATAGGTGTTTGTCATGTACGAAACAAAGTGTGAACTGCTGGTCGAGGGCTGTTGTCGTGCGTCGAGAGCGATACTTAGAATAATGGTTCTTCACTTTAGGTGTTCTTGAATATTGCTTCGGTTGTTAATCGCCGGATATTCGATCTGTTGAAATGTTGATTGAGCTTGATATTTATAGTCTTCGCGTCCTTAGCTTCATCCATGAATGCTCCTTTAATGGCCTTAACGGTTGGAAACGGTCGCCGGAGTAATGATCTTCGTCCGTTACGGTCGCCGGCTGTTTAATGATTGCGTCGGTTATAGTCGTTGCTCCTTAATGGCTTTTACTCCTGCATTAAACACTTAATAAATGGTCATGGTTAACGTTAGCTTTGGTCGAAGTCGTACGTCCTTATATAATAGTCGTGCGGATCGGGCGACGCTATGGTCGAGCGTCGTGAGAAACTCTCGACTTGCCTTTTATGAGGGATGACGATGGTGTTCTGGGTCTTTGTCGAGACCTTATCTTAATACAAGATATAGTCCTTAATCATACGTCTTACCTGTTCTGGTCGTGGTCGAGTGACGTGATTTTTTTCCCAAACAGTTTGCCCCCAAAATTTGAAAATTGAATGTCAAATTTAAGTTTTAAATTTTGCTTGTCGAACGCTTGGACTTGTGACCTGGGTTGAGGGACTTACCTGGTTGTCGTGGAACTAGACAGGTTCGCCTTTAACTGAACGAGAAGTTGAAAAGTTATGACGTCATACTGACGCGTGTTGATGCTTACCAGCTGTCGAGGACAGGTGTCGAAGATCCGGGTGGGTATACGAAAGGGCATGGACGCGTGTTGATTATCGAAACACTCGTCCTGATATGATCGATTGCATAAATAGAGATCACGACAGATCTTTTCTTGATACGTTTTCAAAGTGTTTTTTTAGAAGGGATTTTGTTCTGATTTTTTACCAATTTTCACTCGAACTTATTCGAATCTTTGTGAATCTTCGGCTAGCAGTTTAGAGCGTTTATCTTGTTCTGTCCTCCGATTCACAATATCGACGGAACCTGTTAGCCTTATCATGAATCACGTAGACTTAGATGCTTTTAGGAGTTTGGCAAAAATCTCGGCAAATATAGAGTTGCGGTGTCCGGGGATTGTTCGTTCTATAGACTACCCCGAGGGATATATTGCTTTGTATGAGTATCCTTTTAAGATAGGGTTTCAGTGGCCGTTTTCTGGTTTATCTAAGTCATTCATGCAGGATTTCGATGTGTCGTCGGGACAATTGATGCCCCAACTTTGGCGAGTTCTACTGGTTATTGAGCGAGCGTTCTCAAAATGGGAGTCTCCTATGATCATGAATGATTTCTTGGCGGCGTATCAAGTTAAAAAGGATAAGAACTGGCGTTATAGTCCTTATTCTAAGTTCAGGGGTGATCGTTCTTTGGTTTTGGGAACTGGTGTTAATGATCGTGGGTGGAAGTCGAGGTATGTGTTTGTTCTTGCCGATTCACTGGATTCCAGCAGCGATTGGATGCGGTCAGGCTGGAATAAGACAGGTATGCTTCGCCATTTTCTGAGTTTCATTTTTATGGCTTTTACTTACCATTCTTCTCCTGTTATCCTCAGAGATTCAGTTTGACGAAGTGAAACCGACTGCGGATTCCCAGGCTAAGATCAACAAGTTCTTGAGCCTTAGCGTTGACGAACGATCTTTCGTTACGTGGCAATTGGTGGCCGAAGACGAGGACGTGGCGGTGGACGCTGAACGAGAGGAAACGACCGGTAAACATTTTACGATTGTTGATTTTCACCATTTATATTTTCCATCTGATGTTTCATGTATTTCCTGGTTAGTGTCGACTGAGAGGAAATCAGTATCTAAGGCGAGAGGGAAGCAGATCATGCGTGCTCTTCGAGGTGAAGACGTTTCGACAGCTGGGTCGAGCCAAAAGAGAACCAGGAAGATGTTCCTGAGGGAACCGTCATCGAGGGTTGATAACTCGTCGAGAGTTGTTCTGCCTAAAAAGGCGAAGGCGTCATCCAGCCGTCCTGGCGCGATGGACGCGACACCGGCAAGTTCGGCACTTCCGGCGACAATGACGAGACCGGTGTTCAAGATGTCAACCCCATTATCTGCCGTCAGGGGCGAGGGGTCGTCGGCCGAAGTCACGACGGTTAATTTTTCATTGCCGTCGGACTTTATGGCGGATGGTGTCCTAGACGGGACGACGTTGTTTCCTCACTTGGAGAAGTGTTTGCTTCCATCTTTCAGGGAGCATTTTCACGGGGTTCCGGCCGGAGAGATAGGATCTCAGTTGCCAGTCTGGTGTTCTCAGTAAGTGTCAATCTTTCATGACTTGTTTCAACGTTCGATGTCGTTTGTTGTCTAACACTTTTTCTTGTATTTTTAGACGTTCCAGTCGTCTCTGGCATTGTACGCCGAGATGTCGAAAGTCGAGGAGTTGGTGGCGTCTGCTTTAAAAAGGGAGGAGGCGGCGTTGGAGAGGGAGAGGTTGGCTTTGGCACGCGCCGATGAGTTAGTTGTTCAGCTTTTCGATGCTCAGTATGAACTGCAAGCCCTAAGTCGAACGAGGGAAATGGCAGATGATGATCCTCAGGTCGGGACCTCAGGCAATAATGCGATGGATGTTCCTCCTGCAGTTTAGGAATTTTTACTTCCTTTGTTTTTGCTGGCCGTTGGTGGTCAATTTTTTGGATGTAACATATTGACCTGATGAAATGGAAGTTGTTTTTTTATCGAATTGACAATCTTGTCACATAAATGTTGTTAGTTATGTAACTGATTGTGGAATACATGATAGGTCATGCAACTACGTCGCCTATTGTTAGAGCAAGAGTAAGAGCCTAATATGAGAGCATGCGATTAAAGCACCCATTGACACATAAATCGTAAGGTTTTTTATTACGCTGACAAACGTAAATACATGTGACTAAGGCATACATTTAAAACGCGAAGTTTTTCTAAGTTAAGAAACTCAGACTGCAAAGTCGTTTAGACTATAAGATCGTGCGATTAAGTCGTTTGACGAGCTATGAGGCGTGATCAAGTCATGGACCTGATCATCTATGTCATGCGATCCTGCGATAAAGCGATGTCGGGGGTTTGGTCGTTGGCTAACCAACGACCCTCCGATGCTTAAGTCAGTAATTGTCTTGGTAAATAATCATATGTAAAAAATGAAAAAGGGTAAGGAACGTACCTTCTTGTCGAGTGTTCTGAAATACTTTGAATTTTTGGTTTTCATGCTGGGCCTCTGGATATATTGTATCATCTTGCCCCCTTGTGGTGGCTTTGAGACGATATGCTAGATCTGGAACATGTCGTCGCAAATCACCACAATATACGCGTCGCACGACCTGGCGAACCTGCTATTTCAGAAAAGAAAAAAACCTGTCGTGACTCTTATGATCGTATTTTGCCTTGGGTTGGAGTGACATTCTTGACGGCCTATTTTCGCAGCTTCAAGGTGTCTTTATAGCAATCTCGATCGACTTTTTGCTCGCTTCTGATCTCTTGGACTCCCCACGGCGTAGGGAATTTCATAATTTGATGATATGTCGAGGGAACGGCTTTCATTTCATGAATCCATGGTCGACCTAAGATGATGTTATAGGCTGACGCACAGTCGATAACACTGAACTTAGTCTGCTTATTGACTCCTCCGACATAGACGGGCAAAATTATCTCTCCAAAGGTGCTCGTCGCTTCTCCATTGAAACCGACCAAAGTTGTCGAACGTCGGGTGATTTCTGAGCGATCAATTCCCATTGCTTTGATAGTGTTGAGAAAAATGACGTTCGCTGAACTGCCCCCGTCTACCAATATTCGACGCGTCAAACAGTTACCGACCGTGAGTTGAATGATCAACCCGTCGTGATGCTTTTGGTACGAGTCGCCGAGGTCGACTTGGTCGAACACGATCTTCATGGCTTCTAGTTCCAAATCTCCTTTGGGTCTGGATGAACGAGGAATAGGCCGGTCGTCGGGCGCTTGACTGACATGACGCTTAGCTACGGAGTACGTCAGACCACACACGTCCGAACCACCAGTGATGCAATTGATGATCTTTGCAAGCTTAGGCACTGACGATCGGTGGCTATTAGCTGGAAGAACGACATCATCAATAATATCTTTGAGATTACCTTGTGGAACATGATATGCCAATTCCTTCTTGAGTGCGATACAGTCATCTGTCGCATGACCATGGTCGACGTGGAAGTCGCACCACTTTGATTTATCCTTCTTAGAATCGTCCAAGTCAGACTTCTTCGGCCACCGGGTGGTTTCTTGGGTGGTCTTCAGAGCTTCGACTAAGTCTTTAGCTGGCCCTTTGAACCCATAAGAGGAGATCTTGGGATACACGGGGAATTTAGTCGCGGTTTTAGCTTCTGCCTTTGTCTTGAAACGAACGTTTGAAATCTGACGCGCTGGCTCTATTCTGGATATGGCTTTCGGCTTGAATTATGGCTTCTTGACACCTAACGGCTTCTTGTCGTCAGTGTGTTTGCGACGAAAGGATGCGTCATCTTCGACCCTCATATATGTTAAGGTTCGAGCTCGGACGTCTTCGAAAGTCTCTGGGGGATACTTGGTCAGATCGATATATAGACCTGAAATATCGTCTAGACCACGCTTATAAGCTTCGATCGCAGTTTTGATGTCACAATTGCGGATACTGGTCATTTCGGCATTGAATCTATTGAAATAACTTCGAATAGACTCATTGGTCTTCTGCACGACATAGTACAGATCGCTAGTCTGCTTTTCCATCTTACGACTGCTGGCGAATTGCCGGGAGAATTGGTTGACCAATTCGGCGAACGACCCGATAGATTTGGGTTTGAGATTGATCAACCACTGGAGAGCTGGACCAGTGAGAGTCGCCCCGAAACTCTTGCACATGCATACTTCCTGGTACATGTGTGGAATCGAGATTGTCCATATGAGCTGCTTATACTGCGCGACATGCTCGGTTGGATCGGTCACACCCGAATACTTGGGAGTAAAGGCAGGAATGTTATACTTCTTTGGGACTCGACGGTGGCGATATCGTCGATGAAGGGCGACGCCTGATACCCCGAGCGAGGCTCGACGTCGACAGGCACGGCTGCCCCAGGAAACTTGGCGAGCAAGGACAGGACGCGCTCATTTTGGTCTTCTAACATCTTCAAACGCTGGGCGACGGGATCGTTAAGATCAGGATTTGCCCCTGTCGAGGGATTGGTCCCTGGACTAGTGCCATTACCATGCGACGAACCATTGGTGTCCCCGTTGAATGGAACAAAATATGGCTGCGACCCATAGTGGAATTGCTGCGGTCCATTCTGAAACGATTGTGGTCCATGCTGAAATGGCTGCGATCTCTGCTGGAAAGGTTGCGATCCTTGCTGGAAAGGTTGCGGACCACTTTGGAACGGCTGGGAAAACGGCTGGGATTCATTCTGAAACGGCTGGGAGCCACCTTGCAATGGTTGGGATCCATTGTTCAAGGGTGGTGGTCGGATGTGCTGAGAGGGAATCTGCCCAGACTGTGGATTCGGAATGAACGGACCCGGCTGCTGATTCTGCATGAATGGACCTGGATGTTGATTCTGTGCGGACGGGCCTGGTCCCGGACCTGGATTCTGGATGAATGGTCTAGGACCATTCTGGGGTCCAAAAGGATTCCTTAGCCGCGCGATCTCTTCAGTTGCTCTGCGATTCTGCTCTGCCATTGCATTGAGTTGATTCCTGGCAACCTCGAGCTCCTGATACATCTGAGCGGCGGCTTGCGGCGGATTTCCAGGGGCTGCCATTTTCCTGCAACAGAAAATAGAAGAAACTCCAAGAAACTATTAGTAGAATGCACGTTCGTCGAGGATTTTCTCTAGATGTAGTCCCACGGATGGCGCCAAACTGTTAATGCCAAAAATAGCACCAAAGGGACAACTTAAGGTCGATATGGACTTAAACAACTAAAGAAAGAATCTTTCGAAGAGACGTGCGACGATAAATAAAATAAAGAAACAAGGGATTTGATGACGCAGGAAAAACCTCAAACGAGGAAAAAACCTGCGGACGACAGTGGGTGTCGTCGCTATACTATGGTCGCCAATCAGGGGCGATGTCCTTGGATACTGGTGTCGATCGTACAGTGATTACAATACAAATGAAGAAAATGCTTCGAAATGTAAAGTAAAAGTGTTTGAATGTAAAAATAGGTGTTTGTCGTGTACGAAACAAAGTGTGAACTGCTGGTCGAGGGCTGTTGTCGTGTGTCGAGAGCGATACTTATAATAATGGTTCTTCACTTCAGGTGTTCTTGAATATTGCTTCGGTTGTTAATCGCCGGATATTCGATCTGTTGAAATCTTGATTGAGCTTGATATTTATAGTCTTCGCGTCCTTAGCTTCATCCATGAATGCTCCTTTAATGGCCTTAACGGTTGGAAACGGTCGCCGGAGTAATGATCTTCGTCCGTTATGGTCGCCGGCTGTTTAATGATTGCGTCGGTTATAGTCGTTGCTTCTTAATGGCTTTTACTCCTGCATTAAACACTTAATAAACGGTCATGGTTAACGTTAGCTTTGGTCGAAGTCGCACGCCCTTATATAATAGTCGTGCGGATCGGGCGACGCTATGGTCGAGCGTCGTGAGGAACTCTCGACTTGCCTTTTATGAGGGATGACGATGGTGTTCTGGGTCTTTGTCGAGACCTTATCTTAATACAAGATATAGTCCTTAATCATACGTCTTACCTGTTCTGGTCGTGGTCGAGTGACGTGATTTTTTGCCCAAACAACGACCACGACATTGGCTAACCAGTCGGGGTAATCTTTCCGGTCTTAAGCAAGTCGTTGACCTCATCGTTGATTACTTTGTTCCGTTCAGGAGCGAACTTGCGGCGTTTTTTCTTTATAGGTTTAACGACGGATCGACGTTCAACTTGTGAGAAATGACGTTGGAATCTATGTCGACCATGTCTTCGTGTGTCCAAGCGAAACAATCAGCATGTTCCTGTAGAAAGGAAACCAATTTCTCCTTTATGATGGGATCTAGCGATGCTCCCAAAAGGACGACTCGATCAGGCCTGTCCTGGTCTAAGACTACTTCTTCTAGATGATAGTCGTTGGTCGACTCAGGGACATCCTAGATCTGTAATTGCTAGATATCTTTCTTCTGAAGTTTCAACGTCGCCTTATAGCAGTCACGGGCAGTCTTTTGTTCGCTTTTGATCTCTTGAACTCCCCATGGCGTCGGGAATTTGATAGTCTGATGGTAGGTCGAAGGGATCGCTTTCATGTCGTGGATCCACGGTCGACCGAGAATAACGTTGTAAGCTGACGAACAGTCGATAACGTTAAACTTCGTTTGCTTATTGACCCCTTTAGCAATACTGGGAGGATGATTTCCCCCAGGGTGCTGGTCGAGTGTCCGTTAAATCCTATCAGAGTCGTCGATTGACGAGTGATCTCTGATTTATCGATGCACATTGCTTTGATTGTGCTTAGAAAGATAATATTAGCTGAAGTGCCTCCGTCGACCAAGACTCTTTTGGTCGAGTAGTTACCGATGGTAACCTGGATAATCAGTCCGTCGTGATGTTTCTGCCAGCTGTCCTGGAGGTCGTCCTGATCGAACGTTATGGGCATTGCCTCTAGTTCCAACTCTTGCTTTGGTCGTGATGACCGGAGGACGGGATATTCACCCGACGTTTGACTGGCGTGCCGCTTGGCTGCCGAATATGTTAAGCCACAGACGTCGGATCCTCCTGTAACGCAGTTGACAACTTTCGCATGGACAGGGGATGTTGGTCTTACGTTGTTGTCAGGCGTTGAGTCTTTGTTAATCAAACCTTGGAGGTGGCCCTTGGGAACGATCCAAGCCAACTCCTTCTGTAGTGCCAGGCAGTTGTCTGTCGTATGACCGTGGTCGATGTGAAAGTCGCACCATTTGGTCTTGTCTTTCTTGGCATCATCTTTATCGCTCTTTTTGGGCCATCGAATGGTCGACTGAATGTTTCTGAGAGCTTCGACCAAGTCTTTTTGAAGTTCCTTTGAATCCATAAGAATAAACCTTAGGGTATTGAGGGAACTTTGAAGCAAGATTGTCTTTTTTCTTTTCGAATCGGACGTTCGATATCTGGCGCGAGGGCTCCGCCTTGACGTTCGTCTTGGATTTGAAATCGGGTTTCTTTACTCCAAGTGACTTCCTGTCAGTCGAATGCTTACGACGAAAAGCCATATCGTCTTCTACCCTCATGTAGGCCAATGTCCTAGCTCGGACGTCTTCGAAGTTTTCTGGCGGGTACTGCGTAAGATCGACGTATAAGCCCGAGCTGTCGTCGTCGAGACCTCGCTTGTAGGCCTCGATTGCGATTTAAACGTCGCAGTTTCGGATGCTAATCATTTCTGCATTGAAACGATTGAAATAACTGCGAATGGACTCCCTAGTCTTTTGTAGGACGTAGTACAGGTCACTGGTCTGCTTCTCCATCTTACGACTACTGGCGAACTATTGTGAAAACTGGTTGACCAACTCTGCGAAGTTGCTGATGGACTTGGGTTTGAGATTGATCAACCACTGGAGAGCAGCACCTGTAAGAGACGCACCAAAGCTTTTGCACATGCAGACTTCTTGGTATTGATGCGGGATTGACACAGTCCACATCAATTATTTGTACTGGGCGATGTGCTCCGTCGGGTCAGTTATTTCTGAATACTTGGGCGTGAAAGCGGGAATACTATATTTCTTTGGGACATCGACGGTTGCAATTTCATCGATGAAAGATGATGCTTAGAATCCTGAGCGGGGCTCGACATCTACAGGGACAGCAGCACCAGGCAATTTCAAGAGTAAAGATAACATCTTTTCATTCTGGTCCTCCAAAAGCCTCAAGCGTCGGGTGACTGGGTCGTCCGTAGCAGTTGGAGGAATAATTCTTGAGTCTTGAGCCATTAGGCCGACTGTAGTGTGAAAACCGTTTCCGTACGACGAACCGTTGAGGGGAAAATTCATGGGAATCATCATCGTCGGTTGCGGGACCGTCGGGATGTGATAAGGCGCGACTCCATTGTACAACGGTGGTGGTCTTAAATGCTACGGTGGAAACTGTCCTGAGGGAGGATTGTTGACAAATGGCCCTGGACCTTTCTTGGGTGGCGGTCTTACGAAAGGCGTACCAAAAGAATGTCGGGGACCGTTATGAGGTCCGAAGGGGTTGTCTGGATTCCTCAAGGAAGCAATTTCTGCGACTGCCTTTTGGTTCTGTTCGTTTAAGGCTTGGATCTGGCTCCGTACAGCATTCAATTCCATGTGTAGCTGAGCGATTGGATCTTGCTGAGCTGCCATTTTCCTGGAAACGACAAACTTCACAAGATTGTCAGTACGATGTATGCTTGGCTTGAGATTTTCTCTAGATGGGGCCCACGATGGGCGCCAAACTGTTAATGCCAAAAATCACCCAAAGGATAACTTAAGGTCGATGTGGAGCTTTAACAACTAAATAAAGGGATCTCAAGACAAACAACACAATCGCAAACAAAAAGTAAATAAGACGAGAGAATTGATGACGCGGAAAACCCAAACGAGGGAAAAAATCGCGGCCGACTTGGGGAAGTTGACGGTGCACTATGATCGCCAAACAGGAGCGAAATCCTTTGGTAACAAGTGTCGTGAGTACAATAGATTACAATAAGAATAATAGTAAACTTATTCGTAAGCTAAAGTAGTGCGTCGTGTGAAACAGCGTTTGTGTCGTGCGAAATGAACTGCTTGTCGTGCGAAACTTGCGTAAGCAATATTAGTTTTGCTAACGGGTTTTTAAAAGCTTTACGACATAAAACAACGATTTTGACAAAAATCGTTACTAAAAGGTCTTACATGGCACCGGTTTTTTAAAACCGTCACAACATAAAGCAACAGTTTTTTAAAATCGTCCTAAATCGTTACCTTAGGTGACCTTTTATTAACGTTTTTATCTAAAACGTTGCTTTATGTTTGTAGGGTTTTTGTAATAGTAACGTTTTTTTTATAAAAACTGTTACTAAAACAATTTTCTAACTTTTTATGTGACTTTTTGTAACGTTTTTTATCAAACCGTTACAAACCTATTTTTCAAAACCGTCACAAAAAGTTATTTTTGTACTAGTGAGTGCATCTAGATAGTTGGTAAATATTTCAATTTAACTAATTCATACTTCAATTTTTGAGATGTTGGTACAAAACTGTCACATGTATCAACCGAAAAAAGTTGGTACCAATTTAGTTGGTACCAAGTATAATTGGTTGATACATGGTATAAAATTATGCGTACCAATTGTAATTGGTTGGTACACGGTATATGGAAAAAAAACATGGTACCGTACCATGTTCATCCCTAATTTTAGTTATTTTAAACATTTTTCTATTAATTCCATCACAACCCGTCGTTTGAAAAATACATATGATATAATTGAACTTAACGTAATAAGTTAATGGTCGTTAGTTCTTGGTCCCTTTTATAACGGTCGTTACGTTAACGGTCGTTTTGCAATTATTGTAATTCCACAACGGTTTTGGTCCCTCTTCTTAATGACTATTAACTTTTTTTCGTTAAACTCAATGAAATCAGGGGTATTTTAGTCATTTTAAACATAATAAATAGATACTAATATCTTTTTTGTTGTATATTTTGCAATTGTGAACGTTTTGTTGATCCAAACTCTCTCAGTGATGTGATGATGATTCTTTTACTTATTGAAAGTTACTTAGGATTGTTTAAGTTTACTTGTATTAGTGTCAGTGATCAAGCACTAAGTCTGTTTAATGATCGGTGAACACGTACTGTAATAATTTAACCTAAGTGATCCTCAAAGAAAAACGTCACACCGAAAAAATCTTCAATGACATCGGATAAATAACGTAAGATTAAGGGGGTGTTTGGGATTGCGTTTTCACGTTTTGCGTTTGCCGTATGCGTCTCACGTTTCTCCGGCAGGGAAAAGCACCCCTCAATCTGCTTCTCAAATTTCTCCGTTTCTCATCCTGGAAACGCGATAAGCTTTTTTTTTCCAAATCCAAACGGCGTCTCCGGCGTGGAAACGCAAGACGGAGAAACGGTGTTTGAAGACGCACTCCCAAACACCCCCTAAGACAATCTATTCATGATCTGAAGCAGCATTCAGTGAAACCAAGATTGTCTACATCGTGTGAAAACTATTCTATACTCAATGATAGCTAAAAAGCTTTTGAACGATTTAAGCCTATCACTGATCAAGAGTCTTGCTCTACAAGATTTGTGTTTGTCATCCTCTTTTGCACACACGGACAAAGGTACATGGTACGATTGCTTTTCTGTCTACAAACGTGCTTACCAACTACGGGTTCCCACTGTTCAATAACGACCAAAAGCATGCTAAAAGTAAAAGGACAATGACATGCATTTAGATGATGAGGTTGAATCTTTGTGCAACATGTAATTTGAAATCAAAATCATCAACATTAGATGATGAGGTGACATCGTGAAAATGAAATATTTCTTAAATTTTGAAACAAGACGAGTTTGGTTATCCCACGTTGGTGAGAAAATAAAAAAAAAATTATAAAATATTTGAGTATCTATTAACAAGAGGAGATGATTTTTTTTATAGTTCATATGGTTGACGAATTTTAGTCGGCCTATTATAGAAAAAGATAATATTCAAACTCATTGTAACAACAATAGTGATATGTTTGAATTATAGATATCTTAACAACGAAAATTATCACAGATGCATCTCAAACTCTTCGTAACAATAAATGAATTATTAGTATATACACATTAGCCACTTATGACTATCAATATATACAAATTAGCCACTTATCGTAACAATAAATTACTATCAATATATACACAAGAGTTTGAGATGCATCAATATATATCGATGCATCTCAAACTCGTGTATCTTATTGATCGTCAACCGCTAAATTACGTTTCTTCTTAACCTCGATCAAACACTTTTTAAAATACATTTTTTTGTTGCATGGAGCCCACACTTGTAGAGCGTAAAATAAAGGAGATGAGAGCATCTCCGACAACTATACTAAAATAATGAGGGATTTTAACATTTTTTTATTTTCAACAACTATGCCATTTTGTAGGGTGAAATAGAGAAAGCAAGAAATGTCTTTAAATAGAGAGAAATTATTACTTTAATAATTCCACCAATAATAGATTTAAAATAAATGTTAAAAAAAGAGAATAATAATACTGTATAAATATATTAGATATTTTAATAATATAATTAATGTTAAGATTGTTAAATTATATATTTTTCTAAAAACTTTAAGGTTTAATATTTTATTAAAAAAATATTATCCAATAACCATTAGAGATGTGTCAAGTTGCATATATTTTTTGAAAACTTTAACTTTTAATCTTTATTTAAAAAAATATCATCCAATAATAGGGGTGTTCAAAAAAACCGAGAAACCGAACCGAACCGTTTGATTCGAAACCGAATAACCCGAAAATTGGGAAAACCGGAAACCTAGAAAACCGAAAACCTAAATACCAGGTATTCACGGATCGGTTTCGGTTTTAATTTATAGGTATCCACGGGTAACCGATCCGAACGTATATATGTAATACACGTAATAATATTATATTTAATATTAACTATTTAATTTTTGAGTAGTCATCAAACAAATAATATTATATCCCCACTCCTCTGAGACAACTCCTCATTTGTCTTCCTTCTCTTCTTCTTTGGTCTCCCAATCTGTTTATGGTGAGTTGGAGGGAGTAAAGTTGTTGCCCAGTCACCTTTCTCCCATAGCAGGCTTCCATTGATTGGCTCAATCTTGAAGCTATACATTTCCCTCCATGTGCTTACTTTGTACACATCCTCAGCCCAATCTTCAGGTAACACATTGTTACCATTTGCTGCCATGTCCCAGTTTGTAGCCACAGCATGCTTGCATGGAATTCCAGTTAACTCCCACTTCCTACATGAACATGTCCTTTCTCTCACATCTACTATACATTGGTCATTCCAAGGGCCAGAAACCTATAATTCAGTAAATACCATTAAAACAAAGCATAATATATAGTAAATACCATTAAATCAAAACATAAAAACCTATGATTTAATATACATACCTGGTACCTATCTCCTCCACTAAACAAGACTTGATATTTGGAGGCCTCTTTCTTGGCAGTCTCCAAGATTTTGTTTGCTGTTGGGGTAAGTGGGCCATCACAACTGTCTATGACTTTGCATACATTCACTATCCTCTTCATTAGATACACTCTAATGTATTCCAAACATGAATAAATTGGTTTATCCCTAGCATCAACAATTTGTCTATTGAATACCTCACACATGTTATTCAATAACACATCAGAGTGACACCTACCTGTTACCAAAGTATAAACAGGTTGAAATATGTTTACCAAAGTATAAACAAGTTGAAATATGTTACCTGTGAAGTGTGCTCTGCTCCAGGATTGAGGAGGGATGTTGTTCAAATATTCAAAGCAGTCTGAATTGAACATTCTCAAATTTTCCATTGCAGTCTTAAATTGTGGGACAGTGGGGGCTGTTGCATATTGCCATAAATGATCCTTGTATGCTTTCCCTTTCCACACAAGTTTCATGTTTTCATGAATATGCCTAAGACAGTATATATGCTCAACAGAAGGGAACAATTTGGCAATTGCTGGAAGAATGCCCTATTTTCAAAATAATGTAACAATAACAATACAATTCAATTACAAAACAATAACAATTCAATTGAAAACCACAAACAGAGAAAATAAGTTCATACCTTTTGTCTGTCACTAATGAAAGTGAAGTTGGAATTTGTTTGAAGATCAAGGTCATCTCCAAGGCATTCTAAGAACCACATCCATGAACTTGTATTCTCAGCCTCTACTATGGCATACGCCACTGGATATATGCCCTGATTTGGGTCTATGCCCACTGTTGTTAGAATTTGCCCTGGAAATGGACCTTTCATAAAAGTACCATCTACTCCCAACAGATCCCTTCTACCTGCCCTGAATCCTCTCTTCAAAGAACCTAAACATATGTATACCCTTTTGAATTTCCTGATGTTACTAGCTGGATTCGGTTCTTGCTCAACTTCAATCTTAATTGTTGTGTCAGGGTTGCATCTTTTTACCTCTGCCAGGTAATCCCTCAGGTGTTGGTATTGTGCCCCATAGTCTCCCCATAACTTCTTCATCGCCATCTGTTTTGCCCTCATTGCCTTGCCAGGTGACACAAAGATCTCAAATTTCTCTGATAAGTGGGATTGAATTGCCTTCAATGGCATATTAGGATCTACCTTGATCTGCTCTGTTATGTGCTTTGAGAGAAATTGTGCAGTGGCCAAACCAACCTCCCTCGTTTGGAAGCATTTATGGGTGTCAAAATAGGTTTTCACAGTCCAGGTTTCTTCATTTTTTGCACATGATGCATACAAAACCCATTTACAACAGGGCCCATTGGACTTTCTCCAAGCACTCTTTCTTCCCTTACTAGGCCCACTGGACTCCTTTACATTTGGCATTGATCCCCTACAGACGGCCCTAACTCTTACAACATCATTTCGGATCACCACTATGTCCCTTCTAGTCTGAATTGAATGCTGCTTGATTAGGTTGAGAATGGTTGTTTTATTACCAAATGTCTGGCCTAGATAGAAGACAACCTCCTTACACTGTATTTGGGCCCTACGTTTGCACAAACTGCCATTTTCATCCCCTGAATTAAAATCATCAACCTCAAAAGGATCAATATCACCTTCCACATTCACACTATCACTTCCCTCTCCATTTACACCAATCCAATCCACATAACCATCTACATAATCCTCCGGGTCATCATCTATACCAAATTCCTCATCATAGTCATTACTATTATGGCTCCCTATATCATCATGGTTGTTACTTCCCTGGATCATGTCCAAGTCCAAATCCAAACATTGGTTCAAGTCCAACCCATTGTCCAAACATTGGTTCAAGTCCAACCCATTGTCCAACCGTACTACTGCTTCCTGTTCTGGTACATCTGACTCTAACCCAATGAAAGGATCAAAGCTATGAATTATATGATCCATGCTTTGATTTGGGGTTGACAGGTTAGTCCTACCATGTTCCACAAATACATCAATAAGTTTAATAGCAGGGGCATATTGTAAGAGGTTTAACACATCCTGGTTACTACCTAATCCTCTTAACCCAGTATCCATATCACCTTCAGGAATCAAGAAATGGTAAAATTTGATTTCATGTCTATCATACCCTAATTTCATCACCATTAAATGCAACTCCTCTACATTTAATCCTTCTGTGTTAACCAAATCAACATAATCAGTCTTACCATTCTCGTATCTCCTTCCAGGAATGCTTGTAAAGCAACCTCCATGGTTCATCCTTACTGTAAACAATGTTGGGTATAGCTCTGTATGGAAAAATCAACAGAATAATTAGGTATGAAGAATGTGCAGTCCCAAAAATGGAAAAACATAAATGCATGTGAGCTTACCATACACATCACTTGGGTCAAATCCTTCGGCCAAATCCCTCCTTAATATCCATCCAGGTTCTTCCATCGTATCTTGAGCAGGGAACGATTTTGGTCGATAAAGGAGATTTTTGATCGAGAAAGGAAGAATTTTGATCGATGAGTGTGACTCAACACAGTGAAGAGACTGAGGTTTGAACTCTCAGTGAAGACGAAGAGATTAGTCGTTAGAGGGAATTTGTTTTTGGTTGAAATGTGAAATGACCATTATGCCCCTGCCTCTAACGCCACCAATTAACGGGGTTAAGGACGAGACCCCAAATCCAGATCAAAATCAAAACCTCAGGGACCAAAACTTGACTTATGAAACCATGGGGATCGGTTTCAAAAAAATCACTAAACCTCAGGGACCAAAAATAGAGTTTTCTCTAGATTTTTTTAAACAATAAAACTTATTTTAATTTCTTGTTATTGGATTATTTTATATATTCGTTATGTAATTGGTTTAATTTTTTTTTATTTTGATATTATTTTTTGATTAATTCGGGTAACTGTGAACCGAACCGCGGATAACCGATTAACTGCGATTCAGTTCGGTTCGGTTTGGTTCAGCCCGCGGTTCGGTTTTGATTCGGGTAACTAGCTATCCGTCTCATGCGATTCGGGTCACATTTTTCCTACTAACCGAGCTAAACCGAACCAGGAACACCCCTATCCAATAACCTTTAGAGATGTGTTAAAGGATATGAAGAAACAAGATTAAAGTATTTTCTACTTTAGAAAAAATATATTTTTTTTAGTGCCACATTGAACGGAAGTTAAATTTCTGCTTGATTTTTGAACAAGAGCAGGAATAAAATAATCGGTAGAAAAACCCTTGTAGAAGAACTGCTGCATCACTTTTGCCCTTCACTCTGTTCCGACATCAATGGCGGCTGCTTCTGCTTCTGCTTCTCCTCACCTCCAAATCCAATCACTTTCTTTCACAAGAACCCTAAACCATTCTTCAAACACGATCACACCCAAAACCCTAATTTCCTTCAAACCCAGTTCCAAAACACTCGCTATCCGAGCAGTCATATCGCAAACACCTCCAGAAACCAAGAATTTTGAGCATTGTTTCACCAAAAAAGACGATGGATATTTGTATTGTGAGGGCCTTAAGGTTCAAGAAGTCATGGAGGCCGTTGAAAGGAGGCCATTTTATCTTTACAGTAAGCCTCAGATAACTAGAAATGTTGAGGCTTATAAGGATGCTTTGGAGGGATTGAATTCGATTATTGGGTATGCAATTAAGGCCAATAATAACTTGATGATTTTACAGCATTTGAGAAGTTTGGGTTGTGGGGCTGTTTTGGTTAGTGGTAATGAGCTCAGATTGGCCCTTCTTGCTGGTTTTGATCCTACCAGGTATTAATCTTTCATTTTTGTGGTTATTTGATTTGATATGTTTTTAAATGTTATATTGTCGTCTGTGGTTTATCTGCTAGTTTTTACGAAATGGTGACTAGTTATTGGTTACCGGGTAAGCACTTACCCGCAAGGGCGCCACCCTCATTTATTTTATTGGATTCGGCCATCAAAATGGGTTATTGGTAAGAATTTTACCGGATAACCACTTAACTGGTAGAATCTTTTCCCTCACTTACCGGGTAAGAGCCTTTTCCCTCACTTGCTGGGTAAGAGCCTTATTCCTTGTTTTGCCTGTTACTCGGTAAGATTCTAGGTTGTTGTCATGCTCACCTGGAAGGTAAGCGCTTACGCGGTAAGTTTTTGGTAAACAGCTCCTTAGTTTGCCAAAACCTAGCCTGGGTAATGACTAGAAGATGAGGGATCGTGTGAGAATAACAGTTTTGGTGAGAATGGTAATAATATGTCTGACCCTTTGGATGAGTTGACTTTTTAATCTATTTAATTTTCTTCAACTACTTTCACTACCTTCAACTACATTCATATACCTTTATCTTCACTTTTAACTTTTAAGTCACTTTCACAAACTTTACATACATTTAATCACTTTCACATGCATGAATTTGTTAAAGTTTCGGTCGTGATGATAAAAATAGGTAAATAGAGGTAGTCGAATGTAGATGAAGATATATGAATGTTTTGTTCTTACTTCTTACCATAACTCTTATTCTCACCGGAAACCAACCCATGAATAGAATAAGAGAATGTTCTATAAAGTTTTGGTTGTGATGATAAGAATGTTCTTCATTAATTTGCTTGAATAAGAGGAGAGTGATTTTATGGTGGGATGTGAATGATAGGTGTATTTTTAATGGAAATGGGAAGCTTTTGGAGGATCTTGTTCTTGCTGCCCAAGAAGGTGTCTTTGTTAACATAGACAGTGAATTTGATCTCGATAACATTGTTTCGGCTGCAAGAATTGCTGGAAAGAAGGTCAATGTACTGCTTCGAATCAACCCCGATGTTGACCCTCAGGTTTCTGATTACTTTTTTTTTGTTTTTTTTATTTTTATAAACACAACATTATCTTAATAGTTAAAAACGTGAACATAAATATATTATTTTTATTTTATTAGGTACATCCTTATGTTGCAACTGGGAACAAGAACTCCAAGTTTGGTATAAGAAACGAGAAGTTGCAATGGTTTCTAGATGCTGTGAAGTCGTATCCTGATGAACTTGAGCTAGTCGGGGCTCATTGCCATCTTGGATCCACCATTACCAAGGTATTTTACATCTTTCGTTAAATATCATTATCTGATTTACATTTTCATTTTCGAGAGGTGGGCCCAAACCGTTATTTTGCAGTACATAACCTTGTTTCTTTTTCTATATTGGTGTTTTAGGTTGACATCTTTAGAGATGCTGCAGCCATTATGGTAAAGTTCATTGACGAAATCCGAGCCCAAGGGTTTGACATTAGTTACTTGAACATTGGAGGTGGTCTTGGGATTGATTATTATCATACGGGTACCATCCTTCCTACACCCAGGGATCTCATCGACACAGTAAGATCTATATTATATATATAATATTTGAAGTATATAGTATTTATTATATACGACAAAACTCACAAACACTCCTGACCCACAAGAAGGTTGGGATCTAGGCGTAACTCGGTTGTTACTGGACCATTGACCTTTGGCTAAGAACTCTCTTTCCATCCCAAAATAAATGTCCACAATGAAAAAGAAACTTAGGGTCCGTTTACCTAATCACTTACCCGGGTAAGTGCTTACCGTTAAAATTCAACACTATCACTTACTTCCCAGGTAAGATTTTAGTCCACCAAAATGGCATCGTATGCAACAATCTAGCCGGTAAGCGCTAACCGCGGTAAGAGTCGCCGCACTCACTTACCGGGTAAGACTCTCGGTCCTTGCTTTCGACCCTCGGTCCTTGCTTTCGACCCTCGGTCCTTGCTTCCGCTCTTACCGGGTAAGATTCTTGGTCCTTGCCATATTCATCTGGTAAGCCAATGTGACTTGGTAAGCACTTACCCGGGTAAACGTTTTGTAAATGGCCCCCTTAGGGGATGTTACCAAACGCTTACCGGGTAAGTGCTTACCGACAAGAGTCACCACCCTTATCTACCTTATCGGGTAACATTATGGATCTCTAAAATGAATTGTTTGTAAGTGTCTATTAGCCGGTAAGTGCTTACCAAGTAAGAATCTTCTCCCTCACTTACCGGTAAGGTTGTTTATCCTTCCCATGCTCACTCTGTAAGGTAAGTGCTTACCGAGTAAGTGTTTGGTAAAAGGCCCCTTAGTTTTAGAAATGTGTAATTATTACACTATTTAATCAACTAAATGACAATTTTACTCATAATAGTGAGTAATGTATTTTTCTGTGTCATAATTAAGGGTAGAAGTGTAAAGTCGGCACTTAGTTTTGGAAATGGACACTTATTTTGGGACGGAGGAAGTATATATATATATAGGAGGCAAATCAAATGAGAACCATATAAAGGTTATGGACCTGTGAGAATCAAAATATTTTTTCGCATATTCATCTAAAAAAAATTATATCGGTTCATGGGTTTGTAACCTTTTTGAGGTTCTCTTCTGATTATCATCCTATATATATGCATAGCATCAAATGACTATTGAGCATTGACCATTAAATCATCTTGAATTTTGAAGTTTTAAGTTGAATTCTGTTTCATGTTTGATTTGTTGAAGGTCCGGGAGCTAGTCTTGTCCCGAAACCTTAATCTGATTATTGAACCTGGGAGGTCACTAATTGCAAATACTTGCTGCTTTGTTAATCACGTCACTGGTGTAAAAACAAACGGCACGAAAAACTTCATTGTTGTTGATGGAAGCATGGCCGAACTTATCCGTCCTAGCCTATATGATGCTTATCAAGTAAGATTTTTTCACTCGTATAATTAACTTTGATCCCTGTTTGTCCCACATATGATTTGCCATTTATTAGAAAACAAATGTTCGTGTTCGAAAATGCGCTTAATTGGCCTTCTAAGCACTAAATGTCCTCTATACTTCAAGTAAGTTTGGATTTAAGTGTTTTCCAAGGTTTACTCTATTAATCGGGTACTAAATCATTTACGTAGATCCATTTTTTAAATCCGTTAGAAGGCTAGGCATTGAAAATTCTGACATTATTGATACACACGTAACACACCACATGAATTATCAACAAATCGGAGAAAAGGTTTATAGCTATTTGGAATATTAACTGAATGGTTAAAAGGGTGGTTGGCTTTCGAGTTCCCAGGGTTTTCGCCAAAATATAATACACAACACAGAATCCCACTTCTGAACCTACGCTCCCTTAGGGTGCGTTTGATACACCGGACCGGACATAACAGAACAGGGATCATTGTTCCACGTTTAACAGGACTTTTATATGGAACAGACAGGAGGAGCAGACGTGTTCCACCCCCATCCCATGGAACAGATTGGAACAAGGTGGAACAAACCCATATATTACTAATATAACCTCAAAATAAAGCCTAATTCTATTCTAAAACATCAAATATTCATTCTTTAAATTTTATTTATTGTATTTTATGTTCTTTAAACTTTCACTTATTGTACTCAAAATATTATTTTTATACGGTTTTTATGTTTTGGTTAATTTATTTAATTTGTTAAATATTATAAAAAATAATATAGAAAAGGTATAAAAAAATTGGAAACTACATAAACATTTTATTTTGATGTCATTTTAACCGTCTTGAAGAAACTTTCTAATGATATATCTTGTTATAAAAAATATTTTTTTAATAATTTGATAAATTACACAAATTAATCAAAATATATAAAAGATATAAACAAATCAATAAGGATAAATTGGTCATTTTATCTCTTCTGTCCGGTCTAGTTCTGTCTTACCAAACGCTGAACAACTGTTCTGTCCTGTCCAGTTTGGTTACCAAACGCACCCTTATATATACTAGCAATCCACCAACTTATTACTACCCAATCATTACCTCCTTGTACTGTCGATGCATTAGGCACTTGTACTCCCTTTATCCGAGCCTATTCTATATTCACCGCACCGGTCCCACGGTTATCATGGGGGAGGTAAATTGGTGCATGCTTAGTCTTGAGCGTGGGACCTCACTCATGGATTGCACCCGCTCCTCTACCGTTGGGACAGATCTGGGCATAACAATTAAATTCTAAGTTACCCCCTTTTTAGATATTGAAATTTATGGTTTTATCTGCATGGACTAATGAAGTGTAACCTAGAGGAATTTTTTTCAAATCAACTAACCGATAGAGTTGTGGAAGAAATCGTGAATAGGTAGTTCACCTTTCCTCGACTTTTCTGAATATGATGGTAACTTTCTTTCGTATTTAAGTAATCTAATAAGCGTGGACAATGGCCCGCCGAATCATCGAGAAATGTAATAATATGGTTTCCAAATGTTTTTATTATCTAAAATAGTTGCTTTTTATATATTCAATTTCAAATCAATCCATGTACATTTCTTAGACCATTGTTGTGATTGTGATTGTGATTGTGATTGTGATTGTGATTGTGATTGTTATGCAGCACATAGAACTGGTTTCTCCTCCAGCACCCGATTCTGCAGTTTCGACCTTTGATGTTGTGGGGCCGGTCTGCGAGTCGGCCGATTTTTTGGGGAAAAACAGGGAACTTCACGCTCCAGCTAGGGTACCGTGTTCCACCTTTTCTATAAATCTTGATTCAAATATGGTTTTGATGGAATTTCTTGTTGCAGGATTCTGGGCTTGTAGTTCATGATGCGGGTGCCTACTGCATGAGCATGGCTTCAACTTACAACCTCAAAATGCGCCCTCCGGAATACTGGGTAGGTTTTCTTGAATCCTGTCGTCAAACCAACATATTTTCGATTTATAATATTAAACGCATTTGAAATTCTTTGAATCCACATCAATCATCAATTTGAAATTGGCCGGTTCATCGAGACTTGGCATCTTTTCGTTTGCAAGAACAAAGTGAAAAAGATTATAAATTCCAGATTTGACTATTGGAAGTCAATATGACTTTTGTAAGGGTGCGCAGGAGCAATTGCCCCAACAAACTCAATGCTTTGATTTAAATTGCAGAGGGTGGTAAAAACAATTTTAGTTAAAATACCTACAAAACTCTAATGCCCTCAATTCTTAAGTTCCAACCCAACTAAAATCATATCATATAGTTTGTTTTGTTTCATTTTATTTGCTATAATACTATTGATGTGATTAAACTATTTTTATTATTTTCCAACTTTCTTTTTGCATTTTATTATTTTGTAGATTTATATGTATTCATAATCGTCGGATATTACTTGTTAGTTTTTCGTTTGTTAGTTGTTATTTTAATCAAGGTTCTTGACTTGGTTATTTATTTTGGGTTTGTTATTTTGATTCAAGGATTGCTAGTAGTTTGTCTTTTACTTGTATTTTTGGGCTATTTTGTTAGTATTTGATTTCTTTCTAACCGAATCAAGTTTCTTGGCCTCTGATTTTTGCTACTTACTACTAATTTATACGTTTATTAATTTATAAACATTTTGATTTATCTTTCACTAACTTTGTTATAATGCCAAGCGGCAACATATTGATTTGTTACAAATTGGATTAGTAAAATTAACCGAAAACCGAACTGAATAAGTTATCTTTATCTGATTAACCAAACTGTTTAACCTGAAAATCGAATAATCCGGAACCGTTTTGGTTCGGGTGAGTTATTCGGCTTGAATTTTTGGCACCCTAAATGTGCCCCCAATAATAAAAGTTTCTGGATATGGCAATGCCTGACCGTGTACCAAGTTCCACCTTAATTGAACAATTGGTATTTTTTTGCAAATTTGTATGAAGTTTATGGTTAACTAAAAGTGTTAAATGAATGATGTTGATGAAGGTTGAAGAAGATGGATCAATAGCCAAAATCAGGCATGGGGAGACTTTTGAAGATCATATGAGATACTTTGAGGGACTCTCGATCTAACTTCATTTCATTTCATGCCAGAATTTTCAGTTTTTGCTTCCAACTTCAATATCTCTAAGCAATATTATCATGGTGAAAGTTAGAGAAGTACGAAATTTGGGCTTGATTGGGCTCCTAGCAGATATCTCGGTCCCGACCCACCGTCACGTAACCGAATAAAAATTAGTTGTCCAAAAATTTCTTGTCTCCTCTGTCTCACCAATCACGTGAATACAAATATAATATAGAGTTGGGTTCAAACGATAGTAGTACCTATTTGAAAGAACACAAAAACCAACAAATCATATATGATTTTACATAACGTGCGAAGAAAGGACTTTGGCCGCGACTTCAGGGCCGCATGGCTTTTTTCGTGCGTTAATGTTAAATCATATATGATTTTGTTGGTTCTCGTATTCTTTTAAACATGTACTGTTCTCGTTTGATTCTCCCTCCCTCTCTCTCTATATATATATATATATATATACATGTTATATAAGCCAATTCAAATATTTTTTATAAAACTTCATTTTGACAGCACCTAAGCTAATATGCACTACATAAAAGCATAAATTAGTTTTAAATAAGCAGTCCAAACACACCTAAACTTCTAAGGCCCTCCGCACCGCCTCGGGCTCGAGCTCGGGCTCGGCTGCGGGCTGCGGTAAGGGTGGCTCGGGCTTAGGGCTCGGGCTTGGCTTACGGGTTTGAAAACCCGAGGAACCCGAACATGTTTGTTTATTTAATTTTTTTTTTAATTTTTTATTCAAACGGCTATTTTAAAACAGCTATTTTTTTTTCAATTTAATCACACTATATATATTAACCCTTAATCTCTTATTTTTTCACACCAACAATCTCTCAAACTCTCTCAAATTTCATCATGAATCCAAACAAAACATCTACATCCCGTTGTAACCGACCGGATACACCACAACCGCAAGAAGACCCGGAGCTTGGTTTCCAAGCGTTTACACAACAAGGTTATCGTCTGCAATGGTCGCAACAAATTCCGCCACAATGGTCGCAACAAAATCCGCCACAATATCCGCAACAATTTCCCCAACAATTTCACCAACAATTTCCTTACCAATTTACACGTCCCGGTTTGATTGAACAAGGTTTTACTCCGGCCAACTACAATATTCCTTCACCCGCAATCAATCTCGCCGACGACATTGTTCCGGAAACCCAACATACTAACCCGCACACACCACAATCCATCTACACACAACCATCAAACCCGGAACCATCAAACCCGAGACCATCGAGAAAAGGAAAAAGCAAACAATATGAAAATAGAGCCCCCAAACAGATGTGGACTAACGAGGATGAACTCGCGTTAGTGTCGGCGTGGGTTGACGTTTCGGAGGACCCCGTTATCGGTAACGCACAAACCCATGGTAATATTTTTATTGTTATTATTATTATTATTATTGTTATTGTTATTATTATTATTATTATTATTATTATTATTATTATTATTATTATTATTATTCTTGTTAATATTCTTATACTTGAATTTTCATAAATGTAGAAGGTTTTTGGACCCGAATCGGGGAAGTGTTCTATAGTTTGATGGGTCGCGCCAATTATAGAACTACTCATCAACTCAACACCAAGTTCAACGGCTTGAATAAAAAAATTGCTCTTTTTGGCGGCATCTACAACAACTTGGTCAATAATAGATCAAGCGGAATGAGTGATGCCGACATTTCACGAGTGGCACACGAACGGTACCAAGCACAACAAGGGTTTGCTTTCTCTAAAGAACAAGCTTGGGAAGTCCTCAAAAAATGTCCAAAATGGGGCGCCGTTCCAACGATGACGACAACTTCATCGCGGGGTTCAAAACGTACCAACCCTTCCAATGATGACGATGACGACAACTCCATCGAGCAACTTCAACGACCCATCGGGAGAAACAAGACAAGATTGATGATACAATGGAATACAAAATGAAAAAACTCGATCTCGAAATCGAACGCTCAAAACTCGAACGAGATAGGTTGGAACAAGAACTCGAAATCGAACGCTCAAAACGATTTGAGAAAGACTTCGAGTTTTTCATGACCTCGCATGATCACCTTACGGGAGACGTTTTGAGGGTTACTTTAAATAGAAAAGAGCAAATTAAAAAATTTCATAATTGGTAGTATTTTGTATTTTGTAATTTTTATTTTTAATGAATGATATGAATTTTTATTTTTATTATTTATCTTATTTTTATTTATTCAAAAATATATAAATTTTTTTATTTTGTTAAATAATTAAATGTATAAATAAAAGAATTAAAAAAATGATGTGGCGTTGATGTGGCATTGAGGGCTTTTAGTTATGCGCTGGGGGTGTTTAGGACTTGAGGGCTTAGCTGATGTGGCGTTGAGGGCTTGAGGGCTTGTGTTGCGGATCACCTAACAAACACGCCCCACAAGACCGTTTAGAACCGATTAATTCCTATGTGGCAAAGAGTGTTCAAGGGATAGGTAAGGCTTTTTTTTCTATTGATAATTTCTATTTTGACTGTTTTTTGGGATATTTATTAAGTTTTAACATGTTTTTTAATATATAAATATTATTTAAAAATAAAAAGTTCGGAAAAATTATAGGAGCTAAATTATGTAATTTTTAGCATAATTTATAAAGAGTCACATCTTTAGAAATTATTTAGATATTATTCTCCATTACAATAGTTTCTAACCACTTTTTAAAATGACACTTAATCATAAAAAACGATATTTTAATCAAAATAACAATAAAACTATAATTAAATATTCTTTATTATAGTTTAATACCAAATAATTTATTAGTTAAATTATTATAATATAATAAAATAAAAAAGTAAATAAAATATTTAATATATAAAATGTTTTTATTCAATAAATAAATGCATATCATTTTACACAAAGACTAATAAATGTTAAACCAATAAACTAAAGGGAAATTAATTAAAATACCCATACTTTGACTTTGACTTGCAAAAATACCCATATTCTCGAATTTTTTTGCAAAAATACCTATTTTTTTCGCGGTGGGCACTGCGATCACGGGTCAGTGCCCACGTGTCCCATGTTTGGCCAATATGTCCCGCGGACCCCCCCCAACTATATCCGCGGTAACCACTTTGCCCCTGTCCCGCGGTGGTAGTCTGTGATGGGGCAAAAAATTACATTTTTGGTCCTTTTTGCATGTTTTTACTGTTTTTTCCACAATTATTGTACGTGGAAGACCAAATTGTGGTTGAAATTCACTGGCTTGTTTCATCAATGTTGAATCATTGTACTTGGAAGACCAATTTGTGGTTGCAATTCATGTTGGTTGTTTCATCAATGTTGAATTATTGTACTTGGAAGGACCAATTTGTGGTTGCAATTCATCTTCCTCAATGAGATTTCATCCATAAATATCAGTAAAATGCAATCCATAATTCACACCATTCCATCCTTCTTTCTTGCTTTCTTTCTTCAGTATTTTGTTTTTGAGATACTACTGAAAAAATGAGTTCATCTGTTGCAAAAGCTAAGCTATTTTTCTGTTACGATGGTGAATGGGTGCAAGACAACAATGAGTGGAATTTTGCTTATAAATCTAAGCATGGTGTAAAATTGCCAGTAAATTTTACTCATCAGAAGTTTGTTGCATACGCCATGCAAAAATGTGGAATCGACCCTTCTGTTGTTTGCAAGTTAGTGTTTAAAAATGGTGATGGGTCAATTGTGGAGTTATCCAACGATGAGGATATCTCTGGTTTTCTGCACTTTGCAGCTAAATCAGAAAGACCTCCATTACTTTTTGTGTATGCCGATTCATCGGTGTGCGACGAAGGTGATGACGACGGTGATGACGAAGACCTCCAAGTGGAGGAGTCTGATTCTCAATTCCCGGCGTCCTACGGCCCAATAGTTTATTTGGATCATGCATATGGTCTTAACGACTGTTATCCTGATTTTGTTCCGGAGACGCAACAACAACAACAACCACAAGAAGAAGAAAAAAAAGAAGACCAAGAAGGACGCTTTGCTGGAGTTGCTGATGACAAAACCCATGTTTTCACAATGGGTAATTCTGATATAGACAGATCAGATACCGATAGTGATGAGGACGAAGAATATACCCCTAGTAATAAATCATTTAGTCAGTTGAATGACTTTTTTGATATGCCCCCTATTATTCCAGACCCGAATACCCATACACAAACCTACGAACCTACACCTTATAATCGCAGTTTAAGGATACAAGTAGGTAAGATATTTGATTCGAAGGATGACTTGGCCACACAGGTCAGAATTAAGTTCATAGAAGAGGGTTTCGAAAGTTACACGTCGAGATCCGACAAAAGCAGATACGTAGTTGAATGTGCGAGAGAAAATTGTAATTGAAGGATGTACGCGAGGCCCGTGGGAGAGAAAGGAGGGATGTTAGTTATTAGAATGTTGCACGACGTACACACTTGTTCGAGGACGCAACTGAATCCCAACCACAAACAAGCCAACAAAAGGACTTTGGGTGCGATACTGAAAAGAAAATTTCTTGATGCTAGCAGGTCATTAGGTCCAAAGGACATCGTGAGCGATGTACACCAGTAGTACGAGATCACAATTGGTTACCACCAAGGCTGGCGTGCGCGATGCAGGGCACTGCTAATGGTTAGAGGCACGTTCGAGGAGTCGTATGAATGACTCCCAATGTATTTATATAATTTGCAGCTGCAGAATCCAGGTACGGTCACCCAGATAAGGACCGATTCAAATGGACGGTTTGAGAAGTGCTTCGTTGCCTTTGGACCCGTGGTACGTATTTTAACACGTCATATGTTTACACATTATAAACTATAACATTTACAAAGGGAAACCACCTACGTTTTTGCAGATCCGCACATTTGTGGCATATCTGCGTCGTGTCCTGGTAATAGACGCTGCCCATTTAAAGGGCCCTTACTTGGGTATGATGTTCCTGGCGGTTGCCATGGACGGGAATAACTCCATCGTTCCCGTAGCTTTTGGAGTAGGCAAGTCCGAAACCGGGGAGGAGTGGACTTGGTTTCTGTCCATGTTGAGACAAGCTATCGGAGACCTGCAAGGGTTGGTGTTTATGTCCGATAGGGCTCCTTCCATAAGCGCCGCAATCTCTACCATGTACCCAAACGCCCCTCACGCATTATGTTGTCGACATTTGGAGATGAACGCCAAAGGCCAAGACAAACGTATTACCACCTACCACGATGTCTACTGGAAGGCATGCAAAGCATATACGGCTCGGGAGTTTGACCGGTACATGAATGTTCTACGAGTTAGTGCCATGAAAGCAACCAAAGTTATGGACGATGTTGGACCGAAGAGGTGGTCCACGGCCCATTTTCCTGTACAACGGTATGACATTCTGACCTCCAATAGTGCAGAGTCGGTGAATGCACTCTCCCGTTTTGCGCGTAGATGTCCGATTGTTACTCTTATGGAGTACTTTCGGGCCTTTCAACAAGAGTGGTACCAACTTCGACGCCGAAAAGGAGCTGAGCTGCGTAATAGACTCACACCAACGGCAGAGGAGATAGTTCTCCTCAGGGCGGGTCACGCGTCGGCATGGAGGGTAAGCGAAATCGGGTGTGGGAGGTACCAGGTTCGGGATAACCAACTTGACGCGATTGTCAATATGACCGACCATGTTTGTTCATGTTTCTAATGGCAAAAATCTGGGTTACCGTGCGGCCATGCCATCGCTGCGGCAAGACATATGGGTCGTAGAGATTGCAGCGACTTGGCTAAAATTTCTTCACGTCCGAAACTTACCGGGCAACATACGCAGAGGTAATAAATCCAGCTGGACCCCCTGAAGCATGGGTGTCTCCACCCGACCCCCTTCCGCCATGCTATCCACCGTTAAACACTAAAAACAGAGTCGGGAGACCGAGAAAGAACGATCGACGTCCATCACATGGTGAAGGTCCGATACAGCGAAAATGTACTCGATGCCAATGCGTAGGACATACTCGTGGAGAGTGTCCAACTCCCGCCCCTTCAAGCGTGCCAATGAGTAGACATTCAGTCAGCCAACTAAGTAACACGCAGGGCCCGTCGGAGTTTGAACCACATGGAACTATATCATATGATAGCGTTGATCTGAACATTGATTTCCCTTGATTGGGACGATAAATATTGTATGTTTAGTGCTCTTGTTTTGATATATAACATGATTTTATCTACTTTATCGGCGTGTTTTTAATTTATCAAACATAACTTATGTACGTTGTAATTTAGTAAAATAAGGTACCGAAGTTGTAATTTAACAAACAAAAGAGACCTAAGTTGTGTTAGAGCAAAGACATGCAACAACACTTTAAAAACCCCAACTACATAAAATGATAACCTAAAAGTTAGAGGGACAAAAAATATAATTTTTTTGCCCAAAACTAGAGGGGCCAAAACTAAAAAATTCGGCCAACCGCGGGACCATCACGGGCCCAACCGCGGGCCACGTGGCACGAGTCCGCGATCGCGGGATCCACCGCGGAAAAAATGGGTATTTTTGCAAAAAATTCGAGAATGTGGGTATATTTGCAAGTCAAAGTCAAAGTATGGGTATTTTAATTAACTTCCCTAAACTAAAATACAAAGTAAAAACATTAAATTAATCATCCTTTTCCTTTTCTCTAAATCTTTGCCGAATCTCTTCAATTATATATGATTGTAAACAATGATTTGTTGACCTATTACGTACCTGTATGTGATTTTGGAGATAGATTTCGTACTCAGAAAGTATGCTATTAGAGTTTTGAGACATCGCTATGGTAAAATTTAAATCATTGTCTATATCATCGAATTGACGAAGCACCACAAAACATGATTTGATATAAAACAATTTCTATTTTAGAAATTATACGTTACAGTTTATTATACTATTCACTGTCATATCAGCAAAAAATAAAGTACTAATGCGACATTAACAATTACCAAAAACCAATTTTCTATAAAAAGATCTTACCCACAATTAGAGATGGTCAAATATGGTCTTGGGTCGGGCTAAGCCAGGGCCCAAATCGGGTCAATACCATATAGTGATCTCGTAACCCGTCAAGACCCAAATACGAAGGCCTCTTTAAGTTTTATAAGATCCGGTTATGAGAACCGGACCCCGTCCAATGCTGAGACCAAACCGGTTCCTCTTAATTTTTTTTAAAGTTGACTTTAACTTTGTAATTTATTTTTTGAAGAATTTGATCAATCAAATACACTAGCATATACGTTTTTATTATAATTGGATCAATTAAATATACTGAAAAAGTAGTTACATTCTATAAAAATACGTTTTATTAAAGATGGTTCAAGTTGTAAAATATATTTGTTATTCACGAAATTTGTCAATATATTAGCTAGTGGGGTGAAATTGAAACAATCCCAAATATTATAAACCTTTCCCAAGGCACATAACGCAACAGCATGTGTTTATTAAAACTACATTAATTAATACAACATACGCCATATACAGGATGACCGGAGAGTGGATGTCATTGGTTCTTATGGGCGGTTTTTGACGGTACCCGCCTTCCCTCAATGGTCATAATGCATCTGTCTATATTTTTTTTATCTCTTCTCATTTTATATATATATATATATATATATATATATATATATTTCAAGGTTCTCTCTTGATCTTTACCCTATATATATATATATATCTCACAAAAAAAAAACTATGGAAAACTCTGATAACTCTTCATCTGAACGATACGTATTTATGTATACAAGTAAAATTAAATTTTATTCATTTTTATGCATGTATTAATCATGTATTTATACATATATACATCTGCATGTCACAAATTACTTGTATGCATATATACCGTTCAAATGAAAAACTACGACCATGTTCCTTAATTTTAGTTTTTTAAGGTTTTCCATGAACCTTAATCTATATATAGGTGGGTGCTGAAAAAAGTGACGAAAAATGGTGGCGTCAAAGATATATGGCATCTGCCTTGAAATCCACTATGCCTTACTTTCTATCCACCTTTCATAAATCCCACGCAATAGCAATAGCAATAGCAATAGCAATAGCAATAGCATAAACTTAATAATATATAGCTTTATCCTTACGACCATCTTTCAAGTTGCGTACACACACAAATTACGACAACGAAATTAAGATAAAGAATCTTGTTCAGATCAATCGAGGGTGTTTCATAGGATTTGACTTTTTCTGCAATTTAATTAAGGTGATCGATCGATGATTCATGGATTGATTAGCAATTTCTTGAAGATAAAGATGATGGCTTCTAATTCGTTTTGAAAGGCAGGTATGTATTCAATCTTGATTCCTTCAATTCTTCTGTATTAATTATTCAGATTTCGAAAAAGCTTAATTAATTAATTAGGGGAGGGACTCGTACGTACTTTATGTATACTTGCAGCATCGATCTGCTGCTACTGTCTGTATTCAGTCACACGGATGTCTGTTTGTTTCTTAATTTTATCTGCTAATTCTTCTTTGCTATATTATATATATAAGCAGATTTCATATCCACAACCACTTCCTCGCATTACAATAAAATTAGCCCTCTAAACCACTTCTTTATAGGACATACAAATATCATGTGAGAAGTTGATGTTAACGTGAAAAACGTGAGAAGTGAATCTAAACCGTTGATCACTTTTAATCTCATGCCCTTTCATGAATTGCACCTTACAAGGGAGTTAATTCGATGCATCTTGGTGCATTTTATCTTGGTGTATCTCATCCTAAGATGTATTAATTTCTCATCTAACGGTTGATAACTACTTTCTCACGATTTTCACGTTAACCTCAACTTCTCATCGGAGTTCATCCCTACAAATATATTGGTAAATATTTGTATATCCTATGTAAAATTGTGCCAATAAGTTCACCCTAGCTTATAGGACACGAGTAAAATACAATTTTAGTGTGATTTACACCCAACTACGAAAATCGTACCTAGACTTCTATAAGTATAGTTATTGTCCCTACTATTTAGATGTTGAAAATCGTCCCTGTTCACCACTCAGTTAAGTATGCTCCTTAAATCAAGTAAGGGACATTTATGTTTTTTACATGTTTTTTGTCTTATTTTTTTGTTACTTGAAGAACCACACTTGAAGTTTAGTATTTATATATTTATACTTACATTTATTTTTTAAAAGTGGTTATAACGAAAATTTTTAACCATTTTTCGTTGGATCATCTCAATCTAACGGTTTAGATGAGTTATTCGATTTTTTTTCAAGGTTCTTTTATGTTCTTTTCCCTAAATATATGAATGAGATCAGGAGAGAATCTTAAAAAATAAATAGAATCAAAGAACAAATCTAAACAGTTAGATTGAGATGATCCAACAAACATGGTTAAAAAGATGGTTATAACAACCTTCAAAAAAGATATAAAAATATCACACACCATTTTTTAAATCTAAAATCGACGAATATGACAAATATTGGAGCGAAACAAATTACCAAAAAAAGACCACCTATTATCTATAATTTAACATTATTCATTTTGATATATCTTTTATCCATTTTTTGTGGTTATCCTGTTCATGTTTTTTAACGTCCTTTTCCCTAAATACAAAGATGAGATTAGAAGAAGACCTTGGAAAGAAAAACCCAAAAAACTCATCCATACATTTAGACTGAAATAATCCTATGGATATGGTTAAAAAGATAGTTATAACCACTTTTTAAAACATTTTAATTTTTTTTTTAATTGAAAATTTTATTTTACTCACCCCCTCCCTTATCCTGCACACACAACGAGACCAAAATCGAGCACATCAACTCCACTATACCTGGTTCACCTCCTTTAGCAGATAGTAACTCCATTGCAATTTACACCTCTTCTAAAAACGAATTTAAAAAAAAAAAAAAACTCCATTACACCTCCTTGAGCAAGATCAAAATAAAAATTCTGCAGATGAAAATCCAGCATCAGCATTAATTCTTCCCCCTCCCCTGCACCGGTACCACTACACTTCCTACAAAATGATATCTACTCGATCTGGTTTGACACTTGTATAATTTTGTAAACTTGAGTTGGATGGTGCAACTGACTGATTTAAACAAATTACAGACAGACAGACAGACAGACAGCTGGTTTTAATTGAATAGCATGATGGTTGATGAGGTGGGCGTAGCGGTAGCGAGGGGTTCAGTCTTCTTTTATGGAGTGGGTCATATGCTGAATGACATAACCGCCGCCTGCTGGTTCACTTATCTCTTGGTCTTCATAACAGATATCGGATTATCCCCCAGGTTCCAAATACAACTATATATCTCTTCTTTTTTCCTTCAACATATTTAATTATGCTCTAACCATTAGCATTGCTGTGTTGGCTTTCGGCGAGAATTGCCAAATTTGGTGAGAAGTGGTTACCAATCGTTGGATGAGAAATGGACCAACATTAGAATGAGATGCACCGGATCAATTCCCTTTTAAGTCGCAATTTATGGGTAGATATATATTTGATTAAAAGTGATCTAACGGTTTAAAACTACTTATCGTACTTCTCCCAAAAATGTCATTTCTCGTATGATCCCAAACCTAACATTGCTTACAACTTATATATATATATATATATAAATATTATATATATGTATATATTCTTAATCTTGATTTTTTTGTTTGTTCTCCAGGGATGCTGCTATTGTCATGCTTTCTGGTCAGATAGCTGATGGATTCACCACCATCCTTGCTGGTGAACTGGTATATACCTAGTAAAGAGTCCCTACAACAAAATCAGAATTATTCAGCGTCAAAATGTTAAATGTCCTAGTAGATTGTTTTATAGATTTAACTTTATATCACCAATCACTTTAGGTATATATACTTTATGTAAAAGTGTTACAATAAGTTTACATGTCAAATTTGAACATTTTAAAAAAGGCTTTTAGCACAATATTCATGCTATTAGTTTTTTTTTTTATTACATTATTTGAAAAAATGTCCAATAAAAAGATCAAAAATTTCCTACAAAAAACCAATAGGACAATTTATTTTAAAAATATCTTACAACATTTGTTTAGACGTCAAAAAACGTCATATAAATCTATTATCGTAAGACGCACAAATTACAAAGCGTCTATTAGGACACTTACATTTGGGGTCTGATTTCGTTGCAGTGACTTTGGCTGTTTTGCACTTGAAAAGCCATGAAACTCGCAACATTTGGATAGGTATATATTCTTAGTGAGACTCTTTCATGGACAAATATACATTTAGGACAAATAGGCAAAATCTTATGAAGCTGATAGTTAAATATATTTTGAAACTAACCTGAAAATGAAGTAGTGCAGTTTTCTCGATTTCTATATGTTTTCGTTGTCTTTTCGGTCTTCTCTTCAACAAAATCGGATTTACAGGACGCCACCACAAATATACGTGTTTCCAAAAGCAAAATTTCTACGGTTATTGCAACGCTTATTTTAGAACACTTTTAAAATAAAATGTCCTATTAGCTTATTATATCACAAGTGTCTATGTTTCAGTTTTGAAATCTTTGATAGCATACATCTACATTCGTTGAATTCAATGGTTTATGTCATCGTTTTTATTGAAGAGTTAACAGACAGCTGCTTTTTTGAAACACAGATAGACAGGTTTGGACATTTTAAGGTATGGCATGGAGCAGGGTCGATCCTGGTAGCCGTTTCATTCTCCTCTGTGTTTGGAGGTTGCGTTCCTTGTATTATTTTCGGCACTGAATCCAATTCGTTGCAAACAATTGGTTACAGCTTTTTTGCTGCGGTCTTCAATGTCGGATGGGCAGCTACCCAAGTCTCACACATGTAATCATTTGCTTTTTTGCAGCGATCTTCAGTTGGGTACAATAAGTTTTTAGGACGCTTTTGGGTGTCATAACAAGTTTTGTGGAACTTTTTTTTAAAAAAACAAGTGCCGTATCTGTTATTTTGTAGGAGACTTTTGAGAAGTATCCTATAATCCCATCTTTTCATAAGGCACTTCTTCTTATTGGACACTTTTCCAAATAGCGTCCTAAAAATAGCTAATACGATACTTTATTTAAAAAATATGCTTAAAAACTTGTTACGACGCTCAAAAGCGTCCAATAAACTTCTAGTAACACTTTTAGATAGAACGTTTTATCATTTAACCCTATAAAAACACATTCTGTTTGGACAATTGAACAATTTTGTTGTCCTATAATCTCAATTTTGTTAGTTGTGATCACATTAGGGAACCTAATCCTAGGAGATAACCATCAAATGAAGCTTTAAAACTTGAAATTTCTTGCTCAATACAGGTCTATGGTGAATTGCATCACTCTTAATTCGACCAGCAGGGTAGTGTTGACCAGTTGTCGGAATGCGTTTTCAATGGTATTACAATATTTGCTTATTAATTATTTCATTAATATTATTAATCTTTCATTAATGCCCCTTTCTTAGCTCCCTGTATACATCTAATGAGTTGGCAAACTCGGATGAAGGGAGCCGAGAAAGAGGCTAAAAATGACACTATTTCTTTTCTTCAAATTTATTTTGTAGGTTGCGAACCTCAGCTTGTATGCTATTGCCTTTTCGGTCTTCCACCTCCGCCCTTCAAAAACCACTTCCGATGTTGAAAATCAGGTATCGGAATGAAGAGCTCACGTTTTAATTTGTGTTACTGTTCTCTTTCAATGTGTTAACGTTTTGAAAATGAACAGTATCGTTGGATAGCATACTCGTCGATATTTATTGGATGCTGCTTTGTGGTCGTATTTCAAATTGGTACGAAAGAGCCAAGGTATACTTCATCTTTTTAGCTTTTAATATACTCCCTCCCTCCAAAAGTAATTGCCACATTTCTATTTTATTTGTCCCAAAATAAGTGCTTACTTTTCAATTTTACCCTTAATTAATTACTTCCTCTATTACTAGGGGTAAAACTGTCATTAGTTCATAAAAACCCTAATAATTAAATTTTTGTTCAAATTAAAAGTAAACAGTATATCAAACCAAAAGGTGGGGTATAGGGGAACGATGTATGCATAATTGACCTCTACACACATTTTGTTGGAGGGCATTCTGGAAAAACAGACATACGGGAGGATTGCACGAGTATTTGCCGTGTGTATATATATATAGGAAGGTTCAGGGAAAAACCTCAAAAAAATGATTGAAGAGCACACTGCTAACTGTTCAGCTAGATTGTATGCACAAGTAAATTGAGTTTTTTTTTTTTGCACTTGTGCATGTTACAAGTTATTTGTATGCACGGATGCATACCGTCCATATGAAGGACTAGTATTCCTCAGTTTTTTCATTTTTGCAGTTTTCTCTTGAACCTATATATATATATATAATATGTGAAAAGAGACCGCATTGAATTTTAGTTCAAATGGATGAATTAATTTGAACTTCAACATTATAGGAACTGTTTTGAGTGCTACTTATAAAGAAATTGATACATGCTCTACATTAATGAACTATATTACAAATCTAAATATATTGGTATTCATTAGTTTATAACAAATTTCACATGAATTTTGTGATTGAAAACATCAAGAATTTGACCTCGAAAGTCAAAGTTAAAGGTTTTTTTTTTTTTTAATTTTCTTTTCCGGACACTCGTATTTCTTTGTTGGTCTGTAAGTCAACTAACTAACTTGGCTATAAAATTATGGATGCTTGTTTGCAGATTAAAGGAAGAAATTCGAGGGCATGGGCATCAAAAGATATCATGGACATTCTGGTTTAAGAAAGTTCTATACTATCAAGTTGCTCTTGTCTATATGTTCACCAGACTAATTACCAATGTTTCACAGGTAATCTATAGACATTCACACATGAATTTTGAAAATACTAGTATTTGGAATTCAGAAATATTTCCATTTTAGGAAACTAATGCATGTTTGAGGTTTAACAACGTGAATCTTAGGCATTCCTTGCATTCTATGTCATCAACGATCTACGAATGGCCCAATCTTCTAAAGCATTGGTACGTAATTACACAAACCTCATGATCGATTTAAAGATTCTTCTTTCTTTTCGCTTTTTTCTCATGAAACACAATTTGCAGATTCCGGCCATGATCTACATTTCCAGCTTTATCGTATCCATTATACTACAGGTCTCCTTTCGAAACACGCCTCATTGATTTACTATTGATGCATTTTGACTTCTGGGAGTCAAAGTCAAACATCTTTAATTAAGTTTAAATTTTTCGGATGTGTTTAGTTTTGACGTAAGTCACACAATTAGAATGATCTTGATGTTAATTCAGAAGCATATTTCATATAAATTGCAATATTGGTTTGTATTCGGTTTGACTCCACAATCTAAAAGATTCATGATCTTTGCTTTTTGCGTTGTCTAGGAGCTCACTTGGACCGGCCAACGCTTGAAAGCATTCTTTTCGGTTGGAGGTGTCTTGTGGATCCTTTGTGGCTCAGCAATTTTCTTTATGCCAAAAAGCATGAAGGATGTCATCTACTTTCTTTCATTAGTCATCGGCATTGCGAATGCTCTGATAACCGTACAACACTTTCTCAACACTCCCTACAAAAAAATTAGGGGGCGTTTGGTTCGCAGAATGAAATTTGATGGAATTGGAATCCATCAAAAGAATTTGACTTTAAAGGAATTGGAAATAAATTTGATTGGATTTGACCACGCGTTTGGTTGGTAGGAATTCAATTCATTCACTTAAGCCAGTGAATGATGAATTCCTTAAATTGTGGAATCCAATGGAATTTGATGGAATTGGAATGCATCGAAAGAATTTGATTTTGAAGGAATTGGAATGGAATTTGACCACATGTTTGGTTGGTAGGAATTCAATTCTTTCACCTAAGCCAAAGAACGATGAATTCCTTAAATTGTGGAATTCAATGGAATTTGAAGGATTCCATCGCTTTCATTCCGTGAACCAAACATGGGCATGGAATTTGGTCATTGGAATTGGTTATTCCAATTCATTTAGATTCCTTCAAATTCCATGAACCAAACAACCCCTTAGAATTCTGAGAACCAAACAACCCCTTAGGTTTATCGGACACCAAAAATGTCCAAGTGTCATAATATATAGAATACTTTATAGGACTCTTAACAAATTAATAATCTTATCGCATGCATGATAGGTTACCGGAGTAAGCATGCAAAGCTATCTGGTAGGAGAAGACGTCAAAGGCTGTGCGTTTGTTTACGGATCATTGAGTTTTCTCGACAAGATGTCTTGTGGGATTGCTTTGTGTGTCCTCGAGTCGTATCAAAGTAAGTCCCTCTTAATTTTAAACGAAAAGAACATAGTTCTGATTTCTGTTGTCCAATCTATTAACTTCAAATTGCTACAACTTTGTAAATTCAGAGGAAGTTTTGCCAAACTAGATCTTTCTTAAGAAAACAACAATGTTTGAAGATCAATAGCATGAAATTAGTGTCAAATTTGCATGGGGACTCATAAATTTCAAAGACAAAATAAACTAGTTCGATGAAGCAAATAACCAATAAAAACTACACCAAAATTGGGTTTATATTAAATAGAAAATGTTTTAAGTGTCTCAATACAATGTTTTATATGATTAAGGTTTACATGATCAAACAATTGTGCGTCATTTGTAAAAGTGTTACAATAAGTTTATAAAACATTTTTAAGCGTGTTAACATGTTTTTTAGGATACTTTTGAACTAAATTGTTATATTAATATTTTTGTATGACATTATTTGAACAATGTCTTCCTCAAGGAATTGTAGTGTCCGTAAGAAGATATGTTAACATATGACACTTATCAAGTGTCCTAAAAAGCGAATATGAAACTTTACTTTAAAAGTGTCATTATTTTTTTAAACGCAAAAAAGCGTCGTATATATAATCTTATTTTAACACTATTTTACATATGACGTACAATTGTCCAGTCCTATAAAGTTAAATCCCATAAAATAGTCTGTTAGGACATTTATACATTTTAGACGTCTTACAAACCCGATTTTGTTGTAAAGTAGACATGTAGTATGAAAAGTTTTTATGGTCAACCTCTTACCCGATCATGTTAATTTTGCAGATACATCTGGACCCTTAAAGGATTGCAACCCAATCTTTATATGCTTTTCGGTTTCAAGATACGGGTTTGGTCTTGTTCCAGCAATTTGTGCACTTGCCGGAGTGATTGTGACATGTACCATGAAGCTCGAGAAGCCCCGTTTGAAGCCTCTGAAGGTGCCTCTTCTGGAATAGCTCGATACACAAAATAGGGAAAGTCCTTGGCCTTGTACATTGCATATTCTTCTCAAAATTTCTTTTAAACCCGCTTCAAGCTATTACATTTTTGTTGATTGGCACCCGACAAACTTGATTCGAAAATGGTACTTAGAAGTGGAAGCATAGGCTATGAATGCACATGGACTTGTGTATGGAAAAGGGTTCATCGAGAGATCATATGTTTTCTGCAACATTCACTCGATATTTGAGTAAAGTTTTTTGCATGACATGCATTTCATAACCCATGTGGTATTTAGGTCAACTTGTTAGTTCTTCAGGTTTGTTCCCAAACCGATGTACCACAACAAAATGGGTGTATAGGACGTCACAAACATCTAACTGTCCTAATAGACTGATTTGATATGCGTCATATGTAAAAACATTGCAATAATATATAACGTTTTTGGGCATCTTAAACAACTTTTTAGAATACATAGCTCATCATTTTTCAAAAGTGTCTTACAAACATATCTTTTTATAAAACACTTGTTTTTATATAACAAAAGCTAATATGACATTTTATTACAAAGTATTCTAAAAAACTATATAGAATGTCCAAGCATGTGATACAAACTTTTTGCAAAGCTTTTGGAAATGACACATATTTGTTTTCCAATAAACTTAAGTCTTATAAAAAAAATCTATTAGAACATATATATATATATATATATATATATATATATATATATATATATATATATATTTGTGGGGTTCTTAAACCCGAGTTTGTGGTATTGATGGTCTGCAGTTTGAGTCATTTCAAGGCATTAATTGTGGGTTTAGTGGAGAAATAAAAATCTCGTCCCATATTCTTACGTCTCATTTTTGTCCACCAATTACATAAGTACACATCATAAAAGAATATGAATTTAAATTAAATATATAATATACAAAAATAATTGTGTTTTAATTTCATTGGGGGAACATGGATCTGATTCGGAACAATGCATTTTTATTGTTAAAGAAAATGCACTTAATTTGACGCGACAACAATCTTTTAAAAGGTATATGCACTTTGTACACAATTTTTGGCCAATATAACCCTCGGCTAAGGGATGAATCTATACGTGTCATTTAGGTAGCGTTTGGTACGCAGATTCAATGGGACGGGACGGGACGAAACTGAACGGGATTGGACTGGATGGGTCTGGACTGGAGGAGATAATTTTAATCTAGGTTACGTTGGAAAAAAGGGGTATTTTAGTAATCTTATGTTTTAGTCCCATGTTGTTCCACCTATTTTGGTGGAACAAAAAATCTCAAGTTTTGTCCCATGAAAACTTGTTTTTGTCCCATGTTGTCCCATCTGATTTTTGTTCCATGGCATACCAAACATGGGACTTTTTTTTGTCCCGTCCCGTCCCATCCAGTCTGCGTACCAAACGCATCCTTAAGACCGGATTACTAATATCAAGCAGATTAAGTGCATCTACAATGAACTATTTGTCACGTAAGATTTTCACCAAACAAAAACCCATCTTCAAATAATTACTCCGTTGGTCAAGTCTTTCAAAAGATATTTTTGTATTTTTAATTTATCCCTATTTATTTAAAATGTTTTATCAAACCACTTCTATAATGTCGTTATTTTAAGCCCAAATTTGTCGTTTATTTTGAAATGTTTATAAAACGACTAATATAAAAGCGGCGATAAATATAAAAATGAAAGTATTTAATTTTTGTGTTTTTTAATATTCGATATTGGTGTGTTTTTTATCGTCTTTATTTTAATATTCCAATGATGTATTTTTTTAAAATAATAATAACTTTATTTTGTGTATTTAATAAATGAAGCATTATTGATTAAAAGTGGAAAAATGAAAAAAGTAAATAGATAATAGTTTAAGGGCAATATATATAACATTCTTTTATTCTTCAAACACTTGGCATTCACCAAGCTTTTGAATGTTAAGCCATTTTCCAAGTTTTTGTTGGTGATTTTAGTGTCATAAGGTCATTTAAGTGTAATTGAACTTAACACGTGTGATAATTGGTTTCAAACTGTGATCTAATGCAAGTTAGCGGAATGCACACTTGTCATAAGACGAGTTTGATCCCGGACACGACAAAATGGCGGGGGTCGATGATTAATATTCTTTTGAAGATGTTAATATTCTTTACAGGATGATAATATTCTTTACATAATGTTAATATTCTTTACAAGGGTTAATACTCTTTACAAGATGTTAATATTCTTTACAAGGGTTAATATTCTTTACAGGATGTTAATATTCTTTACAAGGGTTAATATTCTTTACAAGATGTTAATAATCTTTACAAGAGGCTATCTCTGAAAGACTATCTTTGAGGTAGTCTTGCTCTGAAGTGGTTGGGCTCTGATCAGACTACCTCTGAAGTGGTTGGGCTCTGATTAGACTAGTGGTAGCTTTGAAATGGTTGTGCTCTTATCAAGTTAAGTACCATCTCTGGGTCTTGTAAGATCAGAGCTGTGAACCTGCATTTATTGTGCAGTTATTTTAGTCCATGATTTTAGCCATAATGGATGTGATTGACCCATGATTACTGGCAATTATGCCATGATTGCCTTTTTGATATCTTTCCTTCTTTATAAATGGAAGTGATTGACCATGATTGCTGATAATTATGTCATGATTGCCATTTCGATTTCGTTCATTCTTTATGAATGAAATTAGTATATAAATAAGACTTCTTGAGAAGTTTCCAGAGGCTCTACGGGTTCACTAGTCTCCAAGGGTTCTGCCTTTTCTTCGACTTCCTCTACTTGTTTAACAGTCTTCTTTCTGAGCCTCTTCTTCTTCTTCTGAGGCTTAGGGGCTTGTGTTTCTATGGCTTCAGGATCTTGGGTGGTTGTTGCCTTAGCCTTTTTCTTTTTTGGCTTTGGCACAGGGGATTCTGAGGGTTGGGCTTCTGCAGTTACAACCTCTGCAGTGTTGGATTCTGTGGCTTGCACCACTTGGGTTTTCTTTGCCTTTTTCAACATTTTTGGCCTTAAAGGCTCTGTTTTCCAGCTTCTGCAATGGGGCTCCTCACATCTACTCTAATGGTAGGGGGATCCTCACCTCTCTCTTCCCTTACAACTCCTGCTCCCTCTGTCACTCTCTCTGCTACAGGTTGACCTAGGGAATAACCTATGCGTGGAGGGGTTTTAGGTCTCGGTTTGGGAGACCTAAACTCACGCACATACGCTCTCTTAGCTTCAATATGGGTCGTGCGTTTGGGTAGTCTTCTGGTGAGATGGTAGGGTTGAGGGTTTTTAGAGGGTAGGTTTTCACAGAGGGTCCTGTCATAGAGTAACCCTTCTCCATGATCGTCTCGTGCAGAAGGACGATGAGGGTTCTTGGGTAAGTAAGCACAAGTGGTTTCTTTGGGTTTTTGGCTTGGTCTACCCTCTTTTTCTCCACAAAACTTACCATCTCCTTCAAGATGAGCCTGGCATAATCCAAAGGCAAATCATAGCATATCCCATACATGATTGCCATGATATTATGTGATAACTAATCAGGGCTTCCCACCTTCCCAATCAAGGTTCTGTTAAGGATACTAAATAACATATTCCACAAAGGTGGAAGGTTTTGTCTTCTAAATTCTGTCCTCTTTCCTATGTCTTTATTGTACCAAATAAACTTAACAAAATCAACAAGTTCTTCATCAGTAGGTTCAGGGGCATATCTGACTATCCCTAAGTCAGATCTAGTAGGTAGTTCAAAGATTGCAGAGCTCAATTGCGTGATGATACCTAAGGAAATAATGTTTTCTTTATCTGCGGAAAATACATACCCAGCTATGGCATTTATGTCCTTTTCGTATCTTCACGAAGACCAGTATTGATTTACATATCGGTTTGGGAGTTCATTGGTGATTAGGGTTAGGGCTTTAGGGATGAAGTGATTTTGCAGCAACAAGATGAGAGTCAAATATTCTTATGCAAATGCATCTCGGTTCAAGATTACATAATGGTTGTTTACTTTTAGTGGTAAAGGGGCAAAATGATGTTCCTTGTTTATAAAGGATTGATGGTGGGTGGAAGGTTTATGATGAACAGAGACATCACTGTCAGAGTGGGGTTCATTCTCCCTACGAGGATGAATGGGGTTGAAGGAGTTGTTGGATTCCACTAGAGAAGCCATAGTTGCAGGTTTTGAAGGTCTGAGATTAGAGAAGTTCTTGCGCTCGAGAGGTTGAAGATGGTAAAAATGAGAAGAATGAGGGAAATTTGAATTTAAAGCCCCGGATGTTAAAGAGGATTAGTGGGATTACCATGAAATTTGGAATTCGTAATCAAGTACAAAGCCGTTTGAGACAAACGACGGTTGATAGCGCATCCACTCAAAGTATGACACGTGGATCTGGGCGGTTCAGTAATGTGACATGAATGCTTACCATAACCCACGCGCATGAGAGTCACTGTAGAGACAGGGTTGTGCTTTTCACGAAATAGCCACACCCTAGAGAAGAATCCTTAAACACCCAAGTGTTGGAACACAGAAGAAGCTCTATTCAGAAGATGCCTCTATGAGCTAGGGTCGGTCTTATGCCATATAGATTACACTTTGTTTACCTAAACATTTGAAAATCAATGATATGGTCGAGATCATATGCACTTCTAGACTAGTCTTGACTCAGAGGTTCTGTGACGTGGGTGCAGAGGCTCTGTGCCCAGGGTGCAAAGGCTCTTAGAGTCAAAATTTTGACCAATCAAAGTTTCGATTTGTTGAAAAATAAGGTTTAGGGATGTACTGAGAAATTCATACCTTGGATTTACACAGTATGAGTGTGGATGGGTGAGATTTTAAATGCCTCCCCTTGACAACAGGCTTACCTTTGCTCCCCCTTGAACTATGCTTGGATCATAAGATGGTAATTATCGTACAAAGCACAGAACAAGCTATTAAAGAGGATCTGTGCCATGCTACATAGGCTCTGTAGATGAACACAGAAGTTCTCTTGATAAAAGTGGAAAGTAATGTACTTCAAGAAATTACATGCTGAAAATAGAAATAGTTACAAGCTCAGAGGCTCTGTACCAAGGTGCAGAGGCTATGTGTGTTAGACTTGTTTATTTGAGCATACGTAACTTACTGATTAAGAAATTAAATCTTTTTTCATCAAGATCTTTGGTGAACAAATCAACAAGCTGGTATTCTGTGGGCACAAAATACATCTCTATGGTGCCTTTCTCAATGTGATCCTTAAGAAAATGCTACTTGATGTCGATATGCTTTGTCTTTGAGTGTTGCACAGGATTTGCAGAGATGGCTATGACACTCTTTAAGTCACAAAGGATTGGGATTTTGTCAAAATCAAGACCATAATCTCTGAGTTGAGTCTCTATCCATAAGACTTGTGAACAACTAGCAGCAGCCACATATATTGCTCCTGCCGTTGAAGTGGACACACAGTTCCGTTTCTTGGATGTCCAACTCACCAACTTATCACCAAGTAGTTGACAACTCCTAGAAGTGCTCTTTCTTTCGAGTCTACATCCTCTATAGTCTGAATCTGTATAAGCCATTAGTTCAAAGCCAGAGTCCTTTGGATACCAAAGACCAAGATTTTTGGTCCCTTTAAGGTATCTAAAGATCCTCTTTACTGCAAATATATGAGATTCTTTTGGATTGGATTGATATCTAGCACAGAGACATGTGGCAAACATGATAACTGGTCTACTAGCAGTGAGGTACATAAGTGATCCAATCATGCCTCTATAGAGCATAGACTCTCCAGATTTACCAGAAGGATCAAAATCCAAATTTGATCCAGTGGCCATTGGTGTTTTCATAGCAGATGAATCAAAGAGTTTGTACTTTGATAAAATGTCATTTACATATTTTGATTGATTGATAAAAGTACCCTCTGATGTTTGTTTGACCTGAATCCCAAGGAAGAAGGTTAATTCTCCATCATGCTCATTTGAAACTCACCCTTCATAAGCTCTGAGAACTTCTCATAATACTTAGAATTAGTAGAGCCAAAGATAATGTCATCCACATATATGTGGACTAGCAGAATCTCATCCTTTTTCCTTTTATAAAATAATGTTGCATCAGTTGTACCTTTCTCAAAGTTATTTTTAAGCAAAAAGGTTGAAAGAAGTTCATTCCATGCTCTTGGAGCCTGTTTTAAGCCATACAGGGATTTGTCTAAGAAATACACATGGTTAGGATGTTCTGAGCTTTCAAACCCTAGTGATTGTTGGACATATACCTCTTCTTGGAGCTTACCATTCAAGAAGGCAGATTTGACATCCATTTGATAGACCTTGAAACCTTTGTGAGCTGCAAATACAAGGAAAATCCTTATTGCCTCCAATCGTGCGACAGGGTCAAAGATTTCATCATAGTCTATGCCCTCTTCTTGGCAATATTCATTATCAACCAACCTTGCTTTGTTTCTTATCACTACACCATCTTCATCCTTCTGGTTTCTGAACACCTATTTTGTCCCTATAGCAGTATGGCCTTGGTAAGGGCACTAGAGACCACACTTTGTTTCTCTCAAACTACAAAAGCTCTTCTTGCATTGCTTCTATCCAGTTTGGATCATCTAGGGCCTCAGAAACCTTCTTTGGTTCTATCACGCTAGTTAAGTTTGCGAAGAAACAATAATTAGCAGTGGCAGACCTTGTCTTTATGCCTTTCAGAAGGATTGCCAATTATTTGGCTATGTGGATGGTTTTTGGTCCACTTTGTCAATCGGGGTAGGTTGCCAGGGTTAGCATCAACCTCAACTTTTGTTGTGCTAGGTATGTTCTCATTTGAGCTCACTATTGTTGAAGAATTCTGTGCTTTCTTCCCTTCAGATTGATGTCCTACAGGAGTAGATTCAAGAGGTGAAGTAACAGATGGACTAGTTAGAGATATACCTTATGGTTCCTGGTCCACAAAGAATTGATTAACAGAGGCTCTGTGGTTTCTGACAGAGGGCTCTGCATCTTCAAACAAGTCCTCAAAAAGTGTTGCGAGTTCTAACTCTCTGGACATTGAATCGTTAGAAGTCATTTCTTCATGATCAAGTCATGAGTTTGATGACTTCGAAACTTCTTAAGTTCTATCATCAAAAGATACATTTATGCTTTCATGATCAACTTGTGCTTCAGAAGAAAGACTCTGTAGGCTTTTGAGGTAGTTGAATATCCAATGAATTTGGCTTCATCAGCGTTTCTGTCAAACTTGCCTAATTGCTCTCTATCATTCAACACAAAGCACCTACAACCAAATACATGAAAGAATTTTATGTTAGGATTTCTTTGATTGAGTAAATTGTTAGGGGTTTTCATGTGTCTATTCACTATCAAAGATCTGTTCTATGTGAAACATGTAGTAGAAATAGCCTCTGCCCAAAAATATGTTGGCAATCTAGATGCGGCTAGCATTGTTCTTGCAGCCTCTACAAGGGTTCTATTCCTTCTTTCAATAACACCATTTTGTTGAGGAGTTCGTGTTGCAGAGAAGTTTTGAGAGATTCCTTCATTTGCAAGATATGCATCAATGATTGAGATTTTGAACTTTGTTCCATTTTTGCTTCTCAGCTTCTGAACTTGGTATCATATAAGGCCTGGATTCTTTTCATCAGATTGATTAGTATTTCAAGAACATCATATTTCTTTTTAACAAATTATACCCAATTATATCTAGAAAATTCATCTATTAAGACTAGAATATACTTCTTTCCTGACAAACTCTGTACTGAAATTGGACCACAGAGGTTAACATGGAGCATATACAGAGGTCTTTTACAAGACACATCAGATTTTGTTCTGTGGGAAGCTCGTATGAGTTTTCCCATTTCACAAGCAGAACACAAATGATCGTTATCAAACTTTAAAGATGGAAGACCACTTACCAAACTATACTTCATAAGTTGATCTAAGGTAATAAAATTTAGGTGTGAGAACCTGTTGTGCCAGAGCCAAGCCTCCTCATTTTTGTTGGAAACAAGGCAGATCTTTTCATCTTTGCTCTTGGCTTTGAAATTCATGAGGTATAGATCACCTCTTTCGCCAGATCTGAGTAGCTCAACACCTGTATCAGTTGTTAACAAAAACAATACCTTTTATTGAACTTGACATCAAAACCACTCTCACAGAGTTGGCTCAGGCTCAGAAGATTGTGTTTTAGTCCATCAACGTAAGCAACTCTTGATACATTAACATCTCCTTTTGAAATGACTCCATATCCTTTAATGTGACCCTTTTTGTCGTCTCTAAAGGTTACAAATCCTCCTTGTTTTTCTTGGTATGAGGATAGTAGACTTTTGTCACCAGTCATGTGCCTCGAGCACCCGGAGTCTAGGTACCAGATTGGCACATGTTACTTCTGCTACACCAATTAAAGGGTTTTAGGTACCCACTTCCAAATGGGTCCTGTTTTGTTAGGAGCTTTAGGAGGAGCCTTTGTTGTCTTAGACTTGACTGTCTTTTTAGTATCGACAAAGGTTCTTTGGTGCTTCTTCTGACCCTTGAATTTAACATTCTTTGGTTTGGGTTCAGAAAGGAAATAGTGTGGGCTTGAGAAGTGTAATTTCAATTGATGCAATAAGTTAAGACAATGAAAATTATGCATGTAAGAAGATGATTGCTTAAACTTTGCATTAAAATTCTCAAAATTTGGTACACAGGATTAATGAAAATTATCTCTCCTAGCATCAGAAGTTTTACAAAACATCCTATCTGGGCTAGATTTAATTTGATAGGCCTTCCTCTCTGGCATGATCCTCTACACACTCTATCTCCCTTATCTGGTTCTCACTGCCATAGAAGAAACAAATTTGTCATTTAACCCATTTGCCCTTCTGTTCCCTAGTGAACTTGATTGGTTTGAAAGATTTAGAAGCTTTGAGATTTGAAAAATTCTTTTCTTTTTCTTTTCTAATCTTTTCAAGTTCAAGAGAAGTTTTCTCCTTGATACACATATCTATGAAATCAGGACAAATAAGTACCCTTTTAACAGATTTCGTGGGAGGAATAACTTTGTTTTGTGTGTCAGATGAAAGCTTAGCTTCATCTGATATACAAGGTACTACCTCTGGTTCCTCAGAACCAGTCTCTGGAGTGACAGAGGTTGACTCATCCTCAGAATCTGAGTCTGAATCAAGAATATCTTTTGAGCTCTCACCAGAGGCCTGATTGCATTTATGTGTGTCTTGGTTACTCACATCCTTTTCCTTAGAAATATTCAAATCTTTTATAATGCAAGGAATGATTTCAGGTTCATTATGAGCATTGCGTTTTTTAAGATTTTCCAACAGTTCTTTTTCAAAAATATTTCTTAAATCATCTTATGTCGATAAGGGGACAAACTCATATGCTTATGCACTTAACTCAGAAAAGAGATGGCATAGAAAGGCATCATGAGTCTGTGTTTTAGGATAACCAAACTTAAATAAGGGTCCTTTTGGTGGTACCACAGAGTATACCACATTGATGAACTTTAAAGGTTTCCTTTCAAATGATTGTCTAGAAATTTTTACCCTTTTAAAGACAGAGTGCAAACTTGGAAATTTTGGTTTTTGAACTTTGCCTACACATAATCTAGATGACAAGGAATATCTCTTCTTAAAAGTATAGGGATCTAGGTCACTAAAACCAATCCCACTTCTATCCATTTGAGAGTTAATCTTCTCATGTACATTATGTGCATCTTGATATTTCTTAGTGATCAGCTCTTTTCTTAGCAAATCTTGATGCAAATACTCTCTTTCCTTTTAAAAGTAATTATTTAATGCAAGTATGTTCATTCTATCAGTCTCAACATGTTTCAACTTCTGCTCTTCATTCTTTAGAGCTAAGGAAAGATCACTTACTTTTGTTTTAAAAAGGCTAATTTCAGACAAAAATTGCTTTTCTTAAATGTCCTTTTAAGAGAAATTTCCTTCTTTTCTTGTTCCAAAATCCCTGCTTCCCTTTTGAAAAATGAAAGATCCTTTTATGTTTTGCAGAGCTTTTTCTCCAAGTGATTGAATCTTTCTTACAACATAAGAAATTTATCTACTGTGCATGACAAGTAAGAGTCAGCGGATGAAGTAGATACCTCACTTTCAGAATCAGCTTTGCTAACTTTTGCCATTCCAAAAAACATGGCATTCTTCTCTTCATCATCTGAATAATCTGACACCCACTTTTCCTTCTCTGCCATCAGGATTTTTGTGCATAGTATTCTGCTTTCTTCTTGTAGAAGGAAGCATCCTTGGCAGGGGTGTCTTGCAATCAGCTGCAAAATGACCTTGTTACCACATCTAAAGCAGTTGTTCCTTTAAGGCTCACTATTGACCTGCTTTTCTGGAGCTCTGTGCTCCTCCTTTTGTACTATTTTTTGTGGGTATTCCACAAGCCTTTGTTCTTGGTATCTTGGCTTAAACCTCTGATCATACATTATTGGCTCATAATATACATCTCTTAGGGTGTACCTTGGATCATAATTCTAGGTAGGCACACACTGTCTTGGGTCAAGATTGGCAGGGACAAATTGCCTTTGCTAATGGGTCATAAGAGCAAAGTATCTGGAGTCTTGGCTGATTTGCACAAATTGTCTAGGATCTTGGTGGTAAGGGCAAACTGTCTAGGATCATGGGCTATTGGAGTGTACTGACTCTCCATCTTAGATGCATTCCTCTTGTATCTGTCATCTCTCTCTTCTTTCACACTCGCCCTGTTGAAGGTTGTCTTTCTATAGGATCCTCTATTGGATTCCTTGGTAAGCAAAGCCAAACATTTGGCTATTGAGGTCATATATGTCATTTCATCCTCATCACTAACCTCTTTCTCCTCCCCACTCTTAACAATCAACACCTTGTATTCTTTCTTCACACTCTTTGAACTGGACTCAACCCTATCTTTTACTGACTTAACAGGGGGCTTCGTAGTGTTGCTCATCAGTACAAGAGGTCCACCTTTGGTAGAGTCCCATATACATCAGAAAGAGACCAGACATCTAGATCTTGGTTTGTTTGTAGGGACATGGATAGTTGGAGCCATTCTTTACCTAAGCTTTTGAGGAATAGGACATTGTTATCCTCAATGGTTCTATGAATGCCATTCTTCGTACATTTGTTTATGAGGGACCTATCATATGTTTGTGGTAGGGTTTCATTAGGCTTGGCTTTAAAATTGTAAAACCAATTCAAACATTGGGATCTCCTATTTTTCTGAGTCTTAATGCCTCCCTTAAGCTGTTTTTCCAATTCTAACCATAAATCCTTAGAAGTCTGACAAGCATCTAGAGATGAGAATACATCATTTGGAATGGACATTATCAATAACCTTTTGGCCTTTCTCTCATTTTCAGTCTTTTCCCAGTCTGTTGTTGACTAGTCCTTTACATCTTTAAGTTTAAAGTGAGCAGGATATTTAGGGGTTGTTTTAGTGGCTAGAACTCTTGGAACTTCTACCAAAGGAACATAAGGACCATTTTTGATAGCATCATATAACTCTCTATCAACACATTCTACAAAGTTTATCATGCGAATCTTCCATTGTGGGTACTCATCCCTCAATAGAGTTGGGGGTTTTGCGAGAGATCCAACAGTATAGATGGCATTGAGATGTGCCAGATTAGAAAAACAAGTTGTTCTACCTTGAGATAAAATCAGCAAACAAAGATGATCAGCAGATTTAAGCAAATCAATACTGCTCTGATACCAATTGTTGATCCTAGATTTTCTCTATTAGTTAAAACAATCTAAAACAGATGTAGAGTTGCGGAAGCATTTGATAAAACAAATTGTAATAGCAAGGTAGAAAACAGTAAACAATAGAGAAAAATATTGCAACAATATGTAACCAATTCAATGATTCATATGATTAAACCAGAAAGGATTACAATACTGATGAATAAATGAAGAACACACACAACTATGAGTGAAAACCCTAATTCTTTATAGGAAAATAGTACACAAGATTCAACACACAAGCTAATGAGATTCTACCACTTGGAAATGTGTTGCAACAGTTAGTGGGGCACGTGGCAGTCATCAAGAGGGTAGTACAACTGTGAGAGAAGGGTTGATCTTTAACAGGTCTTGAATTCTTCAAGTGTTGATGTCACAGATATGTCCGCACTAGAGCTTCAAAGGTCTTCCATAGAGGCTGTGAGCTCTGCCTCAGAGGCTCTGTGCCCTGATACTTCTCTGGGCTAAGCTCTTCTTCTGTACATCATCATTTCAGCAAAGGCTTGCTTCTATGGGCGCATAAGTCTTCTGTGACCAGATGACTTGGTCTTTTTACTCTACTTTAATAAGACAAAATGGGGATAACAAGGAATGCAGATGGTGGAATGTTTAAGCTCAATGTAATAGCTATGAAGCCGAATATGAATGAAATGAATAATTCTTCCATTTATATGCTTGAGTCTTCAAACATATGGCATGCTAGACTTGGACATTTAACTTTGATATTCTTCGTCGTTTGATCAAATTTCAACACATACCTCATTTTCATATTGACTCTATTAGGACCATAAATGTCCTACATATTAGAAAGTTATATAAATAATTATATAGAGTTTAATTATTATTTGTAAAAGCCTTTATTTGTTAACTGGGCTTAGATTAGCTTATTGGGCCATGGGCCTTAGGCTTTAGGCCTTGGTATAAATAGTTTATTTTATTTAGAAATTAGGAAATAATTCATATTGCGCCTAATCATGTTTAGAGAGAGAGAGAGAGCTTAGAAGGTTAATCATCCACACAACCATTGTAACCGTATACTGAATATCTCTCCGAATGGTTTATGAAATAGATGGATGACAGATTGAAATCAACTGTTCTCATTGCTATTGTTTACTTATTTCATATCGATTGCACTAATCTGGGATCCACAATTGGTATCAGAGCAGACAGACAATTCGATTCAAGGTTTCTCAAAGTTTCCTGGTAAGGTTTTTGTCGACTGCCACTTTTTCCAAGTTTTTCAATCTGTTTCTCCTAGCATCATTAAGGTTTCTGCAAAGTTTTACAATCTAAATCAAAGGTTTGAAGCTTTAATTTGAAAAATCGTGTTATTGAGTTATTGTGTATGTGTTCATAAAAATCCTCAATTTGTCATCAAAAGAGTGTGTTTTAGGTAGAAATCGATTTGGGTTTGTTTGTTTGTGTGTTTTGGTTGTTTTTCTCATCATTAAATAAAGAAATCGAACAACCCTAATTGCTGGCAGATCCGAATTAATCGAACAGCCGTCGTGTCCGGAAGTCAGCGTATCATCCGGTAAGTTTCCTAATTTCGACCCCTTTTCGGACGTGAACCTGTCCGAACGTTCTATCCGGGCACCCCTTGTTTCCGGAAGAATTTCATTCGGATAATTCGAAGTTCTCGGGTAAGGCTTTTGATCTATCCGGACAAGTCATCCGGTTACTCTCGTATCCGGTCACCGTTATCCTGTAACTAAGTTTCCGGATCCGTCACTTCTATCCTGGTAAGTTTGTCCGGTAACTATTCCACCCGGTCAGTCTCACTTCCCCGATCCTACCCGGTCAATGCATCATCCGGTAAGTTCCCTTTACCGGATACTTTGGTTTTGTTTATTTGTTTCCGGTTACTTGTTTAACCGAACACTTTCATCCGGGACCCCCGTGCTAAGTCGACGAAGGGGACATTTGGGTATTCTTGATACTGTGTGATTTTTGAAACGAACCTTACTGTCTGACGATCATCTAAGTGCAATTCAAGATGTCTCGAGATGCTCTCGCAATGGGCAAACACATATATCCTCCATCGATCGGAGAATCTTCTCAGGTATGTCTACCAACTTATAATGCTTTAGTTGACAAGATTCAACTGTTTGGTCAAAAGGTAGAGTCCTATATGTTTACCTCTAATGAACAACTACTTGAAATTAATTCGCTAAAAAAAGTTAGATGTTCAAACAATGATCACATAAAAGCTTAAGTTTGACAACACCTACCTAAAGGAAAAGTGTGCAAATCTTTCGATAGCACCAAAAGATCTTCGAGCCAAGATATCTGATTTAAACTCAAAGCTTGATCAGTGTGAGGATGAAAAAGCAGAGATTTTCTATCAATGCTCCTCTCTTCAAATTCAACTCAAAGAATATGTTTCTAAAATAACTGATCTTGAACTCAAACTTCATAAATGAGATCAAGCTGATCAAACGATCCATATGAACAAACCTAAGGAATTCAATTATTTCAATAAAGAATGGGGAATAAGGTATGACAACCCACATTATTTGAAAAAGGTTTTGACAATGAGGCCTACTCTATACGAGTTTAATTTCTTTGGCTTTGATAGAAAATACCCCAAATATAAAATCAGATGGACTGGACCTCTCGAGGAAAAGGAAGAGTAATAGGCGGGTTTACACCCCCCTAAATCTAACCGCAAGTGTACGGGTCGAATCAAGTAATAGTACTGAAAGTACGAGTATTGAACACAGGGAACTAGGAACTAAGTATCACAATGACTATAAAATCTATTAACTGAACGATCGCAATTTTGAGTTGTGGTTTATAACTTGTTTTAAAAACTAAATAAAAACGAAAATTGATTAATGGAAGGTTTGGAAAGACTTTTGATAGAGAAAAGGTTGAGGGTTGGACTTCCTATGGTTATACTACTGATGAACGAATACCCGAACATTTGATTATTACCGATTATCTCTCTGAACCATAGTTCGTAAAAGTCACTGTTATTCTTCCTCAAGCAATAACAGATTTTATTTCAAAACTTGTAGGTATTATCTCTCAATCTAAACCTAGGGTTTAAAAATACATTAGGTTAAACTATTCTGAGTAGAAAGTGATTCGGCTATCTCTACCTGAATCTCCTTTCCGGCACTTGATTCTTCGATCTAGTTTCTAATTAATTTTCTCAAACTTAATCCAAAACCATGAAAGTCAATTGGAGGCGATCAATCTACAATTGATAATGAAAACTAAAATTAAATGCTTCATAAATCAAATCAGGTCAAAAAAATAATTCGGTTACACGTCATCCATCATCAAATCCATAGTTGTTCCAACCCCCAACATCTAAAGATTAGTTCATGTTGGGGTGGACAAAAACACAAGAAACAAGGTAGAAAGTGGTGTGTGAAATCATAGTGAACGTAAACGTGAAGAATGTACGATGAATCCTTTTTCTCTCGGCTCTAATCCACTTCGTGTGGTGAACTCTCCTCAATCAATCCTCTATCGTGGCTCCGAAGTACGTGAAAGTGCTCTGAAAATCGCCCCCTCGCTGCCCACCGTCGCACGTGTCAAGATAATGACCTAAAAGTCAGAAAACGGCAAGTATAGCAAACCAAACAGGGACTCCCACGGTTTTGGCCGCGGTTTGCAAACTGCGGGGTAAACCGCACGGTTTCTGGAAGGCTGTGGGTCATGTTTGGTTCGCGGATCTGGGTACGGGTCTTGGGTTTGGATCTCGGGATCTCGTTGGGCTTCGATATGGGCTCTCTTTTGGCTCTTTTTCGCTCCTTTTCTCGATGACTGCCTTCTCTCGGATAACCTGCACATCTCACTAGATAAACCGTAAAATCTCGCCTTTTTGCTTCAATACAAGCCAATCTCATTGGTTTATGGATTGAAAATAACGCCAAAAAGTGGCGTTATCAACAACCCCAAACCGAGCATTGCTTGTCCTCAAGCAAATTAGCGGTAAAATAGAATAAAAGCATATATTAGTGAAATAATAACAACACAACTCTCAATCGGTTCCCCGTAATGCACTGGTGATTTCCCATACTCGTTAATGATTATCTCGTCCTCGCCTCATCCTTATTCTGTTTGATCCAAGGCCTTCCATTGTGAGTTGAACTCGTGACTGCCCCGATTACATTAAGGTTGTACTAGGTCCAAACATACTAGGGAAAACATTTCGCCTCGACCCTACCTCACGGGATACTCTCATTTCACTTGATCCTAAGCTGTCGCACATGTTGTCATGTATAAGGAAGTTATGTACAAGAATACTCAATAATTACATGACAACTCGAATGAAGGACGTACAAATGTCCAAAAGGTTGATCTCAGAAGGGAATCAAGTAGCAAGACAGGGACTATCGGCAAAGGTGGTCGTATACCCTAATCACATTTTCCAGAAGATCATCCAGGTCTTTACAAGGGTTGTAACGGGGCTAGGGTTATGGCTGAGAAACGAAGGGTAAAAAGGATCAAAAATCCTCGGCGTGTCAACCATTAGCAATTCTGAACTTTCTTTACTTCACTTTCTATTCTTTGGCCCTCTTTATCACTATTGGAGTCGCTTTGACTCTCTTATTTAGCTGCTGTAATTACTATCTAACTAACTGTATTGTTATTAATTTTTTTTTGGGCGTCATTGGCCCTCTTTATTTAATTGGGGCTGCATTGGCCCTCTTTTCTAGCTCTTGGGTTATACTGACCCATTCTATTTTCATGACTGGCTTGTACTTTTCTTTTCTGCTCTATCTTCTGCTGTTCATTACTGCTTCTGATTGACACACTTTTGGATAAGGGTTGGCTAAGGTTTTTGGCTAAGGTTTCATGGTGGGTTTAGAAACGAACAAGGTGGGTGTTTGGCTGCAAAAATGGGTTATGGATACACACATAATGGGTCGAAAGGAACGATAGCTAAAAATGGTTAAACATACACACATTGCCTGGAATCATCTCTTAAGGTCCACACGATATGGTCTACTATACCCTTACCCAATATCCCGATGGCTGTCTTTGTTGGTCCCGAAGGCCTATACAAGTTTGTAGAAGGGGGGGGGGGGGGGGGGGTGAATACAAACACACAGATTTTACTTTTCTAAATTGTTTATTGATAAATCATTAACAATTTACAGCTTGTTGCGGAGACAAGATTAAGGATAAACCTAAATCTAAACAAGTTGGAACACTAAGGTTTCTTGCACTAAGAGAGATAAGGAAATTACTAATAATAACCTATCTTGAGATAAGAGATTTGAACTTGTCCAGAGTTAGCAAGTTGCTTCAAATGAAGTGAGTTCATCTCTTTATATACTGCATGCATTTAATGCAAGTCAGTATATACTTTACACGTGTCATCAGCTGGTTGGTTGCATGTCATTGACCTTAGTTGACAACCTTAGTAGCCGTATGGATGAATAGTGCAGTATCAGAGTGGTTGTACGATTTCAGATATTCGGAGGTTCTTTTCTGACATTTCGTACGGGGTCGTGCAAGGGTGGTTAAGACAAAAGTACTTTGTACGGAGGACTTCATGATCAGCTTTCGTTGATTCAGCGATTATCATTTACTATTCAGCAGATGATAAAGTTCAGCGATAGCTGCAGTCTTGTACTTGATACTTCACGTTGAGTGGACAAATCTGAGTCTTCGCTGATCCGCATCAGTTCATTAGGAGACTTGTCGCTGGTTCTTGAGCTTGATCTTCGACTTCAGCGTAGAACCTATGTTGACGTGAAACTTGTCTTCAGGGATCATAAGTAAACAACTAACTTATCAGCGATCATCATAATGACTGAACAGACTCAGAGCATTAATGATGAATAGTGTTCGCTGAATGTTTAATTTAAAAGAGCGAGAGTTCCTATCAGCGGTACTGTAAGATCTTAGTACTTATCAGCGATAGTGAAACTCTGATACATATTGTTTACTTACAATTTTCACTAAGTATTTAAGAGAGGGTCATTATCAAATCACTGAGGGTTTGGATCAACAATCTCCCCCTATTTTATTATGACATAGCAACAAAGAAAATTGCTATTTAATGAAAACATAAGGATAAAAAGAACTCATAAAATATTTGCCCCTTTTACTGTTTTCTGGGATCTTTTCAGTACTGATGGAGTAAAGTACGTTCGCTGAAATCTTTCTTTAAAATATTGAATCAGGTTACAATGAAGAACAGAAAGATTACAAGTACAAGCGAAATAATTTACAAGTACAGAAGGATAACTGATACAATAGAGAAAAAGGAGATTATATCAGTTTTCAAAGGGTTCTTCCTTAATGAGAAGTTCATCAAGGGTCTTTTTAGTGGGGATCATCCAGTCAGGGACTTTTACTCCTTGATTCTTTAACTTCAGAGCAGCTTCAAAAATCAAGGGCTTCAGGTGTCTAGCTTTGATGTCGCGTCTGACTTCACACCAGTGTACGAGATCTCTGAGTTGTTCGATGGGAGCGATTTGGAGCTCAGAGACACGTTGAAAGTGATGATTTCCATCATAGTCTAAGAAGAATATACCATATGGATCACTTACCACTGTGCCAGGGATGAAGGTTTCTCTAGGTGGTAGGGAGGTGTCAAGCATTGAAAGATCAGTATCAGGGCCAAGAACTTCAGCACGAGAGAAACCAATACCTGTTTCATTTCGAATGATTGAACCTGAATCAGAAACTTTCTTCTTCTTAGCAGAGGCTTTCTTCGGTTGAGGAAGAGTAGGAGGAATATCCACAGCAGATGAAAGCAAGTCGATCTGTTTGTTTAAGATCATCTCAACATGGCTTTTGAATTTTGAGCGTGATCCCTGAATGGCTAATTTCGTTTCTAACCATTCAGAGAGACCAAACTTTTCTAATGACGCAGCATAGAAGGTTTGCTTGGTTTTGTCATCTCTGTAGATATCCACTTCAACAACAGGAACATCAACGAACAATTTTCCTATGATGTTGGCTTTGATTATCTTGGATGGTCTTGATCGATAGGTCAGCATTTGATTAGCCCATTCCAAGGTTGTATCAGAGACCTTTGTCTTTTCTCTAACGATTTCTTGAGCATCATCCCAGAGCTGACGTTGAACATCAATGGGAACTCTTTTCAGCTTGGGGTCTTTGATTGATCGTTGAGTAAGCTTGATCGCGTATTCTCTGTCTTTCTCTTCAGCTTCCTTTCTTTCAGCGATGAGGCGTTCAGCTCTGAGGTGTTCCTTGTATTCAGCTTTTGAAATTCTGAACTTTGGAGGAACTGAAGGCAGTTGATCACGCCTTAGAATAATTCGCTGATCCTCGAATCGCTTTATTATTTCCTCTTTTCTCTTTTGATCCTCTTCACTCAGCTTTTGAGGAGATGAGGAAGGTCTGTTTCTGTGCGAGAGAGGTTGTTCTTCTGGTTCATCAGTCTCAGAGATCAAATCTAAGACTGGGATTATTTCATCAGCAGCAGCTGGCTTTATTTGTGAAGTCGCAATAGTAGAACCTTCAGCGACATCCTCAAACAGGGGAGAGGACTAGCTGAAACACAACGATCTTACAAATAAGAACATGGGTAGAAGAACTTGGGTAGAAAGAGAAAGATAAATATGTTCAGGTGTAGGCTAGGGAAGTAGAACTTATAGTGTGGAGGAGGGATGGAGTAAGAGATGTTTAGTGTACCTGACAAACCGGCTTTTCAAGCAAGATCATCAGATTGTCATCTTCAGCGACGCTTTTGCCTTTTCCTTTCTCAGCGCCAGAGGCTGAGGGCTTTGTCTTTGTCCGCTCCCCTGTTGGTTCATTTATTGAAATTCCCTTAAGAGCTTTGATCCTTGGGGCAGGTTTGACTATAAAGAAATCATCGTCATCTTCGTCATCATCATCATCATTCTTCTTTGGAGAAGAAGATGGTTCATCATCAGGGATGTCGATGGCTTCATCATCTTCTGCTTCGGATTCTTCAGCGTCTTCTTCGAGTTGCTCCCCCTTAGATACAGAGGCGAGCTTCTCGGTTCCCTCAGGGTTTTCATCTCCCTGAGGTCCAGCGATAAGATCTTCATTCTTCTCTCCCCTGATAGATTCATCATGGGAAAGGTCTTCAGCGCTCTTTTCAAGATCCTCAACGCTCTTCTCCCCCTCTTTTTCATGATGACTGGGGAAGGAATGGGCAGACTCTTCAGCTGTGGGAGGCTCTCTGTCTTCTTGGCCAGATATACCCACACAACTTTCAATCTTTGCTAATCTGACTTCCAGGCCAGTTATAGCAGGAGTGATCTTTTCCAGCTCTTTGCGATCCGCCGTTGTGAAAGTTTCCAATACAGGGGCAGGTTCAGGAGCAGGAGTTCTCGCCTTGTTGAGCAGCTCTTCAAGCATTGTTTTCATCGAAACAACGTCGGTCTTTACAGAGCCTAAGTCAGTCGTCAGAGTTTGAACATTTTTCTTCACATCAGACATATCACCCTCTAGTGCTCCAACCGATGTCTTCAGCGTTGTTACTTCGCCGGACATGGAGGAAACTGATTGTTTGAGTGAGGTGTAGTCTGTGTAGATATCAGCGAGCACCTTAGCAAAGTCGCTGAGAGTCTTATCAACTTACTTCAAGTCATCTGCGGAAGCCTTCTTCTCTACCACCGTTGTCAGCGTTATCAAAATTTCTCCAGCGGTGGTTACAACTGTAGAGTTGTTGGAGAGTGTGGTGGTGAGATCTGTCAGCTTTGTTTCCACGGACTTCAGAGACTTGTTGATGTCTCCCAAATTAGGACCTGTAACACATAAGTACTTGTGAACAAAGGAAAGCTCAGAAGTTTCAGGTTTAGTTACAGTGTATATGGGTTGATTTGTACCTGCAGGAGGATTGACGAAATCGTCAAAGTTGCGGATTCCTGAAAAATGTTCCATATCTTCCTCAAAAGTTCGGTGAGGTATGGTGATCTCTGTAGGTCCTGTCTTCATCATTCGTTGAGAAGCGTCAGCGGTGGCTTCTGGAATGATGGCATCTCCAGTGTTCTTTGGAGGAGTGTCCAAGGGAGTGGGGGGAGAAGCGAAGGATAAGAAAGGGGTTCGGGTACTGGGTTCAGCGTTGGAATCGCTGAGAATCACTTCATCAGTCTTTTGAGAGACTGAGGGAGGTTGGGTAGGTTCCAAGTTTCTAACCTCAGCGTTTGGAGACGCTGAAGTCTGGATTGGAGGGATGGCTTGAACGGGTGTGGCAGAGCGTACCACGGAACTTTCCTTCAGCTGAGGAGTCTTCAGCATGGAATTGCTGGGGTTGCTCCTTGGTTTTCTTGATCCTTTTGGAATTAAGTTGGGTGTGAGAGTGTTTCCTTTTCTTAGAATGAGAGGATTGTGTGGCCGGGGCATCAGCGATGGGTATTGTCGCTGAAGGAGCCACAGAAGTTGAAGAATTGGGGTTAAGAAGAGAGAGAAGGGTAGAGAGACGTACCTCATTGTCGACAGGTTTGAAATCGAGCACCTTAGGGCCAACCTGAGAAAGTTTCAGGTCACCCTCTTGAGGATAGCTGTCCTTCAGGCCATATTGGAAGATGGCGCTGATGAAACGAGGGTAGGGAACCCATGCAGGTCTGTCAGCAGCAGAATCTACTCTTTGCACTAGGTCATCATAAATGATAGATGCCCAGTCAATATGTAGACCTTTCAGCAGTGCGTATCCCATAGCCTGCTGAGGTTGAGCGGCTTGATCAGAGGAGCCGGTCTTCGCTGTCATGCAGCTGATCAGGTGTGCGAAGATGAAATTCATCTCGCTAGGCATTTTGGACTTCTTTATCAGCGTCAGCTTCTTCTCGGGATTCTTGTCCCTTCCAGTTTCCCAGATGTAACCCATTGCGTAGAGGAAAGCAATGATTGCTTCTCTGTCAGCATGCTTCTTATGGTCAGGGAATGGAACAAATGGTTTTTCTTTGGTAGCATTAGGGAAGTTCAGGGCATTTCGAATGATAGCGGGGGTTATCTTAATTGTACCATACTCAGTATCGCTGAGTATGCAATCGATGGTTTTGGATGCATCTTTGGCGGAGGGTAGCTGAGTGTGTCTGGCAGAGTACCAGAACTGGGATAGTAGTAGCTGACTTGCGGGAGGTGTGATGGTCAGGGCTGTTGAAATGCAGCAGTTTTTCAGGAAATTCACAGCATCATCCAGATGTGTGACTTGCTTTCGAGGAGGAAACTCGAGAAGCGCAGAGAGGTTGTTGACCTTGGTCCAATCTAGTTGATCCAGCTTGAACTTAACCTGGGGGGCTTTGATGATGTCCACTTCCTCAGAGTCAGCGGAGATGGACTCAGCGGTAACATTGATCTTTGAAGATGCCATTTCTCTGTATTATCAGTTCAACCAAAGATGTTAACAAATAAGAATTGTCTTAGTATGGAAAGAATTTCCATTAAGATGGTTCGAATTTTGTCCATTTCATTCAGACATAAATGTCTTAATGAAGATTAGGGTTTTTCATGATTTTGAAACGAAATGTAAAACCCATAAATTCTGGTATTCCAGTTTCTAAAAAAAATCTGGATACGAATGAAGAACAAGTTTAAGATTTAGATTTAAAACTTGAAGAACAACCATGAAATGGTTGTGTTCATAAAACCATGAAAGAAAATGATTTTATTTTTAAGAAGTTCTTTTGTTTGATCTTGTTTAAAACAATGATAAGATCAGAAACAAGTTATCTGCATTTGAAAAAATAATGAACATATTAACCTTGATGTTTTGATGAAGAAGATGATGAACAGTTCTTTGAAGATTTGAGAGCACAAATGCAACAGTAATTCTTTTCTTGCGGAGGAAGATTGATCGCGTAAAAGACAAATATAAACCAAGAGTTGTTTATATAGGGAGTTTTAGAGAGAGAAAACCTTGAGCGGGAAAAGGTTTTCATCATGACACGGACACGTGTTTGCATTTGATTGGAAGTTTGAACGAAACGTGCAAACGTGTGTCAGAAAGAAATCGTGCCTGGTGTTATCCGTTGCAATGACGTCACAACTGTCCTTTCACATTCTTTTAGGATGTCTCCGAGGTTTTGAAAGCTCAGGGACTCTTTTGAAAAACATGAAACACTGAATAGAAGATATCAGTGAAGGTTTTAAGAACTTTCAAAATATCGCTGTTAAGGAAGAGATATTCAGCGATGCATTTGTTTTTGAAATCTTGCATTTTCATGCGTTTGTCAGAGAGAGAAAACATACCTGGATATCCGTTTAACCAAGTTTATTCAGAGAGAAGATGATTGAATAGGTTATACGAGTTGATTTTATCCTATCGCTGATTAATGTGAACCGCTGAAGATTTTACCCTTCAAAGTTCAGCATTCCAAGCTCGCTGATGAGAAAGTTGAATCTTGTCTCATCAAGAGGTTTGGTAAATAAATCAGCTAACTGATAATCAGTTGGGATAAAATGAAGTTCTATATCACCATTCATCACATGATCTCTGATAAAATGATATCTGATTTCTATGTGTTTTGTCTTTGAGTGTAGCACTGGATTGTTTGCTATAGCGATGGCACTAGTGCTGTCGCAATAGATTGGAATTTTGGAGAGCTGAAGATCATAGTCTAGTAGCTGATTTCTCATCCACAAGACTTGAGAACAACAGCTTCCAGCGGCTACATATTCAGCTTCAGCTGTGGAAGTGGACACTGAGTTTTGCTTCTTACTTGTCCAACTTACCAGTTTTCCACCCAGGAGCTGACATCCTCCTGTGGTGCTTTTCCTATCCATTTTGCAACCTGCAAAATCACTATCTGAATAGGCGGTTAGATCGAATCCTGAGTCTTTGGGATACCAAAGGCCTAGATTCGCTGTACCCTTAAGATATCGAAAGATTCTCTTTACAGCTTTCATATGAGATATCTTAGGTTCAACTTGATATCGTGCACACAAGCATGTTGCAAACATAATATCAGGTCGACTAGCTATAAGATACAATAGTGAGCCGATAATCCCACGGTACAGCGTGACATTGACAGGAACACCCTTTGTGTCCTTATCAAGTGTCAGCGGTGGTGCCGTAGGGGTTTTCATAGCTGAACTTTCTGTTAAGTCGAATTTCTTCAGCATATCTTTAACATATTTTCCCTGATTAATAAAAGTTCCTTTTTCAGTTTGCTTAATCTGAAGACCAAGGAAATATGTTAGTTCACCCATCATGCTCATTTTATACTCATCTTTCATTCTATCAGCGAAACGAGTACAAAGCTCAGGGTTAGTAGAACCAAATATAATGTCATCAACATATATTTGAACTAAAATGACATGACCTTTCACTTTTCTAAAAAATAGAGTTTTGTCAATCTTACCTCTCTCAAATTTTTCAATATGGAGATAAGTAGAGAGAGTATCATACCATGCACGAGGAGCTTGCTTTAAGCCATAAAGTGCCTTGTCCAGTTTATAAACATAACCTGGACGCTTAGGATCTGAGAATCCTGGAGGTTGTTCCACATAAACTTCTTCATTCAGCTTTCCATTCAGAAACGCTGACTTAACATCCATCTGATGTACAGTGAAGTTTTTATGTACAGCATATGCTAAGAAAAGACGAATAGATTCAAGTCTTGCTACTGGAGCAAATGTGTCGTCATAATCTATGCCTTCCTCTTGTCTGTATCCCTGAGCAACAAGACGAGCTTTGTTCCGAGTTACAGTACCATGTTCGTCCAACTTGTTTCGATAGACCCATTTAGTGCCTATCACCGTTTTGTCAGTTGGTCTACGAACGAGTTTCCAAACTTTGTTTCTTTCGAATTCAATCAGCTCTTCTTGCATAGCGCTGACCCAGTTTGGATCTTTGAGGGCATCATCTACTTTCTTTGGTTCAGTCAGAGAAATAAAGTTAACAAATAAACAAATATTACCTGCACTTCGTCAAGTCTGAACACCAGCATTTGGTTCACCAAGAATTTGATCAATTGGGTGATTTACAGTCCATCGCTGAGCAGGAGCATAAGTCGCTGACTCAAATTGAACTGGAGGAGCTGAAGACGAAGCTTCAGCAACTTCTGGAATATCAGCCAAGAGAGGAGTAGGTGCAGATGTCATCTCATTCACTGATTACTGAGAAGTGGATGGAATGTCTGAGACATTTGGTACAGAAGCAGGTATAGCGTTTAAAGGAACAGCTGAGACCCATGATGTTTCAGCTTCACTATTCTGCATATTTGGAATGATAGTAGGACCATCATTTTCTACGGTGTGAGCATGAGGAGTGGGAACTTCTTCTGAATCACCAAGATGAGAAAACATCCATTGATTCAGTTCTTCAGTATCAGCGGACGGTGTAGAGTTCGCTGAACGGGATTCGTCAAACGTGACATTAATAGTTTCTTCTACAGTTTGTCTTCTACGGTTGAAGACTCTGAAGGCTTTGGAGACTGAGGAGTATCCAAGAAAGATTCCATCATCAGCCTTAGGATCAAACTTTCCAAGGGCGTCTCTGTTGTTCAGTATGAAACACTGACATCCAAAGATGTGAAGAAAGCTGATTGAAGGCTTTCTCCCATGAAAGAGTTCATAGGCTGTCTTTTTGAATCTTTTAACTATCAGCGACCTGTTTTGCGTAAAACAAGCAGTGTTGACAGCTTCTGCCCAAAACTGAGTAGGCAGGTGAGAATCGCTGAGCATTGAACGTGCAGCTTCAATAATTGTTCTATTTCTTCTTTCAGCGACTCCATTTTGTTGCGGTGTTCTCACTGACGAAAAGTTGTGAGAAATACCCTTACTCTCAAGGAAGGAATCAAGAGAACTGTTTTTGAATTCAGTTCCATGATCACTCCTTATTGAGCGAACAGTCATATTGTTCAGAATTTCCATCTTCCGAACAAAGGTGATGAGTTCTTCAGGGGTGTCACTCTTAGAATGGAGAAACATTACCCATGTGTAACGAGAGAATTCATCAACTATGACCAGCGTATATTTCTTTCCAGCGATGGATTGTTTGTTAACAGGGCCAAACAAATCCATATGGAGTAGTTGTAGAGGAGATGACACTGAGGAGACTTGGTTTGACTTGAAGCTTGCCTTGGTCTGCTTCCCTTTTTCACACGCTGAACATAAAGACTCTTTGGCGTATGAATGCTGAGGTAGACCAGTGACTAACTCTTTGGAGGAAAGAGTATTCAGTGTCTTGAAATTTAGATGCGAGCCATAGCCAGTTAACATCAGAAGATGCCTTTGAGAAGAAACAGGAGTTCTCAGTGGTTGTTGAGTCCATGTTTATTACATAAACATTTTCCAAACGATAACCGCTGAGAGCTATCTTCTCCTTTTTGTCAGTGACAAAGCAGGATTCCTTAGTGAAAATCACTTTGTTATCCATGTCGCAAAGCTGACTGATGCTCAGAAGATTATGCTTCAGCCCTTCAACATATGCGACTTTTCTGAAGGAGGTTGTACCATTTGAAAGTACACCATACCCTCGGGTGTGTCCTTTTCCATTTCCACCGAAAGTCACAGAGGGACCCTTCTCTTCCTTGTATTCAGCGAGCAGGTTTTTCTTTCCAGTCATGTGTCTAGAGCATCCGCTATCGAGATACCAGATACCCTTCTTAACCTGCATTTACAAAGGAAGATTAGTTTTGCTTGGGTACCCACTTAACCATATATACACGTTTGTCAGTGGAGCTAGTTGGAATAGAAGGTTCAGCGGTCTTCGCAGCATTTGAAGATTCAGCTTTGTCTTTCTTCACTTTGGTTAATTTCTTAACTTCAGTGGTAGGAGTCACCTTGACCTGATTTGCATCGGTGTTGGTCTTCTTTGCCTTGGGGGCAATCTTCACCTTAGCTATCTTTTCAGCTTTGGTGGCTGTGGGGCACTTACTAGCAATATGATCGGTAAGTCCACAGTGATAACATTTCCTATAACTAAAAGTAGTTCTAGGACCACTTGTATGCTGAGCTTTTAATTTCGAATTAGAAGTGCCAGCACCAAGTAAACTATTGGCTTTAGAAATGGGACGAACATTCAGTTCTTCAAATTTCTTACCAAGGACATCCACTCTGAGTCTAGGAGTAGATCGCTGAATAGATCCAGCGATCAGCTTTCTAGATCCAGAGGGGTTGGTCACTGAGGCTTTAGAAGCATTCAGCTTTGGTACTAAGGTACCCTTCTGAGGATTTTGATAAATAACAATTCCTTTACCTTTGTCTTTAGAGACAGAGGTAGGTTTTGAATAAACCATTTTCTCCTTACCTTTTGAGGAGGTAGGAGTTTCCTCAGGGATTGGTGTAATGGACGAGGAGCACTGAGATGATGAAGTGTCAGCGACTGAGGATACGAACGTTCCAAATTTAAGCATTGAACGTTCAATGGTTGGTTTTGGAGTATCATATTTATAACCCAGACCACGTTTATCACTCAGAGGAATCTGAGCCTTAATTATCTCAGTGATCTTTGTTGAAGAATTACACCATCCTTCAACAGTAGCTTGTTCAGCTTTTAATGCAGCGATAGCTTCTGCTCGTTCGATTTTGACTAGCTGATTTAAATAGACTTGATCTTTAAAATCATCTTCAATTTTAGAAAGCTTTTCTATTTGAAGGTGACAGTTTTTAAGCTTTTCAGCGAGATCAAGATTTTGGTTTTCAACCACAGTTTTGCCGTTCATGGCTTCGTATAAACTTCTAGTCAAGAGATCGATCTTACGGAGACTATCAACTTCATCAATATTTGCAATATTGGTAAAGAAAGAAGGTGATACCTGAATGGCAGATGTTGAAGTGGAGGGAATGTCTGAACTTTCTTCCTCTTCTTCAATCTTGGCCATGAGACATTGATTTGCTTCATCATCTTCAGAGTCAGATGATGATGCTTCTTCATCAGAAGCAGGCCAATCATAGTCAGCCATCAGGCCTTTTCCTTTCTTCTTAAAGCTTTTCAACTTTGCATACTTCTCCTTCTCCTTCAGCTTTGAGTATTTGTCATCTTTATTCTTTGGAACAAAGTTTTTCTTTGAGAAAGCTGAAGGTCTCATGACTTTCTTTGACCTGCACTCATTAGGTCTTTTCGCAGTTGAAACAAGTAGCAGTAGCCTTATCAACAAAAGCTGATGATTTAGGCTTGTCAGTTATGGAAAGAGGTTTGTTCTTTCTAAACATTTTCTTCTTGGCGAATCTCCTGAACTTTTTAGTTAGGAGAGCCAAGGATTCATCATCATCTGAAGAATCAGAGTCTGATGACCTTTCAGAGTTACTTTCTAACTCAGTGATAGTGACCGAGGGTCGCTGAGTAGAAGGTTCCTCTGAGATTAAAGCAACAGGAGTGTTTTTGGAATCTTTTACAATATTCTTCTTAAGATGGCTAGATTGCTCATGATTCAGTAATGTACCATATAAGGTTGAAAGGGTCATTGATTTAAGATCCTTTGACAGCTTGAGACACATGGAATAATTGTCCCAGCTTTCAGGTAAACATTCTAGAAACTTTGTCAGCTCTTCAAAGTTAGAATATTCCTTACCAACAGTTTTTAGATCTATAATTAAGCAATTAAAACGTTGGTGAACTTCAGAGAGAGATTCATTCTTACCAGAAATGAAGCTTTCGTATTGTCTTACCAGGTTGATCTTTCTTGAGTCCTGGACTTCAGACGTTCCTTCATACTGAACACATATTGTGTCCCACATGGCTTTTGATGACTTCAGGTTCATGACGGAATGGTAGACTTCGTCAGGAAGGGCCATGGATAGTATGGATCTGGCTTTTGTATCTATAGCCTTTTTCTTCTTATCTTCATCGGTCCACATGTGTATTTCCTTAGGAATCAGCCTTTCTGGAATAGCAGCTCTAGTTGCAGTGGCTGGAACTAAAGGATCAATTGTTATAGGGATGTGTGGGCCGTTTTCAAGATAGTAAGTCATAGTAGGGTCTACACCTTCTAAGAAGAGTGTCATCCTATTTTTCCACAAGTTGAAGTTGTCTCTGGAAAATCTAGGGGGTTTTGCAAGAGAACCATTGTCTATATAATGTGTGTTTGTGTTGGCCATTTTCAGATAATAGCAAGGAAGAGAAATATCTTAGATTAGATCTTGTTTATGAGTTTAAACAAATCTGCTCTGATACCACTTGTTGGTCCTGAAGGCCTATACAAGTTTGTAGAAGGGGGGGGGGGTTGAATACAAACACACAAATTTTACTTTTCTAAATTGTTTATTGATAAATCATTAACAATTTACAGCTAGTTGCGGAGACAAGATTAAGGATAAACCTAAATCTAAACAAGTTGGAACACTAAGGTTTCTTGCACTAAGAGAGATAAGGAAATTACTAATAATAACCTATCTTGAGATAAGAGATTTGAACTTGTCCAGAGTTAGCAAGTTACTTCAAATGAAGTGAGTTCATCTCTTTATATACTTGTCCAGAGTTAGCAAGTTACTTTACACGTGTCATCAGCTGGTTGGTTGCATGTCATTGACCTTAGTTGACAACCTTAGTAGCCGTATGGATGAATAGTGCAGTATCAGAGTGGTTGTACGATTTCAGATATTCGGAGGTTCTTTTCTGACATTTCGTACGGGGTCGTGCAAGGATGGTTAAGACAAAAGTACTTTGTACGGAGGACTTCATGATCAGCTTTCGTTGATTCAACGATTATCATTTACTATTCAGCAGATGATAAAGTTCAGCGATAGCTGAAGTCTTGTACTTGATACTTCACGTTGAGTGGACAAATCTGAGTCTTCGCTGATCCGCATCAGTTCATTAGGAGACTTGTCGCTGGTTCTTGAGCTTGATCTTCGACTTCAGCGTAGAACCTATGTTGACGTGAAACTTGTCTTCAGGGATCATAAGTAAACAACTAACTTATCAGCGATCATCATAATGACTGAACAGACTCAGAGCATTAATGATGAACAGTGTTCGCTGAATGTTTAATTTAAAAGAGCGAGAGTTCCTATCAGCGGTACTGTAAGATCTTAGTACTTATCAGCGATAGTGAAACTCTGATACATATTGTTTACTTACAATTTTCACTAAGTATTTAAGAGAGGGTCATTATCAAATCACTGAGGGTTTGGATCAACAGTCTTTGCTACTCAATGCAATATTATAGCGAGATCACTCTATAATCACGACAAGCAATTCGAAAAAGTGTATATGAGTTTCGTGTTTAAATCCCTCGAATATGAAAAACATCTTTTAGGCTCAAATCTCGCTATTAGGTGGTCTCCACTAATGTCCCTAGTCATGTCTTTTCCCGGTCCTTCCCTAATGGTCACGTTACTATCACAAGGTTCTCCCCACAATGGTCGGTCTCAATCATCCAAAACAAAAAATATTGGCTACAATAATCTAACCATTCATAAGTGTGGGACATCAACGTGCATACCCGGGGGCCCGATTGGCAACCCCAAACCTTACTCACACATTGTCCCCAATGTACACGTAAGTGGTACAAAGTGCGATAGTATTGTGGTGCATTATTACAGTCATCCAACAGAAACAAGTAAAACAATACAGTACATCATCAAGAACAATCAAAACAAGAGAGCATGAAAACAAACCCAACTACCGGCGGGATGATGATGAAGCACCCCCGTCTCGTCGTCCTCTCACTCTCCTCCGGTCTTGTGGTTGCGCTGGCGGTGCTTGTGGTGGTGGTGGATGGCCAGCGTTGGTGAGGCGGGCGTCGAAGTTATCCAAGCGTAGGTTCATGTTTTGGAACCTAAGATCTATCCTCTCATCCGTTCTTCTCATCCTGGCCGTCATCTGATCCATAAATCGGCGCATATAAGGAGGTGTGTCGCCGCTGTGCACGGCCACCTCCGTCGATGGTGCCTCCGGGTCAAAATCGAGATCGCTGTTCGAGGCACTCTCGGACGATATATGGACCGGTTCTGCAAGCCGCCGCCTCTGGAAATCTGGATCTACTCGCCTCCTCGCCTCTAATTTATTCGCCGCCGTAATCTGGTGCTTATACTGTGTCTTCGTGAAGTCCTTCTTCGATGCAGTTAGGTGTCCTATCGGGGCACCGACTTCCGTACAAAAATGCGTTATCAAACAAGGGAACGGTAAAACACCGTCGAGGGTCATACCTGCATCCAAAATCTCCATCCATATGATGTGTTCGATGTCCATCGGCAGATTGTTGTGCAATGAATAGAGGACCTCCGCCACTTGGCTGTCGGCGGTGGTATTGTGAGAAGAAGGCTTTAGGGAAGCCTTGACGAAGAACATGAGGAAGGCTATATCAGTATGCATCTCGCTTTTCAGAATGTGCTGATCCATTTTGTTCCACCCCGTGTGTCCATTCCGCCTTAGAGAGGCGGCGATGGTTGGACTTAATTGCTCCCAGAATGCTTGGTTCGGAGATAGACCGTAGGTGGCGCTCAAGTTGGCCCGACGGGGGGTGTGGAAGTAAGCATCTATGTCATCCGGAGAGATCCGGACTTCCTTGTCGCCCATTCTTACCACACAACAATCGTGGTAAACCGCTGGAATCATACTGGCGTAAAACTCTCTAACCGTTGCAATGCAATACATGGGAGGGGTTTGGACGAACCTCTCCCAAGAATGTTGCCTTATGATTACCGGCACCCTTGATCCGGCTAGTAGGTTTGCCAGCTTGATGCCTCATTCCCCGAAAGGATTGCATACGTTGTCTCTCATCTGCTCGTGGCACTCATCTTTATCCGGGTTTTCCCGGTCAAACATCCCGCGTCTTTGGTTTGGGTGGATGCGGTCATATTGTGGGAAGGAGAGGTGCGTGCTCGGATGATGTCTCATTATCTGCAAAAATAAATAAACTCTAATGTGTTATCACGCTCATAGCTACCCCAAACCTCGGTAAAACTGAGGTTTGCAAAGGGTTAAATGTGAGTGTATGAATGTGGAAAAGGAAGGCACCCCAAACCTAAGTGAAACTTAGGTTTGTTGTATCGCATTTTCCTTACGTGTACGTGCAGCTAAACTCACATATCCCATGCATGCAAAATATCAATAAAATACTGTTTAGCTCATGCATTTTGACCAACAGTTACCACATAACCACATAATTTCCTAGTGCAAACATCTAAAAAATCCCTCAACAGTTTGCACCATTGGACAATAATCGAACCCCAAACCTAAGTGAAACTTAGGTTTGGCTATGGTTGCACTAAAAGGCAAAACCCACAAAATTAACGTACGGACTTCATGTTGCCAAGAAATCCCTCACGTAACATTTATGCACAAAAGTGGGAATAATCCTCAAAACCACAGATCCTTACATACCAACATTTTCCCCCATTTTACTTCCCAAAAAAAAATTCCCCATTATAGATTTTAAGCATATATCCTCACAAAAATTACATACCCAGTTGCATACAAGTTAAAAATCCTCAAGTTAACTTCCTAGCATACAATAGGCATATATTCACAGAGTAAGCATGAAACATCACAAGAGTAACACATTTGTGAGAGATCTAGACGATGGGAAAGCAACATACAAGCAATTGGAAGCAAGAAATGAGAAAAATAAGAACATACCACATCATCACATATGAAGACCCAAAGAAATAAAGAAGGATTACATACCTTGGTCTTGAAGAAATGGAGAGCACAAAATACTTTGAAAATGGAGATGAAAACCTTGGAATTGCGATGGAGAGGGAAAGAAATTCGTGAGGGGGGGAGAGAGTTGCAGAAAATTTAAGAGAAAGAAGGGGAAATGAAAAGAAGAGAAGGGAAATTACATAAAGTAAACACAACTGCACAAAAAAAAAACAAAAACGAAATCCTAGCTGTCAGACGGGACGCGCGGTTTGCTGTGTGGTATGCAAGCCGCGGGATATACCGCGTAATGCACTGTTTTGAAATCAACTCAGAGAGACCCGCGATTTGTTACGCGTTATGTAAACCGCAGCCTATACCGCGTATCCCACTGTTTCAGAAAACCACCAGGGTGTTGTGCGGTTTGTTGCGCGTTATGTAAGTCGCGTATGAAACCGCAGGCCACATTGTTCCAGCACTTTTTAATTTTTTCAATTTTTTTGTAAATAAAAACACTCTAAAACATAAATTAAAAAGAAAACAAACCTCCGTGGGTTGCCTCCTACCCAGCGCCTTGGTTTCGGTCGTGGCTCGACCTTCCTTCTGATCACTCCTTCGGATCATCTAAGTACGTGGCGTTAGATACCACCGTCTCTCCTCCATAATACGGCTTCACTCGCTGGACGTTCACTTTGAAGGTCGCCCCATCTTTTCCTTGTAGCTCCACTGCTTCATACGGGTATACCTCCATGACGGTGAACGGTCCAGACCACTTGGACTTGAGTTTACCTGGAAAAAGACGTAATCGTGAGTTAAATACAAGAACTTGCATTCCAGGGATAATTACCTTTTCACGGAGTCGCTGGTCAGGGAATCTCTTGGTTCTCTCCTTGTAGATGGCCGCGTTCTCGAATGCATCCAGCCGGATTTCCTCTAATTCACACAGCTGTAGTAATCTTCTTTTCCCGGCTGCATCTAACTCCATATTCAGCTTCTTGATAGCCCAAAACGCTCTACACTCGAGTTCCACTGGTAAATGGCATGACTTGCCAAACACTAGACGATAGGGAGTGGTACCAAGAGGGGTTTTGAACGCCGTCCGATACACCCACAATGCGTCATCTAACTTCAACGACCAATCCTTCCGAGATGAATTCACTGTCTTTTCCAATATCTGTTTCAACTCTCTATTGGAAACCTCCGCTAGGCCGTTGGCTTGTGGGTGGTATGGTGTCATGACTTTGTGCTTCATCGAGTACTTCTTTAGAACTGCGTCCAAATACCGGTTACAGAAGTGACTCCCACCATCTCTAATCAAAGCTCTCGGAACTCCAAACCTCGCAAAAATATTATTTCGTAGGAAATTAATCACTACTTTAGAATCGTTTGTAGGAGTCACGATTGCTTCCACCCACTTAGATACGTTGTCCACTGCGACTAAGATATACTCATTCCGGTACGAGTTCGGGAACGGTCTCATAAAGTCTATGCCCCACACGTTGAAGAGTTCGACTTTAATGAAGATTTGCATTGGCATCTCATCCCTCTTGGTTATGTTCCCCGTTCTTTGGCACCGATCACATTTAGATATGAAATCTCGAGTCACTTTGAACATAGACGGCCAGAAGAAACCCGATTGTAGAACCTTTGCAACTGTTCGGTCGGTGCTGAAATGGCCTCCACCTTCTAAGGTATGACAGTGGTTTAGAATGTTGGCCTTTTCTTCCTCCGGGACACATCTCCGGATCATACCATCGGCACACATCTTGTAGAGATAAGGCTCGTCCCAGTAATACCTCTTGGCCTCAAAGAGAAATCTCTTCTTTTGGTGGGAGTTCATCTGATAAGTCACTACGCCTCCCACCAAGTAATTCACCATGTCCGCGAACCAGGGCTCAGAATGACTAACCTTGAAAAGCTGCTCATCCGGAAACGAATCATTGATGATGGTCTTATCCTTCCTTTGCTCTTCACCTCCCTCAAGTCTCGAGAGGTGATCCGCCACAGTGCTCTTCGACCCCTTTTTATCCAGAATTTCCAAGTCAAACTCTTGGAGCAAAAGTACCCAACGGATGAGTCTTGGTTTAGCATCCTTCTTGGCCATTCGATGCTTTAAAGCGGAGTGGTCAGTGTTGACGATTACCTTGGCCCCCACTAGATATGACCGGAACTTCTCGCAAGCAGAGACAACCGCTAACAACTCCTTCTCTGTAGTTGCGTAGTTGAGCTGAGCATCATCTAAGGTCTTACTCGCGTAGTAGATCACATGCATCCGCTTGTCTTTCTTTTGACCCAATACCGCTCCAACAACGGTGTCACTCGCATCGCACATCAAAATAAATGGCAAACTCCAATCGGGAGCCGTGAGAATCGGTGCAGATATCAACTCCTTCTTTAACCTGTCAAAAGCATATATACAATCATCAGTGAAATCAAATTTAGCATCTTTAAGCAATAAAGAACACAAAGGTTTAGTAATCTTAGAAAAATCATTAATAAACCGCCGGTAAAACCCGACATGCCCCAAGAAGCTTCGGACTCCCTTGACGGAGTTCGGGTAAGGAAGATTCTCAATCACTGCTACTTTTGCCTTATCCACTTCAATCCCAACCTTTGACACCTTATGACCAAGTACGATCCCCTCGGTCACCATGAAGTGACACTTCTCCCAATTCAAGACAAGACTTGTCTCATTGCATCTCTGTAATACGGCTTCTAGGTGTTCCAAACATGTGTCAAAAGAAGGTCCGAACACTGAAAAATCATCCATAAAGATCTCAATCGTCCTCTCCACCATATCTGAGAAGATCGCCATCATACACCTCTGAAAGGTTGCTGGAGCATTACATAAGCCGAAAGGCATCCTCCGGTAAGCAAACGTACCATAAGGACATGTGAATGTTGTCTTATCTTGATCTTCAGGGGCTATTGGTATCTGATTATACCCCGAATACCCGTCTAAGAAACAATAATACTCATGCCCGGATAACCGCTCCAACATCTGATCAATGAATGGAAGAGGGAAGTGATCTTTCTTTGTCGCATCGTTAAGCTTTCGGTAGTCAATACACACTCTCCAACCGGTAACTGTTCGGGAAGGGATCAGCTCATTATTGTTGTTCCGAACAACGGTTATTCCACCCTTCTTTGGCACTACTTGGACCGGGCTCACCCATGGACTATCCGGAACCGGATATATAATTCCAGCATCAAGAAGTTTTAGAACCTCCTTTCGGACCACTTCTTTTATATTCGGGTTGAGCCGACGTTGATGTTGAACTACCGGTCTATGCCCTTTTTCAAGATTGATGCGGTGCGAGCAAAATGTTGGGCTTAAACCCTTCAGATCAGCTATTGTCCATCCAATAGCGGTTTGATGCTCTCTAAGAACTCGTAGTAGCTTCTCTTTACTCTCGGAACTCAGTTTGGACGAGATAATCACCGGAAGCGTGTCTTTTTGTCCCAAGTATGCATACTCGAGATGATCGGGCAGCGGTTTGAGCTCAAGCTTTGGTGGTATCTTTGATGAAGGTTTGGAGTTGGGGATCGGTTCTCCCAAATCTTCAATGACCGGTCTTCTCGGGCCTTTGTATGATGGTGATGCATTTAATTGCATCACACTCTCGCTTTCCGGATCATCATCGATACCCATCAACACATTATTCAGTTGATCGCCGGAAACTTGCATGCCACATGTTTCTCTCATCAAAGAATCCATCACATCTACCCGATAGCATTCGTTCGGTCCCATGATTTGCTTGGCTGCCCGTAAAATATTGAAGATATCTTCTTCGTCACCCACTCTCAAGGTGAGCTTTCCCCCTTTCACATCAATCAGTGCTCCACCCGTGGCCAAAAATGGTCGGCCAAGTATCAGTGGGATTTCTTTATCTTCATCCATGTCAAGGATCACGAAGTCAACTGGGAGATACAACTTGTCCACCTTGACCAGCACATCTTCAATTACACCATACGGGTACTTGATAGATCTATCAGCAAGCTGCAATGTCACACTAGTCGGTTGCACTTCTCCAAGTCCAAGTTTCTTGAAAATAGACAACGGCATTAAGTTAATACTCGCTCCAAGATCACACAAAGCCTTACTAAATTCAGAATTGCCTATATTAACAGGGATAGTAAAACTCCCTGGATCCTTAAGCTTCGGGGGAAGCTTATGCTGGATGATTGCGCTGCACTCCTCAGTAAGTGCAACTGTCGCATGCTCCTCAATCTTTCTATTGTTAGAAAGGATATCCTTCAAGAATTTCACATAAGAGGGCATTTGTGCCAAAGCATCTGCAAAAGGGATGTTAATTTGCAATTTCTTAAAAACTTCAAGAAATTTAGAAAAGTGTAGATCATCCTTGTGGGCTTTAAGCCTATTTGGATATGGCACTTTTGGTACTGCCGGCTTGACCGGTGTTTGCTTTGGCATGGTTGGCTGCTCTTGCTTCTTCTCTTCACTCTTTGAATTCTCTTCAATTACAACCTCTTCATCAGCCTCTAACTCATCCATATCTACCATCTCAAAATCTTCCCCTTTGGAATCGGTTCCCTTTGATGCAGGCTCTCGTGTTGGGTTTCCAATCAGCTCCTTGCCACTCCTCAGATGAATGGCCTTGCAATCTTCCTGGTTTTTCCTTTCGGTTTGACTCGGAAAGGTTCCGGGAGCTCGGTTTTGCAGGGCCTCAGAAATTTGCCCCACTTGCCTTTCAAGAAGCTTTATAGATGCCGTGTTCTGATCAGTAGCCTCCTTGACCGTGTTGACTGTACTGCCTAATCCCTCAACCGTGCTGTCCATTTTAGACATGAACTTCATCATCATGTCTTCTAGCCCCGACTTCTTCTCTCCGGATTGTCCTTCATCGTATTTCCGTTGGTTGTAACCTGGAGGACGATAAACATTGTTAGCATTAGAAGAACTAGAAAAGTTGGAGTTATTACCGTATTGTTGTTGTTGTTGTTGGGCCATGGTTTGTTGCCCTTGCGGTTAACTCCATGAGAAATTTGGGTGCTTCTTCCAACCCTCGTTGTACGTGTTCGAGAATGGATCGTTCCTTGGCCGGTTGTTCCGATTTTTCAGAAATTGAACTTGTTCCGGCTCATTCATGGGTGGTGCCATATCCGGCATACCCTCGTCCATCATAAATGTGGATTGAAGAGAAGAACCTTTCATCTGACTTGTGAGTGCGTTTAATTGAGCCTTTATGGCTTTCAACTCGTCATTCTCTTGCACGCTCGCAACTCTTCTAACTGCTGATCTCGGAGTAGAAAAACTATGCTCGGCCAGATTATCGATCAGCTCACATGCGTCCTCATAGGACTTATCCATCAGGGCTCCACCCGCCGCAGTTGTGATGTCGTTTTTGAACTGCGGGTGAATTCCACTGAAGAAAGTTTGGATAATGACCCACCCTTGTAACCCATGGAGATGGCACTTCTTGATCATATCTTTGTACCTTTCCCAAGCTTCATATAATGTCTCTTGATCCCATTGAGCGAAATGGGTGATTTCAGCCATGAGTTGGGCGGTTCTGCTTGGTGGAAAGAATTTTTGGAGAAAAGCAGCCTTCAGTTGTGCCCAGGTGGTGATCAAGTCCGGTTGGATACTTTCAGTCCAAGTTATGGCTCTGCCTTTGAGTGAAAAGCTGAAAAGTCTCAGCTTGATGGCATCCTCGTTCACCCCATTTATCTTGAATGTGTTGCAAATCCTCTCAAATGCACGGAGATGTGCATGAGGATCTTCTGTTGGGGATCCTCCATACTAATTCTGCTATACCATTACGATGGTACTTGGTTTGATCTCGAAGTAGTTCGCCCCAATAGTGGGCGCTTGAATGCCTATGCGTGCGGCTGCCTCGTTCGGATCGGCAAACGACCGCATAGGACGTCTATCTGGAGGTGGGTCATTGCGAGGAGGTCTCTCGTCACCCATCTCGATCTTGATATGTTCTTTTGCTTTTGATTCTTTGCGTAATCGATGGGCGGTTCTTTCAATCTCCGGATCGATCGGTTCGATTTTCTCCCCTCGGGTTTTCCTTGGCATAAACCAATTAGTACCAGAAATGGAAAGTCAACAAAATTAGCAATCCAAAAACTTAAAGTGATGAAATAAAATAACAAAAATAAAAAAAATGTTCAATGTAATAGCGCTTATAGCTGGTAGTGCTATCAGTTGCAACTAGTTCCCCGGCAGCGGCGCCAAAAACTTGATAGGCGGATTTACACCCCTTAAATCTAATCGCAAGTGTACGGGTCGAATCAAGTAATAGTACTGAAAGTACGAGTATCGAACACAAGGAACTAGGAACTAAGTATCACAATTACTATAAAATCTATTAACTGAACGATCGCAATTTTGAGTTGTGGTTTATAACTTGTTTTAAAAACTAAATAAAAACGAAAATCGATTAACGGAAGGTTTGGAAAGACTTTTGATAGAGAAAAGGTTGAGGGTTTGACTTCCTATGGTTATACTACTGATGAACGAATACCCGAACATTTGATTATTACCGATTATCTCTATGAACCATAGCTCGTAAAAGTCACTGTTATTCTTTCTCAAGCAATAACAAATTTTATTTCAAAACTTGTAGGTATTATCTCTCAATCTAAACCTAGGGTTTAAAAATACATTAGGTCAAACTATTCTGAGCAGAAAGTGATTCAGCTATCTCTATCCGAATCTCCTTTCCGGCACTTGATTCTTCGATCTAGTTTCTAATTAATTTTCTCAAACTTAATCAAAAACCATGAAAGTCAATTAGAGGTGATCAATCTACAATTGATAATGAAAACTAAAATCAAATGCTTCATAAATCAAATCAGGTCAAAACAATCATCCGGTTACACGTCATCCATCATCAAATCCATAGTTGTTCCAACCCCCAACATCTAAAGATTAGTTCATGTTGGGGTGGACAAAAACACAAGAAACAAGGTAGAAAGTGGTGTGTGAAATCATAGTGAACGTAAACGTGAAGAATGTACAATGAATCCCTTCTCTCCCGGCTCTAATCCACTTCGTGTGGTGAACTCTCCTCAATCAATCCTCTATCGTGGCTCTGAAGTACGTGAAAGTGCTCTGAAAATCGCCCCCTCGCTGTCCACCGTCGCACGTGTCGAGATAATGACCTAAAAGTCGGAAAATGCCAAGTATAGCAAACCAATCAGGGACTCCCGCGGTTTTGGCCGTGGTTTGCAAACCGCGGGGTAAACCACGCGGTTTTTGGAAGGCTGTGGGTCATGTTTGGTTCGCGGATCTGGGTACGGGTCTTAGGCTTGGATCTCGGGCTCTCGTTGGGCTTCGATATGGACTCTCTTTTGGCTCTTTTTCGCTCCTTTTCTCGATGACTGCCTTCTCTCGGATAACCTGCACATCTCACTAGATAAACCGTAAAATCTCGCCTTTTTGCTTCAATACAAGCCAATCTCATTGGTTTATGGATTGAAAATAACGCCAAAAAGTGGCGTTATTAAAGAGGAAACTGAGGAATACAAACGCAAGCATACCGCTAAAATGCAGTTACCATTTGCGTATGAAGTTCTTAACTACTCTTGTACAAAAATCAAATCCAAGTACCTAGTAAATGATTACTTTGACGGCTACAAAGTTGCACAGTCAAATGATTCCTCCAAAAAGGATAAGGTCCCTGCAACGGAAACCAAAACATAGACGGATGAGTTTAAACGCAATGTTCCACCTCTGGTTTTGGAAATGAAAATAGTCGAGTTAGATGAATGATTTGAACAGGAAAGGATCAAGTTTCAAAAGGATAAACAAGAGCTTTTAACTGAATTTGAGAAACTCAGATCCACCAAAACCGAATCTGTATTTGGTGAGGAAAAGGAACTCCCTCGGGTAGAAATCAATCGGCTCACATCCAAACTGTCTGCCTTGGCAACAGAAGTGATGCAAGAGCAAGTGAGTAAATATAAACTCCAAGAGATGTTTGACCAACTCCAAAAAGAAAAAGTGAATCTACCTTAACCTTCCTCGGACTCCTCAGATACATCTTCGTGTAAAGCCTTAATTGGCAACACTTCCTCAAGAAAAGGAAAAGAGTCTCAAGAAAAATGTGTTCAAAAGAATCTTAACTCTGAATTTCAAAAAGCTTCCGCAATAGATTCTTCCAAAAACAGAGAATCAAAGTGTTCCTTACCTCCCTCAACCACTAATGTTCCATCTGTGACTGAAATTGATTTTTCAGCTTTTATGAATTTCGATGTAAGTTCAGATGAGGAGTTTCCTAAGTTTGAATTCGACAAACCTCTTCCAAATCACATCGACTTTCTTTCAAAAGCAGTAAATCGACCTGTCAAATTTCTTAAAGGCGAGTGTTCTTCAAATCTCAAAAACCGATCTGTGAACGATGTTTCCAAAACCAATTCTAAATCTCAAAAACGTTCACAGACACGACAACTGACCGGTCAACCCAATGATAGACATTCTTACTACTCCAGTTCTTTCGACCATGACTGTAATGATATTTCAGATATTAATGGCCGGAGAAAAAGGTTCAAACAAGTTTGGGTAGTGAAAAAGTCAAATGAAAGCAAAGCGAATACAAATTCATTTAATTCATTGTCGCATGTTAGGACATACAATCGTAATCATGATTCTCGTACTTCTGTTGAACAAAATATGATGTTTCCTTTAACAATTTACTCAATTCAACAGTTGCTTCAACTTTCTCATGATTGTATTTTTTGTTCTGCATGTGGTATGAATGATTTTGTTGACCGAAAATATGCATCTCATTGGTATGGTACTTATAGTATTCCTGGTCCTCACTACAATAGGGCATCTAACCGTCAAGGATCCATCAAAGGATGTATACCAAAATCGTTCTAATCAATTTTGCAGGAATGTCATGTGCCTTTTTAATTCATATTATTCACATCACATGACGAAGATTCAAGGTTATGCCACATTTGAGGGGGAGCATCAGGTATTTGTCACATAAATGCTTTTATTTTGTGAATTCAAAGACCGTGGTAATTTATTCTGAAAAACTTACTCGTGTTTGTTTTTTCTTCGCTTCTAACTTCCAGAATTGCCACGTGTTATATTTTCTTGACTTAGTTATTTCCATGTCACATATATATTTGTAGATTTATTTCGATGGAAATACACTCACTTGAATTTCAATTTGTTTCTCAAAGTTCGTCATTTCTAATAATGATTCAATTCTTTTCTGACATATTAATTGTGACTTGTTCTTCACAATTAAACTTTCTATTCATTGTTTGATTTTTGACTATAATGTGCTTAATGAGTCATTCTAGTTCGCGCTTGACTTTGTTCTTTGATATTCATTATCATTTTTATGACTTTTGATCAACTCAGATCAGGACTCGTTCTTAAAAGTTTTGACTTCTAAATATTTCAGTTTAGAACTCGTACTTCACTGTTTACTAAACAGTTCTAATCGATGCATGAAAGGAGTGTTAGGAATTACATCGTTTCTATGGTGTATCCAGAACCGGAAGGACCTACCCAAGAAACACATCCCTTACAGACGACAGTGAGGGGTCTAGCTTGATAGATGAGTTCGGAGTGAAAAAAATATGGTGAGGATGTGACAAGACTTAAAAGAATTATTGGTCCATACCAAACCGAGTCAGTTATCTGGGTAACCACACAATCTATTCATTCTCGTTCTTTGGAGATGAATATTGAAACAGACATGGACCCAGTGTCGATAACTCGTGTCACCCCACCTAGCCACTCAAGTATCTCACAACAGCTACTTGTTTCATATATTCACAGAGATTTAGTATATAATCTATCTATTCCTCACTCGGAAGTCTTAGATATTGAAAAAGGAAGACACCAGCTCCGGTCTCCGGTCTCCGAACTTCATATTCTTATCGCTGTGTTAATTGATTTTTAACTTGCGTCCCAGGTTAAATCAATATTTGAGCCAAACAGATATAATTTAATTCTTTCACACATGCACGAGTCTGTGTGATTCCCATTGCATATCTTTGTGATATTGCCGGAATAGTTTGAGAAGTAATTTTTAAAATTTTACTTCAGTGATAACTGGAAGTCCTATCAGATATACCCTGATGCCAACTCTGAACATATGCCACATAATTATTTTAATTGTTGTGATAACGGTTACTTTTGTGTTTCTGTGTTAGATTTTTACCCCATCTTGGCTAATTAACATTTTATCTAGTATTTTGCTACTCATCAGTTTCGTCTTTGAAAGTACATGATGCTCCGGATGCTCCTACTCATCACGAGGGGGAGAAATGATATAAAAGTTCAAAGAAACGGATTATCAAGTTGAGGGGGAGTCAGCAAAAGCTGAGGGGGAGTAACTGTTGTTTGATCAGTTCTAAAATTGATCAGTTCCGAAAAGACTTCAAATTGTTTACAAGTGATCAATTCTTCACATCACATATCAAGTGGTGTTCGCTAAAACTGTTTCTTAATTTGAGCATATTGGTTCTACAAGTTCTTAAAGCTGAAAGCGTATTCAACTCGTGGTTCAAAGACAGATTCTTTATTTTAAACTGAAGATGCACCGTAGAATGTCACGTAACTCGCACATTATCATTCTTGTGTGCTTATCCGATGTGTTGAGTTTATACATTTCAAAGCTGCTTTTCATGCACTCAGTCAAGGTTATTGTTCACTGAATCTAGTTACAAAGTTGAAACTAAAGATAAGAGCTTTATTCAAGGGAGAGCGCTGAAAGACATGAAGACAAGCAACACTGAAGTGTTTCAAAGATTCAAGAGGAAGAGAAGATCAAGACCTGAAGTTTTCAAGACCAATTTTTCTTTATATAACTTTAGGGGGAGATTGTTAGGACCATAAATGTCCTACATATTAGAAAGTTATATAAAGAATTATATAGAGTTTAATTATTATTTGTAAAAGCCTTTATTTGTTAATTGGGCTTAGATTAGCTTAATGGGCCATGGGCCTTAGGCTTTAGGCCTTGGTATAAATAGTTTATTTTTTTTAGAAATTAGGAAATAATTCATATTACGCCTAATCGTGTTTAGAGAGAGAGGGAGAGAGCTTAGAAGGTTAATCACCCACATAACCATTGTAACCGTATACTGAATATCTCTCTGAATGGTTTATGAAATAGATGGATGACGGATTGAAATAAACTGTTCTCATTGCTATTGTTTACTGATTTCATATCGATTGCACTAATCTGGGATCCACAGACTCTAAATACAAATGTGATACATGTGTTGAATAAAAACTAACACATACATCATTCAAATCCATTGAAAGAATACTGAACCCCTTGGTTTACTTTACATGGATGTGTGTGATATGATTATATGAAGTTGACTCCATATAGAGATGGAAATAAGTACTTTATCACTTTTATTTATGATAACACTAAACTTTGTTATCTCTGCTTACTTAAAAGTAAAGATGAAGCGATAGACAAGTTTAAAGTGTATGAAAGTGGAGTTGAGAACCAACTCAACCAAAAGATTAAAGTACTAAGAAGTGATCGTGGAGATGAGTATGTATCACCATTTGAAGTATTTTGTGCAACTCATGGCATTAGAAATGAGTTTACGACACCTTATTCACCACAACAAAATGACATCGTAGTTAGAAAAAGTTGAATTTAAAAAAAATGATGAATGCCATGTTGAAAGTTCTTGATTGTCCCAGTCCATATAGGGAAACTGTGTTACAAGAAAACTACATTTTAAATAAGGTACCATGCAAGAAAACGGATAAAGCTCAATAAGAGAACTAGGCGACTATAAAACCATCATATAAATACCTTCGAGTATGGGGGTGTCTCAATAAAGTTTCCGTATCTACGCCGAAGGTTATAAATAAAAGGCCAAAACCGTTGATTGTATACTTATTGAATATGCACAAAGTTGTAGTGCCTATCGCTTTCTTGTGCACGTGTCTAAAGTATCTGACATTTACAAGGGCACGATAATGGAATCAAGAAATGCATCATTTTTTGAAAATGTATTTCCTGGTCTCAATAAAGCAGAAGTAAGTGCTCCAAAAACAATAAATGTGGATGAACTTTCACATGAGACAGAAGTGGAGGAAGAAACAGAGCCCCGACGGAGTAAAAGGGTACTAGCAGAGAAATCATTTGGTGGTGATTTCTATACTTATATGGTTGAGAAAGAACCTCAGACTTTCCGAGAGGCGGTCACTTCGTCTAAAGGGCCTCAATGGAAGAAGCGATTAAAAGCGAAATGGACTCTATCTTGCAAAATCATATATGGGTAATTCTACCTCCCGGATGCAAACCACTAGGCTTCAAGTGGATTTTCAAGAAGAAAATGAAACCGAGTGGCTCCATTGAAAAGTATAAGGCCAGGTTAGTAATCAAAGGATACAAACAAAAAGGTGGCATTGATTATTTTGATACGTACTCCCATAACATGTATAACATCTATCATATTGGTGCTTGAGATTGCTTTTGTTAGAAACCTGGAAGTACATCAAATGGATGTTAAAACAACTTTTCTAGAGATTTAGAAAAAGAAATTTACATGGAAGAACCCGAGGGGTATTTTACCTCGGGACAAGAGTCTAAGGTTTGCAAACTTGTGAAGTCATTATATGGATTTAAACAATCCCCAAAACAATGGCATCAAAAGTTTGACCATGTGATGATGGAATATGGATATAAAATTAACGAGTGTGACAAATGTGTTTATGTTAAAAAAACTAATGGTTATGTGATCTAGTGCATCTATGTTGATGATAAGCTTATCGTTGGTAGCAACGATAAAATGATTCAATTAACCAAGAACATGCTAAAGGTAAGATTTGATATGAAATATATGGGTTTGGCCAACGTGATCCTTGGAGTTAAGACCACGAGGACAAAAAATGGACTTATATTAAGTCAAACCCATTACGTAGACAAAGTTATTGAGAAATTTAATTCTAATGATTCTAATATATCAAGAACACCAATTGATACAAGTCACCATCTGACAAAAAATAGAGATGAAGGTGTTGCACAAGTAGAATACTCAAGAATTATTGCCAGTTTGATGTATCCGTAGATGAGTTGCACAAGACCTGACTTATCTTTTGCAATAAGCAGACTAAGTAGCTATACGAGTAATCCGAGTGGTGAGCATTGGAAAAACATTACTTGAGTGCTACAATATTTAAGGTACACTCGAACTTATGGATTACGCTATAAGAAATATCCCGAGGTAATTAAGGATATAGCGATGCAAATTGGATATCTGATATAAAAGATTCCAAGTCAACTAGTGGGTTTGTTTTTACACTTGGTGGTTGAGCTATATCATGGAAATCCTCAAAACAAATAGATATAGCAAGATCCACCATGGAATATGAGTTCATATAACTTGATAAAAGTGTAAAGATGCTTAGTGGTTACGACAATTTCTGAAGGATATTCCAAGATGGCCTAAACTAGTTTCTGCAATCTCTATACATTGCAATAGTCCATCAACAATTGGACGAGTGCAAAGTTCTTTGTATAATGGTAAGTCTTGACACATACGTAAGAGACACAATATCATCAGACAAATACTCTCTACGGGGGTTATCTCTATCGACTATATAAAGTTAAAGTGTAATATTGCATATCCGCTAACAAAAGGTTTAAATAGGGAGTTAGTTGCAAAACCATCAAGAGGAATGGGACTAAAGCGCGTGAATAAAGAAGTTATTGTGAAATAAAACCCAACCTATTTGAATGGATATCCCAAGATCTAGGTTGAAAGGGACAATCTAATTGCATATAACGATGTTGAATCACTGTGGGGGGTAACCCAACTCATTCCTAAAACAAACAGTGGTGCAGGTTAAACGTATAGTCGTTGATGAAGATACCATCAAGTATTAGCTTTTAATGATTCATTAGAATCGGCTATGTGTGTGTGTGTGTGAGAGAGAGAGAAAGAGAGAGAGAGAGAGAGAGAAAGAGAGAGAAGTGGGGTTGCTTCAAAGGAAATTGTGCGAGGATCAATTCCTACAGACTCGTGCAGACCAGACATATGTTCATGAGCATAACGAACATAATAATGAGAACTTAACTAGGTCAAGAAGAATCGTATGAGAGATATATTGATTGTTTACACAAATGGTTGAACAGTTCAAGGACATCGAGTCTACTGGACAACTAGTAAGTTAAGTTTATTTCTCAAGAGAAGGTTCAAAGGGTACGACCTACCAATCCAATGCATGGTTCAACTGCTCGATTTTATCTTGGTAACTTGCAAGTTAGATTAATTTTCATTCATTTGGGAGATCGTTAGAAAAAATGGGTTTACCCATTTTAACAAAATAGGTTTTTCCCATTTTGGAACATAGTTTACGAAAACTATATAATCTCACCTTATATATATTATTATAGATTTGCGTTCTCCTCCATGATACCTTTGTTTTGGTATATTGAACGTCCAAATCGGACTTCGTATGAATGAAATTAATCACCAAAGCAGGGTACTTAAAGGGATTTGTAAAGTGGGTAAATGGTTACCCCACATAGGTGGAGAAGTAAAAAGAAAGTGGGTTCATAAGTGTAACACCCTAAAAATAGGGGTAAACAAAAACTTTCATAAAACGAAAGAGCGGTATATAAATGCCATTGCATGAGCCATCCCAAAAGGGAGAAATACAAGTATACGGGTTAATTACAAATGTATTCAAATGGAAGATTAATGACAACCAACTAATCTAAATCCTAATTTGGAATCAAGATTACAAAAGGGGTGTCATCTCTAGCCGTTAAGATCTTTTACGGTTAGTGTCCCAAAAGCATTTCCCCAAAGCTCACACACTCCGCCTAATCATTCTTAATAACAGCTCCGATAGAACCTGAGATACATGTCAACATTCAACAAGTGTTAGGCCAAAGCCTAGTGAGTTTGAACAAATAATAGCACATAATAAAGACATGCATCAATAAGAGTCCTTCGTTCCAATTCCAAGAGTATATTTGAAGTCAATGGGGGAGACCCATAACACCAAGAAGTTCCACCTAAAGAGTCGAGATACCTTAGTGTCATACGCATAATAGCGACACCAAAGGCCCGACACATCCGAGGGTGCAACAAAGGCATTGCCCCGAATGGCGAGGGTCTAGGCACATACCCATAAGGTGGTGCCCAAGACTATGTCCTCCTAGTGAACACTTAACTTGATTCATTCAAAACCCACTTAGCCACAAGGCATACCAATATGTACAATCAATGTGAGGCTTCCGTTTAACACATATGATTACAAGCAAGTAATAAAACCAAGGGGTTTCCTCATAGTATTATATACATCCACCATCTATTAGAGCATGTTCTTCATTCAAAAAGATGGATACAATCTCATATAAGGTCATTATACTCAATAATCCAAGAGGCTTGACTGGCTTATTCATTAAGACATACTAATTACCATGAAAGTAAACTCATAACCATTGAGTAAGAAACCCTAAACTTTCCAAGACATAATAACATAGTATCAACACATTAAACTCATCAAGTACTCCCATAAGTCATGGCTACCTCCATTAAGCCAACGGATCACCTTCCCAAAATTAGGGTTTTCAAGAAAATAAAGAAACAAACAAAATAGTAAGTAAATAACATGGATTTAGTTTAAGGTGGGTTAGAAAACTCATAATCTAGGTTTTAAGACCAAAACCTAGAAAATGGATGAAACCCTAGAAGTGGAGAAAATGCAAGATGTGGTTTGGAGTTGTAGGTGCTAAATCCCTTGGAAGAAATCTTCAATAAATGCCCCCAATAGCTCAAAGATTCTCAATAAATGAAGTTCTAATCTAGTTGGGATTTAATGAAGAGAGAGGGTGGTTTTGGGAGTGAAAATCGCCCCTAACCCTAAGAAATTCGGCTGGAAAGTGTTAAGATGATAATGTGTGAAGCAAGAGCCAAAAGTCACGTTTTTATAGTTCCAGCACCCGACGGGCGATAGTGCCCCGCGATTGTGCCCTATGGCACTCTCGCGGGCACTCTCGCGAGATGTGTACTGCAGCCACCAAAAATCCACCTCGGTGAGTATGACATGCGGTTGTGCCCAGGTGTAACATCTCGAATTTTCGTTGTATTATTTTTGTATATTACAAGTTTTAACTTGGGGTTAAGTTTGTATTTGTATAAAAGTTATTGGTTGAAGTGGATTTTTAATTTGAGGGTTGTTGTGTCATTCCTTTAAAGTTAGGGGTGTATTTGGTAAATTGAGTGTGACTCACCTTGTGTAAGTAGGAGGTGTCACACAATTAGTCTTAAGTGACTAATTGTGTGTGTGTGTGGTTATTTTCGGTAATGAGAGAGAGAGAGAGATAGAGCCGAGAGATAGAGATAGAAAGGACGAGAAGAAGGACATCAAGTGAAGCAAGGATTTCAGCTGGGTTCTGAGATTAATTGAAGAAACAAAGGTAAACTATCCTTACTTTTATGTTTATAAGTTGTTAGATAAGTTTAGAGATGGGTTTTTTATGAAATATGGATGTTTTGGGAAATCTGAGTATATGAGTAGGTTCAGTTCATAGCCTTAATCATATCTGCATATTATCAGAAAGATTCATGGTGTAAAAACTGCAAAATTTGAGTTTTAGGATGAACATAGTGGATTGAGACATGGATGAACATCATGGATGTCGCAACCTTGAGTTGCGACATTCATGCATGTCGCAATAGACAGTTGCGACTTAGTAGTGAAGTCGCAATAGACAGTTGCGACTTGGTAGTGAAGTCGCAATGAACGGTTGCGACTTGGTGTTGAAGTCGCAATAGAAGGTTGCGACTTGGTGTTGAAGTCGCAATAGAAGGTTGCGACTTGGTGGTGAAGTCGCAATAGAAGGTTGCGACTTGGTGTTGAAGTCGCAATAGAGGGTTGCGACTTGGTGACCATGTCGCAGTAGTTGATTGCGACTTGCACTGTGCATTGCAACAAGATATTTTAATACTTAGTTGGTTGCGACTTAAGGCGAATATTTTTAGATGATAAGGATTCTTAGTGTTAGAGAGTTCTGTTCTGTAATTTAATATCAGTATATGGGTATATTGGATATTACAGTAAAACTGTGGTGGTGAAGACAGAAGTTACTATGTCATTAAAAGAAATAAAAGAAGTGTGACTTCATACCAGGTGAGTCTATTCAACTCTCTTTAAAATTCAGCAATTAATATTGAAATATATATATATATATATATATATATATATATATTATGTATGTCTGATAATGTTAATAAGGACTCGTCTTAATTAGTAATGAGTCCAAATAGATAACTAAAGGTTATGATATGTTGATCCCCGTGCTAAAATGCAATGAGGGGATAGTTGAGAAGTCGAGGTGTCAAGACTATAAATATTCTTTATAAATGTTTATATATGTAGAATATGTTTTGGAGATGAATATATTATATGTTATGCACATATAATAGTAAGAATAATAATACTTATGTATTGTGTGGTGATTGCTAGAAATAGGCATCCGGTCATAGTAGGGCACCTGGGTACGGTCTAATGGGAACCGAGATACTCGCCATTTGACCAAGGAATGTAATTTTTAGTGAATGAGCGTATCTTGAATCATCGTGAGGGCCCCGGTTGTGTATCGCGATATATTAATCCCATTGGGGTCAGTGATTTTGAGATGGTGAGGACGTGAAATGTGGAATAGGCAGATTTTGATTTGTAATTCCCATTTCGAATGGAAGATCGGAGATTTCCATTTTTGGGAAGATCGGAGATTTCCCGTTGTGAAAGGAAGATTAGAGATAGGCATAAAGTAATTTGACTTGTAATTTCTTAGATAAGAGTAATGACTTTAAATCTGGGATGATTTATAGTAAACTCTTGATAGTGATATTATGGCTAGACGAATTAGTCATAAGTATGGGAGTGGGGTAGATTCCCAGTATTGAAAGGAGTTGTTGTACGGTAAGATGGGCGAGAACAGGTTTGTTTTATCTGTTGAGATTTTAATTGTTTAACTTTAATTTGATTTGAATATTCTCACTAGGCGAAAGCCTAATGTTTCAAGTTGAATTTTCTTACCAGGTACAAGCTCCGGGAAGTAAGCGGGAATGAGAGAAGAGAACTTTTGGGAAGACTCAAACTTAGAGATAACGGAGGATCTAGCTTTACTTTTGAGGTTTTTTGGGACAAAGGATTAGATAACTTAATTAATCTGATTATGTTATATGATTAGATTAATAGGTTATTTGAATTAGTCATGTTGTATGTGAAACCTTTACATTTGATCCTCAGGTTATAGAAGTTTGAAGTTTTATGATCATAACTTGTAGTAAATTTTAAGGTTTAAATTGGCCCTGTTTTTAGGGTGTTACAATATGGTATCAGAGCACTAGTTTAAGCGAACTAGGTATGATTTTGAGATACCTAGACTTAAGATGTGATGAATTAAGTTATGATCCATGAGTTATGGGTAGAAGTACTAAGACTGGGTAGTCTTAGAGTCGACAGAAATACGCGAAGTTAGTACTGTAACAATGGTAATGAGAATTCTCATGTATGATATGTTCGCAATTTCAATTAGCTACTGTTATTATGAATATATTGTTACACAAGCATACTTGTTTCTAAATTGTTACAGTGACTGATTAGCGATAAAGTACGTAATGTATGTCTAGTTGTATAAACCATTACTGATGAGTATTCTGTGGTGCTCATTTAGATCAATGGTGAATACACCTCCGAGGTCTCCAGATTCTTCCATGAATAGGAATTGGTTAGATGATACGGAAGAAAGGCAAACTGGAGTAAGCGGAATTCAGGTGACGCCACCAGATTTTCTTTCTTTAAGAGGAATGCGGAATCGGGTGCAACGAGGGGGTGCCAGTACGGCCGATCAAACACCACCGGATTCAGGCATGGAAGGGCGGATATTGGATAATGTGACTAGATTGATGAATGCATCAATGGAAAGGCAAACTGAAATGATGAATACCGCTATGGGAAGGCAGGCATAAATGTTTATGAAGATGTTTAATGATCGAAGTGTGGAACCAAGACGAACAGTAGTTGATACTAGTGTGATAAATCCAACTGGTAACCTAGGGTCGGAGACGGAAAGAAGGGTTGAAAGAAACTGTTCCTACAAAACTTTTCTGAGTTGTAAACCGCCGGAATTCAAAGGAGATGACAATCCAGTGGCTTGTATGAACTGGATAAGAGAGATTGAACAAGCTTTCCGAGCTTGTGAATGTAATGATGAAAGGTCAAAAGTTAGATTTGGGTCGCAAATGTTACGCGGTAACGCGTTGTCGTGGTGGAATGTGCTGTCAACTTCTGTGACAGCTACAGTTCTGAATGCCATGACTTGGCAAATGTTCAAAGCAAAGATTTTGGAAGAATACTGTAACGAAACTGAAATGGACCGAATCGAGGAAGAGTTCAGAAATCTCAAGAAAGGTAACATGACAGTGAGAAAGTATACCGAATCCTTTATGGAAAAGCTGAACTTGGTGGGGCATGTGGCTCCAGCTGAGAAAGACAAAATTAAAGCTTATCTGAAGGGTTTACCGGCGGATATGATGACAAGGGTCCGAAGTTCAAAGGCTACTACTTTAAGGGAGACGATTGAGGAAGCGAAAGTAATAGAAGAGATGTAAGCCAAAGACAAAGAAGAGAAAGCGCATGTAGGAGAAAAGAGAAAGTGGGAAGGTCGTTCAGAATCTTCTCAGAAAACCAGATTGTTTGGCAAGAATATCCGTTATGACTCTCGTAGGGAACCAAGCTGGTGTTCCAAATGTAGAAGCAAACATTTTGGGTTATGTCGAGTGGGTGGAAATGAATGTTACAAGTGCGGGAAGGTGGGGCATATAGTCGTGAACTGCCCAATGCCGGGATCAGTGTGTTTTGAATGTAAGCAACCGGGCCACTTTCGGAAGAATTGTCCGAAGCTAAGGAAGGAGGGAGATCAGGGAAGGAAGTTGGTTATCCCTAAACCAACTGGGAGTGCTTTTCAAATGACTGCTGAAGAAGCGAAAGGATCGAAAGATGTTGTCTCGGGTACATTCCTTATAAACTCCATTCATGCACATGTGTTATTTGATAGTGGCGCAAACTATTCTTTTGTATCTAAGTTGTTCTACCGTAAGCTAGCTATGCCTGTCACTACGTTAGGAGATGCCTTAGTAGTTGAGATAGCTAATGGAGGTCAGTCTTTGGTTAGCGAAAGCTTGGTCGATTGTAAAATTTTGATAGAGGGAGCAGAGCTCCCGATTGACTTATTGTTAATGGAATTTGGGGGATTTGATATTGTTGTGGGGATGGACTGGTTGAGCAATAACCAGGCAGAAATAATGTGTGCTAAGAAGCTGATTCGAATTCCGATGACTGATAAAGATGACGTATTCATATTTGGAGAAAAGCAGAAAGGAGATTTTACGTTGATTTCAGTGGCAAAGGCGCGTAAATGTTTATCGAAGGGATGTTGGTCCTATCTAGCTTATGTTATAGATACGAAGTTAGAAAAGAAACAAGTGAAAGATATCAAAGTGGTGCGTGAATTTCCGGATGTATTCCCGGATGATCTTCCAGGTCTACCAGCGGAAAGACAAGTAGAGTTTCGCATCGATCTTATTCCTGGAGCAGCACCGATAGCTCGTGCACCTTACCGCCTAGCGCCAGCTGAGATGACAGAAATGATGTCTCAATTGCAAGAGCTGTTAGATAAAGGTTTTGTTAGACCGAGTTCTTCACCTTGGGGAGCTCCGGTATTGTTTGTTAAGAAGAAAGATGGCACTATGAGAATGTGCATAGATTATCGGGAGCTGAACAAGGTAACAATTAAGAATAAGTATCCGCTTCCAAGGATAGATGATCTGTTTGATCAACTCCATGGTGCGGGATGCTTTTCCAAAATTGATCTAAGGTCGGGGTATCACCACGTGCGGGTAAGAGAAGAAGACGTTCCAAAGACAGCGTTTAGAACGAGGTACGGGCATTATGAATTTCTCGTGATGCCATTTGGGTTGACTAATGCTCCAGCTATATTCATGGATCTGATGAATAGAGTGTGTCGACCGTTTCTAGACAAGTTTGTTATCATTTTCATCGATGACATACTTGTTTACTCGAAGAATGAGGAGGATCATGAACGCCATCTTCGTGAAGTGTTAGAAGTGTTACGAAAAGAGAAATTGTACGCAAAATTCTCTAAATGTGAATTTTGGTTGAAAGAAGTACAATTTCTGGGACACGTGATTTCTGTGGAAGGCGTGAAAGTAGATCCAGCAAAGATAGAAGCAATGATGAATTGGGAGACTCCGAAAAGCACGTCTGAGATAAGAAGTTTCTTGGGGTTAGCAGGTTATTACCGGAGATTTATTAAAGACTTCTCAAAGATTGCTTCTACTCTGACTATGTTGACTCGTAAGAATGTGAAGTTTGTCTGGACCGAAAAACAGGAGTCAGCTTTCAGAACCTTACGGCAGAAGTTATGTGAAGCTCCTATTCTTGCACTGCTAGAAGGAACTGAAGATTTGGTAGTCTATAGTGACGCATCGAAAATGGGTTTAGGATGTGTGTTGATGCAACGAGGTAAGGTGATTGCCTATGCTTCAAGACAGTTGAAAGAACACGAAAAGAACTATCCTACCCACGATTTAGAATTAGCAGCCGTTGTGTTTGCTTTAAAGCTGTGGCGTCATTATCTCTATGGAACGAAGTGTACACTCTTCACTGATCATAAAAGTTTACAGCATGTTTTTTATCAGAAGGAGTTGAACATGAGGCAAAGGCGATGGCTTGAATTGTTGAAGGACTACGATTGTGAATTGCATTACCACCCAGGTAAAGAGAATGTTGTAGCCGATGCCTTGAGTAGAAAAGAGTATAATGGGTACTTGAAATCGACAAACGCCAGAATTGATGTAATGTCAAGTCTGATTGAAAGAATAAAAGCTGCTCAAGTGGAGGCTTTGTTAGAAAGCAACTTGAAAGAAGAAGTAATGACCAAGCAACATCTTCAATTGACTGAAGATAGCCGTGAGATTAAATTGTTCCAAGGCCGTGTTTGGGTACCAAAGTTAGGTGGAAATCGGGAGTTGATTTTGGAGGATGCGCATAGATCGAAGTATTCTATACATCCGGGAAGTACCAAAATGTATAGATATTTGAAACTGTACTATTGGTGGCCGGCTATGAAAGTGGATGTGGCACGAATAGTAGAGAAATGCGGAACTTGTTCGTTAGTAAAAGCAGAACACCAAAGACCACACGGAAGTTTTCAATCTTTGGAAATTCCGGAGTGGAAATGGGATAAGATTACCATGGATTTTGTGACAAAGTTACCAAAGACGCAAAGAGGTAACGATACCATTTGGGTAATTGTCGATCGACTGACGAAGAGTGCTCATTTCTTAGCTATGAAAGAGGCATCACCAATAGATAAATTGGCGAAGCTATATATTGATGAAGTAGTATCACGGCACGGTATACCGGTGTCTATTGTGTCCGATCGTGACAGTCGGTTTACTTCTAGGTTTTGGCAGTCGCTTCAAGAAGAATTGGGTACGAGGGTTAATCTAAGTACTGCTTATCACCCACAGACTGACGGCCAAAGTGAAAGAACCATACAGACTTTGGAAGATATGCTTAGATCGTGTGTGCTAGATTTTGGAGGTAACTGGGATTCTCATTTGCCGTTAGTAGAATTTGCTTATAACAACAGTTACCATTCCAGTATTGGAAGAGAACCTTTTGAGGCATTGTATGGTAGGAAATGTAGAACTCCGGTGTGCTGGTTAGAAGCCGGAGAGAAACAGTTTGCTGGTCCGGAACTTGTGCAACAAACCGCGGACAAGGTAAAGGAAATTCGGCAACATATGAAAGCGGCTCAAGATAGACAGAAAAGTTACGCCGATTCGAAAAGGAGACCAAAAGAATTTCAAGTTGGGGAGCTTGTAATGCTTAAAGTATCCCCATGGAAAGGTGTGATTCGGTTTGGAAAGCGTGGGAAATTAAGTCCTCGTTTTCTAGGACCATTCACTATTACCAAAAGAGTTGGTCTTCAAGCGTATCAACTGGATCTTCCACCTGAGTTGGAAGGGATCCATAATACTTTTCATGTGTGTTATCTTCGGAAATGCTTAGCCGAAGAACAGGATGTGATTCCACTTACTGATGTAAGGGTGGATGAAGGGAGTCGATGTGTAGAAGATCCGGAAGCAATTTTGGAAAGTTCAGTTAAGAGATTACGAAGTGGTAAAGAGATGGTAATGTTAAAAGTTCAATGGAAGCATTATCGAGGTGCTAATGTGACCTTAGAGTCAGAGGAAGATATGAAAGTTAGATATCCTCAATTGTTTAACTAAATTTGATTTCGGGGACGAAATCATTTTCAAGTTGGGGAGTATTGTAACATCTCGAATTTTCGTTGTATTATTTTTGTATATTACAAGTTTTAACTTGGGGTTAAGTTTGTATTTGTTTAAAAGTTATTGGTTGAAGTGGATTTTTAATTTGAGGGTTGTTGTGTCATTCCTTTAAAGTTAGGGGTGTATTTGGTAAATTGAGTGTGACTCACCTTGTGTAAGTAGGAGGTGTCACGCAATTAGACTTAAGTGACTAATTGTGTGTGTGTGTGGTTATTTTCGGTAACGAGAGAGAGAGATAGAGCCGAGAGATAGAGATAGAAAGGACGAGAAGAAGGACAGCAAGTGAAGCAAGGATTTCAGCTGGGTTCTGAGATTAATTGAAGAAACAAAGGTAAACTATCCTTACTTTTATGTTTATAAGTTGTTAGATAAGTTTAGAGATGGGTTTTTTATGAAATATGGATGTTTTGGGAATTCTGAGTATATGAGTAGGTTCAGTTCATAGCCTTAATCATATCTGCATATTATCAGAAAGATTCATGGTGTAAAAACTGCAAAATTTGAGTTTTAGGATGAACATAGTGGACTGAGACATGGATGAACATCATGGATGTCGCAACCTTGAGTTGCGACATTCATGCATGTCGCAATAGACAGTTGCGACTTAGTAGTGAAGTCGCAATAGACAGTTGCGACTTGGTAGTGAAGTCGCAATGAACGGTTGCGACTTGGTGTTGAAGTCGCAATAGAAGGTTGCGACTTGGTGTTGAAGTCGCAGTAGAAGGTTGCGACTTGGTGGTGAAGTCGCAATAGAAGGTTGCGACTTGGTGTTGAAGTCACAATAGAGGGTTGTGACTTGGTGACCATGTCGCAGTAGTTGATTGCGACTTGCACTGTGCATTGCAACAAGATATTTTAATACTTAGTTGGTTGCGACTTAAGGCGAATAATTTTAGATGATAAGGATTCTTAGTGTTAGAGAGTTATGTTCTGTAATTTAATATCAGTATATGGGTATATTGGATATTACAGTAAAACTGTGGTGGTGAAGACAGAAGTTCCTACGTCGTTAAAAGAAATAAAAGAAGTGTGACTTCATACCAGGTGAGTCTATTCAACTCTCTTTAAAATTCAGCAATTAATATTGAAATATATATATATTATGTATGTCTGATAATGTTAATAAGGACTCGTCTTAATTAGTAATGAGTCCAAATAGATAACTAAAGGTTATGATATGTTGATCCCCGTGCTAAAATGCAATGAGGGGATAGTTGAGAAGTCGAGGTGTCAAGACTATAAATATTCTTTATAAATGTTTATATATGTAGAATATGTTTTGGAGATGAATATATTATATGTTATGCACATATAATAGTAAGAATAATAATACTTATGTATTGTGTGGTGATTGCTAGAAATAGGCATCCGGTCATAGTAGGGCACCTGGGTACGGTCTAATGGGAACCGAGATACTCGCCATTTGACCAAGGGATGTAATTTTTAGTGAATGAGCGTATCTTGAATCATCGTGAGGGCCCCGGTTGTGTATCGCGATATATTAATCCCATTGGGGTCAGTGATTTTGAGATGGTGAGGACGTGAAATGTGGAATAGGCAGATTTTGATTTGTAATTCCCATTTCGAATGGAAGATCGGAGATTTCCATTTTTGGGAAGATCGGAGATTTCCCGTTGTGAAAGGAAGATTAGAGATAGGCATAAAGTAATTTGACTTGTAATTTCTTAGATAAGAGTAATGACTTTAAATCTGGGATGATTTATAGTAAACTCTTGATAGTGATATTATGGCTAGACGAATTAGTCATAAGTATGGGAGTGGGGTAGATTCCCAGTATTGAAAGGAGTTGTTGTACGGTAAGATGGGCGAGAACAGGTTTGTTTTATCTATTGAGATTTTAATTGTTTAACTTTAATTTGATTTGAATATTCTCACTAGGCGAAAGCCTAATGTTTCAAGTTGAATTTTCTTACCAGGTACAAGCTCCGGGAAGTAAGCGGGAATGAGAGAAGAGAACTTTTGGGAAGACTCAAACTTAGAGATAATGGAGGATCTAGCTTTACTTTTGAGGCTTTTTGGGACAAAGGATTAGATAACTTAATTAATCTGATTATGTTATATGATTAGATTAATAGGTTATTTGAATTAGTCATGTTGTATGTGAAACCTTTACATTTGATCCTCAGGTTATAGAAGTTTGAAGTTTTATGATCATAACTTGTAGTAATTTTTAAGGTTTAAATTGGCCCTGTTTTTAGGGTGTTACACCAGGGCACTTTCGTCGTGTCATACTCGCACAGAATGTACCGCGAGTCCCCCAAACCACGACCTAGCGATTGTGACAGGCGATTGTGCCAAGAGCACTCTCGTCGTGTCACTATCGCTCAAAGTGTACCGAAAGTTGTACTCTGAGGGCGATTGAGACATGGTCCCATCCGATTCTTTCCCGAAACTAAGTGAACCTGTCTAAAGTGTAAATTGACATGGATATAAACACACTTGGAGTAATTTATGCATGAAGAAGAAAATTGGAAATATGATGAAATTAAATGCGCATATTAGAAGGTGAGACATTTTACGGGTGTCACAATCCTCCCCACCTTGAAAGGATTTCGTCCCCGAAATCTCGTGTTAACCAAAAAGATTGGGGTAGCGCTTCCTCATATCCTCTTCGGATTCCGATGTTATGTTGGCACCCTGATGGTGCTTCCATTGTACCTTAACCATAGATACATCCTTGTGTCAGAGTTTCTTGATGTTTGATTCTAGAATGGTCTATGGTTCTTCCATACAACGGTTACCATTATCGACCCGAATTTCCGTTAATGGAATCACGCTTTCCTCCTCGGCCAAACACCTCCGTAGATAACTCACGTGAAAGGTAGGATGAATTCCATCCATTTCCGGTGGTAGATCTAGCTTATAAGCTTGAAGTCCAATCATTTCCAATATCGTGAATGGCCCAAGAAAACGAGGGCTAAGTTTCCCGCGCTTTCCAAACCGGATGATCCCCTTCCATGGCGATACTTTTAACATAAATCGATCTCCCACTTGGAATTCGATTGGTCGGATTTTCTTGTCTGCGTAACTCTTTTGTCGGTCTTGCCCGCTTTTAACCGTTCTCGAATTTCTCTTACTTTGTCCACGGTTTCTTGAACAACTTTCGGTCCCGCGAATTGCTTTCCCCCCGCTTCAAACCAATAAACGGGGGTTCTACACACAAGGCTTCAAACAGAGAGTCCTTAAGGCTCGAATGATTACTGTTGTTGTACGCGAATTCCATCGACGATAGGTGTGTGTCCCAACTCCCACCAAACTCAATGACACACGACCGTAGAATATCTTCAAGAGTTTGTATTGTCCTCTCACTCTGTCCATCCATTTGAGGATGGTATGTCGTGCTCAACTTAACTTTCATTCCCAATTCTCTTTGAAAGCTCGCCCAAAAGTTAGAAATGAATCGACTATCTCTATCGGACACAATGGATAGTGGCACTCCATGTCTTGACACGATTTCGTTGATGTAGAGTCTCGCTAGCTTGTCCAAAGGTAGTGTCTCCCGCATGGCCAAAAAGTGTGCGCTTTTGGTCAACCGGTCCACGATCACCAAAATAGTGTCACGACCCCGCAACGTCTTTGGTAGCTTCGTCACAAAATCCATTGTGACTTTTTCCTATTTCCATTCCGGAATCTTCAAAGATTGTAAACTCCCATATGGACTTTGATGTTGTGCCTTGACTCGAAGACACGTCACACAATTTCTCACATACTTGGCCACATCATGCTTCATTACCGGCCACCAATAGTTCAACTTTAAGTCCCTATACATCTTCGTGCTACCGGGATGTATAGAGTATCGAGATTTGTGAGCTTACTCAAGGAGTAGTTTCCAGCCGATTTTTGGCACCCAAATTCGACCTTGGAAGAGTTTGAGTCCACGGCTATCTTCCGTTGGTAGTTCTCGTTGCTTTACCATGACTTCGGCCTTAAGGTTCTCCTCACGAAGTGCCTCCAATTGACTTGTTTTGATGTTCGCCATCAAACTCAACACCACGTCTATCCGATTGAGGTTTAGCTTGATCCCTCCTTCATGGTTCTTTCGCCTCAAGGCGTCCGCCACCACGTTGGCTTTCCCGGGGTGGTAAAGTAGTTCACAATCGTAGTCCTTCAAAAGTTCAAGCCATCTCCGTTGTCGCATGTTTAACTCTTTTTGGTCGAAGATGTACTTGAGGCTTTTGTGATCGGTAAAGAGAGTGCATTTCGTCCCGTACAAATAGTGTCTCCACAACTTCAAAGCAAAGACCACCGCCGCCAACTCCAAATCATGGGTCGGGTAGTTCTTCTCGTGATCTTTTAGTTGTCGTGACACATAAGCTATCACCTTCCCTCGTTGCATCAACACGCAACCGAGTCCCATTTTAGAGGCGTCACTATAAACTACGAAGTCCTCCGACCCTTTGGGTAACGATAGGATTGGCGCCACACAATTTCTTCTTGAGAGTCTCGAAGGCTTGCTCTTGAGCGCTAGACCACACGAACTTGACGTTCTTTCTTGTCAATGAAGTAAGCGGTGTAGCGATTTTTGAGAAGTCTTGAATAAATCGCCTATAATACCCGGCTAGGCCTAAGAAGCTTCTAATTTCCGTTGGACTCGTGTGCGGTTTCCAATTTGTCATAGCTTCAACTTTTGTTGGGTCTACTTTCACCCCGTCTCGAGACACCACGTGTCCCAAGAATTGTACTTCTCGTAACCAAAACTCACACTTTGAGAACTCAGCACACAACCTTTCCCTCCGAAGAACTTCCAACACCTCCTGTAAGTGTCGACCATGTTCGGCCTCATCTTTAGAGTATATCTAGATATCGTCGATAAAGACTATCACCGACTCATCCAAGAAGGGGCGACATACACGGTTCATCAAGTCCATAAACACGGTCGGTGCGTTCGTCAACCCAAACGGCATCACCAAAAATTCATAGTGTCCATACGTTGTCTGAAAAGCCGTCTTTGGAACATCTCTCTCCTTCACTCTCACCTGGTGGTATCAAGACCTCAAATCGATTTTGGAGAAGCAGCCTGCTCCTTGTGGTTGGTCAAAGAGATCATCAATTCGGGGAAGAGGGTATTTGTTCTTTACCCTTACCTTATTCAATTCTCGGTAGTCTATGCACATCCGCATCGACCCATCTTCTTTTTCACAAACAACATCGGGGCTCCCCAAGGCAACGAGCTCGGCCGGATAAATCCTTTCTCTAACAATTCTTGTAGTTGCGACATCATTTCTTGCATTTCGGTTGAAGCCAAACGGTACGGAGCACGTGCAATCGGGGCCGCTCCCGGGGTGAGGTCTATATGGAATTCCACTTGTCGCTCCGGTGGTAAACCGGGTAGATCCTCCGGAAAAACGTTCGGGTAGTTACGCACCACATCCACATCTTCCAACTTTTTCTTTTCCAACTTCGCGTCTACGATGTAGGCCAAATACGACGAGTACCTGATATGGTTATTTATTTACCCCTATTTATACGTTTAATTCCAATTTTTGAGCTAGTTTTACTTAAACCATTGAGTCATTTTAGTGGTTATTGAAGGAAATAAAGGATTAATACTTTCGGGTATTAATTTAGTTAAAAACACGTGAAAATCGCACCGAAAATCTAATTTTATAATTCATGTATTTTAGGTCGCAAAAAGACGTTGGTTTGGAGTAATTTATGAATAAGAAGAATGCGGATAGCAACTTTGGACGGAAACGAAGACTCCAATTTTTGAAGACCGGACTTGCATTTTTGTGGATGGCACATCTTTGGGCTTACCTACTTCTCTTTTGGACTCATCAAATATGGGCTTGATCTACTCATTTTTGGGCTTCCATTTAGACTTTGTTGATGGGCTTTTGGATGATGGATCTTAACCCATAGATCTTAGCCCATGGGTATTTCTTGGTGGCCAAGTATTTCATTAGCTATATATATGTATGTTAGGCATCCATAAAATGCATCCATCCATTACTAATAGTTAGGATGATGAAAACCAAGTAGACATCATCTTCCATCATAAAATTTACTACTTAGCTACTTCATGGATCGGTTTTGAGGACACCAACCGAGAACTTCACATCGTGAGTCTAAAGCTCACGGTTTGTACACCATCACTTGGGGTTTGCAATCTTTAATCTTAATCCACTCTTTGTAATAGTAAAACTTCTCTAATAATTTTTTGTTTGTTATAACTTGTCACCTACAACTCATGGTTAATCACTAAGCCTACTCATCTTTACAACTCAAACTTGCTTAAAATTGTGTTATTAATTAATTGCTCACTAAACAACTCACGGTTCTCCTTCTATTCTCTTATTCTCGACTTTTAACAAACGTGGTTCTCGTGTGATTTCGTTTACAATATAATCCGGAAGTTTGAATTAATCACTTCGGATCCCCAATCATTTTGGTTCACGGTTTGGTAAATGTCTTCATATAAAGTTCAAATTTTTCTCGTCTCAAACTCATGCTATAAGTTTTCATAATTAGGACGTAAACAAACGCGCCAAGAAATCATCAAGAACTCTTCATTTTAAAATCACATTTCAAACAAGATTTTCCTCATAAGTCATTAATCTCATTTTCTATAACTTTAGTTTTAAAATCAATGATTAAATTTCTCGTCAACTTTGTAGTAATTAAATTTGCATGTTTTAATTGTCATTCTATAATTGTCATGTTAACATAATTTTAGTAATTTCTCAAAACGGTTTGTTACTTGTGCAACAAGTCACGACGTTCAACTCAAGTAAGTTTCATTTAATTAACGCATTGTCCATCTCCATATTTGTCCTAAAACTCGTACATCTCTTATAATTGGAATCTGAACGATGATGGGCTAATCGCCTTAGTTCGGGGTATAAAGAGAAATTGGGACCGAGACCGATAAAAGGATAAAGAGGTGTATCGTATGGCATTATTGTCCAACGTTATTTAAATCAAGGTTATATATTGTGGTGGTTCACAATTAATCAATTGACAACTGGTTTGTTGTATCATAAAATATCAGACTCTTGCCTCACGGTGAATTTTCCAATTTGATCCTGACATTGAAAGAACGTTTAAACAACGAAGAAGAATTCAAAGAACACATTTATTTTTTAATTCTTCCGAGATGTCTGATCAAGAAGACATGTCCGATAATGAGGAGGAAATTCCCCCGGTCAATCCGAATGGGCAACCTAATAATCTAGAAAATTGGACCACTTTTATGGTGAACGGACAAAGGGTAAAACCTTTTCTTGATCCTCCAGCAATAATACAACAACCTCTTGAGGTTGTTCATCTCTCAGAATAAAAGAGTTTGGTGAATTCATGGGTTTTTAATTAAATCCAAGGATGATGAAAATAGTTTTGATAAAAAGAAAAAAAAAGAGAAAATCAAATTTTGTTTCAAGTAATTTAAAAAAAAAGAGGGTCAGATTTTTCCGTTTAGAAGAATTTGGCGTTTTAACGTTTTTGGAAGAGTTAAGCTTGGGCTATCATAAAAAGCGGAAGTAAAAATCTCGGCCCAAGCCCAAAATTTTGTGAATGATTTCTCGAGTTGATGCTTCTAAATGTTAAAAGAAAACTTGGGCCGTTTTAAAAGAAAACATTTTTTTCAGCCCAAGTTCATTTTTGTTAGTTTGATTGAGTTTGGGCCGGTTTCAACCCAATCAATTTGGTCCCTTTGAAACTAGAATTTGGGTAATCTAATTGGATTTAACAATTAATTATTTTTTATCTGATTTTGATTTTATCTGATTTTTGGTATTAATCTCAGTTAAACTAAACTACGTAGTACGATTCATTAAATGCTCAAGACATCTTTCAAACGGTAGGGTACTTGATCAAAATAAAAAGATAAAAAAACAAAAAATAAAATAAAAACAAAAATAAAACGAAAAAAAACAAAATCAAGAGGCAAGGTGATGAAGTTGCGGACCAACTGCGTAAGTTGAGAAAGAGCATCAAGGAACTGAAGGAAGAGAAGTTCATATGGCTGAGATATGAGAAATAAATGGATGATTTGATGAGAGTCATTTGGATCAAGGAACACCCGGAATTGATGCGGAACCTACCATCATTCCTGATTCACTTGTTTTGGCAATTGACTAAACGCCACCTACTCATTCTGAGTAGGACAGGTTTTTTCTGATCACTGCCTTTTTACTTTCTTGCATCACATTTCATGTTTAATAGTTACTATAATTAGTGAGTCTGGGATTGTGTTGATTTTAATTGGAAAGTTGCATTTTTTTGTTTTCACGCAGTTATGCATTTCATACATGAGGATCACATGTGAATTGTTTCTATTTTGGTTTGGTAGTCTGATAGCCTCATTAAGTCAACTTGTTTATCACTTGTATTTTGGAAGCATCACTAGAACTAGCCTTGGAACTTTTTTCTTTCACCGTTTTTGTTGGAATTAATTTTTTGTGCACAACATACACTTATACCACAAATCTTACCAAATTTTGGTTTGATTCATTCAATGTTCAATGAGGACATTGAACCCTTCAAAGTTTTGGGGAGAAGATATGGTCAATCATTCATACCATATCTTTTGCATATATATCAAATGCATACCCACATACACACAAAATTCAAAAAAATGCACAAAACGTGAAAACACTCATGCAAAAAGAGCAATGCTCTAAAATTGTTTCCCGTGCATACAATTCAAGTGTCAAAGACACCAAGAGACTAATATGTCCAAATGCAATTCCTCAAAATGAGAAGATGGCAAAAATTGTCATATTTAGAAAGTGGTAAAAGGCAATGCATCACCAAAACGAAAAAGCCGATTGCATAACCGTTCCTTTGTGTGCAATTTTTTTTTCCAATTAGGCAAATAGTTGCTTGGCTAACTTATGGTTTGATGTGTTTTAAAGTATAAGTTGATGAATATTGGTTTTTGAAAGGCTATCAGCACTTACAAGCTAGTTAGTTTCAATAAAATCATTGTTTGACTAATGCATGCATGTCGGTTTCATGAAAATTGCAAAGATTTTTTTTCTTTCCTTTTTGAATCAATAGTTTTAGCTCAAAAAATTATTTTTAATAAAGTTTCTTAAGGACAAGCAACAGTTCGAATTTGCAGTTGTGATATGGTTATTTATTTAACCCTATTTAGACGTTTAATTCCAATTTTTGAGCTAGTTTTACTTAACCCATTGAGTCATTTTAGTCAATTTTAGTGGTTATTGAAGAAATAAAGGATTAATACTTTCGGGTATTAATTTAGTTAAAAACGTGAAAATCGCACCAAAAATCTAATTTTATAATTCATGTATTTTAGGTCGCAAAAAGACGGTTGTTTGGAGTAATTTATGAATAAGAAGAATGTGGATAGCAACTTTGGACGGAAACGAATACTCCAATTTTTGAAGACCGGGCTTGCGTTTTTGTGGATGGCACATCTTTGGGCCGACCATAGCATCATTGGGCCGAACTACCTACTTCTCTTTTGGACGCATCAAATGTGGGCTTGATCTACTCATTTTTGGGCTTCCATTTAGACTTTCAACTCGATCGCTTATCCATAAACACTTCCAAGATTTTCTCCAAAAGATTTAGTCTTTCAATCCAAATCCACAGAATCTGTAACAGATTAAATACAAATATCGCCTTACTAGTCAAACACATAAAGCCTACTAAAATCTTATCCTCAACAGCTCTCCCTTCAGCGACTTATCACGGGGGTTCCGCTACCCGGATAGCGGATGGGGTCAAGGGGCAACGCCCTTGCGGGACTCTACCAAAACTTAATCCAAAAATACAATCAGAAACTATATCCGGACACTACCAAAACTACCGAAACTCACTGTACCGGGACTCCACTGTACCGGGACTCTCCGGTACCGGGACTCTCCAGTACCGGGAGTTGGTATTACCGGGTCTTGTCGTTACCGGGAGTTGACTATAGAAGGACTCTATACTACCGGGAGTCGATAATACCGGACCGGGAGTCTACCGGGACTTCCCCGGGACTCTCAAGAACACAGTCGGTCGCTTTTCTAATCCAGAACCCATTGAGTCATTTTAGTCAATTTTAGTGGTTATTGAAGAAATAAAGGATTAATACTTTCGGGTATTAATTTAGTTAAAAACGTGAAAATCGCACCAAAAATCTAATTTTATAATTCATGTATTTTAGGTCGCAAAAAGACGGTTGTTTGGAGTAATTTATGAATAAGAAGAATGTGGATAGCAACTTTGGACGGAAACGAATACTCCAATTTTTGAAGACCGGGCTTGCGTTTTTGTGGATGGCACATCTTTGGGCCGACCATAGCATCATTGGGCCGAACTACCTACTTCTCTTTTGGACGCATCAAATGTGGGCTTGATCTACTCATTTTTGGGCTTCCATTTAGACTTTGTTGATGGGCTTTTGGATGATGGATCTTAGCCCATGGGTATTTCTTGGTGACTAAGTATTTCATTAGCTATATATATATATATATATATATGTATGTTAGGCATCCATAAAATGCATCCATCCATTACTAATAGTTAGGATGATGAACACCAAGTAGACATGATCTTCCATCATAAAATTTACTACTTAGCTACTCCATGGATCGGTTTTGAGGACACCAACCGAGAACTTCACATCGTGAGTCTAAAGCTCACGGTTTGTACACCATCACTTAGGGGTTTGCAATCTTTAATCTTAATCCTCTAATAATTGTTTGTTTGTTATAACTTGTCACCTACAACTCATGGTTAATCACTAAGCCTACTCATCTTTACAACTCAAACTTGCTTAAAATTGTGTTATTAATTAATTGCTCACTAAACAACTCACGGTTCTCCTTATATTCTCTTATTCTCGACTTTTAACAAACGTGGTTCTCGTGTGATTTCGTTTACAATATAAACCGGAAGTCTGAATTAATCACTTCGGATCCCCAATCATTTTGGTTCACGGTTTGGTAAATGTCTTCATATAAAGTTCAACTTTTTCTCATCTCAAACTCATGCTATAATTAAGTTTTCATAATTAGGACGTAAACAAACGCGCCAAGAAATCATCAAGAACTCTTCGTTTTAAAATCACATTTCAAACAAGATTTTCCTCATAAGTCATTAATCTCATTTTCTATAACTTTAGTTTTAAAATCAATGATTAAATTCCTCGTCAACTTTGTAGTAATTAAATTTGCATGTTTTAATTGTCATTCTATAATTGTCATGTTAACATAATTTTAGTAATTTCTCAAAACGGTTTGTTACTTGTGCAACAAGTCACGACGTTCAACTCAAGTAAGTTTCATTTAATTAACGCATTGTCCATCTCCATATTTGTCCTAAAACTCGTACATCTCTTATAATTGGAATCTGAATGATGATGGGCTAATCGCCTTAGTTCGGGGTATAAAGAGAAATTGGGACCGAGACCGATAAAAGGATAAAGAGGTGTATCGTATGGCATGATTGTCCAACGTTATTTAAATCAAGGTTATATATTGTGGTGGATCACAATTAATCAATTGAGAACTTGTTCGTTGTATCATAAAATATCGGACTCTTGAGATAACGAAGGAATGTTATCTCATATTTTCATCTAATTATTCGTTTCATCCCAATGGATCTTTATACCCTGTGTTTCCCTCTTATAACTGATTTTTCATTAGTTGATACTCACAAACTCCCAACAAAAGATTACCTTCAAATTCGCTATCTGAAACCTGTTTTTACAAACTAGACTTTTAAAGAAGAACTTTTCCAAGATTCCCCGTGGGATCGATATTCGGTACTTTGTACCATTATTACTTGTTATAAGGCGATAATAGACTAAGATGTATACTTGCGTCATGGTTTATTTCTGAACGTTTTTACAGGGTACACCAACTCAAACAACAGTACTGTAACAACCCAAGTCCCATAACATACATCATATAACATAACATGCATACATATCATTGATTTACAACAAAAGTTACATAACAAACCAAGTACAGTCTCATTAGTCTTGAAACTACAAAATACATAACATCTTCCTAATCAACATCGGTCCACGAAGGCAGTCTACACCTTATCCTTTCCTTTGCCACTATCAATTCCTCGACCTGGAAAACATATTTTTGAAAACAAAATGAGGGTTAGACCAAACGGGTCTATTGAGTTAATCCCGGTCCTTTCCAAAATCATTATAAAACCTTTTATGTAAATCCTTTGTTTCAAAATAGTTTAGATAAACCTTTGGAAATCCTTTCGTAAAATATAAACATACCACACGTATTTAAATACCAATCCAGACTCGTACATCGTATACATCTCATTCACCTTATTCCTCCACAAATGGCCATATTAGTTGGTAGCAAGCCAACTAATAAATCAACAACCGGTCCGCTCACCGGAACCCGGCTACCCGTCGGTCCGCACACCGGAACCCGACTACTCACCGGTCCGCACACCGGAACCCGGCTACACACCGGTCCGCACACCGGAACCCGGCAACAAGTGCACTCGTGTAGTGCAAAGCTTATATAAATACAATATATATCTCATTACATCATATTGTCATTTATATACACATAATCATATTCCTACCACATAATCATCTCATATATATATATATATATACACATATATATGTATCCCAGTTCAAAACGTTTTAAAGCAAAACTCAACTCGATCGCTTATCCATAAACACTTCCAAGATTTTCTCCAAAAGATTTAGTCTTTCAATCCAAATCCACAGAATCTGTAACAGATTAAATACAAATATCGCCTTACTAGTCAAACACATAAAGCCTACTAAAATCTTATCCTCAACAGCTCTCCCTTCAGCGACTTATCACGGGGGTTCCGCTACCCGGATAGCGGATGGGGTCAAGGGGCAACGCCCTTGCGGGACTCTACCAAAACTTAATCCAAAAATACAATCAGAAACTATATCCGGACACTACCAAAACTACCGAAACTCACTGTACCGGGACTCCACTGTACCGGGACTCTCCAGTACCGGGACTCTCCAGTACCGGGAGTTGGTATTACCGGGTCTTGTCGTTACCGGGAGTTGACTATAGAAGGACTCTATACTACCGGGAGTCGATAATACCGGACCGGGAGTCTACCGGGACTTCCCCGGGACTCTCAAGAACACAGTCGGTCGCTTTTCTAATCCAGAACCCAAATCAAATCTATACAGCTATGATTTAAACTTTCTAATCCGATAGAAACTGTCTATTGATGATTACAAACATAAAACCTAAAGGGTAGATACCTTAAAATCGACTCAAACCCGTTCAATCGATGCTCAAACCGAGCCTTTCCACTTCTGCTCCTTTTTCACCTCACGAACACGCACACTGTCTTTCTATTTTTAGGTTTTTGAGGGGATAACTGAAGTGTGAGAGATATTTATATCTCCATTTACACTTTTGGCACAAACTACTCACTAATGACCAACCCACCCCAAATCTTATAACTTATCTCAAACTTCCCCTTAATATCAAAATCCCTTAGTTAAATAAATTTAACGGACTTACCCGGGGTATTACAAGTACCCCTTGGCTAGAAACTTCCGTGCCTATATCGAAGATATTATTGAAGTAGTCCTTCCCCCTTTTTCCCCATACACCGTCACTATATTCCCATTCGACGCCGGAATTCGGATCATCTTTTTCGCACACAGAATTTCGGCCCTATTTTCGGTCAACCAATCCATACCCACTACCACATCAAAACCCCCGATCGCCATAGGCAACAGATTCGCCTCAAAGGTATTCCCGTCTATCTTCAAAATGCACTTATCAAAATACTCTCGGATCAATACTTGTTCCCCATTAGCTACCTCGACTATTAGGGCGTCCGAAAGGGTACTAACTGGAATAATAAATTGCTTGCAAAAAGAATTTGACACAAAAGAACGATTCGCTCCCGAATCGAACAATATACGAGAAGACAAGGAGTTAATGTGAAACGTACCCGTCAGAACATCGGCGGTCTCTCTCGCCTCCGTGGTGGTCATCTGGAAGGCTCGACTCGGCGCCCTCGGCAGGTTCTCCTTCTTAACCGGCGCTCCGCTCGGTGCGTTCCGGTTGCCCCCAAACAGCTTCGGGCAATCCCTCTTGATGTGCCCCTGTTCCTGGCGCTCGAAACAAACCGGCCCTCGGATGGGGCAATCCAGGACCGCATGGTCTCTCTTCCCGCACTTTGCTCATTCGGTCGGGCTAGGGTGTGGCATAGAGTTGCATGGGCCACTATGCTTACTCTTGCACTTATGGCACCATCTCACATCACGTCGGGGATCACCATTCCTTCCCCCGTTAAATGACCTGAACTGTCGAGTGGGTCCGGCCGACCCTTCCCATTTCCTTTTCTCACCAACAACTATTCTTTCCTCCTTTCCCTTCACATAAACGGTCTCCATCATCTTTGCCTCCTCTATCGTCTCCCGTAATGAAACGGATTTCGAGTTACGGACCATTGCCATCATGTCCGTCGGTAACCCTTTAAGGTAAGACTTGATCTTCTCTTTCTCCATTGGGGCCACCTGCCCCACCAAGTTTAGCTTCTCCATGAACAACCGTGTGTACTCTCTTATGGTTGAGTTCCCTTTCTTGAGCGATCAGAACTCCTCCTCGATCCGATTAATTTCCTGTTCGTTGCAGTATTCTTCCAGTACCTTCTTTTTGAACGCCTCCCACTTCATCTTGGAGGCCTCCAAATAAGAAGTGAAGATGTTCCACCATGTGAGGGCCGCACCCCTCAACACTTGAGAACCAAACTTTACTTTCTGACTCTCCCCGCAGTCACAAGCTCGGAAGGCCTGCTCAATCTCCCTGATCCAGTTCATGCAAGCCACCGGATCATCGAAACCGGCAAATTCGGGCGGCTTACAACAAAGGAAGGTCTTGTATGAGAAACCCTTTTTCCTTCTTTCTTCTTTCGTGTTGGTGCGTTCATCCATGCCATCCACGTGGACAACTCCACCAGAACCAATCAGAGCGTTTTCCGCAACCGCCTCATTCCTTCGGTGACTCGCATCACGATCCTCTAGTAGCTTTAAGAACTTTTCATCCCGCTTGTCCATTGCAGAGTTCATCATCTGCAAGAAACTAGCCATCATGACAGATTGAGGGTCCGCCTCTTGCATCACCGGCTCCTCCGTCTCGATATTGACTTGAGGTATAAGGTCGACAACATCCCTTAACATCTGAGGGATAGGAGGGCCATCCCCTTGATTAGGTTGCCTTTGATTTTCCCTTGCCGTCACACTGTTCTCTTGACCTTCTTCTAAATTCGTCACTCAGCTCCTCGTGTTTACCATGGTGATATGCCACACATGATAAATACCATACCGGTTAATTCTTTCAAAGATTAACGGTGTGTAACGTACTACTACAATCATTAAGCATCATAACAACAAATTTAAGCATACTCAGATATGAATATATTTACCATAACACGAGCCCTATGAAATTTTGAATATATCACACAAGAGTATCCTCTTCATCATCACTACAATTTTCAACAACTGCAATTCCGTTGGCCCTATACTCTCCCCACCTATAGTTTCTACCCCATGGTCATGGAATCTCATAAGGGCAATTCAGTTTAAGTCCAGGCATGCTAAAGTCCCTACCTAGTTCACTTAAACTAGAGTTCTGATACCAACTTGTAACACCCTAAAAATAGGGGTAAACAAAAAAAATTCATAAAACGAAAGAGCGGTATATAAATGTCATTGCATGAGCCATCCCAAAAGGGAGAAATACAAGTATACAGGTTAATTACAAATGTATTCAAATGGAAGATTAATGACAACCAACTAATCTAAATCCTAACTTGGAATCAAGATTACAAAAGGGGTGTCATCTCTAGCCGTTAAGATCTTCTACGGTTAGTGTCCCAAAAGCATTTCCCCAAAGCTCACACGCTCCGCCTAATCCTTCTTAATAACGGCTCCGCTAGAACCTGAGATACATGTCAACATTCAACAAGTGTTAGGCCAAAGCCTAGTGAGTTTGAACAAATAATAGCACATAATAAAGACATGGATCAATAAGAGTCCTTCGTTCCAATTCCAATAGTATATTTGAAGTCAATGGGGGAGACCCATAACACCAAGAAGTTCCACCCAAATAGTCGAGATACCTTAGTGTCATACACATAATGCGAACCGAATTTGGCTTTAGTTAACTAAAACTTATGTCCAAGCGCGCGTTCTGCGGAAAAAATCTTTCTTTTCATTTTGTAAAAGACGAATTTATGACAGTAATTAATAACGAATTTCGGTTTTGATCTGGTCATAAATTAATTTCGGTTTTGTATTTTGTTTGAATACAAAGTTGATTGTTGGGTGACGGATTCAAATACTAGGTTTATAAATAGACGTCTCCACTAACCAGAAAAAAACACACTGAAATTTGTATCCTAAGAAACAAACGTCCGATAATGGGACGAATTTGTTTTAACGACACTCTGTTAAACATTGGCCTAAACGGAAATTTAATTTCTTTGTGTTTATTTCATATAATTTATGGATCGTTTCTTCACTTACCACTATTGTCAACAAAGAATTTGTTCGATAAATATTATTTCGTGGACTCGGCATCCGTCATGAACCCAATATTGGTCATTGATCAAAGTTTAGAAAGCTAATTAGTGGTTAAGACATAAAATGGTTTATTAAGAAGTGATTAGAGCCAAAAATCGAATTTTGAATGAACTTTTACCTTCTTTGACTTTTTATTTTTTATTTTAATTAAAAAGCTTTTACCCCCTCAATTTTTAAATTTAATCATCTTAAAAATAACTAATATTTTAATCAAACAAATAACATAAAAAAACAAGCATTTCATTATCTTTGATTTGACATCTATTTCGATTTTTTTTTGTTTTTACCATCTTTTACGTGAAAGGATGTGTAAGACCATCCACAAGAGTAATTTCATATGAATTGCAAATGTGCCACGTAGGATTTCTATTTTAGAAACTATGGTGGTTGTGAGTATGATTTCTAAATTGGAAATTTGTTTGTCGTAATTGCAAATGTCAAATTAGTAGTTGTTGCTGATGTGGCAGTGAATAGTATATGAAATTGTATAAAATAATTTCTAACTTAGAAATTGTTTTATGTCACATCATGTTTTGTGATGTTTTGTAGAGGTATGTTTATAAAAAAATGTAAAATATAATTTATATTAAAATACAATAAAATAAATTACATAATAAAAAATACAAACTTAACAAATAAAATTACATCATTGTTCGTTTTGAAGTTCTTGAAGTTGATGTTCGTACATCTCCGTTATGGTTCGCTCATTGTTATGGGATTCATTTCCATCAACTTCATGATCATTTCCTGATTTTCTCGTTCGTTCTTAAGTTTTTCTATTTCCACAAATGATGTATGGAATTCTTTCATCACCTGAATTTTTTCTTTTTCAATATTCAGGCGTTCTAACATTGTCACTTGTTCGTTTTCGACAGAACCTATTGATAAAGGACTTTTTTTACCTTTATCCTTCGAGGCTTTCTTTCCTGGCGGGAAGGAAGAAGGAATTGACACCTCCTACGGAATTGATGTATTAGCATTTGAAGATTATGAGGTGTAATGACCATCTTCTGTATTTTTATTTCTCTTTGATCCCGTATCTGAAGATGAATCATTGTCTTTTGAGAAACCTTGTTGACTTCTCTATTTCTCCTCTTCACGCAACACCATCCAAGCATGAAGAAAATTGAATTCTGAACCCTCCAGCCTTCAATATAATTCTAAAGCTTTATTTTTTTATCTTCTTCGTTCAACCCACTTTCCCGACGCATTTAATATACATATGCGGTTGTCCATCGAGTTTTGGCACTTTTAGTTCCGCTTCCTTGACCATTGACTTGGCGTGGTTGAGTAGAATTTGGTGGTTAGAAAGACTGAAAATTTAGTGGTTGAGTAGAATTTGGTAGTTGGAAAGACTGAAAATTTGGAGGTTGGTACATTATTTGCATTTGGTACATTGGTTGAAGATATTTGACAAAAATTTAGAGAAGAAGAAAATGACGATTAATGTAATATTTTAATTTGTATTTAATTTAATGTTTTATAAATTAAATATTTTATTTATTTAATTAATTATTTTTATGATAATTATTTAATTAATAAAATATTTCGTATTAAATTATAGTAAAGAATATTTGATTGTAGTTTTGTTGTTATTTTATTAAAATATAGTTTTTTTATGATGATGTGTCACTTTAGAAAGTGGTTGAATATCATTGTTGTGGAGGATAATTTCAAGATAGTTGCAAAGCTGATGTGTCGTTGGTATGACACTTTAGAAATTGTGTTGAAATTTCATTGTTGTGGATGCTCTGATATTCATCATGAATATTTATGCAAGTTCATATGTTTACAACATCTTTTTAATATTCATACATTAGTATGATATATATTCATCATAAATATACATCTTAGTATAACATTCATCATGAATAGTTATGTATTTTCACGTGTATTCAACAAATCTTTTGTATTTATACATCACTAGTATAACGTTCATCATGAATATATATACTATTCATGATGAATATGCATATTATTAATCATGTATATTTATACATACATCTGGATAATATTCGTCATGAATATACATATTATTTAATGTGAGTTATTGGATCAATATAAGTGAAATACCAAGATTAGTCCTCTTGTTTGCAATAAAAATGGACTTTACTAATGAACTTGAATAAACAAAATATATATATATATATATATATATATATATATATATATATATATATATATATATATATATATATGTGTGTGTGTGTGTCTAGAGAGAGAGAGATAAGCAAATAAGAAACCCAAAAATATTGAGAACCTTAATAACCAATCTCAACCATATAAATGGACTTTACTAATGACATTAATTAATGTTCAATTTATAATTTAGGAAGGACGTGATGGTAGTTTTTTCTTTTCTTGATTATTTTCCACTTTTTTTTATAGATATCAAACTATAGAATCAATTTTTTTTCAATCTTATGCAATGTAATTTATATGTAATAATAAGATATTTTAATTTTCATTAACTGATAATAGTCTTTTATATTTCACTAGTTGATTGTTTAATTAATTTAATTTCACTCGTTTACTTTCTCACATATACATTATCTAATGGTAACGTATAGTAAACATACATTTTATAAAATATATTTGACTACTTAAATAATATACACATCACATCGGAAAAGAATTTTGAACACAAACGTCACCTTAAAACACCAAAGTTTTATTGCACACAATGAAATAAAACAATTTTGCTAAAGTTAAACATATGTAGTATCGTTTCAAAATTTTGAAAATAAAACAATACAAAAGTTGACGTGAAATGTGATGTGAAACACTAAAGTGTTGTTTCATATTGTGAAACAACACAATGTTGCTAATGTGAAACAATGTAGTGTTGTTTCACATGGTGAAACAATGAAGTGTTGTTTCACATGGTGAAACAGTGTAGTGTAGTGTAGTGTTTTTTCATATTGTGAAAAAATATAATGTCGCTAAAGTTAAACATTTTTATAAAATATATTTGACTACTTTAAATAATAAAAACATGAGAAAAGAAAATATAGTAAATAAAAAAAATATTGTAATCAAACATCACCTGAAAACACCAAAGTTTTATTGCACACAATGAAATAAGACAATGTAGCTAAAGTTAAACAGATGTAGTGTTGTTTCACAATTTTGAAATTAAAATAATACAAAAGTTGACGTGAAATGTGATGTGAAACACTAAAGTGTTGTTTCATATTGTAAAACAACACAATGTTGTTAATATGAAATAATGTAGTGTTGTTTCACATGGTGAAACAATGAAGTGTTGTTTCACATGGTGAAACAATGAAGTGTTGTTTCATATGGTGAAACAGTGTAGTGTTTTTTCATATTGCGAAAAAATATAATGTCGCTAAAGTGAAACAATTGTTGTTTCACAAGGTGAAACAACATAGTGTTGTTTCACAATTTGAAAACAAAACAAAAGTTGACGTGAATGTGATCTGAAACACTAAAGTGTTGGTTAATATTGTGAAACAACACAATGTTGCTAATGTGAAACAAAGTAGTGCGGTTTCACATGGTGAAACAATGTAGTGTTGTTTCACACGGTAAAACAGTGAGTATTTTTCATATCATAAAACAATATAATGTCGCTAAAGTGAAACAATTTTTATTTCACAAGGTGAGACAATTGTTGTTTCACAAGGTGAAACAATGTAGTATTGTTTCACAATTTGAAAACAAAACAAAACAAAAGATGACGTCAAATGTTATGTGGAACACTAAAGTGTTGGTTCATATTGTAAAACAACATAATGTTGCTAATGTGAAACAATGTAATGTTGTTTCACATGGTGAAACAATACAGTGTTGCTAATGTGAAACAATATAGAGTTGTTTCACATGGTGAAACAATGTAGTGTTGTTTCACAATGTGAAAAGCAACCAAAATGACGTGAAATGTTATGTGGAATACTAAAATATTGTTTCACAATGTGAAACAACATACGAGTTAAATCACTTTTATTGTTTCATGTAAAATTGCAATTATTAAAGAAAATGTAAAAAAAATATTAACGATACTCATGTCAAATTAAGAAAAATAAAATGTTGGCTTTTTTATATTTTCATGATTTAAAATTTTATTGTAAGTAATATAATTCTGTAGATCCCAGATTAACATGTAACAATGAATATGAAACGATTAATCCTTTATTGATTGAATGCAGAGAGTTACAAGATTATAATGATGAACAAACTCTCTCTCTAAACTCTGTTAAGCGCACGGCTAATCTCACCAAGTCTCGGCAAAGCGTATCATCGACGACTTGCACTTCGAAGGCATCTTGACCTGGAACGGCATTCGCGGCCGGAAGACCAAGGATGGCGCGGAAGATGTGGCGCGTGAGGGTGAATTCGGAATCACCTATGCGTGCGCGTAGTGCAAAGTGTCGGCCACGAGGGATAAGGTCAAACGATCGCCAGAGTTGATGAACATAGACGGCTGGAACTGATGGATGAGCCGTCAAAGCCTGGTTGAGAGCATGGCGCTTTAAGATCCTTACTATCACTGGACATTGGCAGTTAAAGTTCGCCGGGACCAAGTGATAGTTGTTCGGAAGCAACGGAAGGTTGGGACCTTCAGGGAGTAGAGGAGCAGGTTGAGCCATATACCTGTAAAATGTCTAAATATTCATTAAAGAGCCCATCGTCAGATTAAACGCAAATCCTGAGGCCCATATTCTCGGATTTGGGACACCGAGAGTCGGTACAGTTCAAGACCAGTCTAACTCAAAAGCAAGAAGACTCTGAGTTGAATTTTAGCATGAGAACAGAGAATTGCAAGAAAACACAGAACATCAGACTACCGGGAGTTGACTACCGGGAGTTTCGACTACCGAGAGTTTCGACTACCGGGAGTTGACTACCGGGAGTTTCGACTACCGGGAGTTTCGACTACCGGGAGTTGTCTATCGCGAACTCCAGACGAGTTAACACAAATCAATCATCCCAAATCTATTAAATCAACTAGCTAAGATACACATAACAATCGAGTAAGGAGTTTCAACCATTTGGACAGATTATGGGCTAAAGAAAAACACACTGTAGGGTCCGAAACCCTACAGTGGTCGGTTCTTAACCTACTCGACAAAATCGATCAAATATGGAGCCCAATAGCTCGATTTGATGATTGATACATGATGAGAGAGGAGATTAGACTGCGTACCTGAAGTTTGGAGTGGATCGGAGTCCGATTTGGGATGAAATAGCAAGAAGCAGGGGAGAGGATACCGGGACTATTAAGTGCAGGAGTTTGAAATTCAAGAGAATAATGAAAAAAATAAATCGATGAACAGTTTATATACTTCGGTCCGATACCGGGAGAACGCGGTACCTGGTCCGGTAACTTCTTAAAAAAACTTTTGGAGATAATTTTTAAATTCTCCCCCTCAGATTTTCAAACTAACAGCTCTCCCCCTCAACTTTTCAAAAAAATTTCCTCACACGCGCTACACTTTTTTTTCATATTTTATCTTTTTCTGCTTTTTATTTGCTTTTATGATAAAGAAGGAAACACAAATGCACACTTCAAGGAAAAGAACTAAGTAAGTAAAAAAAAACTTTGACAGAGAAACAAAGACTCCCCTTAGACGTGTCAAACTGATGTTTCTCCCCCTCGATTTCTCAAAACGATATCTTGTCCTCACAGAGTTAGAATACGTACCTTTGTAACTAAGCATTCGAGGAAACAGCTTGGAAAAACACACAGTTAGAAGCACGGCAGTATCAAAGACTAGACTAAAAAATTAAAATGGAAAAACGAGAAGGAACATTACACATGAATATACAGAGAACATGTCACAGATGTACGTGAAACACCTAAGCCACGCTGCGAGACAAGTGCAACTGCAATAATTACAGTTATCCCGTAGTGTGGAAAAGGTGTGACAAGTACAACTGAGGCTCAAACTTTCAGATTTAGCATACCAACCCTGGACACTAGGTCAAGAAACCGTTTTTCGTCCAATGCCTTGGTAAACAAATCCGCCAGTTGGTCTTCCGTACACACAAAGTAGAGTTCCACTGTACCTTTCTCCACATGGTCTTTGATGAAATGGTACCGCACGTCTATATGCTTCGTCTTTGTATGCTGCACCGGATTGCTAGTGATGGCGATAGCACTTTTGGAGTCGCAATAGATAGGGATGTTCGAGTAGTTATACCCGTAATTCTTCAATTGAGTCCGCATCCAAATCACTTGGGAACAGCAGCTAGCCGCGGCCACGTACTCTGCTTCCGCCATGGAGGTGGAAACACACGTTTGCTTCTTTGAGGCCCAGCTGACTAGTTTGTCGCCGAGGAACTGAACGTGTCCCGTTGTGCTTTTCCGGTCGAGCATACTTCCCGCATGGTCAGCATCGGAATACGCTGTAAGCTCGAAACCTGTATCCTTCGGGTACCAAAGGCCAAGATTAGCAGTACCTTTCAAGTAACGAATAATGCGCTTAACAGCTATCATGTGAGACCCTTTCGGATTAGACTGAAACCGAGCACACAGGAAGGTGGAGAACATTATATCCGGTCGACTTGCCGTCAAATACATCAGTGAACCAATCATTCCTCGATAGGTAGTAGTATTAAAAGCCTTTCCATTAGGATCAGCGTGTAACTTCGTACCGGGGGACATAGGTGTACGCATGGAAGTACACTGTTCCATCTTGAATTTCCAAAGAATATCCGCGATGTACTTAGATTGATTGATGAATATCCCGGTCGACAGTTGTTGAACTTGAAGACCGAGAAAGAAATTCATCTGTCCCATCATACTCATTTTAAAATGCTTTTTCATGAGGAATGAGAAGTTGCGACAGTATTGTGGGCAAGAAGAACCGAAGATAATGTCATCGACATAGACTTGAACTAACAAGATGTGCTCACCTTCCCTCTTTATGAAAAGAGTTGTATCGATCTTACCTTTCGAGAAGCCGAAAATTAGAAGAAAAGTTGACAGTTTATCGTACCAGACTCTCGGTGCTTGTTTTAGTCCGTATAATGCTTTGTCGAGTCGATACACATGGTTCGGGTGATCCGGATCTATGAAACCCTCTGGCTGAGAGACGTATACCTCTTCTTTTAGATCTCCATTTAGAAACTCCGTCTTCACATCCATTTGATAGACCGTGAAGTTTTTGTGGGCGGCGTACGCGAGAAACATCCGAATAGCTTCGATGCGTGCCACTGGTGCAAACGTCTCGTCGTAATCAATCCCCTCTTGTTGGCGATACCCCTTTGCAACTAAGCGGGCCTTGTTTCGGACCACGACTCCATTCTCGTCCTTTTTGTTCTTGAAGATCCACTTCGTTCTAATGATGGTTCGATTCTTCGGGCGAGGGACCAGACGCCATACGTTGAGCTCATCTTGCATGGCTATTATCCAGTCCGGGTCGTGTAGGGCATCTTTCACGGAGGCAGGTTCGACGTTGCTCAGGAAAACAGAGAATAGACATTCATTTCCAGTTGCCGCACGTTTTTGAGTATTACTCAGCAATGCAGGTGCGACATCGTCTCCAGCTTCTGTAGTAGTCCGAGTCTGAACGGGGGCATTCGGATCACCGATGATTTGTTCCGGAGGATGTGCTCGAGTCCATTTCCATGTGTGAGGGAGTGGATCTGATAAGGGTTCCGAGTTATCCGCATCAATGTAGGAACCAAGGGGTAGGTCTTGGACAGCTTCAAGTGAAGGAACGGGATGTAAGTCCGGAACGGCCGCATGATGAGAGATAACACCGGTTGACGATGATATGGCAGAATCATTAGAACTGTGATTTGCCCCGGGGGATGAAGGGGTGGTTGGAACCACGGATGAGGGAGATGCGGTCGCCGGATGAGTACTTGACGATGGCGTCGATACTAGCACAGGTGAGGTGGGAGAGTCCTCCGAAGAGACATCATCGGGGGAAGGAGGAGGACCTGATATATTGTGTGACACCACTAAAGTTCCATCTGCATTTAAAGAAGCATCAGTAGTAACAGGAGGAAGAAACAAATCATTATAAAAATCTTGAAATAAAAGATCTAGTTCCGAAGGGTGAGACTTCGACGCATTGGACGATGAGAGATCTACTGTTGTGTGCTTGGGTTCAGATCTGGAAAGTCAGAAGCCAGCACTCCTGTAAGAACGTGATCCGAACTGATATGTTCAGAAGTCAGGTCGACCAATTCATCAAAATTCACGTTAATACTCTCAATCACACTCTTGGTCCTCTTATTGTAGACGCGATAAGCTTTGGAAGATGTCGAGTAGCCAATAAAGATCCCCTCGTCCGCCTTCGGTTTGAGCTTGCCAAGATCATCCTTATCGTTCAGAGCGAAGCATTTGCACCCGAACGCATGAAAGTATGAGATGTTGAGGGTGCGCTTATTGATGACCTCATAAGGCGTCTTGTTGAAGCGCTTGTGGATGATGGATCTATTCTGAGTGTAGCACGCCGTCGCGATAGCCTCGACCCATAGAAATAGAGGAAGTTCGTACTGTGACAACATGGTGCGCGCCGCTTCCACTAAAGTGCGGTTACGACGTTCCACCACGCCATTTTTTTGTGGGGTCCTAGCTACCGAGAATGTGTGTGAGATTCCCTGAGAAGTGAGGAAGTCACTGATGGTACGATTCTTGAATTCCGTTCCGTTGTCCGTGCGAATCGTGATTACGGTCAGCTGAAGGTTGTTTTGAACTCCCTTTAAGTGATTGATGATAACATTGGCGTCTCGTCCTTTGAACGAAGAAATTTGACCCAGGTGTACCTTGAGAAGTCATCCACCATCACTAATACGTACTTCTTGTGACTCATGCTTTGAACGCGCATAGGGCCGCATAGATCCATATGGATCAGCTCTAATGGTCGAGACGTGCTTGGCACCGGTTTCGGTTTGTGAGACACCTTCTTCATCTTGCCCATTTCGCATGCAGAGCAAAGATGTTCTTTCGCGAATTTCAGCTCTGGCATACCCTTGACGAGTCCTCCCAGCACCAGCCTATTGATGTTCTTGAAGTTGAGATGCGATAGTCGTCGATGCCATAGCCAGTTCTGTTGAGAAGTAGCTTTGGACATCAGGCACACCGCTTTATCAGTCTTGATTGTGGTGAGGTTGATGGTGTACAAGTTCGTCCGTCGAGTACCGGCGAGAATTTCCGTCCCATCGTCAGCTAGAATACTGCATCTCTTCGCCTTGAATCGCACCTCAAGATCCTTGTCACAAAACTGGCCGATGCTGAAAAGATTGTGACCAAGACCTTCTACATAGGACACCCGCTTGATCGTGAGTTTGTCCTGAACTAGATCGCCGTAGCCCATGATCGGGGCCACATTATCATTCCCAAACCGAACATCACCGCAGTACTTCCCCTTGAAGTTGGTGAGTAGCTCCCTTCTACCAGTCATGTGCTTGGAGCATCCAGAATTGAGAAACCACACATGACCGGGCTGCAAAACAGAGATTAAGCATGTTTAGGTACCCATCTGTAAATGGGTCCTTGGGTGTTAGGTGCAGCACCTTTGTTAGAGACCCGTTTAGAGGTGGGTCTTTTTCCTTTTCGTTTACGTGAAACATTAGAATTAAAGAAATGATATAAGCCAACCCAATCATTTGCATGTCTAGAATCAATCAAGTCATTCACACCACAAACAGAACAACAAACATAATTACGCGAAAAACCAATCAATTGATGAACATTGTTAAGTTTAACAGGAAATTTAAAACCATGTTCAACGGAATTGTTCCAACTAATATCATGTTCGTCGTTATTATTTCTATTATTCAAAACGGAAGTAAATGACTTGTGCTTCTCTGGGCGCATCTTAAAATTCTTTTCTACCCGCTCTCGTCTAGTTGCTTTCCCCCGACCCGTACTATCTGAAATTACATCAGGTTGAACGTTAGAGACGTTTGAGAAAATGGGTTGTTTTGACGAGCTTTTACTGGTTGTAGCACGTTTCTTAGACCGACATTTAGATTTGGTTTTTGAAGTGGTCGTGGAAACGGTTTTCGAAGTCGAACATTCTCCCTTTTCAAAATTACCAGGTTCAGGCATTTTTTCCAAAAAATTAGAGTGACTAGGAAGCTTAGGATCGAAGTCAATTTTAGAAAAATCATCGACATGACAAGGAGTGGAGTTCATAAACTCAGAAAATCTTCGTGCAGAATCAGGTGAAGTGTCGTCATCTGAGTCAGAGAAGGAGTTATCCGCAAACGGATTTTCAAACATTGGTAAAAGATCCTTTTGAACAAAATCGGACTGGATGGCCTTACCTTTATCTTTAACGCTCAACTGCTTAGGGATAGTGTCGTCAGGCACTCGGATATCGTGGCGGTCTTCATTCACCATCCAGCTTCACTCGCACGCACCTTCAGCCCGTCTGGTACACCCTGTTCACTATTCTGAACAGGTGTCTCTCCGCCGTCACGAAAGGAATAGATCGTACGTCTGTCAACATGCTACGCCTTTTCCATGCGGTGGTCTACAGCAGAAACGTTAACTACGCAGAGCTACTATGGACGGAACTTGTGGCCCAAGTCCAGAAGAAGTTAGACGGCAACCGACGGCTTTCCTTTCTTCCTTATCCTCGGTTCCTTCAGATGATCGTCGCCCACTACATGGCGTCAGACCTCGCCATTCCTCGTCGCGCTGATCAAGAGGTACAACTCGCTACCCGTATGACTCGCATTCAGAACATTCGTATTTTAGAAGGAGTTGCTTCTATGGTGATTCCTGTCGACTTACTTGCTATCGCGGACCAAACGGCACTAGGTGTGATAGCTTATAGGACAGAGAACAACCTAGTCGCTCCTATGGTTCAGCCAGGACCGGTTGAACCTGCCCAGGGAGCGCGACCTGAGCGACGTGAGGGTCCACGTATGCGAGGCCGAGGGGTCCGACCAGCAGAGAGAAAATATTGGGAGGGGTTCAGGCGTGGATAGTGCCGGGCGGTCCACACGCGATGCAAGTACGTTTCGCCCCAGACCTCGAACTCCACCTGCTGAAGGCTTACATGACGTGGGGGTTGAAGGAGTGTCTCGAGTACACATAGCCGAAGCAGCGGCTTCCTCTTCCAGCTCCGACTCTGGTTCTTCCTCCGGACCAGCTATCGGCTCCGCCTCTGGCTCCGATTCGGAATCCGAATTCGAGTCCCTCTTAGGCTCGGCTTCCGGAGACCGAACCGGGTCTGAGGAAACCGATAGTGAGGAAACCGACTCGGATGATGATGATGCTGATGATGATGATGCCGATCCTTCACACCCTGAAACCATAATTGGAGAGATAAGGAGAGCGGAGGGAGTTTTAGTTGAAAAAGAAATTGAAAGTGAGCCTATGCGTGAAAGGAGAAGTAAGTTAAAGAATGACCGTGAGCGTGTGATGGGGCAATCTTCACAGGTTGCCCCCAACCAGCCTTCATCTGGCCGGGCAGCCACATCTACTATTCATTTGCATTCGTTGCATAGGGATATTGATGAAGACGTCGTGGGCCCAGCGACGCACTTGCACACCCCCCCTAGCCACTCCGTTTCCTCTCAAAAGGATCCGGTTTCAACTTCTCACTGGGATCGAGCACAACTTCCACCGGTCTCTCACTTGGAGAGTTCTGGTGTTGAAACTAGAGACCAGCCTCCCCCGGTCTCGCCTTCTTTGGATGCACAATTGAGTCTAGATCCCTTTGATTTTGACATTTCTTTGGCTAGGACACGGGTCATTGATTCTGCTAACGTCGAGAGTCTTCGTGCCTCGATCGGAACGCTCGGAGCGACTCTACCTTTTGGTAGTTCGCAAGGACAGGGCGGAAGTCCTACCACGGCTATCATCACGCCAACCGTGAACGTGGGCGGTACTGCGATGCAATCCGCCGCAGCTACTACAACAGAATGGCTAAGTGTCGCCGGAGTTAGTTTCCCGGAGTTCGTCTCCAAGGAATACGTGGACGGTGCCTTAAAGGCTGTCCAATCCGACATTATGAAGCAGGTTTCCGAGGATTTGGCGTTCATTCGTCGATCTATCACAGGTAAAGCCACGGCATCTTCGGCTCCTCAACCGACTCCTCAACTCAAACTATCCCAACCGTCAACCGCTCCGGCTGTCCAACACATGTCCGTTGATGATCTCAAAGCCGCCTTACTGGACAAGCTGTTGACCGACTCAAACATTTCCGCCTCGGCTGATGCAGATTTAGTGAGCATTCTCCGCTCGCAAACCCAACCACCGCCCCCTATCGCTCCGACCGACTCAATTACGGCCCAACTGTCCGATGTCAGGCAGGCACTCGACAGGCTCACCGAGAGGGTCGTAAGCCTTGAGGACACCTGTAAGGGTCAGGTCCAGAGTACCAAACGAAGACATGATGATCCGGATGACCGTGATCAACATGAGGGGGAGAAGAGAATAAGACTGACCGAGCTGTCATCCGCGGCGGCAGAAACTTCAACGGTAACTCCAACTGAACCACAGCAACAACAACCGTCAGAGTCCGAAATGGTTCAGGACATGGAGATTTCTTCACCGGTCAGAGACAACTTAGAAGAGTCAGCAGACCCGACGGTTGAAAAGCCCGAAGGTCCATCGGAAGACACGTTAATGCCAACAGTTTCGGAGTGGCCCGTCCTAGAGCTTATTGCTGAGGACTCGGCCGGCGATCCGGAACTTGAAACCGATTGGAGGCAAAGAGCGATTGTTGCTATTCAGACAGAAACTGATGCCTTGTGGGAAATACAGGGCGACGACGATTTGATGACAGAGTTTGATTATGACCAACTTCTTCTTCTGGGTGAACAGGTATCTACCGCTTCGGCTGATCTTACTGATAATGCAGGTTTATCTGAAACTATTGTGTCAATTCCAGAAGCGGTTCCACCCCAACATCCTCTACCAGCTCGTTGGGAAAGGTTTCGAATCTTAGTGCCGTATCTGGAAGAATCTCAGAAGAAAATCTTCGCTCACTGGATAAGGCCTCTTGACCCTGTACAATGTCATGGGGCCACGTTCCTTGATGAGCCGATCAGATCGTAGTATGTGGAAGTTATGAAAAGAGGCAGAATGAGACATCAGGTCTACTCCAAGCACAGAATCACCGAAATCGTGAGTATTGAATCAGACAGAATCGTTAAAGTTGTCTTTCCGACCTTCTCAGTAAAAAGGGATGACGGAAATATTTGGACCTTCTCAGAATCCGATTTCAAACATCTTTGCCTGAGAGATTTCCCAGTACTACTCAGATTTTTGAAGACTCTTACTATTCGGCCTCTACCCTACACCAAAGCCCTCGAAGCTATCAAAAGATTTATGAAGTGCACGATCACATTATCATACATCGAAGACTTTCAGTTGGGACTCGAAAGTAATCAGAAAAAGATCAACATCTTAAAGCCCAATCTGAACCTCCCTGAAGACGCACAGGTACACTCTTTACTTTCTAAACCAGAAACAGGGTTCGTGTATCTGAACGGAAAAGGGGAGAAACGGTTCATCAGAAAAAGTGAAGTGCATAAATTTAGCGTGGGAACATTGGTGAAAATCCAGTCTGATCTGAAGAAGATTTTAGAAGAAGAAGTCAAGAATGCTTCTCCAGAGCAGTATGTCAATCTTCGCGAGTACCTTGCCGAAGATCTTCTCAAAGCCATTGAAGACCGGTTTGAATTCAGAAGCAGCATCAGATATTTTGAAGTGCTCTTTGCTATCCGAAAGCGCTTTGTTCCAGACTGGCGTGAACGCGAACTTCTATTCCAAGGGGGAGATTGTTAGGTCTTAATATGTGTGGAATTAGAAGTTCAGGGACTTGTCTTGTCGTTTCTTGTAAATACCCTTTGGGTATAAATAGCTTTTGTTTAACCTAGTTTAGGTTAATGATCAGTATTACTATTTTGCAAAACCTTGTATACGGCTACACAGTCTGCGGCTTTATTCCTTCAACAGTTCATCAATACAAGTGAGATTTATGACTTATGATTACTGTTTGTGTTGATTAATTGTGATTGCATACATATCTGGGATCCACAATTGGTATCAGAGTTTTGTCCATCGATTCAAAGGTATTTTTCTGGTTTTTCTTGATCATTCAAAGTACGTACTGTGTTCATCTCAAGAATTTTTGATTGCTTTGATTTTGGTGTTAAAACCCAAAATTGATGCTTGATACATTCTTCTCATAGGTTTTCTAAGATCTCTCTGTGTTTTCAAATCGTTTGGTTGAGTAAAAATCACTGATTTTTAAGTTCTTGATTTATTTGGTTTGTGCTCCCTGTTCGTGAAAATTATCAATTTTTCTTGTCAAAAGTGCTATTTGATTCGTTTTAGTAGTGTTTGTTTTCGTGTGTTTTTGGGCTAGTTTTCGTGTTAGTACTAAGTTCTTGCAGATTAATTCTCAGCAAGAGTGCAGAAAGTCATCGAACCGGGTAAGTTTTTCTTGTTTCTGAATTGGTTTCGAAGTCCCGGTACTGATATCTCCCGGTAGTAATAACTCCCGGTGCTGATATCTCCCGGTAGTGTATACTCCCGATATCTCTCGGTAGTAATAACTCCCGGTGCTGATATCTACTGGTACTTCAACTCCCGGTATTCCATCTCCCGGTACTCCATCTCTCGGTATTACATCTCCCGGTACCTAACTTAGTCCCGGTATTACTCAGTTGTGGGACTCGGTTTGCCAGTCCCGGTATCCCAACTCCCGGTATTTCTCTGTGACTTCCCAGTTGCGGGACTTCTCAATTGCGGGACTTTCCATTTGCGGGACTTGCTTCTAATACCAGAAGCTGTAAATTTTGGATTTTTAGGTTTTGTGATTTTTGAACTTTCATAACTTCAAATCATCATAACTCGCTCAAAAATCAGTATTTTGCAATGAAATTTTACAGGGTTACTCAAAATGTGATTCTGAACATATTATCTGGGAATGTTTTCTGCTAAAAACATCTACAACTATGAGTTCGATAACACCACAGAAAACTGAACAGGCTTTCAATTCCGGATCAGTAAACCCTGTCTGCTTTTGATCGATATCTTGAATTGTCTCACGATCACTTCTGTCAAGTAACAATGTCTTATCCGACTTACTCTGAGCTCAAAGAGAAAGTTTCTCTTTTAGAAGCGCATATCTCTAAGGTAGAAGCCGAGGCTAAGATCAAATATGATGCCATAGGCAGGCTAGCGATTGAAAAGGCTGAGGACAAATGTGTGATAGAAAACTATCAAACTGAGTGCTCGGCCTATTCAGAAAGAGCTAAACTCCTCGAGACCCAAATATCTGAATATACTCAAAAGTTAGAGAAGTCTCAGGAGGAGTATTCTAAAAGCATCTTAGTTCAAGAAAATGTTTTAAAAGAAAATGAAAAGTTGACCACTAAGCTTAAGGAGGTTGAATCCAAACTTTATAAACTTGGTCAATCTGAACAAACCATCCACTTGAACAAGCCTAAGGAGTTCAAATATTACAACTCGCTTTGGGGACTCGGATATGATAATCTGTGCTACCTAAAGAAAGTCCTGTCGAAGGTCCCCACTCTTTATGAATTTGATTTCATGGGCTTAGACAAGATTTATCCCGAGTACAAAATTAAGTGGACTAAGGCATCTCCGGAAGATGAGGAGTTTGAGGATTTTAAAAGACAAACGGCCATACCTCTACCACTAATAGAGGCAAAACCTAAATCTGAAAATCCTACTTCTGAAAATGACACAAAATCGGATGATGCGCCGCCTAGGAAGAACATAAATGTACAAATTCCTTTCGTGTACGAAACGCTTAATGCATCGTATTTAAAAAGCAAAATTCCTTATCTCCCAAATAATTACTTCGACATCTGTTCGCTTGCCAAAACGGTTGAAACTCCCCTTCCCGGTCCGGCAACACCTGATGCAGATTCTAACGAGAAATCAGAGTTCAAACGTTATGTTCCACCTCTGATTTTGGAAAATATCATTTTCAAACTTGAAGAATCGATTGCGAGGGATAAGGTCATTTATGAAACCGAAAGGATTGTACTTTTAGATTCTATTGAAAAGCTCAAATAGACTAAACCCGAGACACTACCCGAATCTGAAAGAGCGATCTATCGAACCGAGATTGCTAAGTTGACCTCTCAGCTGTCCGTGCTAGCGACAGAAGCTTTAACGCTGAGAATGGCTAAGGGGAATTTTGTGGATACTCCAATGACGCCGGTCACTTCTGAAACAATCTCGTTTGATGATGCTCAGATCTTTTCGGATAGTTCGTCGTGCAAAGCCTTTATGGGAGTGTCTGATGACACCACTACTAAAGATTTGAGCTTTAAGGATAAAGGTAAGGCCATCGAACCCGATTCTGTTCAAAATAATCTTTTTCCGGTTTTTGATAATCCCTTTGCGAATGACTCCTCGTCTGACTCTGATGGCGACACTCCACCTGATTTTGCAAGAAGATTTTTGAGTTTATGAATTCCACTCCTTGTCATGAAGATGATTTTTCTAAGATTGATGTTGCTCCTAAGCTTGCAAGTTACATTCAACTTCTTGAGAAAATGCCTTCACCGGTTAATTTTAAAAAGGGAGAATGTTCCAACTCCAAATATGTTTCTAAGACCAATTCTTCAAATTCAAAATCTAAAAGACGGTCAAAGAAACGCCCGAAAACCGGTAAGTCTCACAAAAGACAATCTTATTACTCTAGTTCTACTGACAGCGAGCCTCGTGATTCTTCAGATAATCATGTTTTTAGAAAAGTAAAAATGGTTTGGAGAAAGAAATCAACTACAGAAGAATGTAATGGAAACACGTTTCATGATTCCCCTGTAGTTGATACAAAGTCTTTTATTTCCAAGACTGGTTCACGTGCTCATGTTTACCCTATAGCTAAGCTGATCAGTTTAAACCGAGCAAAGGTCTGTTGCACGTATTGTGGAAAGAGTGACTTTGTACATCCAAGGTACGTCAATAACTGGTATGGTACTTATAGTATCCCAAATCCCCATTTTAAAGTCAAGACATCTAACCACCAAGGATCCATCAAAGCATGGATACCAAAATCTTTTTGATCTGTTTTTGCAGGGATTTCATGTGTGATAATATACAGAATTTTATTTTCACTGCGTTCGAAGGTTGTGCCACATTTGAGGGGGAGCATCAGGTATTTGACATATACATGAATTTTTTGTGAATTCAAGGAACCGTGGCAATTCATCCTGAAAAACTTACTTGAGTTTGTTTTTCTCCGTTTTTAAATTCCAGAATTGCCACGTGTTATATTTTCTTTGATTTAGTTATTTCCATGTCTCACATATGTTGTTGATTTTTCGATGGAAATACACCCGCTTGAATTCCACTTTTGTTCTCATAGTACGTCCTTACTTACTAATGATTCAGTTCTTCTCTGGTAAATTAATTGTGACTTGTTCTTCACAATTAAACTTTCTGATCAATTGTTTCATTTGTTGCAAACACTGTGCTTACTGAGTCATCCTAGTCGTGCTTGAACTTGTTCTTTGATCTTCATTCACATTTTATAATGACTTCTGATCAACTCAGATCAGGACTCGTTCTTAAAAGATTGATTTCTAAACATGCCAATTTAGAACTCGTACTTCAATGTGTGCTTAATGTTTTATTGGTTCATTCAAAGAGTATTAGGAATTACATCGTTTCTATGGTCTATCCAGAACCGGAAGGACCTACCAAGAAACACATCCTTTTTAGATAACAGTGAGGGGTCTAGATGTATAGACGAGTTTGGAGTGAAAAAAAATGGTGAGGATGTGACAGGACTTAAAAGACATATTGGTCCTTACCAAACCGAGTCAGTTAGCTGGGTAACCACACAATCTATTCATTCTCGTTCTTTGGAGATGAATATTGAAACAGACATGGACCCAGTGTCGACACTCGTGTCACCCCACCTAGCCACTCAAGCATCTCACAAAAGATGTTTGTTTCATAAATGCACGGAGATTTAGCACATAATCTATCTATTCCTCACTCGGAGGTCTTAGATATTGAAAAAGGAAGACATCAGCTCCGGTCTCCGAACTTCATATTCTATTCACTGTGTCAATTGATTTTTAACTTGAGTCCCAGGTTAAATCAATTTTTGAGCCAAATCGATATAATTTATTTCTTTCACACATGCACGAGTCTTTGTGATTCCCATTGCATATCTTCGTGATATTGCCGGAACAGTTTGAGAGGTAATTTTTAATATTTTACTTCAGTGATAACTGGAAGTCCTATCAGAGATACCCCGATGCCAACTCTGAACATAGGCCACACAATTATTTTAATTGTTGTGATAACAGTTACTATTGGGTTTCTGTGTTAGATGATTACCCTATTTTGGTTACTTATCGTTTGTTGGGAACTGAAGATATGCTAAGTATGGTTAGTACTGCCAAGACAATGTTACTACTGCCAGTCTTCGTTACTACTGTTAGTCAAGGTTACTACTGCTAGACGAAGTTACTACTGCTAGACACGGTTAGTACTGCTAGACCAAATTACTACTGCTAGACATGGTTAGTACTGCTGAACTGAGATACTACTGCTAGAAGACTGTGAAGGTTAATACTGCTGAAGGTCGTTAATGCTGCTGAGCCAAATTATTGTTAATACTGCTGACTTGATAAGTTTGGTATGCGATACTTTTGGAGACAAAGAAGGAATTGATCAAGATATGTTTAACGAAGATTCAGAAGATCAATTTACTTTTGATAGTTATCTTGTAATTACTTTTGTATAAATAGTATTGATAGATAGCTATTAGAATACATACGATAGAAGATAGATAATATACAGAATTCTATATTGATTCAAGAGTGAATTAACCTCAAGGTGTAAGAACCCTATTTCTAGAGAAGTAGAAGTCGTCTTGTTGAGCCTGTTCAACAAGATTGAGGTTTGGTGTAAAGCTTGTGAGTAATACAGTTTGATATATACAGTGTGTTGAATTCTATTGATTGTTCTTTAATTAATTTAGAGTTCTATTCCGCAAGATTCTCTAAATTCTGTTTCTAAGAAGTTTAATTCTTGTTAAGAATCGATCCTAACAAGTGGTATCAGAGCATTGGTATCTTAGAAGCTATGGACAATTCAATGGATACTCACAATACTCTTGTTTCAAAGGTTCCCATGCTCAAACCCAATGAATTTGACATGTGGAAACTGAGAATCAAGCAGTACATTCTTCTTACTGATTATGCAATATGGGACATCATAGAAAATGGCCCATGTAATGAAGGAAAGATTGGAGCAGATGGAAAGAGACCTCCTCCCAAGACAGATGCTGAAAAGAAAGTCAGACAAACAGAGATGAAGGCATTAAGCACTCTGCTTTTGGCTATTCCTAATGAGTACCAACATCAATTCCAACACTGCACAGATGCACAGATGTTGTGGAATGCTCTGGAGAAAAGATTTACTGGCACAAAGAGCACAAAGAGAAATCAAAAGGCTATTCTCAGGCAACAATATGAGAACTTTATGTCTGCAAAGAATGAGTCTATGACTCAAACTTTTGACAGATTTAACAAGTTAATTGGAGAATTAGCAACTGTGGGTGTACACATGGATGCTGATGATGTCAATAGAAAGTTCCTTAGATCATTGGGAGAAGAATGGACCATGTACACAGTCTCATTCAGACAGAATGACCAATTGGAGGACAAAGAGCTAGATGACCTCTACAATGATCTGAGAGTATTTGAGGCTGAAGTTGAAGCCAAGAAAAGGCCATCTGGATTTGTTTATAATGCTGCTTTATTATCTTCATCCTCTGATAATGCTGCTAATCCTGATTCTGTTAATACTGCAGGTTCTGTTAATGCTGCTGGTGGAACTAATCAAGAGAAGACTACAGATTCTGTACTAGAAGCATTCTTTTCTAGTCATGTTCACTCTTCTCTAATCAATGATGATTTAGAGCAGATTAATGCTGATGATCTGGAAGAGATGGACATCAAATGGCAGATGGCTATGCTATCAATTAGGGTGAAGAAATTCATCAAAAGGACTGGGAGAAACAACTTTTCCCAGAGAAGAGAAGATGGTGCAGGCTTTGACAAGTCCAAGGTTGAGTGTTATAAGTGTCACAAGATGGGACACTTTGCCAGAGAATGCAGAAGTGGAGGATCACATCAACAGACTCCAAATGGAAACCAAAACAGAAGCTCCTCTCAAGCCCTTGTTTCTCAACAAGGAATGGGATTTGATTGGAGTGATCAAGCTGAGGAAGCCTGTCAGAATCAAGCTCTTATGGCAGAAGTATCTGATATTCCCACTGAGGTACAATCTAAACTCTGTTCTCAATCTTGCATTGATGCTGTTAAAAGATATAGGGATCACAATCAGGGTATGTGTGATAACCTTAAGAGGCTAGAGAAAGATGTGAAAGATTATGTTAGAATTGTAGAAAGGTTTGAGGAACAGATTAGAGCTTTTCAAGCTAATGAACTTCAACACCACTATGATACTAACTATTGGAAGTGGGATAAGAATGAGTATGAGATTAAGCTGAAAGTGTCTGGGGAGGAGAATGAGAAATTAAAAGAAGAGCTTAAGAAGGTTAAACTTGATGTTGAAAAGTTTACCTGTGCTTCTAAAACCATGGATACCATCATCAAGGCTCAAATCCATGACAAGATGAAAGTAGGGATAGGGTACAATGCCACACCTCCACCCTACAACAACAACTATATACCTCCTAAGTCTGATTTGTTAGAGACCAAGGATAGGAAGGAACCTGAATTAAAGATTAATATAGATCCTTGTGAAAAAGAAGTAGTTGTTGAGGATGAGACTGACAAAGCAGGATCTGATGAGGAATGTGAAAGTCCATATGTTAAGAACAATGAGATAAAAAGGACTGAAACAGAAGAAGGAGTTAAGAACAATGGGATAAAAAGGAAAGAAACAGAAAAGGGAGTCCATTACACACAGACCACAGTTGTGGCTCCCAATACCTGTAAACATTGTTCTTGTAAGAAATCTCAAGAGCTTAAGCCCCAAAAACATGATAACAAAAGGGGTAATCAAAGAAATTGGAATAACCAGTGGGCTATGAGACAAGGAGTTGATCTGAACAGAATTAACAGGCCAAAACCTTGTTTCATCTGTGGTAAGCTAAATCATTTAGCCAAACACTGTTATTTCAATCCTGTTAACCAAAGGTTTAATGCTCAAAGATCTTTTCAAAAACCTGGTGGTTACAGAAAGAATGGTGGCTATAAAAAGCCTGTGAGGAAACTTGTGGCAAAGAAACAAGTTAAAACCAAAAGCCACATGAAAAAGGCAGAAACAGAAAGTGTTAGAGTATGGATGCCTAAAGGTACTAATGATAATACTGCCAACTCAGTTAGTACTGCTAACAATGTCAGTACTGCAGGAAGCAATAATGTTGCTAGCAGTGTTAGTACTGCTAACACAGTTAATACCTCTTCAACAATTAATACTGCTTCTAGTGTTAGTACTGCTAAGTTAGTTAATACTGCTGAGAAGGCTAGTACTTCTGGAAGTAGTGTTAGTGCTGCTAACAAAGTTAGTACTTCTGCATCAGTTAGTACTGCTTCTAGACCTATCATCAAAACAAAGTACTCAAGCACTGATGTTCCTCACTTTGACAAGCTCATCAAAACAGAATGTAAGTATTTTGATGATCAAGGGAGACCCAAGACCACTATGGCTTGGGTCCCTAACAAAAACTAATTGATTTATCAGATGTGCAGGGCAACCAACAGCTCAAGGGGAAGAGCATTTGGCATGTTGATAGTGGTTGCTCCAGGCACATGACAGGTAACATGGCCTGCCTCAAGAATTTCAAATGAATTGATGGAGGACATGTTACTTTTGGAAACAATCCTGCAGAAGGTAAGAGAAGCGGTAAAGGTGATATGTCAGAAGGTAAGATGACATTTGAGGATTTGACTAGTAATGCAAAGTGCAGAGTTAATACTGCCCTGGCAGTTAATACTGCTAAGCAGTTAATACTGCTTGTGCAGTTAATACTGCTTGTGCAGTTAATACTGCTTGTGCAGTTAATACTGCTCAGTAGTTAATACTGCTTATGTAGTTAATACTGCTCAGCAGTTAATACTGCTTGTGCAGTTAATACTGCTTGTGCAGTTAATACTGCTTGCAGTTAATACTGCTCGGTAGTTAATACTGCTAGGTAGTTAATACTGCTTGGTGGTTAATGCTGCTGTGTAGTTAATACTGCCTTGCAGTCAATACTGCTCGGTAGTTAGTACTGCCTATGTCGTTAATACTGCTTGTGATAATCTAGGGCATATAAATACCCCTGTTTGCCCGCCAAAGTTCATAACGACTCTTCGCATTTACTTCTTCTCTCTCGTTCTAACCTAGTCTCCCCAGAATCTTTGTGTTTTTCTTTCAAGAATCCTCAGGAATCATGGAGTTTGTGGATGAGCACAATGAAATAGCCATGCTTCAGAAGCCGAAACAAGCTGCGGGATTCCACGATATCGTCGATTTTCTTAAATCCTCGCACATCTCCTATGCCCTAACGGTGAGCCCAACCATCTATATCGAACATCAGACGCAATTTTGGGAGAATGCCACTGTTAGTTTCGAAGAAGGGCAGAAAACCATTCGAACAAGGGTTTGTGATAAACCCTTGAAAGTCACAGAGGAGGTTATTCGCATCTCTCTTCGCTTGAATGATGCCTCAGGTATAACCTCTCTATCTTCTGATGACTTATATTCGACTTTACAAAGAATGGGGTATGAAGGTCCCATTGGTGTTTTTAAATTCTACAAGTCAAAATTTTTCAACCAATGGAGATTTCTTGTTCATACCCTGATGCACTGTATTTCCAAGAAAACTACTGGATGGAGTGAGTTCAGCAGTCCCATTGCATATGCCTTGGTCTGCTTATCCACTGCCAGAAAGTACAATTTTTCAGCTATGATCTTTAATGATCTTGTATCAAACTTGGAATCCAAAAAGAGCTTTTACATGTATCCAAGGTTTGTGCAAGAAGTTATTAACAAGGAATTGATGGACTTACCTCAGTTTGATGAGGTATATGTACCAAAATCCCCTAAAGGGAAGGTTTTTTCAAATATGAAAAGACTTCCTAGGGACTCGGAAGGAGTTGACACACCATTGTTCTCTACAATGATGGTTGTGTCCCACACAATTGAAGGTATGGCATCAGGGTCAAGGCCCTCATTAGACACACCCACTGATGACCAATCCCAACCTTCCATCTCAAAAGACATCCCTCAGTCCATTCTTGAACAACCCACTCCCACAATCACCAAAAGGTTTCAAAGAAGAAAGGTGCACAAGGTTCCTTCCCTTGATGTACCTACTCAGAGCCCTAAGCCTTTAAGCCCTCAGTTGGAGCATTCTCCAATTGAGAATATCAACAGGGAAACCACAGGGGTGTCTCCCAACCCCAAGAAGGTGCTCTCTAAGGAGAAGGATGAGCATATGGGTGCTAAGGCTGCCACTACTTCTGCTAGCACAGAGAAGGACAGTGGTAACATAAATAAGACCTTCCCCATGGCAACTCTAAATGAGAAATCATTAGGAGGACCCAGGTGCCAAGAAACCAAGGGGGCAGTTAGTGCTTCTGCTAGGCAGAAGGCTTCTGCTAAAACTTCCAAGGATCCTTTAAAGAAGGTAAACACTTCTAAACAAGGTGAGGATAGATATAACTATGCTGAATTGATGGAAACCATTGGAAATGTCAACTTGGATGTTATGGCACAGAGGAAGGAGATTGAGCAACTGAAGACAGTGGTCACCTACCAACAGTCTCAAATTGAGAAGCTCAAAAAGATGGTCACCAAGTTGTTGCACAGAAAGAAAAAGGCAGGATTTGTGCTGAGAAGAAGAACTTCAACTGATGATGCTCCCAAAAAGGGGGAGTCAGAGTCAGAAGCAGAACTGAATATGAAGGGTCCACAAGTTGAGGGGGAGACAGTTCACATGGAGACTGAGATGGAAATGGATAATGCACAGTTTAAGGGGGAGTCCAGTGCACAGAATAAGGGGGAGACAGAAAAGGTGGAAGAGATGATTAAAGAAGCAGAAACTTCAACAGCAGCAGAAACCACAGCAGCAGAAACTGTTAATGCTGCTGAGTTTGAACAAGCAGCAGAAACAGTTAATGCTGCTGAAGGCCAAACAGAAAAAGCAGCAGTAACAGAGACAGAGCCTGAAACTGAAGTAGCAGCAGAAACTGTTAATGCTGCTGACTCTAAGCAAGCAGCAGAAACAGTTAATGCTGCTCAATCTACAAAGAAAGCAGTAACAGAGACAGAAGCTGAAACAGTAACAGAGAAGCTTACAGCAGAAGAAGTGGAGGTTGCAGAGGCTTTAATCAAAGCCAAACATGATACACCTCCAACTGCCAAGAAACAGGAAGAACCTAAGGATGCAAAGATGGTTTTCAGCAGAAAGAGAACAAAGTCTGTGGCTACTAAAAAGAAGTGTGTAAAGAAGCAAAGGGTAGAACCTGTTGAGCAACCAGTGGTAGAAGAGAAAGAAAAGGAAAAAGTTGCCAAGGATGAAGGACAAGGAGATAGTAAGACAGGTCAATCCAGTAAGGCACAATCACTTAGCAATGAACAATGTGACTTGTACATCACTATGGTTGATATTGAACCAATCAAAGTGACTCCATTAGATTCAAAACCTCCTGAAATCAGTCACTGGGATACATTGATAGATGAGAGAAAGGGGTATATCAGACTCAAGAGAGCTGATGGGCAGTTTGAAGTCTACAGAACATGGGGACAAGTCATAAGAAGATGCTCAAGATCTGACCTGGAAGAGATGTTCAAAGTAGGCATGCAGATCTATGGCAACATGTTGACAGAAAGAGGTATGTCTATCACAAAAATGGTGTTAGAATACCTATGCCTAATGTTCAGACCAGAAGTAGTTCAGCACATAACAGCAAGACCTTTTCAAGCAGTAACCCACTGGATGCTCTATGAAAATTGTGGAGTGTATGTTATATCAATTGACAACACATATCAGGAGTATTATCTGGTGGATGAAATCTACAAACACTGCATGAAAAGACTGAACGGGATGTTACATGTAAAGTTGGTCTGCAACAAAGACTCTGCTATGGGAAGATTCTTGGTAAGAAGGATTGCAAATCAGAGTCTAGGTTTAAGTCCTGGTCTATGCGTATATGATGACTAAGTTTTGGAAGCATCATCTGAAGAACTTGACTTCTTTTCCTAAAAGTCAAGTTAGGGGGAGATTGTTGGGAACTGAAGATATGCTAAGTATGGTTAGTACTGCCAAGACAATGTTACTACTGCCAGTCTTCGTTACTACTGCTAGTCAAGGTTACTACTGCTAGACGAAGTTACTACTGCTAGACACGGTTAGTACTGCTAGACAAAATTACTACTGCTAGACATGGTTAGTACTGCTGAGCTGAGATACTACTGCTAGAAGACTGTGAAGGTTAATACTGCTGAAGGTCGTTAATGCTGCTGAGCCAAATTATTGTTAATACTGCTGACTTGATAAGTTTGGTATGCGATACTTTTGGAGACAAAGAAGGAATTGATCAAGATATGTTTAACGAAGATTCAGAAGATCAATTTACTTTTGATAGTTATCTTGTAATTACTTTTGTATAAATAGTATTGATAGATAGCTATTAGAATACATACGATAGAAGATAGATAATATACAGAATTCTATATTGATTCAAGAGTGAATTAACCTCAAGGTGTAAGAACCCTATTTCTAGAGAAGTAGAAGTCGTCTTGTTGAGCCTGTTCAACAAGATTGAGGTTTGGTGTAAAGCTTGTGAGTAATACAGTTTGATATATACAGTGTGTTGAATTCTATTGATTGTTCTTTAATTAATTTAGAGTTCTATTCCGCAAGATTCTCTAAATTCTGTTTCTAAGAAGTTTAATTCTTGTTAAGAATCGATCCTGACATCGTTTTATCTGGTACTTTTGCTACTCATCAGTGTTGTCTTTGAAGTTACATGATGCTCAGGATGCTCCTAATCATCATGAGGGGGAGAACTGATACAAATTCAAAGACAAGGATCATCATCATGAGGGGGAAAACGTTATAAAAGTTCAAAGACCCAGACTATCAAGTTGAGGGGGAGTAAGCAAAAGTTGAGGGGGAGTAACTGTTATAACCTGTGCTGAAAATATTACAACGTGCATGGTTCTTCTATCCGTTTAACAAAGTGCTGAAGTTTTCAAAGCTAATTCAACTCGTGGTTCAACTCGTGATACTAAGAAGATCAAGAGCATATTTCAAGGGGGAGCGTGAAAGATATGACGACAAGCAACACTAAAGTGCTTCAAAGATTCAAGGCGAAGAGAAGATCACGATCGGAAGAGTTCAAGTTCGTATTTTTTCTTTATATAACTTTAGGGGGAGATTGTTAGGACTAAAAGTCCTATAAAATAGAAAGTAATATAAAGAAAAGAATTGTTTTCTTTATTTGTTTGTAAAAGCCTTTTAAGCTAAATGGGCTTAGATTAGTGTTTGTGGTCCATGGGCTTAGGCTTAAAGCCCTTGGTATATAAAGTTGTTTTTCCAATCTTTAGGTTAGTAGTGGTGAGATTAGCCGTGCGCTTAACATAGTTTAGAGAGAGAGTTTGTTCATCATTATAATCTTGTAACTCTCTGCATTCAATCACTAAAGGATTAATCGCTTCATATTCATTGTTACTTGATCAATCTGGGATCCACAAATTCTGATTTAAAAATGATACGATGTTTAATTTAAATTATATAACTTCAATAAAAGATAGAAAGGGAATATATTTATTTTTATGCTCTTTTAAGATTTATTTTTGTATGAAAATGACATCATATATGCAAAATGTTACCTCTCAACTCTCATCATTGATTAATCTTGATTGTGGTTGAGATTGGTTCTTATAGTTCTCAATGTCTTTTTGGTTTTTCACTTGATTTAATCCCTATATATATATATATAGAGAGAGAGAGAGAGGAAATCTCATTTTTAAGCTCATTTTTCATTGTGAACATGGGGACTGATCTCGGCCATCCATCCCTATTAACTCAACAACTCATATGATATAGAGTTTCTAATTAAAATTCATAGTTAAGGTGATTAGGGATAAAAATGAGGTTAATTTCAATCTCACGCCAACCTTATTTGACTTTTTATTTTCATTGTTAATTAAAAAAATTACCCCCTTAAAGTTTAAAATAAATTATCTTAAAAATTACTAATATTTTAATCAAACAGACTACATAAAAAAACGTGAATTTCATGCTTTTCGATATGACATCCATCTTGATATAATTTTTTTTCGTTTTAAGTGTTTTTTTACGTGAAATGCTATATATATCTTATATTTATTATGAATGTTTATGTACGTTAAATTGTATACAAAAGCTAGACACCATAAGTCCATAACTCGACATTACCTTCGTCAACACTTTTTAACGTCGTGAGGCATCACGTTATTCGTTACCGTAACCCAATACCCATCGATACCAATTGAGAACCCATTGAGATCGAGAGAACCTATTGGGATCGAGCGAGAACCTATCGAGAAAGGTCGAGAATCCACTCATTGACTTGGTGTGATTTTATGTGTATTAAACCATAACCTACCAACATCATTTTCTATCGAGAACCTATCGATTGATCTATTATATGTTTGTGTGTGTAAAACCATAGGCTACCACTTTCCGCTTTTATGATGACGGGTCGGGAACCCATCGAAACCAATCAAGAACACATCAAGATCGATTGACAACCAATCGGGACCGATCAACACCAATCAAGACTACTCATAAACCCATCCATTAACTTGGTTTGTGGTTGTGTTAAAAGCATAACGAAACACCTTCATTTTTCATCGAGACCAATTGAGAACATAATGATCAATTTATTGTGTGTTTTTTTGCGTAAAACCATACCTACCACTTTTAACTTTTATCAAGATGGTCGAGAAATCTATTGAGACAAATCAGCAACTCATTGAGATCCATCGAGAACCCAATAAAGAATAATAAAGAGAACTAGAGTATGTAGAGTTGAAACTGTAGTATATTCATGTAAAGCTCGTACCCCGGTATGTAATTTATTGCATTAATTATTTTCTTTCAAGTTCGATTTATCGTGGTTTCCGTTAACGGGGTTAGTCGAGTTGGGTCAAATCGTTAAGTATCGGAATTTTTTTGGTTAGTTGCGAGAGGTTGGTAAGTTGAGGGGCTAATTGTGTCAAAGGGCCAAAAACCCTCATAGGTTCGGCCCATGCAGGAAGTAGCGAGACCCATGTTTGTCAATTGTTGTGGTGTTGGTGGCGTGAGGAGAAAGGCAAAAGAAAAGATACCTTGAATTGTTATGTTGGTGTCGTGAGAAGAAACCGAGAGGAAAGAATAGGCAAACCCTACGGCCGCTACCCCCCCTCCCTTTTGTCCTTGTCGTCGGCCGGAGAAAGGATGGACCACCGACCACCACTACTGCTGCCGGCACTGCTGCTGCCGCCGGAGTCGAGGAAGGAGGGCGAGAGTGAGAGAGGGCTAGAGAACGTCGTCGTTTTGTCGCAAGGTAAGTCCTCATCCCCTTTTCCTTTTTCTTTTCTTTTCCGGCGAAGCAACCACCGTCGTACGCCGCCACTGTGGTGGCCGTGCGGGGGCGGTTGTGGTTATACGCGTTCGGGTGCGTGCGCGTTTGGACAGCCAAGAGAGTGAGAGACGGTGGTGCGAGAGGGTATCGGGGTTATATTCGTGTGTGTGTGATCGCCGCCGACCACCACCGCCGCCGGAGGCGGCAGGGGGGGTGGTGCACGGCTGTTGCCCATCTGGGTATGACCTGTTTCCAGTAAGTTTTAGGTTTCCCGGGGCTGTTTGGGTTAAGCTTTGACTTAATAGAATTATGATCATTTGTTATCATTTCATGTGAGTTGCTTAGTTTCTGTCCCTGTTTTGTATCGAGCATAACATCTGCTAGGAATGTCGGATTGGGATGAAACCAGTGCCAAAAGTTCCCATTCTGACTCTAGTAAGTTTCTTATGTTTTGCGGAAAAACCAGTTCGGACCGTAACTAGTGTCAAACTGCTGTTTCGTAATGGAAGGTGCTGTTTTTCGCTGTGCAGTTAACCAGTTTTGTAAAATCCATAATAAATTGTAGAAATATCGTTAGAGTGTGTGCGATATGTCCCTGGAACCCTAAGACATGGGACTTTGTGTTTATGGAAAAATATTTCTGGTTTAATCAGTTTTTGAGGGGTTAAACAGGTCCCGAACAGACCTGCGTGTTGAGTGTAAAAACTAGAAATTATGCGTTTTAAAGCTAGTAGTCGTGGCCTTGGTTTGGGGGCGTCATTTTGATAATTGTTAACGTTTGTTTAGGTGGAAAAAAAAGGTGATTGGGTGTTGGTCGGTTCGCGTTGCGGTTAAGGCTATAAGTTTGCGTTCGAGGTGAGTTCTCTCACTATATAGGATGGGGATTATATCTGTGTTACTATGGTTGTATGTAATGATTATGACTGTCTGTTGATATTGTTGTGGTATGGAATACTTATGTATTTGTGTGTATATATTAGACTGTGTTGATGTGCTTCTTGATGGTGGTTCCAAGTAGCGTAATGTTTATTTTATATCTTCTTGAGGGTTGTTCCAAGAAGCTTGAGGCCGCTCCTTGATGGTGGTTCCAAGGAGTGTGTGTTTTAGTTTATCATGGTGTGATTATGTCTTCTTGATGGTGGTTCCAAGGAGCATAATGTTTATCATGGTGTGATTATGTCTTCTTGATGGTGGTTCCAAGGAGCATAATGTTTATTATTATTTGTGATTATGTCTTCTTGATGGTGGTTCCAAGGAGCATAATGTTTATTATTATTTGTGATTATGTCTTCTTGATGGTGGTTCCAAGGAGCATAATGTTTATTATTATTTGTGATATGTTTTCTTGATGGATGTTCCAAGAAATGTATGTGTCGGTATGTTAAAGGTGATGCCGATATAATTGCGATCCTATGTAAGGATTGAATTCACTAAGCTTCGTGCTTACCCCTTCCCAAATTCTTATGATCTCATGTGCGAGTAGCAGTCGAGCGTGACAGTACACACGGGCGCAAGGCGAAGATAGTTTGGTTTGATTTTTAATAAATGGGGTTGATTTATATACTTTTCCGCTGCTTAAACTTGGTTGACGATTTTAATTAACGATGTTATTCCTTATTGTAACGTGATTCGTTAACTCTTGGTTTGATTATAATGAAATGAATGGTTTTAAAAATTTTAAATTCCTTGTAATTTTTGGGACGTTACAACTTGGTATCAGAGCACAACTTGAGTGAATCAAACACATCTCGGTGTGTTTGATCTCAAGTTGCGGCTATGATGTTTTAAACTTTTACTAAAATCTTTGAGAATAAAGGAAAACCCGTTTGGGAAACGGTGAACGGAGGCGCAGTGTGTACAGTCAGCCGACGCTACGTGGGAAGGTACGGTACTTAGTGAATTTATTGCTTTCTAGGCATAGGGTATGCATGCTAGAGTGCCTATGTTGTTTACACTGTACTGTATGATGACTGCTTGCTAGTAGGAATCAATTCTAGTTTTAGTAGGTTGTTAAGTGAAGGCCCTATAAGTTGTATGCAGTAAGGATCTTATAGCCTTAGATAATTCGATTTAGTTCTATTGCGCAGCTCTTGTTTGAGTCCAACCGTTCTAGGATAGAATCTTGTATTCGAATGTCTATTTGATTCACGCTGCATGCGACTGGGTATTTGTGAGGCAACTCGTTATGGCTAATAGGGATTCCGTTGTAGCAAGGGTAGTGGGATGAGATGCGATTCCTAGTGAGCTGGGAATAGCGTTTGCATATGAGTATGTATGCTAGATTTCTTGGTGCTTAATACACTGTACTGTATGGTTGTTACTTGCTAATAGGAACTCATGCTAGCTATGATAGGTTGTTAAGCGAATGCACTATAGATTGTATGCGGTAGGAACCGAATAGCCTTAGAATGTTGGATTTAGTTCTATTGCGCAGCTCTTGTTTGAGTCCAACCGTTGTAGGATAGAATCTTATATTCGAATGTCTATCTGGTACCCACTGTATATGACTGTGTATTTACGAGGAGACTCGTCAGAGTTAGTGGGGGGTTCCGCCTTAGCAAGGGTAGTGGGGTGTTATGATTATTCCTAGGGAGCTAGGAAGAGTGTGTACTTGGATGGTTTTGTTTGGGCGAGCTACTACTTGGGCACTTCGGGACGGGACTTGAAACGAGTAAGGATAGGTGTGGAGGGTAGTAGTAGAGCTCCTACTATCTGAAGCACAGGATCCGTGCTCGAGTCGGGGGAAAGTCACGGGGAAGCTGAGGGGTTGAGCGTGAGCATAGATAGCAGGATTTATTGTCGTGAGAACTCGAGGGTTCGCTTCGCGGTGAATCTGTTACGTGATAGAGCGAAGGCTGGTGTGCTAACTGCTTTGACGCTTGCTGAGCGCACTACATTGACCTAGGAGAAGTATAAGGCTACTTCTTGATGGTTGTTCCAAGAAGTAAATGTTTTGGTGAAATTGTATGTTAGGTATCTTCCTAGTTAACTCGGTGCCTGCAGTTGTGATGTTGGATAGCGGGGCTACTCATTCGTTTGTGTCTCGCACGTGTAGCGAGCGTTTGGGCCGGGTAGTAGGAAGGTTAGTGTGTTCTCTTGTGGTTGAGGTGGCGGATAGTAGGACCTTGACGGTCACGGATGTGTATCGGGGATGCACGTTGGGAATCTCGGGCGTGAGATTTCCCATCGATTTAATTCCGATTGCGATGCGTGAACTGTGTGTGATCGTGGGCATGTATTGAATGGATACATTCGATGCGGGGATTGTTTGTCGTCACAAACGGGTGTGGGTTCGAACCCCAAGTGGGGGAGAACTGTTGGTCCCGGGAGACTCGCCGAGACGGACTTCGGCGATATGTTCAGCTGCGAGAGCTCGGAGATACCTTCAGCATAGTGGGCAGTGATTTCTAGCGTATGTGATAAATACGCGCGTTGAGGAAGAGACGAAGACTGCGGAGAACGTACCAGTTGTACGGGAGTTTGCTGATGTTTTTCCCAATGATCTACCTGGGGTACCTCCCGAGCGACACGTAGAGTTTCGTATCGATTTGGTTCCGGGTGCTGCTCCGGTAGCCAAGGCACCTTACCGCCTTGCTCCACCATAGATGAAGGAGTTGTACACTCAATTGCAGGAACTTCTTGAAAAGGAGTTCATCAGACCGAGTTGTTCACCGTGGGGAGTCCCGATTCTGTTTGTGAAAAAGAAGGACGGGTCCCAGCGAATGGGTATAGATTACCGTGAGTTGAATAAGCTTACGGTCAAGAATCGTTATCCTCTGCCCAGGATTGACGACTTGTTCGACCAGCTTCAGGGAGCCTCGTGGTTCTCTAAGATTGATTTGAGGTCGGGGTATCACCAGATGCGGGTGAGGAATGAAGATACTGAGAAAACGGCTTTTCGCTCACGATATGGCCATTATGAGTTTGTGGTGATGCCTTTCGGGCTCACCAATGCACCAGCAGCGTTCATGGATCTTATGAACAGGGTATGTAGCCCAATGTTGGATCGATCGGTGATTGTGTTCATCGACGATATTCTCATGTATTCGAAGACGAAAGAAGAGCACGAGATGCATTTGCGGGAAGTTTTAGAGGTTCTGAGGCGAGAAAAGCTTTATGCTAAGTTCTCCAAGTGCGAATTCTGGTTACGAGAGGTCCAATTCCTAGGACATGTCGTGAATCAGAACGGTATTATGGTCGATCCGGCCAAGTTTTCAGCGGTGATGCGGTGGGAAGTGCCGAAGACTCCCACCGAAGTACGAAGTTTTCTAGGGTTGGCAGGGTATTATCGGAGATTCATCCAAGATTTCTCCAAGATCGCGTTGCCCATGACCCGTTTGACGAAGAAGTCTGCTGCTTTTAGCTGGGGAGAAGAGCAGCAGAGGGCTTTTGAGGAGCTACGCAGACGATTATGCGAGGCTCCGCTGTTAACCTTGCCCGAGGGCATGGAAGACTTGGTGGTGTACTGTGACGCTTCACACGAAGGTCTGGGTGTCGTGCTTATGCAACGCGGCAAGGTTATAGCTTACGCTTCGAGGCAGCTGAAGCCTCATGAGGCGAACTATCCGACTCATGACCTAGAGTTGGGAGCAGTGATTTTTGCCTTAAAGATCTGGAGGCATTATTTATATGGCGTTAAGTGTACGATCTACACTGACCATAAGAGCCTCAAATACCTGATGGATCAGCAAAATCTGAATATGCGTCAGAGAAGGTGGCTCGACGTGGTCAAGAATTATGATTGTGAAATACTTTACCACCCCGGTAAAGCAAATGTGGTCGCCGACGCCCTTAGCCGACATCCGGTTGGCGAACCACTGAGGGGTTTGTGTCAGCGATTGACAGTTGTAGCACCTCTTCTTGAATCAATAGGTAGCGCCCAGGATGTGGCAATTCTGGAAGTGAATGCCAAACGCGAGAGAGTTTCGGGAGAAATCCCGAATTTTGTTCGTGATAGTCGAGGCTTAGTGACTCGGTACGGTAGAGTCTGGGTTCCCTTCACTGGTGGGAACCGACAGATACTGTTGGACAAGGCGCACAAGTCCAAGTTTTCGATTCATCCGGGAGCTACTAAGATGTATAGAGACCTACGAGAAGATTATTGGTGGCCCGACATGAAGAGGGATGTCGCCAAATGTGTTGAAGTGTGTTTGACCTGTCGAAAGGTCAAAGCAGAGCATCAACGACCGCATGGGAAGTTACAGCCGTTGGAGAGTGGACGTGGGAGCCCAAAACGGAGATGCGCGAAAACTATCCCGAGTTATTCGCCGGTCTAGACTTCGAGGACGAAGCCTAATCCAAGTGGGGGAGAGTTGTAAAGATCGTACCCCGGTATGTAATTTATTGCATTAATTATTTTCTTTCAAGTTCGATTTATCGTGGTTTCCGTTAACGGGGTTAGTCGAGTTGGGTCAAATCGTTAAGTATCGGAATTTTTTTGGTTAGTTGCGAGAGGTTGGTAAGTTGAGGGGATAATTGTGTCAAAGGGCCAAAAACCCTCATGGGTTCGGCCCATGCAGGAAGTAGCGAGACCCATGTTTGTCAATTGTTGTGGTGTTGGTGGCGTGAGGAGAAAGGCAAAAGAAAAGATACCTTGAATTGTTATGTTGGTGTCGTGAGAAGAAACCGAGAGGAAAGAATAGGCAAACCCTATGGCCGCTACCCCCCCTCCCTTTTGTCCTTGTCGTCGGCCGGAGAAAGGATGGACCACCGACCACCGCTACTGCTGCCGGCACTGCTGCTGCCGCCGGAGTTACGCCGGAGTCGAGGAAGGAGGGCGAGAGTGAGAGAGGGCTAGAGAACGTCGTCGTTTTGTCGCAAGGTAAGTCCTCATCCCCTTTTCCTTTTTCTTTTCTTTTCCGGCGAAGCAACCACCGTCGTACGCCGCCACTGTGGTGGTCGTGCGGGGGTGGTTGTGGTTATACGCGTTCGGGTGCGTGCGCGTTTGGACAGCCAAGAGAGTGAGAGACGGTGGTGCGAGAGGGTATCGGGGTTATGTTCGTGTGTGTGTGATCGCCGCCGACCACCCCCGCCGCCGGAGGCGGCAGGGGGGGTGGTGCACGGCTGTTGCCCATCTGGGTATGACCTGTTTCCAGTAAGTTTTAGGTTTCCCGGGGCTGTTTGGGTTAAGCTTTGACTTAATAGAATTATGATCATTTGTTATCATTTCATGTGAGTTGCTTAGTTTCTGTCCCTGTTTTGTATCGAGCTTAACTTCTGCTAGGAATGTCGGATTGGGATGAAACCAGTGCCAAAAGTTCCCATTCTAACTCTAGTAAGTTTCTTATGTTTTGCGGAAAAACCAGTTCGGACCGTAACTAGTGTCAAACTGCTGTTTCGTAATGGAAGGTGCTGTTTTTCGCTGTGCAGTTAACCAGTTTTGTAAAATCCATAATAAATTGTAGAAATATCGTTAGAGCGTGTGCGATATGTCCCTGGAACCCTAAGACATGGGACTTTGTGTTTATGGAAAAATATTTCTGGTTTAATCAGTTTTTGAGGGGTTAAACAGGTCCCGAACAGACCTGCGTGTTGAGTGTAAAAACTAGAAATTATGCGTTTTAAAGCTAGTAGTCGTGGCCTTGGTTTGGGGGCGTCATTTTGATAATTGTTAACGTTTGTTTAGGTGGAAAAAAAAGGTGATTGGGTGTTGGTCGGTTCGCGTTGCGGTTAAGGCTATAAGTTTGCGTTCGAGGTGAGTTCTCTCACTATATAGGATGGGGATTATATCTGTGTTACTATGGTTGTATGTAATGATTATGACTGTCTGTTGATATTGTTGTGGTATGGAATACTTATGTATTTGTGTGTATATATTAGACTGTGTTGATGTGCTTCTTGATGGTGGTTCCAAGTAGCGTAATGTTTATTTTATATCTTCTTGAGGGTTGTTCCAAGAAGCTTGAGGCCGCTCCTTGATGGTGGTTCCAAGGAGTGTGTGTTTTAGTTTATCATGGTGTGATTATGTCTTCTTGATGGTGGTTCCAAGGAGCATAATGTTTATCATGGTGTGATTATGTCTTCTTGATGGTGGTTCCAAGGAGAATAATGTTTATTATTATTTGTGATTATGTCTTCTTGATGGTGGTTCCAAGGAGCATAATGTTTATTATTATTTGTGATTATGTCTTCTTGATGGTGGTTCCAAGGAGCATAATGTTTATTATTATTTGTGATATGTTTTCTTGATGGATGTTCCAAGAAATGTATGTGTCGGTATGTTAAAGGTGATGCCGATATAATTGCGATCCTATGTAAGGATTGAATTCACTAAGCTTCGTGCTTACCCCTTCCCAAATTCTTATGATCTCATGTGCGAGTAGCAGTCGAGCGTGACAGTACACACGGGCGCAAGGCGAAGATAGTTTGGTTTGATTTTTAATAAATGGGGTTGATTTATATACTTTTCCGCTGCTTAAACTTGGTTGACGATTTTAATTAACGATGTTATTCCTTATTGTAACGTGATTCGTTATTGGTTTGATTATAATGAAATGAATGGTTTTAAAAATTTTAAATTCCTTGTAATTTTTGGGACGTTACAACTTGGTATCAGAGCACAGCTTGAGTGAATCAAACACATCTCGGTGTGTTTGATCTCAAGTTGCGGCTATGATGTTTTAAACTTTTACTAAAATCTTTGAGAATAAAGGAAAACCCGTTTGGGAAACGGTGAACGGAGGCGCAGTGTGTACAGTCAGCCGACGCTACGTGGGAAGGTACGGTACTTAGTGAATTTATTGCTTTCTAGGCATAGGGTATGCATGCTAGAGTGCCTATGTTGTTTACACTGTACTGTATGATGACTGCTTGCTAGTAGGAATCAATTCTAGTTATAGTAGGTTGTTAAGTGAAGGCCCTATAAGTTGTATGCAGTAAGGATCTTATAGCCTTAGATAATTCGATTTAGTTCTATTGCGCAGCTCTTGTTTGAGTCCAACCGTTCTAGGATAGAATCTTGTATTCGAATGTCTATTTGATTCACGCTGCATGCGACTGGGTATTTGTGAGGCAACTCGTTATGGCTAATAGGGATTCCGTTGTAGCAAGGGTAGTGGGATGAGATGCGATTCCTAGTGAGCTGGGAATAGCGTTTGCATATGAGTATGTATGCTAGATTGCTTTCTAGAACATAGGAGTATGTATGCTAGATTTCTTGGTGCTTAATACACTGTACTGTATGGTTGTTACTTGCTAATAGGAACTCATGCTAGCTATGATAGGTTGTTAAGCGAATGCACTATAGATTGTATGCGGTAGGAACCGAATAGCCTTAGAATGTTGGATTTAGTTCTATTGCGCAGCTCTTGTTTGAGTCCAACCGTTGTAGGATAGAATCTTATATTCGAATGTCTATCTGGTACCCACTGTATATGACTGTGTATTTACGAGGAGACTCGTCAGAGTTAGTGGGGGGTTCCGCCTTAGCAAGGGTAGTGGGGTGTTATGATTATTCCTAGGGAGCTAGGAAGAGTGTGTACTTGGATGGTTTTGTTTGGGCGAGCTACTACTTGGGCACTTCGGGACGGGACTTGAAACGAGTAAGGATAGGTGTGGAGGGTAGTAGTAGAGCTCCTACTATCTGAAGCACAGGATCCGTGCTCGAGTCGGGGGAAAGTCACGGGGAAGCTGAGGGGTTGAGCGTGAGCATAGATAGCAGGATTTATTGTCGTGAGAACTCGAGGGTTCGCTTCGCGGTGAATCTGTTACGTGATAGAGCGAAGGCTGGTGTGCTAACTGCTTTGACGCTTGCTGAGCGCACTACATTGACCTAGGAGAAGTATAAGGCTACTTCTTGATGGTTGTTCCAAGAAGTAAATGTTTTGGTGAAATTGTATGTTAGGTATCTTCCTAGTTAACTCGGTGCCTGCAGTTGTGATGTTGGATAGCGGGGCTACTCATTCGTTTGTGTCTCGCACGTGTAGCGAGCGTTTGGGCCGGGTAGTAGGAAGGTTAGTGTGTTCTCTTGTGGTTGAGGTGGCGGATAGTAGGACCTTGACGGTCACGGATGTGTATCGGGGATGCACGTTGGGAATCTCGGGCGTGAGATTTCCCATCGATTTAATTCCGATTGCGATGCGTGAACTGTGTGTGATCGTGGGCATGTATTGAATGGATACATTCGATGCGGGGATTGTTTGTCGTCACAAACGGGTGTGGGTTCGAACCCCAAGTGGGGGAGAACTGTTGGTCCCGGGAGACTCGCCGAGACGGACTTCGGCGATATGTTCAGCTGCGAGAGCTCGGAGATACCTTCAGCATAGTGGGCAGTGATTTCTAGCGTATGTGATAAATACGCGCGTTGAGGAAGAGACGAAGACTGCGGAGAACGTACCAGTTGTACGGGAGTTTGCTGATGTTTTTCCCAATGATCTACCTGGGGTACCTCCCGAGCGACACGTAGAGTTTCGTATCGATTTGGTTCCGGGTGCTGCTCCGGTAGCCAAGGCACCTTACCGCCTTGCTCCACCATAGATGAAGGAGTTGTACACTCAATTGCAGGAACTTCTTGAAAAGGAGTTCATCAGACCGAGTTGTTCACCGTGGGGAGTCCCGATTCTGTTTGTGAAAAAGAAGGACGGGTCCCAGCGAATGGGTATAGATTACCGTGAGTTGAATAAGCTTACGGTCAAGAATCGTTATCCTCTGCCCAGGATTGACGACTTGTTCGACCAGCTTCAGGGAGCCTCGTGGTTCTCTAAGATTGATTTGAGGTCGGGGTATCACCAGATGCGGGTGAGGAATGAAGATACTGAGAAAACGGCTTTTCGCTCACGATATGGCCATTATGAGTTTGTGGTGATGCCTTTCGGGCTCACCAATGCACCAGCAGCGTTCATGGATCTTATGAACAGGGTATGTAGCCCAATGTTGGATCGATCGGTGATTGTGTTCATCGACGATATTCTCATGTATTCGAAGACGAAAGAAGAGCACGAGATGCATTTGCGGGAAGTTTTAGAGGTTCTGAGGCGAGAAAAGCTTTATGCTAAGTTCTCCAAGTGCGAATTCTGGTTACGAGAGGTCCAATTCCTAGGACATGTCGTGAATCAGAACGGTATTATGGTCGATCCGGCCAAGTTTTCAGCGGTGATGCGGTGGGAAGTGCCGAAGACTCCCACCGAAGTACGAAGTTTTCTAGGGTTGGCAGGGTATTATCGGAGATTCATCCAAGATTTCTCCAAGATCGCGTTGCCCATGACCCGTTTGACGAAGAAGTCTGCTGCTTTTAGCTGGGGAGAAGAGCAGCAGAGGGCTTTTGAGGAGCTACGCAGACGATTATGCGAGGCTCCGCTGTTAACCTTGCCCGAGGGCATGGAAGACTTGGTGGTGTACTGAGACGCTTCACACGAAGGTCTGGGTGTCGTGCTTATGCAACGCGGCAAGGTTATAGCTTACGCTTCGAGGCAGCTGAAGCCTCATGAGGCGAACTATCCGACTCATGACCTAGAGTTGGGAGCAGTGATTTTTGCCTTAAAGATCTGGAGGCATTATTTATATGGCGTTAAGTGTACGATCTACACTGACCATAAGAGCCTCAAATACCTGATGGATCAGCAAAATCTGAATATGCGTCAGAGAAGGTGGCTCGACGTGGTCAAGAATTATGATTGTGAAATACTTTACCACCCCGGTAAAGCAAATGTGGTCGCCGACGCCCTTAGCCGACATCCGGTTGGCGAACCACTGAGGGGTTTGTGTCAGCGATTGACAGTTGTAGCACCTCTTCTTGAATCAATAGGTAGCGCCCAGGATGTGGCAATTCTGGAAGAGAATGCCAAACGCGAGAGAGTTTCGGGAGAAATCCCGAATTTTGTTCGTGATAGTCGAGGCTTAGTGACTCGGTACGGTAGAGTCTGGGTTCCCTTCACTGGTGGGAACCGACAGATACTGTTGGACAAGGCGCACAAGTCCAAGTTTTCGATTCATCCGGGAGCTACTAAGATGTATAGAGACCTACGAGAAGATTATTGGTGGCCCGACATGAAGAGGGATGTCGCCAAATGTGTTGAAGTGTGTTTGACCTGTCGAAAGGTCAAAGCAGAGCATCAACGACCGCATGGGAAGTTACAGCCGTTGGAGAGTGGACGTGGGAGCCCAAAACGGAGATGCGCGAAAACTATCCCGAGTTATTCGCCGGTCTAGACTTCGAGGACGAAGCCTAATCCAAGTGGGGGAGAGTTGTAAAGATCGTACCCCGGTATGTAATTTATTGCATTAATTATTTTCTTTCAAGTTCGATTTATCGTGGTTTCCGTTAACGGGGTTAGTCGAGTTGGGTCAAATCGTTAAGTATCGGAATTTTTTTGGTTAGTTGCGAGAGGTTGGTAAGTTGAGGGGATAATTGTGTCAAAGGGCCAAAAACCCTCATGGGTTCGGCCCATGCAGGAAGTAGCGAGACCCATGTTTGTCAATTGTTGTGGTGTTGGTGGCGTGAGGAGAAAGGCAAAAGAAAAGATACCTTGAATTGTTATGTTGGTGTCGTGAGAAGAAACCGAGAGGAAAGAATAGGCAAACCCTACGGCCGCTACCCCCCTTCCCTTTTGTCCTTGTCGTCGGCCGGAGAAAGGATGGACCACCGACCACCGCTACTGCTGCCGGCACTGCTGCTGCCGCCGGAGTTACGCCGGAGTCGAGGAAGGAGGGCGAGAGTGAGAGAGGGCTAGAGAACGTCGTCGTTTTGTCGCAAGGTAAGTCCTCATCCCCTTTTCCTTTTTCTTTTCTTTTCCGGCGAAGCAACCACCGTCGTACGCCGCCACTGTGGTGGTCGTGCGGGGGTGGTTGTGGTTATACGCGTTCGGGTGCGTGCGCGTTTGGACAGCCAAGAGAGTGAGAGACGGTGGTGCGAGAGGGTATCGGGGTTATGTTCGTGTGTGTGTGATCGCCGCCGACCACCCCCGCCGCCGGAGGCGGCAGGGGGGGTGGTGCACGGCTGTTTCCCATCTGGGTATGACCTGTTTCCAGTAAGTTTTAGGTTTCCCGGGGCTGTTTGGGTTAAGCTTTGACTTAATAGAATTATGATCATTTGTTATCATTTCATGTGAGTTGCTTAGTTTCTGTCCCTGTTTTGTATCGAGCTTAACTTCTGCTAGGAATGTCGGATTGGGATGAAACCAGTGCCAAAAGTTCCCATTCTAACTCTAGTAAGTTTCTTATGTTTTGCGGAAAAACCAGTTCGGAACGTAACTAGAGTCAAACTGCTGTTTCGTAATGGAAGGTGCTGTTTTTCGCTGTGCAGTTAACCAGTTTTGTAAAATCCATAATAAATTGTAGAAAAATCGTTAGAGCACGTGCGATATGTCCCTGGAACCCTAAGACATGGGACTTTGTGTTTATAGAAAAATATTTCTGGTTTAATCAGTTTTTGAGGGGTTAAACAGGTCCCAAACAGACCTGCGTGTTGAGTGTAAAAACTGGAAATTATGCGTTTTAAAGCTAGTAGTCGTGGCCTTGGTTTGGGGGCGTCATTTTGATAATTGTTAACGTTTGTTTAGGTGGAAAAAAAAGGTGATTGGGTGTTGGTCGGTTCGCGTTGCGGTTAAGGCTATAAGTTTGCGTTCGAGGTGAGTTCTCTCACTATATAGGATGAGGATTATATCTGTGTTACTATGGTTGTATGTAATGATTATGACTGTCTGTTGATATTGTTGTGGTATGGAATACTTATGTATTTGTGTGTATATATTAGACTGTGTTGATGTGCTTCTTGATGGTGGTTCCAAGTAGCGTAATGTTTATTTTATATCTTCTTGAGGGTTGTTCCAAGAAGCTTGAGGCCGCTCCTTGATGGTGGTTTCAAGGAGTGTGTGTTTTAGTTTATCATGGTGTGATTATGTCTTCTTGATGGTGGTTCCAAGGAGCATAATGTTTATTATTATTTGTGATTATGTCTTCTTGATGGTGGTTCCAAGGAGCATAATGTTTATTATTATTTGTGATTATGTCTTCTTGATGGTGGTTCCAAGGAGCATAATGTTTATTATTATTTGTGATTATGTCTTCTTGATGGTGGTTCCAAGGAGCATAATGTTTATTATTATTTGTGATATGTTTTCTTGATGGATGTTCCAAGAAATGTATGTGTCGGTATGTTAAAGGTGATGCCGATATAATTGCGATCCTATGTAAGGATTGAATTCACTAAGCTTCGTGCTTACCCCTTCCCAAATTCTTATGATCTCAGGTGCGAGTAGCAGTCGAGCGTGACAGTACACACGGGCGCAAGGCGAAGATAGTTTGGTTTGATTTTTAATAAATGGGGTTGATTTATATACTTTTCCGCTGCTTAAACTTGGTTGACGATTTTAATTAACGATGTTATTCCTTATTGTAACGTGATTCGTTAACTCTTGGTTTGATTATAATGAAATGAATGGTTTTAAAAATTTTAAATTCCTTGTAATTTTTGGGACGTTACAATTCATGATGAATAATATGTACATGCATGATGAATAATATGTATATGTATGATGACTGTTATGGTATAAATTAATAATTATGATAAATAATACACTAATATAAATACTAGAGAGTTATTGTATATATGTAATCATTCATAAATATTCATGATGAATAATGTGTATAATTATGATGAATGTTATAGTGAAAATGTATATTAATGACGAATATCATATTGATCTATGAATGTTGAAAAGTTGTTGTACACACGTAAACATATATAAATATTCATGATCAATAATATGTATTTTCAGGATGAATGTTATAGTGAAAGTTTATATTACTGACGAATATCATGCTGATGTTTGAATGTAGAAAAGTTGTTGTATACATGTGAAAATATATAAATATTCATGATGAATAATATGTATATTCATGATTAATATTATAATGAAAATGTATATTGATGAATGTCATAGTAATATATGAATACCAAAGGTTTGTTGAATACACATGAAAATACATAACTATGCATGATGAATTTTATACCAAGCTGTATATTCATGATGCATATCATACCAATTTATGAATATTAAAGAGTTATCGTGAACATATAAACGTGCAAAAATATTCATGATGAATCACATAGATATACCATTTCATGTAAAAAACGGTAAAAAAACTATAACGAGAAAGATGTCAAATTGAGGAAAATGAATATTAGTTATTTTTAAGATAATTTAGTTTAAAAATTAAGGGGGTAAAAATTTTCTGAAAAAAAATAAAAATTTAAATATGTTAGCGTCTATTCAAATTTTCTTTTTTGTTGTTAATCAATTCTTAACTAACCCGTTTTAACAATTGATCAATTTTATAAATTTTGATCAATGGTCGTGATTGGCTTTCATGTTCGTAATGATAATGTACTCCTAGCTCTCTCTCTCTCTCTCTCTCTCTCTCTATATATATATATATATATATATATAGGGGTGAGTTCAAATGAAAAACTCATTTTCAATTGTGAACATGAGGACAAGTCACAACCATTGATCAAGATTTAGAAAACTAATCAATGGTTAAAACTTAATGAAACCAATTAAGAAGTGATCAGGGACAAATATGGAAATTTGAATCAGCGTCTACCCCATCTTTGACTTTTTATTTTCTTTTTTAATTAAAAAACTTTTACCCCCTTAAAGTTTAAAATAAATTATCTTAAAAATTACTAATATTTTAATCAAACAAATTACATCAAAAAAACGAGAATTTCGTGCTCTTCGATATGACATCCACCTCGATATAGTTTTTTCTTCATTTTAACCGTTTTTACGTGAAATGCTATGTATGTGTTATATTCAGTATGAATATGTATGGACGTTTCCTGCTGCCCATATTCAGTATGAATAACATAGGGGAACGTTCATTCACTATTCATGACGAATAACACAGTATTCAAAATGAATAATACAATATTCAGAATGAATAATACGCGAATTCCTGATTCATGTATTATTAAACATGAATCATGTATTATTCACCTTGAATGTTGTATTATTCATCCTGAATGATACATTATTCATGATGAATAATATATGAATGACCCGTGAAGGTGTGAACACATGACGCACTCTCTTTTGTTTTTCGATTCACAACCGAGATTTGGTTTTATTCTTTATGAATATGTATGCACATCTCCAGGTGTCCACATTCAGTATGAATAATAAAGGTGAACGTTCATTCACTATTCATGATGAATAATACAATATTCAGGATGAATAATACAGTATTCAGGATGAATTATATAACATTCAGGATGAATAATACACAAATTCATGAATCGTGTATTATTCACCTTGAATGATGTATTATTCATACTGAATGATACATTATTCATGAAGAATAATACATGAGTGACCCGTGAAGGTGTGGAGACGTGACGCACTCTCTTTCGTTCCTCGTTTCACAATCGAAACTCGATAGGTTCCCGATTAATCTCGATGGGTGTTGGGTTACGGTAATGAATAACACGATGTCTTAGGACGTTGAAGAAAGTGTTGTAGAAGGTGATGTCGAGTTACGGACTTACGGTGTCGAGATGTTGTAAATACTTGAACGTACATAAATATTCATAATAAATATAACACATATATGACATTTCACGTAAAAACGGTTAAAACAACAAAAAAACTATATCGAGATGGATGTCATATCGAAGAGCACAAAATTCTCGTTTTTGATGTAATTTGTTTGATTAAAATATTAGTAATTTTTAAGATATTTTATTTTAAACTTTAAAGGAGGTAAAAGTTTTTAATTAAAAAAGAAAATAAAAAGTCAAATATGGTAGGCGTGTGTTTAAATTATCTTCCATTTTACCCCTAACCACCTTAATTAATACTTTCAATTAAAAACTCTATTTAATATGAGTAATTGGATCAATAGAGATGGAAGGACCAAGATTCGTCCTCACGTTCACAATTGAATTTGACTCCACATTTGAACTTTCCTATATATATATATATATATATATATATACTAGCAGTGAACCCGTGCAATGCACCGGGTGAGTAAGGTGTGAAAGTAATTTTAAATGGACAATAAAAAGCCCTTAGCGTGTAGCTTTGTTCGCAAAGGGGAGTGTCAACTTTGCTCAAATGCTCAAGTTCAAGTTTGTATCTTGGAAACAAACTTGAATCCCTCCCATAGCTTCAATCGCCGAGTTCGCTCTAAAAATGGGAGTGGGTTCCTTGTGGGCTCGGGCGACTGGAAAAGGTAAATTTTGATGTAATTCTTCACTAAAACGCTATTTATAGAGAAAATGTATATTTATTGAACATTAGAAGGGACAAAAGCAAGAGGACCTTAGAAAAGAACTCCTTTTGAGGAGATATGCAAAATTTCTCAAATTTATGCGGATGCTCCACGGGATATTGAAGAGTTTACTATATTTTTAAAAAACCAAATAGATTCCTAAGATGCATTCTGAAATAGACAAGTTTATGCAAATATTACACTATTACATACGGAGTCGAGAGTAAAAATTAAAGAAAATTGAAGAAAAACACTTTACTTTTTATGACTTAGTAGTATGCAAATTCAAATGTCTACATTTGTTTACCAATCTATCCCTCGGAAATACTTCCCCATCAGAAGTCAAATAGATCTTGCAAGCCACAATATCATTTTACTTGCAAAATAACCTTCAAAAAGTTCCACCTGCTCATGTCTGTTACAAAAGTAATAGCATATCTCCAACATATATAAAACACTTTTAGAAGAAATAAATAGCGACCTACAAAGCCTCTATCTGCAAGGAATAATGCCCAACTCCAATAGAAATACACCCAAGTTGATTACATAAAAATTATATGAAATATTAGAGAGCTAAAATATTTGAATGAATATAAAACGATAATTGGGATGAATTCTGTAAGACAATTATTTGAATAGAATTAGTAAATGATGTAAACTGAAATATTGAAATCAGAAGAAGTACATGAATAGGCTTAATTTGTCTGAGATACACCAAAGAGAAGTATTTACTATTGCTGACAGTTTAAAAGACCAGGCTTGAAGCATATTGATAGATATTTTCAATAAAAAAAATCCACAAATGCTACAATCAATCTCTATTAGTATTAAGAATGTAGGAGAACAAACAAATCGAGAGACCATTACGCTGGTATTGGGAAAAAGACCCACCAAAAGCAAACATCACTTAATTGGCATTAACCATGGTATTGTTACTCTATAATTAAAGATGCTTATGAGAACCGGAGGTTCAACAGTTCAAGGTTGTCAATTGTCGTCTCTTTTCTTGTGTTGTAAAATTGACATATATGAATACGAGAAATAGAAACGTATTTCGAAGCCCAACATATTAAAAACATAAAGTATGTTATCACAACACAAGAAGTAGTATATTGAGAATAATCTTACCAGGCTAGGGACATGTGTAGACAATAGTTTCGAGCACAACTTAGGAAGTCGTTATCAATAAGCATTGTTATGCCTGCTGCAACAAATGTAAACATAGATGTAATCTGCATTTCAAAAATAAACTCATATAAAAAATATCTCAAGATCTTGAGTTCAAATAAAAACACAAAACTTAATAAGATAATATAAATCAGTGAACTTTGTACATAAAACAAATTCTAATAAGATGTAAACCAATCCTATTCAAACAACGTGAAGAGAAAAATCATGGAGATTTGCCATATATTTTCTAGCACCATCATATAAGAAGCTAGAAAAAAAGAAAAGAAAAAAAACAAAATATAAAGGAACAAAGAAGTGACCCACAACTTCTATAACAGTGATGTTTATGGATCAAATGTCAAAGCATGTGCTTCCCAGATGATGAGTTACTTAAGCTAGAAAGGATGTCAACTTGAAAGTTCATAAATATGTAAAAAGAATGTCACTTTTACCCTTGGATTCCCCATTAGGAGCAGTAGGTTGGGTAAACATGGATGATTTGAACTTTTTAAGTTTGGCTAGCACCTACAGGAGAACAAATTATAGCGTAAACTAATCAAATTAGATGGTTCTAGAAGATATTAGTAACTTATAAAGCCACTACTATTTGGAAAAAGTGTCATCCTTCAGGACTTAGTAAGATAGGCAATGCCACAACAACGCCTCCAAATAATGGTAGCTCTATCGCAAAGGCAACACTTGTTATGATGTAAGATGTGTTTAAACATCACTCTACTATACTCTTATGCCCGATTAGCCAAGAAAGGCAACCCTTTGATGCAAAAGATAGGGTTCGGCTCCAAGCACAACCCACATGCTCCTAAAAAACATGAGTCACCTATTTTCTTTATTTTTTTCCTCCTTTTCCTCATTTGCTTACTGTTTGCTAGTTTGGGTTATTATTGTTTTCCTTTTCGCTCATACTTTTGCGTAAGAAATGAATATTCAGGGAAACAACCGCTCTACCCTCTGGGATAGAGATCACGTCTGCATACATCCAACGTCTCCCAGAGCCTACTTTCGAGAAAGACATACTGGTTTGTTTGGTTTGGTATGATGGTCATGGGACTATCACGCCCTGTTTCTCCCAAGGTACACACATAACAGAAAATAAGATAAAGGGTGTAGTGGTACTTCCATGACTTACATCTTCTTCATTGGCCATATGTCCCACCAAACCACATAAGATTAAGGGGTTGTTTGTTTTTGAAAAAATACCTCTTTAAGTCTGAAAATTAAGAGGTTTTCAGATTTAAGAGTGTTTGTTTTATTTTTAGAAAAAAGTCTGAAAACCTCTTAATGTCCTCTGAAATTTTAGAGGTGCAGCATCCACTTAATTCCTCTTTTTTTAAGGATTCAGTTTCTTCTATCTCCTCCTCAATTGAATGCATGGTTGACGGGTATGGATGTGTGTGTTATCAAATAGTGGTCTCTTTCAAGTTGGAATTTTAAAACATAATATTTTTATTCAATTAAGATGTTTATCATTTTATAAAAACAGTCTTAATATTTCAGATTTCAACACCACCTTTTACTTTTTAGATGTAAAATCAGATTTCGGACTTCAGACCTCTTAAAAAACAAACAGCAACTAAGTGGCTTGTTTGGCAACTGCTGCTGCTGCCATTTCTGGTAGCTGCTACCAACTTGATTTATTATCAAAAACACTTCAGAAATAGAATAAAATAATCTAAAGGAACCCCACACGGTATGTTAAAAACATGAAACAATGTTTAATAACTTGAAGATAAGAGATAACATCTTTAAAAGACATATAATAGTATATACGGAAATAATATTTATAGCAAGTCCAAATATCGGCACCTCTTAAAAAACAAACCGCACCAAAATCAAAACAGTATATCGCACACAGAATCAGTAGGAAGCAATTGCATTGTGATTCATTCCTAAAAAGATTACAAACATCAAATTAGAAAAAACAAAAGGACTTGCAATCCACTCCCTCAAAGTTTGGTGGTAAAATCGACAACTCGTTCAACAAAACGAACCAGATAAATCAGAGAGTAAAGGGAAAACCTGATCAACCGCAACCATATTTAGCTTCATTGAATCCATAGCCGTGATGAAATTCTGCACACATTCAATTTTGTTTCAAATTAATCTCTCCTTTTTACGAATATTCAGCAAAACTGTTTAGGGTTTATTTTGCTTCTTTTATCTACTCATTAAATACTTCAAATCAAAAGCTACCAATAAATAAGGGGAAATGAGGGGAAGGTTGATGAAGAACATACCCAAATTAGGTAGTCAGGAAGCGATGGAGATTGGAGAAGCAGGTTGCCCAATTGAACTTTAGAGATGGAAATAACTCCGGTGGTCTCACTCTTTCTCCGTCTCACACAGTTTATATACACCGTTTCCGTAGAAGGAAGCGTATGAAATCTTCAGGAAGAAAGGTATGGTATATGGTATGGTATGAGACATGGTTGACGAAGAAAGGTATGGTATGGTATGAGACGTGAAGGTAGCATGGCTTGTGTACTCTAGGTATGGTATGGGCCTGTACTTTTGTGTTATGGATTGAGTACCGTAGGTATGGTATGGGCTGGTCCTTTGGGGTTGTGTAAGATAAAAGGTTTCAACTTGTACATGATGCATATCAAGTTGTAATTAAGAGATTTTGAAGTTTTATGCATAAAATGATGGTACCATGTGCTTAAAGACTTGTAATTAAGACTTTAGGTGTATATGCTTATATATGTAGTATATATATATATATAGAGGTGGGTTGAAACGAGAACGTTAACTGTTTACGAGAACGGCCGACCATGTACAAAATCACTAGTGATTCACAGTACAAACCGCGGGACAAACCGCGCGCTTTGCAAACCGCGGGACAAACCGCGCATGTCCAGAATTTTAATCACATATGATTTTGTATGTGAATCACCAGTGATTTTGTACATGGTCGACCGTTCTCGTAAATAGTTATCGTTCTCGTTTGAACCTTCCTATATATATATATATATATATATATATATATATATAGAGAGAGAGAGAGAGAGAGAGAGAGAGAGAGATAATAAATTGTAACCATTAAATGTGTGTAACCCGTGTAACCCGTCGATTTCATAGGTTTTTTTGATGATTTTTTTTATGGAATTGTTTATTTTGATGAAATTATTTCATATCATTCATTTTTGATTAATTTTTTTATGAAGTTTGTAGTTTCATAGGTTTTTTTATTTTTATGAAACTGTTCATATATTTTCGTTTTCACCTATGAAACTACAAATTTCATAAAAAAAATTCATCAAGAAATGAATGATATGAAATAATTTCATCAAAATAAACAATTCCATAAAAAAATTCATCAAAAAAACCTATGAAATCGACGGTTTACACGGGTTACACACATTTAATGGTTACAATTTAGTAGGACTCTCTCTCTCTCTCTCTATATATATATATATATATATAGGTATATATATATATATATATATATATATATATATGAAGATTAAAATTGCAGCCGGTTACATACATATATATATAACTTGAGAAGGGAGACTTTGTGTTGCATACCTGCGTAACCCTAAATCTACAAATATTAATTTAAAGACCATTAGGTTGCCATCTCCATAAACCTTCCTGCATTTTTCTTATATAAATGCATCTATCTCTATTCTCTAATATTTTAACCTATATTCCTCCCTCTACTTTACCACCCTTGTTCAATGGCTTTTCTACATATCTCACTTTTTCTGCTCTTCACTTCCATCGGTAATTAATTATCACATATTAATCTTTGTTCTTCACTTCCATTTTCCTCTTGATATAACATCTTCTGGTTTAATCTTTCTTGCAGGAGTTAATGCAGTCCTTTTCACGTTAGAAAACCGATGCAACAAAACCATATGGCCAGGGATCCAAGCTTCCACGGGTCAACCCCAACTCATGGAAGGCGGACTCGAACTAAAACCGCAACAATCAAGAAACGTGACCACCCCAAAAGGATGGTCAGGCCGTTTCTGGGGTCGAACTGGATGCAAATTCAACGTTTACGGTGAAGGAACCTGTTCCACAGGCGACTGTGGAACCGGTTTATACTGCAATGGCGAAAGTGGTGAACCACCAGCGTCCTTAGCGGAGTTCACCCTCGACAGCCCAGTGGATTTCTACGATGTGAGCCTCTTGGATGGTTTCAACGTGCCAATATCCATATTCCCGTTTGGTGGTTCGGGCATTTGTCCTAGTATAAGGTGTGACACGAACTTGAACAGGTATTGCCCACATAATCTGCAGGTTCGAGGGGATGGTGGGGAGGTTGTGGCGTGCAAGAGTGCGTGCACGGCGTTTCAGACGCCGGAGTATTGTTGCACTGGGCCGTTTCAGAATCCGAACCGATGTAAGCCGACTAGGTACTCGCAGTATTTCAAACGGGCTTGTCCTACTGCGTACACTTTTGCTTATGACGACCCAGCGAGTACTCATACGTGCCGAGAAACAAACTACTTGATCACATTTTGTTAATTTACGTATGTGTCTAGTTTAGTTGATCATATTTTGTTAATTTCGTTACAAACACGTATCGTCTCTAATTCGACGATCAATCGTTGTTAAGATTTGCAGTAATAAATGAAAGATGTTTTTTGGCTGCTACTTGTGGCTACTGATTTCAATTGAGTCGTCTCATTATTTATATATCTAGGAAGAATTAAATTGATAAACTTGTTCGATTCTTTGAGAACCCAAGAACTAATTATTTGTTCCTAGGTTTTCATAATACCACAATCCTCACCTGCTCCTATTCTCAAATTTCTAAGTATTTGGGGAATCTTTTAATTCTTAAAATGTAAAACGGTGTAGTGCATCTTCAACAGCTATGCTAAAATAGAAAAAGAAAGATTTAGCAATTTTTTGCTCCAACAACTATGCTATCTTAAATTGCTAAAATAGAGAAAAGATGAGAGAGAAGGTAAAACTCTTCAAATTTGGAGAAATTTTCTTGTATGCTAAAATTAGGGAAAAGAAGAAAGAGAAATAATAATTTTTTTCTTTCCACCAATAAAAAACATTTGAATTAAAAGGTTAAGTAGAGAGAAAAATAATATTTTATTAATATATTGATTATTTTAATTAATACTACAATCTCTAAAATAGCATAGCTGTTGGAGTTGAAAACAAACTTTTTTAGAGATTTTGACTTTTAAACTCTAATTAGAAGAAAAAAAAATATGGCATAGTTGTTGGAGATGTTCTTAAAACATTATTTTAAACTTTTGTATAACAAATGGATCTTGCAGAGCAATATCAATATCATCAATTTACTTACAACGATGACGAATGGCACATAGCAACTTCTAACCTGGAATTTTATTATAAAGGGAAATACTGCAATATTCAATCACATCCAAGAAAGGAAATTGTCATATCCGAGGACGGACATAGTACACTTTTAGCCGGTAGAGGGTCAAGAAAATCTCCAAAAAGGGAGAACAAGGGAACCCAGATCAATAGTTGGATCTAAAAAGTTGATGTCCCCCTATTAATATTATCATAGATTTTGTTTTTGAAAATTGTAACCACCACTATTATTCACAACACTTAGATCAAAGGGAAAAGTTTACTGTTTGGAATGATTAAGTCATTGGACAATTTTTTATAACAAATAAGTCATTGGACTTTCTGAATCCATGTGTGATCATAGTCCATGAACAAATGAAGTCAAAAGACATAGCAGAGCAGAGGATAAACCAATGTGAGGCTTACGAAATACAGAAACATATGTTTTCCAGGTTTGCATGCTTTTATTCTTCCATTAACACCAACTCACCTTTAATTTCAATAGTGGCTTCATCTTCAAAACTGACATTCTAAAATTAAATTTTCCCATTTCAGACTATCAGGGAAATGAGAAACTGAATTGTATCAAGTGAATGAAAGGATTACAATGAGACACCTACTTATACTACTGAATACAAATATGGGGAAGAAATGAGCAATGACGATGGATCCATCAGGGTTAGGCATCCATTAACGAGCAGAAACGACGACAATATTGCTCGGGATCCATAAATGGTAGCGATCAGAGCAACAACGATGGTAACAAACAAACGTTGGAGCTGGACATCCATAACCATATCAGATGAATCTGCTGAAAACAGATTGCAAACTTTATATATTGACAAACATTGAAAAACTCATCTCTCAGACATTACATCAAACAGTTGGCACGCGATACTGATAATAAAAAGAATTTCCTCGATTCTTCCGGATAGCAAAAAGAATTTCAAAGTGTCGAATGGAGTTCCTGTACTCTAGCATGTCCTCGATCTCTTTGAGCAGTTCTTTAGCTAGGTACTTTCTCAGATTCATGATCTTTTCGGACGTGTCTTTCTCTTCTTCAGCAACTATTCTTCTCAGCACTTGACGAATTTTCATTAATGTTCCTTCACTGAATTTGTGTAGCTCACTAACTCTCATGAAGCGCTTTTCTTCTTTCTCATTCAGGTACACGATTCCGGTCTCTGGCTTTGACACAAGAGTATGTATCTGCAAGTCTTCAAGTTATGGTATGTTCAGATTGGGCTTGAGCAGATTAACACTCCTCTGGTTGCTTTCAATACCCATTTGAAAGTCATTGATGTACGATAAAGTAATGGTGCACTTCATAAATTGTTTGATCGTTTCGAGAGCTTTAGTGACTGGAAGCGGTCTGATTGTTCGGGTTCTCAACTCACGCAGGATAAATGGAAAGTCTTTCAAGTTCAGATTTCTGAAGTCTGCCTCTGAAAAGACCCATTCTTTACCATCTTCTCTTCTGACAGTGAACACGGGGAACCACACCTTCAAGACTTTGTCAGAAACTACGTCGACGATCTCTGTAATCCGCTGATTAGTCTTGACTTCATTCACCATTCGACTCCTCTTCATTACTTCCAAATATTGAGTTCGAACTGGTTTTTCCATGTCGGATACCCCGTAGCACATGACCGGGTCCAGAGGTCTAATCCAGTGCACGAATATTTTCTTTTGAGATTCTTCAAGATAAGGTACCAAAATCCGGACTCTCTCCCAACGTACCAGTTGGTTAGGTTGAGGTTGAGCCATTTCTGGTTGTGGGATTCGTATCTCAGAAGAAGTTCCTGCGGTCTCTTGTTCCATCTGCTGATTAGTTTGTGATACTTGTTCACTCTGAAGAAGGAATTGATCATAGTCATCGTCATCCATTGCTTCTTCATCTGAGTAGTGCCATAATAAATCTATCTCTGATCGAATAGCTACTATGGCTTTCTCATTCCATAGTCTTTCTGTCTCTAGATCAATCTCAGACTCTCCATCAATGAATTCCAGATCTGCTCTTTCCGGAACTGTCAGCATTAAGATCTCGTCTGATTCTCCCCCAGGCTTTTCAATCGTTGGGTTTGCAGACTGTGGCACATGTACTTCTCTGACCGGTGACGCTAACTCCATGTCTTGGACCATATTCCGATCTGAACTTTGGTTAAGTGTCTCTGTACCAGCTGGAGTTTCAGTTATTACCTTTGTGATTGTGGTTGTCAGCTCGGTTATTCTTTGGCGCTTCTCAAACTCATGTTGATCAGGATCATCTTGATCATCATGTCTGCGCTTCAAACCTTGTACCTGACCTTTACACGTCGATTCAAGGCTGGCAACCCTCTCGGATAGAGTAGAAAGGGTGCGTTGAACGTTTTCGAGAGTGGTGTTAAGGTTGTCAAGTTTGACATTTATCTGGGTTTGTGTATCAGGTTGAGTGGGTGGGTTTGGACCTTGAGAGCGGAGGAGACTCACAATATCAGCTTCTGTTGAAGTATCAGTATAGGCTTGGGACATAAGCTTGTCTAGAAGAGCAGCTTTGAGATCGTCGATGCTCATGTCCTGTGGGGTTGGCTTAGGTTGCGGAGGTGGAATCGGTGCTTGGGATGGTGACTCGGTCAGGACTTCTTTCCCTTTGATTGAGCGTTTAATGAAATCCATTTCCACCTGCAATTTATTTAAGAACTCGGTTTGGATAGCCTTTAAGGCGCCATCCAGATGCTCGGAGACGAACTCCGGGACACTAACACCTGGCTCACGTAGAATGCCATTTGTAGTAACAACGGTGGAGTGCATCGCTGTACCGTCTGTGCTCACCAATGGCATGATAGTAGCCGTGGCAGGACTTCCACCCAGTCCTCGTAATCCACCAAGCGGTAGACTTGTTCTGGTCGAGTCACAGAGAGTCTCGACGGTAGCCGCAGTAATGTTTTGTGTCCTAGCCGAAGAAAGTATAGTCTTATGTGGCTCTAGACTCGATAGTGCGTTGAAAGAAGTCGAGAACTGGGGAAGGAGTTCTCTTGTTTCAACACCGAAACTCTCCAAGTGAGAGACCGGTGGAAGTTGCACTACGTCCCCGTGTGAAAATGAAACAGAAGTCTTTTGAGAGACTTCTGAGTGGTTGGGGAGGGTGTGCGAATGCGTCGCTAGGTCCACAATGTCTTTTTCAATATCATATCCCAACGAATGAGAGGGGGTAGTTTATGTGGCTACCTGGCTTCAAGGAGGCTGGTTGGGGTCAATCTGTGAAGATTGCCTCTTCGCTCGATATCTTTCATTGTTTTGTTTGCTCCTTCTTTCCCTCACTCGCTCACTTTCATTTGTATTTTCAACTTGAACTCCCTCCGTTCTACTAATCTCTCCAGACATGGCTTCGTGTTCGGTATGGGCTCAAGACGAAATTGGTCGTCGGTTTGATCACCAAGTCAGTTGACTCATCATCTGATCCAGAGGACCCTGAGTCAGAACCGGACTCAGAACCAGATTCAGATCCGGATTCTGATCCCGACTCTGAACCATAGCCAGATCCAGAGACAGAGCCGGATTCGGAACCCGATTCAGTACTTGATGATGAGGCGAGTTCTTCCTTTGCAGCCACACGTGTATTATCTATCACATGCACATCATGTATGTTGGGTTATTGACCAGCATCTTCCTAAATCGAAACGTGGCGCTGGCTGCTACGCTATAAGGAAATAAGTTGCGCCTTCTCCACCAGCAATTGCTTTTGGCGTAGTGGTAAGCACTTAGATCCTAACATGTGGTATCAGAGCAGGTCACGGGTTCGAATCCCATGGAGTGCATTTAAATGCCAAAGGCATGCTGCGCAGCCATTGACTTCTAGCGAAGCTCTTGTTAGTGCTGGCAGATGCTGGGGGGGGGGGGGGGGGGTTGTTGGGTCATTGACCAGCATCTTTCTAAATCGAAACGTGGCGCTGGCTGCTACGCTATAAGGAAATAAGTTACGCCTTCTCCACCAGCAATTGCTTTTGGCGTAGTGGTAAGCGCTTAGATCCTAACAATGTAGGTTTGGGTCATCATCCTAGATCTGCGAGGATGTGTGGGGTTGGGTGGCTGGGCGACGAGACGTGCTAGCTCCGCGTATTAATTTTTCGGCACCTCTTGCGTATGTTCCCCTCACTATATTTTATCTCATCACACCCTGTCCGGGAGCCCCTACTCTCCGGGCCCTACCTCCGCGTGTTCTGGGACCCTCACGTCACTCGGGTCGCGCTCCTTGGGCAGGTCCTGCCGGATCTGGTTGGACCATCAGAGCGACTAAGTTGTGCTCTCTCCTATAGGCTTCTACACTAGGTGCCGATTGATTAGCGAGAGCTAGCAGTCCTTCAGGGATTACCATTTGGATTAAGCGTGCAATTTCTTGTTTATTCTAGTCATTCGGGTTGAAGGACATACCTCATGTGCAGAGCGGCGTGGGATTTTCGGGTATGCGTCTAGGAAGTAGGCGACAATGAGTTGTAGGAATCGCGGGAACGGAAGGCACGTCAGTCTCTTGCCTCCCTCCTTTGCTGTAACTTTCCGGATTAGCTCGTACCAGATGAGCGAGGCGTAATCCGTGTGTCGATGGTACGCAACACCGTGGATAAGTCTGAGTAGGTTGGTGTTGGTTTGGTCGATGCCCTTCGTTATTGCAGACAAGCAACGATTGAGTATGGTAAAGAGTGTGTACCATACCGGCGTCAGATGGGCACGAGTGAAATGGGACGGATGAGTGAGCTCCTTGACGTATCCAAGTGCATGCATATCTTGGCATAGAGTGGCATCCGTGACAAAATGCAACACCCTCGAATTTGGAATGAGCAACTAATTTAAAAATTCAATAAAATACCCAAAGTAAATATAATTACTTCTACAATTCATTCCTTAAAATACCTCGGAATTTAAAACATTATAATTCCCACCATAAATTACTTAAACGGGTGTTACTCAACACAACACAAGTTGCAAGCCCCATATAAGTGCGGAAGACTTCACCAATCTAAATCACCTCTCGAGCACAATACTAGCACACGACCTTTCCCACGCGTCACTAGAACTACTCCCAACCTGAGACCTGTTGCACATGCCGGCAAATAAAAAGGGTTAGGCTAACGCCTAGTGAGTTCAAGAGTTTATAGCATGATTTATATAATTTGTAGAAAGAAGGTTTGCGACATAAATCATGATTCTCAAAAGAGTTTATGAAAGGATGTAAACGACTCGTTTTCCAACGCACACAAAATCCATGAGAAATATTTCTCAAAAGGTATAAAGCGCTTTCTAAAATGAATTCCAAACCCAACTCACTCAAAACGTATTTGGACATAAATAACCCAAGGAAATACAAACGTGGACAAAACTCCATTATTCCAAAACATCCAATAAGTATGAAACATAGAACCCTGCCAATAACCATGAATACAGTTCGTATAAATAAAGTACGTCACCGAAAATATGGATAAAAACATATACCCAAAACCACACCTTTCGGTGACGGGGGAGACCCGATTCCATCGAAAGTGACGGGCACACAAAGTTAAGTCACTCGTGATGTTACTGGATTACACCTCAAGCCCCGACCTTAGTTCCCATGCCATAAAGACATCACAACCTCAAGCCATAAATAGATTGCCTTTATTGCATACCCCGTAGAGTTACACCTCAAGGACTTACAGGCGACCTTATTGCATATCCAGTCTAGACGAGTTACACCTCAAGGACTTCAATGTCTCTTATTGCCTACTCGCTAGTGGCCCCCACGACCTACACATATAACCATGCGTTCCCATAGTCTGCTCCTCGTGCACAAAGAGACAGACCATCAAATAAAGACTGACTCATATGCCTATGGATCCAATGCAACACAGTCTACCAAACATGCTCAACCCGGAATGATTAAAACACCCACGCATGTAAATATCAATAATGAGCAATAAAATGCATCAAGTTGCAATAAATGCAAACCATAAATAAGACTCCACATTACCATTTAAAACCGGACAAATGTCCCCAAGCTTTCTCAAAGACAAACCCGAGCAAAATGCTCCAAACTCATTAGACCCATATATAACGGCCATCATCGCATAAAATAAGTTTAAACATTGTTTAGGTAAACAAGTACCACAAAATCGTTATTAACCCAAAAACCGACATGGTTAAACAAAAGGGTTTTCCCAAAAGGACTCACACCTTTAAACCATCAAAATGACCCTTGGCACTAATTTGTGCATTTTCCCAAATAGTTTATAAAATCAATTACACTACATGATTAAACCGTTAAATAAACATTATTTTGAGTGATTAATCATTTAAGGACATATTACTATTTCTACACATCAAATATCCCAAAAATCCTAAATATTGGCGTTTTACAACATTTATGAAGATAAATACTTCAAAAGGGTTAAACTAACCAAGTACCTCAACAATTGGTATTTTCAAGTAAAACACACAAATATTTGGAAAATACTATTTTTGGCATGTACAAAGTTTTCACAAATCAACTTGAACTCACCTTGCTAGATTTAGGCTAAATCTAGAATTTCCCCAAACGTAAGCTCCTTTGACGAAGTTTGCATCCTCAAGCCAAAACCTCCAAAAACCTAAATTCATAACTTCCAACCATGAGTACATATTCAACACTTTAAAACCATTCCCCAAACATCTTATAACAAAATCTCCAATTTGACCAAAAACCCCAATATTAACCTAACTTCTCCAAAATCATCCAAACCGAAATTGGAGAAAGAAAACACTAGGAGATCATCAATGGAACATTTATAACTCATATAAAAGTATAGAAGCTAGGAGGATGAACTCACCACTTAGGTTTTGATGAAAACCTAGAAAACCCCAAAAATCTCTAAAATGTTGTGGATGAAACTTGCTCTTGCATCACCACCAAACACCCTTGAATAATCCAATGATCTTCCAAACTATTTCTAGATCCTTGAAGATCTCTAAAAAACGGAACCATAGCAAGTTGAATCATCAAAATCGGAGTTGAAATGAGAGAGATATGAAGAAATGAAGTTTGAGGGATGAAATTCGTATTTGACAGCAACCAGGTACCCGTCCGCGACAATGACATGCGGCAATGACATGGTCATTGTCGCTGGTCATAGTCGCACAAGGTGTACCGTAGGTTGTACCCTTTTCGCGACAATGACACGCGACAGTGACACGGTCATTGTCGCTGGTCATAATCGCACAAAGTGTACCGAAACTGTTTTGGCCATAACTTCTTCGTTATAACTCCGATTTCGCTCCGGAAAGAACCGTTGGACTCGTATTCGAATTCCTCATCTAACAAGACCGTAAAATCTAAGATTTAACCCAAAATCTTACCTTTCATGTTTTTCTTAAAAGATCGGTTTCTCACTGATTCGAAATTATGTTTATCCGAAAATTACGGGTGTTACAATCCTCCCAACCTTAGGATGATTTCGTCCTCGAAATCTAAAATCCTTTACAACTCAAGGCTAACCGACTCAATGCTGACTATAATTTATCAGTTCCTAATTGGAATATAAATTTCCACTATACAGTCTATTAAGACAAGTCCTCGAACAAATTCTTACCAACAAAGCCCATTCAAGTACACTGTACTTATGTCCGGGAGAACACTCTAACCACCGGAATAACTCCTAGTCAGGCGACTTCGGTTGTCTCCCATCCTTAGATGTTACATACATCCCGATCATACCACATTTACATGTTCTTAAGTTTTCTCTTCAAACCAACCCAACGTTCAATCATTACCAACATCAATCAAAACTTCAGAATTCCCAACCAATCCCGCTAATGAACTAATATTTACTTTCAGCGGATTCCATCAATTTTAACACAAACGGCCATCACTGACCTATCAGCTACACAATCCCAAGGATGTGTCCAATTATCAACCACCAAGTCGACAGTCTCTCTTACCACACAAGCAAAGTCATTTCCCTAAATCCTCTTATCACAAAAGAGCCTCTTAAGATTACTACTACCATTACCATCATTCCTTTAAAATCGGACTACAAACCCCCGATTACAGTAAAGGTGCTTGGCCTTAAGCCCAAAAGTCGACACCTAAATATGTCACCTACTTCAGTATAGGTTACTGCGAATTTATTCCCTTAATTACAAGGGCATCATTCCCTCAACCGATACTATTCGGCTTACGGTACTATCACACACGGAATACCCAACCTTCCACTGTCGAAGTGCTACATGCATTCACTCTTAACCGGGTCACTTACCCTTTCCAAGGTCCTAATGAGTTCAAGGTTTTCAAGTGCATTATTCAATAAATATGCCAATTAGTCAAAACCATTCACAAATATTTCTAACACAAAGATTTTCATCTCAAGTAACTCGTACGCAATAAAACTACTACTATCAGTTCGGTAGTTACGCAAAAGGGACACACTCGTCCCACATATAAAAATCATGTTGAAAATTATTTCATTGCAGTTCAGTTTATCCACAAAACGGAAAAAGCGTAATAAACAATTTCTTTAAAATGAACCGCCACAGTTCTAGTATGGATTGACTCATGACATGCATGCAAAGTGACTGCTCGACTTTAAACAGGGTGCAACACAAGGTGTGCACGTATTTCAAAAGAAGTCCAAACGACATTTGACTCCAAAATTCTTCCTTTAACCATAAAATGGCTTGGAACAAGATTTACCAAACAAAATTTTGCGCGCGTCAGTTTATTATACGAAACGATGAAACGGTTTACAAATACACCTTAGTCAAACACAAAATGACTTGTGTAATTTCATATTTAAAACAAAACTCACGCGTTTCCATCACTTGAAAATATCGACTAAAACATCTTAAAACCTCATTTTGGGGTAGACATGCAAGCTTGTAACACTTCTTAGAAATTTCTTGTAATAACACTCATGCATCAAATAACTCATACCAAAATTTCAAAAGGTGAAATTCTTTAAATTGATTTCCAAACTTTTCCCCAATGGTCACATAACGACACACGAGCAAAATGTTTCCGACAAAACTGCACACAACAAAGTGTTTTTCTAAAGCGTACGAGGAATAAGGGTTAATAAATCGGTTGTCACCAGAGAGGGTTCAAACCTATTTTCAAATCTCAAATTGCACTTAACGGTGCGCATCAATATTCAAAACATAAGAAATTCCACGTACTATAGTTTTATACAAATAACTTTCTAAAATCTTCATCACGAAGCATTTCCTCAAGGTTTCGTACTTGAAACATAAAACGTCAAAACGTCGATGCTTAAATGTATTTGTCAAAAATACTCAAAATACACATTTCCTTCCAACCAAAAGGTTTTCAATTTTCCAAAATATTTGGCAAACCAAAATTGACCAATGTCATCAACTTCTACATTTGTGTTTTCAAAATGTAAAGCATTGCGATCTATGCATGATTTCCACCACGCCACAACATCTCCTTTGACCAAATGGCCATCCTTTATATAATAAGTTAATAAAATATTTTCACTCACGATTCGTTAACCAAAGTGTTGAGAAACAATGGTTACCAAGCTATGCATACCCCTAAGTCGATATAGCGCATTTACATGAAATTGATAATAAAACATTTAACTGATCGAAAGCGCACCAAATAAATCATTATGAAATGTCACCGAAATGTTCTTTCATGCATCACTTAAGCTACGTATAAATCAATCCATACACCGAACTATTTGCAATGAAACACTTAGTAACACAAACCCTGAAAGAAAGTTACGCGACACTAGAGTTCCAAACTCATCTTTTCTTAGTCGCCTTATGGCATAAAATTAACTTTTCTCAACAAAACTCGAGTGGGACCAAATGCCCAACATAACTCATAAACTTTTCACATAAGTAAATAGAGTATGCACATAGTAAAATTATACCCACATGACACAAAACATCGTACAACAAAACTCCATGAAACTCTATGGACTCAATGACTCCAAGTCAATAAACGACGCTAAACATCATGCTTCCGAAGCCAAATTGCTATAAGCAAAATCATAAAGGAGACGCCAAAATCCCAAAAATTCCCTTCTATGGTAATACCATATAAATAACATTGTTTAACAACTCTCTTTAAACAAATTCTCCAAAAATAGTTCTACATAGACATCATGGAAGATAACTTTCCGTCCAAACTCTAACATATGTGGAGGAGATCCAATGTTAAAGTCACAAGCCGTAGTTACTCGTCCAATATCTTAAACATCATAAAAATATGATTATCATTATATCCAAAACAATGTTGAACAACAATGAAATAAAGCAAAACAAATTCCGGCGGAGTTTGCAACTCCCACAATAAAATGGTTTCATGCACGTTCAAAACCATGATTTGAAATCTTATGTGTGTGCTAAACATTTCTCAAAATTCATAACACAATCCATATAAGGATTGGAAGCACAAGAAATAGTTGATGAAATTTATTTTCAAAATAAACTTTGTGCATGACTTAGTCGGCATTCAACATCTCAACTCATATCCTTCAAAAACTCTCTGGTCCACTATTGTCATCCGGATGCTTTAACCTCTTAAGGCAAGTTAGGAATTGCATCAATTAACTTTACGGTTTTTCCCCAAATCAAAGTTGGCTCAATCAGCCTATGGTTCTAGTCCAACCATCAATCTTGACCCGAAACGGTCTACTTAAAGCGAATATCATGCTTATCGTCACTCCAAGTGACTAATACTAGAATCGTCCATCTATTCCAACGACTACTAGCTTAGAACTTCCTTCACTACCCCAACGATCATCACATTAAAGTAATTCAAGTACGCACATGTACTAGTAGGTTCACCATGACACTGGCCAGGTGTCACTATGAACGCACCGTACATGATTATCCTTGTTACTCTCGACGTGATTCTCGTTTCTAACAACATCCATTGACCTCGAAACATCCTATCTTAAAGTGCCTAAAGGTGAATTTCACTCTCATTTGCTTAAACAAACGCTAGTTTGAGTCTAGGTATCCAAATTTAACACCTAAATCTCTCAAACTTATGCTCTGATACCAACTTGCAACACCCTCGAATTTGGAATGAGCAACTAATTTAAAAATTCAATAAAATACCCAAAGTAAATATAATTACTTCTACAATTCATTCCTTAAAATACCTCGGAATTTAAAACATTATAATTCCCACCATAAATTACTTAAACAGGTGTTACTTAACACAACACAAGTTGCAAGCCCCATATAAGTGTGGAAGACTTCACCAATCTAAATCACCTCTCGAGCACAATACTAGCACACGACTTTTCCCACGCGTCACTAGAACCACGCCCAACCTGAGACCCGTTGCACATGCCGGCAAATAAAAAGGGTTAGGCTAACGCCTAGTGAGTTCAAGAGTTTATAGCATGATTTATATGATTTGTAGAAAGAAGGTTTGCGACATAAATCATGATTTTCAAAAGAGTTTATGAAAGGATGTAAACGACTCGTTTTCCAACGCACATAAAATCCATGAGAAATATTTCTCAAAAGGTATAAAGCGCTTTCTAAAATGAATTCCAAACCCAACTCACTCAAAACGTATTTGGACATAAATAACCCAAGGAAATACAAACGTGGACAAAACTCCATTATTCCAAAACATCCAATAAGTATGAAACATAGAACCCTGCCAATAACCATGAATACAGTTTGTATAAATAAAGTACGTCACCGAAAATATGGATAAAAACATATACCCAAAACCACACCTTTCGGTGACGGGGGAGACCCGATTCCATCGAAAGTGACGGGCACACAAAGTTAAGTTACTCGTGATGTTACTGGATTACACATCAAGCCCCGACCTTAGTTCCCTTGCCATAAAGACATCAGAACCTCAAGCCATAAATAGATTGCCTTTATTGCATACCCCGTAGAGTTACACCTCAAGGACTTACAAGCGACCTTATTGCATATCCAGTCTAGACGAGTTACACCTCAAGGACTTCAATGTCCCTTATTGCCTACTCGCTAGTGGCCCCTACGGCCTACACATATAACCATGCGTTCCCATAGTCTGCTTCTCGTGCACAAAGAGATAGACCATCAAATAAAGACTGACTCATATGCCTATGGATCCAATGCAACACAGTCTACCAAACATGCTCAACCCGGAATGATTAAAACACCCACGCATGTAAATATCAATAATGAGCAATAAAATGCATCAAGTTGCAATAAATGCAAACCATAAATAAGACTCCACATTACCATTTAAAACCGGACAAATGTCCCCAAGCTTTCTCAAAGACAAACCCGAGCAAAATGCTCCAAACTCGTTAGAACCATATATAACGGCCATCATCGCATAAAATGAGTTTAAACATTGTTTAGGTAAACAAGTACCAAAAGTCGTTATTAACCCAAAAACCTTTAAATCATCAAAATGACCCTTGGCACTAATTTGTGCATTTTCCCAAATGATTTATAAAATCAATTACACTACATGATTAAACCGTTAAATAAACATTATTTTAAGTTAATTAATCATTTAAGGACATATTACTATTTCTACACATCAAATATCCCAAAAATCCTAAATATGGGCGTTTTACAACATTAATGAAGATAAATACTTCAAAAGGGTTAAACTAACCAAGTACCTCAACAATTGGTATTTTCAAGTAAAACACACAAACATTTGAAAAATACTATTTTTGGCATGTACAAAGTTTACACAAATCAACTTGAACTCACCTTGCTAGATTTAGGCTAAATCTAGAATTTCCCCAAACGTAAGCTCCTTTGACGAAGTTTGCATCCTCAAGGCAAAACCTCCAAAAACCTAAATTCATAACTTCCAACCATGAATACATATTCAACACTTTAAAACCATTCCCCAAACATCTTATAACAAAATCTCCATTTTGACCAAAAACCCCAATATTAACCTAACTTCTCCAATATCATCCAAACCGAAATTGGAGAAAGAAAACACTAGGAGATCATCAATGGAACATTTATAACTCATATAAAAGTATAGAAGCTAGGAGGATGAACTCACCACTTAGGTTTTGATGAAAACCTAGAAAACCCCAAAAATCTCTAAAATGTTGTGGATGAAACTTGCTCTTGCATCACCACCAAACACCCTTGAATAATCCAATGATCTTCCAAACTCTTTCTATATCCTTGAAGAGCTCTCAAAAACGGAACCATAGCAAGTTGAATCATCAAAATCGGAGTTGAAATGAGAGAGATATGAAGAAATGAAGTTTGAGGGATGAAATTCGTATTTGACAGCAACCAGGTACCCGTCCGCGACAATGACACGCGGAAATGACACGGTCATTGTCGCTGGTCATAGTCGCACAAGGTGTACCATAGGTTGTACCCTTTTCGCAACAATGACACGCGACAATGACACGGTCATTGTCGCTGTTCATAGTCGCACAAAGTGTACCGAAACTGTTTTGGCCATAACTTCTTCGTTATAGCTCCGATTTGGCTCTGGAAAGAACCGTTGGACTCGTATTCGAATTCCTCATCCAACAAGACCGTAAAATCTAAGATTTAACCCAAAATATTACCTTTCATGTTTTTCTTAAAAGATCGATTTCTCACTGATTCGAAATTATGTTTATCCGAAAATTACGGGTGTTACATAAATCACAACTCAAAATATCGATCGTTCAGTTAATAGCAATTGTAGTCATTGTGATACTTAGTTCCTAGTTCCCTGTGTTCAATACTCGTACTTTCAGTACTATTACTTGACTTTGACCCGTACACTTGCGGTTAGATTTAGGGGGGTGTTAACCCTCCTATCAAGTTTTTGGCGCCGTTGCCGGGGAACTAGTTGCAACTGATAGCACTACCAGTTATAAGCGCTATTACACTGAAGATTTATTTTATTATTTTATTTCCATCACTTTCAGTTTTTAGGTTGCTAATTTTGTTGTTTTTCGTTTCAAGTACTAATTGGTTTATGCCAAGGAAAACCCGAGGGGAGAAACTCGAACCGATCGATCCAGAAATCGAAAAACCGCCCGTCGTTTAAGAAAAGAATCAAAAGCAACAAAACAGCCGAAAATCGAGATGGGCGACGAAGCACATCCTGAGCAACGCCCTATGCGTTCGTTTGCTGATCCGAACGTGGCAGCCGCACGCATAGGCATCCAAGCGCCCACTACTGGGGCGGACTATTTTGAGATCAAACCAAGTACCATCTTGATGGTACATCAGAACCAGTTTGGGGGAACACCAACGGAAGACCCTCATACACATTTTCATGCATTCGAGAGGATTTGCAACACGTTCAAGATAAATGGGGTGAATGAGGATGCAGTAAAACTGAGACTATTCAGTTTTTCACTCAAAGGTAGAGCCGTAACTTGGACAGAAAGTATCCCACCAGACTCAATCACCACCTGGGCGCAACTGATAGCGGCATTTCTTCAGAAATTCTTTCCACCAAGCAGAACCGCCCAACTCATGGCGGAAATCACCCATTTCGCTCAATGGGATCAAGAGACATTGTATGAAGCTTGGGAGAGGTATAAAGAGATGATCATGAAATATCCTCATCATGGGTTACAAGGTTGGGTAATAATCCAAACGTTCTTCAGTAGACTTCACCCGCAGTTCAAAATCGACATCACAGCTGCAGCGGGTGGATCCCTAATGGAGAAGTCTTATGAAGCTGCATGCGAGTTGATCGAAAATCTGGTTGAACATAGTTTCTCTACTCCAAGATCAGCAGTTAGAAGGGTTGCGAGTGTGCAAGAGAATGACGAACTGAAAGCCATAAAAGCTCAATTAAATGCACTCACGAGTCAATTGAAGGGATCTTCTCTTCAAACAACATTTATGATGGATAAGGGTATGCCGGATATGGCACCACCCATGAACGAGCCGGAACAAGTTCAATTTATGCAAAATCGGAACAACCGGCCACGGAACGATCCATTCTCGAACACATACAATGAGGGGTGGAAGAAGCACCCGAATTTCTCATGGAGTCAACCGCAAGGGCAACCATCCATGGCCCAACAACAACAACAATATGGTAATAATTCCAACTTTTCTAATTCCTCTAATACTAACAATGTTTATCGTCCTCCAGGTTACAACCAACGCAATGAAGGGCAATCCGGAGAGAAGAAATCGGGGCTAGAAGACATGATGATGAAGTTTATGTCCAAAATGGACAACACGGTAGAGGGATTAGCCGGTACAGTCAACACAGTCAAGGTAGCTACTTATCAGAATACAACATCTATAAAGATGCTTGAAAGACAAATGGGGCAAATTTCTGAAGCCCTACAAAACCGAGCTCCCGGAACCTTTCCGAGTCAAACCGAGAGGAAAAACCGGGAAGATTGCACGGCCATTCATCTGAGTAGTTGCAAGGAACTGATTAATGACTCGACCCGAGAATCATCAAAGGAAACCGAGCCCAAAAGGCAAGAGGTTGAGATTGTCGACATGGATGAGTTAGAAGCCGAGGAAGATAGTGTGATTGAGGAAAACTCCAAGAGTGGAGAAAAGAAGCAAGAGCAGTCTACCATTCCAAAGCAGTCACCGATCAAGCCGATAGCTCCAAAAGTGCCCTATCTGAGCAGGCTTAAATCACATAAGGATGATGTTAATTTTTCTAAATTTCTTGAAGTATTTAAAAAGTTGCATATTAACATCCCTTTTGCAGATGCTTTGGCACAAATGCCCTCTTATGTGAAGTTTTTGAAGGACATCCTCTCCAACAAGAGGAAGATTGAGGAGCATGCAACCGTTGCACTTACTGAAGAGTGCAGCGCAATCATCCAACATAAGATTCCCCCGAAGCTTAAGGATCCAGGGAGTTTTACTATCCCTGTTAACATAGGCAATTCTGAATTTAGTAAGGCTTTGTGTGATCTTGGAGCGAGTATTAACCTAATGCCATTGTCTATTTTCAGGAAACTTGGACTTAGAGAAGTGCAGCCGACAAATGTTACCCTCCAACTTGCTGACAGATCCATCAAGTACCCGTATGGTGTAATTGAAGATGTGTTAGTTAAGGTGGACAAGTTCTATCTCCCAGTCGACTTCGTGATCCTCGACATGGATGAGGATAAAGAGATACCATTGATTATGGGTCGACCATTTTTAGCCACGAGAGGAGCACTGATTGACGTCAAAGGAGGAAAGCTCACCTTGAGAGTGGGTAACGAAGAAGCTGTCTTCAATGTTTTCCGAACATCCAAACAAAGCATGGGACCAAATGAATGTTACCGGGTAGATATGATAGACTCATTTATTAAAGAAACGTGTGGCTTACAAGTTTCCGATGACCAATCGAACAATGTCTTGATGGGTACTGATACTAATACGGAAAGCGAGAGTGTGATGCAATTAAATGCAACACCATCATACCAAGGCCCGAGAAGACCAGTCATTGAAGATTTGGGAGAACCAATTCCCAAGTCCGAACCCTCATCGAAGATACCACCAAAGCTTGAGCTTAAACCGTTACCCGATCATCTCGAGTATGCTTACTTGGGAGAAAAGGACACGCTACCGGTAATTATTGCATCCAAGTTGAGTTCAGAGAATAAAGAGAAGTTACTAAGAGTTTTGAGAGAACATCAAACTGCTATTGGTTGGACGATAGCTGATCTGAAGGGTTTGAGTCCATCTTTTTGTTCACACCGCATAAATCTTGAAGAATGACACCGACCGGTGGTCCAACATCAACGCCGGCTCAACCCAAATATGAAAGAAGTGGTCCGCAAGGAGGTTCTCAAACTCCTTGATGCTGGAATTATTTATCCAGTTCCGGATAGTCCATGGGTAAGCCCGGTTCAAGTAGTGCCAAAGAAGGGTGGTATAACCGTTATTCGGAACAACAACAACGAACTGATCCCTTCTTGAACAGTTACCGGGTGGAGGGTGTGTATTGACTACCGAAAGTTGAACGATGCGACAAAGAAAGATCACTTCCCTCTCCCATTCATTGATCAGATGTTGGAGCGACTATCCGGGCACGAGTACTACTATTTTCTAGACGGTTATTCCGGGTACAATCAGATACCAATAGCACCCGAGGATCAAGATTAGACGACCTTCACATGTCCATATGGTACGTTTGCTTACTGGAGGATGCCATTCGGTTTATGTAACGCTCCAGCAACCTTTCAGAGGTGTATGATGGTGATCTTCTCAGACATGGTGGAGCGAACGATTGAGATTTTTATGGACGATTTTTCCGTGTTTGGACCTTCATTTGATACATGTTTGGAACACTTAGAAGCTGTCCTACAAAGATGCAAAGAGACAAGTCTTGTCTTGAATTGGGAGAAGTGTCACTTCATGGTGACCGAAGGGATCGTTCTTGGTCATAAAGTGTCCAAGGCTGGAATTGAAGTAGATAAGGCAAAGGTGGCGGTGATCGAGAATCTTCCCTACCCGAACTCCGTCAAGGGAGTCCGAAGCTTCTTGGGGCATGTCGGGTTCTACCGGCGGTTTATTAAGGATTTTTCTAAAATTACTAAACCTTTGTGTTCCTTATTACATAAAGATGCTAAATTTGAGTTCATTGATGATTGTATATCTGCTTTTGACAGGTTAAAGAAGGAGTTAATATCTGCACCGATCCTCACGGCACCGGATTGGAGCTTACCATTTACCTTGATGTGTGATGCGAGTGACACCGCTGTTGGAGCGGTATTGGGTCAAACGAAGGATAAGCGAATGCATGTGCTTTACTATGCGAGTAAGACCTTAGATGATGCTCAGCTCAATTATGCTACTACCGAGAAAGAGCTGTTAGTGGTCGTCTATGCTTGCGAGAAGTTCTGGTCATATCTAGTGGGGGCCAAGGTAATTGTCTACACCGATCACTCCGCTTTAAAGCATCTAATGGCCAAGAAGGATGCTAAACCGAGACTCATCCGTTGGGTACTTCTACTCCAAGAGTTCGACTTGGAAATTCTGGATAAGAAGGGTTCCGAGAACACAGTGGCGGATCACCTCTCGAGACTTGAGGGAGGTGAGGAACAAAGGAAAGATAAGACCATCATCAACGATTCGTTTCCGGATGAACAACTTTTCAAGGTTAGTCATTCTGAGCCTTGGTTCGCAGACATGGTAAATTATTTGGTGGGAGGAGTAATGCCATATCAGAGGAACTCCCACCAAAAGAAGATATTTCTTTTTGAGGCCAAGATGTATTATTGGGACGATCCGTATTTGTATAAGTCATGTGCCGACGGAATGATCCGGAGATGTGTCTCGGACAAAAAGAAGGTCGATATTCTAAACCATTGTCATACCCTAGAATGTGGGGGCCACTTTAGCACCGGTAGAACAGTGGCAAAGATTCTTCAATCAGGTTTCTTTTGGCCATCTATGTTCAAAGAAACTCGCGAATTCATCTCTAAGTGTGATCGGTGCCAAAGAACGGGGAACATGACCAAGAGGGATGAGATGCCAATGAAGATTTTCATGGAAGTCGAACTCTTCGACGTGTGGGGCATATATTTCATGGGACCATTCCCAAACTCACACCGAAATGAGTATATCTTAGTGGCGGTGGACTACGTGTCAAAGTGGTTGGAAGCGATCTCGACTCCTACAAATGATTCCAAAGTAGTGATTAATTTTCTACGAAAGAATATCTTTGCGAGATTTGGAGTTCCGATAGTACTGATCAGCGATGGTGGGAGTCACTTCTGTAATCGTTATCTAGAAGCAGTTTTAAAGAAGTACTCGGTGAAGCATAAAGTTACTACACCATACCACCCACAAGCCAACGGCTTAGCAGAAGTCTCCAATAGAGAGTTGAAGCAGATCTTGGAAAAGACAGTGAACTCATCACGGAAGGATTGGTCGTTGAAGTTAGACGACACATTGTGGGCATATCGGACGGCATACAAGACCCCGATTGGCACCACACCATACTGACTTATGTTTGGGAAGTCGTGTCATCTACCAGTGGAACTCGAGTGTAGAGCGTTCTGGGCGATCAAGAAACTGAACATGGAGTTAGATGCAGCCGGGAAGAAGAGATTATTGCAACTATGTGAATTAGAGGAAATCCGACTGGATGTATTCGAGAACGTGGCCATCTACAAAGAGCGGACCAAGAAATTCCATGACCAGCGACTTCGTGAAAAGGTACTTGTTCCAGGTATGAGTGTTTTATTATTTAACTCACGTCTTCGTCTATTTCCAGGAAAGTTGAAGTCCAAGTGGTCCGGACCGTTCACCGTCAAGGAGGTATACCCGTATGGAGCAGTGGAGCTACAAGGAAAAGACGAGGCGACCTTCAAAGTGAACGGCCAGCGAGTGAAGCCGTATTATGGAGGGGAGACAGTGGTATCTGAAACCATGTACCTAGATGAACCGAAGGAGTAATCGGAAAGAAGGTCGAGCCACGACCGAAACCAAGGCGCTGGGTGGGAGGCAACCCACCGAGGTTTGTTTTTTTTAGTTTCGTTTTAGTGTGTTTTTATTTACAAAAAAATCAAAAATTGAAAAAGTGAACAGTGACATACGCGGTCTTTCCCGCGGCTTCAATACCGCGTGGAAAACTGCGGGGCTTCCTGAAGTGGTTTAGAAACAGAGACATACGTGGGATTAGACGCGGCTTCCAAACCGCTCAATAAACCGCGGGGCTCTCTGAGATAATTTTCGAACAGATCGTTACGCGGTATACTGCGCGGTTTCCAAACCGCGTGGAAAACCGCGCGTGCCCTCTGAGCGATTAGGGTTAGTTTTTTTTGTCTTTGGTGTGCAGTCTTTTTCCCCTTTTGTCATTTCAATTGTTTTCTTTTCATTTCTTTTTCTTTATTCTTCTTTTTCCTGCAACTCTCTCCCTCTCTCTTCTCGAAATACTCTCTCTCTCTCTCTCTCTATCACGAATTCTCTCAAGCACTCCATCGATTTTCAAGGCTTCCATCTCCATTGTCAGTGTTGTTCTTCTCCATTTCTGCAAGACCAAGGTACGAAAGTTTTTCATATTTATTTTTGTTCTTCACATGTGCGATTTTGTGGTATATGTATGTTCTTTTCTCTCATTTCTTGCTTCCAAGTACCCGGATGTTTATGTGCCCATTGTTTAGATTCCTCACAAATATATCTTGCTTGTGATGTTCTGTGCTTAAATGGTGAATACATGCCTATTGTGTGCTAGGAAGTTAACTTGAAGATGTTTAACCTTTATGCAACTGGTATGCCATTTTGTGAGGATGGTTTGCTAAAAATCTGTGATGGGGTATTTGTGGGAAGTAAAATGGGGAAAGTGTTGGTATGTTGGAATCTGTGGTTTTGTGGTTTATTTTCACTTTTGTGCATAAATGTTACGTGAGGGATCTCGTGGCAACATGAAGTCTCTACGTTAATTTTGTGGGTCTATATTTCTTTGTGTAAGCATAGCCAAACCTAAGTTTCACTTAGGTTTGGGGTCGTCATGTTATTTTTCACTGGTGCAAATCTGTGAAGAATTTTAGATGTATGCACTAGGGAATTTTGTGGTGACGGTGGTCCATATGCATGAGCTAAACAATATTTTATTAATAATCCGCATGCATGGGAACTGTGAGTTTTTATCTGTACGTACACGAAAAGGAAAGGAGATGCAACAAACCTAAGTTTCACTTAGGTTTGGGGTGCCTTCTTTTTCCACTTTCACACACTCACGTTAACCCTTTGCAAACCTCGGTTTTACCGAGGTTTGGGGTAGCTATGAGCGCGTTAACTCATTTGAGTTCATTTGCTTGTGCAGATATGAGGACCCATCCGAGCACCTACTTATCATTTCCGGACTATAAGCGAATTCATCCGAACAACCGGAGGGCGATGTTCCATCACGAGAACCCCGATAAAAATGTGCGCCACGAGCAGATGAGGTTGAACGAATGCACTTCCTTCGGGGAACGAGGCATCTGACTGGCGAATCTACCGGCCGGATCACGAGTGTCGGAGATCATACAACAACAATCATGGGAGGGATTCATTCGAACTCCCCCCATGTATTGCATTGAAACAGTGAAAGATTTTTATGCTTGTATTATCCCGGCAGTATACCACGACCGATGCGTGGTAAAGATGGGTGATAGGGAAGTCCAGATCTCTCCGGCATACATCGATGCATACTTCCACGCTCCCCACCGTCCCGAATTGAACGTCACCTATGGACTATATTCGAATGAAGCATTCCGGGTGGAATTGAGTCCAATCATCGCCGCTTCTCTAAGGCGGAATGGACACACGGGGTGGAACAAGATGGATCAGCACATACTAAAAAGCGAGATGCATCACGACATTGCTTTCCTCATGTTGTTCGTCAAGGCCTATTTAAAGCCGTCTACTCACAACACCACCGCTGACAGCCAAGTGGCGGAGGTCCTCTACTCCCTCCACAACAACCTCCCAATGGATATCGGGCGTATCATCTGGATGGAAATTCTGGACGCTGGTATGACACTCAATGGTATTCTACCATTCCCTTGCTTAATAACTTATTTTTGTAGGGAAGCCAGTGTCCCAATAGGGCACCTCAAGGCATCGATGAAGGACTTCACGAAGACACAGTATCAACACCAAATTACGGCGGCGAGGAAGTTAGAAGAGAAGAGGCGAGTAGACCCAAATTTTCAGATGCGGCGTCTTGCCGAGCCGGTACATATGTCGTCCGAGAGCGCATCGGATAGTGATCCAGATTTTGATCCGGAGGCACCAGCGGCGGAGGAGGCGGTTCACGGTGGCGACACGCCTCTTTATATGTGCCGATTTATGGATCGAATGATGACACATGTTAGAGGGATAAATGCGCATGTGGATCTTGGGTTTCACAACTTGAACCTGCGTATGGACGGCTACGACACCCGTTTGGATGGCTTTGACTCCCGCCTCGCCCAAGCTGGATTTCCAGCCCCACAAGCACCGCCAGCGCAGCTACAGGATCGGAAGAGAGTTAGAGGTCGGCGAGACGGGGGCGCATCATCATCCTCCCGCTGGTAGATGGGTTTGTTTTCATGATCTCTTTTGATTTGTTATGTTCTTGATGATTCTGTACTGTTCTCTTTGTTTTTGTTGGATGACTGTAATAACAACACACAATATGTATCTGCACTTTGTACCACTTGCCTGCACATTGGGGACAATGTGTGGGTAAGGTTTGGGGTTGCCAATCGGGGCCCCGTGTATGCACGTTGACGTCCCACGCTTATGAATGTTTAGATTATTGTAGCCAATATTTGTTGTTTTGGATGATTGAGACCGACCATTGTGGGGAGAATCTTGTGATATTGACGTGACCATTAGGGAAGGAACGGGAAAATACATGACTAGGGACATTAGTGGAGACCACCCAATAGCGAGATTTGAGCCTAAAAGACGTTTTTCATTTCGAGGGATTCATACACGAAATTCATATACACTCTTTCGAATTCCTTGTCGTGATTATAGAGTGATCTCGCTATAATATTGTATTGAGTAGCAAAGACGGCCATCGGGATATTGGGTAAGAGTATAGTAGACCGTATCGTGTGGACCTTAAGAGACGATTCCAGGCATTGTGTGTATTTTAACCCATTTTTATCTATCGTTCCCTTTTTACCCCTTATGTGTGTTTCCATAACCCAGTTTGCAGCCAAACACTCACCCTATTCTTTTCAAACCCGCCATTAAACTCGAACCAAAAGCCTTAGCCAACCCTTATCCGAAAGTGTGTCAATCAGAAGTAGTAATGAACAGCAGAAGATAGAGTAGAAAAGGAAATAGTACAGGCCGGTCATGAAAAATAATGTGGGTCAGTTTAACCCAAAAGTTAGAAAAAGAGGGCCAATGATGCCCGAATCAGAAAAAGAGGGCCAATGATGCCCACCCAAAAAAAACATATTTAAGTACAGTTAGCTAGATAGTGAGTACAACAGAAGAATAAGAGAGTCACAGCGACTCCAGTAGTGACAAAGAAGGCCAAGTGTTAGGAAGTGAAGTCAAGAAGTTCAGAACTGCTAATGATTGATACACCGAGGATTTTTTGATCCCTTTACCCTTCGTTTCTTAGCCATGACCCTAGCCCCATTACAACCCTTGTAAAGACCTGGATGATCTTCTGGAAAACGTGATTAGAGTATACAACTACCTTTACCAATATTCCCTGTCTTGCTACTTGACTCCCTTCTGAGATCAACTTTTTGGACACTTGTGCGTCTTTCTTTAGAGTTGTCATGTAATTTTCGAGTATTTTTGTACATAACTTCCTTATACATGACAACATGTCCGAAAACCTAGGTTCGAGTGAAATGAGAGTATCCTGTGAGGTAAGGTCGAGGCGAAATGTTTTCCCTAGTATGTTTGGAACCTAGTACAACCTTAATGTAATCGGAGCAGTCATGAGTTCAACTCACAATGGAAGGCCATAGATCAAACATAATAAGAATGAGGCTAGGATGAGATAAGCATTCGCGAGTATGGGAAATCACCAGTGCATAACGTGGTACCGATTGAGAGTTGTGTTGTTATTATTTCATGGATATATGCTTTATTTCTATTTTTATCGCTAATTTGCTCGAGGACAAGCAACGCTCGGTTTGGGGTTGTTGATAACGCCACTTTTTGGGGTTATTTTCAGTCCATAAACCAATGAGATTGGCTGGCATTTAAGCAAAAAGGCGAGATTTTACGGTCTATCTAGTGAATTGTGCAGGTTATACGAAATAAGATGAGCATCGAGAAAAGGAGCGAAAAAGACCCAAAAGAGAGCCCAGAACGAAGCGCAATGGAAAGCCCAAGAACTGACCCAGATCCGCGAACCAGATTTGAACCGAACGTGTCAGAAATCCAGTCAGAAACACGCGCGGCTTGCCACGCGGTTTGCAAACCGCGGGGTCGCCTGTTTCGTTTCTATTACTTTGTATTTTCCGGATTTAGGGCATTATCACGACACGTGCGACGGTAGGTAGCGAAAGGGCGATTTTCAGAGTATTTTCACACACTTTGGAGCCACGATAGAGGTCTGATTGAGGAGAGTTCACCACGCGAGGTGGATTAGAGCCGAGAGAGAAGGGATTCATCGTATATTCTTACCGTTTACGTTTACCATGATTTCACACACCACTTTATACCTTATTTCTTGTGTTTTTGTCCACCCCAACATGAACTAATCTTTAGATGTTGGGGGTTGGAGGAACTATGGATTTATGATGGATGACGTGTAAACGAGCGATTATTCTTACCCGATTTGATCTATGAAGTATTTGAATTCAGTTTTCATTATCAGTTGTAGTCTGATCACCTCCAATTGACTTTCATGGTTTTTGATTAAGTTTGAGAAAATTAATTAAGAACTAGATCAAGTAATCAAATACCGGAAAAGATGATTCGGGCAGAGATAGCGGAATCACTTTCCGCTCAGAATAGTTTGACTTAATGTATTTTAAAACCCTAGGTGTAGATCGAGAGATAACACCTACAGTCTTGAAATAAGATCTGTTATTGCTTGAAAAAGAATAGCAGTGACTTTTATAAACTAGGGTTCATAGAGAGTGTCGGTAATAATTATTGTTCGGGTATTCGTTCGTCAGTAGTAATTCCATAGGAAGTCCAACCCTCAACCTTTTCTGTATCAAAAGTCCTTTCAAAACTTTCTGTTAAGCGATTCTAGTATTATTTTAGTCGTCTTTAGTTTTTAAAACAAGTTATGAATCACAACTCAAAATATCGATCGTTCAGTTAATAGCAATTGTAGTCATTGTGATACGTAGTTCCTAGTTCCCTGTGTTCGATACTCGTACTTTCAGTACTATTACTTGACTTCGACCCGTACACTTGCGGTTAGATTTAGGGGGGTGTTAACCCTCCTATCAGTTGTTCAGAAGCCAAGTCGACCATTTCGTCGAAGGTCACATTTACGCTTTCTATGACGGTTTTTGTGGTCTTGTTGTACACTCGGAACGCCTTTGATGAAGTTGAGTATTCGATAAAGATCCCCTCATCTGTCTTTGGGTTAAACTTGCCGAGATCGTCCTTGTCATTCTTCACGAAGCACTTGCATCCAAATGCGTGGAAATATTTGATGTCCGGGATGCAATTGTTGATGATCACATACAGCGTTTTATTGATGCGCTTGTTGAGGATGGATCGATTCTGCGTATAACAAGCTGTGGCTACTGCTTCGGCCCACAAGTAAAGAGGAAGCTTGAATAGGGTCAGCATAGTGTGTACCACTTCCACCAACGTGCGATTGCGACGCTGATCCACTACGCCATTTATTGAGGAGTCCGTGCAACTGAAAATGTGTGTGAAATCCCAACCGATGTGAGATAGTCACCCAAAGTACGATTCTTGATTATCAGTTTATGCGCCTGATTGTTTAGAGAGATAGAGAGAGAGAGAGAGAGAGTTGTGTTCTTCATTCTAATCTTGTAACTCTCCACAATCGCTCAATAAAGATTAATCGTTTCATTCATATCTTGAAATTGAGATGTGATAGTCGTCGGTGCCACAACCAATTCTGTTGTGTTGTTGCTTTGGACATGAGGCACACAGCTTTGTCGGTGTTCAGGGAGGCGAGATTGATGGTGTACAGATTCGTTCGGCGAGTACCAGCGAGAGACTCTCTTCCGTCTTCAGTTCGAATACAACACCGCTTCGATTCTTGTCGCAAAACTGGTCGATGCTGAACAGATTGTGACCCAGGCCTTCTGTAACACCCTCGAATTGGGAAAGAGCAACTAAATGAAATTTTTGATAATACATCCAAAATAATATAAACCAATACGATAAATACCTCAACAATTATAATCCAAGTCTTAATACAAATGCTAAGTTCACATCGGGTGTTACTTAACTCAAGTACAAAATGCTATTCCCCAAAAACCAATGCGGAAGACTTTACTTAACCAATTCACCTCTCGAGCACACTGCTAGCACTCGACCTTTCGCAGTGTCACTAGCACTACTCCCAACCTGAAACCTGTTGCACATGCCGACAAATAAAAAGGGTTAGGCTAACGCCTAGTGAGTTCAAGAGTTTATAACATGATTTATATAATTCTTTGAATGAAAGTTTACGACATAGATTATGATTTCCAAAAGAGTTTATGAGAAGGATGTAAATGACTCATTTTCCAACGCACACAAAATCTATGAGGGAAGTTCCCAAAATGTATAAAGCGTTTTCCAAAATGAATTCCAATCCCAACTCACTCAAAACGTGAATAAATCCATATTATGCTAAACCTTCAAACACGGTTGATGACATAACACTCAACCCATAAATCATGGAAGAATAGTTCATATAAATAAAATACTTCACCGAAAACATGATACGAACCAATACTCACGTGAACGTAAAATGTAATGAAGTCCAAATACCATAAATATGGAAATGACCTGCTTCATTCAACTTTAATATACATGGAGGGAAATCCAATATTAAAGTCATCAATTGCAGTCAATCATACAAGACCAATGATAATAAAACAAGGACACATAATATCCCAAGTAATGTTGGCCGACGACGGGGGAGACCCGTATCCATTGAGAGTGGAGGAACACAAAAGTATGCCACTCATACAATGTTAATCGTACGACACTTCACGACATAAAAGCCCAAGTGTCTCATACGACGCCTTTCAAGACACACCCAAAGAGACAGTTGACCTTAGCGGAATATTACCAAGAATACCACCAAAGGCTCGGCACAAGCGGGGATACAACCATGGCATTGCCCCGACATGGCGAAGGTCATAAACGCTCGTCAATCATACCTGACAGCTCAACCGGACTCAGCCCTCCTAGTGTACCCTTGAAAAGTAAAGGTCATAAAACATGGGGCCTAGTCAAATCCTGCGACACCCAGTAGACCATCAAATAAAGACTGACTTACGTGCCTATGGATCCAATGCAACACAATCTACAATAACATGCCCATCCCGGAATGACTAAAGCACCCGAGCATGTAAATATCCATAATATGCAATAAGTTGCAATAAATGCAAACCATAAATACGACTCCACATTGAGCCATTGAAATTGGACAAAATGTCCCCAAGATTTCCTTAAAGTCAAAACTGAGCAAAATGCTCAAAACTCATTAGACCCATAAATAACGGTCCTCAAAATACAAAATGCATTTAGGCATCGTTCAGGTAAATATATACCACACAATCATCATTAACCCAAAACTCGACGCAGGTTAAAACAAAGGGTGTTCCCAAATGAACTCATACCCTTATAATTTCCAAAATGACTCATGACACTAAATTGTGCATTTTCTCAAATGGTTTATAAAATCAATTATACTAACATGATTAAACCATTGAATAAGCTCCATTTGAGCAATAAATCATTTAAGGACATAATTATGATTTATACACATCAAAATATCCAAAATCCCAAATATGAGTGTTTTACAAACTTTATAAAGTTAAACACTTCGAAAGAGTCAATCTTACCAAATAAGTCAACAATTGATAATTTTAAGTGTTAATGCCAAAAATCGTCTAGAAGGATAACTTAAGGTTGATTGTGGAACTTAACAACTAAAGAAGGGAATCGTTCGACAAGACGGTGCGTTAAAGATAGAAAATGTAAAAGAGACAAAAACCTCAACGAGGAAAAAACCCGCAGGCGACTATGGGAGCCGTCGCTGCACTATGATCGCCAAACGGGGGCGATGTCCCTGGTTACTGGTGTCGATCGTACAGAGATTACAATACAAATGAAAGGAAATACTTTAAATGTAAAGTAACAAGTGTTTTTAATGTAAAAACAGCGTGCGTCGTGTGTAAAAACTGCGTGTCGTGTGCGGATGTCGTGCGTCGAGAGCGATTCTTCGAGAGAGAGTTCTTTGTTTTGTGTGTTCTTGAGTACGCAGTATGTAATTCGGAGTTCGATGATGTTCCAATGATGACTTTGCCTTTGTATTTATAGTCTTCGAATGCATTTACTGAGTCCATGAATTCCTCCTGTAACGGTCGCAACGGTCTTCGCAGTTTAATGCTCATAATTGCTTTCTCGGTTTCATCCATTGGCCATAAATGTCGTTTGACCTGCATTAAACGAGGAAAATGTAACAGAAGAATCATACGTTAGTTGGTCGAGGTCGTGAGTTTCTACACGACGGTCGAGGTCGAGAGGTACGTTCGACTTCGCCTTTGGTCAGAGGATAAAAATGTTTACGTTTTGACTTTGACATGAGAAAAGTGTAATAAATGTTCTTCGTACTTTGGTCGTGGTCGAGACTGGTGAAATTTTGCCCAAACAGTTTGCCCCCAAAATTTGAAAAAGTGGAGTGGCAAATTCAAATTTAAAAGTTTTTTAAATTTTGCTAGTCGGACGTCTAGGGTCGTGACATGTGTCAAAAAAGTCTTTTCGGTTGCTTTGGAACTGGATCGGTCCAATTCTAACTAAAGAAGAAGTCGAAAAGGTGATAAGGTCGTGACGTCATGCTGACGTCCGATAGTGTACAACAGCTGTATTGGCCAGGTGTCGACGATCTGTCGAGCATTCGAAAAGACAGGGGCACGTGTCGATCATCGGGAGGTTCAACCTGATACGACTTTTTGCATAAATAGATGCCTTCGACGGATCTTTTCCTTTTACGATTTCAGAGAGTTTTTAGGAGAGTTTTTCCCTGATTTGCTTGCTGTTTCTTCGTCGAATCTTTCTAAAACCTGCAAGAATCTTCGACCAAGTTAGAGATTTCGAGTTTTAGAATGCCCATATAAGGTATGATTTTATTGGTCTTTGTCTTAAAACTTTGAGAAACTTCTAAGTTTTTAGAAATGTCGATGGAACCTGTAAGTTTCATTCAAGATCAAAAAGATCTCGACGACCTTAGAGTTCTAGCGAAAATCCCTGCGGGGATTACATTGATTAGAGCAGGTCAGACTCGACCTGATGTATGTCCTGATAGGTTCGTGGTCATTTACGAATATCCTTTTAGAATAGGTTTTGAATGGCCTTACTCGCCTTTGGCCAAGGCTTTTATGACTGAATTCGACCTAGCGCCAGCCCAATTAATGCCCCAATTCTGGAGGGTAATCCAGGTGATTGAGCGGCTTACAAAAAAATGGGAATCACCGATGAACGTACGCGACCTCCTCTTGGCTTATCAAGTCAAGAAGGACAAATGTCACCGCTATAGCATGTTCTCTAGGTATAAGGGCGATCGAACCTTAGTCTTAAATACCGCTGTAAACGATCGTAAGTGGAAGACTAGGTACGCTTTTGTGCGTAAGTCGACCATTGACTCCGAGAGTGGCTGGATTAGGGCTGGCTGGAATACGTCGGGTGAGTTATTCTTGTCGTACGTCTTTCATATTATTCGACTGATTTCTAACCTGCTTTGTATGTATTGGCAGATATAAAATTTGAAGATGTGAAGCCCTACGCTAACTCTCGAGCGAAAATTGACGCGTTCTTGGAGTTCAGCATTGTCGAGAGATCTTTTCTTACGCGACCATCAATGGATGAGGACGACGAAGACTTGGTGTTCTTAAGGGAGAACTAGGGAGAAAAAGGCGAGGGGGAAGAAGAGAAAGAAGAAGAGTCGAGAGGAGAAGAAGAAGAGATGACCGGTAAGTGTACCTGCTTATTCCCTTCTGTTTGATTCTGATCTTTTGCTCTTTCGTTCACCTTGTAATGCTTTTTCTAATGCGTCTACAGGAGAATCGCAGACGAAGGTGCCGACTATCTCTGCTAAGAGAGCGGCGCAACTTGAGCTTGCCCGTAAAGGCAGTGAAAGGAGACAGAAGACCTCGACCACTGAGTCGGGGGTCTTACCAAAGACGAGGATGACGGTTCCAAGGAAACCGTCTTCGAAGGTTGACGACTCGTCGAGAGTCGTTACGCCTGTGAAGGCGAAGGTCGTATCGCCTATGAAGACGAGGACGCCTGCGATTGCTGCGACACCCGTTAGTTCTAAGCCACCGGCGAAAACGGCGAAGTCCCCCACTACCACGTCGATCCCTTCGTCGGCCGACAAGGGCAAGGAGCATGTGACGGGAGGGGTAAAGTCACGGAGGTTAACTTTACGTTGCCTTCGGACTTTATGGTCGATGACGTCCTATCCGTGACGGATTTGTTTCCTCATCTGGGGAAATATTTGCTCCCTTCTTTCAGAGAGCGTTTCGAGGGATTCCCAGTCATGGAGACGGGATCCCATGTTGCCGGTCTGGCGTTCCTTGTAAGTTTTTCTTTCAAAACTTTAAGTTTCGATGTTTTCTTAGCTTTTGTCGTATGTTTACTGACACGTTTCTTTCTGTCGTACATACACTCCAATCTTCTCTTGCCTTGCGTGCGAAGACAGAGAAGATCAAGGATCTGGTGTCTTGCGCCCACGAGAGGGGGAACGCAGCATTGGCCAGGGCGAACGTCGCTGTAGAGCGTGAAGAGGCCATGTTCAAACAGCTTGACGAGGCCAAAAAAGAATTGGAGGTTGTCGGTCATGCGAAGGACGATGCGAACCGTCGTCTAAAGCAGTCTTTGTCCATGATCGACAGTCAAATGGAGGATCTGAACAAGACGAGGGAGTCCTTGGTCGCGAAGGAGAGGGAAGTCGAGGATTCCATGGCCAAGGTGGTCAGTTTGGAGATGGAGGTGGGAAAGCTAAAAGACGAGGCCACATCCACATTTGCTCTGGCTCGACTGACCGCTCGTGCTGCTATAATGAGGCAGCACTTGTTGGGAAAGAACCCTCTGGCCCAGGCGTCGGTCGAGCTTGACTATTTCTTGCAAGAGGTCGGGTCTGCAAGAGATCTCGATTCCGACGACGAGAAGGAAGTCGAAGAGGAAGAGGTGGACGAAGGCTTAGTGGTCGAGGCCTCGGGTAAAGACACGACCGATGCTCCTCCCCGACCTTAACATTAATCTTAAGAGCCACATTCTCAAAATACTGCGGACTCATCTTCATGACGCCTTGTGACTCACAGTACCTCGATTTAAAAAAGATTTTATTTTCGTAGTCGTCTTTTTTGTTCGACCGCTGGAGGTCAAGTTATTCAGATGTAATTGTATATTTCGTTAATGGAATTTTTTTTGTCGAACGTACTATTTTTAATTGATGCAAATAGATATGATATTAGTTACGAAACTTGTTAAGAACAAACAGGGGATCGTGCGACTTAGGCATCCATTGCAAAACAACCAAAACATAAGATGTACGTTTAAACATAAGCACATGCGATCAATTCATTCAGAACACGAAATTTTTTTCTAAGTTAAGAAGCTTAGATCATGGGATTGTTAGACCTGGACAATCATGTGCGATGAAACTTAAGTCGTATGTCCTTGAATATTTATACCATGCGACCTTGCGAGATTAAAGTCATATCGTAGACTTAATGATCTTAGTTCATGCGATCTGTGATAAAACAACGTCGTAGGCTTGGTCGTTGGCTAGCCAACGACTCTCCGATGCTCAAGTCAGTAATCGTTGTGATAAAAAATCGTGTGAGAAAAGGAAAAAGACTCAAAAAATACTTTTTTCAAATGTATCGCATTCCAGCTACGTGGGATATCTTGATTATCGAGGGTTTGGAGCCGATAGACACCTTTACCCACGACTTCTGAGATGCGATAAGGACCTTCTCATTTAGTGGAAAGTTTACCGGCATTAAGCTCCTGAGTGTTTTGGAACACTCGTCGGAGGACGTAGTCGCCTACTTGAAAGATTTTAATCCTAACATTTTTGTTGAAGTATCGCTCGACCACTTGCTTTTGTGATGCCATCTTGATTAACGCTGATTCCCTGAGTTCTTTGAGGGCATCGAGGTCATAGCTTAGATCAACCAGATTATGGTCGATGGAAGTATGCCTTGAGGTTGGGAGTTGAGCTTCGACCGGCAAAACTTCTTCACAACCATAGACCAAAGAGAAAGGAGTTTGTCCCGTGGACGTACGAGGCGTCGTGCGATTCGCCCACAGGACTGAAGGAAGTTCTTCGACCCACTTTCCTTCTGCGGCTTGCAACCTTTTCTTGATTGAAGCGACGATGGTCTTATTGCTCGATTCAGCAAGTCCATTTGCCTGGGGATATCTGGGTGTCGAGGTCGTTAGCTAGATGCTGCGGTCCTCACAGAACTGTCGAGTCCTGTCGCTTATAAATTGGGATCCATTGTCGCATACAATTTCGGATGGAATCCCAAACCTGCATATAATGTTAGTCTGGATAAAAGACACGACTTCCTTGTCCCGAACTTGGGAAAAGGCAGACGCTTCTACCCATTTGGAGAAGTAATCTGTAAGTACGAGGAGAAACACTTTTTGCCCAGGGGCAGGTGGTAACTTGCCGACAATATCCATACCCCACCTCATGAAGGGCCATGGGATCAGTGTCGAATGTAAGGGTTCAGATGGCTTATGAGACGTACCTGAATGTCTTTGACAAGGATCACAGTTCTAGACGTACCTGAAGGCGTCTTGTCGTAGCGTCGGCCAAAAGTAGCCTTGCCGAGAGATACGATTAGCTAGACTGCGACCTCTGGAGTGATTGCCACACTCCCCGTCGTGCATTTCTTGGAGGATCTTCTTAACTTGATTCTTATTCACGACGCATCTCAGGTTCAAGCCTGTCGATGATCGTCGATAGAGTTTATCTCCGATCACGATATACCGGGATTCCTTGAATCTGATCTTTCGAGCTTCCATCTTGTCTTTCGGGAGTTGGTCGTGCACAAGAAAATTTCGAATGTCGCACGACCAATCATCCTCTAGCTCTTCGATCTGAACGACATCGTCATTTTCGATGGATGATGTCGCTAGGTGGATCAGGGGAATACTGTCGAATACAGGTTCGACTAGAGCGGATCCAAGGTTTGCTAGAGCGTCGGCCTGAGTATTCTGATCCCTTAGGATCTGCTCAATAGAAAAAGATTTGAATTTGTTGGTCCCGAAGGGCTATACAAGTTTGTAGAAGGGGGGTGGGATGAATACAAACACTAAGATTTTACTTTTCTAAATTGTTTAATGATAAATCATTAACAATTTACAGCTTGTTGCGAAAACAAGATTAAGGATAAACCTAAATCTAAACAAGTTGGAACACTAGGTTTCTTGCACTAAGAAAGAGAAGGAAATTACTAATAATAACCTATCTCAAGATAAGAAGGATGAACTTGCCTAGAGTTAGCAAGTTACTTCAAAAAGAAGTGAGTTCATCTTCTTATATACTGCATGCATTTAATGCATGGCAGTATACACTTTACACGTGGCAGCAGCTCATTGGTTGTATGTCATTGACCTTTGTTGACAACCTTAGTAGCCGCATGTTTGAACAGTGTAGTATCAGAGTGGTTGTACGATTTCAGACAATAAGGAGGTTCTTTTTCTGACATATCGTACGGAGACGTGCAAGGGTGGTTAAGACAAAAGTACTTTGTACGGAGGACTTCATGATCAGCTTTTCGTTGATTCAGCGATCTATCATTCTATATCAACGAATTATAGAGTTCAACGATAGCTAAATTCTTGTACTTGATACTTCACGTTGAGTGGACAAATCTGAGTCTTCGATGATCCGCATCAGTTCATTAGGAGACTTGTCGCTGGTTCTTGAGCTTGATCTTCGACTTCAGCGTAGAACCTATGTTGACGTGAAACTTGTCTTTAGGGATCATAAGTAAACAACTAACTTATCAGCGATCACCATAAGTACTGAACAAACTCAGAGTATTATGGTGAACAGTTTCACTGAATGTTTAATCTAAAGAGCGAGAGTTCCTATCAGCGGTACTGTAAGATCTTAGTACTTATCAGCGATAGTGAAACTCTGATACATATTGTTTACTTACAATTTTCACTAAGTATATAAGAGAGGGTCATTATCAAATCACTGAGGGTTTGGATCAACAATCTCCCTCTATTTGATTATGACATAGCAACAAAGAAAATTGCTATTTAATGAAAACATAAGGATAAAAAGAACTCATAAAATATTTGTCCCTTTTACTGTTTTCTGGGATCTTTTCTGTATTGATGGAGTAAAGTACGTTCGCTGAAATTTTTCTTTAAACTTTGTACAGATTACAGATGGAAGTGGAAAAATTAAAAGTACAGCTAATACAATTACAAGTACAAAAGATGTAGACATATAAGGATAGAAAGAATTATAAGGCGATCCTATCCGTCAAAAGGTTCTTCCTTGATGAGAAGTTCATCGAGGGTCTTTGATGTGGGAATCATCCAGTCAGGGACATCTACTCCTTGATTCTTTTTGTTCAGAGCTTCTTCAAAAATCAAGGGCTTCAGGTGTCTAGCTTTAATGTCGCGTCTAACTTCACACCAGTATATGAGATCTCTGAGTTGTTCGATGGGAGTGATTGGAAGCTCAGAGATGCGTTGAAAGTGATGGTTTCCTTCGTAGTCTAGAAAGAATATACCATAAGGATCACTTACAACTGTGCCAGGAATGAAAGTTTCTCCAGGTGGTAGGGAGGTGTCAAGCGCTGAGAGATCAGCATCAGGGCCAAGAACTTCATCACGAGAGAAACCAATACCTGTTTCATTCCGTATAGGAGGACCTGAGTCTGAGACTTTCTTTTCCTTTGCAGAGACTCTTCTTTGTTGAGGAGGAAGAAGAGTAGAAGGAGGAATATCCACAGCAGAAGAAACCAGGTCGATCTATTTGTTTAAGATCTTCTCGACATGGCTCTTGAACTTTGAGCGTGATCCCTGAATGGCTAATTTCACTTCCAACCATTCAGAGAGACCAAACTTGTCTAAGGTAGTAGCATAGAAGGTTTGCTTGGTTTTGTGTTCTCTGTAGACATCAACTTCAACAACAGGAACGTCTGCGTACTGTCTTCCTCTGATGTTTACTTTGATGATTTTGGATGGTCGAGATCGATAGTTCAGCATTTCTTTACACCATTCCAAAGTCGTATCAGAGACCTTGGTCTTTTCTTCAACGATCCTTTGAGCATCATCCCATAGCTGACGTTGGACGTCAATGGGAGCTCTTTTCAGCTTAGGGTCTTTCACTGATTTTTGGACAAGTTAGATGGCGAGTTCTCTGTCTTTTTCTTCAGTTTCCCTTCTTTCAGCGATTAGGCGTTCAGCTCTGAGGTGATCCTTGTATTCCCTTTTTGAAAGTTTGAACTTTGTAGGAATGGAAGGAAGTTGATCACGCCTCAGAATGATTCACTGATCTTCTAACTTCTTTATCATCTCATCTTTTCTTCTCTGATCCTCTTCACTTAGCTTTTGAGGAGCCAAGGAAGGTCTGTTTTTGTGAGATAGCATCTGTTCTTTAGGTTCATCAGTCTCAGAGATCAAATCTAAGACTGGGATTATTTCTTCAGCGTTGGGAGCTGGGATTATTGTTTGTAAAATCCCAGTTGTAGGAACTTCATCGATATCCTCAAACAGGGGAGAGGACTAGCTGAAACATAGCGATCTTACAAGTAAGAACATTAGGTAGAACAAAGATAGATAAAGAATGGGATAAAGTGTATGGAGGTTTGTGGAGTGTAGAACTGATAGTTTATGGAGAGGAGGGATGTAGTGTAAGGAAGATTAGTGTACCTGACAAACCGGCTTTTTAAGCAAGATCGTCAGATTTTCATCGTCTTCAGCGACACTTTTTCCTTTGCTCTTGTCAGCTTCAGACGCTGATGGCTTTGTCTTTGTCCGCTCCCCTGTAGGTTCATTTATCAGAATCCCTTTAAGAGCTTTAGTTCTCTGAGCAGGCTTGACGATAAAAGAGTCATCATCATCAGCATCTTCATCATCATCATTCTTTGGAGAAGAGGATGGTTCATCATCAGACACGTCGATGGCTTCTTCATCTTCAGCTTCAGACTCAGATTCTTCAGCTTCTTCTTCGAGTTGCTCCCCCTCAGATGCAGAGGTAAGCTTCTCGGTTCCAGCGGCTGCTTCTTCAACACCTTCTTCAGTAAAGGTGAGGTCTTCAGTCTTCTCTCCCCTGATAGATTCATCATGGGAAAGGTCTTCAGCGCTCTCCTCCCCTCCCCCCCCCTTTTTCATGATGAGTGGGGGAGGAATGCGACGACTCAGCAGCTGTTGATGGTTCCATGTCTTCTTGGCCAGGGATCCCCACACAAATTTCAATCGCTGATAATCTGTTTTCTAGACCAGAAATACCAGGATTGATCTTCACGAGTTCAGCACGATCCTCCGGAGTAAAAGATGAAGGTTCAGGGGCAGGTGCAGGGGTGGTCGTGTTGGTCAGGATCTGCTGCAACAATGTCTTCATAGAGGTGACGTCATCCTTCATCGTATTGACTTCAGTCTTCACATAACTCATGTCAGTCTTTACTGAACTGACATCAGTCTTTACAGCAGACATATCACCTTCGAGTTTGCCAACCGATGTATTCAGCGTTGTGACCTCGCTAGACATGGTGTCAACTGATTTTTTTATGTCGAGGTAGTCTGTGTAGATGTCAGAGAGAACTTTGGCAAAGTCGGTGAGTGATTTATCAACCTTCTCCAAGTCAGCTTTGGAGGCATTCTTTTCGACCACGGTTGTCAGCTTTGTAAGATTCTCTCCAGCGTTTGTTACAGCTGAAGAGTTGCCGGAAAGAGTAGATGTGAGACCTGTCAGCTTCGTCTCTATTGTCTTCAGAGAGGCGTTGATGTCTCGCAAATTAGGACCTGTAACATATAAGAACTTGTGAACAGAGTAAAGCTCAGAAGTTTGGGGTTCAGTTACAGTGTATAGGGGTTGGTGTATACCTGCAGGAGGATTGGTGAATTCATCAAAATCTCGGTGTCCTGAGAAAAGTTCCATGTCGTCAGCTAAAGTGCGTGGACGCATGGTCATCTCTGCAGGTCCTACGCCCATCATTTCCTGAGTGTCAGCGTTAGCTTCTAGAGGAATGACAGGTGCTTCAGTGATAACTGGAGTAGAGGGAGAAGTGAAGGTTGAGAATGGAGGTTAGGTGCGGAGTGCAGCGTTGGATTCGCTGAGAATCGCTTCGTCAGTCTTTTGAGAGACTGAAGGAGGTTGGGTAGATTCCAAGTTTGTAACTTCAATGTTTAGAGACGCTGAGGTTAGGATAGAATGGGTGGCTTGTTCAGCTGTGGCAGAGCGTACCACTGAACGTTCCTTCAGCTCTTTGAGATGAGCTGAGGAGTCTTCAGCAAGAGATTGTTGGGGTTGCTCCTTGGATTTCTTAGTTCTTTTGGAACTAAGTTGGGTGGAGGAGTGTTTCCTTTTAAGAGAAGGAATGGAGGTTGCAGCCTGGGTATCAGCGGTGGGTTTGTCCGCTGAAGGAGCTGCAGAAGTAGAAGAAGTAGATTTGAGAAGAGTTAAAAGTGTAGAAAGCCGTACCTCATTCACCACTGGCTTGAAGTCGAGAACCTTAGGGCCAACCAGAGAGAGTTTCAGGTCACCCTCTTTTGGGTAGTTGTCCTTCAGGCCTTTTTGGAATACGGTGCTGATGAATCGAGGATAGGGAACCCATGGAGTTCTGTCAGCGACGGAGTCCACTCTGAGTACCAGGTCATCATAGATAATCGATGCCCAGTCTATATGTAGACCTTTCAGCAATGCATATCCCATTGCTTGCTGAGGCTGAGCGGCTTGGTCAGAGGATCCGGTCTTGGCAGTCATGCAGCTGATTAAGTGAGCGAAGATGAAATTCATCTCGCTGGGCATTTTGGACTTCTTAATGAGGGTCAGCTTCTTCTCGGGCTTCATGTCCCTCCCAGTTTCCCATACATAGCCTATTGCATCGAAGAATGCAGTGATAGCTTCCCTGTCTGAGTTTTTCTTGTGGTCAGGGAGGGGAACAAAGGGGTTTTCTTTGGTTGTCAAGGGAAGGTTCAGGGCTTTGCGAATAATGGCAGGTGTAATCTTCATAGTGCCATATTCAATATCGCAGAGGATGCAGTCAATTGTTTTTTAGGGGTCTTTAGCTTTTGGTAGCTGAGAGTGTCTGGCATAGTACCAGAATTGGGATAGAAAAAACTGATGTGCAGGAGGTGTTATGGTCAGGGCTGTAGAGATGCAACAATTCTTCAGGAAGTTCACAGCATCATCTAGATGTGTGACTTGCTTTTGAGGAGGAAACGCGAGTAGCGCATAGAGGTTATTTGGCTTGTTCCAATCCAGTTTGTCAAGAGAGAACTTGACCTGATGAGCCTTGAGGATGTCCAGTTCCTCAGCAGTATTATCAGCAACAGTGTTCTCAGCGATGGTGTTCTTGGAAATGTCAGAAGATGCCATTTTCTGTAAATTATCAGTTCAACCAAAGATTAACAAATAAGAATAATCTTAATGTGGAAAGATGTTCCAATAAGATGGTTCGAATTTTGTCCATTTCATTCAGACAAAAATGTCTTAATGAAGATTAGGGTTTTTCTTGTTTTTGAAAAACGAAATGCAAACCCAATAAGAATCTTGTTTTCCAGTTTCCTTTGAAGAATTGGGATTCTGGAAAAAACGTATGAAGAACAAGTTTAAGATTTTTCGTTTTAAACTTGAAGAACAACCATGAAAGGTTGTGTTCATAAAACCATGAAAGAAATGATTTCATTTTAAAAAGTTCTTTTGTTTGATCTTGTGAAAACGAAGAGAAGATCATTAACAAGTTTGAAGAAACAGGTAAAATAAAAGAATTATTAACCTGGTTCGTTGAAGAAGATGAAGTTCTTAAGTTCTTGAAAAAACTTGAGAGCACAAATGCAACAGTAAATTCTTTTTCTTGCTTGGAGAAGAAGTTCGCGTAAAAGAAAAATATAAACCCAGAATGAGTTTATATAGAGATTAGAGAGAGAAAATCTTGAGCGGGAAAAGATTTTCATCATGACATGGACACGTGTTTGCATTTGATTGGAAGGTAAACGAAACGTGCAAACGTGTGTCAGAAAGAAGAACGTGTCAAGGCTTATCCGTTGTAATGACGTCACAACTGTCCTTTCATATTCTTGGATGGCTCTGAGGTTTTGAAAACTCAGGGACACTTTTGAAAACATGAAGCACTGAATAGAAATATCAGTGTTGGTTTTAGAAATTTCAAAGTATCGCTGATTAAGGAAGAGATATTAAGCGATGCAATTTATTTTGAAATCTTGCATTTACATGCAATTGTCAGAGAGAGAAAAACATACCTTGATATCAGCGAATCAAGTTTATTCAGAGAGAAGATGATAGAATGGGTTATAAAAGTTGATTTTATCCTATCGCTGATCAAATGTGAACCGCTGAAGATTTTATTCTTCTAAGTTCAGTATTCCAAGCTCGCTGGTGAGAAAGTTGAACCTTGTCTCATCAAGAGGTTTGGTGAACAGATCAGCTAACTGATAGTCAGTTGGGATAAAGTGAAGTTCTATATCACCATTCATCACATGATCTCTGATAAAGTGATACCTGATTTCGATGTGTTTTGTTTTTGAGTGTAGTACTGGATTATTTGCTATAGCGATGGCACTTGTGCTGTCGCAATAAATTGGAATATTTGAGAGCTGAAGGTCATAGTCCAGTAGTTGATTTCTCATCCACAAGACCTGAGAACAACAGCTTCCAGCGGCTACATACTCAGCTTCAGCTGTGGAAGTGGACACTGAGTTTTGCTTTTTACTTGTCCAACTCACCAGCTTTCCACCCAGGAGCTGACATCCTCCTGTGGTGCTTTTCCTATCCAATTTGAAACCTGCAAAATCACTATCTGAATAGGCGATTAGATCGAATCCTGAGTCTTTGGGATACCAAAGACCTAGATTCGCAGTACCCTTAAGGTATCAAAAAATTCGCTTTACAACGTTCATATGAGATATCTTGGGTTCAGCTTGATATCGTGCACACAAACATGTTGCGTACATAATATCGGGTCGGCTAGCTGTAAGATACAAGAGAGAGTCGATCATCCCACGGTACAACGTGACATTAACAGGAATACCCTTAGTATCCTTATCAAGTGTCAGCGGTAGTGCCATAGGGGTTTTCATAGTTGAACTTTGAGTTAAGTCGAATTTCTTCAGCATATCTTTAACATACTTTCCCTGATTAATGAAAGTTCCTTTTTCATTTTGCTTTATCTGAAGACCAAGGAAATATGTTAGTTCACCCATCATGCTCATCTTATACTCATCTTTCATTCTATCAACGAAACGAGTACAAAGATCAGGGTTAGTAGAGCCAAATATAATGTCATCAACATATATCTGAACAAGAATGATATGACCTTTTACTTTCCGGAAAAATAGAGTTTTGTAAATTTTACCTCGCTCTAATTGTTCAATATGGAGATAAGTAGAAAGAGTGTCATACCATGCACGTGGAGCTTGCTTTAAGCCATAAAGTGCCTTATCCAGTTTATAAACATAACCTGGACGCTTAGGATCTGAGAATCCTGGAGGTTGTTCCACATAGACTTCTTCATTCAGCTTTCCATTTAGAAACGCTGACTTAACATCCATCTGATATACTTTGAAGTCTTTGTGTACAGCGTATGCTAAGAATAGACGAATAGATTCTAGTCTTGCTACAGGAGCAAATGTTTCGTCATAATCTATGCCTTCCTCTTGTCTGTATCCCTGAGCAACAAGACGAGCCTTGTTGCGGGTTACAGTTCCATGTTCGTCCAACTTGTTTCGATAGACCCATTTAGTGCCTATTACAGTTTTGTCAGTTGGTCTTCGAACAAGTTTCCAAACTTTGTTTCTTTCGAATTCAGTCAGCTCTTCTTGCATGGCGCTGACCCAGTTTGGATCTTTGAGGGCATCATCTACTTTCTTTGGTTCAGTCAGAGAAATAAAGTTAACAAATAAACAAATATTACCTGCACTTCGTCGAGTCTGAATACCCGCGTTTGGATCACCTAGAATTTGATCGATTGGGTGATTAACAGTCCATCGCTGAGCCGAAGTGTGAGATGCTGACTCAACTTGAACTGAAGGAGTTGAAGATGAAGCTTCAACGACGTCTGGAGTATCAGCCAAGAGAGGAATGGGTGCAGTTGTCATTATATTCACTGATTGCTGAGAAGTAGATGGAATGTCTGAGACATTGGGTTCAGAAGCATGTATAGTGTTCAAAGGAACAGCTGAGACCCATGATGTTTCAGCTTCACTATTCTGCATATTTGGAATGATAGTAGGACTATCATCTCCAACTGTATGAGTATGAGTGGGAGTATCTTCTGAATCACCAAGATGAGAAAACATCCATTGATTCAGTTCTTTAGTATCAGCGAATTGTTTAGAGTTCGCTGAACGGGATTCGTCAAACGTGACGTGAATTGTTTCTTCTACAGTTTGTCTTCTTCGATTGAAGACTCTGAAGGCTTTGGAGACTGAGGAGTATCCAAGAAAGATTCCATCATCAGCCTTAGGATCAAACTTTCCAAGGGCATCTCTGTTGTTCAGTATGAAACACTGACATCCAAAGATGTGAAGAAAGCTGATTGAAGGCTTTCTCCCATGAAAAAGTTCATAGGCTGTTTTATTGAATATTTTGACTATCAGCAACCTGTTTTGCGTAAAACAAGCAGTGTTGACAGCTTCTGCCCAAAACTGAGTAGGCAGGTGAGAATCGTTGAGCATTGAACGTGCAACTTCAATAATTGTTCTATTTCTTCTTTCAGCGACTCCATTTTGTTGCGGTGTTCTCACTGATGAGAAGTTATGAGAAATACCCTTACTCTCAAAGAAGGAATCAAGAGAACTGTTTTTTAATTCAGTCCCATGATCACTCATTATTGAGTGAACGGTCAAATTGTTCAGGGTTTCCATCTTCCGAACAAAAGTGATGAGTTCTTCAGGGGTGTCACTCTTGGAACGGAGAAACATAACCCATGTATAACGAGAGAATTCATCAACTATGACCAGTGTATATTTCTTTCCAGCGATGGATTGTTTGTTAACAGGGCCAAACAGATCCATATGGAGTAGTTGTAAAGGAGATGACACTGAGGAGACTTGCTTTGACTTAAATCTTGCTTTGGTCTACTTCCCTTTCTCACACGCTGAACATAAAGACTCTTTGGCGTATGAGTGTTGAGGTAGACCAGTGACTAACTCTTTTGAAGAAAAGTGTTCAGTGTCTTGAAATTCAGATGAGAGAGCCTCTTATGCCATAGCCAGTTGACATCAGATGAGGCTTTTGAGAAGAAACAGTTGTTCTCAGTGGTTGTTGAGTCCATGTTTATTACATAAACATTTTCCAAACGATAACCGCTGAGAGCTATCTTCTCCTTTTTGTCAGTGGCAAAGCAGGATTCCTTGGTAAAGATTACCTTGTTATCCTTGTCGCAAAGCTGACTGATGCTTAACAGATTATGCTTCAGCCCTTCAACATATGCGACTCTTATGAAGGTTGTTGTACCATTAGAGAGTACACCAAACCCTCGGGTATGTCCTTTTCCATTTCCACCGAAAGTCACAGAGGGACCCTTCTCTTCCTTGTATTCAGCAAGCAGTCTTTTCTTTCCAGTCATGTGTCTAGAGCATCCGCTATCGAGATACCAGATACCCTTCTTAACCTGCATCACAAAGGAAGATTAGTTTTTCTTGGGTACCCACTTAACCATGTGTACACGTTTGTTAGTGGAAGTAGTTGGAATGGAAGGTTCAGCAATCTTCGCAACATTTGAAGATTCAGCTTTGTTAGTCTTCACTTTGGTTAATTTCTTAACCTCAGTGGTCTTCTTTGCCTTGGGGGCAATCTTCACCTTAGCTATCTTTTCAGCTTTGGTGGTTGTGGGGCACTTAGTAGCAATATGATCAGTGAGTCCACAGTGATAACATTTCCTATAACTAAAAGTAGTTCTAGGACCATTTGAATGCTGTGCTTTAGATTTTGAAATAGAAGTACCAGCACCAAGTAAGCTGATGGCTTTTGAAATAGGAGGAACATTCAGTTCTTCGGATTTCTTACCAGAGACATCCACTCTGATTCTAGGAGTAGATCGCTGAATAGATCCACGCTGAGTAGATCCAGAGATCTGATTCCTTGATCCAGAGGAATGAATCACTAAAGCTTTAGAAGCATTCAGCTTAGGTACTAAGGTACCCTTCTGATGATTTTGGTAAATAGCAATTCCTTTACCTTTATCTTTAAAGACAGAGGTAGGTTTTGGATAATGTAAGTCCAGGATACACTCTTACAATCAAATATGAACAATTAAGATCGTATTCACAGCAACTGGTCATATGATTTATTAACAATCTGTGAATTACAAGATATTACAATGAATTTTTCTCTAAATGGATTCACCAAAGATTATATCAAAGATTTTATCAAAAGATTCTCCAAAAATTCTTTTAGCTACAGTTGCTAACTCCTATATATACTGTAGAGAATAGCTAAAGCAGTGGTTGGTTTTTGATTATCAGCTTTGCAACCAAGACCACGTTTATCACTCAGGGGAATCTGAGACTTAATTATCTCAGTGATCTTTGTTGAAGAATTACACCATCCTTCAACAGTAGCTTTTTCAGCTCTTAAAGCAGAGATAGCTTCTGCTCGCTCGATTTTGACTAGCTGATTTAAATGTACTTGATCTTTAAAATCTTCTTCAATTTTAGAAAGCTTTTCTATTTGAAGGTGACAGTTTTTGAGCTGTTCAGCGAGATCAAGGTTTTGATTTTCAACTACAGTTTTACCATTCATGGCTTCATATAAACTTCTAGTCAAGAGATCGATTTTACGAAGGCTATCAGCTTCATCAATATTTGCAATATTTGTAAAGAAGGAAGGTGATACCTGAATAACAGAGGTTGAAGTAGAGGGAATGTCTGAACTTTCTTCCTTATCTTCAATCTTTGCCATAAGACATAGATTGGCTTCATCATCTTCAGAGTCAGATGATGATTCTTCTTGATCAGAAGCAGCCCAATCATAAGCCATCAGGCCTTTGCCTTTCTTCTTAAAGCTTTTCAGCTTCGCATACTTTTCTTTCAGCTTAGCATATTTGTCATCTTTATTCCTGGGAATAAAGGATTTCTTGGGAAACGCTGAGTTTCTTGAAACTTTCTTAGACCTGCACTCGTTAGCGAAATGTCCAATCTTTTCACAGTTAAAACAGGTAGCAGTAGCCTTATCAACAGGAGCTGATGATCTTGGCTTATCAGTTATAGAAAGGGGTTTGTTCTTTCTGAACATTTTCTTTTTGGCGAATCTCCTGAACTTTTTAGTTAGGAGAGCCAAAGATTCATCATCATCTAAAGAGTCAGAATATGATGACCTTTCAGAGTTACTTTCTAACTCAGTGATAGTGACCACGGGTCGCTGAGTAGAAGGTTCCTCTGAGATTAAAGCAACAGAGGTGCTTTTGGAATCTTTTACAAGATTCTTCTTAAGATAACTCGATAGCTCATGATTCAGCATCGTGCCATATAAGGTAGCAAGGGTCATTGATCTTAGATCCTTTGACAGCTTGAGACACATAGAATAACTGTCCCAGCTTTCAGGTAAACATTCTAGAAACTTTGTCAGCACTTCAAAGTTATAATATTCCTTACCAACAGTTTTCAGATCTATTATTGAGCAATTAAAACGTTGGTGAATTTCAGAGAGAGTCTCATTCTTACCACAAATGAAACTTTCATACTGTCTTACCAGGTTGATCTTTCGAGAGTCCTGGACTTCAGCAGTACCTTCATACTGAATACAGATTGTGTCCCACATGGCTTTTGAGGATTTCAGGTTCATGACGGAATGGTAGACTTCGTCAGGAAGAGCCATGGATAGTATGGATCTGGCTTTTGTGTCGATAGCCACTTTCTTCTTATCTTCGTCAGTCCACATATGAACTTCCTGGAATAGCAGGTCTATTCTCAGTGGCTGGAACTGCAACATCAATTCTTACAGGAATATATGGGCCGTTTTCAAGATAATAAGGCATAGTAGGGTCTACACCTTCTAAGAAGAGAGTCATCCTATTTTTCCATAGATTAAAATTATCTCTGGAGAATCTAGGGGGTTTTGCAAGAGACCCATTGTCGATATAATTTGTGTTTGTGTTAGTAGCCATTTTCAGAAATAGCAAGGAAGAGAAATCTTAGTATAGATTAGATCTTGTTTATGAGATTAAACAAATCTGCTCTGATACCACTTGTTGGTCCCGAAGGGCTATACAAGTTTGTAGAAGGGGGGATGAATAGAAACACTAAGATTTTACTTTTCTAAATTGTTTATTGATAAATCATTAACAATTTACAGCTTGTTGCGGAAAAAGATTAAGGATAAACCTAAATCTAAACAAGTTGGAACACTAAGTTTCTTGCACTAAGAAAGAGAAGGAAATTACAAATAATAACCTATCTCAAGATAAGAAGGATGAACTTGTCCAGAGTTAGCAAGTTACTTCAAAAAGAAGTGAGTTCATCTTCTTATATACTGCATGCATTTAATGCATGGCAGTATACACTTTACACGTGGCAGCAGCTCATTGGTTGTATGTCATTGACCTTTGTTGACAACCTTAGTAGCCGCATGTTTGAACAGTGTAGTATCAGAGTGGTTGTACGATTTCAGACAATAAGGAGGTTCTTTTTCTGACATATCGTACGGAGACGTGCAAGGGTGGTTAAGACAAAAGTACTTTGTACGAAGGACTTCATGATCAACTTTTCATTGATTTAGCGATCTATCATTCTATATCAGCGAATGATAGAGTTCAGCGATAGCTAAAGTCTTGTACTTGGTACTTCACGTTGAGTGGACAAATCTGAGTCTTCGCTGATCCACATCAGTTCATTAGGAGACTTGTCGCTGGTTCTTGAGCTTGATCTTCGACTTCAGCATAGAACCTATGTTGACGTGAAACCACTAAGTAACCACTAACTTATCAGCGATCACCATAAGTACTGAACAGACTCAGAGTATTATGGTGAACAGTTTCGCTGAATGTTTAATCTAAAGAGCGAGAGTTCCTATCAGTGGTACTGTAAGATCTTAGTACTTATCAGCGATAGTGAAACTCTGATACATATTGTTTACTTACAATTTTCACTAAGTATATAAGAGAGGGTCATTATCAAATCACTGAGGGTTTGGATCAACAGAATTTTTTTGATTTTTCTTTTGCTACCTTCAGGTACGATGTCATTTTTGAATCCTTAGCTGCGAATTCTCCATTCATCTGGTTTACGACCAAAAGAGAATCGCTCCTAACATGCAGCGAAGTTGCCCCCGAGTCGTAGGCCATATCCATTCCCACGATTAGGGCTTCATACTCAGCTTTGTTGTTGGTGGCTTTGAAATTGCATCGTACGGAGTACACCATCTTGCCCCCTGTAGCGACTTTAAGACGATGCCAAGTCCCGAACCCCTAACGTTGGATGACCCATCGACGTGTAGAGTCCAAGGCTTGTCGTCGTGAGTCGCCACAGTAGACACTTCGAGCTCTGCTTCTTTCCCTAATTCGGGACTAAAGTCGGCGATGAAATCAGCTAGAGCTTGCGACTTGATCGCTGTCCTGGGTTTGAAATCGATGTCGTAGCTGCTGAGATATACACTCCATTTCGCTAATCGACCTGTCAACTCAGGTTTTCTTAAGACAGGCTTAAGGGGGTAGTTAGTAACGACAGTAATCGGGTGTGATTCGAAGTAATGTCGCAATTTCGTTGCGGCTGTAACAAGCGACAAGAGTAGTTTTTCCATTGAGGAATACCTGGTTTCGGCGTCTAGAAGGGACTTACTTACATAGTAGATCGGCAATTGTTGCTTTTCATCTTCTCGCGTCAGGAGGCACTTACCGCATTTGGACTGACAGCTAGATATAGCTGCAAGGTCTCATGATCGCGAGGCTTTGATAATAAGGGTGGCGACGCCATGTACTATTTTAATTTCTGCAATGCTTGCTCATGATCGTCGGTCCAGTCGAAGCCTTTGTTTTTTCTGAGGACATTGTAAAATATGTGACATCTATCCGATGATCGAGAGATAAATCTATTCAGGGCTGCCACTCGACCAGTGAGTTTTTGGACTTCCTTGAAATTCCTCGGAGATTTGATTTTGACAATGGCTTTAATTTGGTCAGGATTGGCTTTGATTCCGCGACGAGTGACCATATAGCCCAGGAACTTTCCAGCGCTGACACCGAAGGAGCATTTCGTTGGGTTGAGCTTCATGCTATATTTTTGGAGGGTATCGAATGACTGCCTTAAATGGTCGACGTGGTCGACTGCTTGCTTCGACTTGACAAACATGTCGTCGATGTAGAGTTCCATGGTGTCGTCGAGGTGATCTTTGAACATTTTATTCACCAGACGTTGATAGGTAGAACATGCATTTTTTAGTCTGAAAGGCATAACCTTATAACAATAAATGCCTCGATCTGTCATGAACGCAGTTTCTCCTGGTCCACGACGTGCATCAGGATCTGATTGTATCCAGAATATGCATCCATAAACGTTAATAGTTCATGCCCAGCTGTCGCGTCGACCATGGCATCGATATGTGGCAATGGGAAAGGGTCTTTAGAACAGGATTTGTTGAGATCCGTAAAATCGATACAGACCCTCCATTTGCCATTTTTCTTCGCCACGGCCATGACATTAGCAAGCCAATCGGGGTACTTTACTTCTTGAACTTTCCCTGTCTTGAGGAGGTTGTCGACCTCGTCATTTATTACCTTATTCCTCTCAGGAGCGAATTTTCGCCGCTTCTGCTTGATCGGCTTGAATGACGGGTCGACATTGAGCTTATGAGAAATGACGTCAGGATCGATACCGACCATGTCTTCATGCGACCAGGCAAAACAATCGGCGTACTCCTGCAAGAAAGATATTAGCTTGTCTTTGATGCAGGGATCGAGGGATGATCCTATAAAGACCTTTTGATTAGGCTTGCTCTGATCAAGGATGATTTCCTCCAGGCGATATTCATCAACCATTCCAGGAATATCTTGTGCATTTGAAAGCTCTTCCTGCCCACGGGCGATTACATGCTCCTGGTTTCCATTACTTGCCATTCTCCTGGAACAGAGAAAAGAGGAAACTACAAGAAACTGTTAGTAAAACGCACGTTTGTCGAAGATTTTCTCTAGAAGGGGTCCCACGGATGGCGCCAAACTGTTAATGCCAAAAATCGTCCAGAAGGATAACTTAAGGTTGATTGTGGAGCTTAACAGCTAAAGAAGGGAATCGTTCGACAAGACGGTGCGTTAAAGACAGAAAATGTAAAAGAGACAAGGATTTTGGTGATGCGGGAAAAACCTCAACGAGGAAAAAACCCGCAGGCGACTATGGGAGCCGTCGCTGCACTATGATTGCCAAACGGGGGCGATGTCCTTGGTTACTGGTGTCGATCGTACAGAGATTACAATACAAATGAAAGGAACTACTTTAAATGTAAAGTAACAAGTGTTTTTAATGTAAAAACAGCGTGCGTCGTGTGTAAAAACTGCGTGTCGTGTGCGGATGTCATGCGTCGAGAGCGATTCTTCGAGAGAGAGTTCTTTGTTTTGTGTGTTCTTGAGTACGCAGTGTGTAATTCGGAGTTCGATGATGTTCCAATGATGACTTTGCCTTTGTATTTATAGTCTTCGAATGCATTTACTGAGTCCATGAATTCCTCCTGTAACGGTCGCAACGGTCTTCGTAGTTTAATGCTCATAACTGCTTTGTCGGTTTCATCCGTTGGCCATAAATGTCGTTTGACCTGCATTAAACGAGGAAAACGTAACAGAAGAATCATACGTTAGTTGGTCGAGATCGTGTGTTTCTACACGACGGTCGAGGTCGAGAGGTACGTTCGACTTCGGCTTTGGTCAGAGGACAAAAATGTTTACGTTTTGACTTTGACATGAGAAAAGTGTAATAAATGTTCTTAGTGCTTTGGTCGTGGTCGAGACTGGTGAAATTTTGCCCAAACATTAAGTAAAACACACAAATACTTGGAAAATAACATTTTTGGCATGTATAAAGTTTTCACAAATCAACTTGAACTCACCTTGCTAGATTTAGGCTAAATCTAGATTTTCCCCAAACGTAAGCTCCTTTGAAGAAACGCTAATCCTCAAGCCAAATCCTCCAAAAACCTAGATCCATAAGTTTCCAACCATAAATAATCACACCCAACCATAAAGAATCATTCCCCAAACATTTTACATCAAGATCTCAACTTATACCAAAACCCTAATTTCCATAGATGAAGAGAAGAGAAGATTACCTTAACCATAACTTGAATCCACCAACCAAAATACCTCTAGAATCATCAAGATGAACCACAAACTCCCAATCTTCAAAGTGGAGTAAAAGGGTTGGATGAAACCCTAGAAACTTGATGAAGAAGATGGAGTGAAAGAGTTCTAGAAAGGTTAAGGTTCATAGAAATGGTGAGGCCCTTTGATTTGGGGAAGAAGATGAAGAGAAGATATAGGATTCAGGATTTGTTGGGAGAAAATCGGTTTAGAGAGAGAGAGAGAGAAGTCTGAATTTGGGTGTTGAGGATGAAATGAGGGAAGAGAGAGGGAAAGGTCTTAAAAGCTAAGAAAATATCTCATCGGATGCATCGCGGACGTCCGGCTGGAAGCCATGCGGACGTCCGGCGTTGCCCTGACTGAAATCCCAAATTTCTATGTTGCTTCCGCGGACGACTCGCGGACTTCCGCGCTGACGCCGACGTCCGACCCTGCGCCCATACGGACGTCCGCAAGTCCGAAATTCAGTTTTTTTTCAATTTTCGGGGTGTTACACCTTCGACGTAGGACACTCGTTTGATGGTTATGTTGTCCTGAACTAGATCACCGTACCCCATGATCGGGGCTACATTATCATTCCTAAATCGTACATCACATTAATATTTGTCTTTGAAGTTGGTGAGTAGCTCCCGTTTACCTGTCATCTGTTTAGAGCATCCTGAGTCTAAAAACCACACATGATCGGGCTACAAAACAGAGATTAAGGGGTCTTAGGTACCCATTTGTAAATGGGTCCTAATGAGTTAGGTGCAACACCTGTTCTCGGAGCCCGTCTATATTTGGGTCCTTTACGAGATAATGAATAAGAAGAACGTGAATTATAAACATGATATGCGCCAAACCAAATCAGATGCATATTTATGATCCACGAAATCATTCAATGCACACATAGAACAACAAACACAATCATGAGAAAGTTGAATTAATTGTTGAACCGAATAAAGCTTTAAAGGAAACTGAAAGCTTTGTTCAACAGTTTTATGAAAATCAAAACCATGATTGTTATTGTTTATCCTAGAATGCGAAAAAGAATTAAATGATTGTGTCTTCACTGGGCGTGTCTTTGGCTTCTTTTCTACCCACACTTTTCTGAATGCTTTCCCCCGACCCGTTTTATCTGAAATAGCATTACATTGTCAGAGGAACTGGAGTAGTAAGATTGTCGTTTGTGAGCGTTACTTGTTTTTGAACGTTTCTTTGATCGTCTTTTTTATTTAAATTTTGAAGATTTCGGTTTAGAAATGGTTTTAGAACACTCTCCTTTCTCAAAATTTACCTGTAAAGGCATTTTGTCAAGAAAGTGAACATGACTTACAAGCTTTGGCCCAAAGTCGATTTTAGCAATGTCATCATCAGGACAGACCATGGAATTCATAAACGCTAAGAACTGGAGTTCAGTATCAGATTTAGCCTCATTGTCCGAATCAGATGAGAAACTATGAAGATTTTGGAAGGAATCAGCAGTGAAAGGGTTTTCAAAATTGGAGATGAGATTCCTTTTACAAAAATCTGTTTGAACCTCTTTACCTTTATTCAAAAATCTCAAAGTCTCGTCATTTGTGTCGGATGACACGCCTAAGAAGGCTTTGCACGAGGAACTATCTGAATTGATTGTGGACGGTTCAGCTGAGATTGGTTCGGGGTTGCTAATTTGGATAGGGGTAACGATGTTGTTTGGCAGATGTTGAGTATCTGCCTTAGCAACCCTTTCCTTTAGGGATTTTGTCGCCAAAGCAGACATGTTAGACGTGAGTATAGCAATCTCACTTTTAAACGTTGTCCTTTCAGATTCATATAGAGGCCCGTTTTGGTTCGTTCAAACTCTTGAAAGATGGATAAAAGTACAGTCCTTTCGTAGTCAAAAGCTGCCTTTTCTCTTTCAATTGATTTTTCGAGCTGGAAAATAATATTTTCCAATATCAAAGGTGGAACATATCGTTTGTACTCGGATGGATCAGGAGATCCCTCATCTGGTGTTGTCTCAACCGGAACAGGAGTTTTCATTGCTTGGCAACTGAACAGATGTCGAAGTAATCATTTGAAGGATAAAGAGTTTTATTTTTCATATACGAAGCATTAAGCTTTTCATAGACAAAAAGGGACCTGTACATTTATGTTTTTACGGGGTTGATCACCATCCTTATTAGAAGTGTCTTCATTAGGCTTTTTCAAAACTTTAGGCAAAGGAATGTCTGTTTGTTTTTTTATTGTTTCTTGCTCCTCATCCTCCGGAGACAATTTGGTCCATCTGATTTTATACTCTGGATACCTCTTATCAAGTCACAAAAAGTTAAATTCATAAAGAGTGGGGACTCTAGATAAGATCTTCTTTAGGTAACACGGATTGTCATATCCGAGTCCCCAAAAGGCGTTGTAATACTTGAATTCCTTTGGTTTGTTCAAATGAATCGTTTGTCTGTTTGACCTCGCTTGTAAAGTTTGGATTCAAGATCTTTAAGCTTGTTCGTCAACTTATCATTTTTTTTGAATGGTTGTACGATGATTGACAATCTTATTACACTCATCCTGAGACTTATTGAGCTTTTCGGTGATTTTAGATAATTGAGTCTCTAAGGATTCTGTCCTTTTGGAAATGGCTGTACATTCTGCTTTATAGTTTTCAATTATGCATTTATGTTCAGCCTTTTCGACAGCTTGTTTACTTATGGTGTCATATTTCTGTTTGACATCGGCTTCTAGGTCAATTATTTGGGCGTCTTTGGTCTTAACCTTTTGCTTATACGAGTCTAACGTACACACCATAACTTGCATCTGGTTGATTAGTTTATCATGAGAAGAAACATATACCTGACATTCCGCTTTATCATTGGACTTGTTCGGAGATTCATCTTCAGAGTCGGTATGTTATGGTTGTGTTCTCGTGTACCACATGTGAGCTTCAGCATCTCCTTCTTCATCATCTGTGAGGCTCAACTAGTGATCATCTTCCGCCATGAGGTGTTTTCTTGCCTCTTTCTGCCTAGCCAATAGCATCTTGTTCTTGTAGTACTCGGCATTGCGTACCATTGGCTTTCGGCAGTCTCTAGAGAAGTGGCCTAGTCTGCCACAGTTGTAGCATTTGACAGTTTCATCTTCTTCTTTCTCTTCAGACTTTCCCTCAGACTTCTTCCCTTCTTCATTCTGCTTTCTTCCTTCACCGCTTCTTCTTTTTCTTCGAACTTATCTTTGTAGTCACGTCACTTGGTGTTGGTGGAGTACCTCTGGCTATTGTTGGACGGTTTCTTGAATAATTTATTCTTAGCGTACTCTCGGGACAGAAGGGCGACTGCTTTCTTGATGCCTTCGAGTTCATGATCGGAGTCACTTTCCGGTTTATCTTTCTTAGGCTCAGTCTCACTCTGTACTTCTTCTCGATAAGAACTGCACTGGACATGTTTTTCCCTCTTGTGTGAGATGAGAGCTAGATGGTCTTCTTTGGGTTTCTCGGTAGCTTTCTGATCTCCCATCAGTTCAAGCACCTCGTATTCGTCTTGAAGAAGCATCTCGTCCAGTTCGTGTAGAGGAACATTTTCTAGTATGTGATTGGGACAGACATGAGATACGAACCTCTTCTATTCAGGCTGAAGATTGTTCATAAACTTGATGTTGTTCTCCGTGTTCATCTTGGAGATATTGTTCTTCTGGAGGTCGTTTATGAGAGTACAAAACCTTTCGTATGTTTCTTTCAGCCTTTCTCCTCTCCGAGCCTTGAAAGCATCATAACGAGTAAGACAACTAGTCTCCTTGTGGCTATCAATACTACAGTAGATGATGTTTAGAAGGATGTATATCAGATAAGTCTTCGCTACTATGTCGCCATCAGCCCTTCTCTTCTCTTCAGCAGTCATCGCATCGTATGATTTGGGCACACGTTGGCCTGACGGTCCACCAGCTTGTTCCGGAACATCCATCAGTGGTGGCTCTTGTGGTTCTTGAGTCAACGAGAGAAGGATCTCATGATATAGGGGCTTTGACTCAATAAAGCACATGAAGCGATCTCTCCACAAGTTGTATTCTCCTCTGTAAAGGATCGGTGGTTTCAGGTCTGATCCTATGGCTAACACATCTTGAGTATTCATGGCTAATGCATTTGAGTGATCGTGAGACAAAAGTAGTGATCCAAAGGTAAAAGTGAGTCCCTAACGCAAGAAACTACGAGGAGTGATAAGCCTAATGCAATTGAACACTAACTTTGGACTAAAATAACGCGAAAAGACTTATGGCAGAAATCAGGAAGGAAATATCAGTGAAAAACAATAAGATAAGTATTTGACAGTAAACAGAGATCTGTAAAAAACAAAGAAAACAGAAGCCCGGTGTCTAATTTCCGGAACCCGGTATCAGAACCGGGATGGGATTACCCGGTGTTGAAACCGGGATCGGGAGAGATCCGGTGTTGGAGCCTGGAGCGGGCAGAAAACCGGGAGTCGGTAAGATCCGGAACCGGGATCGGCGAGAACCGGGATCGGGTAAGAAGCCGGAGCCGATGGAATCCGGTATTGGGCAAAACCGGGAGTCGAATGAAATCCGGTATGCATCCGGTATCGGGACTTTAAGGAACCGGATTCAACCAAATCGGGAAACAAGTCGGGAATAGTAAAGAACTGACGTACCTGGGTTTCGAAGAACACGATTCTAGGAGTGTTTTTCTCGAATTAAGCTTTACTGAATACAACTTTCGCAACCAAAATACCAAAATAACACGGGAAATTGATTGATTTAATCCTAAACACACCCTTTGATCAAAAATCAAGAAAAACCGAAAAACAGAGACTTTGAAACCCAGTAAATCAATTTTCACAATTGATGGTCAAAAACTTTATAAATCAGTTCTAATGATTTGTAAAAGACACTATATGAATATTACCAACGATTTCTCAAGCAAGAATTTTACTTTAAACACAAAAATCAAAGATCAAGGTTTTAACCTCAAGAACATAGTGTCGATAAACATAAATATGGAATGACTAAAAAACAATCAAGAATACCTTTGGATCGTTCGTCTACCTGCTCTGATACCAATTGTGGATCCCAATATCAAGTGCAATCAAAGAATCAACACAATGAACCAACACAAAATAGATTGAATTGTGATTAAGTAGAAATAGTTCAATAGTCGTACAAAAGTGATTAGGAAACAAATAGAGTCATTAACCCTAAAACCAATTATGTCATCCCTATTTATACCCCAAAAAGGATATTTACAACATTAGTCCCTGAACTTCTATTCAACAATAAATTGAGACCTAACAAGCTTAGTGAGAAGATGTTTGGAGAGATGAAGAATGGGTTCAAACATACGACGATGGGTTGGGCTGAGGGTGGTGGCAGATGCGACGACGATCGGTGGCGACGTGGTGTATGGTAGTCTGGCATGAGGCGAGGTGGGGGAGCGTGGGATGGGTCGATGGGTTTGAGAAGAGGCTAACTAACGATTCAAGGTTTTTAATTTTTAGTTTTTTTTTCTTTTAAATTTGTACTTTTACTTGCTCTATAGGTTGCAGATTACATTTTTCACTTAATAAGGATTTATTTGATATGTTTTAAAAGTCCAATGATTTATTTAATAGGTTTTGATAAGTCCAATAACTTATTTGTTCCAAAAAAATTGTCCAGTGACTTGATCAATCCAAACAATAAAGTCTGTTGGGTTTGTTTAGACTTTTCCCTAAATTAAAATAGATGAATGGTTCGCTTGATTTTTCTTTTCTTTTAGTCTCTCTCTTGAACTCACCCACCAGTCCATTTGCTTCATTGTGTACTCGAACTAGATGATTTAGACAAACATCATTACAAGGATAGTCTTAATACAAGTTTAGATTCTAGGTTGACCAAATCTCAAGTCAAATGCATATACATGCATAAAGATGATGAAAATCTAATACATGGTTTATGAATTTGAATGTAGATTATGTATGTTCACTAATATAAGAGAGATTGAATTCCTTAATTACTTGGATAATGCGTGTAACACCCGCGTTTCTTTGATCAGGTAAATCTCAGATTAGGAAAATAACGTGGCATGGTTGATCTTATGTGGAAAACATGAATGGCTATAACATCTGCACCCTACGTTAGCATTCTCGGGATCACATTCGTGTTTTGGGGCTTGGGAGTCGGTGGTACAAACCCGGAGAGAGTGCTCGGCGAAAGTGCCATAGGGCATAATCGTGGGTCACAACCGCGTGGGATGTACCACAAGTTGGGGGTGGTTTCGGCGAGAGTTCCATAGGGCACAATCGTCCGCGCATGCCTCGGGTATAAAATCCCTCTTAACTGGACTTTTGACCTAAAATCTCATTCACCACTTTCTTCAACTCATTTTTAAGAGCATTTATGGTGCCATTTCATCTCCCAACCTCCTATACTTAAATCCCTAGCCTTAAAGTTGTTGGGGGCCTTTATTAAAGCATCAAGATCACTAAGGGGACAATTATTGTGAAGCATTGCAAGTGTTCATCTCATCTCATCTTCTTCAACTTAGGGTTTTGCTAGCTTTCTAGGTTTTTGACTCAAAACCTAGATTGTGAGTTCCTAAACCCTTGATAACATCAAATACATGTCTTATAATTGTCCTTTAGTTTATTAACAAACATTTTCCTGAAAAGCTTCGTATTTGTGGTATTAAGCTCATACCTCCATGCTTTAGGAGATTTGTTGCTTAATGGTGAAGAAAATGTTATGTGGAAGTATATTTTACTTGGATCTTACATTCTTATGATGTTATCGATTTTGGAAGATCCATGTCTTATTTTAGGGTTTTGAGCTTAATGGCTTGGCTTATGGCTTAATGAGAATATACATGGCTTAATGATGATATTTTGTCTTAATGTGAATATTCCTACATGTATTAGTACACTTATTGCTCTTGCTCATGTTTATACATTTATATATATATATATATATATATATATATATATATATATATATGAGGATAGGGGGCCATTCAAGGGAGAACTAGTTATTTTGTGGTAACTGTAAGAACTAATGTGAGCCACATATTAAACTATAAATTAGGAAATTATTAATTTTGGTAATTTTGTTTAAAAGTTAAATAAAAGGGCATTTTAGGAATTTTTAAAATCTCCTCTCTCCTCTCTGCTATCTCCTCTCTCCAGCAGATATATCGATTATGATAATGATATCACAAGAACAAATGTGATATCACTGTGATACCCCAGTGTGATACCCAGAATACATACAAGAACAAATGTGATATCACTGTGATACCCCAGTAAACATACAAGAACAAATGTGATATCAATGTGATACCTCCAGTGTGATACCCAGAATACATACAAGAACAAATGTGATATCACTGTGATACCCAACTAACCATAAGATGCATTATGATACCGATACGATACCTAATGTGATACAACCAAAATTGAAATCAACCCCCCTGTGATACCCAACTAACCAGAAGATCACTGTGATACAACCACTGTGATACCCGTTGATGGATCGTTGTATGGTGGACAATTAATTAAGTTAAAGTAAGATGATGAATGGTGTGTGATTGTTGGAAGATAATAATAATACAATGAATGTGGAAACAAAAACAACCGGAAACAACCCCATCGGAGACGAGTTATGAGTTCCGACTGCACAAAGGATACCGGTGTTATCCATGGCTGTCCGGAGATTATCGAGAGTTCCCTGATGATACTCAAAAGATCCATGTGAGAAATTGAACCAAGCTACGTTCATGCCTGCCTTCAACAGCTTCTCGCACATCTCAACGGATCTGGAAGCAATTCGTAGAGTGCAAACGATCTTAGTTCTCGGCCTCTTCACGCCCACTTGTTGCAGACTCTGATCAGTATTCATCTGATCCATTTTCTCTCCGATCTAAACGAAATCAATGCGATCGATTGATTCCCCAATGGAAATCTGAGACGAATACTCCCAGTTGAAGATCGTTATCCTGGCCGACCACCGGTCTTGTAATCGCTGTCCACGTGCCAGTTCAGGCTCACCGGACAGTTGTCCCCGCACGGCAGCTTCCTTGGGAGATCCATGTGCTTGATTTTAGGCCATGCTTTGATTTTAGGGTTATGGAGAGAGAGAGAGAGAGAGAGAGAGAGAGAGAGAGAGAGAGAGAGAGAGAGAGAGAGAGAGAGAGAGAGAGAGAGAGAGACGTATAAAATAAGAGGTGGTATTTTAGGATTTTTTAATTAAATTAGAGTAATAAAACATTTTACTAAAATACACTTTAATATCTATTTAAATTTTATATTAATTAACTTAAATTTGTGGCTCACGTTGGTTCTTACAGTTACCACAAACTAAATAGTTCTTATTTGATTAAGCCCCTATGGTGAAGAAAATGTTATGTGGAAGTATATTTTACTTGGATCTTACATTCTTATGATGTTATCGATTTTGGAAGATCCATGTCTTATTTTAGGGTTTTGAGCTTAATGGCTTGGCTTATGGCTTAATGAGAATATACATGGCTTAATGATGATATTTTGTCTTAATGTGAATATTCCTACATGTATTAGTACACTTATTGCTCTTGCTCATGTTTATACATTTATATATATATATATATATATATATGAGGATAGGGGGCCATTCAAGGGAGAACTAGTTATTTTGTGGTAACTGTAAGAACTAATGTGAGCCACATATTAAACTATAAATTAGGAAATTATTAATTTTGGTAATTTTGTTTAAAAGTTAAATAAAAGGGCATTTTAGGAATTTTTAAAATCTCCTCTCTCCTCTCTGCTATCTCCTCTCTCCAGCAGATATATCGATTATGATAATGATATCACAAGAACAAATGTGATATCACTGTGATACCCCAGTGTGATACCCAGAATACATACAAGAACAAATGTGATATCACTGTGATACCCCAGTAAACATACAAGAACAAATGTGATATCAATGTGATACCTCCAGTGTGATACCCAGAATACATACAAGAACAAATGTGATATCACTGTGATACCCAACTAACCATAAGATGCATTATGATACCGATACGATACCTAATGTGATACAACCAAAATTGAAATCAACCCCCCTGTGATACCCAACTAACCAGAAGATCACTGTGATACAACCACTGTGATACCCGTTGATGGATCGTTGTATGGTGGACAATTAATTAAGTTAAAGTAAGATGATGAATGGTGTGTGATTGTTGGAAGATAATAATAATACAATGAATGTGGAAACAAAAACAACCGGAAACAACCCCATCGGAGACGAGTTATGAGTTCCGACTGCACAAAGGATACCGGTGTTATCCATGGCTGTCCGGAGATTATCGAGAGTTCCCTGATGATACTCAAAAGATCCATGTGAGAAATTGAACCAAGCTACGTTCATGCCTGCCTTCAACAGCTTCTCGCACATCTCAACGGATCTGGAAGCAATTCGTAGAGTGCAAACGATCTTAGTTCTCGGCCTCTTCACGCCCACTTGTTGCAGACTCTGATCAGTATTCATCTGATCCATTTTCTCTCCGATCTAAACGAAATCAATGCGATCGATTGATTCCCCAATGGAAATCTGAGACGAATACTCCCAGTTGAAGATCGTTATCCTGGCCGACCACCGGTCTTGTAATCGCTGTCCACGTGCCAGTTCAGGCTCACCGGACAGTTGTCCCCGCACGGCAGCTTCCTTGGGAGATCCATGTGCTTGATTTTAGGCCATGCTTTGATTTTAGGGTTATGGAGAGAGAGAGAGAGAGAGAGAGAGAGAGAGAGAGAGAGAGAGAGAGAGAGAGAGAGAGAGAGAGAGAGAGAGAGAGAGACGTATAAAATAAGAGGTGGTATTTTAGGATTTTTTAATTAAATTAGAGTAATAAAACATTTTACTAAAATACACTTTAATATCTATTTAAATTTTATATTAATTAACTTAAATTTGTGGCTCACGTTGGTTCTTACAGTTACCACAAACTAAATAGTTCTTATTTGATTAAGCCCCTATGGTGAAGAAAATGTTATGTGGAAGTATATTTTACTTGGATCTTACATTCTTATGATGTTATCGATTTTGGAAGATCCATGTCTTATTTTAGGGTTTTGAGCTTAATGGCTTGGCTTATGGCTTAATGAGAATATACATGGCTTAATGATGATATTTTGTCTTAATGTGAATATTCCTACATGTATTAGTACACTTATTGCTCTTGCTCATGTTTATACATTTATATATATATATATATATATATATATATGAGGATAGGGGGCCATTCAAGGGAGAACTAGTTATTTTGTGGTAACTGTAAGAACTAATGTGAGCCACATATTAAACTATAAATTAGGAAATTATTAATTTTGGTAATTTTGTTTAAAAGTTAAATAAAAGGGCATTTTAGGAATTTTTAAAATCTCCTCTCTCCTCTCTGCTATCTCCTCTCTCCAGCAGATATATCGATTATGATAATGATATCACAAGAACAAATGTGATATCACTGTGATACCCCAGTGTGATACCCAGAATACATACAAGAACAAATGTGATATCACTGTGATACCCCAGTAAACATACAAGAACAAATGTGATATCAATGTGATACCTCCAGTGTGATACCCAGAATACATACAAGAACAAATGTGATATCACTGTGATACCCAACTAACCATAAGATGCATTATGATACCGATACGATACCTAATGTGATACAACCAAAATTGAAATCAACCCCCCTGTGATACCCAACTAACCAGAAGATCACTGTGATACAACCACTGTGATACCCGTTGATGGATCGTTGTATGGTGGACAATTAATTAAGTTAAAGTAAGATGATGAATGGTGTGTGATTGTTGGAAGATAATAATAATACAATGAATGTGGAAACAAAAACAACCGGAAACAACCCCATCGGAGACGGGTTATGAGTTCCGACTGCACAAAGGATACCGGTGTTATCCATGGCTGTCCGGAGATTATCGAGAGTTCCCTGATGATACTCAAAAGATCCATGTGAGAAATTGAACCAAGCTACGTTCATGCCTGCCTTCAACAGCTTCTCGCACATCTCAACGGATCTGGAAGCAATTCGTAGAGTGCAAACGATCTTAGTTCTCGGCCTCTTCACGCCCACTTGTTGCAGACTCTGATCAGTATTCATCTGATCCATTTTCTCTCCGATCTAAACGAAATCAATGCGATCGATTGATTCCCCAATGGAAATCTGAGACGAATACTCCCAGTTGAAGATCGTTATCCTGGCCGACCACCGGTCTTGTAATCGCTGTCCACGTGCCAGTTCAGGCTCACCGGACAGTTGTCCCCGCACGGCAGCTTCCTTGGGAGATCCATGTGCTTGATTTTAGGCCATGCTTTGATTTTAGGGTTATGGAGAGAGAGAGAGAGAGAGACGTATAAAATAAGAGGTGGTATTTTAGGATTTTTTAATTAAATTAGAGTAATAAAACATTTTACTAAAATACCCTTTAATATCTATTTAAATTTTATATTAATTAACTTAAATTTGTGGCTCACGTTGGTTCTTACAGTTACCACAAGCTAAATAGTTCTTATTTGATTAAGCCCCTATGAGGATATGCCTTGGAAATATATATATATATATATATATATATATATATATATATATATATATATATATATATATATATATATATATATATAGAGAGAGAGAGAGAGAGAGAGAGAGAGGAAGGTTCAAACGAGAACGATAACTATTTACGAGAACTACGAGAACGACCGACCATTTACAAAATCACTGGTGATTCACATACAAAATCACTGGTGATTAAAATTCTGGACACGCGCGGTTTGTCCCGCGGTTTGCAAAGCGCGCGGTTTGTACTGTGAATCACCAGTGATTTTGTACATGGTCGACCGTTCTCGTAGTTCTCGTAAATAGTTATCGTTCTCGTTTGAACCCACCTCTCTCTCTATATATATATATATACTACTTTAATATTCATTTAAGCAAATGTCTTAATTACAAGTTCTAATGCATAAGAGCATCCCCAGTCATGAACCTCTTCAGAGGTTCATGACTCTGCCACATCAGCTTTCCTTCTCTGCCACATCAGTTTTCTCTTTCCTACTCATTTTATAAACCTTTTACTCCCAATCATGAACCGGTTCATGGTTAATTTAATAAAAAACAATAACTAAACTTTAATTATAATTAAAAGACAATAATTAATAATTAAAATAATAAAAGTCACAATAATTAAAAATTACAATAATTGAAAGTTACAATCCATTAAAACTAAAAAAAAGAATTATAGTTAAAAGTTACATATTGTTTTTACAAGACATTAACTAAAAATTATGATAATAAAGAATTACTTATTACAATTAAAACTCACTAATAAAAATCATTATAATAAAAAACTACAATAACAAAAATTACTTCTTACAATTAAAATCTATTACTTATTACAATTAAAACCCACTTATTACAATTAAAACCCATTAAATTAATGCTGGGCCCCACCATTAGTAGAGGAGGAATCGGTTAATGCAGAAGAACCGATCCATCCTATGTGACAAAAAAGTGATTTGTTCCAATGGTGAAAAAAAAAATCAGAACCGGTCCCTTGTCCACGTGTGGGATTTAAGAACCCACCATTAGGGATGCTCTAAGATACCATCACTTTATGCACAAAAGTTGAAAATCTCTTGAATAGAAATTAGGATGCACAATTTACAAGTTCTTGATGTAAGGGCATCTCCAATGGTGAGGTTCATGGACCTCACACGTAGGATGGACCGGTCCATCAAAAAAAATGCTACCATTGAGGAGGAATGGTTCTTGTCTACATGGAGCAGAAGAGGTTCTGCGGTATGAACGGCTTCCTCCTTCAAAATATGGGTCCCACATACCACTAACTTCTCCAATACAATATTTTATCATATTTTTTATATTCTAAAACAGATTAATAAGTGGGATATATTTATTTTAACTAAAAAGCAATATTTTATAAAAAAAACAGCATATTTATATTAACTGTTATTTAGCTCTTGTTTTTATTCTATAGAAATATTACATTTTATTGTAATTTTTACTTATAAAAGTAAATTATTTGATAACACATTGTTTTAGTTATTTTAATTCAATAACTTTTTATTTATCCCATAATTATTTTATTTTTATTTTTTTTATCTCTATGATTTTTATTTATGTATCGCCTATTTTTATAGTTTTTTTAACTATTATGACTTTTATCATTTTAATTTATAATTATTATCTTTTAATTATAGTAAGTAATTTTTTATTGTTATAATTTTAATATTGTAATTTTTTATTATATAAATCATGAACCGGTCCATGATTGGGAGTGAAAAGTTTATAAAATAAGTAAGATAGAGAAAACTGATGAAAGAGAGAGAGAGAAAAAACGTGCCTAAACCATGAACCTCTCAAGAGGTTCATGATTGGGGATGCTTTAGGAAACCCATGTCACTGCCAAAAATGATCCGTTCAGGCATGATTTCTTCCATCAGTGTTTTCTTGAACCTTATTTCACATAATTCTTGGTCCAGATCACCCATTCCTGCTACCTGCTACTACCTACTGCTGTTACCTACTATTCTTAAGCTTGCTTTATCCCGCCATTTCACACTCCCAAAATTTCAAACCTTCAAAAATTGATTTAGGCTTCCAACTAAATTCCCTTTGAGGCAGATTTCAAATTAAAAAATTTGAATGCTACTTGCTTCTAATTTCTCCTTGTTCCATTGTTGTCGTTCCAAAAACCCCCCTGCAAAACATCGATGCCCTCACCCAGAATCCATCGTCTACTTGGTGACATCTCTCCTCACCATTGCCGCCCCCTTCTTTTGGTATGGTTTGATTTATGCTTCTTTCTCCTCTCTTTTCCTTCTTCTTTGTTTCTTTGAAATTCCTTTTAGGTTTGATTTATGCTTCTTTTTTCTTTGCTTTTGGTATGGTTCGATTTATTGATTTGTAAATCTTCATTTTTCTGGTATGATTTGATTCAACAATCATAGTTTGAATCTGGATCACTCAATTTCTCAAATCCCCTTACATTTATCTGAATGAATCGAATCTGAAGATATGCATTTAGTGTCAATCTGATGCGTTTACATTTATTTTCGTCTCCATCCCCTAAATCTATCTGAAACCGACAGGCTTCCAGTATTTGTATTTCACCCGCAGAGGAGAAAATTGATTTCAAATGCAGATTCACCTGCGTCTCTGAGTTTTCTCAAATAATTGAGGTAAGAAATTAATTAAATTCCTGGAACAAGCTTACAAACCGAGGTACGATTTTGATTTTGTAACATAAACCCATACTTTTTCCATGGTTTTGTTCTTCCATGGTTTTTGTTAGGACTTGGCATTATTTTGATGGAGGAAAATAGGTGAGATCTGTTGGTGTAAAATAGTTAAACATGATTAGTAATGGATTTCTGTTAGTCCCAGATGGCTTAACAAGTATTGTAGAAGGGGGGGTTGAATACAATACACAAAAATTTCACAATTTTAATTCTTATATTTGAAAAACTTTCAAAAGAATTACACACAGAAAACTTAAGATTGTTGCGGAAAAGAACAGATAAACTATTCTAACAATCTTACACAAAGTATACAACAAAACAACTAAGAACACTAAGAGCAAAGCTATTGAGTTTTAAGGCTTAAAAGAAGGTTTCTTGCACTGAGAGAATTTCTTTTTAAAGCGTGAGAATTGCATGAAGAGCACTTCTCCTTTTATAGTGCCAAGGAGTGCCCAAGCATTAAATGCTTGGGACACTTGTCATCTTCACATATGCTGATAATGTTGACTTCAGGAGAACTGTGAAGTCCTTGTCACTTTTCACTAGGTGCAGACAAAGTAGCTTGAGCAGATAATAGAGACCTTAGCTGAAGGTGGATAAAAAGACAAACTGTCACTTTTCTCTGCTGGAGGATATTGTCCCATAATAAATGATCTTCTGTCTTGAGCCTTTAGCACCGAAGTGGTTTCCACCGAGATTTGACAAGTCTTCGGTGGAAAGAAGACTAGTCCACCGAAGTTGCAAGCAGGATTCGGTGGTAACTAGTCCACCGAAATTACGAGCATGTTTCGGTGGTGAGAGGACCACCGAAATTACAAGTATATTTCGGTGGTGAGAGGACCACCGAAGTTACATGTATATTTCGGTGGTGAGAGGACCACCGAAGTTACATGTATATTTCGGTGGTGAGGGGACCACCGAAGTTACATGTATATTTCGGTGGTGAGAGGACCACCGAAGTTACATGTATATTTCGGTGGTGAGAGGAGCACCGAAAGGGTCATCGGTGGGAGAAGGCCACCGAAGATGTCCTATAACTTCGGTGGAGAGAAGGCCACCGAAATGTCAAGGGATTTCGGTGGTGATGACTTGTTTGAAAGTTGCCGAGAGTCTTCTATTTTCCACAAGTAGAGAGTCTTCAAGCTTGGTTTCGGTTGATCTTCGACTTCACCGAACATTTGCTATCTTGTACAAGTCATTCAAAGAACTGAACTAAAATATTCTAAGTAGGAGTTTTAGGGAAAACATCGGTGAGTCAATTTCAAATCCTTGGTGACCCAACAATCTCCCCCTATTTGAATTTGAGCTCCTTATCTTAGAATATTCAAGAGTAAATAAAAGCAAGTGCGTTTTTGACCCTTTTTACTCTTTTGGGTTCTTTTCACATAGACCATTCTTTTTGATCTTTTTGACCTTTTTCTTTTGTATGTGTATGTATACTTTGTACAGTATTTACAGGGAACAAAAAAAATGAAGTATGTACGGAAATAAAATTCAAATAGAGATACTTGTATTAAGATAAGTTCTCGTACAATTTTTACAAAAAGAGAAATTAACTTTTACAAGTACTAAATGGAGAGAACTTACTTCTTTGAGGTTTTGCGGCGCTTGATTTCATCCAGTAAGTTTCTATAGAACGGTTGAGCTTCGGGGATGTTCGGAAAGAGGTTGTGAATGCCTTCCAGAAATATGGTATCGGCTATGGACATCTGGGCAAATCTGAAGAATGCCCGACGACCGAGACCGTCGTTGAAGAATAATCCTGGTATTGGTGAGAGGCTCAAGGTTGTGGTAGGATAGGGAACAGAGGTGGGAATGGTAAGGTTAAGATTGCTTACATTTGGGATTTTACCTTCTCTTGCCATTTCCTTGAAGACTGAGTCAGGAGGATTTTTGACTTTGGGGAGGATGATCTTCTCTTTCAGAGACAGCAGTTTGGCTCTTTCTTCGGTGGAGAGAATGATGTTATGTTTTCTTTTGATCTCCTTCATCTTATTCATAAGACCATCAATGTATTTGACAAAGATGTCTTTCCTTGGATTTGGACTCCTGACGAGGTGTTGAGTGATTTCATACCATTCCGAGAGACCGAAGAGTTGGAGATGGCTTTCTTTCACACTCTTCATAGAACCATCTTCCCAGTTAATAATCAATCTGATGTCTTGAGGATTTGCCTTGGAGGTGGCAATCTTTACTGAAGAAATTTGTGACCTATAGCTCCGGTGGTGCATGGTCTTTTTGTACCAATTAATTTCTTCATTCTTTTGTTGTTCCAAGGCACTGAGCACCGATTTCTGTGTTTGGATGGCATCGGTGGACTTGACTTTTGAAGCTTCTTCTGTGGCAGCTTTGAGAGAAAGATCTCTGGATTTGTCTAAGTCGATTTGAGCTATTCTTGCTTCCTCAATTTCTTGAGCAGAGAGGCCAAGTTCGGTGGTGATTGGTTGAGAAGCAGGCTTGAGTTTGAGAGTTTCAGCGTCCTTCGGTCGAGCCCCATATTTTGTCAGATCCTTTTTCTTCTTTGCTTCTCTGGCCAATTCTTCGGCCGAAAGAATTCTTTTCCCTTTGTCTTCGGAAGCATTGCTGGACTGCTCCCCCTCAACTGATGCATTAAGGTCAAGAGCTTCGGTGGAGCCAGTATTGGTCGGTGAGAGTGAGACATGTTTCGGTGGAGAAGAGGGTTTCGGTGGAGAAAAAGGTTTCGGTGATGAGGATGGTTTCGGTGGTGAGGATGGTTTCGGTGGAGAGGGTTTCGGTGATGAGGATGGTTTCGGTGGAGAGGGTTTCGGTGGAGGCTGGTTACTGGAAAGTTTCTTTATGGATGGAAGTTTCGGTGGAGCCGTGGTTTTCTCCCCCTCAGGAACAGCCGGCAACTTGAAACCTAACTCATAGAAGGCCTTATCAAATTTGGAGTGTAGGAAGGCCAGACTCGTTTCGGTGGTATGGGGAACCAAGGCAAAATCACCGAGATCCATTTCCCACTGGGAACGTTCAGGACTGGGTGAGTCGGTGGAAGGTTTGGAGAGGGACTCCACTGTGGTAGAAAGGGCAGATAATTTTTCTTGAATGGGCCGTAGGGCTTCGGTGATGGCATCAAGAAGAAGATGCGGTAGCTGAGACTCGAGGGTAGAAATGCGGGAATTGGCTTGGGAGATTAAGGTGATGGTAGATTTAAGAAAGGTAGAGGTGCGGTCAATGTGCGGGGAAGTTTGGCCACCGATTTCGGGAAACTGGAAGAGTAGTCGGTGGGGGTCAGGTTCGGGAATGGGAATATGGAGGTAAGGCACCAAGTCGTCGGTTTGTAGCATTCGGGGGGGAGCAGGTGATCGGGGGGGAGTAGGCGATCGGGGGGGTGATTGGTGTGAGGACGAGGGAGACTCGGTGTGATGTTCTTCGGTGGACGGGATGGTTTGGGGGGAACCAGTGTCCGCTAAAAGAAAATCAAAAAAATCAAAGGGTGCAATTGGGGGGGAACCCTTAGAGGGTTGTGCAATGTCTTCGATCGAAAACTGATCGGGTGTAAAGCTGTGTAGTGTGAAGTCAGAACCCTCGAGCGGAGAGATCTCGAGGTCATCCCCACCACCCAAGGAGTCGAGTGGGGAGGTATGTGGGGGGTTCTCCTGAAATGTAACTGAGGCCTTTCGAGAGGCAACAGAGGAGACGGTGGGGTGTGTAGCGGGTACCCTTGGCCCGGAGGGATGAAGTTCAACAACCGGCGATTTTGGAGAATCGACGGTTGGATGAGTCGGTTGGGCCGATGGTTTCCGAGACCTCTTTGGAAGAGATCCCGAAGGGGAGGGTGAGTGCCTCCGCTTGTGAGAAGGGGTGTGAACCGGGGAAGTCTCCGAGGGATCTCTCGGTGACGTGGTTCGAGAAGCGGGAGCGGAGGTGCCGGTGGCCTTTTGTCGTTTCTTTTGAGTGCCACCCGACGTCACTCGGGACCGGGGAGAAGGGACCACAACATTTGGAGTGACCTCGGGAATTTCCAGGTGGTGAAACCCGGGAATTTCCGCGTCACCCCAACGAAGTTCGGGAGATAGAGCGAAGGAAATCATACCTGGGCGTAATGGGCGATCGGTGGCGAGCGGCTTGACGTTGAGGGTTTTGGTGCCCACAACGGGAGATGACCATTCATACGAGAACCGGGGCGAGGAAGAGCGGCGATCGGTTTCCAAAGCTTTGGAAAGCTTGTGTTGTAAGATCATGGAGATGAAGCGGGGAAAAGCAACGTAACACTTCTTGGGAGTTTTGATGACCTCGACAAGCTCTGAGAAGAAATATTGGGCGAAGTCAACTTTCCTTTGGAAGATGAGGGCATGAGCGAGTTTGTTGACGTGTGAGGGCGATTGGTCATGCCCACTTGTTTTGCGTGAGAGGCAATGGATAACGTGAGCGAAGAAGAAATTCCAAATGCCTCCCATTTTGCTGCGAAGAAGAGTACCGGGGCCTTTGGAGCTTTTGGAGGAGTCGTCGAGCACATAACCGGTGGTAAGAACAATGTCTTCATGGATGGTATCCAAATACATGTCTTCATAGTCGGAAAAGGCGTCGATCTTGAGAGCTAGACGAACATCATCGACCCCAAAAGTGAGGTCGTGATCACCTTCGGCATTGGTGAAGATGGAGGCGTGAATGGCCTCATTGGAGGGATCGTACACGGAGGATAGCCAGAATTGACTAATGAGCATTTTGCTCATCCTGGGGTTGCATGAGAAGGCATGAAGAAGAGGAGAGCGAGACAGAAATTTAGCGATAGTAGAGAACTCGGGATGAGCGGGATCGGATTCAAGGCGGGCAACGTGATTGCATTGGTTGAAGCGGAGGTCTTCAAAACGTGTAGGAATTGGATATCGAGAGGATGCCATGAGAGAGATATGTTTGGAGGAGAGAGAGTTGCAGGTTTGAATTGTGAGAAGGAGTGGGGAAGAAATGAAGGGGGGTATGTGTATATATAGGGAAATGATAAGGCACTGTGATGATGATTTTGTATGGGAAGAGGGGACATGCGGCTCTTGAGGTGAAAGGGTTGTTGGAAATCGGGACAAGGAGCGGCGGATAGGCGAAGGGTCTGACGCAAAAGCAATTGAGTGGTCACAAGTGGGCTTTGGGAACCGTGTGAATCGGTGTAGACTCGGTGAAGCTTCGGTGGAGGATTCGGTGTTCGCTCGGTGGACGATCGGTGGAAGTTCGGTGGGACTTCGGTGGGACTTCGGTGGTAGAAAGGTTTACCAAATTTGGATAGTACCACCGAAATGAGATGATCACCGATTTGAGACTTCGGTGGTGGACAAGTTTCACCGATTTGAGATGACCACCGATTTGAGACTTCGGTGGTGGACAGTTTTCACCGATTTGAGATGACCACCGAAATGAGATTTCGGTGGTGGACAGATTTCCACCGATTCTGAAAATTTTCACCGAAATGTGCTTCGGTGGTAGGCACGCTTCACCGATACTCGAGATTATTACCGAAATGGAAAAGAGATAGAAAAGATTCGACACATAGGTTTATCAACCGATGAGAGATCGGTGGAGAGAGAGAAGTAGATACGAAGGTGTCCACCGATGTGAGATCGGTGGAGCATGAACACATATTTATTCTTGGAAATTGCACATCCCAAGTTCACTGATGAGAAAGTTGAACCTGGTTTCATCAAGAGGTTTGGTGAAAATATCAGCAAGCTGCAAATCGGTGGGAATGAAGTGTAGTTCAATGTCACCTTTGGAAATGTGATCTCTGATGAAGTGATACCTGATATCGATGTGTTTAGATCTAGAATGAAGAACAGGATTGTTTGCTATAGCTATAGCACTGGAATTATCACACAGAATTGGGACTTTAGAAAAGAATTGATTATAGTCCCTTAGTTGGTTTCTCATCCATAGAATCTGAGCACAGCAGCTCCCAGCAGCTACATATTCAGCCTCAGCAGTAGAGGTTGATACAGAGTTTTGTTTCTTGCTGGACCAACTTACTAATTTTCCCCCAAGGAGCTGACAGCTTCCTGTAGTACTCTTTCTATCAATCTGGGAACCTGCAAAGTCTGAATCTGAATAACCAATTAGTTCAAAACTCGAGTCTTTGGGATACCAAAGACCCAAGTGCAGTGTGCCCTTAAGATACCGAAAAATTCGTTTTACAGCCTTTAAATGTGATACTTTAGGATTGGCCTGATAACGAGCACATAGACAGGTAGCAAACATAATATCCGGTCTGCTAGCAGTTAGGTAAAGAAGAGAGCCTATCATACCTCGGTAAAGAGTAACATCCACAGATTCACCTTTTAGATCGGCACACAATTTCAAGGGAGGTGCCATGGGAGTTTTCATAGGAGAGCTATCTAGAAAGTTAAATTTCTTCAGAAGGTCCCGAATATATTTGCTTTGATTTATAAAAATTCCTTCTGAAGATTGTTTGACTTGAAGGCCTAAGAAAAATGTAAGCTCTCCCATCATGCTCATCTCATATTCACTCATCATGAGAGAGGCAAACTCATCACATAGGCATTCATCAGTGGCACCAAAAATGATGTCATCAACATAGATTTGAACAAGAATGATATTACCTGAGGTTTCTTTGATGAAGAGAGTATTGTCAATTTTACCTCTGGAATATCCATGCTTGAGAAGAAAGTTGGCAAGAGTGTCATACCAAGCACGTGGAGCTTGCTTGAGACCATACAAAGCTTTGTCAAGTCTGTACACAAAGTTTGGATGAGCTGGGTCTTCAAAGCCAGGAGGTTGTTTCACGTAGACTTCTTCTGCAAGTTCCCCGTTGAGAAAGGCACTTTTAACATCCATTTGAAAAACCCTAAAATTTCGGTAGGCAGCATGAGCCAGAAAGATCCTTATAGCTTCAAGTCTTGCAACAGGGGCAAATGTTTCATCATAGTCAATGCCTTCTTCCTGTCTGTATCCTTGAGCTACCAATCGGGCCTTGTTCCTGATCACAGTACCATCTTCATCCATTTTGTTCCTGAATACCCACTTGGTTCCAATGATTGTCTTGTTTCTGGGTTTGGGAACCAATCTCCAAACTTTATTTCTCTGGAACTGAGAAAGTTCTTCTTGCATGGCAGTGATCCAACAAGGATCTGATAGAGCTTCATCCACTTTCTTGGGTTCAGAGAGAGAGAGGAAATTCACATAGAGACAGATATTTCCAACTCCTCTGCGGGTTTGGACACCTGCTTGTTGATCACCAATAATTTGATCTATGGGGTGATCTTTGGTCCATTTTAGAGCAGGGGGTAAAGGTGATGGGGTATGAGGAGTAGAGTGAAATGGAGTAGTAGGATCAGAGGTTTGGTGTAAAATGGGATTTTCGGTAGTGGAAGCCATGAGATTTTCGGTGGGATTAGGGATGGAAGAAGGGCTTCGGTGTAGAGTTTCGGTGGAAATAGGGAAATTGGTGTGAGAGATGGGTTGATCAATTTCGGTGGGAGAGAGTGATCCAGCTGGGTTTTTTGAGATGGATGGATTTGAGGGAATAGAGGAGATATCGGTGGAAGAGACTAAGGGAGTATCACCAATACATGATGAAATCCATCTGTGTAAATCATCCTCATCACTTGAAAGTGAGGAACATCTGAGATCATCAAACTTGACATGGATGGACTCATCAATGCTTTTTCTTCTGAGATTGTACACCCTATAAGCTTTGGAGGATAAGGAGTATCCAACAAATATTCCCTCATCTGCCTTGGGATCAAACTTCCCAAGATTTTCACGATCATTAAGAATAAAGCAGATACACCCAAAGACATGAAGAAAGCCAATATTTGGTTTTCTACCATGAAAAACTTCATACGGGGTTTTATCATGTCTTTTGGATATTACTGACCTGTTTTGAGTGAAGCAGGCAGTATTCACAGCTTCGGCCCAAAAATAGGTGGGAAGATTTGATTCGCTCAGCATGGATCTAGCGGCCTCACACAGTGTTCTGTTTTTCCTTTCCACCACTCCATTTTGCTGAGGAGTACGAACAGCGGAGAAGTTCTGAGAGATCCCTTTCTCGGTGAAGAAGTCTTCAAGAGCACTATTTCTGAATTCAGTGCCATTGTCACTTCTTACCGAGCGGACAAGCTGGCCATTGAGAACTTCATTTTTCTTGACAAAGTTGATGATTTCTTCAGTAGCATCACTTTTGTACCTGAGAAAGAACACCCAAGTATATCTGGTAAATTCATCAACAATAACAAGAATATACCTTTTGCCTCCAAGACTTGGAGTGCTGACTGGTCCACATAGATCCATGTGCAGCAATTGAAGAGGAAGAGTGATGGAAGAGCATTGCTTCGTCTTGAAGGATGTTTTGGTGAGCTTTCCCTTTTCACATGCATCACACAGCTTCTCTTTGACAAAGTTCAACTTTGGCATGCCCGTCACCAGCTCTTTGTTGGAAATTTTATGCAAGGTCTTGAAGTTTAGATGAGAAAGACGTTTGTGCCACAACCAGTTTCTTTTGGATGCATCATTTGACACAAAGCAGACATTTGAAGAAGAATTGGATTGCCCCATATCTATGACGTAGACATTTTCCATCCGTCTTCCTGATAATACCACATTGAAATGTTTGTCTACCACGGAGCAGACACAAAGTTCAAAGATAACTTTGTATCCAAGATCACACAGTTGGCTAATGCTGAGAAGGTTATGCATGAGGCCGTCCACAAAAGCCACTTTGTTGAAGGTTACAGATCCGTTAGAGAGGGTCCCGTATCCTTTGGTGTAGGCCTTAGAATTATCACCAAAGGTTACAGATGGACCTTTTCCCGGCACATAGTTGATGAGAAGAGACTTGTTTCCCGTCATATGGCGTGAGCACCCGCTGTCTAAATACCAAATTTGATGGTGCTCAAAAGCCTGCATGCAAACACATATTAGTTCTTTGGTACCCATTTTGTAATGGGTCCTTTGGGGTTAGAAGAGCTTGATTCCTTAAGCTTGGATCTATCAATCCTATCCTTGGGACAGTCCTTAGCCATATGAAAAGTGTCACCACAGTTATAGCATTTTCTATAGATAAAAACCTTTTTAGCATTTTTCATGTTTTGGCTTTTATCATTTGTTCTTATAACCTTGTTAGAGGAGAACAGAGCAGGGGGCTTGGACCCAAGGATTCCTTTGGATAAATCTTTGGAAGTTGATTTTCTTAAAAGCACAGATCTAGGTACATAGGTGTTGTAAGAGGGAATGTTTGGGGTAGAACTTTTGGGATGAGAGCTTGCCATGCAGTTGACTACCGATTTTCCTTTGTCAGCACAGGAAATCCTTTTTGAGTGAACAGGAGTTTCTCTTTTGGGGATCTTTGAGGGCTTCGGTTCGGTGTAGGTATCTATGTGAATAGATTTCAACACTTCATGAAGAGGAATTGGAGGGTCATAGATTGTGGGATCGGTGGGCACAAAGGAGATGAGATCGGTGGGTTTAGATCTTTTGGAAGGATTAGCTTTTGCAGAGTTTGAGGAGGAGGCTTCATCCATGACTGAAAATTTGAGCTGATCATGGATGGGTTTGGAAACGTCATTTGAATCTTGCTTCTCAATAATTTGCAATGAGGAGTCTTTGGCCTTTAAGGATATCCCATACTTTAAGGCTTCACACAGATCTAACGAGTTCAAAGAGATGGAATCACAAGAGCTGGAATCAGAGAGATCATTACAAGCATTGGTGGGGGGAACAAGAGCAAAAGTGGACTCACAAACATCAGTTTTTCCAAATCCTAGACCGAACTTGTTTGAACTACAGATTTGACTTTGAAAGATTTGTTCAAGATTTTTGGAAGAGCTTGACCATTTTTTGATGACTTCTTGTTCCCTTTTTAGTTTCTTAAAGAGAGAGTTCTTTTCTTTTGAGATCACATGATTTATTGTTTTCAAGTCCTCAAGCTCAATTTTTATTTCCTCAAACCTTTTAAGCTTAGACATGCAAATTTCAAGTTCAGCTTTGAGCTCTTTCACTTGAACAGATTTTCTATTCTTACTGTCTTTAACAGAATAAAAATCTTGAGTTAAAGATTCATAAGCATTGATCTTTTCAATATCAGACATATTATTGAAGGGATGTACCTGAGCGTAGGCTGTGGAGCACCCAGTTGCCACTAGAGCCATAGGTGAAGTGGCACTTTCGGAAACTTCCATTTCTTCTGAGATGGCCACGAAGCATCTATTCTGAGAATCACTGTCGGAGGTGTCTTCGTCGTCCCAATCGTGGGTTTCTGCCATGAGACCCTTCCCTTTTCTCTCTAGACCCTCACTCCTTTCCTTCTCTTTCTTGTACTTGGCCTTATATTTCTCGGCACGCTCCTGATGATTTAAGAAGGATGGTGGGGACTCCTTTTTGGGAAAGGTTGATTTGAAAGGCATGTGTTTGGATTTTTCCCTTTTTGAAGAGGGATTGTCAGAAGAAGTAAATTTGGACTTGGAGATACGCTTGCTTCTACACTCAGATGCAAAATGTCCTTTCTTGCCACAGTTGTAGCATTCCTCATTGGACTTGTCAGAAGAAGTTTTGAAAGATGAAGTTTTTCTAAGACTTCGAGATTTGTTGAAGGGACGAAACTTGTGTTTAGAACCGGCCATCATTGCCATCTCATCCGACAACTGTTCAACCATGATATCCTCACCTTCATCATCAGCATCACTAAGATATGCTTCCGTTTGGTGGGTTACATTTGTTTGGCTGTCATTGTCAGAGTCAGATGAAGGATAGGTGATTCTAGGAAGATTTTGAGAGTTCTTGGAACTTTCACTAACAAGAGCTATAGAGGAGCTCTTTATTTCCTTGATGAAAGATTTCCGTTGAAGCTTGGTTTGCTCAAAGTTGAAGAGAGTACCATATAATACGGTTAAGGGCATGAACTCAAGGTCCTTGGTAGTTTTGATGCAAGTACATATATTTTCCCAAAAATCTGGGAGACAATCCATGAACTTGCACAAGACTTCCTCATTATCATAGACTCTGCCCAACAACTTAAGATCATTTAAAAGAGAGTTGAAGCGGTTATAGAAACTAGGAAGAGATTCTCCTTTTTCAAAAGAAAATAGTTCATACTTTCTGATAAGACCAATCTTTTTGCATTTCTTGACTTCCTCTGTACCTTCGTACAGAACACATAGAGTGGTCCACATTTCTTTGGCAGTTTCAAAGTTCACCAAAGAGTGGTAGACCTCATCAGGAAGAGAGAGAGCAATAATAGCTCTTACCTTGGAGTCAAGAGTAACTAAACGTTTCTCCTCATCAGTATACTTTTTAGGATTTTTGAGAATATACCGACCAGTAGCACTGGATTTTTCCTCATCAGAATCACTTGAGATTTCCTTTTCAAAGGCCTCTTTGTCTGGCCTCTGCGTGTCATAGCGAGCCCAAACTCTGGGGATAATGGGTCCCTCGTAGAGAATGGTTGGATATCTAGTATCCACTCCTTCCATGAATAGCATCATGCGGCTTTTCCACAAAGAGAAGTTGTTGGGATTGAACTTAGGAGGTTTTGAAATAGAGCCGTTTTCAGAGAAGTTATTTTGAAAAGAGTTTTCAACAGTAGAAGAAGAAGAGGCAGCCATCGCAGATCAAGTTTATGGAATTAAACTTTCTGCTCTGATACCACTTGTTAGTCCCAGATGGCTTAACAAGTATTGTAGAAGGGGGGGTTGAATACAATACACAAAAATTTCACAATTTTAATTCTTATATTTGAAAAACTTTCAAAAGAATTACACACAGAAAACTTAAGATTGTTGCGGAAAAGAACAGATAAACTATTCTAACAATCTTACACAAAGTATACAACAAAACAACTAAGAACACTAAGAGCAAAGCTATTGAGTTTTAAGGCTTAAAAGAAGGTTTCTTGCACTGAGAGAATTTCTTTTTAAAGCGTGAGAATTGCATGAAGAGCACTTCTCCTTTTATAGTGCCAAGGAGTGCCCAAGCATTAAATGCTTGGGACACTTGTCATCTTCACATATGCTGATAATGTTGACTTCAGGAGAACTGTGAAGTCCTTGTCACTTTTCACTAGGTGCAGACAGAGTAGCTTGAGCAGATAATAGAGACCTTAGCTGAAGGTGGATAAAAAGACAAACTGTCACTTTTCTCTGCTGGAGGATATTGTCCCATAATAAATGATCTTCTGTCTTGAGCCTTTAGCACCGAAGTGGTTTCCACCGAGATTTGACAAGTCTTCGGTGGAAAGAAGACTAGTCCACCGAAGTTGCAAGCAAGATTCGGTGGTAACTAGTCCACCGAAATTACGAGCATGTTTCGGTGGTGAGAGGACCACCGAAATTACAAGTATATTTCGGTGGTGAGAGGACCACCGAAGTTACATGTATATTTCGGTGGTGAGAGGACCACCGAAGTTACATGTATATTTCGGTGGTGAGAGGACCACCGAAGTTACATGTATATTTCGGTGGTGAGAGGACCACCGAAGTTACATGTATATTTCGGTGGTGAGAGGAGCACCGAAAGGGTCATCGGTGGGAGAAGGCCACCGAAGATGTCCTATAACTTCGGTGGAGAGAAGGCCACCGAAATGTCAAGGGATTTCGGTGGTGATGACTTGTTTGAAAGTTGCCGAGAGTCTTCTATTTTCCACAAGTAGAGAGTCTTCAAGCTTGGTTTCGGTTGATCTTCGACTTCACCGAACATTTGCTATCTTGTACAAGTCATTCAAAGAACTGAACTAAAATATTCTAAGTAGGAGTTTTAGGGAAAAAATCGGTGAGTCAATTTCAAATCCTTGGTGACCCAACAATTTCAAATCAGATTTTGTGTCAAATTTGATTGGTCCAAAGGGGATGATGTTGTCTTTCTACACCTCCAACGTCACGGCCATCGCTGGTTCTCTTAAAGTCTTCCCCATCCTCTCTTCTTACAAAGGTGTTATTTTGCTTCAATATATATATATAGGGGGCCATTCAAGGAAGAACTAGTTATTTTGTGGTAACTGTAAGAACCAATGTGAGCCACATATTAAGCTATAAATTAGGAAATTATTAATTTTGGTAATTTTGTTTGAAATTTAAATAAAAGGGCATTTTAGGTATTTTTAAAATCTCCTCTCTCCTCTCTCCGACCCCTTCCCTATGGTCTCCGGCCTCCGGTGACACCAAGATGCCTTTGAAAATGCATTGTGATACCCTTTGCCTGTGATACCCTTTGAAACTGCACTGTGATACCCTTTGCATGTGATACCCTTTGAAAATGTACTGTGATACTATAAGACAACAACCACATGGTATCAATGTGATACCACATGTGATACCACATGTGATACCACTTTGATTCATATGTGATACCACATGGAATGGAGGGAGCAAAACGATTACTAAAAGATAGCACAATCTGTACTCACGATGGTTGTTGGTTGCGTTGGTGATGCTCACGGTCGTGGAAACGAGATTAGAAGACCGGCGGAGAGTTGACTGGTGAGAAACAGCCAGGGACGGCTATGATGGTGGTTCTCGAAGGTGAAAAGAAGAGGAATAGAAAGAGGCGTTCGAAGCCTGGTACAGGGGCGACGACGACGATTTTCCAGATGGAAAACGAAGAAGAACGGGAGAAGACGGTGTCAGGAATGTGGTGGCGGTTTGCTTGGCCGAGCAGAAGGTTTAGAGGGGGTGGCCGACGATTACGATTGTCGCCGGTGTGTGGTCATGTGGTTATTGTTGTGTACGGCGGTTGTTGAACGGAGAATCGAGAGGAGAAGAGGAAGGAGACGGCAGCTGGAAGCGGCGATGGTTGAAGACTGGGTGGTTACCGGATGGAGACGGCTTTCAACGCAGATCGTGGAGAAGATGGAGAAACGAGAGGAGAGTCGGAGATGGAGGGCGCCGGCGACCGGCGGTGGCTGGAGGTTACTGACGGCGGCGGTTCGCCGACGACAGATGGTGGCTGGTGGCGATGGGAAGGTGAAAGGGGTGGGATGAAAAGTGAAATTAGGGTTTCTAAAAAAACACTTTATAATAAAACACATCACTTATAAGTATGAGTTGTCAAAATAAATCAAATTACCAATTTGCCCTTATTTTTATTTTTGGAAGTAACATTAATTATTTTAAATGTGTGGCTCACATTGGTTCTTACAGTTACCACAAACTAAATAGTTCTTATTTGATTAA